>OY294028.1:63335645-65835645 GCA_958510845.1 Cantharis nigra
TTTCTGGAGCAAACTACTATGGATGCCGACGGGTCTTTTTTACTCTATTTTTGATTGGCGATTACACCCTCTAATCCCGAATATATCATATAAAAAAGCTAACAAATGAGAGGTCTCTTATTTTTCAATGCTCTACCACTTATCAAAAAATTATTATAATCGGTGAGGGACTCCGGAGATCTAATCCTTTACTTGTCAGTTAGTGAGTTAGTAACTTCGAGACAGAAGGGTCCGATGAGTTATAGAGAGATAAATCTGATGTGTTATTTAATTTTCGAATTCCCCAAATACGATAAATTCAATTCAAATTGTGATAGAAGATACTTGTTAAAAATCATTTTCGTGCTCTCTATCTCTAAAGCCTAAGCTATCGTATGCGTACTTTAAATGCAACAATGTATTTTAAAACAATAATTTCTTAAAAAATACATGGTAAAAGCAGTTTAAAATTAATAACACATTAAACAACTCTCAATTTAGTGCAAAAACTACATGGTCACACGTGGACGCAGATGTGACTACGACGCGCCGGTTCAACATACTGAACTGTCAACAGATAATGCAATGCTGTCAACACTATTATACTAGATCAGTGGTTTTCAAAGTGGGGGGCGCGCCCCCAAGGAGGGCGCAGAGACCTGCAAAGGGGGGCGCGGGCCACTTGTGTAGTTGAGAAAAAAAATTATTTTTCCCTAAACTCCCTTCCCTTGTTTTGAAAAATTTAAAAGTTTTGTTTTGTGGAAAAGTACCTTTTTTGAAGAGGGGCGCCGATAATATTTTTTATACTACTATGTAAATACTATGTAAACAAACTTGTAAAAATAAAACTCATTATACCATTATATTTTGCGTAATATATGATACATTGGAATTTAATTTTTATGTGATGGTAATATGCATACATAATAATATGTAATATTATGTCATCACATTTTTATCTATCATATGATCGGTTCAAAATTTACAAACTACATGTAATATTGTGCAATAACAATAACTCATATGTATGTAAGGTACATAAGATTTGCCAAAACTATTAAAATATAATTTTAAATAGATGCCTTATCATCATAGATTATCATATTATAAAAAAAAGTTATCAGTATTGACTGTGATGATGGTCACACACTGAACCAATATATAGTAGTACATTTACATATTCATCGCGTGCCTGCGAGTCAAGTCTTTTAGTGTAGTGTAATAATTACATTATGCGAAAGGTTAAAGTGTAATTTCGTGATAAATAAATGAAATTGTTTAAATGTAACTGTTAACTTATAGTTTAATTTAAATTTTTGCAACAAAAAGTATTCGACATGGACAGTGATAACAAAATAATTAGAAAGTGTAATCCAAGGGAAACGGCTAATCCCATATCCGCCTTATTATATCTGTAAGTTTGTAAAGAAATAGATATCAATGTATCTTTCATAGAATATAATTAGTAGTAACACTGTTTGTAATGGTATACTTTTCGATAATTTCAAAATTAGCGTTGACCCCAATTTAATATTTCACTGCCACGGTAAAACGTATTATATAAAAAGAATCTAATATAAACAACATACTTAGTATAGTATGCGTAAGATACTAAGTAGGTATATTATTCATATTGTAGTAAATACTATACTACTATTTTAGCAATGAACATTGTACAAGGGGGTAATCACTAAATGAAGTCTGTGGAACGGGGACAATAAGTCGTAATGAAGTCTCATGAAGTTTCATGAAGTCTCATGAAATTTTTTGCAGTCTCGTGAAGTCTTTGAAGTCTCCTGAAATCTTATGCAATCTTTATGAAGTCTTCTTCAATCTTTATGAAGTCTTGTGTAATCTTTATGAAGTCTTGTACAATCTTTATGAAATCTTTGCATTCTTGATGAAATCTTTGCAGTCTTGATGAAATCTTTGCAGTCTTGATGAAATATTTGCAGTCTTGATGAAATCTTTGCAGTCTGTATGAAATCTCTGAAAATCAATATGATAAATCGTATTGAATGTGATACTTTTGTAACTACAAACAGTAAACGTTTTTCGCTGACGATTAAATGTGATTTTAATTTTCGTCACGGTATTCAAATTAAATCATCTTATAGGTTTATATGTAAAGTTTATAGTTGCAGACCGTTCTTGACTATTTACGATAACTACGTAAATTTGTATTTAATATTTCAATTTTATGTGATCGATCATTGCGTAAGTTGCAGCGATATTATGCCGTGCGCAAAATTGTAGCGCAAAATCGCATAAGTGATTACCCCCTTTTGAAGACTTTTTTCTCATATACCTACCTAATGATCGATTTTCACAAATAAAATACTTATTAGACCGTTTTTGTTGAAAATTTTATCTCATTTATGGTCAATTCTCATATAACTTGTGCGTTTCGAATATCGAATATTCTAAAATTTTATATTAATCAAATAAGTTAAATTTGTGGTCATATCAAAGTATGGGTCGTATTAGATCTAGGGCTAGAACCAGCAGTACATAATTTTGATTTTTTAGATTATTTTCTGATAAAAGATTAACGCGGTAACTTATGTGACATGTCACATTCGTTACTAGAGAATTTAATTTCTTTACACAATGAAAATACGTAATTTTTTTTATTCAAACCGCTATTATCTAAAACCTAAAATACAAATTCCCACAAGATGCTTAGTTGATTAGTTATAAAGTATAAAGAAACAACTGAATTCGATGAAAACGAATTTAATAACACCAAGTGACATAAAAGTAACTTATGTGACTTAATTAAGATAACTCAAGATTAAAATCTATCGAATTTCTTTGTTTCTCGGCTGGAGTTGGTTCCATGTTTTTATCTATTCAAAATTACATCACAAAACGTCAGATGAGCAATGCAATTACTTTTTGTCACGTAAGTTACCAATGGTCACTTAAGTTACCAGCAGGAGTGGTAACTTATGTGACGGTAACTTATGTGACATTCGGACGTTAAATTTTAAAAATACTGCCATAGACATAATCGTAATTAAGGGGTTAGGCCCACCTAGGACGTATAAAAAATAGGTAATATTTGCAATTTTTTTGTGGAGAAGTGTATGCATATATTTGTACAATATTATAGGTATTTCAAAGAGCTTTATTTAGTGAGTGCTTGGTAATTTTTTTGTTTCAAAATATTAATAAACAACAAAGTTAAAGTGCATTTTCGATAAGCTTGTTTTAAAAACACGTTTTGCGGTGAGCAGCTTTATTCGGAATCAGGTTATCTGAAATCAAAAATTCAAAAAAAGTTTGATAGTCTATTAGTTTATCTTGTCTCTAATCGAAGGATTTCAGAAAAAACTCAAATTTCACAATATGGCAGCCATTCAAAGTCAAATTTTCAATTTTTGTTGAAAAAAAAACGTAGTTTTTGGTTCCTAAAACAAAAAATACTCATTGAAAAACCAAAAGCTTTGATTAGAGACAAGATTAGAATGCTTAAAAAGGGCACACGAAATTTGAGATAGAACGGTGCACAGGTTTCTGAAATATCTTGCTCACCGATTTGAAAATGTAGTTTTAAGATAAACGCGATTGAAGTTTGCAGTGCAGTTTACACTAAAGTAAAAAGATAATTTTATAATTTACATATAAAGTACAACCCAAATAAATTTGCCGGTGCGTCATTGTTTAAAATGGTATGAATCAAGCTGGAAATCACTAGTCAAATAAGTGCTTTTTAAAGTGCATTTTTATTTTAATATATCGTAGTTTCTCTTTTCGCCACAATTTGAAACAATGAAAATGGCACTGTAAAAGTATTGCAGGTTATAAACAACAATGAAAACCTAACCTAACTGCATAAAATATAGCACTACGTGATTCAAAAATATAGTTAAAATAATATATATAAATATAAAATAAAATATATAGTAAAATAAGTTCAGACATACTAATTTTTCATTGTTATGTTTTTAGAATGTACAATATTAGTAACGTACGTCTTTTATTGGTTTCGGTTAGCTAGACATACAAATATTTTTGCACCCATTTAAATGAAGATGAACGACGTCCAAAATTATGTTCAGTATGTCATTTCTTAATCAGAATATCGTGACGTAGCGGCACAGATATTTGAATCGTAGTTTAGTCATCTATTCTAGACCGATATACTGCATCTTTTTTTCAAATTGTCGCAGCGGAAAAATCAATTTGAGTTAGCCGACGATGCATTCTTCTGTCTCGGGTGCTCTCTTGTACGCGTTGTTCTACTACCTGTATGCCTTCAGTGTTTTTTCTTTCAACATATTGGTGGGTATAGTTGCTACTGCTTACTTCTATACCTTGTAAGATCTGTAATAAAGCTCCTGATCATTTTTTAAAATTAATAAAAATTTAAAAAAATAAAAAATAAAAGATTTAAAATTCTTTGAATTTGTTTTTAAAATTGTATTTTACGTAATTTTCCGTAATTAGAATAAGAGCTTATTACTTTAGTATAATAAACTAGATTATCTAAACCATTTACAGGCAGGTAGAAGACAGAAATATTAGTTAATGCAACAACCACGTTAATATCTGCTACACTTACATGTACTTAAAGCCGTATATTTTCTTTATAAAAAACCAGATTATCTTAAAACTTTCAGGAGATATTTCTGACATTGTACACTTCAAGAAAATGTAATTTTTAAAAATTCGATTTTTGTAAATCTCCAGGTGGGCCTAACCTCTTAAGGGAACTTCGCCAATGCTTATGACTTATATTGTTAGATTAATCAAACAATTTGTGACCGGTAACTTATGTGACATTTGCCATATAAAACCTGCATTTTAGAAAAAAATTGATATATTTAGGTTTTCATAATTGAAGTTCCCACCACCTTGCAATAATACTTTATCATCACACTAAAAATAAAACTTAAACGGGATTAAGTTTTCAGAAAAATAGGTGGGTACAATATCGGAACAAGTTATATGAGAATTGACCTTATATTTGTTTATTATACATCTTTCTATTTCATTGCATAGTTTCTGACGTACAGTGACTTAAAAAATATGCCAGTATAAATACAGTAGAAGCTTGATAACGTGAACATTCGAATTTATGAACATCGCGGTCATGTGAACACCAAATTTTTCTATAGCTACTCGGTAACGTGAACACTATTAGTTATTACATATTATTTTTACGGTAACATGAATAGTAAAAGTTAAAAAACAAAAACAAAATAAGATAACTATGTTTTTTTGGTGAACTTCTATGATAACACTAGTTTTTCTACACTCCTGTTAGTGTGAACACTCTTGCGTTAGTTTGAACATGGTTTGAACATACCTTTGGATTTTTGTGTTCACAGAATCGAACTTCTACTGTATTAATAAAATTTACTCTGATGGGAATTTTATTATAAAATTTTACAAAAACTTTTTTAAGTCAATGTATTTCGGAAACGTTTATACATATATATTTCTATACTTTATCAAGGATCCAACCTATTACATCTACAATGTAACAATACACTACTATAACGTGTCTTGTCTTCGGCTTGTCCAATTGCGGCAACTTTATGATTTTTAAACTTTTTTTTAACAAAAATAGAATTTATAAATATTTCCAGTTTATAAAATTTTAATTCAAAAGAGCAAGTTTTATAAATTGTTGTTCTTCAGGCACATGATACCCGTTTTTACAAACAATTGGAAAAAATATATGGAGAAAGACGCCTTATATGAAGCATTAAAAGAGCACAAATCTAGTACCTTAGGCAATAAATTGGAGAAGCTATGGAGAAAAGAATATGAGAAACATAAGGCAACTGCTCTACATAGAGCTTTAGCTAAAATGGTGATGTTGGAATTAATTATAGCTGGCATTTTTACCTTTCTCGAAGATATGATCTTTATGTAAGTAAATATGATTTAAGACAGTAAATTAAAGTTACTCCAAAAATATTTTTAGTGCCCTTACGCCATATTCAATTGGTAAGTTAGTGGAACATTTTTCCAGTTTAAATTCGAAGATAAATAAAGATCAGGCTTACTTGTACGCTGGTATGCTTATAATTAGCATTGCAGTAACGACATTAATTAGACATCCGACAATGATGTTAATGATGCATATATCTATGAAAATGAGAGTAGCTTGTTGTTCATTAATTTATAGAAAATCATTAAGATTAAGTAGCAGCGCTTTAGGGAAAACTACAATTGGGCAAATAGTAAATCTGCTAACAAACGATGTTAGTAAATTTGATCAAGGTTTTGTTATGTTTCACTACGTTTGGGTAGCTCCCCTTCAAACTATTGCTGGTACCTATTTTCTATATCTGACTATTGGAGTATCAGCATTTTCAGGCGTAGGCTTTCTTTTACTTTTCATTCCAATGCAAAGTAAGTAAAATAATTAAATAATTAACATTATTAAATCATTTAATTTTGTTTATGTTAATGTAAATTCAATTTAATTATAATTTCAGTTCTTTTGGGAAAACAGACATCAGTATTACGTTTGAAAACCGCATTACGAACTGATGAAAGAGTGCGTCTTATGAACGAAATACTCAACGGAATACAAGTTATTAAAATGTATACTTGGGAAAAACCATTTGCCAAACTTGTTTCATCCATCAGAAGGTTTTATTATAGTAAATAATAATTTAATTTAATATATTAATTTTTGTTTCAGATATGAAATCAAATTTATTCAATATCATTTTTTTTTGAAAGCAATAATGTTTTCTCTAGAAATGTTTATAACCCGAACCGCCCTTTTTATCAGTATTATGGTATATATTGCCTTGGGAAATAATTTGACTGCCGAAAAAGTATACACTGTTACAGCTATTTATAGTGTCATGAAACCAATAATAGGGTTTCTTTTCTCAGTTAGTATATCTTCTATGGCTGAAGTTCATGTAAGTATTTGCAGACTTCAAAAGTTTATGTCCTATGAAGAATTATCCAAGTCGCAAAATTATACTACGAATTTTAATCCTGTGTTACTTAAAAATGAAGCCAAAATTAAACAATATGAACAGCAACAATCACTATCATCAAAAATACATTTTCAAAATGTTGACGCTAAATGGCAAGATGATGCCCCTGATAATACATTATTGAATATTAATTTGCAAATTGAAAATAATCTGTTAGTAGCAGTCATCGGTTCTGTAGGAAGTGGAAAAAGTAGCTTATTCAATGTAATTTTAAACGAATTGCCAATACGCGACGGTACACTTGAAATAAACGGAAAAATTTCATATGCGGCTCAAGAAGCATGGCTGTTTTCGGCAAGTGTGCGACAAAATATTTTATTTGGGGAAGAATATGACGACGGTCGTTATAAATCTGTTATTAAAGTTTGTGCTTTAGAATCAGATTTAGATATGCTACCGTACGGTGACCGAACTCTAGTCGGAGAGAAGGGTAAATCATTGAGTGGAGGTCAAAAATCTAGAATCAATTTAGCTCGATGTATTTACAAACGTGCCGACATCTATTTATTAGATGATCCATTATCAGCTGTTGACACAAAAGTGGGAAAGCAATTGTACGAAGAATGTATAAAAAAATTTCTTTCCGATAAGTTATGTGTACTTATTACTCATCAATTGCAATATATAAAAAATGCCGATAGAATTGTGATATTAGACGATGGCAAAATTATAGGAAATGGATCGTATGATTTGTTACAAAGTAGTAATTCGAATTTTGCTGTACTATTAAGAAAATATAACGCCGAGGAAGATAATGAAGATGAGACAAATAAAATTAGATCTAGACAAAATTCTGAAATAGCTGAAGAAACCTACGAAGGCAATGATGATGAAAGTGCTGATAAATTTGAAGAAACTACAGAAATTGGTCACATAAAAGCTAAAACATATGCCGCATACTTTAGAGCTGGTGGAAACTTTTTTCTTTTATTTGGTTTGTTCCTTATTTTTGTTTTAAATCAAGGTGTTGGAAATGGAGGCGATTATTACGTAGCGCATTGGTATGCAAACAAAATACGATAACAACTGCATATAATTGATATCTAATCTTATAGGGTTAACTTAGAACAAGATTTAAATGAAAGAAACCAAAGTGATTTACCTACCGAAGAATTTGACAGAAATCCTATAATTTACACTTACTCGGCAATAATTGCTGCAACTATAATTTTATCTCTAAGCCATGCAGTATTGTACTTCATGTTTTTTATGAAAGCATCTATCAATTTACACAACAAAATATTTAAAAAAATCTTGGATGCAGTTATGACTTTTTTCAATGGCAATCCAACTGGAAGAATACTGAATAGATTTTCAAGGGATTTGGGAATAGTTGACGAATACATACCTTTTGTATTAATAGAATGTGTAGAGGTAAGTTTTCTAAATATTTAATGAGTTTTAGTTGAATATTGAATTATTTGGCATAATGTTGATGTTTCAGATTGCATTGACTTTAATTGGTGTTATTACTCTAAGTGGTATTGTAAATCCGTGGTTATTAATACCTTCGTTTATTATGATTATCTTATTTTATTTATTACGTGCAGTCTGTTTGAAAACTAGTAGGAATGTTAAGAGACTTGAAGGAATTAGTAAGTTAGTTATTTCTTTAATAGAAATTACACGCCCTACTATGTTTTATTATCTGCTATGTTTAATTGTTTGAATTTTAGCACGCAGTCCAATTTATAGTCATATAACCGCTTCAATGCATGGTTTGTCAACAATTCGAGCTTCCTCAGCACAAAAAACCTTAATAAAAGAATTTGATAACCATCAAGATCTTCACAGTACTACTTGGCATTTATTCATTTCAGCTAGTAGAGCATTCGGATTATGGGGAGATTTAATTTGTACATTATTTATTTCTTTAATTATAATAAGTTTGCTGGTATTAAACAGAGGTATAAATTATTAAATATCTTTCAAAAAAAAACATTGTAATAAAAATTATTTCTAGATTATTATGGTGGTGAAGTAGGACTTATCATTACCCAATATTTAGGCTTAATGGGAATGCTTCAATGGGGAATGCGACAATGGGCAGAATTAGAAAATAATATGACTTCTGTCGAACGCTTATTAGAATATACTAAAGTCGAAACTGAACCTACAAGAAATAATATTACGAGTATTCCAAAAAATTGGCCCGAGTATGGAAGAATTGAATTTCAAAACGTTTCAATGAAGTATACTTCTGATGAAGATTCAGTTCTTAAAAACTTAAATTTTGTAATTAATTCTTGCGAAAAAATTGGAATAGTAGGACGTACAGGTGCTGGCAAAACATCCATTATTGCTGCATTATTTCAATTGTATGATATTGATGGTTCGATTATTATCGATAATATTGATACCACAAAAATGCCATTAGATGAACTTCGATCAAAAATATCTATCATACCACAAGAACCGATGCTTTTCTCTGGAAGTATGAGAAAAAATTTAGACCCTTTTGAAGAATTCAATGATGAAGTAATTTGGAATGCATTGGATCAGGTGGAACTAAAAGATGTTATTGCCGAAATGCCTCAAGGATTAGATTATACTGTTTGCGAAAGTGGTGCTAATTTTAGTATAGGACAAAGACAACTAATTTGTGTAGCAAGAGCTATAATTAGAAGTAATAAAATACTTGTTATGGACGAAGCAACTGCTAACATTGATCCTCATACGGATGATTTAATACAAAAATCTATAAGGAAGAATTTCGACAATTGCACCGTTATTACTATTGCTCATAGGCTTCACACGATAATGGATTCTGATCGAGTTTTAGTTGTTGATGCTGGAAATATTGTAGAATTTGATCATCCTTATAATTTATTGCAAAAGCCAAATAGTATATTTTATTCTATGGTGCAAACAATTGGTGGAAATACTTTTAATGATCTACTATCTATTGCAGAAGCAGTAAGTCTGAATGAAAAAATGTTTGCACTACAATAATATTTTTTTTTAGAATTTTAAACAAAGAAAAAATACCTAAAGAATAATAGAGAAAATTCGTTAATGCGAATTAAAATTTACACTTCTTCCATTCTTCGTAGTGGATAGTATAATATGAGTGTATAGTGGAATGGCGGCTTAAAAAGCATTGTACTTATTGTTGGTATTCATCTGATATTTTGAATTATTTTTGTATTTCTGAATATATTTTTTAATTACGGAATTTAGATTTCTTTAAAATTTTGTATAATTTGTTTTTCATCTGTTTGTTTTTTGCAGCTGCGGTTTAAACAGTGAGAAGCATTATTTTCATTAAATAAAGAAATGTTTCTATCTCCAAAGATACATAAATATCAAACTACCGACATAAAAGATTCTTAAATCTTTTATTATTTATTTCTTAAAGTTTCCCAACCTAAGTAAAGATGATGTGTTGTCCGGGAAGTGAAAACCTATATATTGAAAGAGAATTACTTCGAATATCAATTTCTATTTTTATTGACCCCCTTTGTCTGCTTGTTGATTACTTGATTTACAAGTACCTACTTAGTAATGAAGTTTGATGATGTGCCAAATATAGAAATTTTGGTGTTCAAAGTGACCGGATTGTATATTATGAATATCCATAATCCACCTCTAGTACAGTGGATGAATTAATTACCAATCTTCCCACCAAACGACTATTAAACAATTTCTTCCTTATCTTTATTGATAAAACAACCTTTAATTTAAGATTTTGGAATGGCATTTACAACCTTGACTTATACCGGGTGCTGAATGAGTAAAGGCTCATACACAATTAGTCTGTAACAGTAACGTGAACGGAAACCAGAACGGGAACAGTAACGATAGCTATATAAGGATATTTCATTGGTTAAACTTTTGAAAGTTTTGACTTTTGACAGTTTAGGCATGCGCATAACCTTAGCAATAAAAGTTAAATCGTTTCTGTTCCCGTTCCCGCTTATTGTGAATGAAGCCACCTGAATACATGTATTTTATCTTTTTACTATTCCCGTTTCTGTTCTCGTTGCTGTTACAGACTAATTGTGTATGAGCCTTTAGCCGAACATAGAAAATTAACATGTAAAAACTTATTTATGCAAATTCCTGCTTCTCTAATTATTTTAGAGAAAAAATGAACGACACAAAAATAATGCAGAAATAAAAACTACGAATGATAACAGCATTAGATTTCATCTAACTTTTACTTAAAAGATCAAAAAATGCTTTTAAAGTTGTTAAAATTGTCATTTATCGCACAAACTTTTACATGTTAATTTCCTATGTTCGGCTAACTCATTCAGCACCCGGTATATAGTTTCTGCAAATGAGTTCGGTAATTCACTAAATCAGTTTCATTTTTCTTGAGTTTTTTCTTTGTTACTAACATTGTTTAAACATCGTGTTTCAATCTTATGCAAAAAAATTATAGAATTTATTCAATAATTTAATTATCTTTTATTTTGAATGCCCTATTATATTAGGGTATGATTTATCGACCCGACAGAAAAGCGTAAACTAACAACAAAGAAGGTGTTTGAAACACTAATAAAATGTAAAGAGCGACAAAAAAGCTATTCTCCGATAAGAAAAGAATATTGCACGACAAAAAAGATTATTGCACGACAGAAGTTGATATTGAACGGTGAGAAAATATTTTCAACGACAAAAATATGTATTGCACTAAAAAATATAAATATTCCAAAGGACGACAAGTTATAAACGACAGAAAAGTACAAATTAACGACAGTAACCAACAGATACAGTCGGATTTCCTTACTTCTCAAGTCTTAATAATTGTTTCAAGTAAGTGACTAATTTTGGCTTTGGAGGTTCCAGCATATTTTTCTGTCTCATAATGACTATTATGGCGTTTGGTTTTTGAATACCTTCTCCCTATTATTCTCAAATAAAATTTTTGATTTCATGGCTTAAATTAACCCTTGTTAATAAGTTCCGTATTGACATCGTACGTATGACCACATTATGTTGTAAAATTCCAGGCTTTATCGCTTGTTGATACAACAAATATAATCTAGCTGGACATTTATTAACCTTATATTTTCCTGCAGAGCAGCGGTACTCGATGTTGCATCCATCTAATGT
This sequence comes from Cantharis nigra, assembly GCA_958510845.1. Lineage (NCBI taxonomy): Eukaryota > Metazoa > Arthropoda > Insecta > Coleoptera > Cantharidae > Cantharis > Cantharis nigra. The sequence continues at coordinate 63,347,660 of OY294028.1, forward strand.
ATCTGTAGAGCAACACTTGATTATACCTTACAGTTTCCATGAAACGGAAATGAAAATGAAATCGTGTTCTGCGTAACGTAACTAACGTAATGTAAAAGTTTTATACTGTCGTTCATTACTATATCCTGTCGTGCAATCTCCTTTTCTGCCGTTCTAAAACCATACTTTTATCGCGCATTTAACTTTTTTGTCGTGTGAACGCCGGCGTGAATAAAATTATAATTTACCTATACTATTTTAGGTGTGAATTCCTGTCGTGCAAAATACCTATTCTGGCGTGCTAATATATATTCCCCATTATATTGTGGAACTCTGCTGAGAAGAGAAGGAATTGAAATTTGGGTTGCATATAATAAGGCGCCAAATTTACTTGTATTTGCTCCGAAATTATTGTTTACAAAGAGAGTAAGTTAGGTTGCATACAACAAGGGGCAAGAATATCTACTGTCGTGCAGTAGGTCGGTACCTTATATAAAAATAATTTGAAATTTTTAATAAAATACTTCGAGAAATGGAAATCTCTTCGAGTTTAATTTGAAATGATATTTTTTATTGCAAAATCCTTATGAATAAATCATTTTCATTTTTCAGACAGTATATATAAAGACAAACTGAGAAGATTTATAAACTCATCAGTCATCACCATGAGAAAAGAAGTAGAAGGATTAGAAGCAGCAAGGTACTTTGCTTATAAAATAATATTATACTTTTTTCATATATGTATGTGATCAATGACAAAAAATGGATCGCCTGGAAGCGGTTGAAACAAACAAAAATCTGACTAGGTTCGCTTTTACAATAGTCGGTTATATATTTTTTTATATTTGTTTATCTTTTATTGGTTAATTACTATAGGTTAGTTATACTGATATTTACATTCTGGCTTTCCCCTCGTGCAGAATGTGCCAATTCCTAACTCGTTACAGAATATACTATTCTTGACAGTTTTTTGGCAGTGCTCTTTTTGTCATAGAACGCATTTGAACGGCTTTCAACTACCGTTTTCCAATTTTCAATTTCAATCCAATTATGAACATTATATAAAATTGCAAAGAAAATAATTTTTATTATCGTTACATCACCTTTTTTACAAAAAGAGCATTGACATTTTTCAAACACCTTTATAGCTTTCCCAATAGTTTTCAAACATCTAGGTATGGATTCAATTAAGTTCTTAGTAATATTATCACCGCAGTGAAAATTATTAAGTTTTTTAACATTTTTAATATTTAGATTCGTCACTGACATGATATTTACATCATTTCTCATATCGTTCCTTTTTTTTAATTTTCGTATACAATTTTTTATAACGGTCTATACACTCGACTTTAATTGGACGCAGTGTTATGCAGAAACCTCTACGAACCCAATATCAATATATTCAATCAAATAAAAATTCTTATTGAGAATTTTAAAAATTGTATTGGCTAGAACACTGCGAAATATAGTTGTGAAAGTGTTTTTTATATCAATATAAGTCAACTATTTCTAAGTGATCTTTTAGCCAAAAATACTATTTCCTAATTTTGTACAAAAATACTCAAATTATGTGAGTTGGTAGTTTTATGTATAATACTGAATATTTACTAAAAATCCATATTAGCTTGTTGAATTTTTGCTAGCGTTTTGTAAGTCCAAGAATAGTTCATAATAAGTCTATTTCCGTAATTAACTCATTTTTCGAAAATTGTGGATTGGTAGGTTTCTGCATATAACTACAACATCCAATTTTCCTATGATTTTACTTCTTCATTTTCATTATTATTTTATTATTATTATTCAAAATTGAATACAGTTCAATTAAATACAAAGTAAATTGAAATATATAAATAAACACAAGAACAAACAAATGACATTTAAAAGATAGAACTAATCCCGGCATGACAGATTCTGAATATTCAACCGGTTTTGAATGAATCAGCAGATGGAGCCGTCATCACATCATCAGGAAGACCATTCCAGACGCCGAAGACTCGATTCAGTAAGAAATGGCTCTACTTTTGAACCTCTCGCGAAGCAACTTCAGACGATGTCCTCGCAAGCGATCATTCACGTTAAGCGCAAAGAGGTGAGACATATCTCATAGAAAGTAGTGATTAAGTGCTCGAAACGTAATTATCAAATTTCCCCTCAAACGCCGAAGGTGAAAGAGCGTCAATTTAATTGACTCCTCATAAAAAGGTCTGTTTCGATAAGGATACGCCCACCAATCGTGTTGCCGCTCTCTGGGCAGATTCCAGTATATCAACATCACGCATCAACTCTGCACACCTCACCGAACCAGCAAATTCGAGATGTAGGTATAATGTACATCTTTCTGACAATAGCAGCACTGTTTTTTTCTCAGTTTTTTTATTTAATAATTTATTGCCATTCAATAATTGTTCATGCTACGCCATTGGTGTTTTCCTTTTGCGCAACTCGAAGCGCATTCAATGCTCAAGGCCATCGGCATATAACCGCTAGGGCAGATGGGATTAAATGGTCAACAAGGACAGACGTTGTCAAATTTCGTACCGAAAGTTAGTGCTATTTGGTTGTAGCCGAATATTTGTAAAAGTATAAGCCTACAACTTATGTGAATTTCAACTTGAAGACGGTTGTTAACCGAGTTGAAGTGTTTCGCGCTATACTTTCTCAACATCATACCGGTTGCCTTCTTGGGATTTGTAACCTAAGTATCAATTCATTTCCGCCATTGCTAGCAAGTTGTTTGTTTTGCGAATTCGAGTACGACGGGTGTTAGTCGTATACCAATATATTTACTCTTGAGGGACCCCACTGAGAACGGAACCATCGCGAGAAAACGTCTACCCAATTCGCACCCTAAAGTTTCGGTCGCTAAGAAATGCGGACAACAACCACAGAAACTTTTCCTCAATACCAAAATGCACCAATTTCTTTAGAAGTCTTCCAAATCCAAATAAATCATGTCTACTGGGATATTGATGTTTCCATTAATTTTGACCGCTATTGGAGTAAGGCTGATTGGATGATAATTTACGCAATCAAGTTTGTTACTTTTCTTAAATATTGGAGTTACAGAAGACAGACGCCAAATAAGGTCTTCTTGATCAACGACAGGGGCAAAAAAATAGTGTTTTGACAGTACTTCAATAAACGACCAGAATAAAAATTCTGCAGTTCATCAATGCATATCTGGACTCGATCCGGTGGAAAATGGACAATTGAAAGAGAACCGGGAGAAGAGGGACAATCAATTTGCGGAAGAGGCCGTTTGAGTTCCTGCACAATAGACGGCACAAATTTCTCACACAGAAGATCAGCCATTTCATGATGGTCGCTAGAGATATTGCCATCCGGTCGCATTAGTCATGAAATAGTTACTTTAGCAGACAGTGAGGACCTAATGTACTTGTAAAATTTCTTTTATCCGCTTTCAAGGATCAGATTTTCTTCATAATCTCGTCTAGCAGTTGAAAACTGGGTATTAAGGATTTTTGAGAAATTACGACGACGTGCAAAGTTTTCGGAAGATCTGCTTTGAGCATATCTCTGCTACAAGTGCCAAGCCCCCCCCCCCTCCCAATAAGCTCTCTCAGTTCAGCTGTGATCCACGGTTTGTTAGGATTATAAGTTATTGTTATACCAATAGGAGAGACAAATTCAATAAATGACAACAAATTACGATCGTCTGTCACGACCAAGTCAAGCATGGATGACTCCTGACCCGTACGGTATCATGTAAACTGCTTGATGAGCTGGATTACATTTAAATCGCAAATCATATTGTTATAAAGAGACGTTGAGTCGGACGCTCCCTCGTTGAAAGTTTGGCTCAAATTAATCAATCTGGGCAAATTAAAGTCACCCATTATGATGATATTGGAGCCCGAAGGAGCATGTAAATCTTTTTAGCGGAGATAAGCAACGTATCGTTAATGAGTTCAGTGTCAGGAGGACCGTACAACACCAATACAAAGAACAAAAGTGAAGATGCACTGATATACAAGTAGACACTGCCTCCTCTCGAGTTGTGATCACATCTGTACACGTTAAAACCGTTAATGTTGATAAAAGAACTGTGAATCTCTGGTCTTAGCCATGTTTCACTTACCCAAAATTATACAGTTACTATTATCGTATGTATTCAATTTTTTTGTAGTAATTTTTAGTGGTTTTATTATATATTTTTTTAATTGTTTTATTCTTTTCTCTTCAGCCTCTTTTGGCCACTACAGGACAATCAGCCTTTTTTTCAAAGAAAATGATTTTCCGAATTAGGGAATGCTCTAACCCTGTTTTTAATAGTTGATGGTGGCAATCATCAACCCAAGGGGACCACCGCCTTTACGTGCCCTCCGAAGTACGGAGACGGTCATGCAAAAGTTTTAAACTCTCCCCAGCTTCGAACCGAGTACCTTAGAGTCAGCAGTTTTTCGGATAACCTACTAAGCTAATGACCGTATAAAAATTGTTTAATTAATCAAAATTAAATAAAATTGAGTTACAATAATGTTACCCTTCTTTGAAAAATATAAAAATTCCAAAACAAAAAATTAAAAAAACAGGTGTAAAAGTGTAAAAAGATGTATGACTGTATGCAGATAGTATTTTATTATATTATTGTTTTAATGGGTTTAGACCATTCTAGAGGTCGAGAAGAAAAAGCTTCTTGGGAATTTTTTTTAGAAAAACTACAAAATAAATCGATATTACTAAAAAGGGCACATATCAGTGACTGTATACAACCATTTTTTTTAAGCGATTAATTTCCAAATAGCGGCTGTGCAGCGTTTTTGCGATATCGTCTTCGTTTTTCCAGGCCGGAAAAAACAGCTCTTGTAATATTTGAATTATGAAAAGCCAATAAATTGTTTTGGATTATATTATAATATAACAACAGCTATAGAATTACGTAGGATTCTTTTCTTATCAATACATTTACAATAATGTATCGAAAAAATCCTATACTTCTATATAGCTGATGTTGTTATAATATATAATCGAAAAAATTCATTGGCTCATCATAATTCAAAAATTACAGAAGCTATTTGTCTGGCCGACGACCTTGGAAAAACGGAAATGTTTTTGCAAAATCGCTACATAGCCGCTGTTTTCAAATAAACATCTTTTTTTGTAATCTCGATTTATTTTGTAGTTTTTCTGAAACAACATAAAAAAACAATTTTTCGACCTCTAGAGTGGCCTACCCCCTTAAAATGACATTAATCAAATCTGACCAGTAATTGCTTTATTAAAGCAAAATCGAGAAAAGTTGCTATTTTATAAAAAGAACAGTATTTCCTGACATAAAGAAAATGAATTGTATATAAACCCACCAATTAATTCATAAATGAAAATGTTTTTCTACAATAAATGCCAACATTGAGTTTTCGTGCGGTTAATGCACGAGTGCAGTAACAATAATAAAATCCCTGAAAATGTTAGATTTTGGACATTTCACTCGTTTACTTACTTAAATCAATAATCAGATTAAATCAAACGTTCAAAGAACTCCTTAGAAGCAAGGTCAAATTGAAAAAGTTTATTTTAATATAGCAAAACTAAATAGGTACCTGAAGTGCGGTTACAATATTGTGTAATATTAATTACTTTTATATATTGCATAACATTTGCAAAAATTTGGTAACTATTAAATGATAAAAAATATTAATTAAACTTTTGTATTAAATATGTAGGTACACTATCATCACGAATTATCAGTCTCTACTTTGACGTTCGTCATACAGAACCGATAGTTCAAATTACTTTATATTTCATCGGGCGCCAACGATGCTATGACTTTCAGTTTAGTGTAAATTATTATGCGGGACGTATAAGTTTAATTTAGTGATAGTAAAAGTAAATTATTTAAATGAAAATATTAACTTGAGGATTTAATTTAATTTTTTACTTGTAACAAAAAGTATTAAACATGGAAAGTGATACTAAAATTATTAGAAAGCGTAATCCAAGGGAAACAACTAATCCAATTTCTGCCGTATTATTTTTGTAAGTTTATTGTTTAAAAATAAAAATAGAACGTATGTTTTATAGAATATAATTTATTACAAAAGTTAATAAAATTATTCACAATTCTTTTCGACTATCTCAAGATTACCGTTGACCCCAATTTTAAGTTATATTGCAACTGTAAATTCATTATAAACAATCGAATATGAACAGTATATTCGTAATACCTATACAAATAATCATAATATTGTAGTACACAGTAATTTAGGTATTACTATTAAATATTTGTATTGACAATAAGACATAATAATAATATCTAATACTGATTTTAATTATTTATAAAAAAATTAAATGTAAGATTTCATAACATTTCGTAATTTATATACAAACGAAATTATACAACATTTAATTTGTTTATCTACATCATAGCGATTACGATAAATTTTTAAAATAATTTTGGCAAATTATAATAATTTCATTTTTGACTTAAGTCCAGTTACGATTTATTTGGGACCGCTTGGTAACGTGCCCAATCTCCAGTGGCGTGTCTAAGAAGAGCTACAAGGTGCTTGAAACCCTTTTGTTTCTAACTATTATTGCCACTCTAGCACCCCAAAAAATTTTTTTTTGTAAAAATGCGTTACATAAGGAATTTGATGTCATTTTACTCATAATTTACATTAATATTTAAAATTAAACTAATCAAATCATGAAAAGTGTTTTATTAAAATGCAGTACAGTCACTTGATAGATACAGTACTGCAACCCTATGGACCAATGAGTTAGAAACAGAGCGTTAATGGGGGCACCAAAATGGCGTCATTCAGAAATGACAAAGGACATTTTGTTGTAATTTTTACGATTAAATTACTAATTTATGATGTAATTATTTAATAAATAGTCATTTCACTATCAAATGCTTTGTTTATTTATAATCACGCTTCATAAATACAAGTAGTCAGGGGCGGCTTGCCAGAATTCCCTAAAGTTATTAAAATTAAAAAGAAATATAAACAAAAATATGCTAGAAAACACATACATAAGACGAAATGTATTGTTTTAATTTTGACATTATTAAAAATTATAACTCCAGTTACAATTTTGTAAATTTTTTTTAATTTTCCGGATAAATTAGGTCTCCAATATGGTCGGACGTTGCGGTACTGTATCTATCTAGTGACTGTAAAATGCAGTATATTGTTGCGCCCTCTAGGATGTATATTTTTGCCCCCCAAAAGCGCTTTTCCCTTTCTGTCCAAAAAGGTTCACACACCACTGCATATTATTATATTTTTATATCATATATTAATGTATTTTGTTTGTTTAGCCGTGATATTGTAAAAATTTTATTTAGTACAGATTTGGACTATAATATTTAATTTAAGTATTCATTAAAATAATATTATTATGTAGTTTGAATAAAGTAATAATTGTAGTCATGCAGAAAAGTAAGTTGCAGTTTTGATGAAGTTTAATAAGTTTAGACGTCTTGGAGTCCCATAAACCAAAAACAATTATTTTGTGCGGGCTCGATCTGAAAAACTAAGAAGAATTTTAGAACTTTTTCTTGTACCAGGAAACGTTATACCGGGAGCTGAATGAGTTAGCCGAACATAGGAAATTAACATGTAAAAACTTATTTATGCAAATTTCTGCTTCCCTAATTATTTTAGAGAAAAAATGAAAGACATAAAAATAATGCAGAAATATAAACTACGAATGATAACAGCATTAGATTTTATTTAACGTTTACTTAAATAATCAAAAAAACTTTTTGAAATTGTTAAAAGTTTCATTTATCAGACTGGCCATGCAAGTTTTCATGGTAATCATTTTTGAAAATAGAAATTAAAACAGAATTTATTACTTAGCCAGTGCGATAAATGAAAATTTTAACAATTTTGAAAGCATTTTTTAACCTTTTAAGTAAAATCTAGATGAAATCTAATGGTGTTATCATTCGTAGTTTATATTTCTTCATCATTTTTGTATCTTTCATTTCTTCTCTAAAATAATTAGGGAAGCAGGAATTTGCATAAACAAGTTTTTACATGTTAATTTCCTATGTTCGGTTAACTCATTCAGCACCCGGTATAGTTACGTAGTCACTATATTTTCAAGATAAAATTTGTATACCAATATACAGGAATTAGTCATTTAGTACTATAAGATAGGATATACCCCTTGATCAAACATATCTGTGATTGAGAGAATAAAATTAAATTTAATATTTAAATATTATCATATTGTCCAATATTAATTTTGCCTCATTGAAAGAACTCCCAGAGTATAATATTATTACACCTGTGCCAAAAATGAACCAATCTTCGAAACACTTTTTATATGCGATTTTTGTTAGGGTCTTATTTATATCACACGGGACGTTTTCACCAGTTATGATGCGTGTTTTGAAATATCTATTGTTAGTTGCTGCAGAAACCATATCTAAAGCAACTTCTTTTTCTTATTTTCATATTTTGGAAAAAGTCTAAACGTTTCATATGCAAAGTTTCAGTTTACAGTTTACGAACTAAACAGTTACTGGCCGATTATTCCTGACTAATTTTTTTTATTACATGATGGACATGAAGTGTGTCTGATGATGTTAATGAACGACCAAATGTAGGTTTCTCTTCTATCATTTCCTGCTCTTTTAAAATTGTGTACCGTTCAAATTGCCTTAATCCACTAATTACATAATATTATGCTTTTGGTAGCATTTTATGTTTTAGAACAAGAAATCTCGATAAAAGTACAGTCACTATATACAAAAATTATAGAAAAAACTTTAAGTAGGCGCATACCGCTTATTTAAAAATGATCAGTTACAAAAATTTTTGGATAATTAAGTTCTTACTTAGAATAGATTCCCTAGCTTCCTACTTACTAACTTAAACAACTATTAGAATTTATTATTTTGAAATGCAAGGCTATGTTTTATTCTTACATGACCATGTTACAATATATTTACATTTCTTTTAGTAATGCAATTTGTATGTAAATAAAATTGATAAGAAAGCCATCGATTTTGTATTGTTTTTTATTTGTGTTTTTTTAATTATTGCTATCGTGATTCAATACTTACACGTTGTTCAGTTGTTTATTTATTTTGATAAAACTGATAGAAATATGCGTCAATAAGTAAATAGAAACCTAATAATGTATGGTTTACTTTTTACATAGAATGTTATCAAATCTTTTTTCTCTTTTTTTTTCACATCACATAATTTATTCTCATTTTTTTAAATATAAAATCCTATTTTATTTATAAGTAAATAGAAAAGATGGTATATTTTTTCAAAAGTATTTAAAAATCAATAGAGGGGGTAGTGGCTTCTGATTTCAACCTGGTAGTGTCAATTTAGAAAACTCCGTTGTTCCAAGCACGTTTAAAAATTTTTTACTACACTTCGTAATTTTTGCCAATTTTTAATATTTCGGTCTATATTTCTACATTCTTTTTTATTTAGTTCGTATATATTTTTTCTTCTTTGTTATATTTTTTTCATTTTCTTCGTTATATTATGCGACTAAAGATCGGAAATAACCGTTAAATAGGGTCTTACATCGCATTACGAATTTTTAACTTTTAAGTTTTTATAAATTATATTTTTATAATATAGAGTAAAGTGGCCAAATATGGAATACTACTTTAATTTTTTTCAATAAAAGTTGGTACTTTTAACAAATTGTGGAAAAAACTGCATAAAGTGTTAGGACAGACTACTACATATGCAATTTTAGCATTTTCGTAAAAATGGCTTAAAAAATAAAACCGTTTTTAGTAAAAATGCAAAAATTCTGTTTTTGCCATTTCAGAAAAACGAGAACCTTTTATGGAATACAGGTATGCCTAATATGGAATACAACATAAATTATATAACTATAGTCAGTGTTAGATTTTGAAATGTTTTAATTAAAACAAAACAAAAAAAACAAAGAAAACAAAACAAAACATAGATACATACAAAGTAAATGATAAAAAAATGTTGTGTTTCTTAGTTATCTGCAAAATCACACACCAAGTGACCACTATCACTATGGAATATATATTCCATATATTCCATATTAGGAACAAACCTCACTTAAGAATAATGTTTTTTTATTGAAAGCTAGGTTTTGGAATTTGAAGAATTGAGTTTGGAGTTTATCATAAAAAATAATAGGTATATTGTTTTATTCGGATTAAAAGCGAAAATTTTTTTGACAAATGGACGTGTTATACTATTTTTTTAAATTTTTTTTATATGAAAGTAGGAGTCAAAATGAGCATTCAGAATTTTTTTCAAATTTTTTCGAGTACGTCTAAGGTAAGAAAAAAATTATTAAAGGATAGGCCGGTGGCGTCATAGGCCTGCTTTTTTAAAAAATAGCGGGGTTTCAGAAACCAATAAAAAACGTGTAGCCAATTTGAAACAATGTAAATGGCACTGTCAAAGTGTTGCAGGTTATAAACAACAATGAAAACCTAACCCAACTGCATAAAATATAGCACTGTGATTCAAAAATATATACATCGGACGACCATGTTTAAATCTGATTGGTTAGCTGTGGCGGGCAGGTTAAATATTTTTTTGAAATTCAAAATTTTTTTTCAAATTGTACACTGAGTTTTAAGACCAAGCAATTACATTAACATGCAGCATTTTTATTATAGTTTCATGTTTATATATTATATTATATTATATATTATATATTATTGCATTTGCAAAGCAGCAGAGCGTCAGAATTTCTTGTAAACTACACTAATTTACAAAAAAACGTAACAGAGCTTTTTTTAGATAAGGACCACACTGTGTATTCTGTGGTGCGATAAAACTCACACGTTCACCTCAACTAACCCAACTTGAAAAACTTAAATAGTACCATAGTACCATATCTTTTGAGACACCTCAAATTGCAGGTTCTTTAAAATATGATATTTTTATTTGAAGAGTCACAAAGAGTATACTATCATTTTTATCACAGTGACATTTAATATTATTTTTTGAACTATTATTCTGAAAATTATTGTTTTACAGGCATATGATACCGGTATTTAAAAATAACTGGAAAAAGTGTATGGAAAAAGATGACTTATATGAAGCATTAAAGGAGCATAAATCGAGTACTCTAGGCAGTAAGTTGGAGATGTTATGGAGAAAAGAATATGAGAAACATAAGGAAACTGCTCTACATAGGGCTTTAGCTAAATTGGTGATGTTAGAATTAATAATTTCTGGAATTTTAAAATTTCTCGACGAAATGATCTTTATGTAAGTTAAGGTAATTTTAAATAGTAAATGAAAATTATTCTAAAACATGCTTTCAGTGTGGTTGCCCCATATTCAATTGGTAACTTGGTCGAATATTTTTCCAGTTCAAATTCGAAAGTAGATAAAGATCAGGCGTACTTACACGCTAGTATTCTTATAATTAGCCTTGTAGTAGCTACAATACTCAGTCATCCGACAATGATGTTGATGATGCATATATGTATGAAAATGAGGGTAGCTTGTTGTTCCTTAATCTATAGAAAATCATTGAGATTAAGCAGCGGTGCTTTAGGGAAAACTACAATTGGGCAAATTGTGAATCTGCTAACAAACGATGTTAGTAAATTTGATCAAGGCTTTGTATTGGTTCACTATATTTGGATAGCTCCTATTCAAACTATTGTTGGTACATACTTACTGTATCAGGCTATCGGTGTATCAGCATTTTCCGGCATAGGCTTTCTTTTACTCTTTATTCCAATACAAAGTAAGTATAATTTTTTAAATTATTATTATCATCATCATTATTATTATATGTATTTTATTATTATTATATATGGGGTGACTGATTTTTTTACTACCCGATTATAAAGAAATAACATGAGAAATTGATTTTTTTTTAAATTTCTGCTTCCCATAATAACGGTTTTGAATGATAAAGTACTTATTATATGTAAGTAGCCTTACTTGAATTTAGTTGCTAGTTTTGCATTGTTTGGCAAAGAAATGCAAACACGGGGCTACTAAATAATTTTTAAAACCGATATTTTGTCATTTTATTACGGAGTATTTAACAATAACTAAAGAACAAAATACCAAGTGTTGAGTATTTTTAGACGCGGAAAAACAGCATTTTTATATTGATACATTTTTATTCCTATCTGTTATAATGGGAAGCAAGAATTTCAAAACATTCAATTTCCCATCTTTTTTTCCTATGGTCGGGTGTGAGGTTGGTCACACGGTATAAACATCGCTTTAGAATCAGCAATCAGAGTATTCCATATTCAGTGTTTTGATAAATTGAGTTATTTTTGCCGTTTTATTATAGGTTAATTTCTCTACAGGTTAATGTAAAAAAATTTCCAAAATTTGTATTATTTATTATATGAAGAAGTAAGGCAATACAAAATCTTTAAGCTTCTGTACTGTACATTTTTTAAATATGGAGATAGAATACTTTGATTCTGAGGCGACAATATTATATTATTCAATCATATTTTTAAAATGTAATTTTAAACAATTTATATTTAAGTTCTTTTGGGAAAACAGACATCAGTTTTACGTTTGAAAACAGCTTTACGAACAGATGAAAGAGTGCGCCTCATGAATGAAATACTCAATGGAATACAAGTGATTAAAATGTATACATGGGAAAAGCCATTTGCCAAACTTATTTCATACATCAGAAGGTTTTAACAGTAAATAACAATATATTTTAAAATAAGTAATATTCATTTTCATTTCAGATATGAGATTAAATTTATTCGATATCACTTCTTTTTGAATGCAGTAATGTTTTCTTTAGAAATGTTTATAACTAGAACTGCCCTTTTTATCAGTATTATGGTATATATTGCCTTAGGAAATAATTTGACTGCCGAAAAAGTATACATTATTACCGCTATTTATAATGTCTTAAAACCTGTTATAACGTTCCTTTTCTCAATTAGTATATCCTCTATAGCTGAAGTTAATGTAAGTATATGTCGACTTCAAAAGCTTATGACTTACGAAGAACTAGAAAGTTCACAAAATACTACGATTTTTAATCCTATTTTACTTGAAAATGGAACCAAAATTAAGCAATATGAACAGCAACAATCTATTTCACCAAAAATTTGTTTTAAAAATGCTGACGCTAAATGGCAAGACGAAGCCACTGATAATACATTATCGAATATTAATTTGAGAATTGAAAATAATGAGTTAGTAGCAGTCATCGGTTCCGTAGGAAGTGGGAAAAGTACATTATTCAATGTAATTTTAAAAGAACTGCCTTTACGCGATGGAATACTTGAAATAAACGGAAAAATTTCGTATGCGGCACAAGAAGCTTGGCTGTTTTCGGCAAGTGTACGACAAAATATTTTATTTGGAGACGAATATGACGAAGGTCGTTATAAATCTGTTATTAAAGTATGTGCGTTAGAAACAGATTTAGATATGCTACCGTACGGTGATCGAACACTAGTTGGAGAAAAGGGTAAATCATTGAGTGGAGGTCAAAAAGCTAGGATTAATTTAGCAAGATGCATTTATAAACGTGCCGACATCTATTTATTAGATGATCCATTATCAGCTGTTGACACAAAAGTAGGAAAGCAATTGTACGAAGAATGTATAAAAAAATTTCTTTCCGATAAGTTATGTGTACTTATTACTCATCAATTGCAATATATAAAAAATGCAGATAGAATTATTATATTGGACGATGGAAAGATTATTGGAAATGGATCATACGATTCATTACAAAGCAGCAGTTCTAATTTTGCTGTTCTTTTGAGAAACTATAATACTGGAGAAGTGAATGAAGATGTCAAAAAGAAAATTAGATCTAGACAAAATTCTGAAATAGCTGAAAAAACCTACGAAGATAATGACGATGAAAGCGCTGATAAATTTGAAGAGACTGCAGAATTAGGTCACATTAAAGCTAAAACATATGCCGAGTACTTTAGAGCTGGTGGAAACTTTTTTCTTTTATTTGGGTTGTTGCTTATATTTATATTGAATCAGGGTGTTGGAAATGGAGGCGATTATTACGTAGCCTATTGGTATGTCAGCATTATATGATAATAAAAATTCCATAGAATTACTTTTAAAAATGTTTTTGATTTTATAGGGTTAACTTAGAACAAGATTTAAGTGAAAGAAACCAAAGTGATGTATCTACCGAGGAATTCGACAGGACTCCTATAATTTACACTTACTCTGCCATAATTGCTGCAACCATAATTTTATCTCTAAGTCACGCAATATTCTACTTCATGTTTTTCATGAGAGCATCTATCAATTTACACGATAAGATATTTGAAAAAATCTTGGGTGCCGTTATGACGTTTTTCAATGGCAATCCAACTGGAAGAATATTGAATAGATTTTCAAGAGATATGGGAATAGTCGACGAATATATACCTTTCGTATTAATAGATTGTATAGAGGTAAGTTTTATAAAAGTTCAATAAGTTCTATTGCATCGTTTTGCATATTTGTGTTTTAGATTGCATTGATATTAATTGGTGTTATTGTTCTAAGCGGTATTGTAAATCCATGGTTATTGATACCTTCCTTTATTATGATTATCTTATTTTACTTATTAAGGGTAGTCTGTTTGGAAACCAGTAGAAATGTTAAGCGCATCGAAGGAATTAGTAAGCTAATTATTTCTTTAATTGAAATTTGTAATTAATTAATTTAATTTTAGCTCGTAGTCCAATGTTTAGTCATATAACCGCTTCAATGCATGGTTTGTCAACAATTCGAGCATTTTCAGCTCAAAATACCTTAATAAAAGAATTTGATAACCATCAAGATCTTCACAGCTCTGCTTGGCACTTATTTATTTCAGCTAGCAGAGCATTCGGATTTTGGCTAGATCTAATATGTACATTATTTATTTCTTTAATTATAATAAGTTTGCTGGTGTTAAATAGAGGTAATACATTAATTAATATTTCACTAAAAATACATTTTAATGAAAATTATTTTTAGATTATTATGGTGGCGAAGTTGGACTTATTATTACCCAATATTTAGGCTTAATGGGAATGCTTCAATGGGGTATGAGACAATGGGCAGAATTAGAAAACAATATGACTTCTGTCGAACGCCTATTAGAATACACTAAAGTGGAAACTGAACCTACAAGAAATAGTATTACAACTATTCCGAAAAATTGGCCCGAGTATGGAAGAATTGAATTTCGAAACGTTTCAATGAAGTACATATCTGATGAAGATCCAGTTCTTAAAAACTTAAATTTTGTAATTAATTCTTGCGAAAAAATTGGAATTGTGGGACGCACAGGTGCTGGCAAAACTTCCACTATTGCTGCATTATTTCAATTGTATAATATTGATGGGTCAATTATTATCGATGATATTGATACCACAAAGATGCCTTTGGATGAACTTCGATCAAAAATATCTATCATACCACAAGAACCTATGCTGTTTTCCGGGAGTATGAGAAAAAATTTAGATCCATTTGAAGAATTCAATGACGAAGTAATTTGGAATGCATTGGATCAGGTGGAACTAAAAGATGTTATTGCCGAAATGCCCCAAGGATTAAATTATACTGTTTGCGAAAGCGGTGCTAATTTTAGTATAGGACAAAGACAACTAATTTGTTTGGCAAGAGCTATAATTAGAAGTAATAAAATACTAGTTATGGACGAAGCTACTGCTAACGTTGATCCTCATACGGATGGTTTAATACAAAAATCTATAAGAAAGAATTTTGACAATTGCACTGTTATCACCATTGCACATAGGCTCCACACGATAATGGATTCTGATCGAGTTTTAGTAGTTGATGCTGGAAATATTGTAGAATTTGATCATCCATATAATTTATTGCTAAAACCAAATAGTATATTTTATTCTATGGTGCAAACAACTGGAGCAAATACTTCCAAGAATTTACTATCTATTGCAGAAGAAGTAATTAAAAATAAATTGAAATAAATGTACCTAAAGTAAATATTGTTTTTTTTTAGAATTTTGAACAAAGAAAAAATACCTGAAGAATTATAGCGAAGCATCGTTAACACGAGTTAAAATTTAAAATGCTTCCACTCCTCGTATTGGATAGTATATAGAATGGCGATTTAAAAATGTATCATACTTATGTTGGAATTTAACCGATATTTTGATATAATCAGAATATATTTTTGTACTTACGGACTTTTGAACTTAAAACAATAAACAAGTTAAATAAAAGCTTTTAAAAATATACTTTGAAATGTTTTGGTATTTACTTTTTTGAACTTTGGTTTTACAGCAGTCGATTTAGAAACAAAAGAACTCTCGAAAACCCTTCTAAGGAATTTCATTTCTGTGGATTGGAATGTATACTGTCTGTTAATCTGTACCACGAATTTTACTTTTCTTATATATTCCATTGGAAAGAGGATAATTTTTTAAGATTGAAAATTTTTTTGTGTGGGATTATCCACTACTTTTCGAGAAATCACCATTTAAAAATTCCATTATATTTAGTATGGGAGTTATAGAAATTGTAAGTCACGGGTTTTCTGTTGATTGCACGTGTACTCTCTGATATAATCTTAGCGACAGAGGTCACTCACGTTTGGGTCTAGGACTTTTCGTCGCGAGCGTTTCGTAGCGGCCGTTTCGCCGCAGCCGTTTCGACGCGCACCCATTTTGACGCAAGCGTTTCGACGCAAGGATTATTAGACGCAAGACTCATTAACCGCGATCTTTTTCGACGCAAGACCTATTAGCCGCGGCTCTTTTCGTCGCAGAACCTATTAGCCGCGAAAACTAATCTTAATTTAGATAGGTGAATTGAATAATCCGATAAGTAGGTATAATATTGATATAATATTTTTCTAGATACTCGTAAGTAGACCAATTTCATAATAACTCAGGAGATGGACTGTTTGTTTGGGTATTTTAGGTCCTTAAATTAAACAAATGCTACTTTATGCTTATTAACCGGTTTCAACCTTATATGTATATTGGCCTTCACCAGAATCTAAAAATTGATAATCATAAGAAAAAATACATCAAGACATCAACAACTCACCTACCAACAAGCTACTATTATTGTAACATCTAAACATAATTTATAATTAAACACATTGGCGAAAGTAAAACAATATAAGAACAATAAAAAAACTTCAGCAAACTGCAGTCAAAATGTCACAATAAAATCGGACAATATGAATTCACCCTTAAAAATCATAAACAATACACAATATAATTTAGGTATAATCTCTTTCAATAGTTCTAATCTATAAATAAATAAGTACAACATCACACATTCACTCAAGCACAGATCTGCCTTAAAAAAAATAAAATATATAAGGTTGAAAGACTAATTTCACTTTAAAAAAGAAATTAAAATAAATTAAAAACTAACCTAATATTAATGAAGTAATTTTTTTTTAATAAAATAAACAGTTTTTTTTGCTTTTAAAATTATAAATAATTAATTTTGCGGCTAACAGACCTGCGGCGAATTGATTTTGCGGCCAAAAGTCCTGCGGCGAATTGATTTTGTGGTCAACAGTCCGGCGGCAAATTGTCCATGCGACCAATAAATTTTGCGTCAAAATGGTTATGCGACGAACCGGCTGCGGCAAACCGGCTGCGACGAACCGGCTGCGGCGAACCGGCTGCGACGAAACGGCCGCGACGAAACGCTCGCGACGAACTATCCCATTCCCCTCACGTTTCGTGTACCACCCAGACCGACGTGGTAAAAACCACGCCAGCGAAATTCCAAATAATTCCAGTGCCAATATTCCATCACCAGATGAAGAAGATTCAAGGGCTCTCCATGCTTCGCAGCCAATCCGCTACGCTACTCGCGTGTTGTATCTCGCCGAGTGCGGGCCTCTAAAAGGCATAAAAAAATGAAACAGTTTGGCACTTATTTATTTACGTATTATTTACTTATTTATTATTATTTACTTACTTATTATTTACTCGTTATTTACTTCAGGTCTTCATATGCAAATTTACATGTAAAATTTTCGATCTTTAAATGCCGTTTTTTCGAAACGTTTATTTTTTTAATAGGCTTAAAAGTGTGTCCTTTTGTATATGGGAAAATGTTAAATTCGTGGTACAGATTAACTGACAGTTACCTAGTTGTTGGTACAGCTATTGTCTTACATAGTTTCATTTGGGTTTCAACTTTCAATTCTTAATGTATTTTTCAAAATTCTTCTAAATGTGCCAAACAAACGTTATAACATTGAAATGGAACGGAAAATCTAATTGATAAATTGTCGCACACGCAGCGATATCAAACACATTTAATGATACCTTCAATCTTTTAATTAGTGTTCCAAATATTAAGTTTCTCGCCATTCTGACCAATTTTAATTAATATTTTCAACATCCAAATCAATTTTTTATCTTCTAATCCAATTGCAGAATATTAATAATCCAATAAGTAATGTAACTTTCATCCAAATATCGCATACATTTTCAAATCAATGACAAATTGAAAAGTCAGTTACTCAAAAGCATAAATTAATTTATACCATCTACGAGGTAAAGTTTTAGTTTTGTTCGATAAAATTTTGATTTTACAATGAAAACCTCTTTAGGGTCCCACCCCCCATTTGGTCGTTGTTTGATCCTGGTCATTTTCTGGAGCCGCGAACAACTGGCTAGATATTATGATCTTATATTGTTTTCGATTGGAGATTTTATTTTGGAGTCATCGCTACCGTCTTGAATAATTGTTGGGGAAAATTGTATGCAGCCACCACCATCAATTGCGATAGAAATATTTAAATTCACCATCTACCACATTCATTTTAAATCAACAAACAAGATAAATGTTGTAAACCGGCGTATAGCTATACCGAGGTTAATCTTATTTCTTTTGTAAGATTGCGCGACGCGCGATTGTATGATTTATCTGATTACTCAAATCGAATTTCGGCGCTTTTGTAATCATTTTAATAAATAATTCTGTTCACAACTCAAGTGTATTTCTTGTAATTCTTGTATCGTGCGGGTTTTTAAGCATAGCTACTATTCGTGATTTGGGTAGCTGAACTATACGTAGGGAAGATAGCGAAATAATCACGTGGCGCCTAGGGCAACTTTTGAATTTCCCTATTAATTTTTATTTCCTAAAGAAAACTCACCGATCAGTTAATTATCTTTTTTTTTCTCCAAAGCTAGCCAAAGGGCATTGCGAAATTCCCTGAGATTGGGAAAAAATTTCAACATTCTCCTTGTCAATTTCAGTTCGTGGCAGTAATTAAATTCAAAAGACAAAATCATGTCTCCACCGCATATGGCGGGAAAACGAAACAAATACGACGAATTAATACTGGAATTTTTCCCACGGTAGAACGTAACATAAACTTCACAAAAAAAAATTAAGGACCCAACTCGTACAAGCCTATTTCCAACGAAAATTACACCACCCGAATTACTTTTATTCGAAATCAATTGACGTACTTAACTTTAAGTTTTTACGTTCCTAACCGCACTAGGCGTTACTTAAAAAAAAAGTATTGGAACTGAGGCTCGAAGTGAAGTTATTGAAATTAAAATCGGCTAACAATTTCCTCCCATTTCCTTTTGTCCTACACCCAGTTGTCATCACATCTTTAGTATATACCGGATGTTACCGAAATTTGGCATTTTGCTCCTTGTGCTTGCTCCAACTGAAGAAAAAAAACATAACTTCATATGTAAGTATTTTTAACTTTATATTCTATGTTGTGCCGATAATTTTGGAAGTGAACCGCAAGTGTTTTGAAATTACGTTACCGACCCCTCGTCGACCAGGAATTATACTGTTCTATATTCAATTTAGTTGTATAGGATATTAGACTTTATTTATATGAATTATACTGTTCTATGTCCTATACAATTAAATAGGATATAGAACAGTACAATTAATAGTAATAGTAATTTTTATTTCAAGGAACTACGATACATAGATTTGTACATAATTGGTTGAAACAATGTCAAAAATCTTCCATCACCTGGCAAATTCAAAACAAACCAAACAAAAGACAAAAAAATTCACAAAAAAGCATTTAAGAAAAGGAAAGCTGGTCTTCTTTCCACACCATAAATTCCTACACAGTGTACGGTTCAATCATCATCAGAAATTCAAATAATTCTTCTTTAAACTTGATTAACTTTGTTAACTTTTTAATTCTATCCGGCAAATTATTGAATAATTTAATACACATGTAGTGCGGGTTCTTTTCAGTTACAGTTAACCTATGATTCGGATACAGGATAATATCTAAAGTACGTGTAGGGTATTTATGGTTTTCACGGATTGGAAAAAATGTTTCTCTATTTTTAAACATAAGTAGTAATGCTCGATATGTATATAATCCAGGAACAGTTAAAATCTTTTTTTCTTTAAAAACGCCCCTGCATGATGCTAAAAATTGCATTCCGTATATCAGCCGTATTATCCTCTTCTGAATAATAAAAACCTTGTTCATATCGGAACTTCCACCCCAAAACATAATAGCAAGATAAAGCAACAACTGCTTCAAAACTAGCAAAGTAAATGGCTCTTAAAGATGCTTCATTCAGATATTTTTTTACCACCCGCAACCCGTAGCATCCCTGATTTAATTTAGAAGTCAACCCCGTAACATGATCCATCCAATCCAAGTTTTCATCCACTTGCAAACCCAAAAACTTTACACTTTTTTTATATTCTACTTCTTCATTCATAATTTTGAACTTTTTTGGTGTCTCAAACTGATGTTTGGTATGAAAAAGCACTGCGTTTGTTTTTTTTTGTTAAGAGTAAATCCGTTCTCGGTAAACCATTCATTAACTAACAAATAGATTTCATCGATTTCTTTAAGTAGGATAGTATAGTTTTCTGCAACCACCAGGATATTTGTGTCGTCTACGTAATTTGTCATATAGTGGTTTTCATTTCTTGATATCTCACTTATATCTGTATTGAACAAAATAAAAAGCATATTACCAAGAATGCTACCTTGGGGGATACCAGTATCGTTTGTTCTACTTTCAGAAAAATACTTTGATGCCTCTCTGATTATCTCCACCCTTTGTATACGATCGTCAACATACGATTTCATCCACTTGAATACATTTCCTCTTATTCCGTATTTTTCAGCTTTTAGCAATAGTACTAAATCATGATTTATGCAATCATATGCCTTCGATAAGTCCAACAAAACTCCCATCGCTAAATCTCCTCTCTCGAAAGCACTTAAAATATATTGTGTAAATTGAAAAACTGCAGTTTCAACTGATCTTCCTTTCACACCACCATGTTGCGTTTCACCGATAAGGTAGTTCTCTTTAACATAATTTATAATTCGATCACACATTGCCATTTCGAAAATTTTGGAATTTATTTCCTGGTCGACGCCCTGTATTTTTGCAAATTGAAGTTACAAACCATTGGTTTATTAATGTTTATTCATTTTCAACATTTAGTATTTTTAAAATCAAATTATTAACTTAAGACAATTTAATTTTATAATTTATCAAATTCATTTAAGATTAACTTTTCTGACGCGGTGCACCGATTTACATATACTTAGTGCTTGTTCACAATGTACATGAGACATAAGAAATACATAAAACGTAAGAATTACAAATAGAAATTAGACCTTAATCGAATATTTACTAATATTGGAGTTATTTTGTTATATGCAAAAGAACATTCTTCGTCGTGTTTTTTAAAATTTTAATATTATTCGATACTCTATTAAGCTTCTATTTGTATTTATATTTTTAAGTCTTATGTTCGACTTACGTTTTACGTACATTGTGAACAAGCACTTAAAGTTTGCGTAATTGTAAAAAATTAAAACCAATTATTATTATATTTTGTGTACCTACTCATATTTATGTCAAACGTCTTAATTTCAATATATTATTTTTCCTTCTTTCTGTTTTTTGTTTGTGTAATTAATTTTCAGTGTACAGTTCGAGCAAGCCAGGTTGGCAGGGAGCCCGTTATTTTATCATATGAGCAGTCGGACTTGGCCAATAGCGCCCTTATTCTTGGGTCTAGGACAAATGGACGCGGCCGAAAAGACGCGAGCGTTTGGACGCAGACCCAAAAGGACGCAGACCCAAAAGGACGCAGACCCAAAAGGACGCAGATCCAAATGGACGCGGGCCATAAAGACGCAGACCCAAAAAGACGCGGCCATATAGACGCAGTCCCAAATAAGCGCAGCCATATAGGCGCAGACTCAAAAAAAACTCAATCGAATTTACTAAAGAAAAATCATAAACTAATACTAACCTACATAACCGATGCATATCTTCACGGGGATATCTCTTTTTTTATTATTAATTAATATATGGACATGTAATCTGGGGGGTGGTGTATAAATATTAAAAAAATAATTAACGATCCAATTCCAATTTTTGAATAAATCCAAATTCAAATATAACCAAACCAACGTAAATTTAATTTTTAAATACGAAATGGCAAAATAAAATTTCAAGATAACTTGTCAAAACGTCGCCGTATCTAATTTATATCGTGACACCTTGAAATTTAAAATTTAACCTTGCAAATTTTACCATTAATTTAATTTTGTTTCTTTGCTTTATTAATCCAAATTAATCTTCCCGTTCAATTTTAATTAATTATCCAAAATTTAACAAATCACTCGTCCAAAATTACTAAACTTCGTCCAAAAATGGTACCAATATTATCCAAACTATCGAATAAAATCACTTACGCAAATATAAATCAATTTATTCACAAAATTAAGAAAAACTCAATCCAAACCGTAAAAATAGTACAGGAGCAGACTTTCCTCTTAACCGCTACTTGTGGCCATTTTTGGCAAAAGCCTGGTTTTCACCGCCCATTGCTGCCACTGCATATTGTTGGCGAGAAAAACAGCAAATACAAAACTATTTACAAATTCCCATCAAATTATTTGTTACAAAACAAAATCAATTTTATAAAAATCAAAATGAGGATTTTGGAACACGACATCATTTAATTCTTATTTGGGTCGGCGCCTATATGGCTGGGTCTGCGTCTTTCTAGGTCTGCTTTTTTATGGCCCCCGTTCATTTGGGTCTGCGCCTATATTGCCGCGTCTTTTTGGGTCTGCGCCCATATGGCCGCGTCCTTTGGATCCGGTACGCGACAACTGGGCGAGTCCCACTGGGCGACGTATAACTGGGCGACGTATAACTGGGCGATGGGTAAACCGGGCGACGGTCAACCGGGCGACGGGCAACTGGGCGATGGCTAAACTGGGCGCTGGGTAAACCGGGCGACGGACAACTGGGCGACGTGTAAACTGGGCGATGGACACCTGGACGAAGGACAACCGGGCGACGGGAAACTGGGCGACGGGAAACTGGGCGACGGACAACTGGGCGATGGGTAAACTTTAAGGCGATCAAGCATTTGTTCTCCAAATTATACATAATTTATTCGATATAGAATTTTATTTTTTTTTTGTTTGAGGATTTAGAGGATCTAGATTTGGTTTGTAAGGGGCAAATTCAGTCTTTGAAAGCGACTTCGTGTTTGGAGTTACGCGTCAATTCCGATGGGTTTTTCTTGAGATCAGATGTCGGGATGGATGGAATGGTACTAAGTTCGGGAGCGAATAGAAATTCGAGAAGCTCCGACTTTGATTGTGCTGAAGCAAGAGAGGATAGGAGGGGTGGTTGCGAGCAGGGGGGGGGGGGGGTATGGATGAGTCGTTGTCGGGGAGGGGGGGGTTAGCTCCAGGGGATTAGGAATGGGTGATTGGACTTTGGTTAGGGATTTAGGGGGGGGGAGCCACGATTGGGAGGGCCCTTTTTCAGGAACCCTCGTGATTGGTTGTGATGATAAAGTTGGGGGGGAAGTAGAAGAGAGTGATTTGGTCTCCTGTTGTTTGCCTTTTTTTGGATTTTTTGTTGCTCTTAGATTTGGATTGCGACTGGGGATTTGTGGAATTTTTTACAGCAGGAGGGGGGGTGAGGATTGGGAGTTTAGGGGCCATTAGGGGTGGATCTGTTTCATCATCCTCATGATGAAATTTCATCATGTGTCTGGGAGAGAGGATTTTTGCCTGAGAATTTTTCTCAGGCCAACGAAGTATATTCCCTGAAGCTCTATATGATGCCTTCCCTGCATTTTAGAATTTGTTGAGATTCGGGCCAGCCCCGTTCATCCTCAGCGGATGGGAGGTTCGCTATATTTGCGATGATGGGGATAGACTCCCTGAAGGTTTGGTCGTCTGACTCCGCAGCCAATGCCTGGTAAAAAATTTGAAATTGGATCTTTGATCGAAGCAAGTTCAAATTTTAGTACCTCGGATTAAGTTAAGGTACTTGCCTGGATAATCACTACACTTTTATAACAACTTAACTACACTACGGGACTAGTAGCTGCAAATAAGTGTTCAATAAAGTGTTTAAGTGTTCAATAAAGTGTTTAAGTGCTCAAGAAAGTGTTTAAGTGTTAAGTTAACAACAGCAATACAAAATGGAAAATTTTAATATTGTAACTCAAAGAGGAAACGAAAAATACAATTGGGAGGGATATCTTTATACCAAAGATAAAATGAACAAGGACGGCTCAATTCAATTTTGGCGTTGCGAGTTGAAAAACATAGGATGTACAGGTAGAATTTGGACCAACGTAAATGATAATTCCTTTCATTCTTTACGGAAAGAACATACGTGTAGTACCACGGGAAATGCTACAAATGTGGTATTACAAGCCGTTGCAACAAATGTAAAACACAAGGCAATCACGACAATGGAAACGCCAGCAAATATCAGGACGCAAGCCATTGCAGATATTCCAGTAGCAGTGCATGGAAATCTGCCAAGCACAGATCACATGCGCAGGAACGTCCAAAGAATAAGAAACAGAACTATAAATGCGCCTTCCAATCCAGAATTTCGAGAAGATATAATTATTCCTCAAGAATATTCACAATATGAATATACTCCAACCAATTTTGAGCGCTTTGTTTTGGCGGATTCGGGAGAAATGCAAAATGATCCACAGCGAATTCTTATATTTGGTCGAGAATATCACTCAACATGGACGTTTCAAATGAAAGAATTGTTCATGGACGGAACATTTTTGCTATCACCTCCTCTTTTTTCGCAAATTTTTGTTGTTTTATCGAGAAAAGATGGCGGTGGAGTTTACCCGGTTTTATTTTGTTTGCTGCCCGACAAAACTACTGAAACATATACAAAATTAATGACGATGATACGCGACCTTTGGCCCCAGCTAAATCCAGATAGCATAGCTGTAGATTTTGAACTCGCTATCCATCAAGCTATTCGTACGGTATTTCCTGATGTAGCCATCAATGGCTGTTTATTTCATTTAGTGAAAAATCTTCGAAAACACTTGGCAGCAGTGCAACTTTTAGGAAGATATAATAGTGATCCTACTTTTCAATTAAATGCTAAAATGATAACATCTCTAGCATTTGTTCCCCAAGACGACGTTATACACGCTATAACAAATTTAGAAAATCATTTGCCAGAAGAGCTAGAACCCATTTTGGAATGGTTCACCAACAACTATATTGGACGTCTTCGCAACAATGGGACACGAGCTATCCCAACATTTCCCTCTAATATTTGGTCCGTCTACCACAGAACTCTAAATGGAACCGATAGGACCAATAATTTTGCAGAAGCGTGCCACCGAAAAATACAATTAGGTTTTGGTAGTGGAATTTCTCACCCTAGTTTGTGGAACTTCATTAACAAATTGAAAACAATTCAAAAAAGTTACGACGTTGAATATGAGAGACACGTTGCTGGTCACCAAGTCGCAACAAAAAGAAGACGATACCTGCAAGCTGATGAAAGAATCCTGAATAAGGTAACAAGTTATGATCGAAATAATATAATTGAATACCTTCGTGGCATATCCCATAATTATAATATGGATTGATTTCTTTGATAAAATTTTTATTTGTTTTGTTTTTGTTTTAATTAAAGTTTTAGTTTTTTATTTAGAAAAGATAAATAGAATATTTTTAATAATTTAATAAATGCGCCTATATCGTATCTGGAATTTTGTTCGACAACATTTGTTCGATTAGCAGCTATTTGCTATTTGCAGCTATTGCTTGACTGCTTGACATCGCCTAGTTGTCCGTCGCCCAGTTGCGGGTCGCCCAGTCGACGGTTGTCCAGTTGACCGTCGCCCACTTTACCCGGCGCCCAGTTTACCCATCGCCCAGTTGTCCGTCGCCGGGTTGACCGTCGCCTAGTTTAACAATCGCCCAATTTACCCATCGCCCAGTTGTCCGTCGCCCAGTTATACGTCGCCCAGTTATACGTCGCCCAGTGGGACTCGCCCAGTTGTCCGGGTCCGTTTGGATCCACGTCAATTCGTCGCGGGCAATTCGTCGCGGACAATTCGTCGCGGACAATTCGTCGCGTGCGACAATTCGTCGCATGAGACAATTCGTCGCATGAGACAATTCGTCGCATGAGACAATTCGTCGCATAAGACAATTCGTCGCAATTAATTGTACTTTTCTCTTCTCTTTTGTTCTCAAAAGTAAAAAACTTTATTAATAAACAATAAACAACAACGAAAAAAATAATTAACAATATAATAATAACAAAACAATAAATAACAAAATAACAAAAGTAACAAAATAATAAACAATAAAATAACAAATATAAATTATATTTGTAATTTAAAATCATGCGCAATTCCTCGAAGATAATCCAAAATTGGTCTGTTTTGATAATCTTCAACCACAACTGCTATTCGTACGGCAGTGTCTTTGTACTTTTTTTTTTGGTGTACTTCAATTCCAGCTATAAACTGTTCTATTTTCAACTTATTCAAACTTTCTTCTTTTTGAAGCCCCTTTACAAATTTCCATATGCTAGGATGGGCGGCGTTGATTATTGAAGAAAAGCTGGTGTGCCATCCTTCAACTGCGTTGTTGGTACGCGGAATATTTTGTGCGACCGCTTCGTAACAATTCCATATATTTATTGAAAATAATGGAGGACGCCTTCTTCCTCTTCTGTCTGATCGACCTATCCAAGTATCTTCAAAATAATTTATTAATGGCGTCAAAATGTCTTTATTTTGTATGTAAAATGCGCTGTCTAATAATACTTGAAACGATTCAACGACGTCGTTCTCCGGCACAAACGCCAAAGCTGCAAGTAGTCTCATATTCAACGCAAAATCTGCATCTTGAGTATAACGAACTTGCAGTCCCCCTTGCTGTATATGTCTCCATATGCTTTGAGTAAAGTGGAAAAGCATCCTCGTATCGCAATATTTTCGAATTCATTGCGACATGCATTCATTGCATCCATTTCGAAGTCGAATAGAATGGTTAAGGGTTGAACCGCAGGCTTCAACATTTTCATAATTCGAAATAAACGACTATAAGTATCTTGAGACTTATTCGGCAGCAAGGCATATATGGTTGGAATTACATTGCTGTATTGCACGCCATGAATTGTATACAATTGAGCAAACAATTGTGGTACAGTGGTGAAAGTTCCATCCGCGAACCAATGGTCGGAATTCAACATAAATTCTAGGTTCGCCTCAGTAGAAAAAACTAAAATTCTGTCTTCACCGGGTCCACTATCATGTAATAAAAACGGTTCTCCAGAAGACGTGATGGTTAATTCTTGTGGAAAGACTAATTCCTGCAATGACATAGGATTTGCAGGCACGGTTTCTTTTTCCACGCGTGCACGTTGAACGGTTCTTTTTATTGCAGAAAGCGGTGGTAATTGGCCTGAGGCAGCAACCGATACTTCTTCTGAAATTGTTGCAATGATATTTTGAGTAGTTCGTCCTGTTTCTGTTGCAATATTCTTTGCTCTTGTTAGTGCATTCCGAACTTCAATATCTACTGCATCAGCAACATGATTGTGGCTAGTGTCTTTTACAACTTCTTCACCAATGGTGTGAACACGCACCGAGCAACGCGACTTGTGGTATTCGACACATTTCCAAATCACTTTTCCACTCGATTCTATGCTTCTTTCTCGTCTATGAATATAGCCTTTAAATAATAATAACTGGCGGCCTTTCTCACTTTCCATATATTCAAGCACCATTGTGGAAGTGAACTGTTAATTTTTTTTTTCTTTTTTGATTTTAGTTTATTATATACTAGATAAAATATTAAGTTGGTATATTTTATACCAACTTAATATATTTTTTTTAAATTCACCCCACGTGGTGAAGTTAGAAAAACGGGTACCCTGTATAACCGAAAACAGAAGATAACAAATTGAAGTGACATTTTGGCAACTCTCAGTTACATTTGGCGAATTTAATCGAGATCAAATCGTTTCATACGACGAATTCTCTACTGCGACAAATTGTCGCTTGCGCCGAATTGTCGTGTGCGACGAATTGTCGCGTGCGACGAATTTGCCGCGACGAATTGTCTGCGACGAATTGTTGCGCGACGAATTGTCTGCGACGAATTGACGGTACACCGCGTCCTTTTGGGTCTGCGTCTTTTTGGGTCTGCGTCTTTATGGCCCGCGTCCATTTGAATCTGCGTCCTTTTGGTTCTGCGTCCTTTTGGGTCTGCATCCTTTTGGGTCTGCGTCCTTTTGTGTCTGCGTCCAAACGCTCGCGTCCTTTCGGTCGCGTCCTTTCGGCCGCGTCCATTTGTCCGGCTCCGCTTATTTTTGACTTCCGTACATTGCGGCATTATTATTTTTATTATTATTCATAAACAATTTTCAGTAAAATTTGATCCACTCGTCGAGCTGAGCCTTGCTGGCAATTTATTTGTTATTGAAAAGTTGCGTAATAGACACTCTGTAACAGCCGCAGCAGCAGCAAGAGCATCAGCAGCAGCGTTATGACTTTTTGTATATTACGATATAAATACTAAATTTTGATTGTTTTCTTTTAAAACGTAATTATTCATTATTTTCTTTTTCAAATATTTTTAGTCCTAACCTTAGAACCCGAAATGGTAATACAAGATTGGTACTAGCGAGAAAAAGCTTTAGATATAACGGTTAATAAACTTATTATCCAAATTATCTTGGAGTAGCGAATGAGAGTATAAAATTTAGAAAAATGAAGGAATTTGTTATCAGGAAATTTTGTAAATGCTTTTTTTTCCTAGTATTAGAAGTTTGTTAATACAAATTATTATTTTATTATTATTAATAATTCGCATAGTGAGGGTAAGGACTCGAAATAGTGTACTGAAATGGGTAATAGCAAAAGTGTGTTCTTTCCCGGTTGGCAAATTGTAGACTTTCGGAGAGCTGATCTTTCCAACGAACGGGGACAGCATGTTCTGTACCACACATATACTTTTTATCATCAGTAATACATTTAATTGTAATTAATAATTTCAAATAAAACATAATATTATATAAGTCTAAAGGTTGCTATTTCAAAAAGTTCTTAATGTCGCCGTCATTATTAAAAAAATAATGTGGGTATTTTTATAAAACAAAAATTAATACAACTTAAGAAGTAAAAAATGTTAGCGGCAGCTCGCTGTGTATTATTTTGTATCTCAGAATTGTGGCGTTATGTGGTACTAACACGATTACATAATAATTACATTATTTACTATTATATTCAGAAGCAATGTATAGTTTTAATTATATTATGAATGTGGAAGATGAATTGTGCTAGTAAAACTTTAATTACTAAAGTACAAGTGTCAACATAAGCATCCATCATTGCTGACCTATTGAAAATAAAATACTTAAATTTTAACTTTGAAGTTAATTTAAAATAATTGAAATAATATGGAAAGCGAAAAAAAAGTTACCAAAAATCGAAATCCAAGAGAGACCGCTAATCCAATTTCGCGATTATTTTTTCTGTAAGTTGACTATTTTCTCAAATAAGAAACATTTTATTGTAATTTTAATTAATACATATTAAATTATGCAAAAACAGTTTTAATTTACCAAGTGTATTAACATCTATGCAAATCTACAAATAACATAAACACAAATTAACTAGAAAGTAGTATAGGTAATTAATAATTTGATAATAATAAGAGAGACCTGTAATATAACATTAATTTTATGGTTTTTTAAAGAAACTTTTGACTAAAAATGCTAAACGTACAAACGTATTATGTACACTAAATATATATGGTTTTCTACGCCTAGAACAGGGGTCGTCAAACTACGGCCAGCGGGCTAATTTCTGCCCACTGTTAATATTTCATTTAAATGAAAAAATTAAAGATAAACTATTTTGGGTTACTGAATAATTTTGTCCTATTGCCATAGAAATAAATGATCAAGTTCATAATAATAATATTATAGGTACTATGTACATATTGTAGAAGGGGGTTGAATGATATTTTAATTTTTTGTTAATAAAATATCAGGTTTGAAATTAATAAAACACAATTAAGGCAAAGAGCGATAGACACACATGTACTGCTTCTTCGACTTCCTAGCCATCACACCATGACATGTGCTTTTGATCTATCGCTCTTTGCCTTAATTGTGTTTTATTAATTTCAAATTTATTATGCACATGGTGTGAGATAATTTTCATCGAATTTAAATATTAGTTTGTTATTTTTGTTAAATTTTTTATATTTTGTATTTTCCCGCTAGTTGACTAATGTGAGCGACAACTAGCGAGGAATACGGGGACATTTTGGTAAAATGATAACTATAGAATCATTTTGATGTAAAAGTATTTTGTATAAATTATAAAAGTGAATTTCATTCAGTAGGGTGTGATTTGATAATAGTATTGAAAATTAACTTGAAACAAAATTAGGAAGTTATTAAATATTAATTAAAAAAGAAAGAATATTTTTGGATTCCAAATTGTAATCGATTTTAAATTATTTGAATTCTGAAAAAAACTAAATAATATATTAGAAATAAAATTATTGGAGGAGCTGCGGAATCAAATTGGATATATAAGTACAAACACGTGCATCTGGTCATCAATTAAATTTCAAGTTCCCATTATGCAAGCTATTTAAGGGAAATTTTACAAACGAATATTAAAAATAATTTTTTTGAAAATCATTTTTAGAAATTTTTGGAAAATTTCCGTCTCAATATAATGACACAATAGCTGTGACAAAGAAGTCTTGTTTTTTAAACTTTATAGCTCTACTAAGTCTAAAAATTTCACGATCTGGCTCTTCCTAAAAATACTCTAGTCTAGACTCTAGAGCATCAGTAGTAAAACAAATTAAATAATTTTTTTAAATAATTAAATAATTACTAAATAATTTAATAATTTTGAATTGTTAAGCCTCCTAAATTGTCTGCCTCCTAAAAAATAAATAATAATAATTGTTACTTTTATTGAACTATTATAGGCACATGATACCTATATTTATACGAAACTATAAAAATGGTATAGCGAAAGAAAATTTATATGAAGCTTTAGAAGAACATAAATCTAGTAATCTTGGAGATAAATTAGAATCAATGTGGAGAAAGGAATATGCGCGACATAGCAAAACAGGTTTACATAGAGCATTACTTAAATTAGTAGCTTTTGAATTCGCATGTTGTGCTTTATTTCAATTTTTTCTTGAAATGATTCTTGTGTAAGTAAATGCAAAAATAATCGATAACATAAAACTGTTATAATAAAAATTTATTTTAGAGTGGTACCACAATATTCAATTGGCAAGTTAGTCGAACATTTTTCAAGTACAAGCTCTTCAGTATCTAGAAATGAAGCCAAATGGCATGCTGGACTTATCATAGTAACTCTTATATTAGACGGAATAATTTCCCATCCAATACTGTCTATGCTATTTAGGCATGCAGGCATGAAATTGAGAGTTGCCTGTTGTTCTTTAATTTATAGAAAATGTTTAAGATTAAGTGGTACTGCATTAGGTCATACTTCAGTAGGCCAAATTTTGAATTTAATATCAAATGATGTCGGTAAACTTGATGAAGGATTATCGATTTTCAATTATATCTGGATTGCTCCAATTCAAACTGTTATTGGCACTTATTTACTTTACCAAGCAATTGGGATATCTGCTTTTTCAGGCATGGGTTTCCTTTCATTGTTTATACCATTACAAAGTGAGTAGCATACATTATATCATCTATAATTATATGTATATAATAAAAAATTTCCAGATTAAACAAAGTAATTTAAAACATTTTTATTCAATTTATATTCTTGATGTTTCTGCTCTGAAACCAAAATAATGATAAAAATTGATAATATTTACATTAAACATTAAACAAAAACATTAAGTCAATAAAACTAAATTTTATGCTTTGTTTAAAATATTTAGTTCTTGACCTAGAAAAACTTTTTAAATTATTTGCATTCGTTCACTGTTGTTTTAATGCATTTGATACATCATTTCAACCAAAGTGCTCATAATTTATTTTATCCGCTTCTGATATGTAATCTAATGTTCTAATCCCACTGAAGGTTCTTGTAAAGTGATGAGTGATGTATCACTTATTTATTCGATATTTACAATTTTATTTAATTCTGATTAATTAAACAATTAATTTTTGAAAATAATTTTCTCTTTGCTTCATGTGCTTTTCTATTTTCTTTAGTTTTTTATTACTATTTTAATTTAGTTTTCTTTACTATGACTTGCATTCTGTTTTCTATGTGTGAACGATCTAAAACCTAAGATCGGTAAATAAATATCAATGGAATTGCAGCAATTCGCTGCTGGGGGTGAAAAAGGGGTTAAGTCATAAAAGTCGATTTTGAGTAAACGCTTGACAAAGAAATTGGCAAATTTCATGTTCAATTTTAACAAATTTTTGCTTAATTTTCTGCGGATTTTTTTTTGCATGTTAATGTGCTAACATTAAAGATAAAATAATTAAATATATTTTTAAAAAAATATTGTTGTAAAGTGACTTTTGATTGACTTAACCCCTTTTACGCCTGACACTTTTTTGACTTAACTCCTTTTTCACCATCGAGATTGCAGAAGAAAATAGTTTTTAAATACTTTTTTATTCAAAATAAATTAAATATAAAAAATAAAAACTAGAAAAAATATCTAAAATTCTTCTTCGTCCGTAGAAGCATCCGGAAACACATCAATTTCTTCAATAGAGGTTATTAAATTTTCATAAAAGTTCCAATTTCTTTCCGAAATATACGGAAGAAGTTCCAGTAGTTGTTTCTTCTTCTCTGTTGTTATTGGAAGTGGATGCATATACGCTTGTTTTGGCTCTAGCATATTTTGTAGAGTGTGTTGACGACCTCGTTTTTCTAAGCTGAGAATTTTGAAATCTTCATCTTTATCTAGAGAGTTTTTGTAAAAGAAAGATCTATTACTTTTCTTATATCTTATCCATCTAACTTCTCTCCAGTTAAATTTATTGCCCATGGTATCAAGTTTTCGGCTTACCAACGATGCGGAGTATAAGTCAGCAAAATCGAAAAATTCACATCTTTCCATTTCGTGAACCATAAAAGGTTTCTTTTTGCCTACTAGGCGTATAAGTTGAGCCCAATCGTGAGGATGTTCAATTTTTAAATTACATTTCTTCTTCTTTTTTTCAATGAGACTGTGGTCGGTGTCACATTCCATGTGTGTATGTCCAGGAAGTAAAAATTTGTGATCAATTATATTTAAATTTTCGCAATTTTGTAATGCCACAAGACACACTGCTGCGATGTAGCTATTCTTATTTTGACCTCCACATGAATCCGAGTACATAACCAGATGATTAACCATAGGATTTAGATCATTCTTTAAATAACGATAAAGACAGGAACCTATATCGTTCGCTCCTCGCTTTGCTAAGGATTCAAACCACAGATAGCAATAAGCCTGAGCATCGTCACAGTCGTGAACTGTAAGATTATAAGTCCACAGCTGACGCTTATAAAATACCTCACCGCTCTGAATGTCGGGTGTTGGCAGGCACTGTTGCAAATCAAACGTAATAGTTTTCTTTGAATCATCCAACTTTGAAGCTTCTTTGTCGTCATTTTTAGAAGTGTAACCTTTATCAGCTTTTTCATGATGTTCAGCCAATTCTTGCTGAAATTGAGATTTCTCGTCTTCTGTCTTGGCCATTTTTATTTTCATATGAAGCTTATCGCATACACAACATGTGTCTTTCTTCGGCTGTTTGATTTTTATATTTAAACTATGAAATATTTCTTCATAAGCTCTTCGATTTATAAAATTTGTTGAATGCTTTTCTTTGTAGGCTTGATATAACAAGGCCAGAGTGTAGTGTTGGGGTAAATATTTTTTAGATGACTGCCTTCGAGTATAATGGCTTTCATATGCTGGTATGGATAAGATATGTTCTTTTGCAGTGTTTTTATCTTCATCACTAATTTTATTTCTATTTGTGTGGGTCCCTCTTCTATCCAACTCAAGTACTCCTGAGATATTCAAACTGTTTTTCTTTTTTCGTATTACGACTTCGATAAATTTTGTAGTGATATCAAAGGTTTTCATGAAACAGCCTTTGCAAGTACGCATTAATTTGTTGTTAATTCTGAAATGGTAAAATGCAGTATTCATTCGTTCTCTATTATTTTGTTCTTTACGAATTCTAGTAACTTGTTTATCTTCTAATGTTATTAAGTCACCTATGTATTGTGATCTTCTATCATAGCTGACCATTAACCAAAGATCATTGAATAATGATATTAGATCGTCGTTACCGAATTTTTCTACACATTTGTTTCTGCACATACTCAATTCTTGTCGTTTTTTCTTAGGAACAATCTTATTTTTGTTGGTAACATACTCCTTTCCTGAATTTCTGGCCTGTTTCCTTGCAATTCTTACACTTCTACTTTCGTTTCGAGGGTGCTGACTTGGTTCCCCAGCGTGTTCCATATCATTATGGGCTGTTATTGATGGAGTATCACGTATTTCATTATTGGATGAATCACTAGGTAAATCGTCAATTCCTGATGGAAGATAATCTGGATCTATGTCATCATCTCCACTTACAATATCTTGAAGTTGTTCTTGTACATCTGAACTTATCGATGGGACATCACTTGAGCCTTCTGAATCCGAGTTCATATTCCAGTTAATCCGTCTTGCGGTTAAAGAGTTTTTTGGAACAACCTTATACCTTTCATTGTGAGGTTTCTTCTTCCTTTTTCTTGATGGAGTACTACATATTTCAATATTGAGAGATAAATCGTCATGAACCCATCTTAAAACATCCTCAAATTGTTCTTCTACATCCGAAGCTATCGATGGAACATCACTTGAGTCTTCCGAATCTGATTTCATTTCCAAGTTATTTTTTATCATTTTTGACTTTTTATGGTGAATAAAAGATAAAATATTATAAAAAATAAAAAAAAAGCAAGAAAAAAAAATTACACAATATAAAATAATAACGAAAATTTTAAAAAATTAAGAAAATAGTACTTACCAATATTTAAAGTAACTTAATGAAATAATTTAATTTAACCCAAAATCTTATGCATTTATGAAATATTGAGCTAAAAACAACGCTAAGCACATTTTATAGGCACGGCATCTATCTACCATAAAAAATAATTAATGTGCGAAAAAAATTTCTACAAAATTTAATATAATGCAAAATGAAAAAAACGCTAAATTAAATTTAAAAATGCTCAATTTTAGCGCCTTCCAAACTTTGTCGCCCGGTGCCGCGGCTCCATTGCACCCTTGGTTTATCCGGTCCTGTGTGCAAAATAGTACACTATGTATATCGTATATAATTTTCTCGTCAAAAGAAATATAATAAATTCTAATAAGAAAAGCTTATTGACTTAACTCCTTTTACACAGTACATCTTTATTTTGTAACTTATAATAATTTTGTGTAAAAGGAGTTAAGTCGACTAAACTCCGTTTACACAAAAATATTTCTTAACACAAATGACTTAACTCCTTAATGCATG
Source organism: Cantharis nigra (assembly GCA_958510845.1). Taxonomy (NCBI): domain Eukaryota; kingdom Metazoa; phylum Arthropoda; class Insecta; order Coleoptera; family Cantharidae; genus Cantharis; species Cantharis nigra. The sequence goes on from OY294028.1 coordinate 63,383,406, forward strand.
TGCGATTTCTCCGTTAATTGAATTGATAGGGCTTAAATTATTTTACCAATGCAAAGATGAACACTTATAGGTTCCAAAAAATAATTAATCCCATTTTCGAAAAAAATGACTTAACCCCTTTTTCACCCCCAGCAGCGAATTAACAATTAAATAATATTGTTGCGGAATGTCAATGTGTAAAATTGGCAAAATCATAGGAAAATTAAAGTCGAGTGTTCAGACCATCATAAAAAATTACTGAAATACGGGAAGATCAAAAATTAAGCCTTGCAAAAGATTTATGTGCAAAATGAGCTAAATTGGTGACGACGCTATTAGAAATATTAAAAAAAATAATAATTTTCACTCTTGCATTGCAAGAAATACACCCTAATTAAAATAATAATAAACTGTTAAGACTAGAATTCGCAAAAGAATACGAAAACAAAGAAATAGACATTTTTTTGGATAAAAGTAAATTTCATTAATCGAATGCGGTAGAAAGGAAGATGTTTGGCGCAAACCTAATGAAGATCTGAAAAGACAAAATTCTAACTTTATAGTAAAATATGGGGATGGTAGTACTTTATTATGGGGGTATATGGACGCTTCGGGTGTAGAAAAAGTACAGTTTATAAACTCAATTATGAATAAGTAGATGTATTTTGGATTTTAGGAAAATAATTAGGGGAGCGTGTTACTTAATCGGATTTCAGGAATAATTGCACATCTGAAATGGTGAGTGAATGGAAACTTGACAATGAACCCAAACAATTAAATTTGCTACCTCAAAGTCTCAACATGAACCCAGTCGAAAATATATGGAAAAAATTGAAACTCAACATTCAAAAGAATGATATAACAAATAAAAATATGTTGAAAAATATAAGAGTACAAGTACAAGAAGAGTGAAACAGGATTGGTGATAATATTACTAAACACTTAACTGAATACATGTCTAGACGTTCGAAAACTATATTGGGAAAGCGAAAAGTTATTGAAAACAATATTAAGAAAAGTGTTGTTCAATATACAATTTCATTTTATTTTAACCGAATGTAAATGTTTTTGTAGAATAATTTTAGTAGTATTTTTTTTATTTGGTTTTTATTGTTTAATTAAACCAAAACTAAATATAATTCGGTTTTAATGTTGTTTATAAAATAATACTCTTCCTCATAAAATATAAAATTTTGAAAACAAAAAATTAAAAAATAAACACATTTTTCGTTAAAACGATCCCGTATGTAAACTTTTTGTATGACTGTACATCTTGAAAAATTAATATTGTAATTTTTTTTCGCAAGTTAAAATTCCTATTTTATATCTGCATTCTTAATCGTATCTGACGTCCAATATATCAACATTGCTATAATATCGTTTTAGCTTGCAAACTTCATTTAACATTTTCCTTTTCATTTTGTTTTCAACATTTTCATTCAGCTCAAGGTCAAAAATTAATTAAAAAAAAACATTCAGATAAATTAATTAATTAAATAATTTTACCTAAATAGATACTACCTGAATACCGGTAATTGATTTTAAAATTTTAGTATTTTTGGGAAAGAAAACATCAGTGCTACGTTTACGAACAGCTTTACGCACAGACGAAAGAATACGTGTTATGGACGAAGTACTTAATGGAATACAAGTGATTAAAATGTACACATGGGAAAAACCGTTTGCTAAATTAATTTCATATATTAGAAGGTTTTATTGAAATGATATCTTGAATTTTGCAAAACCAATAATAATTATTTTTATTTTAGACTTGAAATAAAATCAATTCGGTACCGTTCCTTTTTAGAGGCAATTGTGACTTCTTTAGAAACATTTGTAGCTAGAACTTCAATTTTTATCAGTATTATAGTATTTATTTCTTTAGGCAATAAACTAACTCCCGAAGTGGTATATATTACTACTGCTATATATGTCACTATGCGACCTATAGTTACCTATAGTTTTTCAATGAGTATTGCGTGTTTAGCAGAAATGAATATTAGTATACACAGGATTCAAAAATTTATGAACCATGAAGAACTTCCAAAATGTCAAAGTGATATAACTTTAAATAATTTATTATTGCAAGACTGTCACAAGGTGAAGGTGTATGATAAAACACCATTAGTAGTTCCACGAATTTGTTTTCAAAACTCAAGTGCTAAATGGCAAAGCGATTCCGAAGAATTTACACTACGTAATCTTGATTTAACAATCGAAAATTGCCAGTTAGTGGTCATAATTGGATCTGTAGGGAGTGGAAAGAGTAGTTTACTTAATATGATAATAAAGGAGCTACCGTTATGTGAAGGATTTTTTCAAATTAATGGAAAAATATCATATGCAGCTCAAGAACCGTGGTTGTTTTCTGCAAGTGTACGACAGAATATCTTGTTTGGAGAACAATACGACGAAAGTCGTTATAAAACGGTAATTCAAGTTTGTGCTTTAGAAACAGACTTGGATGTGCTGCCTTACGGCGATCGAACACTAGTTGGAGAAAAAGGGAAAGCTTTGAGTGGAGGTCAAAAAGCTAGAATTAATTTAGCTCGATGCATTTACAAACGTGTCGATATATACTTATTAGATGATCCATTATCAGCTGTCGATACAAAAGTAGGAAAGCATCTATATCAGGAATGCATAAAAAAATTTCTTTTTGGTAAAATATGTATCCTTGTCACCCATCAACTCCAATATATAAAAAATGCAGATCGCATTATCATATTAGAAGAAGGAAAGATTATTGGAAATGACTCTTACGAGATACTTCAAAGTACTTGTTCCAATATTTCTCTTTTTTTTAAAAAATTTAATACGGGAGAGGTAAATCAAGATGTTGAAATAAGAAATGAATCTAGAAGAAATTCTGGAGTAATTGGCGAAAATGATATAGTGGAAAATCCAGACAAATTTGAAGAAAATGCAGAAGATGGACATGTTAAAGCAATAACTTATTTGCAATATTTTAAATCTGGTGGAAATTATGCTACCCTTTTTACCTTGTTCCTTTTGTTTACATTGAGTCAGGGTGTTGGAGTCGGTGGTGATTATTTTGTATGTTATTGGTAAAATATAAAAGTTTGTTTATGTATATTTGAATAACTTTTTTATTTGAAGGATGAATTTAGAGCAAGCCTTAAATGAAAATCATCAGAATATATCGTCTAGTTCATTTGATGTTACAGAAATAGACAGAAATCTGATAATATATATTTACTCTGGCATAATTGCAGCTACCATAGTTTTATCATTTGGTCATGCAATATATTATTTTATTTTTTTTATGAAAGCTTCTGTTAACTTGCATAATTCGATGTTTAAAATAATTATGAATGGTGCTATGACTTTCTTTAATTCCAATCCTACAGGACGAATTCTAAATAGATTTACAAAGGATATAGGCATAATTGATGAAATAATACCAAATAATTTACTGGATGTTGTTGGGGCAAGTTATATAGTACTTCCAAAAATTATTTTAATTTTAACCATTTTCAATGTTACAGAATGCATTTGGATTAGCCAGTGTGATAGCTCTTACGTTAATCGTGAGTCCAATATTATTAGCGCCTTTTATCATAGCAATTATTCTTTACTATTTGATAAGGTTGGTATGCGTGGAAATTACTCGAAGCTTGAAACGTATTGAGGGAATTGGTGAGTAAAGGATCGCATTTTCCTGAAAAGCAACTGGTCATTCTCTTTCTTTTTTTTTCACAGATTCTCAGAGTTAATAATATTAATACCTACTATCATAAAATAAATAACAGAAAATCAACATACAAAATTTTTAATTATAGAACGCAGTCCTTTATTCAGCCACATAACATCTTCGATGCATGGTTTGTCGACAATCAGAGCTCTGTGTGCCCAAGAAATACTAATAGCAGAATTTGATAAGTACCAAGACAATCATAGTTCAGCTAGGTATTTATTTATAACCGCAATAGGAGCGTTTAGTTTTTGGCTGGAAACTACCAGCATTTTGTTTATTTCACTAGTCATAACAAGCTTGCTAGTATTAGATAATGGTAACTTGTAACCTGATTATCAGTATATATACCTGTTCGTTTCAATTAATAACTTTTAGATTACTACGGAGGTGAAGTTGGACTTATCGTGACACAGTACATGGGTTTAGTAGGCGCACTACAAGGGGGAATAAGAAGATGGACAGATTTGGAAAATAACATGACTTCAGTTGAACGCGTATTAGAATATAACCAAGTTGAAACTGAACCTATAAGAAAAAGTTATAATAATATTCCAACACAATGGCCCAGTCATGGTAAAATTGTATTTGAAAATGTTTCAATGAAATATTTTGTTGATAATAAACCTGTACTGACAAATTTAAACTTTACAATTAATTCTTGTGAAAAAATCGGCATAGTGGGACGTACAGGTGCCGGAAAAACTTCTATAATAGCTGCCCTATTTCAGATGTATGCTATTGACGGTTCCATTATTATTGACGATATGGAAACTACAAAATTGCCATTGGATGAATTTCGTTCTAAAATATCTATAATACCTCAAGAACCAATGTTATTTTCTGGAACAATAAGAAAAAATTTAGATCCATTTGAAGAGTTCAACGATGAAGTTATTTGGAATGCTCTCGAGCAGGTCGAATTGATGCAGTTGGTTTCTGAAATACCCCAAGGAATAAATTGTTATGTGAGAGGAAGCGGTACTAATTTCAGTGTAGGGCAACGGCAGTTAATATGCTTAGCGAGAGCTATAATTAGAAAAAATAAGATATTGATTATGGACGAAGCAACTGCCAATGTTGATTCTCATACAGACTCTTTAATACAGACATCAATTCGAAGAAATTTTTACGACTGTACGGTTATAACGATTGCCCATAGGCTTCATACAATTATGGATGTTGATCGAGCCTTAGTGGTTGATGCTGGAAATGTTGTAGAATTTGATCATCCTTACAATTTATTGCACCAACCAAACAGTTTATTTTATGCAATGGCTCAAACTTTAGGTTCAAATGCTTTTAACAATTTACTTTCCATTGCAAATGAGGTAAGAATAATAAGGTGGACATTTTATTGTGAATTTAGTTAAATTGGTTTTTAGAATTATCAACAAACTAAAAAATGCATTTAAAGATGTAACAAACTGTTTTGCTGTGGATTCTTTCGTCAAAGAGACATGGTAACTATGTACATGTACTACTTGTAAACTGTTGGTGTATTTTTAACACACCCTACCTAGTTAGACATTTCAAAACTGCTGCAGAGGGTTGTATTTTTTAGTTGCATTTTATAATAAATAAAAACAAATTTATTTGCTGTATGTTTCATTTGTTTCATAGTTTTACTTTAAGAAAAGGTTTACTTTAATAAAAAGAAATCAATAAAAAAAGAATCACAATCTCTCAAAATATATCCGAACATTACTACACCATTTGGCCCAGTTTTTCAATCGTAAGTTAACCCAAATTCAATGATTAACTATGAATTCTTACTAATCAGGTTAGTCAACAGTCAAACACGTAGTAGGTTAACTTTTAAACTTGGGTTAACTTACAATTGAGAAACTGGATCTTTAACATCCAATGCGATCAACCTTTCCCCTTAGAACGGAGACGTGCACCAATAAGCTGTAAGATAAAACTATCAACCTATAATATTAACATCCTGCTCGAAAATAAGTATCTACATATTAATATAGTGATGTCACTAGAAAACTATTAACGGCAAGGATCCAATTTTTACGCATAAAAAATTAACGGGGGCAAGCCCTTCCTAGCCTTTGTGACACTACATCACTGATAAAAAATAAACATGCGTTTGTAGTTTACACATTTCATTTATTAAAGCAGTAAAAAGTATAGAACATTTTATAGTTATAAATTTTTTCAGCTTTTAAGAGAAGAACTGATTTGACATAGATATTGGAGCTTTCGTGTCGTAGCTTATTGTTGATTATATTTTTACTCAAAAGTGCTTTTTTCTTATCGAAACTTCTTTGTGAATATTACTTCAGATCATGTTTCTCTATATTCAGGTTTTTTAATGGAAGATGCGCAATCGATTTATGAAGCATGTCATTTTTTTTTCTTTCCAAGCAAATAAATTCGGCCAAAACTAGTTCCATCTGATATAGTACATAGTAATTTTGTAAGTACCGGTCTTAACTACAAATATTGCATTGAAAATAAGTTTTAGGAAATAAATTAAAGTTCTTACCAAGAACAATAAATTGACAAATCTAGTTATTACTAGTTAAAACTATGTAATGATGAGTGTCCTGGGAAAAAATTAAATGAGTGGTAAACACAAATTTTTATTGTCTTGCTGGCTTTTACACTAACATCTGTATTAAAAATATCTTGAAAATAACTATTATAACACTATCTCGCTAGTCATAATTTCATAATATTTCTACAATGCCCACATCACAATAAATTAGTATGCTGTAATAGAATAATTAATTATTACATGCTTCAAATGAAAAGAAGTTACAAAAATTGTAACAAACAATTTAAAATAAATATATTATATAAATAGTACGATTACTAAAAGTAACTAAAAAGAAAAATTAAGTGACAATTAAAAAACTGGACCTCAGTATTATAGTAGGTATTATTTAAAATTATTAGTATACTCCTAGAAATTCCGATGTGTAAACCGCTATATTCGATATGTAAATTTAACTTAGTAACTTCGTGTTAATTTTCTGTGTAAAAATTTACACAATATTCTGCTTACGATTAAAAATGATTATTTTATCACGTTGTTGTGGAAATGTGTGATTCCCCGACAAGAATGTAGGTGTAACAAACGCAACAGAACAGACGTTACTTACTAGAGCTCGTGCCAAATAGAAATAGAACCGAAAAGCATCGTTTTTTATCAATAACTATCTTGATTTTAAAGATACAGCAAAAATTGTAATATACAATTTAAAGAACTAATAAAATTCTTTAAGTTAAGTTAAGTTTTTTTTTATAGTTACCACACGTGATTATACCTAGATTCAGCACACGTTTAATATCTCCAGCATCTCAATTATTTATGTTGGAAAGATTCTGCCAATAAATTTTGAATATTAAAGTATAATTTTTTATATACTATTTGCGTTATTAACAATTTAAAACATATTTTCACATAATCTGTATACGGCTACCTGCTTATATAAAAAAAAATTTATAAAAAAGGTTTTTATTTTTATTTATTTCCGGCAGAAAACTGTGTTGCCAATATTATATTATGAACGATACTATTTTATGTGCATTATTTGTCATGAAAAATGAATAATTAGTATATTTTGAACAAAAACAATATATTTTTATTATTACCCCTAAAACAGGGATTTATTTTTACTTGCTTAATTCCAATAATAAGTTTTTGAACAACTTTTATATAATTTTATTGAAGTACTCTTAGGTATTATTTGGGCATTACATATTATATCATTTATACAAATTTTATTACATATCCTTGTTTTACATCGTTACTTCTTATCAAACGATTTGATTTATGTCAAATTGTAATTTCTATTACTATAGTGTCTATCTATCAGAAATTTAAACCAGGACATTCTTTAATAATATTAAATTATCCTGGTCAACTAAATCATTCAGTTTTGTAATTATGGTATTTATTATTATTTATACATAAAATATATCAAATAATTTTGTAAATATAATGCGAACAAATATTCAGAAATGTAAAGTAGAAGATTTGCAGAGTTACATTTTATATAAACTAATTTGTAGTGCACAACATGTTCTATCTAATCTCTGCCTCTGAATGAAAAAAAATTTAATTTTTCGCCCATATGTTTTTTATTTGCAAATTAAAACCAATTAATTTCATTATTCAAATTTCAATTTCCAAGTTTCATTCGGAACTCTTGTTAGGCTATCTAAACGTAGTGTACTACCATTCTACAGCATTTATTTATGTTTTTTTACTAACTATGAAAGGTAGGTATTAACTTTGTAATGAATTTATTCTTGATTTTCCTCTTTTTCTGTTTTTATAGATAAGTTTCTCTCGTCAAAATGGAAGTTTGTTCTTTATTCTTATATCTTACAGAATTTGAATTATTTTAAAATAAATATAGAACTCTAAAGACATTTGTAAAACATATAATTCCTATTAAACACAATATATGTGCACATAATCTCTCCAGCAGTTCCAATCTACAAATAAATAAAAATACCAAACTTTGAAACAAACAAAAGACCCGTCTCAGGAAGCAAAATAACAACATCAACGCCATTTTACCTTAATAAGACCAGCATAGATCCTGTTCATACCTATCATATCAGTTTGAAAATTCAGTGATTCATATTCTTAATTTTATTATCATGAAGTGATTATATGTGATTTTTTAAATCAAGTTTTGTTTTTCTATGATTCTGAGTAGATGGCGTAACTATATATATGTTAGATCGTTAGTAATTATTCCACTTCTAATGTTAGATCGTTAGTAATTATCCCACTTCTGATGTTAGATCGTTCTTTTTTTACTTCTAAAATATTGCCAATTATTGTTCTTCTTAATTATTATTCTTCCTAATTAGTGTTATTCTTCACTATTCTTCCTTATAATTGTTATTCTTATTCCTTTCTAGTTCCTTCGTTGGTTGTTGGTTGTTCTTCTTCTAGTCCTTTCTTCCTTATATAGTTCCTTTCGCATTACCAATCGTATTAACGTACTAACAGACTTTACGAGGATTTCCCCATACAGGGTTGTTCTAATATTGTAACAGTTCTATTATCAGGTCCGCACTTGGGTAACGTTTCCTTCTATTGGTCTATTCATAGTCAGGGCCGTATCCCCTACTACTAATGCTAACATATATATTCTGAATTTAATTGTAATTAATGAATTAGTATTTATTTTAAATTTTTGTGATTTTATTTTGCTGTTCACTTGTCGTAACATCAATAAATAAACAGAAAATATTTTTTTCACTTGAATAAAAAATATTAAAAACCTAAAAATTATATTATTTGACTTTTGACAGATAGAACGCAGAAAATTATAAGGTGTGTGTTTAAATATTTGAAAGAACGATTAGTTATTCTCTTATTTGTGGAAAATAAGACTGAAACTAAATGAAAAATGAGACCTCTCTTTCTAAAACATTTAAATAATATCTAAATGCAAATTTAAAATTGGAAGATAAACGGCATAGGTATACGGATAAGCATACAGACCAATTATAGTTTATATATGTATATTCAAAAAAAATTATCAATCTTCCAAATTTTATCAAAATATCCAATTCAAATATAACTCAACTTGGTTCAAATACATTACAAATCCAAATAGTAATAAATTAACGAAAAAGCATTCACGTAAAACATCAATATGATTTACTCTCAAATAAAAATCTTTAAAAACACAATCTCAAATAAATTGATGAAAATAACTTCTCCTCAGCGGCGGCGGCGCGGCGTACCATTGATAGGGCAGGTTTTAAAAAAATTATTTATATATAAGATAAGAGATTATATAAGATTGATATGTTGGTTATTCAATTATAAGATTTAAGTAATTATTTTTATGAAATATAATAAATAATAATATTAATATATTTTTAATAAAAGCGACAATAATATAAATACAATCTGGATCGTACTTATAAAAGTTCAAACAATATTTTTTTCTCCGTGACATACCACCTGGAGAGCAACCCCCGAGAGATGCTTGAAAACAATACTGTTAGAGCACAAATGAGGGAAAGAATATGAAAAAAAACTAAATCCTATTAGAAACTTTTAAATGAGTATCCTAGTGATCCCAGTATTATTAAACAAAAATTGTTATCAATTGTAACAAAAAATTCAACAAACATTGCAACTGTTATAATTAAATTTATTGTTATTCAAACAATAAAAATTTTTAATGTTACAGTAAAAAATAAGACAGCATGCTGCGCCGTGATATAATAATAGTAGATAGTGTATTTATTTATTTTTCAAATCTACCACGAAGTAGTCAACCCACAGTAGGACTTAACCAGTGAACTTAGACACTTCTATTTAAATGTGGCGGCATTTTTCTGTTTAAAAATTTATTTATTTATTGCCATTGCAAAATTGTGCATTATTGAAATTTAAGAAAATACCTTTTGAAACCTTGACAAGAGAATATATTTTTCAGTTTTAAACCATTATTTATAATAGAATTTCTTTAACTAGCTTGTATCGTACATAAAATTAGAATAAATTATAATATGATCTCGCATTGTATAGACTACAAATTAGTTTTATTATCTATTAACGTGGTTTAACTCATCTTTATTTAAGTGTAATACCTATACAAATAGTGCCAGTAGTAGTGAAATTTAAAGGCTAGCGCAAGCTTGATATAAAAAATTCTGTACTTAATTAGTATATTATTTAATCTAACCTCTTAAATATATTATAAACATATTTAAATAAGATGGAAAGTGAAGCAAAAATTATTAGAAAACGTAATCCAAGAGAAACCGCCAATCCACTTGCAGCCTTATTTTTTCTGTAAGTCTGTTTGATTCAAGTTTAAAAAAATGCAATTAAAAATATTAATGTATGATGTATGCAATGTAAGAAAGTTACAAAAACGTGGGCATTAAATATGTGCTATGACCTTCATTTTATGTTTTATCGTAAATATTATAAATAATAATTTACGTTTTTTATCGTTAACTATGGGGTATTTTTATAACAAAATAAAAAGATTCGTTCTTGATTAAACTCTCTTTTAACATTATTATACCATATACATACATATTATTTTTGTTTGTGTAGTTAATCTGAATCACTTCAATTTACTAAAATATTATTTATGAAAACTATTTCTGTTTTCAAAATTTAATAAAAAAATTAATATATTTAATAATTATATAAGGCAAATAGCGAAAAAGACTAATTTTGTATTGCAAATTATCGTGCTGGCACCGTTGGCGTTGCTTGGGCCACATTTTTTTGGTTTTTGATAAAAATAATTATCTTATATTGGCCATTAAATATAAAAATTGAAAAAATAGATATTGGGCCTTTCGGATTTAAGCCACAGAATTAATTTATTTACACAATTTAATTGAGTGGCGTAATGAACTGCATGTGTGTTGATGAAGTTAATTTAAAAATTAATTGATATCTAAATTACGTAGCGTTAATTGGATGAGAATGGCATTAAGAATTTTTTTTACATCGCTGTTCAAACAAAATATGTACATTTTATGTAAGATGTATTTCAAAAATCTCAAATAGTTTTAAATGTATCCTCATGTTGAACCTGATGATTCTATATTAGTAAACCCCATTGTCAAAATTCTAAAGTCTAAACAATAAAAATTTAGCAAGAAAACTCCTTTTTTGGTATTCTTTAAGATTTGAAAGAAAAATTTTTGATATGCAGACACATGGTACCTATATTTATACGAAACTATAAAACTGGAATAAAAAAAGATGATTTATATGAAACATTGGAAGAAGATAAATCGAGCGCACTTGGATATAAATTAGAAACAATTTGGAGAAAAGAATATAAACAACATAGAAAGTCGGCGCTACATAGAGCATTATTTAAATTAATCGCTTTTGAATTAATAATTGCCGGAGTTTTGAAGTTATTCACGGAAATGCTGATTTTGTGAGTTGGTAGATAAACCATTGATTTCAAATTATTGTTTATTTGTTTTAGAGTTTTACCGCCATATTCGATTGGTAAGTTGGTCGAACATTTCTCAAGCACAAACTCAGCAGTGACAAAAAATGAAGCATATATGCATGCCGGAATTATTATAATTACTGTCATAGTAGATGGAGTAATTAATCATCCAGTATCAATGCTATTAACGCATTTGAGTATGAAAATGAGAGTTGGATGTTGCTCGTTAATTTATAGAAAATCGCTAAGATTATCTCATACTGCTTTGGGTAAAACTACAGTTGGACAAATTGTGAATTTGTTATCAAATGATGTTAATAAATTTGATCAAGGATTTACCTTATGTCACTTTGCCTGGATAGGTCCACTTCAGGCTGGTGTTGCTACTTACTTACTTTACAGAGAAATCGGCGTATCTGCTTTTGCAGGCATGGGCTTTCTTTTTCTATTCGTTCCACTACAAAGTGAGTACTCTGCAAATAATAATTGTAATAAACAAGGTCATACTACATAGTTGATTAAAATTTGAATTAAAATTTCGCCGAACCAGCAACTTATTTATTAAAATAGAATCAGTTGCAGTACTATAACAGTAACTGTAACGTCAGTTGAATCAGATTTCAAATGTGTATCAACTATTTAATATGCACCCTATAATTTACGACGAATCAAAGAGTAAAAACGGGTAATAATCTGATGAATTACTTACAGTATATTTGGGAAAACAATGTTCAGTATTTCGATTCAAAACCGCCTTGCGAACAGATGAAAGAGTGCGATTTATGAACCAAATACTTAATGCGATTCAGGTGATTAAAATGTACACATGGGAAAAACCATTTACAAAACTAGTTGCTTACATTAGAAGGTTCTATCTGATACATTTGTCTAATATAATTTTACAATATTTAAATTTTAGATTTGAAATGAAAACAATTCGCTATAATTTCTTTATGGAAGCTATAATGACATCTCTAGAAATGTTTGTAGCCAGAACTGCAATTTTTATCAGTATTATAGTATATATTTCATTAGGAAATAATTTAACCCCCGAGACTGTATATATTATTACGGCTATATACAACGTTATTAGACCAATAATTACATTCCTTTTTTCTATTAGTATAGCTTCACTAGCAGAAATTAATATCAGTGTATGCAGACTTCATAAGTTTATGGAACATGAAGAATTTCATAAAACTCAAGATAAAATAATTGCAAACAATTATTTATTGTTAGACGTTAAACAGCAAGATAAAGCACTCCCCGTTCCAGCACCACAAATATGTTTAAAAGATGCTAGTGCAAAATGGCAAAGTGATAACGATGACTGTGTATTAACCAATATTAATTTGACAATTGACAAAAATCAATTAGTAGTTATAATTGGACCAGTGGCCAGTGGAAAAAGTAGTTTATTGAATGTGATTTTAAGAGAACTAGAGTTATGTGAGGGTTTTTTAAAGGTTACAGGAAAAATTTCATATGCCGCTCAAGAAGCCTGGTTATTTTCGGCAAGCGTACGACAAAATATTTTATTTGGAGAGCAATATGACGAAGATCGTTATAGAGAAGTTATAAAAGTATGTGCTTTAGAGACTGATTTAGATTTACTGCCATTTAGAGATCGAACACTGGTTGGTGATAAGGGTAAATCTTTAAGTGGAGGTCAAAAAGCTAGAATAAATTTAGCTCGATGTGTTTATAAGAAAGCAGATATATATTTGTTAGATGATCCATTATCAGCTGTTGACATAAATGTGGGAAAGCAATTATACGATGAGTGCTTTAAAAAATTTCTTTCAAATACTATATGTATACTTATAACCCATCAATTACAGTACATTAGAAGTGCTGATAAAATTATAATTTTTGATAATGGAAAGATAGTTGGGAATGGAAGCTATGATTCATTGCAAACTAGTAGTTCTAATTTTGCAGTTCTTTTGAAAAGTTGCAATAGTGAAGAAGAAAACGATGACGTTTATAAAAATAAAATAAAATTTAAACAACATTCTGCAGAAATTGATAATAATGGTGTCGATGATAAAGAAGAAAAACAAGATACATTTGAAGAAGATACAGAAGTTGGACATATTAAATTTAGTACTTATGCAGCGTACTTCAGATCGGGCGGAAGTCACTTTATTTTACTTATTGTATTGCTTGCATTTATTCTGAACCAGTGTGTAGGAGTAGGTGGTGATTATTTCGTGACTTATTGGTAAAAATGTACGATTTTGTTATGAATTTGTGTTAATTTATATTTTGATTGAAGGATGGATTCTGAACAAGCTTTAAGCGAACAACACCTAAATACGTCAACTTCTGTTGAAGAAATTGATAGAAAGTCCATAATATATTCTTATTCTGCCATCATTGCTGCAACCATAGTCATATCTTTAGGCCATACAATATTCTACTTTGTATTTTTTGCGAGAGTATCTGTTAGGTTGCATGATTCTGTATTTGAAGCAATTATTAGTGGAGCTATGACATTTTATAATGCTAATCCAACTGGACGAATTCTAAATAGATTTTCTAAGGATGTAGGCATAATTGACGAATATTTACCTTACGTTTTTATGGATGTATTGCGAGTAAGGTTTTTAAATATGATGATAAAAATTTTATTTTAATTTGGTCTTTTTAATTTTCTAGAGTACTCTATCATTACTTGGTGTTTTAGCTGTAACATGTATCGTGAATCCATTGCTGTTAACACCTTCCGTTCTTGTGATAGTTCTTTTTTATTTAATAAGAATGGTATGTGTCGAGACTAGTCGAAGTGCAAAGCGTATTGAAGGAATTAGTAAGTACATATTTACTTATGGTACATTATTTTAGTATATTGGCAAAAAGTATAATTTAATTCTAAAAAGAATAATTTCATGATCTTTATGATAATTATTGTGAATTATGTATTCTGTAGTATCTGCAAAATATTTTAATTTTAGCTCGCAGTCCAATTTATAGTTACGTAACTGCCTCGATGCATGGTTTGTCAACGATAAGAGCTTTTGAAGCTGAAGAAACACTAATAGAAGAATTTGATAAAAACCAAGACCTTCATAGTTCTGCTTGGCATTTATTCATTTCGGCAAACGGAGCTTTCGGATTTTGGTTGGAATTAATTAGTATTACGTTCATCTCATTAGTGATAATAAGTTTGCTAGCATTAAATAATGGTAACTAACAAATCAATTTCTTGAAAAGTAAATAACAATAAAATAATTTACAGAATATTATGGTGGAGATGTCGGTCTTATCGTGACACAATATTTAGGTTTAATGGGAATGCTCCAATGGGGAATGCGACAGTGGACCGAAATGGAAAATAATATGACTTCCGTTGAACGTGTTTTAGAATACATGAAAGTGGAAAAAGAACCTATCAGAAAAACGATTACAAATATTCCCAAATTTTGGCCGGAATTTGGAAAAATTGTATTTCAAAATGTTTCGATGAAATATATTACAAACGCAACACCGGTACTTAAAAATTTAAATTTCACAATAAATTCTTGCGAAAAAATTGGCATAGTTGGACGTACGGGTGCAGGAAAAACGTCCATAATAACTGCATTATTTCAATTATATGATATCGATGGTTCCATTATGATTGATGATGTTGATGTTACGAAACTGCCATTGGAACAGGTTCGTTCTAAAATATCCATTATTCCTCAAGAACCGGTACTATTTTCGGGAACTATAAGAACAAATTTAGATCTGTTCGAAGAGTATACTGACGAAGTAATTTGGAAAGCTTTGGAGCAAGTTGAACTAAAAGATGTTGTCGCGGAACTACCTCAAAGACTCAATCACAACGTTAGTGAAAGTGGGACTAATTTCAGTGTAGGGCAGCGGCAATTACTTTGTTTAGCAAGAGCAGTAATTAGAAATAATAAGATATTGGTTATGGATGAAGCAACTGCTAATGTCGATCGTCATACAGATTCATTAATACAGAAATCCATAAGAACAAATTTTCACAATTGTACAGTTATTACCATCGCTCATAGGCTGCACACGATTATGGATTCTGATCGAGTTTTGGTGATTGATGCTGGAAATGTTATAGAATTTGATCATCCTTATAATTTATTACAAGATACAGATACTTTATTTTATTCTATAGTTCAATCTAGTGGTACGAACGAATCTAAAAATTTATTTGATATTGCAAAAGATGTAAGTATTTAAGAAGTCATAGCAAAAATTAAATCACTGACATTGAGTTTATTTTAGAATTTTCAACGTTAAATACATACAACTTCAATTATAATAAACTTAAAAATGAATCGTCAAGAAGTGATATTAGCTCTAAAATTAATTATATATTATTGATATGTAAAGTTTTTATAACAAAATTTCCAGCTAGACGAAATAAAAATTTATTCTGGTTATGATATCTTTAAATGTAATAATTTCTAAAATTATTTTTGACAAACACTGTAGGCTAAGAAATAATTGGAAATAATTTTTGTAAATCATATTCCGAATTTATAATAATTATTATGGTAGTTGAACTTGTTAATATTGTTGGACGCTTAGTAATATAGGAAGTAATCATTTGCCTCTTTGCTAATAATAGAAAATTATACTATTTGCCCTTCATGCATATCTAAATCACGAAATATATCAAATAGAGAAGAAATGAAAGGGCAATGACATCTAATTATGTTATAGGTACTATATTATTTATTTTCGATACAATATTGTGTGTAGTTTACCTGGTCACTGAAATAGTAATTCACCGTTATAGCTACCTTCAATACAAAAATAAAATTTGCTGTACTAGAAGATTAGTTACAGAGTAAGTTAAAAATTTACTTATTCAATATACCTTATTTGAATCATCATGTTATGTAATATTGAAATAATTACTTACTTTACAATTACAATCATTAAAGCTACTCTCTATCACATAATGTACTACCTACTTTTTTAAACAATATTACAAATCTATAACCTTCAATATGCGTTATCTAGTTTTGGATTTCCTAATTTAGGTAAAGTAGATACATATAGAAATTGTTTAAAATTTTAAGCAATACCCATAGAAGAGCAAAATATAATATGGCAGTAATAAAATCCAACTGATTTGATAGAGTAAAATCAATACTGCTTCGAGCAAGTGCTCTAATCACTCGGCGTTTGCTGATAGTAAAAATTTTAGTGACGTCATTACTACAATTGTGTGCTTCTGCGTGGAGAGATATAATTTATTATTATATAAGAAATTCCTGTGTTCCTCGTACCACAGCGGCGGAACTAATATGCGGTAGAATATTGCCCGGTTTCATAAAGACTGCTCTAATCATTTGCTAACTAATGCTTTGTTAACTTTAACCAACTGTTAAATTCTGTTGGGTTTCATAAAGAGCATCTCTTGTTAAATTTGCTAACGAAATGTCACTAGGCGTTCTAGTAACTTTTGAACTCCTTATTTATTTAAAAATCGAGCATAACTAATTTACTTTTCACGTTTGAGTAACCACAATGGAAAGAAATTCAATGAAATATAACATAAAATTAACTAAATATCCATAATTTGAATAATTATTATTTTGAAAGTCAAAAATGTGGTTGCCTCTTCAAATCAGAAGAAGAAGAAGCGCAATTCAACCAAACAGAGCAGAATACAAAATTAAACAATTTAACAGAACAAAAAATAATAAAAAATGAACAAAAGCACAAGTTTTCAATAATCGCACAGCACAGATTTGGCTTTCAATTTGAATACAAAATAGTAAATACTTATTACTTATAAGTTATAACAGTGGCAACCAGATAAAAATTAAAATTTGGTTTGGACGTTGGATTTTATGATTACTTTAACCAATAATTAACTAACTTATTTAATTGATTAATAAATTTCTCAATAATGACCTTAGAACTATAAATAAATACCTCCTAGATTACATCTAGATAAAATTTCAATCAACTCTTAACAATGGAGTTGCGTAATCTGAAAGTTAAGTTAAAATTGTAATAATACGGGACACTAAAAGCGATGCAAGTCTACCGGATTTTCTGATGTTACGCCATTGGCTTTGCAAGAATCAAAAAATATTTCCACTTAATTGAATGATTTTCTTACAAACAAATTCTTTCGTCAAGAGTCACTAATCGTATAATTTTAATTGTCCAGCTTATTGTAGTTAATTAAACTTAATTGTTCAATATGACAACAGTTAAGTCAGTTTAATTTGTTAGAATACTTTATAATTTATTAAAATAATTTACATAATATTATTGTTGGGTATAAATGTAATTTTTAATTATTGGTAAAAGTTTCGTTAGACTGATCAATATTTTCAAGTAGTATCTCGAATATACTATTAATATTAAAAGTACTACTATTTTCCTTTAATTAGTAATTTTTTAATATAAACTTTTATATGATTTTTAAATAAATTTATCGCATCTCCAAAAACATATAAACCAAAAAAATTTATCGTTCGGTTTAATTTATCGAATACTTATTTATTATTCTGTACTTAATATAAAGTATTTCTTACGTTTTCATGATTTTCCCACTATTGAATAACTGAAAAATTTAAACTACATAAAAAAGATCTGTATACGTTTTTAACCAATTATCTACATAATATATTATTGTATACATGACAGGTACCTAACCAATTGAATATAACATAACACTCCAATGTACTTAATATTGTGTAATATTGGGAAATAATATTTTGTTTAATATGTAGTATAAACAGCAGTTAGTTTACCTTAACTTTACTAACAAAAGTGTTTATTTAGACGTTCTCCGTATACATCATTTTGCCAAGATGAATACTTACAAAGAATTCGAAAGAAAAGTAAATCCACGAGAAAAAGCAAATCCTTTATCTGCATTACTTTTTACGTAAGTATACATATAATATTTTAATTTTATGAATTATTAAAATTATTTATGAATAATATGTTTATAATACAATAGTGAATATCTTCATAGTTCATTTAAGTCATTGTTTTTTTCTGTTTGAAGAAAATGTTTTGTTTCTGAATTTTAAATAGGAAAACAGATTTTTTTAATCGGCAGTAAAGTGAAAACTTTACTGTCGTAGTTTCTTCATGCATAGGCAATGAAAAATTTTTTTCTTCAGATATCTATTCTATCAATGAACATCAAAAGCAATTATGGCAAATTCTTGTTAGTTTTGTCAGTTTTGTGCTTCTCTAAGCACTGTGTGTAGCCTAATCTTGATAATTTACAACCAGAAACATATTGTCATAAAATCTTGATTTTGTGTTCCATTATTAATTTCTGCAACATAATTAGAGTAGGAGCGCCTAAGAGTACGCACTTAACGTATGATTTGCTATAAAAATATCAATTATAAACGAAATAAATTTTTTTTTGCAGCAAATCAAAGAGTTATGTCTCTAGTATAATTGGTATAAAGGAATAGTTGTTCTTATAATCACAAACAAAAATATGCAGCTTCAAGTAAGAAATCGAAAATGCGTACTCTTGGAGCCATATGAATATGAGTCTAAGAGTACGTACGCAGTGGTGGTCTTAAGAGTACGCATTGATTATGAAGCTGCTAACTCCTTATTGAATGAATTAAAATATGTTCCGTTACACCAAAATTATGATTAGAAGTTGGTTTTATAAAATAAAATTTATATCACACAAAAATTTGGCCATATATGGCTTCGTATGCGGTAAGGGGATAAACGTTTAAATATAACGAAAATAAAATGCTAAACATTACGAAAATCAAAAAATAAGCAAGACAACTATGTTTTATTATTCATAGAGCAGAAAGAAATAATAAAATTGATAAAAATACAAAAATGTATCCTAACAGTACTACGCAGGTAGCAAAGGAGTATGCTGCGTACTCTTTGGTTCAATGTTGAATTTATCTATTTTATTATAAATTATCAATATCAGAAACCTTTCATCGTCAGATTTATATATGATTGTATAGCTTAATGACAACGTTAAATAATAGAAACTTAGTAATTTAAAATTGAAACACGTAGTAAACACAATGGCTTAGTTCGTACGCTCAAAATGTTACAAAAATACTTCGAAAATCTGTTTATTTTGCTACAATTTCGGCGTAATAATCGACAAGATGAAATCGATGTAATCTAATTCATCCACTTACTAACAGCTCTCAACTGGCATTAAAGAATTTTTTCTAAACCAATTGTACCAACGGTAATTTCCTATGCGTACTCTAGGGAACGCATACTCTTAGGCGCTCCTACCCTATGTATGTCGCTTATGTCGGACCAGGTATCCCAAATATGCAATTGCCCCAACATCGAAAAACTTTCTTGTTAACCTTTAAGTAGTGTCATAAATTATCTGACTCAAATAGTGGAAGCGGTATAAAATACCGCTCCACAATAATTTAGCTATTTAGTTAAGAAATAGAAGTTTTATCTGAAAAATAAAATTAAATACAGGATTTACTATATTTTTTCTATAAAATCCCAACAAAGAAATTTTTCTAATTATTTAATTATAAAGCAAAAAAATATATGAAAGTGATACAATTTGCGTACAAGTAATTAAAATATTGATACGTTTGATTCATTGAATAATCAATTAAAACTTTATAAATTGTAAAAAAATTTAGAAAACAGACATCTCTAAAGTGTAAATATAAATTTCTGTGCACTATAAAATGTTTTAAAGTTTTTATATCAAAATTATTTGTCGTCACTAAAACAGGTGAAAATCAAACTTTTTTACGGCATTGTAAACACACTGGATCGCGACAAAAACTTTTTATTTTAGGTGGACACCTTTGAGAAGTTTTTTTAGCTGTTAACTTGTCTTCTGTGATATTTTCAATTCCAATTTCTTACCTAATTTAACTAATAAAATGCGCTTAATGCAATCCCTCAATTTTCATTAGAAAAATTTACAAAGTCCACAAATAAATCAATTTATTCCGTTAAATTGAACTAGATTACATAAAAATATATAACATAATGATAACCATAAAGATAATCACAAAATATAAGTTATGTGAATATTAGAATAGTACTTACATGAAAACTTTAATAAAATTATTTAATTAAAATTAATCACGTAAATGGTGTGTGCGGTATAGGATACTGCTTGCTTTCAAAAACTTGGAAAATAAATTAAAATTTAAGAAAACTGTTACCGCCGATAGTTAGACTAAGAAATGTTAGGAAGGTACTGAAAAAATCAGATTGCTGCAATGTAAGATCCCTTAGCAGTGGGGTGCAACACAAACGCTGCGGTATATCATACCGCTGACACTACTTAAAGGTTAATCCTTATGGAGCAATACATCGTACCCGACTTTGAAACAGTATAACTAGTGGTTTCGGTAATATTTCCACAAAGATAGTTCCAAACGTAAAAATCAATACTACTATTTCAGAAAAAACTGTTGAGATAATCGATTTAAACTGTTTAAATTTTTAACCATAGTTTTCAGTGCACAATTTTTTACACATAATATTATTTAGAAATGGCTCTTAGCTATAGGAAAAGTGAAAAATAAGTTAATTGTATCAATATTTAGCCCAAAAAAAATATTTATAATATTGAAGTACTACTTACCTATCTGCACTTAATAATACTGTTTAATTTAAACAATTGAAAAAACTTAAGTAAAAGAAAACTTTATTCTATCGACATAAAATACATTCATTCAAAGGCAAAATAAACATTGTTTTTTGTTATATATTTTATTTTATTTTTTTTTTTTAATTTTATTTTCTTCATTTTTGTTTATAAAATACAAAATAAAAATTTTTCTGTATCTCAAAACCGGTGCAACAAAATAGGAAAATGTATATAAACAAAAATGAAGGAAATGAAATTTACAACGAAAAGCTTTTAATAAGTATTTCTGTCAACCACAAACATTTACTGTTAATTATGTAGGCGACACGACGTTTAGTGCAGAATAGAAAGTATTGCATCATATCTTCCCTTTCTGACCCTAACGCATATTTTACTGACGAATAACTAACTAACGCTTTATGATAGAACTTTTATTCCTGCACTAAACGATCGGGCTATGTCGAAACTATATGACATGATGTATAACTCAATTTCGACAAATTTGTCAGTACTTCCCTTTCTGCACTTAGCGATTCATTTCTTTTTGAGGTTTTTTAAGACTGCCGAACGTACTACCCGAATACTACTACGAATATAAGCTCCTCATGTGTATAAACCTTTCTTTGCTTAGCTTTAAATTAAAAATTATTTTTTACAGATATATGGTACCCGTATTTGTTAGAAATTATAAAAAAGGTTTAAAAGAAGAGGACCTTTATCGAGTACTAAAGGAAGATGTAGCTACTCCTTTAGGTGATAATCTTGAATCGACATGGAACAATGAAATAAAGAAAAATAGAAACTTTCCTCTGTTTCGATGTCTTTTTAAATTACATGGATTGGAGTTATTCATTTATGGAATTTTCAATTGTGTGAATGAAATCGGTTTACTGTAAACATATTGCAGCCGAAGAAATTTATCACAACACTTATTACAAATAATTTTAGCGTACTTATGCCTTTTGCAACTGGGGGGTTTGTGTCTTATTTCGAAAACGAAGAAGTAACCGATAATGATCTTTACATGTATGCTAGTCTATTAGTATTCATTGTCATAATGGACGCTATTCTAAATCATTCCGTGGCTCTGGCATTGATGCATTTATCTTTAAAAATGTTGACTTCGTGCTGCTCATTAATTTATAGAAAGTCTTTAACTTTAACCCAATCAGCTTTAGGAAAAACTACCACAGGTCATATTATAGATTTACTTTCAAGAGACGTTGGAAATTTTGAATACGGATTTGTTTTATTTCACTATATTTGGATAGTACCTATTCAAATTTGTATAGGCACATATTTATTATATCGTTTAGTAGGTGTGGCAGCTTTCTCTGGCATGTCTTTATTGGTTTTATTCATTCCAATAGAAGGTAAGGAAGTTCATTAACATCTAAAGGATAGACTATAGATGCGTATAAACACAATAAAATTTAAATTATTTTATACGCTTCGGCAATAAATGGTTATCTCCTTAAGATGTATTTAATTCATCTGAAGATTGATTACGATTATTTAGTTTGTTAATTTTAAAATTTCAATATATCAATTTATATTAAATTTTAGTGTATTTTGGAAAGAAGCTGTCAGATTTACATTTCAAAAGATCAATAAAAACAGATGAAAGACTGGGCCTTTTGAATGAAATACTTAATGGCATTAAAGTAATCAAAATGTATGTTTGGGAAAAATCATTTGGAGAATTAATTGCATTAACCCGAAGGTATTCTAGATCAAAATTTAATTTATAGGTACTTATATATTACTGTACAATAATTTAATATTTACAGAGCTGAAATTAAAATTCTGCATACTACCATAATTATCGACGCAATATCTCTCGCACTTGAAATAATTATACCCGGATTTGCAATTTTTATCACTGTTATGGTATATATTTCACTTGGACACACTATAAACGCTAAAAAAATGTACTCGATAATGATTATTTATGACGCTATTAGACCAGCAATATCTATGTTTGCAAATGCTATATCGAATATCGTGGAAGCTCATGTTGCCATGATCAGAATAGAAGCTTATTTAAAAAAAGATGACGTAAGCTACGACAAACAGAATAGTATTGCTGATAACGGCAATGATGTAAATAATCAGAAAGAAATTTTGAAATCTTCTGAAGAATTTCCGAAAATATTACTATCTAACGTGTCTTGCAGATGGAATACCGATTTAACTGAGATGACATTGACCGATATCAGCACTGAAATGAAACACAATCAGTTGATTGCCATAATAGGTCCAGTAGGTAGTGGTAAAAGTAGTTTATTTAATGCATTTCTTCAAGAACTATCAATTGAAATGGGTACTATGGAAATCATGGGAAATATTTCTTATTCATCTCAAGAACCGTGGTTATTTTCGGCAAGCATTAAACAAAACATACTATTTGCAAATGATTATGATGAAGAAAGATACCAAAACGTAATTGAAATTTGTGGGTTGAAATCTGATTTAGCTATTTTTCCAGAAGGAGATAAAACTTTGGTTGGAGAGAAAGGAAAGGTTATAAGTGGTGGTCAAAAAGCCAGAATAGGATTAGCTCGTTGCGCATATAAGCAAGCTGACATCTATTTACTAGATGACCCATTATCGGCTGTGGATAGTAAAGTAGGAATTCATTTATTTCAAGAATGTATTACAAAATTCCTTAGCAACAAATTACGTGTATTGATTACACATCAATTGCAATATTTGAAAGCTGCAGATAAAATTATAATACTCGATGATGGAAAAGTTGTTGCCCAAGGTAGTTATGATGAGCTACAAAATTCTGATATACACTTTGCAAAACTATTACAACAGTTTGAAGTAGAAAACGAAACCTTTAAAGAACATGAAGTGATATTGAAACGTCCTAGTCATTTAGCTGTACCCGAAGACGATTTTCTAGATATTGACGTACCAAAGGAAATTACACATAGCGGACATATTAACGCTAAGGTGTATTTAGAGTACATTAAATCTGGAGGAAACTATTGTACATTACTTCTTGTTGTAATTTTATTTCTAGGTTCCCAAGGCATTGATAATTTTGAAGATTACTTTATTTCCATTTGGTAAACTTTCAAAAGTATCTGTAGCTACGATATAATACTATTTGTTTGTTCTTAGGATAAACTTAGAACAACACTATTCAGAAATGGCAGAAAATAACTCAACTTTTAATGAAACCGTAGATAGGGAACCTATAATAATTATTTATGCAAGTTTAATAGTTATCACAAGTGTTATTGCATTAGTAGAATCTCTTGTTTTCTTTGCTCTATTTTTACGAGCATCTATAAAAATTCATGATATTATCTTTGCTAGATTATCTCATGGAATCTTACATTTCTTTAACGAAAATCCCACTGGCAGAATTTTAAACAGATTTTCAGAAGATTTGGGAGAAATAGACGAATACATACCTGGTCTTTTGGGAAACGTAATTCAAGTAAGACGTATCATTTTCTCATAATCTAAGTAAATGTAAATAAAATTAATTTATTAGATTGGCTTACAATTTTGCGGAACTATAATTTTAACATCTATTATAAATCCTTGGTTAGTATTACCGGCATTGGGCCTTATATTATCATTTTACTTAATAAGGATAGTATGTTTAGAAACAAGCAGAAGTGTTAAAAGAATTGAAGCAGTTAGTAAGTGTTACATATTCGTCCAAAAGTATGATAATACTTAGGTCATTATTTTAGCTCGTAGTAACATTTTGAGTCACATGACTGCTACTTTGCAAGGACTTTCAACAATTAGAGCTTGTTCGGCCCAACAAATTTTAATTGAAGAATTTGACAAATACCAAGACGTGCACAGCTCGGCTTGGTACCTATTCATCTCATCTGGTTATGCTTTCACGTTTTTCTTAGATATTGTATGTGCTGTTATGGTAACAATAATAATTATAATATTTATCGTTTTTAGGAAAGGTATTTAAATACAATGAATTATATTTTATATTTTTAATATTATTTTAAATTTATATTTTTAGATTATTATGCTGGGGATGCAGGCCTTGTGATAACCCAATATCTGTCGTTAACTGGAATGCTTCAATGGGGTATGCAACAATGGAGTGAATTAGAAAATCATATGACTTCTGTTGAACGTTTATTTGAATATAAGACGATACCGGTTGAACCAGTTCGAAAATCTATTGCAAACTTACCTATCAACTGGCCCGAATATGGAAACATTGAATTTAAAAATGTTTCCATGAAGTATAATCCAGATGATCCTTACGTTTTACGAAGTTTAAATTTTTCAATTCGTTCTAATGAAAAAGTAGGTGTGGTGGGTCGTACAGGTGCAGGAAAATCTTCTATTATGGCTGCCTTATTCCAACTGTATGACATTGAAGGTTCAATTATTATAGATAATATTAATACCACCACCATGCCATTGCAAGACTTAAGAGAAAAAATTTCGATCATACCACAAGATCCGGTTTTATTTTCGGGTACCGTAAGGAAAAACTTGGATCCATTTGAACTATATGGCGATGATGCTATATGGAATGCTTTAGGACAGGTAGAACTAAAAAACGAAATAGACGCAATGCCATTAGGATTACAAAGTATTGTAGTCGAAAACGGATCAAATTTCAGTGTAGGTCAAAGACAATTAATTTGTCTAGCAAGAGCAATCTTAAAGCACAATAAAATATTAGTAATGGATGAAGCTACAGCAAATGTAGATCCACAAACAGATGAATTTATTCAAAGCACTATAAAACGACAGTTTAAAGGTTGTTCGGTTATTACAATAGCACACCGACTTCACACAATTATGGATTCTGATAGAATTATAGTGGTAGAATCAGGAAAAATAATTGAATTTGATCATCCACATATTTTATTACAAAAAGCTCACGGTCTTTTCCGTGCTATGGTGGAAGCCACTGGAACAGTGGTGTCAAAAAATTTGCACACGATTGCAGAAAACGTAAGTACATTGGGTAGGTACAAGACTTCCAAAACTAGAATCATTTTTATTTTCAGAACTTTCTGGAATTGAAAAAGAGTTGAAAAATTAATTGAGAATAACATTTAACAAATAAACGGTTTCAGCACAAATTTGAAAGAAGACGTAAGAATTCTGATAAGTTTTGAAATGTACTTAGTTAGAAAGAGTTTTGTGAAATAAAAATGAAAAAAAAATTACAAGTTAAGAATAATTGTTATTTTTGTTATTACTGCACTATTAGATGTTTTCAATGGATATATCTGGAGAAACACAAGAGCGAAGAATGAGTGTTGATTGAGTGCTAATTTATGAATCTAAATTGAAAATATCAATATTTTAGAGAACCTAAAAAATGCACTAAACACTTTTCAGAACTAAAATGTTTTTAAGTTATCACATGTAAAATACACTGTAAGCGAATACTTATATACAGTGTATTTTACAAATTTAAAAAATTTTAGTTCTGAAAAGTGTTTAGTGCATTTTTTAGGTTTTCTAAAATATTGATATGTTTAATATCGAGTTACACTACTTAAACCACGTATCAATAGATTACTAAATTGAAAAGCCAAAAATTAAAAGTTTTATGAATAAAGGAGTGTGTGTGTGCCTCGGTAATTGGAAGTTGTCGATTCACTAAATTTTCATTTTCATAAAAAATAAGTTTTTTAAAAATATGCAAATTGAATAAACAATAAAATGAATATTTTATAACAAAGCTTTTAGTAAACGTATTTTTCTTTCTTCACATAGCAAAATATTATTATATAATATAGTATAATAATAACATAATATTATATAACATATTCGTATGCCATACATTTTTAAAAACGTTACCGTTATTAACAAAGAAAATAAGGTAACTTGGACTTACAGTGCCTGAAATAATTGTTGTGTAATACGTAATAGTAACATCCTGTGGTTAAAAATTATTTTAAAATAATTATTGTAAAATTTTATAACTACAATAAATTGGTGTAACAATAAAACATTAGGTGTAACCTTCCAAAAATTAAATAACAATGAAGAAAAATTTTTATCAAAAAAATGTTCGGTTTTAAGTATTTATTTTATTTTATTAATTTATAAATTATTTTACATTAAATATTGTGATTGCTTAATAATAAAATTGCATTCAGCTTTGATATTCCAAACTTCAGTTATCGAAACTTTGTAAAATTGCAAAATATTTTAATTTAAATTTGGTGTGTTATCTAGTGTCCATTTAGCTCCTCTAAAATTATTATCAGTCCGATCCTGTTCGTAGAAACAAAAATAATAACAAATCGAGAACAACTTGAAAGTTATGAAGTACCTACTTACTATAAGTACTTTGGAGATAAATTTTATTAATTGTGCAATAATGTGAAATAGACAAGTGTATACATATGTATGTAATGTACATAACATGGTTGCACAATACGGCATAATAATAATAATTTACTAAAAATCATATTATTGTTATCAAATTAATGAATCATTTAATTCTGATTTTTTAAAAATTACATAGATAAATTTACTTTGTGGTGTGGAATATCAAACAACACTAGAATTTTTTTAGTATCTCGTGTTCTTTATCTGGTACACATCATATATTTCACAACACTGGTTTAAAAATGACATAAAATTAATTATTGGTAAGTTTAGTTTTAGTTCAAAAATATTTGAAACATAGTTTAAATCATTATCTACTAAATTCATGTAGGTCTACACATACAGTAATTCATTTCATATCTATAAAAGGTTGTTAACCAACAATCAAACAACTTTTTGCATTGCGATAACCTTAATTGCTTGTAGGTTTTTTCAATGTTATAAATTAATGCGATTTTAAAAGATTCCATCATAATACTTAATTCATGCATATCTGTAAAACTAGTTTTACTAAGTGTAATTCATTGATTTTTTAATATATTTGAATTTATATATAAGAAATATTCAAAAATTAAACAAGAATTTATTGTATAATATTCCTAATAGACTGGAAAAGTGTGACGTCAGAAAATGGCCGGCGACTATTATCATGGATGCACACATTGGTTTGTTTACATTTATTTCCCCTAAGATTTCCATAGAAGTGTCTTGGTGACAATTTTTGGTCAATCGCTGGTGACCAGTCTTGGCAATTTCATCCAGAAACACCTCTGAATTTGTTAATTAATGTATGACTAAAAATTTCCATGTAAATCAAGAAAACAACCTAAATAAACCATTGTGTGCACTAGGGTTGCCAACTATACTTTATAATAAAGTATATACTTTATTTTTTGCGAGTAGAATTTCGATATACATCGATTACTGATGATTATTTTTTTATGATTCAAACGACAGATGTTATAAAATTATTAGCTTTAAACTTAAAATTAAAAAAATACTTATTTTTCTTACAAATACTCTTTATTTCTCTTTTAAAAAATTCGATACTTTATTTCTTATCAGTAAAAGTTGGCAACCCTAGTGTGCACCCATCATATGCTCGCCAGCCATTTTGTGACGTCAGCACTTGGCCAGTCTATATATTACGGTGTTTTATAAATTTTGAAGCAATACACGTCATTAGCATTGATGACGTCATATTAGAACAGTGTTATCAAAATTTTAAACACAAAAACGAAAATTAAACCATGTAATAGTATAGTTATGGGGCTTATTAATTGCGAGGTAGATGTCACGAGGCTATGTAATAAAAACTACTTGAAAAGCTTCTGAAAATTTTAAGCAAATTAAGGACTAATTAAAAAAATACTTTCTTTTACTACGTAAATGGGAAAGTATTGAATAAAAAGACTAAAATATCGGTTAAAATTAGTGTTCGTAGCCAAATTAGTGTTAAAACGAAAGTAGTGCAATGCCCCTATGCCACTTTTTTATGCCATTTTTTTACCCCCCCCCCTTCCCCTTTGGTAATACGTCGTGAGGTTTTAAGCTACCCCTACCCTCCTACCCAACATCACGTATTTTTTTGAAAAATTTCTTCAAGTAGAGACGGCGAGACAGAAGGCCGCGGACAGCGGGACGACGAGTATTGTTGTTATGTTGCTTTTTAGGCATAAATTTGTTCGCTCGGGATTTCACGTGGTAGCAAGAAAATATACACGTGATTATCACAGCATCTCCCCCCCCCATCGTGATCAATCGTGGTGTTATTCTAACCCCCTCCCCTTTGTTATAACCTCACGTGATTAAAGGACAACTTCTATTGTGACCCAGTCTCGCACATGAATTAAACCCAAGAAATATGCAACAGAAGTTTTATTTATTTTTCCGAATAAATATTTATTATATTAAGGGGTTTCACCACCCTGAGGTTTTCAAAAAATCGAATTTTTTATTTTTGGCTGGATATATTGTTTATACTTTTAAGAATATTTTAAACGTTTAATCATTTCAAAATTTAAATTATTTCCACAATTTATAGCAATTAAAAAAATATTTGGTTTTAAGAAACAAAAGCAATATACTGTTTTTATTTTGCGCTTTTCTCAAAACTACATTTTCCAAACTGGTGGATAAAATATCTCAGGGTCTACTTTACCGATTTTATTAAAATTTGAACCACATATTTTTAACCGTTTTTAACAATATTATCTAAGGTGTAGCATACGATTTTTTTAATTGGGTGCCGCGTTCATTAGTTATAAACTTTTAAAACTCAAAATTTCCATAAAAATCGGAGTTTTTTTTCAAACAGCTGTCATTTGTACAAAAAAATTAAAAAGAAATTTTCCATATGCTACATCTTAGGTATTACCTTTGTGTATAAGAAAAAAATTTATTTTTAATTTTTCGACGATGCCTGAAATACTTCCACCAACAACAAGGATTTTCAAAAGAAGGTCTTACTTGATGGCTCGTAACTCCATCAATTTTTAATATTTTTTATTAATTTTTATGTCAAATTATTCATAAAACTACTATGTAAATGTGCAAAATAAAATAGTATATTCTGTAACGAGTTAGGAATTGGCATATTGTGCACGAGTGGATAGATTGTCACCCGAGCCGTTAGGCGTTAGGTATACTTTCTATACGACTAATTCACAGTGCTAATACTTGTAACAGTGCTAATTCTTGTAATACGCAAACTCCAATTTGACAGTTGGCGTTAAAAAACCGGTGAAACAACTTGTTAATAGATGTCACTACCAGGTTTTAATATTTCTTAGATGTGAGAATATAGTCATTCTGTAACAGGTGCGAAGAATGTGTATTTTCTGAACTGAAAATTGAGCCAGAATGTTCGTATTCTGTATTAGACATATAGAAATTAATTTTAATTAAATTAGTGGTATTTTATGAAAAAATTTATTTTCCACAAAACCTTCTCTACTCCTTGGTTTTGCTCCGGCTAGCTCAGATAATTTCAAAATTATTTTATGTGGCGATAACTTGCCAGGCCACACTATCTCTTCAACACGCGTTCCCTTAAACGAATCCTTAACTTTCCGAATTTAAATTTAATTATTTACCAAATTTATAACAATTCCAATCTCCAACATCCAAATTAATTAACCAATATCCAATCCACTCAATCAACAACCAAACCTTCATCAGATTTGAAAAAATCGTAGAAAACAAATTATAATCAAGCTTCTCACCATAAATAATTCAATTTATTTACATCAATTCCATCGCACACTTTTATACAATTATTACGCCAAAAATTGGCCAAATTACCCAAAAATTACGAGAGCGTGGGGAAACACGTCCGCTCTCGATACCCACGTGGAAAAAAGCCCCTTCCTTTGCAAAAATTGTCGCCAACTTAAAATATTTCGCGCAATATTACCAAATTCAAAAAAATATTTACAAAACTAAATAAAATTATAAAAATGAACAAAATCTTCGCAATTTAATAAAAAAAATAATCCAAATTGATGTTTGAAACACCACAATATACTTAATAGCTGCGTTAGAAAAAAAATTACTTTTTATACCTATTTTTCGAACGCCAAGGTGGTGAAACCCCTTTTCATATAACTTCCAATAAAAGCAACTAAGTTAATATTTAATCATAAATACCTATCTAATTTTAATTTCAATTAGGTAACTTCAATAAAAAACAATAAAGAAAATAACACATTATAATATCTGACTCGTATCAAATAATACAATTTTTTTACAAATTATTTAGTTACCATTGTGAAGTCTTTTTTCCGTTTTAAAACAACATCAAATCTCTTTAGCGTAGTTCCTACTAACGCTTTACAATACTCTAATTTAAACATATTCTAAGTTTCCTTAATTTTATTCTTTAATTCGGGGATAATCGGATGGTGCAAACTGATGTAATTCTATAAGAGATTTTTCATTTAATGCCAATAGAGGATAGTCCAGGGCTTCTCGAGGGCCATTTTAAAATAGGGTTTGTTGAAACCATATCTTACCATTTTTGCGGTATACTATGACTTTTGAAATATAAATCCGCCTTTTGACAGTTAAATTTGATCAATGGATAGTTTACACGAAGTTCTACTGGTGTTTATCTGAATAAGATAGTCGAGCAAGGACAGATTATTTTAAAAAAAGAATGGCCTACTTAGACAGTCCTTGACACCAGGAAGAAAGAACATACAGCATGTGCCATTACCAAACCAAACGAAGATATTGCTACGACCATACGCGTAAATTTAGGGCTAATGAAGGATTTTGTGAAAGCGATGGATGAAAATAGCATGGCATTCCAATATCTTCAATGGAAATTTCATAGGCTAAGCAAAGCAAAAATAAAGAAAGATATTTTTGTTGGGTCAGAAATCCGAAATCTCTTTAAGAACAAATGTTTTGAAAATATCTTAGCAGGTGACGGGAAGAATGCTTGGATAAATTTTCGATAAGTAGCTACTAACATGACAGGAAACAGGAGGTCTGAAAATTATACTGAACTTGTGGAGGAATTGTCGTTATAGGTGGAAATATACTTTAGCGAAACACTTATTAGAATCAAAGCACAAATAGGGGGCATAATTACATATAGAACCAGAAATTAAAACACTAGAATTTTTAGAAGCAGTGAAAATCAATTTTTTACAAGTAGTTTTTTGAGACAATTGAGTAAAATTGCGATAAAAATGCCATTAGACGTATGTATAATATGTCACATTATTAACTAGTATTACTGTGAATTTTCATGAATGCAATAGTGAGATATTTTCTAAAGTACGGGAATAACTTTTTTAGACATTATGAGAACTACTAATTACTAATGTATAATAAATGAAATCGTATATATTTAGATTATCATTTATACTAAACGTCATTAATTTATAAGCTAAATTTATAAAATTTTAGTATTTTTCTTTAAGAAAAATTAATGTCCTTTATAGAGATTTCGATAAGAATAAACTAGTAAAATGATTTTGTAGTTAATTCCTCTCATCAATTAAATTAACAAAAAATGGAAAAAGGACGTATTAAAAGGAATCCGCACCCAAGGCAATCGGCAAATATACTTTCAATTTTAACTTTTGGGTAAGTATAAATATTATTTAACCTTCGCTTTTAATTTTTATATTTTGGTAGGTATACGTTACCACTATTTAGGCAAGGTTTTCGAAAGGAAATAAATGAGGAAGATATACCTGAGCATTTAGAAAACCATGCTTCCGAGAAATTAGGAAACGGACTGGAAAATGTTTGGATAAATGAAGTTAAACATAATAAAAACCCTTCATTACTTAAGGCCGTGATTCACGTTTTTGGATTTCCGTTTATGCTTATGGGATTCATTATGTTGTTTTTAGAACTTTGCGTAAAGTAAAAATATGACTAACTTTTACTTGAAAATTTTAATCATTTTAATTTCAGAATAGCCCAACCTCTAGCATTGTCTCAATTAATTATGTATTACACAAGAAAAGACCATATTAGCATCAACGAAGCTTACATGTATGCCGGAGTAATTGTTATTGCTTCTTTTCTAAATGTTGTTTGTGGCCACACTTATATGCTTCAAATACAACAATTAGGGATGAAATTAAGAGTAGCATGTTGTTCTTTGGTATACAGAAAATCGTTGAAATTAAGTAAAACTGCACTACAAGGTACAACTATTGGTCAGGCAGTAAATTTATTATCAAATGACGTTAGTAGATGTGACCAAGCATTGTTTCACATTCATAACTTGTGGGTGTGTCCAATTGAAATATGTGTAATTATTTATATTTTATATGTGATAACCGATTTGCTATCGGCGGTTGGAATACTGTTTATGGCATTTTTCGTTCCTTTTCAAAGTAAGTATATTAACGAGTATGTAATAGTTATTTATTTAACCAGTTAGATAATTTAGTATTTTGCTCAACGTGTGTGATATTACTAAGACACTTCAACAAAAAATCTTTTTGAGGACAAACAACAAATATTCATCAATCTATGTATAATGTTGTTGCTAATTTTAAAGTAAAATTAACGACACTTATTTTACCGTGTATTTCATCTTTTGATCCCAAAACTTTAAGAACCTATCATATCAAAACTTGAAATAAATAGCTTGAAAGCTCTAGGTTGTTTAGAATTTCTAAATAATTTGTTTCCTACTTTTAGTGTACCTGGGAAAAAAAACTTCCACACTTCGTTTGCAGACTGCCCTTAGAACAGATGAACGGATTCGATTAATGAACGAAATTATTTCTGGAATTCAAGTAATTAAAATGTACACTTGGGAAAAACCATTTGCCAAATTGGTCGAAATAGCCCGAAGGTAATCTAATATTATATTTTATCAAAGTTAAAATATCATAGTTTTCTTACAGATTGGAGATTAGGTATATACGCGGTACTTCATACATAAGAGGGCTAATTTTATCTTTGGTAATATTTTTAACTCGATTTGCAATATTTTTAACGATACTGGTATACGTCTTAAATGGAAATAATATAACTGCTGAATATGTATTTGTAATAACTTCATTTTACAACATTCTTCGACAAGCAATGACTATGCATTTTCCACGTGGTATCACAGATCTTGCAGAGTTCCTGATATCAATGTCTAGAATAAAGAAATTTCTGCTATACGACGAAATATATGTCGCAAATTTAAATAACCCACATCTTTTTCTACTTTCAACTAATAAAATTGAAGAACCAAATTTTGATCTTGGCAAATTAGGAAACAAAAACAATTATAATGCAAATATTGCAATTGAACTTAAAAATGCGTACGCTAAATGGTGTCCGGATAATTCTCGTTATACTTTGTGTGATTTTAATTTAGAGATTCATAAAAGCCAGTTAGTTGCTCTAATTGGTCCAGTAGGCAGTGGAAAAACTAGCTTCCTGCATGTTCTACTGCAAGAATTGCCATTAGAAAAAGGAATTCTTGGCGTTAACGGAAAATTATCTTACGCATCGCAAGAGCCGTGGGTTTTTGCTGGAAATATTCGGCAAAATATTTTATTTGGAAATGCAATGGTAGAAGACAAATATCAAAAAGTTATACACGTATGTGCGTTGTCTAACGACTTGAATCAATTTCAATATGGGGACGAAACTCTTGTGGGAGAAAAAGGAGTTACACTTAGTGGTGGACAAAAAGCACGAGTTAATTTGGCACGGGCAATTTATAGGGAAGCAGATATTTATCTTTTGGACGATCCCTTATCGGCTGTAGACACACACGTAGCTAAACAATTGTTCGAAGATTGTATTCTGAATTATTTAAGCAATAAATGTGTTGTGCTCGTTACTCACCAATTGCAATTTTTAAGCAAGATTGATTGCATTTTTGTCATCGATAATGGGAAAATTATTGAAAAAGGAGCATTTTCGGATTTACAAAATATAGATGCCAAGTTTGCAGAACAATCTGAAAATGAAAACGAAGAATCATTTACAACTGAAAAACAAAAAAGTATCGAAAGCATTCCACATGAGAAACAAATTGGTGATGGTCCTGTTTTGATTAGAGAACAAAGAAGTTCTGGAACAATTGGGGGTTATATTTATTATTCTTATTTTCAAGCGGGAGGACACGTCCTGTTTGGTTTAACTGTTATTTTATTGTTTATTTTAACGCAACTTGCAGCTAGTGCAAGTGACTACTTTCTTACATATTGGTAAGTTAATGTTCTGTATAATTTATACATATATATCTAAAACTTATTTGCAGGGTAAATTTGGAACAGAGGTTAAGTCAGGAAGCAAGTGGTAATACAAATAATGAATTATCTAGAGAAACATGCATATATATTTATTCTGGAATCATTGCTGCTCTGGTTATTTTAACATTACTGCGATCATATTCTTTTTTTAAATTTTGCATGCAAGCTTCTATTACTTTACATAATGATATGTTTTCTAACATTGTAACTGCACCAATGAAATTTTTTGACATCAACTCTTCGGGGAGAATACTAAACCGATTTTCTAAGGACATGGGAACTGTTGATGAAATTCTACCGATGGTTGCAATAGATTTCTTTCAGGTGATTATCTCTGTTCAGTTGTAAAATATCGTTGGTAAATATAAACAATTTTGTGAATTATATAGGTTGCGTTATCGGTTGCAGGTGTTGCACTGGTTATTTCTACTGTAAATCCTTGGTTACTGATAGGAACGGCAATTCTGGTGCTAATATTTTGTTTTATGAGGATTGTGTATTTAAGGACAAGCCGCAGCTTGAAGCGCTTAGAAGGCATAAGTAAGTTATCTAGTTTATATTTTTTAACAAAATAAATCTTTACCATTTTATTTTAGCCAAAAGTCCAGTTTTTGCACACTTAAACGCAACCTTACAGGGATTAACAACAATACGAGCGTTTTCGGCTCATGAAATTTTAAAAAGAGAGTTTGATTCACATCAAGATTTCCATAGTTCAGTGTTTTATTCATTTATTGTATGTTCAAGAGCTTTTGGATTTTGGATAGACTTAATAACCGTTTTATATATTGCAATGGTTACATTTAGCTTTTTCATAGCAGGTTCTGGTAAGTATTAACATTACAAAAATATTTACACTCTACTGATTTTGAAATCGTTACATCTCTTAGAGCAATACGGTGGTAATGTTGGATTAGCAATAACCCAAGCTATTAGTTTAACTGGAATGTTTCAATGGGGAATGAGACAATGGACGGAATTAGAAACTCAGATGACGTGCGTCGAGAGAATAGTTGAATATGCAAAACTCGATTCTGAAGAAAATCCACAAGACTGTATTCCACTTCCAAGTTGGCCAAGCGAAGGAGTTATCAAGTTCTCGTCAGTTTCACTAAGATATTCACCTGATGAGCCATATGTACTTAAAAACTTAAACTTTACAATTTTTTCCAAGGAAAAGATAGGAATTGTTGGCAGAACGGGCGCTGGAAAATCGTCTCTTATTTACGCTATGTTTCAATTGACTAAAACGGAAGGGGAAATTATTATTGATAACATTAATATAACCCAAATTCCACTTCAGAATTTAAGATCTAAAATTTCTATAATACCACAAGAACCAGTTTTATTTTCTGGAACGATTAGAAAAAACTTAGACCCGTTTGATGAGTATTCCGATGAAGAATTATGGAACTCACTTGAAGAAGTTGAATTGAAAAAAGTCATATCCGAATTACCACTTGGTTTAAATTATGCAGTGTCTGAATCCGGTAGTAATTTCAGCGTTGGACAAAGGCAGCTTTTATGTTTAGCGAGAGCGATAATACGAAAAAATAAGATTCTTTTATTAGATGAAGCAACGGCTAACGTGGATCCCCACACCGATTCACTCATACAAAAGGCAATACGAACTAAGTTTTTCAACTGTACGGTATTAACAATAGCTCATCGATTACACACTGTAATGGATTCAAATAAAATTTTGGTTATGAATTTTGGAAAAATGGTTGAATTTGACCATCCATATTTATTATTAAAGAACAGAAACACCTTGTTTTATTCTATGGTTCAACAAACGGGAACTTCAATGGCAGACGCTCTTTACAAAATTTCCAAAACTGTAAGTTCCTCAATCACAAAAAATCACAAATATTTTAATTTTTTTTCTTTCAGAACTACGAAAAGCAGTATTATAATAAATTTAATTAATATTAATAGTGAAACATTTTATCTTTAATGTTATGTAGCAAATAAACAAGTAATAAAATTATTTATTTATTATAAATCTATTTGAGTATTTAATAAAAACTTTAGTAAAAAATTTTCTACTACATTGGAACAACTTGTTAGCTAATGCGTAAACTTTTTTTCACTGCGATTAGTGCACAGTATATAGCCAATATCAGCAGTAAATGGAAATGCCGAATGTATCAGAAGGATCGTAAAGAACAAAAGTAGTTTATTTAAATAAACTTCAAGTTATTAAATTAAAACTCTTTTTTTTTGGATTTTGGGAAAAACTAAATGAATTAATTAATATAATATCAAGCAAAACTAGAAATTTTCAATATCTTGTATATTCATTATCGGGTACACATATTAGTGTTCCAGTAGTTTAAAATGACACAAAATTAATTATTGGTAAGTTTAGTTATGGTTCAAAAATATTTAAAACGTAAATACCTTAACTACTCGGAAGTTACTATTATATTATGGTATCAGTGTGATAGCACTAAGCGATTTTGCGCGAACTTTTGATCAGTTCATCAACAATCGTTAATATACTTCAAATTGTAAATTGTTGAACATCTAATTTGATCTTTTTATCAGACCCATCTTTTCTTTCAAAATTCCAAGGGTGGTTTGCCCTTTACCTTAAGGGTTGAACTGTCAATGTTTATAAATAGCAGTAAAAGTAACCCCCTTAAAGTTAAAATCAACCTGTCCTAGAGTTTTTCACTTTTTTTTCTTAACCCTCAAGGACGAGGGTACTCGCATGGTATCAATTTTGCAACCACCGCGAATTTATGCATATAAAACGAAGAAAATGCACAACAATATTTATTATATATTATTTATTAACCCAAATAAATAATATATAAATAAATATTTATTTACTTTAATTAAAAATAACAAAAATACACAAAATTAATTTTCAACAGATAAGTTTAAACTAGTACAATCGTTGCTCATAATGTTCATATTACTGTGCTCTTTGCACACAAAATTATCACTGGTGTCACATCTTATTATTGGTATATTATACCTATTTTTTGATAACTTATAATAAGTAGTGTAAAAAATAAAAAGAATATGTGCTTATAATATGTAAATTGATATGCATCACATAAAAGTAAACGTAATTTTACCTAGAATAAAGTACGAACAAATGATGTAAAAAAGTAATACTTTTTGCTTGCTACCAAACGTGTTTAATTGTGTATATTTGCAACACTTACAAAAATTGAATATTTTATGGTAAAATGTGGTTTAACATCGGCGTCTATGAACATACTCAAGCGCAAAAGTTTGTCAGTCAACTCAAAATATCCCTTTTTCAAAAATATAATTTTTTGGTAGCAAATTTGCACCAGCGCGCGTCATCGAGGGTTAAATGTCTTGAAATATCGTATTTATTTTGCATTTTTGCAGCTTCAAATTTTTGTTAAATAATTGATAAAACTTCAAAAAAATTATTGTACTGAATTGAGAGAAGCAAGACCTTTCAAATAAGGTATCACTTGCCATATCATCCCTATTAACATTTTAGGGGTTGTCATCACACCGCTAAGGGATGAAACAATACGGGATTGACATTGGTCGCAAAAGTTGTCCCCCTTGATGATAAAATTGACGTGTTTTTGTATTTCTTGAAAAAAAAATTCTTCTGGCCACAATCCCGTCTGTTTAGTTTTCAAACGGTCACCCTGTATAATATTATTCATAATGCAACATAGGCATTCACCATCATGGGATTATGAATGTTTTGAGGCAGATAATAATTATCAATTAGCTTTAAAATTTTGTAACACAGCGGAAGAGGAGTCATAATATGATAAGTAATATAATCTGTCATAAATAGATTCAAAATATTTTTTTAAATATCATGAAACCTATAAGGTAAATCATTGGCGAAATCAATAAAAGTTGAATAGCCTTTCCAATGCCATAATTTGTGTAAGTACTATATAACCCGGAATTAAATTGAGTGTACATAAATTTTACAAAAATATAATATTGAAATATTTTTCAATTACTTCAAAAAAACTACTTTTATTTTTGTACAATCAAAAAAAAATTAAATTTGCTCATAATTTTGCGTCAATTTTATTGTGGAATAAAAATATTACCATGTAGGTTTAATATTACATTATATTGTGCAACAAAAGTAAAGGACCACACGTGCTATACGAATTATATCAACATTGTATAATATTGTGTAGGACATGTTAATTCATAATAAATTCAGCCAGTATAATTTGTTTCATATTAATAAAATTTATCTTATTGACTGGGTATATAAAGTGTATAGGATACTTCAACAATCAATATTAATAAGTTCTACTCACAAATTTACACATTTCATAAATAGAAAACAAATAATAGTGAAAACAGTAAATTTAAGTCAAAAATATAAATTTACGAAAATACTTCTTAAATTTTAAAGTAAGTAAAAAAAGTTTTTTATTTCTTTTTGGCAATTTATTTGTTAAAATAATTAAAGATAGGCAAACCAAATTTTGCCATGTTTCTAATATTGCCATGAATACAGAATTTATTTGATAATATTGAAAATATAAATAAAAGCGGGTCATCAATTAGTTCAATTATCAACAGAGAACAGAGAGATATATCGGTCACATGGTACATGATAGTAGAGTAATACGTTTATTGTGCTTATTTAAATAGCCACTATTGTATCGCTTTTTTAAAAAAATATAGTATGTAATAGTTCACTACTCGGAACAACCTTGTAGCAATGGTAGACTCAACTTTCTATAAATCAAACTCTCTTCTTTAAATCGAATTGTTTCATTCGAACTCTTTCAAAATCAAATCCCATCAAATCAAATTTCGATATCAATTTACATGTAATTCGACTCTCTGTAAATCTAAGTTTATTTTAATTAATGTGGTTTAGAGTATCTGGAAGTGTTAACATTTCTCTAACAAACTCACTGCATCTACCTGAAGTGTCACGCATCCGTGTGATTCCCTGAACTTTATATGTTATTGTCAATACATGCATAACTATATTATACTTATATATAAAAATTTTTGTATAAAAATTTACTTACTTTTCAAAACTTTAAAATTGCTTTCCTAAAAAATAAGTAAAAATGATTTACAGCTTTGTTCCTTGGGGGTGTCGATTTCACTGCCAAATAAATCGAATATTTCAATACTTTTAATAATTATCAGGGTGGTACTGTACCATAAATCATACATACAATTTCTTTTGTCAGCAAAAGATAATCATGGAAAGCATCCAGAAAAATAAGAAAAAACCAAACCCACGAAACGCAGCCAACATATTTTCAATAATAACTTTTGGGTAAATACTTAATTACAGTGGTTGTATTATTTTTAATTTAAACCATCTTTCAGTTATACCATACCAATATTTCGAGAAGGCTTTCAAAGAGATATAAGCGAAAATGATATTACAGAACATAGAAAATGCCATGCATCGCAAAATTTGGGCAACAAATTAGAAAATGTATGGAAAAAAGAAGTCCATGAGAATAGTAACCCGTCTTTATTCAAAGCAATATTTAAAGTTTTCGGAATACAATTTATTCTTTTAGGTATACTACTTCTTATTTTAGAGCTAGTAGTGAGGTTATAATTTTATTTATTATTATTTTTTTAAATTTCTCTCTAAAAATAAAATTTTAGGTTGTCACAACCGTTAGCATTATCCCAATTGATAATGTACTACACGCGAAATAATGAAATAACTCTCAATGAAGCCTACTTTTATGCAAGCATAATTGTAATATCCTCTCTCCTCAACGTGATATTGAGCCATATATACATGTATCAAATGCAACAACTAGGAATGAAATTAAGAGTAGCATGCAGTTCTATAATATACAGAAAATCGTTGAAATTAACCAAAACCGCATTTGGGGGTACAACAGTTGGTCAAGCAGTAAATTTACTTTCAAATGATCTAAGCAGGTGCGATCATGCACTTATGGCTATTCATAGTTTATGGATATGTCCAATCGAAATTGTATTAATTGTTGGCATTTTATATGCTATGACTGGAGCAACTTCAGCAGTGGGAGTTTTATTTATGGTTGTATTTGTTCCGTTCCAAAGTAAGTACTCATAACTTTATAGTACTTTTAGAGCTTTCAGTTTGTGACCTATGATATGCTTATCTAGTCACTCAAATTGTAGTCCACAGTATTTTGAAGTTAGAAGAAAAAATAGCGGAGAAAATTAACTATTTTTGCTAATTAACTACTACTCGTACTTCTGAACAAGAAATATTTATGTTTTAGTGTATCTTGGAAAAAAAACATCAACGTTCCACCTAAAGATTGCCTTAAAACGAGATGATAGAATCGGATTGATGAGTGAAATTATAGCTGGTATTGAAATAATTAAAATGTACACCTGGGAAAAACCATTTGCTAAGCTTGTTGCAACGGTTCGAAAGTAAGTTTATAAAACCATAATATAAAATGATTACCTGTAAAAAGAAGTTTCTTTTAGATTAGAAATAATACCAATCCGAGGATCGTCATATATCAGAGGTATAATATTGTCTTTTGTGGTATTTCTGACTCGATTCGCAATATTTTTGACAATATTAACTTTCGTCCTGATTGGAAATAAATTAACAGCAGAATATGTTTTTGTTGTGAGTTCATTCTACAATATATTTAAACAAGTTTTCACCATGCATTTGCCAATGGGATTTTCCAATTTTGCTGAATTTCGAGTATCGATTAATAGATTAAAAAAGTTTCTGTTATATAACGAAGTTGACGTAGGAAAACTGACGGCCAATCACGGTAGTGGTAATATTGCAATTAGTATTGAAAATGCAACTACCAAATGGAGTGAAGATAGTTCCAATAATACGTTAAATAACCTTAACTTGAAATTAAACAATAATGAAATAATTGCTTTAATTGGTCCGGTGGGTTGTGGAAAAACAAGCTTGTTGCATGTTATTTTAAAAGAGCTACCTCTTCAAATGGGCAAATTAGAAATTCATGGAACAGTTTCTTACGCGTCACAAGAACCATGGGTTTTTGAAGGTAGTGTAAAACAAAATATTTTGTTTGGGCAGCCTTTTATAGAAAAAAAATATCGAGAAGTTACTAAAGTGTGTGCGTTAAGCAGAGATTTTTCTGAATTTCAATATGGAGACGAAACTCTCGTAGGTGAAAGAGGCGTTATGTTAAGTGGCGGTCAAAAAGCTCGAATTGGTTTGGCAAGAGCAATATACAGAGAAGCGGATATTTATCTATTAGATGATCCTCTATCCGCAGTGGATACACATGTAGGCAAACAATTATTTGAAGAATGCATTAAAAATTATTTGAAAAACAAGTGCATAATATTGGTAACTCATCAATTACAATTCTTGAATAAAGTCGAGAAAATTTTCTTAATTGAAAATGGATCGATAACTAATGAAGGAACATACGATGAGATAAAAAATCTCAATTTAGAATTTACCAAACAATTCCAAAATAATAAAGGGCAAGAAGAATCTTCCGGCACGGAAGAAACGGAAGGGAATGAAAAATTATTAACCGAAAAGGAAACTAGTGCAGAAGTTCCAATTAAAAATAAGGAAGAAAGAAGTTCTGGAACAATTAAAAGTCAGGTGTATGGTTACTACTTAAGAGCAGGAGGATCTATTATATTTAGTTTAAGTGTAGTTTTATTATTTATTTTATCACAATTAGCAGCAAGCTCGAGCGACTATTTCATTACCTATTGGTAACAACAATACAATACAAAAGTTTTAAATTTTATTATGAATTTATTATTTCAGGGTAAATTTAGAACAAAAATTAGACCAAAATATTGCAACTCAAGAAGATATTCTAAGTAGAGAAACTTGCATTTATATTTACACTGGAATTATTGCATCTATAGTTGTTCTGACTTTACTAAGATCTTTTACTTTCTTTAGTTTTTGTATGAAAGCATCTACCAATCTACATAACAATATGTTTTGCAATATAGTTAAATCTCCAATGAAATTCTTCAACACAAATTCTTCTGGAAGAATTTTAAATAGATTTTCCCAAGATATGGGAAGTGTTGATCAGTTCTTGCCAATGATTGCAATAGACTTTTTTCAGGTATTTTTTATAAATTTTTTTTCTACATACTTTATA
The DNA here is from genome assembly GCA_958510845.1 of Cantharis nigra. Classification (NCBI taxonomy): domain Eukaryota; kingdom Metazoa; phylum Arthropoda; class Insecta; order Coleoptera; family Cantharidae; genus Cantharis; species Cantharis nigra. The sequence goes on from OY294028.1 coordinate 63,426,794, forward strand.
AAAGTAGGGCGAGTGAAACGATTATATACGGCATACAAAAAGTCACTTTTGCTCCGAATAAATCCTGCTATTTTTCGCACATTAAAGAGTTTAACCTATGCATGTGGCCAGTTTAGTGATTGTTTTGAGGAAGTATCACTGATGTTTACCTCGCATCTCAAATCAGGAAGTAGAAAAGAAGATTTTAATAATTTAATTTTAATCTATAAGTGCTTATAGAAAAGTCTGCGCTATTGGGATATAAAATTACATTTTAATCCCATCCCAGGTTGTAAAATGAATTATTCTTTTATAGCATTAACTACTTTAATCTACTTTAAATCTACAACCAAGGCAGTAAAATTGTTACTTGTCTACGTTTATCTAAACAAATAACCGACAAATAACTATTTTATTTCAGATTGCACTAACCGTTGCTGGAGTCGCAATTATAGTATCTATTGTTAATCCTTGGTTATTAATTGCAACGGGAATTATTTTACTAATATTTTATTTAATGAGAATTGTATACATTCGCACTAGTAGCAACGTGCAGCGGTTACAGGGAATTAGTAAGTAGCAGAATCTTTTCAATATTTTTCAAGTATCTTACAGTAATATTTATTATTAACTATAATATAATATTATACTATAATTTTAGCAAGAAGTCCAATATTTGCTCACATGACCGCATCCTTACAAGGATTAACAACAATTAGAGCATTTTCAGCACAAGCCATTTTAGAAAAGGAATTTGACAGTCACCAGGATGTAAATAGCTCGGTTAACTATTTGATTATTATTTGTTCAGAATCGTTTGGTCTTTGGGTAGATATCGTAACGGTTATTTATATGACGGTTATTACATTTAGTTTTTTTATGTCAAATTCTGGTAAGATAGAGTATTAAAATAAGTATACCACATCCTAATAATTATTTATCTTAGAACAATATGGTGGAAATGTTGGCTTGGCAATAACTCAGGCCATAAGTTTAAGTGGAATAATTCAATGGGGTATAAAACAGTGGGCTGCATTAGAAACTCAATCGACATCGGTGGAAAGAATACGCGAATACACAAAAATTGAACCTGAATTTAATCCTACAGAGATAGTCCCATTACGAAGTTGGCCTGCTCAAGGAAATATTAATTTCTTTTCAGTTTCGTTAAGATATTCGTCCTCGAATCCATATGTATTAAAAAATTTGAATTTTAAAATTGAATCTAATGAAAAAATTGGAGTTGTGGGAAGAACTGGAGCTGGAAAATCATCTCTTGTCAATGCAATTTTTCAGTTAGTCAAAACGCAAGGTGAAATTATAATTGATAATGTTAATATCTCAAAAATTCCTCTGCAAATTCTACGATCAAAGATTTCGATTATACCTCAACAACCAATGCTATTTTCTGCCATTATTAAGAAAAATTTGGATCCATTTGATGAGTATGACGACAAAGAACTCTGGGATGCACTCGAACAGGTCGAATTAAAAACCGTGGTAGCGGAATTACCTTTAACTTTGCACTATAAAGTATCAGAATCCGGTAGCAACTTTAGCATAGGACAACGGCAACTTTTATGCTTAGCACGAGCTATCCTTAGGAAAAATAAAATACTTGTATTGGATGAAGCAACGGCTAATGTAGATCCTCAAACCGATTCTTTAATTCAGAAAACAATTAGAACGAAGTTTTCTGATTGTACAGTATTAACAATTGCTCATCGCTTAAACACAATAATGGATTCAGATAAAGTTTTAGTAATGAGTTGTGGTGAAGTGATCGAGTTTGATCATCCTTATCTGCTATTACAAGATAAAAATACTGCATTTTATTCTATGTTGCAACAAACGGGAAGCTCAACGACCAAAACTTTATCAGAAATTGCGGAATATGTGAGTTGGTATAGATTACATAAAATAGTTATAAAAGTTCAAACGAATTTTTTTTTAGAACTACTGTAATAAACGGATTTTATAATAATAAAGATGATATGATTTGGCAAACAATACAAAATGCAATGTTCGCAATGGTCATTATCACGATCATGATGAGGTCAAGTGGTCATACTACAGTTGCCGTCACATTTTAATATTCTACAAAAAAGTAATTTTTAATTACAGTCAATATAAGTTGTATTATTCACAAGGCAATTAAAGATTTTGGAACCGTATAATATTTAATACCAAGGAACCAACTATAACCGTTTTGCTCTTTAATTGATAAAATGCCATAGTACTCCGTGAATTAAATTAATTTGAATAACATCTTCGAATTGGAAAAGAATAGCCAAAATTGCCGTAACACAAACTTGAGTTTTCAATGTTTTGATATTTTATTTTTTGCAATTTGATCTAACGTTGAGTTACCAGTCAGTCAGTGAGCTCGGTAGGTATATATTTTAAGATGAGAGGTTCAAAGGCGTTCACTGGCTCTCCGACTACAAAGACCAAACTTTTGAATCAATATTTAGGCTATAAACTAAATAAATATTAAACGAATGATAATTTACAAGCAATAATAAATATTATAATACTTTAATATAGTTTAAAAAATTACAGAGTATCACCTATGGTCATCATAATAATTATATTATTAGGGACTCGAGCTGTTACAAATTTTCATATTTACATAGTATCAATTAAAATATCAATAAGGTAAGCTTAATAAATTATGTCAACATTAAAATATCCTTTTAACTTAAAACTAAACATTCCAAAATTCAGATTGCTTACCTTATTTGCAATTTTATTATTTTCTACCATCAAGTGGCAGCATAATAAAAATATAACAAAAAATATTATATTATGGTAATATTTCGTTATCGGACAATAACCCACATACCGAACTATGTATACTATTCTGTAGCCCTAATGAAGCAACGTATTCTATGTAGAAATCACATGTGATACGTACATATTATGTGAAGCTTAAGAGAGCAACAAAACCAATTTCTTCCCAATAATTATGTTCAACCATTTGGTCTACAATGCGTCACTAACGCTTGCATGAATCCATATCGTTGAAATTTTCAGAAAATTGACTAGAAAATTTAGAGCTGACAATCTTGAAGTTTTAGTAGTACCTACTAAGTAAGTACCTATACTTTTATAATATCTTGTAAAATTATTTTAAACCTAAATTCTAAGATAAATAATATACTATTGGTAACAAAAACTTGAAAACTTAAAAGCTAAATTACACAAATAGCCCACCAAATTCTATTTACTTTGATAATATTTCATGACATTTGCAATTGCTGCACGTGCAAATTCAGTTTCACAAGGATTTGAATCCCAAAAAGCACCACTACATCCTAATTGTTCAAAACAACTGTAACTTATTTGATTGGAATTAGCTGAACAACATGACACTATTGCCCAGACACACCTACTAGGTTGTACTGCTGATGGTGGAGTTACATGTTCGGGCTCAATATCAGTATCATGTGAATTGTGTATTAACGGAGGGGGCGTAAGTGGTCCTTGACCAGGTCTACGAGTAGGTCTTGTAGGCCTTATTGCAGGTACAGTACCCCAAACTGGGCCTTCACCGTCAAATCTACTTGGCAAATTCACGGCAGGATTTAGGCACGGTTGAGGTTGACAACTTTCAACGGGTGGTGAGTATCCATTTGGAGGATTATCGATTGGATATCCAAAATTATAGTATATTGGTTGAGGTTGAATATTTAGTGGCAATCCATCAAAACTATTCCATGCAGGAGCATAATATGGACGATTATCTTGGTAAACGGGACGATAATCTTGGTAAACGGGTGGATTCATTTGGTAAACTTGAGGTTGCCACGCAGGATAAATTGCATATGGAGAAAGTTGCACTGGAGCTGCTGGTTGAGGATATCGTTGATTATAATAGTAATCATAATTTAGCTGATTGAATTGAGGAGATGCAATAGATCGTTTTGTTAGTTTATTTAAACTTGCATCTTGTTCGATAGCTGATTTCAAAATACTGTTCTTTTCTAAAGGTGATTTCGGTAAAACTAGATCCTTCTGATCATTTGCTGATACAATTATTGACCAAGTTAATAAAGTTATTATTAGTCCATATGGTATAGAAGACATTCTGTAACAATACAAACAAAATATTAAAGGTGAATTTCGTATTTTTAAATCAACAATAAAAAAAATTCATTGATCTCAAATATATACAATGCTATAGAATTACTGTGACTAAACAAGCAAAAGGTTACTGAACAAAGTTAGATTGAACACTAAATTTCGCTTATAAAATAAAAGTAATAATAAATTTTGTAAAACATCTCTTAGTTTTGTATCACAAATACCTTCTGTGCAATAATATAACTTCATGTAATTGCCATTCCGAGTATAGGTACGTAATTTAACAAATAATTACATACTGTAATATGATATTAAAACGATCTCATATAATTTTAATATAATAGATATAAAATTGTTCGAGCATACCTGGTGCAAATCACAATTGATGTTGAACAGTTTCGGTTTGATTCACAAGAAGCTACTGTGAGCTGGTAACATCATGAAGTTAAATTTTTAATTGAACCATATTATTTATCATTACAATTTATCAGTAATACGAAATTCATTTCATAATATAAGTAATATACTATCAAATAAAAAACTTAGTTTGGTAAAACTAAAATCAAACCGTAAAAAAAAAATTATTAACCATTTCTAGTGAATTATTGTAGCCAATAATTTGGCCAAGTGTTCTGTAATTTAAAAAAATGTAGACAATTTTAAATACAGTAATTCCGACAAAAGGATATGAAATGTTTTTTTTACGCGGTTATATACAAGCCAAGTCTGTTTACAGTTCATATAAAATCTTCAATGCTAAACGATAAATAATATAATTAGATGTCTAAAAGATTGATATTAGCAATTCGAATAAGAAATATTTAAAAAAGCAATTAAATAAATTTATGTAGAGAATTTTTTACTTATTATTTTTAAGACCAATTTACGAATTTGTGTGGTTTTTATGAAATACAAAGAAAGGGTGGGCAAAAACCAATACTAATTATTCAGTTAGTTAAAACTGTAGAAGTAACATCCACTCAAATTAAGGTAGAAGTAAATGTTCTAACTACAACACGTAAAATACGGAAAATTTTAAATAAGTCACAGGAAGTATAGGTAAAATGGACCCAAATGTTAAAACATCCAAAACTTAAACCTCATTACAAGGAATCAAGATTAAATTTTGCAAAAGATCATTTTCAGTGAACCGAAATAAAAAAAAATTTAATTTAAATGGCCCCGATGGTGTGCAATATTATTGGTATAATTTACGAAAAGAAAAACAATTTAGATTTAGCAGATACTTTGGCGTAGGCACAGTTATGGTTTGGGGTGCTTTTGGATCAAACGGAACGTCTTCCTTATGATGTATTTCGACAAGAATTGATTCTAAAAAGTACATTGAGTAATTAGATAATTCGTTGCTAACTTGTGCAGAATCTATTGTTAATAGGATTCTTTCTTTGTTAATAGGAAAATTTCATGAAAAGACCAAGGGTCTGTGTTCAAAGCCGCGGTGGCCATTTAGCAGATATTTTTACCATACTTAATCGGAACATGTATTTTTAATTTACTCTTATTGGGACACCATTTATAATGAAAAATTAAAATGCACTATAAAACATAACCCAGATTAAGGAATGTATTTCTGATTATGAACATGGTTCTTGAAATGTTCAGTTCAGTAATTTTCTAAGCTTACTAGTAATTAAAAAATTAGTTATAATCAATTTTAGTGAAGTTAAAACATTCAATGGCACTTGAAAAATCATTTTTTATAATTTGATCATCATTTTAAATTACTGTTAACGTTAATGATCACTACGTAAGTAGGACATTAACTAGATTAAGTTGTATGTTTTACGTAATTAAAAAAAATCACTAGAAAATCAGATATTCCAGTGAGTGGATAATATGATAATATAAGTATAATTATAAATCTAAGGATAATATAAGTACCTACTTAGCATAGTAAGCAAATAAAATATGCAGATTTAAAATTCGTAGAACTCTTTCATTTCGTCAAGATCCTAAGCTGCGGGAAAACCGAAGCTATGAAAAAAGGTAAAATCAAACCTAACAAGAAATTATAAAGTTTGATTTGAAAGAAATACATGAGTACTACCAAATACATTAAACTACTAATACGTACAACTTCGCCAAATTGAGGGAATATTCATAAGTGGCGCCACCTTAATTAAGATCACCTTAAGATATTACTTAAATGCGTGCTCTTGACGTAATAATATGTCACTGTCACTGTTTATAACTAAATTGAATTTGACTGAAAGCACTAAACAAATAATTTTATGCGAATTAAATTTTATGAAATGTCAAATAAAGTTGGTGCAATGTCTAATGTGCTGTGTCCAGCTGTAATCATTACAAACAACAAAGTGGATGAAGCAAGTCATTTTTAGAAAGAAGTTTTTTAAATTTGTACTAAAAACTGAAAACATTAAATTACAAAAACTTTCCCACAGTAATTAAAACTGCCCTTTTAATTTTTCTTAGCATTCTTTTTCTAAAGTTGCGAATTTAAAGCTCATTTCAAAATGTCATTTACAACGGAAAATTGGAATTTTAATGAAAACAAATTGTACCTTACCGAGAAATGCCGCGCCGATTGCAATTAAATTCATAATATAGATAGCTACTCCGTCTACTCGGATAATTGCTCATCAAAATGATACATGATGGCCGTAACTTTTCTCATTTGAAAGCCCAAGTTCCAACTCGTATGGTAGATGGCGCGAAAGAGCCTGATACCCAAAAAATGCTTGAAAACCCGCGAAGTTGTACGTATTAATAGTTTAATGTATTTGGTACTACTGTTATGCTAGGGCCACACCTGCGCCACCTGTGTGATGCTTAACACACTAAAATGCATGCATTTGCAGTGCGTTAAGCATCACATTAGACGCAGGTGTGCCTCTAGCATTAAAGAAAAGCCATAAAAAGGTTGATTGTTATTTAAATTATGGAACACTATATCAATAAAATAAAACAATTTACCATCAATCATACAACTAATGGTTTCAGATAGGCATTAGACGCTTTTGAAATTAATTGTTCTATTAAGATCTTAACGCCTCTATCATCACTTGTGGGTTGCAGGAGTATTTAAATAAAAACTGGGTTATCGTAACATGACCTTGTAGTAAGATTTGAAAATAGGCAAAATTTTGCAAGTATAATAAGGCAATAAAACGAATGTTTTATGTTGTTATGTTATGTTTGCAAATAATAAATCATTAAATAAAATTTTTGAACTTGTTTCTAATTTATTGGTTAAAATGGTTAAAAATTGCAACAGAATTAATTTAAATATATTTAAATAATTTAATTAAAATTAGGTAGGTAGTACGTAATTACGTACGTAAGTCTGAGGAATAATCCAGTTTTTCTCGAGATTTTTCACAGGTCTACGTTTCGTCAGCATTCAGCCATCATAAATGATGTTTATATAAATAACAGAGATTCTGATTTTTTTCATGGAAGTATAACTCGTTTTAATAGTCCAGTAAAATTAGATAAAAATAAAACATTAATTGGTAAAGATCTGAATTTTGGTATACATGTTTATTACGGCTTCCTGTCAAACATACTAAAAGTCCCCGTCAAAATCTATTGCGCTCGAGCCGCCATCTTGGAAAAAAAGTACACTATTTCAGTTTTTTGTCTATATCTCGGCAACTTGTGCTGATACAAAGAAAAAGTTCAGATCAAAATTATAGTTTATTACATTTTCTTCAAAAAAGCTAATATACATTTTTTTATATATCTAATACTTTAGCTTTAATTTAGTTTTGACACTTTAGAAGGGAGATGTATTAAGCATGATGTTCATGCTTACTAGTGACGATATTTTATGCGACGCATATCTTTCTTATATACCTCTTTATAGTGGAGAAATACTCAGTGTTAAAACTAAAGGACTTACTTCCTTGAAAAAATAAATTGACTGCATTGAAACGACATAGCTGCAAATAGACCTTCTGTATGCAACGTCGGATTACAGCTAAAGTATTGGAGATAAACTACAATTTTCATCTGAACTTTTTTTTGTATCAGCACAAGTTGCCGAGATATAGACAAAAAACTACAATAGTGTACCTTTTTTCCAAGATGGCGGCTCGAGCGCAACATATTTTGACGGGGACTTTTAGTATGTTTAACAGGAAGCTGTAATAAACATGTATACCAAAATTCAGATCTTTACCGATTAATGTTTTTATTTGCCGAAAATTGATCTAAATTGACTGGACTATAAAAGGGAGTTAGTGTTATATGTGGAGTCGGTTTAGTCTTGTACACAGTACTTCGCTTTTGTTTTTTATATATTGGCTTAATATGCTGTTTAGTTCTTGTTATTGTATTACCTGGTAATGGTATAATTATACCGTAAATGTAAATAAATAAATAAATAAATAAAATAAAATATAATAAATAGAAACAGCTGAAAAAATACTATTTGAAAATTTAAAAAATATTCTTGAAACAATTTGTTAATAATAATAATACATAGCTATAAATAATAAATTCAATTTATTTGTGTTTAAAAGAAATAACAATTATGAGAATCATGTTAAAAATTCCTTTGATAAAATCAATATTAAGAATAATAAATACCTACATACATATTTTATCCCTTTTACATTATACTAGTAACTATGTTGTGTATAATATTGGTAATAATAATTAATTATTATACTAACAAATGAACTGAAAAATTATAAATGCAACTTTTACAAAAAGTTGAAATCATTAAGAAACTCAGACCACTACAATCTTTTTTTTAATTATTCAGTGAAGTATATCGTATGGTTTGGAAAGCTTAGAAGTAATCAAAAAGATATTTAAGAAAAATGTTTATTATGTTATATTTAGTTTTCTATTTCATTTTACTTTGTTAACTTCCGCATATCGTTTTGATTTATGTATGTAGATTTAATCAATTTATTAAAAGTATCAGTGGAAATATTAATTCGACAATTTTTAAATGTTATAAAAGGTCTTTCATGTTTGCTTGTGCATTATTCTGATTTAAAACTTCTAAAAATGGTCATATGGTTTAAGTCTGCAATTGTCAAGGTAAAATTTTGATTTTTTTTCAGTTAATCACTTCTTTTTTACAAACTTTGAGAAGTGTTTCGAATCGTTACCATGATAAATTATATTATAAATTACAATTATATACCTTATTATAATAATAATTATTATTATTATATTTATTATAATTATAGCATTACTTCATTGATTATATCTATCAAATATCAAAATCAACAAAAAATATCAAAAATTATATCTAAATAACATTTATTATATTAAATATTAATTTAATAAAAAACAAAGGTAATAAATAATACAAAATTATGTACGTTTACTTCAGCGTTATATAAAGTAAAAAGAATAATTAATAAAAAAAAAATATAAAAAAATATTTATATTAATTGACATAAAGAATATACGAATGTCAAAAAAAGGAATAATATTGAAGTTAAATTTTATAAACTATAGGTGGAGGTATATATTATGTACATATATATTCTATTTTAAGTTAAATAAAACATTTAAGTTCCTCTTTGAAACATTATAAGAATTTTATTATAAATTTAACAACACCAACCACTGCTAGCTACAATATCACTATGTCTATTTTTCTCTAAATTTCAAAATATCATGTCATATTAAAAAAGTTGATTAGATATAATTATTATTACATTAGTTTTAAAATATTTGTCTATCCAATATTAATAATACAACAGATATTATACATAGTTGGAACAGCTACACCGCACATGGATAGAGAGAATAAGTCCTTTTTGTATAATACCTAGTGATATTCTTAATAATAAGTCGCTATAATATTGTCAATACAGTATCTACATAAACTTCATTTAAAAAAAAATTCAATTTTTCTCATTTGAGATTCAATTTCAATTCAAGCAATCTACATTTAGGGCTCTAAATTTCTAAAATATAAAACATGTTGTAAAAACCAATCAAATTTAAAAATCTCTAGACACTTAGATTGCATTGGTTCCTATAGTTTTTATTATACAAAAATACCATACAACTATTCTTTAACTAAGAAAATAGTAATAATCCACAAAGCTGAATTTTTGACAAAACGAATCTGGTGTATCATCTGATTCAATGACGAATTTAAAGTTCTAAAATTCATCTTTAAACTTTGCTGAACTTCAGTTGAACTGAACTCTTGTTGAACTTAATTGGTATAACCAGTTGGTACATATAATCTTGTCAATAGCGTACATATTATAAGTTTATGTAAATATATTTTATTATTTATAAAAACCAGTTCCAATTAAAAGTAGCCAATGACTTGAAAAGCACGTGATGCCAGTTGTCTCGTATTTTTAAAAAGTCAAAACACAACAAACTTTAATATTATAATTATTTCAGTATCAATAATTTGTATAAATCTAAATTCAAGAATAAACATTCATTTTTAAATCTAACTCGGCCAAAAAAATCGTCAGGGGTCATAACACTCGATTAATAGATATTATTATTATTTTAAATAATTTCAATTATTTTAAACATTTTCAAATATACTTGATCTTAAATACAGAATTAATTTACTATTGGTACGGAGCACAAAATGAAAATTACGTCACACAAAATAGGAACGTCGGTATTGAAAACAGACCATAGTTGTTGTAGTTCTTGTTAAAATAACAACGTGTTCGTGCAGGTATGTCTTGATTAAATTATACATTATTAGGTACTTACTTTTCGTGAGCCTATAATAATTATGAAATATAATTGTTAACTAAACGAAATTCCATTCATTAGTTTGTGTCAGGAATAATTTTGGTAGCTTTATATTTGTACTTACACTACTTGAATGGATACATTAGAAACAAATTCACATAAAATAATTAAATTCTCTTTCAATGTTATTCGACCGTATCAATTATGGTACCATGACAACAAACAATTAGTATAATACACCTAACTGTATTACTTTATTTCTAATAACTTTTGCAGTTAAACTTCTCAATTCCTAAGTAAAAATAAGCCAGTTGATTAATAAAGTTCATTAATTTTAAATAACAAAATTTAATGATGAAAACAATTTTTTTTTAATTGAATAGGTAACCATATTAAAAAACTTGCAAAATTTTTCCGGAAATCTCCAAATTTCAACAACTGAACCTACTAGAAACATGGCTCATGATAAAACCGTTAATTTGAAAAAATACAATAAATTATTATTAAGCTTGATTAATATTCAAAATCAAAAAGATATCATGTTAATATTATTATAACTTACTAATAAAGAGCAGAAGTACAAAAGCTCAAAAATATTACTCAAAAACAGTATATAATATTGTTATAGTACTATAATATAATTTGTATGTAACATTCGTACGTCCGGATATTTTAAAATAATCGGAGACATATTCTACCAACTGATTCAAACTGCTATGGTTTTCCCAAAAACCATATCACTTTATTTTTCAAGTGACTAAAATTTATATGAATTTTTTTATATTGTTTTTGCACACAAGGTTATTTCTAAATTTAATTTATAACTTGATGATATTATGCGATATACTATAATAAAAGACATAAAACATTGAGAAAATTTTCCGTTTGAGACGGCATCACAGACAATACGATATATATTAATATTTCAAACTTCAAAACCGATACAATATTCAGCAGTTTAAGTAAAAGAAAATTATTTCTTCCTTAAATGTAAAATAATATTATAATTTATCGACAGCATTTACGACTTAAGCAAGTATATAACAGATAGCAATTGAACCTTTAGAACAAAATGATAAGAAAATCAAAAGTATAACAAAGTTTCATTTAGTACTTGGACTTGATCTGCCCAAGATTTTCTAAAATTAAATAAACAAACTTTTAGATTAAAGAAGTTCATCAAACTGCAATAATAAATAAGTGAAATAAGTATTCAGTCTAATAGTCTAGTATACGATCTAATATTTTATACAACATGAAAATTAAAACAGACATCGACAAACAAACTACAAATCCTAGAAAGGATGCTAATATCATTTCTATATTAACATACTGGTAAGTTGCGAAATTAAACTTTTTTATATCCTTAATATTTTTGCCAACATGCATGAACATTAATAATAATTGAATCGGTTATTTCAAAAACAGCATAAGTCATAGAATTAAAATTTTACAGGAATCAATAAAAACCGTTTTATACAAAAACGTCAACATTTCTAAAAGGTTTTTTTTGTTACTTTATCTTTTTATATCTTTGATTTGTTAACGTATAAAAATTAACAAATGAAATTTTGTGACTTTAGGCTGTTTTTGCAGGGAATGAGATTCATTGCTCAATAAGTTGATTAAAAAGTCGGTTATTTTACCATAATTTTTTATTAAAATGAAAAATAATGTTTCGAATTCAAATTACGAAAACATAAAAACCCACACAATGTTAATTCATTGCAAAAACCGCATAAGTGAGTGACTTGTACATTGTTTTTGCAATGAACGGTCGTAAATATCATTATTATTGATAGTTGGCGTAATGTTACTTAACATAATTTTTACACCTAGTGTGATTACCCTCAACGATCAAATTTCGACAAAAAAAGCAATTTTGAAAAAATACTGACTTATGCTGTTTTTAAAATGGCCGGTTCAATTTATATTGAGTTTTAAAATCTATAACAAATTCGTTGATCAAAATCGCGGAAGGTGTTTTTACAATAGCGTTTTCTTTAAAAATATGTTAAATTTGTGTGTGAAAATATTATAGATATATAAATAGATTGATAGATAAATAAACAAAATAATTAACTTTTGTGAATATTACGGGTTCGTGAAAGGTTTTTTCTATTGCAAATTATTTTATTACTATAAACTCGTTTGGGGTTCGAATTCCACGTTAAGTTGTTAATTTGCATGTCGATTTATAATTATAACACTTTGATATTCTCAAAAATTATTTGCTTAGTTTATTTATAAATATGATAGTATATTTCATATAAATATTTCGTGATAGGTGGACTTTACCTATATTTCTTAAAGGTTTAAAAAAAGAAATAAACGAAAAATGTTTATATAAAACTTTAAACGAACATACATCCAGTATCTTGGGAGATGCATTAGAAAAAGAATGGGAGAAGGAAGAAAAATTAGAAAATCCTTCTTTGTCTAGAGCTCTTTATCGAATATTTGGATGGGAAATGATTTTGTATGGTGCTGTTTTCGTATTCAACGAAGTTTTTTGCAAGTATAAAAATTCACATTTTAAATTTATTAGTTACTTTCTATTTAAATTTTTAGGATAAGTCAGCCAATCGTCCTTGCAAAATTGCTAAGTTATTTTGACAATCAGGAAGCCATTGCCATGGATAAAAATGCGATTTTGATATGTGCTACCATTATTGTTGTAACTGCTTTGGTCAATACTTTTTTGGCTCATTGGTATTCGTTCACGTTACAACATCTAGGAATGAAAATTAGAGTTGCTTGTTGCTCTCTTATTTATAGAAAATCATTACGATTAAGTAGAAGTGCAATTGAAAATACAAGTATTGGTCAGATTACTAACTTACTTTCAAACGATGTGAACAGATTTGATAAATGTGCAGTTCATGCCCACAGTTTATGGTTTGTACCAATAGAAATTGGAATTATAATTTTTGGATTATATAAATTTTTGGGAATACCATCAGTTTTTGGCATTTCTATTATATTGCTCTTGGTTCCAATACAAAGTGAGTTATTATTACTTAAAATAATTCAAATAAGAATTTCCAATAAATTATCCTTTGTTTGCAGTATATTTAGGCAAACAAACAATTAATTTACGCCTCAAAATAGCATTGAAAACCGATACAAGAGTGCAGTTAATAAACGAAATGATTTCCGGTATCAAAATTATTAAAATGTATACGTGGGAAAAATATTTTACCAAACTGGTAACAATTGCTCGACAGTAGGTTTTCACAATATTTTTAAAATAACGATATTAACCGCTATATTTCAGATTAGAAATAGATAAAATTCGCCAATCTTTATACATAAAAGGTGTACTATTGTCACTTTCAATCTTTTCCACGAGGATTTCCATATTTATAATTGTATTGGTAAGTGCATTGAGCGGAAATGCCTTAAGTTCCAAGTACGTATTTGTCGCTACCGCCTTTTACAATATTTTAAAACAATCCATATCACGATATTTAATACAAGGTATTTCTCAAGTTGGCGAAGCTTGTACATCTATCAAGAGAATTGAAAAGTTTCTTTTGAACGAAGAAGTAGTAAAATCTGAAAAAACTTTAAATGTTCGGCCAGAAAATGGTTCTAGTAAAGCAATCATAGAAAGATCTAAAGTACTCACAGCTCGAATATCGTTAGAAAACATACAATTACAAAACAGTTTTCAAAATTTAAATATCGTAAACTTAGAAATAAAATCTCCTCAACTCGTAGCATTAACCGGACCGGTCGGTTCTGGAAAATCGAATTTTATTAAATTAATATTAAAAGAATTACCGATACAAAACGGTAAAATAAATGTTATTGGCAAAATTTCGTATTGTTCCCAAGAACCATGGATTTTTACTGGCACGATCAGGGAAAACATTGTGTTTAATCAAATATTTGATAACAAAAAATATATGCAAATTATAAAAATTTGTGCTTTGGAAAACGATTTGTCAATTCTTCCTCTAGCCGATCAAACTATTGTTAGCGAGAAGGGTACGACGTTGAGTGGAGGACAAAAAGCCAGAATAAATTTAGCCAGAAGTATATACAATGATGCAGACATATATCTGCTTGACGATCCGTTTTCTGCGGTCGATATTAATATTGGAAAATTTGTGTTTGAAAACTGCATTAAAAAGTATTTGAGAGATAAGTGCGTGATTTTTGTAACCCATCAAAAGCAATATTTGCACGATGTTTCCCAAATTTTACTACTCGAAAATGGGAAAATCAATGAACAATTAGATAATACAATTAATGAAGATGAAAAGGATTTTATTGATGAAAATCAAAAAACGATTAGCACCAAAAACAATTTTAACTATCAATACTCGAAAAAGCCAATTGCAGCAACTAATGAAATCCAAGAAGGACATACAGGAACCATAAATAAA
Organism: Cantharis nigra; assembly: GCA_958510845.1. Classification (NCBI taxonomy): domain Eukaryota; kingdom Metazoa; phylum Arthropoda; class Insecta; order Coleoptera; family Cantharidae; genus Cantharis; species Cantharis nigra. The sequence goes on from OY294028.1 coordinate 63,441,937, forward strand.
AGCGTTTATATATCATATTTAACCAGTGGAGGTTCAATTTTCACAACCGTGTTCGTATTTTTCTTATTCGTTTTTACTCAAATATTTGCAAGCGGATCTGACTATTTCATTGCACATTGGTAAGATAGTCATTGCTAAAATACATGATATTATTGTATTATAAATCTTATTTATTTTAGGGTAAATATGGAAAATTCTCAACGAAAATTGAATTCCACAAAAGAATACCAAATTCTATCACGAAATACTTGCATTTACTTGTATTCCTTCATTATAGGATTTATGATTATTATAACATTAATAAGATCGTTTAGTTTCTTCAAGTATTGCACAAAAACTTCTATTAAATTACACAACACTATGTTTCAAAGTATTATTCAGGCACCTCTCAACTTTTTTCATACCACTTCATCCGGCAAAATTCTCAACAGATTTTCCAAAGACTTGGGATCGGTAGATGAAATATTACCATCAGTTCTCATGGATTGTGTGCAGGTAAATATTATCGAAATAATTTTATTTGTAGGTATATGAATTAACCATTTTTAGACCGGATTAAACGTATTGGGAGTATGTATCATAATTGTTTGTGTTAAGCTATGGATGCTACCAATAACAGTGATTATATTACTAATGTTCTACATGCTAAGAAGAGTCTATATAACAACCAGTTGCAATCTTAAACGTTTGGAAGCAATCGGTAAGTAGAGATTATTAATTTTTAGTTGTGTTTTACATTTTGATAATATAGCTCGTAGTCCAGTTTTTGCGCATGCAAATATATCTCTTCAAGGAGTGACTACCATCAGAGCCTTCGAAGCCCAACGCACCCTGCAACACAAATTTGACGAATATCAAGATATCCATAGTTCGGCTTTCTTTATGTTTCTTTCCTGTTCGACTGCATTTGGATTTTGGCTCGATTTAATTTGTGTAGTTTATATTGGCGTTGTATCATTTGTCACAAGCACCGGTACGTATTAGTCTCACAGTTAAACTTTCAGCAAGTATTAAATTATAAATTTTAGATAGGTATAGTGATAATATTGGCTTATCTATAACGCAAGCAACTAGCTTAACTGGATTGTTTCAATGGGGTATGCGTCAATGGTGTGATCTTGAGAATCAAATGACTTCTGTAGAACGAATTGACGAATACACTAAAATAAAAAACGAAAGAAGTCAAAATGACACGACACCTTCTTCTAATTGGCCTACATCGGGCAAAGTCGATTTTAAAGCGGTTTCGTTGAAGTATCCCACAGGAAACATGAACGCATTGAAAGGTGTAAACTTTTCTATTCAATCAAAAGAAAAAATAGGAATCGTCGGAAGAACTGGAGCAGGGAAAACGTCACTCATAACAGCTATTTTTCAACTAGCCGAAATAGAAGGAGATATTATAATAGACGATATTAACATATCTAAAATTCCTCTGAAAGTCTTACGATCTAACATTTCCATAATTCCTCAAGAATCTATCCTTTTTTCGGGAACGATACGAAAAAATCTCGACCCGTTTAATGAGTTTCAAGATATAGATATATGGAAAGCACTCGAAGAAGTTAAATTGAAAGAGGAGGTTGCCATTCTATCTCTCGGATTGAATTCAAGTATATCGTCGGGAGAATCAAAATTTAGTTCGGGTCAAATTCAACTAATTTGCCTAGCACGCGCTATATTGCGAAATAATAAAATTCTTATATTAGATGAAGCTACAGCTAGTTTAGATTCAAATACCGATATGCTAATTCAAAAAACAATAAAGGAAAAGTTTGCGAATTGCACTGTATTAACAATAGCTCATAGAATTCATACGATAATGAATTCGGATCGAATTTTAGTGTTAGATTACGGAAAAGTTATCGAATTTGATAAACCGGATAAATTAATGCAAAATAGTGATAGTATGTTTTATAAAATGGTTCATCAATCTGAAATCATTATAAGCGATTCTACTACTTAGCATGAATTTTTATATAATAAAAAGCAATGTGATTTTGATACAACAGTAATTATTTGTAAGAAGTAGAAGTCAAGTTCCTAGATATACTGCGTATACGAATAAAGTCTAGCACACAAAAGCTGGAAAACGAAATAAAGTACATCGATAAATAATAAAGTGTGTAGTTTAATAATAAGACTTCGACTACTCGATATTTTATCAATTTAAATTATTTCTATTAAAAGTAGAATATCGTAAATATAACAAAAATAGAAGTTGTAAATATAATAAATTAATCTATATTTTTTTGACAAAATGTCAAGAATAAAAATAAATTTATTTATTAAGAGTTTTATTTGTTTATTTATTCAAAGTAACAAATGTACAAATAATATTAATTAAAATATGATGGTATAAATGCGGGGGCATTTTTTTAATATTATATTAAGCGTTTTTAACAGCTATGGTTATTAGGCTCACCCAACAGAGGCTGATGCGGAATTCGAATCCGCGACTACATCTTCGTAGTCGCTTAAGTTCTCCACAGTACCACTGTGCTGGGCTGGGGGCATTTTTATTTTTCTAATAAATTAATAAAGAAAAGTATTCATAATCACTCTTTTGGATAAATATATGTATCACTCTATTATAATATAACGTAACTGACCGGAGAGAATATAAACTTTTTGACACTTGTCCGACTCAATTATTACGGCTGACAAATAAAAAAAAACTTAATTTATAATTTTTTATTTTAAAATTTATTATGAAATCTGAAATGGAATTTCATAATTTCAGTAATTTTAAGTAGTAAATTTTTAAAATGAAAAAAATAATTTCACTAACTAGTTTTCTATATTATTAATATTAATATTTTAGAAAACTCCAAAGAAGCTCACATCTTTTAGAACTAAATTGTTTTTAAATTATCACAAATAAAATACACAGTAAGTATACACCATATTGATTATACTATATTATAGTATCGACTAACCGTATAAGTATAGTGCGTGCCAAATAGAAATAGAACCTTCAATCATCATAGCCCATACCTCCAAAATATCTCCAACCAATTAAAGACCACTAAGTCACCCAGTAGCGCGCCGTGAATTTCTTATAAATGTTACGAATTGTTTTAGTTTTGAATTTTCCTTCAAAGCTATACAAGTCGTCAAAATTGTTTTATAATTAAAACTTGAATTATTCACATTTGTTATTAATTGTTGTTTGTTAGTTTGTTATTTAAACAAACAAGTATTATAGATACGCGTAAAGACTAAATTGAGATTTTAAAATAACTAAAATAATTTTATTTTGGTACGCCAGTGTTCATATAAACACTGCATACATAATGTTAGCTTTATAAAAACAATTCACATGATGAATTTTAAACACCTTTTCACCTCATATTCGTCACTACTGAACTGGTTGACTTATGGGAGGTTTCTATTACTAGTTTGATTCACCATATATTAAGCGGCAATTCAACTCTCTCGCTTATATGTATGCACTCGTAGAAAATGCAAAAGTTGTCTTTTAAAAATAATGTTACCAACAACTATAATGATTGACGGTACTAATTCTATTTGGCACGAACTCTAGTAGAGTATTTCTATTGTATAAAGTTAAAATTGAATAGAGGTTTTTGATTGAAATTCAGGTTCTCTTAGAAACTCCAAGCACGGGGGATTCACCCCCCAACCCCTTCTCTCGTCGGGCCTGTCCCTGCGTCTAAACTGGTAAAGATAAATATAAATTCTGGCCGGACTTTTTTGTAAAAAATTTAATTTTCTAAAGCACTGTTTCTATAACTTTTACCGTATTTCTCGGGGTTTTGAATATAATGTCCTGCAATATCATTTTCTATAAATTTTAAAAAAATTTTTTTGCATAGACATTGTTACAAACTAACAACATACGCGTCAAACTTATAATTGGCCAAGGGTTAACAAATAAATAATAATTTAACGAAAATATTTGCAATCTAGCGATTTAAATAAATCCAAGATTTGGCAACACTGCTAACTTTTTCATTAGTGTGTCAACAGTCAACCTATGCACCTGTGCTATCAACAGATAAAATTTAGAATTTTTATGTCAATGTAGATGCAAGAGTTTTTCGCAATTAAACACGAAAAGCTATGTATATAATTAAAAATGTTTTCAACTTTCATTTATTCAAAATAATAACATATTTATAAAGCTTATAGCATTTTATAATGTTACTGTATGTATAATTTTAATGTTGATTTAAGTTATGACGAATTTAAGGTTAGGATGGTTTTTAACAATCTTTTGTGTTAGCAGTGTAGTATTATTTTATCAGTTACAATTATCTAAACTGTACGACCAAGTTCGTAAGTTAGGTAAGTAAGCTTTTAATTTTCCTTAATTGAATCACCTCAAAAATTATTTGTTATAGAAATTTCCCAAACGGAACGGTACACCACATTAACTCGAAAATACTATCGTGAAACGATATCGCTCGACGATGATCTAGTGGTAATATACAATAGAGTTCCTAAAACTGGGTCTACTAGTTTTGTTGGTGTTGCTTACGATTTGTGCAAGAAAAATAATTTTCATGTGCTTCATGTGAATATAACTGCAAATAATCATGTATTTTCGTTACCGAATCAATATAAATTTGTCCAAAACATAACACATTGGACTGCAATGAAACCTGCACTTTATCATGGCCATTTTGCCTTTTTAGATTTTTCTAGGTAAGAAAAAGAACATAATTGTTATTATTAATATTATAATAAAATGTTTGTTTTTATCTTGACGGAATCTTTCAGATTTGGCACCAAAAAACCATTATTTATAAATATTGTAAGAAAGCCATTAGATAGATTGATATCCTATTATTATTTTCTTCGTTACGGAGATGACTTTCGTCCATACTTGCAAAGAAAGAAGCATGGCGATAAAATGGTAACTTCTGGTTGTGATATTTAATTTTAAATATTCATAATATAAATTTGTAGACATTTAATGAATGTGTGAACAACAACCAACCCGACTGTGATCCGAACAATATGTGGTTGCAAGTTCCATTTTTTTGTGGACACGCTGCCAACTGTTGGTAAATATTTTATGGAATAAACAGTAACAAAGTATAAATTTGATTTTTGTTCAGGAAACCAGGGAATAAGTGGGCGTTAACGGAAGCCAAGAAAAATCTTGTGAATAATTTTTTATTGGTTGGCGTAACGGAAGAGTTGGAAGATTTTATAAAAATATTAGAATTGACTTTACCTAGGATATTTAAGGGTGCTACAGATCACTACTTTCACAGCAATAAGTCACATTTGCGCCAAACCGTACAAAAGGAGCTACCTAGTGAAGAGGCAGTGAAAAAGATAAGAAAAAGTGTAGTGTGGCAAATGGAAAATGAACTATACGAATTTGCTTTAGACCATTTTCATTTTATGAAGAAACAAACTTTGGGTGATAAACTTCAAAATTTTATATACGAAAAGATTAGACCCAAATGATATTGTTTAATTGCTTACCGTTGGTGTTTTTCGAGAAGCACAAAATAACTGTTAGCCTTACTAATTTATTTTATTTATAACTGAACAGCCTTTTCAGTTTTTAATAATATTTTACATGGAAGTTGGAAAATTAATTTATTTTAAACATAACTATAAAAATGTCGACACATAGTTTTCAATTGCACTTTTCTGCCTCCAAGAGGTTTTCCTAACGTATGAGCAACTTCAAAAGATTAAAAAATCAAAACAAAATGAATGTTAGGTATTGGTCCTATAATTTTCTAACATGAAAAGAATTTTAAAATCTTATTTTTGTGAAAACTGAACATTATCAAACGAATTAAGAAAGTGTACCATGCAATCTACGCCAGTGATTCTCAACTTGGGTTGCGAACATAGCCAGAGCACAAATAGTTGATACGTAAATGACCAAATGATTGTTTTACTAAACTTAATTTTATTACAATTATTTCACTATTATTTAAAATTTCACTAACCTACACAAAATTGCCAAATTATTACAGAAAATGTTTTAGTGCCATAGGAAAAAAGGTTGGGAAACTCTGACCTATAATACTACTTTACGGGTAATTTAGTTAATAATTTTGATTTTCTGATGTTTAGTTGTAAGGAAACTCCTGTTGTATACTTTTGAGTGTATAAAACTTTTTTAGTGATACTTGACAACTGTTAAAAATATTTTTTTAGATAGCACACGAAACTGTAATGTTATCCTAAAATTGTGAGATTGTTGAAAGACATTTTTGTAAAAAATTTCTAATTTTATTGATTTTACTTAATTTTTTTAGTTTTTCCACCAATAAGCTAACATTTTATATGTATTTCAAATGGAAAAACTAGTCCTGGTGATTTTTTTGGAATTACATAAAATTATACTCCAAAAACATCACTTAATGGTCAGTCATGTACTGTCTAATTCCAAGAATTTGTGATTTAATCTTAACGCTAAACCTATTTTACTACAATATTGTTTTTGTTTAAATCATAATTATAGACTGAATAAATTTTACTTTACCTTATTTTCTATATGTGTAAAATAAACATTTTAACAAATCATTTATTTCTGGTTTAACCATAATATGTTCCTAAAATATCTGTTGTCTTAAAACAAACACTTCCTTTACCTTCAAATGCAATATGGATATCAAACAAACGTAAAAACTATATATTCAATTTCTTCTGTCAAAAAGGTTAAATGTTAATTTTAGAAAAATGAAAACCATATCTACTGTAATTTAATTAAGCTAATTAAATACAATTAAAATATTTTATAAGCTTTAGTGACGGCATGGCAGTTCAGCCAGCCTGAACATAGAGAAATAACATGATAATTCACTTATTATTTATAATTATTAGCTCTTGAAAATACATTAAATATGAATATCAATAAAAGATAATTCACTTATTTTAAGATTAACAAATATTGATAGAAAAGAAATGTATTTCTCCATCTGAAGATACACAACTAGGGTATTCATTTTGACCTTGAAAACATTACATCAAAATTAAGTATTTTGAGTTTGTTTAATTTTTATCAGAATAATTATGCAATTATTTAGTTGTATTATAGTTACTTAAAAAATTCTCGAGTTCTAAAATTCTAAAATAATTCTTAAACATATAATACAAAATTTACAAGTTTAAAGAGTTGGAAAATATAGGATTTATTAATTACGATTTTATTAAAATATTTCTAATTTTATTTATACTGTATCCTGATTTCATTTAAAATTAAAACACGTTGCAAGAACATAATACTGCACCATGTTAAAAGACAGTTTAGTTTATTTATATCTTTTCTTTTTGATTTTTTTTTAACGCAAAATGGTATTGTTTATTAAATATTTTGATATTGCATTATATGCATGCATTATTGTGTAGATGATAATATTTTATAAAAATGATGCAAATATAACGACGTCCCTTGTAAATAAATTAATAAAAATATATAAATCTTAACTTGAGAAAATAAATAACATTAAAATTTAAAACTTCAATATAACAAGTTAAATCAAATAATATAAATATAACATAATTAAATATAATTTCTGTTATATTAAATATAATTTCTATTATATTAATTTATTATATTGAATTTTTTTTGAGATTATGTATGTACTTCGATAAATTAATAAAATTCTTGTTTCATTGATCCTTATTATGATGACATGTTTCGTGTAAATTTTTACACATTTTCAAATCTTTAAAATTAAATTGCAATTGGTAATTGGTTGAAGATAACTTCAACTTAACTTCAAAAATTTTATTTCAAATTTGCAAAAATATTAAAACCTATTACAATTTAATTTTAAAGACTTAAAAATGTGTAAACATATATACGAAACATGTCATAATAAAGATCATTGAAACAAGCATTTCATTAATTTATCGAAGAAGTATTATAGTTTGTTTCAATTTAAATGAATTCTTAAAAAAATTTAAAAAAGTCATATCAATTTACTCTGATATAAGAATAACGCATAAACTTTGCCACAAAAAGATAAGGTGATGCTTTTATTATTTTATTATTTACTTAAAAAAATTTTTATTTATTTTGGAGAAATTCTGTAATTGCGAGCAAAATGTTGTAGCAGTGGATATAGCCTTAATTGATTATTTGGCTGTAACGTGAAGGTACGTATTTAGGGATTGCTCTAACTGACAAAATTTAATGAAATTTTTTTTAATTTATTAACATCAATTAAAAATCATATAATAAATATACTATAATTTATGAATCCAACGCAAATACTATTAGTAGCTAATTACTACAAAAAAAAGATTAGGTAATTTTTTGCCATTTCCTTCCATCATAATGGAATTTGGCGGAAATTTTACCTCAGATTCAGATAATCTTGACATAAAATTAAAAAACTCCCGGTGTATAATTTTTACCATAAATGAAATATTATTATTTTAATAATAATTATATAAGTATATTATATGTTGATTCAGGACACCGTACCACGATGCAAAAGTCTCATCTTCCTCTATAGTTATTTAAATAATCTTATAACTTTTTATTAATAATAGATACTTTTTCTTTTAAAAATTATAATAATATTAGGTATAGGTAATTAATAAATTTAAGATGATGCACATTAATTCCATTACATAATAATATTAAAAATATAGTTTTATATTATTCAAAAATTATGTTTTAATTTTGCCGCACTTTGTATAAACGATATATAAAATTTGCAAATTATTCACAACAAATTAAATCTTATTAATCAAAATTTTCCTTTTTCAAATTAAATCGGAATCGTTACGTTCAAAATTTAAAAAAAAATTACTTACTTTTTATAGAAATGCATTTGACACTTTTTGGATTATAGGTTATGTTTGTAAACACAGATATTTGTTCATAAAACTTGTGCAAGTTGTGTATGAGGCCGAATCACATCAAGAAATAAACTAACGAAGTTTTGTGGAATCATTTTATAAATATAAAAGGTATACTGTTTGCTTATGATGTAAGGGTTTTTGTTAGGATGTAATAAAAAATATTTATCAATGATGTAGTCAGCTCCTTTAAGATAATTTTCTGACTAAACGTGTCCAGATAAGCATCTATGACATATACGGAAAACTTTTTTTAATATTTTTTCTAGGAAAAACTTATAGTCGGTTATGAATGATCTACCATCAACAATGTGATCCTAAGAAATATTACATAAATTCCAATAACACCCGCAATAAATGAATTTTTATCAAACTCAGATTACCTATTCAAATACATTATTATCTAATGAATAATTTGTGGATTTTCTGCTATCGCTCGTGATATTTTATTATCCTGGTGTATGCCAAATTCTTTACCGATTTGTCACACTACACTCAATTTGAATCATAGGTAAGTTATAAAGATTACATTTGTGACAGTTCTCTTATGGTAGGTTAATCAGAAGTTGATAAAAATAAGTTGTCGCCCACCTTTTCTTTTAGAAATTTCAATTTTTATTAAATTAATATAAAGGTCGATATAACATTTAAATGTCACAATATAATTATATCCCGATAGCGCTTCTATTATCTAACTAAAATCTTTCTCGTTGCTCATTGCTGATATCGAAATATGTTTTTAATGACGTGTTACATCCTAAGTGATTATAACTAGCCAGAACTTCCTCATTTTTTGCTGCTCGATGGGTACTTAGGAAATTTTGAACGCCATATTGAAATTACTATATCATGCTCTGATCTCGGCAGGATTTAAAACATCTTTCATATCCTATTTGCTTTGTGGTTTTATATCTTTTATAGAGTGACCGAGCTTGCCTTAGTTTTTGGTTTTGGTGCACAATAAATAATTAAAGTGGAAAATCCTTATAATGATTTTTTATTACTCTACAGTAAAATACATCTTGAAAGCTGGAAGGATGATTATCAACTGTGTTCATCTCACACAGTTAATCACACTTCTTAGCATTATAAAATTATTTGTTTTATTTTTATTTTCTCTTAATATTATAATAATTTATATATTTTATTACTAAAATACTTACAATAATTATTTTGTTTTGTATAGTAAACAATGGGAGACGCTTATGATGCCTGGAAAGATTCCGATTCAGAAGATGACGTGGAATTGGAGAAAAAAGCTGTAACATACAAACCATCATACGTTTTGATAGCTATAGATACCCACAAATCTATGTTTATCGAAGATGATGTAGGTAAATCGTGTTTTATAAATTGCATAGAAGCTTGTTACAAAATTGCAAACTCTCTAATTCTGGCTGACCGTGGCTCAGTAAAGGGACCCCTAGGGATCATTTTTGCCGAAAATAAAATGACCAAGGCCAATTTTATCGACTTTGAACAATCTCTACCTGAAACCATGCAAATATTAAAAGATTTAAAGGAGCAGTCAAATGAGAATTTAAAGGCTAAGTACGAGCGTAGCGAAGATTTTGATTTAGGGGATTTTTTCTTGTTTTGTAAAAATAAGTTTTTGTCAGTCAAAAGTGATGCATACAGAAGAAATGTGGTTTATTTAACAAATAACGACGATCCTGTTGGAAATGACCCAAAAATGAAATTTAAAATTAAAAATGAAATTCTAAAATTTTCAAGTTTGCTAATTAGTCTATACGTATTTTCATGTAAAAATGATTTTGACAATAGTCTGTTTTATGGAGAAGTATTAGATGAATGTAAGAGTGCACCAGCTGAAATATTTACCGGTGAATCAAAAATGTTTGATACATTATCAAGCTTTGTTAGACATAAGTATAAGAAGTTTCGTCATAAATTTTATCCTTTTTATGGAAATACAGAATTATACATTGATGTTGTGGATAATAAGTTTATTAAAGCTACCAGTATTTCTAAAAATATGTATGTTACACGTGATACTAAAAAGGAAGTAAAAAAGTCCTCATCTCGACAAACTTTTGTACAAGATTATACATTACGGTATTCAAAATCACAAGCTAGCTTACTTTTAAACCAACTTGAGAATAATAAATTAAAAGAAACCGATGTGCCTATTGGTTACACATTAGTTTGTGTTGGAGAAGAGACTTATAGAGATGGATGGATAATAGATGTACCTGTATTTATTGAAAAACATTTCCAAGAATCTGAATTACTATTTGATAGCTTTTGGCAATTTTGCAAAGAAAAGGTAAAATGCTTGGTGTGTTTGCGTAAATTTAAAATTGGTGGTGATATCAGAATTGTTGAAATGGTGCCAAGATTTGTTAATGGTAGTCGCATGTTTTTAGTTCAAATATTGCCGTTTTCATTGGATATCAGTTATCTACCTCCAGTAGAAAGTCAAAGTAACTTTAGTGAAGAGGCAGAAACTGCAATGACCGATTTGGTTAACGCATTAACTATTTCATATAAACCCAGCTGTTTTAATGATCCGGTTGAAGAAAAACAAGAGGCTTACATTAGGTCTCAATTATTACAACAATCATCTACTCAAGAAATTCCTAGCAGCTTCATTTCGGATCAGGACATTAATGACAAAATTGCTCCTCATCTTAGAGAGCTACAGAAGTTGAATTTACTTGATAATATGTCTTCTGTTAAGCCTAAAAGGCCATGTAAACAGCCAGGTGGCAGTAGGAAAAAGGTGAAAACATGAAGTAGTTTTTACGAAGTAAGTTTGAAAAATATTCAACAAAAATTACATACCTAAACAGTTGTTTAATAAAAATTTGAATGCTAGTATAGTAGTTTTATTTAAATTAGTTTATTACTAAGAAATCTTAACTGTTAAAATGGGTTCAAATTTGAAACTACTTTGGCAGTGATTTCTTGATTACTTAAATACAATAATAATAATAGTATGTACAATCAATTTTGATTTTTACTCCTATTATTTATTATTATCAAAAAATATCAATTTCAATTATGGCTACTTTCGTTTTTTTTTGTTTTTTTTTACGTTTATTTATCACCTTTTTATGATGTATTTCTGCTGTAGACCTTGTACCCTTCAAATACGTAACAAAAAGAGAATTACTACAAACATCAAGGACCGTGGGATTTTGTAAACTCTAATATGGGTGCAAAAACTTCCTGGTTTCTAGCTCAGATGCTCTCTTGAGTATCGAAGATGTTGAGTAGGGCGCAAAGTAATTATCTGTGATAACCTCGGAGATTGGAAAGTTCTTCGACGATTTTTTATTTAATTCCGTCGGTGTCAACATTGTGTTAATGTGAAAGTTAAGTACAAAGTTATTTTATCCTGCTGCTTCACCATTTAGTAACTCGGAAAGTAAACTTACCTCGTTGTATCGCAACTTATTCTCCTTGGTACGAGCCTAGTTGTTTTTGCTGCCACCAAGTCTAGTTCGAAGATTGATGGAGATACCAGCTCGTTTTGATTAGTAACGTGAAGTTGCGATAAAAAGGATGGCGTAGAGAGATAATAAACAAGATTTTATAACACCAAAATTAAACAATTAAAAATATTTAACTTACTTTTATTGAAAGTAAAACAAAAATATACCTACATATAAATTATTCAATACAAAATAAAGGATCTTAAATTTACATTTAATTAAAAAATTTGTAGCGGCAATCTAGAGAGACTAGTAACATAAGACTGTCTTATGAAGACTGACTGCGTTTTGAAAACTGACTTTTGGAACCCGATACAAAATTATAATTTAAATTTACTCGAAAGTTCCGTTTCAATGTACATACTTATAATAATATTATTGTCTTACGTGATTAAGATGCTCTTATTTATTTTTACTGGAAAGCATTGCAATTCTTGAAACCAATTGGAGCTAAAATTAAAATCAATGTAAGTGACTTTGGGTATAATTTGTTCTCTAACTTATTAAATTTCCAAATATGAGCGATTATTTTTCAGTTTCACATATCTAAAAGAACCATTTTTAGGATTACAAGTCTCGCAAAAAGTCTATGCAATCTCTTGCTGTGGCGCCATCCTGCTAAAACCAGACGTCTTCCAGCTCCATCTCTTCAACTGAGGCAAGAATAGTATATTATATATCATGGGACTAAGGTGCTACTTTTCATCCCGCGTGCAAAGGTTTTTGCACGAAATGTTAGCCGAGTGCAAAAATCGGGATGGAAAGAATCTTAGTCCCAAGGTGTATACACTATTTTTCACAATTTCGCTAAAAATGCTGAATTACATTGGTTAATAGGTAACTAAATTAAAGATTTTGAAATTGCAATAACTCGAAAACGGCGCTAGATATCGAAAAACTGAGCAAAAAATTTACCCTCGTTACAGTAACCCGTCAGCGATTTGTCGTAGAAAGCCATATGCAAAATTTCAGATTAATAGCGCGCAATAATGGCGCGGGAAAAAAAGTATTACTTTAGTCCCGCAAAAGCGGGAGTAAAGTGAGCACTTTACTCCCGAAATTGTGAAAAAAATCCTGGATCATGGTCAGGCAACATGCAAAAGTGACTGTAACCGCTTGAACATTTTCTTCAAAATAGTAAGGACCGATAATCCCAATTCTTGAAATTGCACACCAGACTGTCACCCTGTCGGAGTGCAGGAATCTCTGGTGGAGCCCGCTGAACCTTAAACGGAAAGCACGCGAACGGGCGATCGACAAATAGGTCTGCACACAAAAAACACATTGTTCAACGGACCCCTCCATTATGGCGATCGATAACGTGTGGAACATAAACTTCCCTTCTCCCATTTTCGAGGTATCCCACTTTCAACCTTTTAGATCCGTTAGGAATAGTCCAAGAGCTGGCGACAAAAATCGACAAGAGTTTAGTAATGGCCCATAACTTAATATGACGTAGTATTCAGGGTGTACCTACATGAGTCAGCACCCAATCGTAAGGTCAGGTAGTGGAACACCTGGCGGCGGCACGCTTTGATGTATGTAAAATTGCACCATGCTCTACAAGTGCTTAGTAATAATTGAAAATTTGCAAAAAAGTAGTTTGTAGTATAAAAAAAAGGGGTCAAAGTGGTCAGACCGCATTATTGTGGAACGCTGGGAGTCAGCACGCTATATAAGTTGTCGCCGCAACGATGTCGGTGCAAGGGCTTAGTAACGACTGAAAATTGCTGCACTGCCGTTGACTGACAGAGTTATCAAGACATGCTGCCATATGGAAGAATTATAAATTCTATGTCCCTCTCACTCGAACGCACTCCGCGCACTATACTGTCCACACGTTCTAACGGAATGGATCGCGAGATTAACAATTGTTAATGAGGATTTACATTAAAAAATAGCGCCATCTAGTTGTCGTGACAATTTAGTATTGCATTAAAACACATATGATTGTGTATCTTTATAACTCTGTCAGTCAACGGTACTGCTTTATTATTATATATATTGTAAACAGCGCTACAACCCAGAGTGGGTTTTGGCTAACCACTTTATTTTATGAAGGGTTTTCAAGGCAGATTACCTCGGTGGTTTGCCATTCCCCGCCGAGGGAGAACGGTTAGAATAAAGTTCTTGCTCTACTCGGGCTCGAACCACGATCACGCTTAGTAGCTGATGCACTTAAGCATCAGACCGTAACCGTCCTCTTATATATAATTCTATTATATATAATTTAATAAAAAAACAGCCACATCACAAATTAATGGAACGGAGGTAGTCAGCAGTCGCTTAAAGTGCGGATATCGAATCCAGGTATACAAACAGACCTAGAGGCTGTCTCACTCACACCACAGGGATATACTACGGTCCCCTCGATCGTATAACACAGCGGTTCTCAACCTTTTTACGATGCGACTCCCAAATTTTCTTGCTTATTTTCTGCGACCCCAAAAATGTCAGTAATACAAAATAGTTATCAATTATTACTTTGTCTAAAATTTGTATTAAAAACAAGATACCTACATATCTAAAAAAACACAAATACTCAATTTGTACTTTTCATTAATTATTAATGACCCACTGTAACATATGCGTCCCTTATCTGGAGGCATCTAGTCATGACAAGGGGTAGTATTACTATGCTAAACAAGTTGCAAAGACTTGCCAGTCATAGAATTACGGGGCCAATCGCAACAACGCGTATACCGCAGTAATGGAGACGCTTTTAGGGTTTCCTTCACTACACATGGTGGTGGAAATAGAGGCTCCACTGGTAACATACAGGCTAGCTATCAACGATCGTTGAGGAGTGATCCCCAGAAATGCCCATCATACCATGATCTTCCAAGAACCTTTCAAGATTCTCATACCTGATAGGGGAGCGGAAGCAGGGAGCTCGATATACCATCTGGCACACAGATGAATCCAAAACGGAAATTAGTACTGGAGCAGCGATCAGTGGACGTAGTACGGGAGATGCGTTTACCAAAATGGGCTGCCACGCTACTGTGTTCCAGGCAGAAATAACTGCTGTAACAGTTTGTGCAGAGGAAATGACATATGGAAGGCTTATGCAAATAGGCGGATCTGTATCATAACCGACAGCCAGGCAGCTATAAAAGCCCTGGAGTGAGTGGAAATACAATCCAGGATCGCAAATCACTGCCACGATGTGCTAGTAGCGCTTGCACAACAGAACAGCTTAACGCTAAGGTGGCTGCCGGAACACTCAGGAATAGAAGGCAACGAAAAGGCAGATGCCCTTGCGAAAAGGGGCAAAAAACTTTGCTGCAACAAAACGATATCTAGTAGGACCAGACCCAACTTGCGGATCAGTATATCTGACCGCAAAAGGAGACTATAAAGGAACTACTAAGGAAACAACATCTGGAGGGATCTTCCGGGACTGAGGCGATCGCGGATGTTCACTGGAGTACCCTCCAATAACAAAAGAAAACGTGAAATCCTCAAGCTGAGTAGACCACAGCTGAGAAAGACAATAGGACTACTTACAGGACACTGCTGTCCGAATAAGCACCTCAATGTAATTGGGGTTGTAGAAGACCCCACATGCAGAAAGTGCGGCAAGAAGGAAGAGACTCCATATCACTTGCGGTGTGTGGGTTCAGTTCTAGCCCCGTTGAGGTTACGACCGACAACCGAGGAAATTACTCAAACACCCATCAGCTGCATACTAAATTTGTTTAAGGAAACAAGGCTGATAGAGTAAAACTTGAAACGCGGGGTACAATAAGCTTCAAGCTTCAGTGCAAGTGGGCATGGAACCACAACCCGTTCATAATAATAATAATAATAATAATAATAATAATAATAATAATAATAATAATAATAATAATAATACTTATTAATAACTTCCTTGATCTTGATGTTTTGTGTCCTGATGATATTTTCAATCCTATATTCAATTGTTTGATCAAGGGAAATCCTAAAATTCTGGTTACTAATTTCCAATTAAAATTAAAAACTAATTTTGGAAAGAAATCGCTCAACTTTCTGCGACCCCCTAAAATGGATCGGTGACCCCTTTTGGGGTCGCGACCCCCAGGTTGAGAATCGCTGGTATAACAGACCTTTCGAGTAGATGTTTTGGAAAACGTATTTATTTTGTTTATGCCGCTACACGGAGAGAGCGTACATGCGTTTATCCCATGTACTCATATCCATACCTTTATTGCATTTTCAAATAATAGAATAATGCCATTATGTCCGGTGAATTTCAAAATAAATAACAGTGTAACCAATTCTTGATAAATTAAAATAATCTGATTTCTTATCGTTCAATAATTTTCTGCGCTCCGAACATCCGCGCGCACTCAATATCCGCACGTTAAGCGACTGCTGACTACCTCTGTTCCATTAATTTGTGATCTGACTGTTTTTTTATTAAATTATATATAATAATAAAGCAGTAGGGCAATTTTCAGTTTTTACTAAGCTCTTGTACCGACATCGTTCCGGCGACAACTTATATAGTGCGCTGACTCGCAGCGTTCCACAAAAACGCGGTCTGATCACTTTGACCCCTTTTTTTATACTACAAACTATTTTTTTGTAAATTTTCAAATATTACTAAGCACTTGTAGAGCATGGTGCAATTTTACATACATCAAAGCGTGCCGCCGCCAGGTGTTTCACTACCTGACCTTGCGAGTAGGTGCTGACTCATGTACACTCTCAATACTATACCATATTAAGTTATGGGCCATTACTAAACTCTTGTCGATTTTTGTCGCCAGCTCTCCGACTAGAAGGAAGGAATGCCCTCTTCAAATTCATGCGTCTGCCGCGAGCCACCCTGTATATAATTGATTTTGCCAAAAATTTGGGAGAGACTATCGCTTGAATATCCCCTATTAAAATCTGTCTATCTATCAAACTATCCCTTAACGAAATACAAATTGTATTAGTTTTTATTAGTAAGTAATATAATTTATTTTCACAATTTTGGGAGTAAAGTGATCACTTGATTTGAAATTTTGGACTAAGGTGTTTCTTTTCATCCCCTGAGCGATTTTTGCACTTGGATAACACTTCGTGCAATAACACCTGGGGATGAAAAATAGCACCTTAGTCCTATGATTATAATATACCTACTATTATTACTTAATAATAAATTGATGTTTGTTATTGAAACATCCATAAAAACCGAGAAATAATTTTAAATATTTTTGAGATCCTTTTAACGTCGAATCTATTATTATTTTTTGAGATCTGAACGTTACAACACTGTATTTGACTGTAGCTGATGTGAAATTAGTACTCAATAACAGTGTAGTAAACAGTAATAAAATTATGCTGAGACTTTCTTGTATTTGCAAACTATAACTACAAAAAATTTGAAAGAACTTAAACGTTTTTGCAATATTTTTTAAAACGTATGTGATAAAATGGCGTTTACATTACTTATAAGATTTCTGTAAGATTCGTCAACATTTTTTTAGTTTTTTTTATGAGACAAGTATTTTACTAAAAAATAAATTTGTGGTATTTTAGTATGTATTTGTAAAATTATGATATTTAACAGAAATCACGTCATTCAAACACTAGGTCAGAGTTTTTCAGTGTTTTTGTTTTCGGTGTTTTGACTTCGGCGCTTTTGTTTTAGGTGTTTTTGTTTCGGTGTTTTGACGTGAATATTTTAAAAACATCAGGATAAATAAATATTATGTTTTAAAAATATACTTTTACAAAAAAAAAATCAAAATAATAAATAAACTTTTTAAGAATCATTTAGCATTCAGCAAATAGTATTATATAAATTATGAGTACTCCTGACCAATAAACCCACCTGAAGAATTGTAACCCCCGCTTTTAACATAACGCGATAATAAATATGTCATTGTTATATAACCATTATATTGCAATTTATCTAGATAAAATACGACATTAAGATCAATAACGTTAACCCTACAGAGCATACGTCGGGTATGCTTTTCACCCCAGTGAACATTTAAATATGAATATAATACATAAAATAAAAACCTTTTAAATAAATTCCATTATATCATTAGTAGCTTAAAATATGATACGACATCGACATGTGTATAAAAAACTTGAAAAAGTTTAATGGATTGCCAATATAGAAGAGCATCAAATCTCGTAGATCCGACGTTATACACTTACGTTACAATTTTATATTGAAGTGGTAATCGGTTTCCAACCGATTTACAACTTATAAGCTTTGTAAATTGTTTTTCAGCTGGCAATAAGAACTTATGTACGAACACTAGAAAATAACTGACACCTAATAAAATTGAAATAATTTTGATATAATTTTTTTTTGCTTTTACTCCTTCGTCTAATATAAAAAGAAACTGTGTCTTGTTCCGTAAGTCTAAAAAGCTGCAATTTCTGTGAAAAATGCGACAAATATGTATTTGTTTCTAATGTTCAAGAGGATTCAGATGATGTTAATTTGTTGAATATTTCTTAAGTAATTAATTTATACTTTTAACAATTTTGCATTTTTAAAACATTTTTTGCTTTTATAAAGTTTAATAAATCGTATCATATTTAAAAATTATGTTAATTTCTAAAAATATACATGCATTCGTAGATTGAGAGCTATAGGGACCGAGCGTATTTGCAACTAGCGCCAGTAGTGGTGATAATTTGCATAATTGGCGTGATCATTTCAAATAGTGATATTGCATATTAGATTTTGTTTATTAGTATCACGTGTTTTTAACGATGAAAATCGGTACTCGTGTGAATTGCTGTGTTGTTGGGTGTACAAATAATTATTTAAACACCGAAGGAGCTGTAAAATTTTATAGATTTCACGCAAAACCACACAAAAAAAAACGACGTGATCAATGGATAAAAAGTGTGTGCAGGAAAAACAAGTAAGTATATTCCATATTTTCCTCATTTACTGGTACAATTAAAGACATCCTAATTGTTTATTTTAGTGATGAAAGTTTATGGCAACCAACAAAATGGACTCGAAAGCCTAAGGCGCCAGAAATTTAAAGTATTCTAGGAAGGAAAAACCCTTGAAAAATCCATCGAAAAAAAGGGTGAATAATTGTACTTTTATTTTCTAAGGCGAACCAATTTATGATTTTTTGACTTTTTTGTTTTTTTATTGGTTCAACTAGAAGATAGGTACATGTTTTATGAACACGCTCAAACCAAAATTTTTGATCTCAGATCGCTGTAACAGAAGCTAAAAATCCCGCCAATTGATGCCTTTTGCCGCAAGGGTCTAATCAGCCAAGTTTAGTTACTCTATCCCCCTCCCCCGTTCTCTATGTTTGTTAGATTATGTAGAGTCAAATTCATATCATTGGCTAACAATTCGCGCTACCACATCGTCTGACTGGATCGCGAAGCGGTTTAAAACATATATTCGGTTTCTCTATACCTTTTGACAAAATGTACTCCAAAAAGAGTGAAATAAAATAAAAATCAAAAATTTTAAAAATCCCTGGCTGTAAAAGCACCTTACTTTAAAAACTACTGTTCCCTTTAAAGAGGAAGAAATAATTTTTTCTTCTTCACTCAACAACATAAACTCTTCGACACTTAACTCGAAAAATTAACTTATCATCCTCCCCCCCCCCCACTACAAAATTTAAACATTAATTTTGAAGTCAGGGGAAACTGAGATTTGTTCCACTTACGAAACCTGTTTATAAATTCCGTATTAAAAATTCTCCGCTTCCCCTGACTTCAAAATTAATGTTGAAATTTTGTAGTGGCGGGGGGGGGGGGCGGAGGATGATAAGTTAATTTTTAGAGTTAAGTGTCCGAGAGTTTATGTTGTTGAGTGAAGAAGAAATATAACATTAATTTTTGACTCAAGTATAATAAAAGTAACAGTAAAACTTTATATTAGGTACATAAAAAACGCCAAAACACCAATTTCTAGAAAAAGTAGAAAAGTGCCAGGTTTGAACGAGCTATCAAGCGAAAAGAAAATAAATTAGAATTAGTAGGACCTTGTGGATCTAAAGTACAAGTGAACATTAATTGTGCAAAAGAAGCTTAAAGAGATTTTTGTAGTCAAGTGAGTTGTCCAATTAAATGTCGAAAGAAGCATACAGCGAATCAAAACCCATCATATTTTGCACAATATAAGCCACGATTTAATGCCTTACCTTGATGACATAGTCCGTATGTGTTGTGCATTAGCTAACTTGCAACCACCAATTTATTCGACAACCTCCCTAAAATCTATAAACATTTCCAAGAGAGCTAAATTTGGTTAATATTTTTTTTTATTTTAATTTCTCATGTAATTATGTTGTATTTTTTTACAAATAAAATGTAGCATGTTTTGAAAATAATTGCGTTTTAGTGTTAATACTAGATTCATAGCAAAATCATAATTAAATTGAACATTAACGATCTTTAACAATAATAATATATGTTTTGTGGCTATGATCCTCACGCCAAAAATGTTCAAAGTGTCCGCCTTAGGCGCCACTTTACGGTATTCGCTCGGTCCCTATAAGGGCCTGTTAGGCCCGACGTATTCTATGCTGTGATTTAAATTGACATAGGCACTATAGAGTTATAATATCAGGTACTTTATTTGTTACACTTTTTTCAGTTAATTGGAAACCTGTCTATATCAAAACATTTGCATAAGTAATGAATGTTTTGTATGGTAAGTTGTTGGTATAGTACTGCCATAATTATAAAAATTCTTTTTTTGGTTTTTATAGCTTTTATGATTTAAAAAAAAAATTAATTTGTCTTAATGGATTCCGTATTTTTCAATAACAATGACATGAATTTATGAAATACTAAATACATACTACGTATTATAAAAAGTTTGATAAGCAGGCGGGTTATTTATTTGAAAGTGTTTAATACAAAATACAGTAAATAATTTGTGTTTAAGTGTTATATTTACCAATTTATTAAAATGCAGGTTAATTCACACAGAGCAAATTATTATATATATGTTTTAATACACTTGATATAAATCGTTCACTGTTGATTGTTTACTAATGAAAAATAAGAAAAGTATTTTTGCAATTAACCCGCAAGTTAGTACATCAAATGCTAAAAAGGGGAAAAGCATTCATCAGTCTTTGAAATGGGTGCTCGTAATTGCTCAATGTTTAGGACAAATGCCAGTAACTGGTATAACCAATCCCGATCCAAAATATTTAAAATGTACGTGGAAATCTTGGAGATTTTTCTATTGCATTATTTACTGCACGTGCGTTGTCTTACTTAACTTGTTTTATATGCAAAGAATATTAACAAATGGGTTAACCTTTTTCTTGTCCAGTAAGTATAAGTTATATATAGCAATAAATTAAATTATATTGAAAAAGATTTTATATTTTTTTCTTTAATCACAAAAAATTACTCTAGTGTTATTTTACACTATACCTATTCAAGCTGATATATAATAATTCCAGCAACACTTGTTTTCCATTCGAGTACTCTTATAATAACAATACTCTTTTTAAAACTTGCTTTTCAATGGTCTAAATTAATGGGTATATGGAGTTTAACCGAGTATTCGATGAGAAGCTATGGACATCCACGATATTTGTACAGAAGAATTTGTGTTACGACTGGAATCGTATTATCTTCAGCATTAAGTATATATGAATCTGTAGAAATATTAAAAACTTTATGCTACTGTTTTATATTATAGCAGAATTTACAATCGTAAAATTAAGTAAAATAATTGTTACTAATAAATACAGAGGAACAACAGAGTTTTTCGAGTATTATAGCACCAGAACATTATATCCTGAATTATTTGATTCCTTGGGATACAATATTTGGTTAGCAGTTCTATTACAAGTAAGACATTCTATATCTGTTTACTTGAAGGCTTATATTATGTTTTTATAATTAAATGTGAATATAATATAGATAATCAACGTTCAATTAACGTTTGCTTGGACATTTAATGATTTGTTCATTATGCTGATAAGTACGGGTGTGGCTGTAAGGTTTCAGCAAGTAACGACTCGCCTAAAAACATTGAAAGAAAAGGTAACCTTGAACTTCTAGATTGATAACATTATTTCCTAGTAAATGTAACTTATTCTTTACAGTTTTCCAATATTGAGGTTTGGCGTGAAATTCGGGAAGATTACAACAGATTAAGTGCATTAACTCACAATTTAAATGATTCTCTTTCATACATGATTTTGATTTCCTTTGCTAACAATTTATATTTTGTTCTTGTTCAGCTATTTAACAGCATGAGGTGAAGTTCTAAATACATATGTTAAATGTTTATCGATATTTGAAAGTTTATAAATTTTAGAATCATTAGAGATTCCATTGAAAAAGTATATTTTTTCTATTCATTTGGATTTTTAATTTTTCGAATTGTATGTGTAACTCTATATGGAGCTTGGATACACGATGAGAGTAAAGAACCGATATTTATCCTGAATTCAATATCTTCGGACGTTTACAATATTGAGGTATAAATTATGAATCAATGGTAAAGTATATGGTTCTAATGTTAATTCATATTAAGCAGGGAATAAGTAATCGTCTATTCTACTAAAATTATTATACTGCATTGTTTGACCTACACGTCATATTTCGGGCTATTCTCTCATTTTCAAGCGTAAAATAAAAAAAAAACAAGTAGTAATAAGCTGTTTCAAATAAAATAAAACGGTCCGTACTGAATTGTACAGCAGCAGATAATGGGAAAATACGTGTATTACTCATATTAAGTAAAAAAAAATTTAGTAGAATTTACTCGTATGTATTTCCTACTTAACATCAATAAACAATTCTACCACATCGGCTCACAACAGACTTCTAATGTTAATTCTTCTGCAGATTAAACGATTTATTGAACAAATCAGATTTGACACTATTGCACTAACTGGAAATAATTTTTTTTATGTTACCAGAGGATTACTATTAAGTGTAAGAGTATTTATACATGTAGTACTATTACTATCACTAAAATTTTCTTTTCTGAGTTTATGTATTTGCACTTATTATTTAATTTCAAAGTAGCTCTCTTTAACATCTATTAATTATTTATACATAATTTAGTATAGCTTTTACTTAAAATTTACTACAAATTATTATTTTTTTATGATTATTTAGATGGCTGGAGCAGTTGTTACTTATGAGTTAGTTCTGATTCAATTTAATGGAAATGTTCTACAAGACAGTGCTAGAGAAGCCAACGATACTTGTTGTTAGGTTAGGTGAATAAATAATATGGTATAATAAATAAATAAATAGATAATATGGAACCACACTTCGTTTTTCTGGATTTAAAGCTACAGTTTATCAAAAAACGCGAAACATAATAATATGTACTGAATATGATAAATTAAGGGAGACTTTGTCCTTGGAGTGCCATATTTCAGGTGTTTACGTTTTATTTTTTTTAAAGGAAACGAGTAAAGCTTTTTGAGTGCGGTTTTTTTCTTGCTTTTATTCATGATATACAGAACCTTAAAAAAAAATTTTTGAAAAAAAAAACCAAAATGGCGGCTGTTGCAGCTCCGCGAAAACAAGTCCTCAAATCGCGGGAGGTAAACGGCTGACATCACTGCCCCCTCTTTGTTGATGTGAAACATAAATTCAAAGCATATTATCAATGTGTGACCCTTTGGCCATGGAATGACGGATGGGTTTTTCGTTTAGTACAAATTTCGAAAAATGGCGGAAATTTAAAAAAAAAATCGAATTTTCGCGTTTTTTTTTTGCATAAAAAGATAAATAATAAATGCAAAAATGTATCTATCGAAAAAACGATCCGTCATTCCGTGAAGACATATTTTCTGAGTATGCTCTCCAAATTTCAGGTCGATATTTTGCCGAACATAATTCAGGGTTCTTGTATGGAAAACCTGGAAATGTCAGGAAATTTAAAACTTATCAGGGAAAGTCAGGGAATTTAAAATTTTTATGGCCAATGTCAGGGAAAACAAATTTTGTCAAAGAAATATTTTTAAATTTTATAAAATACTTTTTCATTTTTAAATTTTTTTTCACAAGCAAATTTTCAATTATTTACAAGGATTATAAATAAAATCTCTTATTTACAAGAAATTCAAAATTTACAAAATTAGGTCAATTTATAAACTGAAAAAATTATTTTTCACAAATCAAAAATTTAAACTTTCAAACATTTTTCAAAAAATGATTTGGTAACACGACAATATTTTACTGTATGAAATAAATGTTATAATAAAATTTGTTTTTATTATTTTGAATTTTTTTCGGTGCAAATTGTTTTCCGATTGCTGTACTATTACCATTGTTTGGTATTACGATACTAAAATGTCAGTTAAAATTAAAATTTTTGTTAAAATTAAATTTACGACTGTCTAGTAATCTAGGGTTAAAAAGGAAAAAACAATTTTTTCTTCTTTACTCAACAACATAAACTCTCGGACACTTAACTCGAAAAATCAACTTATCGTTCCCCCCCCCCCCTCCTCTACAAAATTTAAATACTAATTTTAAAGTCAGGGGAAACGGAGAACTTTTAATACGGAATGTATAAACAGGTTACGTAAGGGGAACAAATATCCGTTTCCCCTGACTTCAAAATTAATGTTTAAATTTTGTAGGTGGGGGGGGGGAAGAATGATAAGTTAATTTTTCGAGTTAAGTGTCCGAGAGTTTATGTTGTTAAGTGCAAAAAAAAATTATGTTTTTCTTTTTAAAGGAAACAATAGTTTTTAAAGTAAGGTGCTTTTATTACGTATCAATTCCTATTTTTAGTATTTTTTTTTTAGTCAGGGGTTTTAGTGGGGGGGGGGTGATAATGGTGATAAAAAGGATAAGTTAATTTTTCGAGTTAAGTGTCCAAGAGTTTATGTTGTTGAGTGAAGAAGAAACTATTATTTGTTTCTTTTTAAAAGGAACAGTAGTTTTTGAAGTAAAGTGCTTTTATTATCAATTTTTATTTTTAGAGTTTTTTTACAGGTAGGGGTTTTTAAAAATTATTATTATTTATATAATTATTATATTATTTATTTTTATTATTCAGTTTATTAAAACTGAACTGCAGCCAGGCCCAACTAGGGGGGGACGCTTGGGGATTTGTCCCCGACGCCCGGGATCCCTCAAGGTCCCGGACGAATTACTAAATAAATTCCATAAATAAAAAGGACGATCGACTGATCAATATTGCAAGAGACTTGAAACCATTGGCAAAAAGAAACCCTGGAAGACCACCCAAGAGATAAATGGAGAGCTGGGTTTCCACATCAGAGGTAATGTGAACAGGGGAAAAGCGTGAAGAAAAACAGGCAGATGCCTATAATAAAAGTAGAAAAAAAAAGAAGAAATAAAAAGGAAATAAATAAAAAATTTGAATGAATAAAAAATTAGATAATAATATTGTGATGTAATGTACTTCTGAAAATTAGTTGACAACTACTGTATTTTTTATTTTTTAATTAATTTTACCCATTTTAGTTGTTTTGTGCGTAGTTTTTCTTAATAAAAATACAAAGTTTTATGATTTTCTTTTTTATTTATGAAATTTTTAAGAGCAGAAGGTCCGCGAAAAGTCTTGCCACGGGGCCCGACAGCAATCCATTTATTTCTTTGTTGCTGTTTGTGACTTGCTCTTGGGAATATATAAAACTTGCAATCACTATTTTTACCTCTATTATGGCAATTAACAACACAGCACGTTGAGTGACAACCCATTTTAATCATACGTATGTCTTAAATCACGTAAGGCAAGTCTGAAAAAGTCCACATTAAGTTCTATTACCGGTCACTCCGAGCGCTTCGATAGGTTTGCGTATCCCCTCTTAACCCATGCACACAGCGAATAGGGGAACATTCGGCCACTTTTTTTATAAATTTAAATTCTCGAGGAATAAGTACATTAATATAAAATTAATTATTGAGCTTAGTGGACTAAAATCAAGCTCAATAATTAATTTTATATTAATGTACTTATTCCTCGAAAATTTAAATTTATAAATCAAAGTACATTTTTCATAATTATTTCTTGATTTGCGTATTAGTAATTTAGTTGTAATAATTTATTTTTATTTTATAGTAAAAATAAAAAACTTGTTAAATGGCCGAATGTACCCCACGAACGTCGAACGTTCGGAAAAGTGGCCAAAAATAAATTTTTGTCAATTGAACAATTTTGCAATAAGGTTCAGTACATCTTTAGATGAAACATCAGTAGGTACACCTTTTCCCAGAATTTCAAGTGAATTGAAAAATATTTCTGCTTGTTAGAGCGATGTAAACATCGCCTTCCATTGATCGCTTATTTGAATAGCATTTCGCTCCGTGCGACATTAAGTTTTAACGAGTTATTGTGTGGATTTTAGTTTAGGGTTCAAATTAATATTTAATAGAAAAGATGTCTTGAAGTATGTACTTTTGAGTAAAAAAATTATAAGACAATAAAATAGTGCATTAATTAAATACATAGCTTAATTCCGGGAGCTGTTCAATTGAAAATCTCATGCAATTCTCAAACTTTGTGTGGACTTACAAAAAATGTCCCAAAAGATACCGCTTTGAAAAAATATGCAAAAAATACATTGGACGTTTCTTAAACACATCATGTAAAATTTGTAACCCCATTCAACCCCGCTTTTAAATGATTCGCGTTTTTAAATGACGGCGACGCGCTGCATATGTAAGTATTGCACATATTCAACTCATTTGTTTTTACTGTTACTGTATTGGATCGAGGTTATTAACATGATGAATGCGAAAGAAAACATTTTTTGCCAGACGTATATAAAAACTCACCCTTTAAAATCACCCTTGTCTATTTTTTATTTTATTTATAAAGTTTTATTAAATTTTAAGTCATTAAAAGTAAAATCAGAATATTTTATATTTTTTAAAATGTAAACCCCCTCTAAACTACCCCTGTAAATTTTGAATTTTTAATGAATTTTCTCATATTATTTATGCCAATTTTAAGCCATTAAAAGTAAAATCATATTTTAATAACCACCCGTATAAAAAAAGCAACCCCTGTAAACCACCCCTGTAAATTTTGAATTTTTTAATTTATTTTCCCGTGTTATTTATACCAATTTTAAGTCATTAAAAGTAAAATCATATTTTAATAGCCCCTCGTATAAAAGACACCCCTGTAATAAGCCACCACTGTCAATTTATAATTTTCTCATTAATTTTCCCATGTTATTTATGTTAATTTCAAGTCATTAAAGTCAAAATTTTATTTTTGGCCACTTTTTCGTGTTTTCGTCCTACTGTGCCGTGGGGTAGTTTCGTCATAAGGTAAAAAAGTAAAATATCAAGTTATAAACACGTTTTAGTAATTACAGAAAAGTAGGTACATATCCTGTCAAATTTTTGTACACAAGACTCGGAATTCCTGAGATTTCCAAGAATTCCAACGATTTCCAAAGAATTCCAATGATTTCCAAGAATTTCAACGATTTTCAGGAATTCCAATAATTTCCAAGGAATTCCAGGTATTTCCAAAGAATTCCAGGGATTTCTAAAGAATTTCCGGGAATTCCAAGGATTTTCAAGGGATTTCCAAACAAGTGTACACAAAATTTTCGAGATATTTACCCCTTGTATAGGTATCGTACATAAGATAAATCCATTTTATGGCTTGAAATTCAGCGGAATTACGAATTGATTTTCGATCTTCAAAAATATTGACTAAAGCAGCGTTTATATCTCCTTCACTAATTAAAGTCCTATTCGTTCTTCTTAAATACTTGCGTAGCATCTAGAATTTAAAAAGTACTACTTAACGTAAATTTTAAAATTAAATGTAGCGAATGGGGTGCATCCGATATGCCGAATGTCCCCACTGTAGTTATGACGAAAGTACCCCACTAACAGTTATTTAGAAAAAACGATTGTACTTAAATTATGTGAAAGTTTTGAGGTTAACTACTTATAGAAGATTAATAGCAACATATCAAAGTAAACACCTAAATAAAAGCAAAATAATATAAGCACCTCATAGTTTGTTTTACTTAAGTATTAACTTTCGTTAAAAATTTACCATAAATGCACAAAATTAAACAACCACTGATAACTTTTAAATATAACACCTATTTTGACTCGTTTAACAACCAATCTGTAAAGACGGGTTCTGACACTGGCTATACTGAAAATCGGGCGCCAAATTTACATTTTAAGCGATATATTTGAGGTGGCCGAATGTACCCCACTCTCCCCTATGTATTTACTTGCACTTAAAGGTAGCGTTAACTTCCTAGTGATAGCTCCCTTTGACTAGTATTTCATTTCATAAAAGGTCATATTGATACTTCTATTGTTGGAGCAGATATGGAGATCGAAGATTCAGTTGATAATTTTGGAGATATTTATATCATTATAACTGTGAGACCATTTAGGAGGGCCGATCAATTTGTTAAAAGTGAACACGTTGACAATGTTGAAAATGCACAGCACGCTAATAATTATTTTTGTCGGTGTAAATGTGGAGCTTCCTGTAAGTTGAAAGTTAAGCACCAAGTTCGGATTGCATCAATGCAAGAAAATGTCAGGAGCTGTCATATACTGTCACAAGTGGAAATGTATAAACTATAAATAAAAGTATAATTAATGTAATTAAATGGATTTCCACTTGAAGCTCTCTCGTATGTAAAGTTGACAATGTATTATTGAAGTAATAATTAATAAGGGGAAGGGGAAGCATCAAGCGGTACAACATAATTAATTTATTAGTCGGAAGTCGTCAAGTCGTCTAAAAGTGATCAAGTGAATCTGAAGAGGTCAAGATGTAACTGCTTGATGATTCCACCCTCCCCAGGGTGTAAATGTAGAGTAGGTTTTTGAGACACCTGTGCTCACAATTAATTTAATACCAAATTAACCGTAGTTACTTTAGCTGTTAATTTACCATCTGACTACACAACCCCAAATTACAACTCCAAAATATTCGTGACAATACGGAGAATGTAACTATGCACAATCGGCATTGGAAAAGTCCAGTCATGGAAAAGTCCAGTCATGCTCTTTTGTTATTTTTTCGGCAATATCAATCAGAAAGAAATAATTTTTATCATCTTTAGATTTAAAATTAGATTATCTCAAAAAAGTCTGAGAATTTTTAAAGTTGCTTCCCTTTACATAACTCCCCCATTAACCTTTTTACAATAAAACAGAGTTTCTAGTTCTGACGAGGCCTACAACAAGGTGGGGCAAAATGTAGTTAACAGAGTTTGATTAAAAAAGTTCAAAATCCCGAAAAAAGAAATAAAAATTTATAAAATTTCATTAATATTAATTTCGCCTGTTACGAATAAATTTCACATAAAAAAAGAATTTTAAATAATAAGCAGTTAATGTTTTTCAGAATAAAAGTCACTTATATTTTCTAACATGATCTTTATTATTATAAACATTTAAAACATCTAAAATAATTTTTTAAATTTGAAATACATTGATTTTGAGAAAGGAGAGGTGCAAAGTAATAATTTAAAGTAACCAATTTCGGCCCAAGCGCCTAGGACAATAAAATTTTTTTATATTACACTGAATTATTATTTGTTTTTTATACCTTGACAACGAAATATATTAAGTATGCTATAATAACCTAGGGCGTATAAATCATAATGCCCGCTTATTATGCCCTCTCAATCGCAATTCCACCACAAACTAGAAAATTTAGCAAAATCAAATTCAAAATTTATAAAATTTTTTAAATTTTCTCAAATTCAAATGCAGTGTAATATAAAACGTTGTATGCACCACTGGCATTACTCGATGTTTATGCTCTCGAGTACTTAAAAACTCTCGGGCCTGACGGCCCTTGACCTTTTAAATTGGTTGCCCTCGACATAAACATCGTCATAATGCCCTTGATACATAAATAACTATTATGAAATTTTCAGGAATGCTTTATTTTAGCTAAAAAATTATATTTTCATTAAAAAAATAGTATATTATACTATCATGGGACTAAGGTGCTACTTTGTAAAAGTAGTAAATGTAAAAAAATGTAAGTAAATGTAAAAGTTGACTGTGTCGGCAACGCAATATCGGGACGAATTGGGTTAAAAATGATTCTAAGTTTGTGTCAAAATGTGATAACGTCAGTGGTGGAGTGAGCAAAAGAGCAAAAATTGTATAACATCAATCATATACGATACTTAACTAACCAGGTTTGAGAAATCTTTCCAGTCTGGGCACTGACCATAAACAGTACCCCATTTCCACACAAATATTTAATTAAACTCAATAAGGCTTAATCTTTTTCTCCAGAATGTAATACTAATACTAGTCAAGTAAAATAAATTTAAAAAAATTTATTAAGTAGGTATAGCAAAATGCTATAAGCCGACACTGGGTAAGAAAAGGTAAAAATTAAAATATTTTTAGATACTTTCATTCAATTTTAAAGAATTATTTACTATTTAATAAGTTAGGCTCTCATAGCAGTGGTTTGTTGATTTTGCTGATGAATTTTAATTGGTGTATAGAACTCCGTGTAAAATATTTACCGAATCAGAAGTAATCCGCAAAATTTTCGGTACTTGTTGCTGTGACCTTGTCATTAAGCAGCTTTGGAAAAAAGTGTTTTTTCTACATTTTTTTTGCATAGAAGGAAAGGTAATAGAATAATAATATTCGAGGTAGTTATTATGTATATAGGTATTTAAGTCTTAAACAAAAAATTATCCTCTACAAATATTAAGAAATGGCGACATTCTCGTAAGGGTTATTAAATTTGAGGTATTCTGCGGCACGCACTGTAGCGTGTTCAAATTTGAATCTAAAAAAAAAGAAAAAAAATTCACTTAATCTACATGTTCGCAGCTAGAGAAATACGTAGGGGATTTTAAATATATTGATTTTTGTGTGATTGACGTGTACCTATATAAATCAACTTATTGAAAATCCCCTAAGTATTCCTCTAGCTATGATTTTTCACTTTATTTTAAATATCATTTTAATATTTTTAAATATCTCTGTATTACTTTTTTCTAAATCTTCCAAAATGGAATCTTCCAATACTGTACTTAATAACTACCTTGAATATTATTATTCTATTACCTTTCCTTCTATGTAGTTTTACCCCTTAAGTCGATTCTTTTAATTTAAAACATTTTTTATATAATTTGTTTCAATAATTGATGATTAAAAACGGGCCCATCCTAAATTCATAAGGGAGAGAGCAATTATATACCATATTCATTAGTATAATTTAGTGCATTTAACTGTTAAAAACAGCATTTTTGCTACCCCTATTATACCCCACTTCTTGTATCCACTAATATTCGAGAAACAAACTGCACTCCTTCGACTTAATTGTAATTTCGTGAAAGATGTATTGTGAAGATATAAGTATAATGTGTTCTATACTGTTCTATAGCTGTACGAATAACAATGGAGGTTCACCAAATAAGAAGTTACAAAAGATACCGTGTTGGTTTTAAGAATTAATTAGTTGATAGTAGGATCGTCCACATACATACTCTTCAAGACTGTGAAGTAAGACATAGAAGTTTTCAAAATCTACAAAACATCACATTGCAACAAAATAGTAGTTAATTACTGTATAATATTTTTCCTTACCACCAAAAACGTATTTAAAGATATAATCGAAAACTTTCCAAGAGTTACATAAAAAGGTCGTTTGGTTCTTTCCATTATAATAAATAACGTCTTACGTACCGATGGTCCACATACATTCCAATTTGACATATAACATGCATCTCGAACGAGTTGACTCTGAAATATTATAGTTGTGATAAAATCTTGACTAAAATCTTTATCAAAGAAAAAATCAGAGATTAATTTATTGCAAATTCCTGTACGGGTAGTGGTTCAAGGCCCACTTTGCACTGAAGCTCTATGCATATTTCCACCTGTTTTTACATTATATTGTTCCGGGAGTCCGGGATTTGAACCCAGAATCTCCGCTCATAACTACAATTAGCGATCACATCAAGCCACTGCTGTGGTCCAGAAATTCTTGTCAATGTCGATAATTCTAGTCATGCATTAAACAATAATGCACAAGAAACGTCAAACTTGAAAGTTTGCTAGCGGATCAAATATTGTACTTAAGAAGGAACAGAAATGCAAGTGGATAAATTATGCGGATATTTTTTTCTTTATCTTTTTTAAAATGACAACTAAAGTGAATTTTTAGCTACCTAATCAATTTCATCGTTTATTCACGAAATTATCTTATAAAAAATACAACGCTAGCTTTGATTTCTATCTTGATGATATCATCTCGTGATTTTAGTCGAGCAAGTTTTCTCTCGCTAGATTCGTTGAAATTAAAAATTATTCGGATAAATCATAGATTTTGTTGTATTACGTGCGAAAATTTCCGTCATACAAATATACATAGAACCTGATCCAAATTTTCAATAAATAATTAATTCAAAGTACCTATAGTATAATATGCAGTATAAAAAGGTTTGACAAAAATTAAGAAAAAACAGGAAACTAAAAAAGAATATAATTCTTAAAATTTCTGGGTAATATCGTTGAATGACAGAGTTATCAAGACACGCAGCCATATGGAAGAATTGTAAATTCTATGTCCCTCTCACTCGAACGCACTCCGCGCGCTATACTGTCCACACGTTCTAACGGAATGGATCGCGAGATTAACAATTGTTAATGAGGATTTACATTGAAAAATAGCGCCATCTAGTTGTTGCGACAATTTAGTATTGCATTAAAACACATATGATTGCGTGTCTTTATAACTCTGTCAGTCAACGGTAATATACTAATTTTATGTTATAAGAGGTTCACACCACTTTTCATTATAATGGTACCCTGAAAAAAAATTAATCAAAAATTCATAGTATTTGTGAGAGAAATCATGAAATGTATGAATTTTTATATGCATACGATTAATTTTATTCATTGGCGCAAGAAAATACAAAAATGAACATATTGCTATCATTGGAAAGCTAATTTTACAGTGCGTTTTTAGTATAATTCGGTATAATTAGTATAAAAATAACAAAAAGTGCACCAAAAGCTACGGTATGTTATATGAACGCATAAGGAACTTGATTGCCACAGTGGAAAAAGTAGTAAGGCCAATCGATCATTGCTTTAACACGGGTATCGTTTTTGCTATGTTTATACTTGAAAAAGCTTTAATATAATAAGTTTATCTTAATATTTTTTGAGATGTGTATTTTACTTTTGTTAATTAAAAATTATTAGCTCTTGAAAATAATATAAATTAGAATTATCAGATAATTCTAATTTAAATTTTACTTTTGTGTTGTGTTTCCTGTCAATTTACGAAATGGCGTTTATGTCATTCTGCCTTGCCAGAGTCGCTTGGTTCTTACCTCGAGAATAATTTCATTGCAATGATAATATACCAGATATACTTGTATGAGATCCGCAATAAAAAAGCATATACATCTTAGAAAGTCAGGACTAGCAACTGATGCCTAAAAATCAAAGGAATTTTACAAAATAAATTTGGCCACATAAAAAAGCAAAACTTTCGAAGCATCTAAGATAGTGGTCACTAGTGGCCGTTTAAAAATCGATCGGGTTCACGAATTTATCATGATAGACTGGAGTATAACATACCAAAACAAGTGGTAGTACCAGGTTTTAATTCTTGTTGTTTTCTCCATGAAGAGCATTCGATTGATTTAATATTACATCAATTCTGCACCTATTATTGAAGTATAATTAAAGTATATGAGAAGTTCTTGAAATTTTTACAATACATTACTTACATAACAAAAATTTTTTGGCGAAGTTTGAACTTAATCTTGTTTTTAGTTATCAAGGTAAAAAATCGGATGTGGCCATCACATAACTTTCCGAATATTAAAAATAACTCCCAATTTACCTCGGATAGAAAAAACTAAATTACTAAATCTTTTCAGAGCATCAGCAATAATCGTCAAAAACATTCAGGAAATCGAAATAATAAGCAAAACCCAAAATAGAAATAAAAAAAATATACTTACGACAAACAACTAAAATTTTATGTAAAAAATTTTGTTCTTATTTATAGGCAATTTAGAAATTTTATAAAAAAATTTTTTTTAATTTTTAATTTTTTAAATTAAAAATTTTCTTTTACTTTAGAAAAAATTTTATAGAACAAAAGTTGTATATTTATCAAGATACCATGAAATAATATCTTACGTTTTGAATAGAAAAAACACTTATAAACAACTTTCGATGTCACAAAACCCTTAAATACACAGTATTTTCATTTACTATTTAGCACTGTACCCGACATGGCCACTGTTACCACCTCTTCCCTATTAGATTTACTACTATCTACTTGTATTTAAAAAAAAACTTACAAAAACCAAGTTTAATCCCATTAAACCGGTTGCGCCTAATGTAACGCCATATTGCATTAAAAATCCGAGAGAGAATTTATTTTCAATTGAAACAATAAATCTAAAAAATAATGTATTATTGTAATAATAATAATTATTATTTACAGAATATATCAAATTGCTGTAGAACCTTTCAATTGCATTGTGACGTTTCACACATTTAGCCAATTCTGTATTAACCACTTTATTATAATACTGAACATCTCTGTGGGTAAGAATAAGGTTCGATGAATAATGACAATGATCGACTGCATGTATTATTTCTTTCTGCAAAATTTGTAGTTGACCAATTCCTATAGATAAAAATATCAATATTAATCCTTCGAATGATCCAATAATGAGCCCACAATAAAATGTAGCTACTGTGAAAAACATCCACACAGATATATATGGTGCTAACTGACTGGGATCAGCTTTAATAGGAAATAGACGTGGATTTGAATTATATCCAAAAACGTATTCACTTATTGCAATTGTTAGCGATGTATTTCCGCATATTATTATCAGCGTAGTAAACAATTTTACACTGAATTGAATTTTTTTTTGAAAGCAGATATCGAAATTTTCATTATGGTGAAGTAATGATGGATCTTCCAGATTAGTAAGTACTTCGAAAAACAGTGATTTATTCGTCTGTAAAAACCATACTTTAAATGCGGAGTGACCCGCAGCCAACATCAGGCACAATACGTAACTACCGTTTTCATAATTTCCTTCAATAAAATCTTGCAAACCTTGGATTAATAACAATATCGTAGCTATGAACATAGTTAAAAATGCGAATAATCCTCGAATATTATATGAAACAGAAGATTTTGCTTCTGGCCAAATTCCAATATAATTCATTACCCTTTTCGGATGTTCTAATACAGATCTTGCATTAAAGTTTTTCATGACTGCTTTGTATGGTCGGAGAGATATGAACAAAAATGGATGTAGTTTGCTAACTCAGAACAAGCTAAATGTAGAACGTGACATTAAGAATCAAATGCAAAAGGAATTTATAATGCAATTTATTTGATATTAAAAGACCGTTTGAACTGTTAGAAGTTGTACTCATGAATTAAGTATAAAAAGGATTTGTGTAGTATACTTCTCAAAAATTAAAATAGAGCAGTTTCACAAAAATAATTATTTATGTTCCTTGCATATCAACTTTTTTAAGTAAACTTGTAAAATGATGACAAATTGACAGATCCTTAAGTTTGAAATAAAATGCAGTGCTGTTAAACGGAGTTGAGCGCAGCGGTGCGTTATGAAATATATATTTACGATATGTGTATCGTAATGTGGAATTTTACGATACGCGATGGAAAAATTGTCCAACGAGCCGAAGGCGAGTTAGATAATCCATCAAGTATCGTAGAGAACCATTACGATACAAAAAATATTGTATAACGTTTTATCAACTTTTATAATAATTAATACCTACACACATATTTGTGTGTTTGTAGTTAAATTTTTGAAGATGCATTTATGAAAAAAGAATAGGGCGGTTAGTCGCGTAGTTACGAAATTGTTTAATTGTTTTCCAAGCGTTTAAGTAACAAGTTGCAGTGTACTCGTAAGTGAAAAATGAGTGATTCAGAGGAAAGTTTGTCTTCTGATGTAGAATTGGCTGCTCAATCAACTATAGATACATTATATTCTGTCAAATCTAAAAAGCGTTACTAGATTGTGTACGAATACTTTGAAGAATGGATGGAAGTGACGAAAATTCGTGAAATCTCTGAAAAGCTGGTCTTTGCCTATTTTTCAGAATAAGCGGGGAAGCTGAAACATTCTTCGTTATGGTGCCGGTATTCTATGTTGCGAACGTTAGTCTCGATTAAGAAAAAAATTGATATTAGTCAATATCATCAGCTTGTGACTATTTTGAAGAGGACATCAGAAGGATACCGACCTAAAAATCGTTTATTTTTTGCAAATAAGAGATTCATCAATTTCTTAACCCCGTTAACGTTTTAACGTTTTAAAAGAAACATTTAGAAAAAAAACATTGCATTTGGTAAATTATTCGCGGAGTTATGAGCTTTTCAAAAAAATGTAACGTAATTTTCTAAAAATTAATGTAATCTTGATAATTTAAAATTAAAAAAAAAAATAGAACCCATTGTTTGCCCATGATGAGACTAGGCTTAAAATTTGTTAAATGGATAACAATTTTTTAAAAAAAAATTATTAAAAAATCGATCAGTACAAACATTCTTAAAAATGGCGATTTATTTTTAAAACTTAAAAATTTAATAGTAATGTCGTTTTAAAATAGTTTTCGATATTTTTTATAGAAAATGTGTTTTAAAAGAAACATTTAAAAAAAACGTAGCAGTTGGTAAATTATTCACGAAGTTATGAACATTTAAAAAAGAGTAACGTAATTTTCAATAAATTTATATCTCTTGAATGGCTTCATAAAAAAATTGAAAAAGGTCATGAAGGCTAGCCTCAACTAAAACTAAAAGAAAAAAAATTTTCAAAAAAATCCGAGATGCAAAAGTAAAACGTTGTCCGATTTGGCGTGGAATGCCCCACATACATCTTAATTTTTATAAGCAATGAGACTCTTATGTGTGAAATTTAAATAAAACAAGACATGTGGTGAACAATTTATAATTTAATTTAAGTTTTCAATTCGCAAATATTATTGATTAACATTAGATTAATTAATGAATTACAAGGAGTCGTATTTGTTAAAATTTTAATTTTAATTTAAATCGTAATTCTTTAAACGTTCTGTTCTTAAAATTTTAACATAATGACTTTATTTCATAAAATTTAATATTCATTGGTGCAATTTTATGAAAAACGTTTAAATTTTATTTACACAATAAAGTCTCACCCTGTTTTAAAAGTTGGCAGTTAGTTCTTCATGCGATTCTTAAGTTTTAACTGGTTTGTAGTTCCAACATGTGCATGCATCTTGTTGTTAACGGCTGTGGTAATTTTGTTTAATTTTGTTCCATAATTTTGCTCCTGTTTTGTGTTTGTGGTTTATAATCCAATTTACAATTCTTCTTTGTTCACTAATTAATTCACTAATTACTAAAGGTAAGTAAATTTAACTGTTTTTTTTGTGATAGCGACATTCCAAAATTTAAAATTTTATCAGTGCAGATTAACTTTCATCAAAATTCAAGAGACACCAATTTTAACAACCTCCATCGTTCATTGTCTCTGTCGCCATTCTTCTGCTACGCAATTTTTGTATATCATTTTCAAAATACCAATTTTTAAAATAAAAACAACGGCGCGAAATTCAATCGATGAGTACATTAACTTAATTATTGCACTTTGTCTTTTAAAATTTTTATAAACACTTTTATTTAATAGTTTTAGGCCCTACCTCTATTGTCATTTTACACCCTTGATCATCATTAATTATCATCCCCTTATTCGAAGATTTTATGAGATAAAAACATCTTTTCGGAAAATATGGAATGACTTCAAACTAAGTTATCGAGTAAGTATTTATTTTGAATTGTTAACTAAAATTTTTTCTTCCTTATTAGGACAATGAACTAATCTACATTTTCTTGTTTTACTCAAAACCAAATAATTATTGTTTAAAAAAATGAACTTATTTTTTTTTGCTTATTATGCAGCTACTTAAATATTCAACTAATTAATAAAAAAAGACATGACAATATTATAGGTAGCATTAATTCTTGGTATTGCAGGCGAATGTTGCTCAGCAGAAATGATAAACATAACACTTGAATAAAACGTCACGGAGGTTGGAACTCAACTGCAGTTTGTGAATGCTACATTGAAGATTCGGTAGAAAATAAAAGAAATATTGCAAACCAGTTACTACAACCTGCAGGAACGAGCCAAAGCAATAGACTATGCCTAAACTTCTAACGAAAATAAGATGGAAATAACAAATCGAATACTAGAACCTGCAAGTACGATCAAAACTTGAAAAAATACTAATATTGATATTCCTTCCAATATTAAATTTGAAAACTGTAATAATTCATCATTTCCTATTACCTAATATTAATAAAGAAATTCTTAAAGTTTTCTTCGTTATTCGTTTTATTAATATATGTAATGTGTATAACGAAAACTCCCTTGGGGAGTTTTGTTCATATTATACTCCCTAGGAGGGTAAAATGAGTTATTTCTGTTACAATTTCCATCACCTAGAAATCTACTTCTACTCCCGGGCGTGTATTTTTGCGACAACCAAATACACCGTATATCAAAGAGGACATATTAAAGGCAGTCAATGATGTTCAACATAATGTTCAACACATACATCTAAAACATCCAGAAACTTAGAAAAAGGGACACCCTACCTGGCTCAATTCGGACACTGAAAAGTTTATTATAAACAAGATTAACAAATGTGCAGAATTGGGATATCCACTTAATGAATATGATTTAAGATTGTTAATAA
The DNA here is from genome assembly GCA_958510845.1 of Cantharis nigra. Classification (NCBI taxonomy): domain Eukaryota; kingdom Metazoa; phylum Arthropoda; class Insecta; order Coleoptera; family Cantharidae; genus Cantharis; species Cantharis nigra. Next base: position 63,480,894 of record OY294028.1, read on the forward strand.
AAAACTTCCTTGATCGATCTGGAAAGAAAATTCGTGTATTTAAAAATAACTTACCTGGCAACGAATTTGCAATATGTTTTCTTAAGCAGCATAAAGACGTGATTTCAAAAAGACTGTGTTAGAATATAAAGCGGTCTAGAGCTGCAGTGTCATCTGATATGATTAAAAGTTATTTTCAAAATTTGCAATTATCTCTAGAAGGTGTGGTTCCCCAAAACATAATGAATTACGATTCAAAATTTCCAAATTAGCTGCACGGGTAGTGGTTCAATGCCCACTTTGTACTGAAGCTCTAGGCTTATTGTACCCCGTTTTCCATGAAGATGTTAAGGAATGTTATTAGTATTTCGATCCCCAGTTTGATGTTCACCAGAAGGCTGAGCTAAGAAATTCTGCCGAGTCCGGGATTTGAACCCAGAATTTCCGCTCATAACTCAACTAGCGATCACATCAAGCCACCACTGTGGTCTATGAATTACGATGAGACCAACCTTTTCTACGACCCGGGTAAGAAGTGAGTGCTTGTGAAAAGAGGATGTAAATACCCCGAGAGAATATTGAATTTGTCGAAATCATCAACTTCAGTGATGTTCTCCTGCACAGCTGATGGGAAGCTTTTGCGACCGTATGTAGAGTATAAGGCCACACAGCTATATACCACCTGGACGGAGCGAGACCCAAAAGGTGCTCGCTATGGACGAACTCCTTCCGGATGGTTTGATAGAGTTTGTTTCCAAGATTGTGTTGAAACTATAGCCATTCCTTACTTTAGTAAATGTGAGGGAAAATGTGTTCTAAAAAGTGACAACCTAACGTCACATCTCGCAATAGAATTAATTAAAAAATGCGAAGAAATAAATAGTTCCTTCATTCTTTTACTTGCAAATTCCACCCATCTAACTCAGCCACTGGATGTATGCTTTTTTAGATCGCTTAAGGGTCACTGGGGAGAAATATTGACAATATATAAAAAAGGTGAAGGAAGAAGAGAATCTTCGGTTGCAAATTCTGTTTTTCCATCTCTTCTTGAAAAACTATGCGAGAAGATCGAAGGTAGCAGTAAGGTGATTATTAAATCCGGCTTCAAGAAACAGGGATTGTACACTTAGACCAATAAAAGGTTTCAGATATGATCCCCAGCATCGCAACCAATATTAACGAAGAAGAGATAAACACATCATTTTTAGGTTTATTGCAACAACTACGATATGAAGCTCCAAAATCAAAGAGAAAGAAAAAATTAAATGTTGAAGCAGGGAAAAGCGTAGTTGGAAGTACACTGGAGGATGTGAATAACACACCAGAAACATATGAAGATGAAAGAGATTTGTCTGTAAATAATGTCACCCCTAACCAAATCGAATCAGAAGAAAATGATGAAATGGTAATCGAAAATAAAGAAAATGAATATGTTGAAAATTTTAGTGTTTATGGAGTTCAGTCTATAAGAAATACAAAAATTTTTTTTTTAATGTTCTTGCTACTGAAAGTGTTTCTGATGATGTTTCTTAGTGGCATTTCAGACAGAAAAGCATTTTGAAAAAGTTTTCATTGCACAAATTTTAAAAATTAAAAACAATAAATTACATGCCAAGTTTCTTAGAAATAAGCCTACAAAAAACGATTATGGGCTTTATTATATATTTCCAACCGTAGATGATAATATATGTGAGTTTCAGTTCAAAAATATTGTTGGAAAACTATCCAACCCAACATGTTCTAGATTAGGTTATAAGTTTCAAGTTAATTTTAATCATTTTTGTTAAGCAATAATTTCTATAATGTTAATTTTGTACCTGATAATTTTCTAAAAACAAAATTTTTTCTTGCAAAAACGTTTTTAGATTACTCCTTTACTTGTTCAAAACTTCGGTAAACGTTCTAATCTACCCTAACATAGGTGAAATGCAAAAATAGATTGAAAAACATTCTTTGTTCTGTTTAACCCCATCAGTGGGTAAAAGAGAACAGAGCACATAATATAAAATAAAAAAACCACTTTAAGGTTCAAATAAAAAATCAAAATTTTATTAACATCAACTGTACGATGCGACACGTTATTTAGTTAAAACCGCAAGTCACTATAGTCCAGTAAAATTAGATAAAAATAAAACATTAATCGGTAAAGATTTGAATTTTGGTACACATGTTTATTACGGCTTCCTGTTAAACATACTAAAAGTCGCCGTCGAAATGTGTTGCGCTCGAGCCGCCATCTTGGAAAAACGGTACACTTTTTCAGCTCTTAAAAACTGAAAATTTCTTCAGAAAAGTTAATATACATTTTTTTGTATCTCCAATACTTTAGCTTTAGACACTTCGGAAGGGATATGCATTATGCACGATGTTCATACTTACTATAGTGACGAAACTTTATGCGAAGCATATCTTTCTTATACCTCTTTGTACTGGAGAAATAGTCAGTGTTAAAGGTAAAGGATTTACCACCTTGAAAAAATAAATTGACTGCATTGAAACTACAAAGCTGCAAAAGCACCTTCTGTAGCAACGTCGGATTACAGCTCAAGTATTAGAGATACAAAAAAAATATAATATAAACTATTTTGAAGGATATTCAATAAACTATAATTTTTACTTAAACTTTTTTTTGTATCAGCACAATTTGCCGAGATACAGTTAAAAAACTGAAGTAGTGTACCTTATTTCCAAGATGGCGGCTCGAGCGCAACAGATTTCAACGGGGACTTTTAGTATGTTTAACAGGAAGCTGTAATAAATATGTATACCAAAATTCATATCTTTACCAATTAATGTTTTTATTTGCCGAAAATTGATCTAAATTGACTGGACTAGTACATTTTAATAAAAAAGATATTTGAGATTAAAGTTTTATTTTGTTCTGATTTACCTCATTTTACGGTACTAAAAGTCTAAAAAATCGAAGTGTGCAAAATGCGTTTTTTGGCCGTTATCTTGAAAAACTTCAAAAAAATCATAAAAAATCGTGTGGTATCAAATTACAGAAAATTTCTTGTTGAAAAAGATTATAATATTTGGTTTTAATGAAGATACAGGATACAGGACTCCCCACCCAGAGAATGCCGGTGTTTGTCTGTAAATCCTGATCCGCAAAAATTAAAGGATAACTTCAATTATGAATTATTATCTATACTTCCTCCGTTTCTATTTAATCTAGAAACTCAGTTGCCTCTGTCAATTAGCCAGACTTATTTAAATATAGAACCAATTCTTAAATCCACAACGTGTTGATGCACAATGGAAGACCGAGCTAAGAAATTTATAATGCAAAATATAACAATTGCTTCGATAGGTGCCATTAAGGTAAAAGGATTAGAGAAAATGGCTTTTAACGAATTAATTAACATATTTATTTTGAATATATTGGAAATTGCGGATTATAAGTATTTGTTTAAGTATAAGGTGTACCGACAGTTGGCCCTGCGACAACTCGCATCCGACAACTGGCGTTGGCGACAAGTGGCCCTGGTGACCACTGGCCCTTGGACTACTGGCCTAAAAATTTTCACGGAAATATATTATTTCGCTTCTTGTTACATTTTATTACAGATTTTCGCTCGATCAGTAAAATTTCCAAAATTTTCTAAATAGTGAAGATGTTTCTTTGTTTCTATTAGTATAACTGGTTAGTATAACACTGTGTTGCCGGCGAAAAAGTGCTTAAGTCAATATTTGCCAAACTGAGATAATGGCGAAAACAAAATTTGGCAAAATTGAACTTGTTGTACCGACTAAAATTTTGAAGGTATATAATTTTTTTTTCATATTTGTTATTGACTATAATGTTATTACAAGAATAATATAAAATAATTGAAAAAAACTGAAAATTAAGGGTTTTACTTGACTTAAGTGAATTGATATAATGACCTTTCTATGACATAAGTCATTTTACCCCACTAGTTTTAGTTAACATTTTTTATTATAAAACGTAAAAAAATAGCACAAAATCTACTGACTGTAAACTTTGAAAAAGTCGTGAAAGACGGAGTCCACTAAATGCAAGATACTTAACAGATCCTTCTTTTTCTCTTTACTTATAGGGAGTGGTGCCGAATATTGTGGTGTGGCAATCAGTTCTACTGTTGTTTGTCGTCTTCGCAAGAAAGATATTCTTTTAAAATCCAAATCGTACAAAGAAGTCTTGAATTGCATTATATCAATCTGATCTTCGGAAAATCTTATCCATTGCACATTGTGCTAGATAAACTTTTCATTCTGAGAAACTTTGTTCTTTAGTTGCAACTTATTTCTATAAAATGCCTTGAAATCTAAAAAGTTAGGCTGTTCCATTTGCGTAACTTCAAATTTGCCTTTTTTACCTACCGATCGTATCAATTGCAACCAATCGCGAGGATGATGAATTCTCATATTGGTTCTCTTTTTCTTCCTTTCAATCATTGCGTGTGCCGTATCACATTCCATATGAGAATGCCCACTGATCATATACTTGTGGTCGATTATTTTCAAATTTTTATTTATTTGCAATGCCGAAAAACACATTGCTGCCACATGGGAATTTCTGTTCTGCCCCGTGCATTTTTCCGAATACATAATCACATGATGTACGTCTTCAGGCAATGAGATCAGATATTTGAATAAACACGATCCAATTTGGTTTGCTCCTCGTCCTGCAGTCGTTTCATCCCTTAAAAAGTTACTTGCAATACTTTCAGCCCCATCATAAATCGTTAGGTTATATACAGCTAACTGTCGCTTGTAAAAGATTGTTGTAGATCAAACGATATCATTTTTATTGATTTGTCAAGTTTTGCAAGTTCTTTATCGTCGCTTTTGGCCACATAATGTTTATCAGCGATATCTTTATGCGTATCCCATTCGTTTCTAAATCGTCTTTTGTCACTCTCCTCGTTAGCAAGTTTTATCTGCAAATTAAATGAATCACATGCACATGTATTACACGTATCGTTGTGCGGCATTTTGAATGATAAATTTTGTTCCTTGAAAATCTCTCTGTAGATTGTATACCACACATCAGGTTTATTAATATTTTGATCTTTATATAAAGCATACATTTTCAATACAGTTAAATTGGAATCTAGGTAATTTTTTTGGGTATGTTGTCGGCTGTAATGACTTTCATATCGAGGAAACGAATTAATATGTTTAAGAACTTGTTCTCTTTTCTCGATAGAAGTTTTGTTATGTGTGCTAGAACCTCTTTGGTCGCTTTCAGTAACACTAGCAACATTCTTGGAATGTGCAGATAATAATACTTTGATAAATCCATCTGTTACACCAAACGTTTTCTGAAAGCATGCCTTGCAAATAAGTTTTTGTTCGCCTTGTACAAGTAGGTAGATGATAAGCATTAGGGATTGAATTAAAAAATATCAGGAAAACTAAATCGAACACTGTTGAAACACGTTAAAGACACTTAGGTATACTTGATGGAGTAGTTACAAAAGCTGCGTGTGGTGGCGTTTGGTTAAGGTAAAATCCCTTTAGTCGATTGTCGATTTCTAACAGCATCACCAAAATAACGTAACCTTTGCGTTTTTTTATCACAATCACAATAAAAATTAGAATTTCAATTATCGATATACTTCCTGTAATGCCTCTTAGTAAGAAAACTTTAAATTTTAAATTTTATTCTACAAAAATTAATTTTGAAAATTTATTGCTTATAGAATTATTTTTTTATATTAATTTTAATTCTCCGTGAAATGAATCGTTTTTCAAAAAAGTTTATTACACAAAAGTTACAATCCGTTAAATTTCAAATAAGAAAATAATTTAAAATAAATGTTATTAATAAAAGTTAATATTTTACAGAATAAAAGTCATTTATATTTCTAACATGTTCTTTATTATTATAATTAATAAGCATTTAAAACATCTAAACTATTTTTATTTAATTTGAAATCCATTGGTTTTGAGAAAGAAGAGGTGCAAAGTTATAATATAAAGTATACTATTTAAAAACTATTTGAGTTAATGTGTCAAAATGCCAAATGTGCCAAACTACGTGGGTGGAGAACGAAAACGAGCAAAACTTCTATATACTAAACAGACCCGGCTTGAGAAAACTTTCCGGTCTGCGCACTGACCATAAGCAGGACCCCATTTTCTATACAAATATATAATTAAACTCAATAAGAATTAACCTTTATCTCCAGAATGTGCTAGCAATACTAGTAAAGTAAATAAATTTAAAAAAATTTATTATTTATTAATAAATATTAAAATTTATTAAGTCTAATTAAAATATTTTTAGATACCTACTTTCATTAATTTTAAAGAATTATTTACTAATTAATTAAGTTAGGCTCTCGTAGGAGTGGTTTGCTGATTTTGCTGATGAATTTTAATTGGTGTTGAGAACTTGATGTAAAATTTTTAACGAATCAGAAGTAATCTGCAAAAAATTCGCTATTCGTTGCTGTGAAAATCTGTACCTTGTCATTCAGCTGATTCTTTCAATTTAAAACATTTTTTATATAATTTGTTTCAAAAATTCACGATTAAAAGCGGACCCATCTTAAATTCATAAGGGGGGGAGTAATTATATATATTTATTATTACTTTAGTGCAGTTAACTGTTAAGAAGAGATTTGTAGGGGTATGGTGAATATTACCTATATTACTACCCCACTTCTTATATTATCCTCTATTATTCGAGAAACAAACTGCATTCTTTCGATTCTAAATACCTTAATTGTAATTGAAATTCCGTGATAGATTTGTGGTGAAGATATGTAATGTGCTCTATATAGCTGTACGAATAATAATAGAAGTTCACTAAATAATAATAAATTACAAAAGATACCGTGTTGGTTTTCAAAATTAATTAGTTGATATTAGGATCGTCCACATACATACTCTTCAAGACTGTGAAGTAAGACATAGAAGTTTTCAAAATCTACAAAACATCACATTGCAACAAAATACTAGTTAATTATTGTAGAATACTTCTCCTTACAACCAAAAACGTCTCTAAAGATATAATCGAAAATTTTCCAAGAGTTAAATAAAAAGGCCGTTTGGTTCTTTCCATTATAATAAATAACGTCTTACGTACCGATGGTCCACATACATTCCAATTTGACATATAACATGCATCTCGAACGAGTTGACTCTGAAATATAGAAAATTCCATATCAAATTCCATCAGAGAATCATTACTACAGTAATTCTTGTATTATTATGTCTATTATCTTATGTATAAATATTCAGTAAATATTTAACTCAAGTGTGCAGTAGAAAAAGGTCTGACAAAAATAAAAAAAGCAGAAAACTGAAAATGAATATAATTCTAAAACCCCTGGGTAATACAATTATTACGTTATAAGAGGTTTACATCACTTTTTATTATAATGGTACACTGAAACAAATAATTAATGAAAAATTCATAATTTTAACGCTGATGAGCAAAATTCATCATACTGATAAAAACTTCATATAGTCTTCGTGAAGAAAATTATTAGATTTATGAATTTGATTATGAATATGATTAATTTTATTCATCGGCGCAAACAAATACAAAAATTATATTATTGGTATCATTGGAAACTTTACAGTGCATTTTTTAATATAATTACTCGTAGTATAAAAATAACAAAAAGTTGCACAAAAGGTTACTTTCTATACGACTAATACAGAATACGAACATTCTGGTTCAATTTTCAGTTCAGAAAATACACATTCTTCGCACCTGTTACAGAATATTTCATTCCGTAATACCCGTTACAAAATGACTATATTCTCACATCTAAGATATACTAAAACCTGGTAGTGACATCTATTAACAAGTTGTTTTACCGGTTTTATAACGCTAACTGTCAAATTGGAGTTCGCGTATTATGCCTGGGATACACGAGCTTTGTAACTAATGCTTAGTCGACTTGTCGCTCAGTAAATAGAATCGGTTTATATTCACTCGCATTGGCAGTTTACTAATACGAAGCACTATTCAGCATGTTTAAACGCAAGATATTGCTATAAGCGACAAGTACTAAGCACTAGCTACGAAGCTCGTGTAAACTAGGCATTACAAGAATTAGCACTGTTACAAGTATTAGCACTGTGCATCAGTCGTATAGAAAGTATGCTGCCGTGCTAAAATCAAAGGTGGTATCTACAAAAAAATCGGATTTTTCTTTTTTTGCTGTTTTAGTATCCTAATATAGTATTCTATTTATTTTATAAAGGAAAGGGCTGTATCTAAATTGGATTTATTGAAAAATTCCATAATTAAAATAGTATCTTTTTAAAAACGCAACCTTTCCCAAGTAAAAATGCGATAAGTATTTGCATGGTACTAGCTGAAAACGCGGTATTTGTTTTTTTAATATTCATATACTGCGTTTGTAATTAAATTAGTATAGTGCATTTACCTCCTTTTTTATTAGCAACCGTTGTTAAATACACGAATTATTATTAATAATACGCTAGTAATTTACTTATTGTTGCTTTGCCCGTATGAGTGCATTCAGTTGTAAGTTGTTTTATTGAAGTGTTTTTATTTTATCAAGTATAGATATTTATCAATACTTATTAAGTACTATTAATTTTTTAGTGATATACATAATTAAACGGTAAAACAACATTATTGATGCAAGTCATCCATAAATACATAAAATGTTCTCGGTTTTTTCAGTAAAATGTCAAGTAGTAGAGCTAAGTGTGTTGCAAGTTTTAATGTTGATAATATTCTATCTATTGAATCATCTTCATTGATTAAAGAAGCTGAAGAGGATTTGTTAAATATTCCGATTGTAACAGAAGATGGAATTTATTTGAAAACTACAATAAATGAACGTAATACTAATGATTTTCATGTAATTACAAATTTAATAAATTTGGTTGCTTATGACCTAAAACTTGAGAGTAATAATAAATCCGAATTTTTAAAACCTGATCGTTCCTGCAAAATTATAAATAATGAAGTTGCAATACAAGACACAATGCCGAGCGATATGCTTATTGAAAATATTCCACCGTCAACCTCGACATTGAATATTATATCTGTTCATGACGTTTCACCTGTGGTTAATCATATTGAAGAATTGATGCCATCAAATGTAAGCTTTGCAGTGAAAGAGACAACTAATTTAAATGACAAAGGTTACACAAAAGCAGGTAACCCAAGAAAGAGGAGGAAAAATGACCCAAACACTAGAATAGAAGCAACAAATGCAAAGAAAGAAAAAACCAAAGAATCTATCTTACAAAACTTCATATACACAAGATTTTCAAAAATTAAACTTTCTTTTCAAAAAAGCTGCGAAAAAAACAGGAGTTTTATCGACTAATGTTGTAAGCCGAAGCAAACCCCGTGGATTCCCTAAATCCAAAAAAGAAGCTCTATGAAAAATCTTGGGGGAATTATTCCTGATAATATAAAAGCTTTCTGGAGATGCTTGGAAGAAGGTGAAGATTAAAAAGTTAGTCAACTTGATTATTTTTAACTTTTCTTTAAGTTCCTTTATATTCTATTTTTGTTTGTATATTAATATTTTGTTTTTTACGGTTTCTAAATAAAATTTTTAAATGTACAAATATTTCTTTTAATAAATATAAAAAACTTATTTTCAATTTTAATAACAAAAGTTTATTAGGCCGCAAAAATTAGGTAGGTACTAAGTTTATTTAATATTTTAATTATCATTATTTATTATGATGCACTTAATATTGTGTTTTGAATAAAATTTAAATAGGCGATCATTTTCAAATGTAACCCTATCAAGAGCCAATATTTTTGATAACAAAAAATAAATTACGATGTTTTTTGTTAATTATTTAGCCGTGGATACTAAGCTACAATGCCGTATTAACCGATACCGCTTATTTTAGCTTAGCATATAATAGAAAAATACTTAACGTTAAAAATCGTGTCTACTATTTTAGTATGATCCATTGACTTTTTCAAAATTTTAATGTGTCCAGTCAATTTTTGACGTCAATTTACATCAGAAATCACATTTCTTGAACAAATCATTTATCATTTTACGAAGGAATAATACAAAAAACTTTGATGGTTAATTTATCGATATTGACCTACCTGTAGATACCGCCTTTGATTTTAGCACAGCAGTATAGTCTGGAACTCGTTTGGAATGGCTATTCTGCACTCGTGGGCCGTGACCTTGGTGCAGAATACATATGCCAATTCCTAGCTCGTTACAGAATATACTATTATGTTATATGAATGTACGTATAAGCAACTTGGTTGCCTAAGTCTACAAAGTAGTTTGGCATAAACGCCAATCGATCATTTCTTTAGCACGTGTATATTTTTTTGCTATGTTGATACTTGAAAAAAATTGAAATATAAAAAGTTTATCTTGATATGTTTTACTTTTGTTTTGTGTTTCCTAACAATTTACGAAATGACGTTTATGCCATTCTGCCTTACTAGAGTCTCTTTATTCTTACCTCGAGAATAATTTCATTGCAATGATAATAGACCACATACACTTGTATGAGATCCGCAATAAAAAAGCATATACATCGTAAAAAGTCAGGACTAGCAACAGATGCCTAAAAATCAAAGGAATTATTCAAAATAAATTTAGTCACATACAAAAGACAAAACTTTCGAAGCACCGAAGACCATGAATGGTCGTCGAAGAAATCAAAATAATGATTGTTTTACCTATATTTAAAAAAATAGATCTCCAGCAAAATTATAAAAAAAATTATTGGTGTGGTATTAGAAATCTTTTCGGAAAAGATATTATACAACAATGTAAGTCTTCCTCTAAGAAGACTTTCTACGACTACAATAGTGGCCCGCAATTTTATACAAATGACTATAAAATCGACTTATAAGATTATATTATGTACTTCTAGTATTTAATAACAAAAACAATTATTTAAACCATCTATAATCAAGAAATAAAAAGATTATAAGATAGTGGTCACTAGTGGCCATTTAAGAATCGATCGTGTTCACGACTTGATCATGTGAGCCATTGATAAAAATTGGAGTATAACACTCCAAAACAAGTGAAAATATTATTTTTTGTGGTAGTACCAGCTTTTAATTCTTGTTGTTTCCTACACGAAGGGAATCCGATTGATTGTAATACTACATCTGCACTTATGTTGTATTAAAAATTATTAGAATAGTTATTGGAAATTTACTTATATTAAACTTATTTTAAAATAACACATTTAATTTGAGTTTACAGATATGAAGAACAGTGAAATTATCCATAAATTTTGATCCAGATAACATGAAAGTGTTTAAATTATGCATTTAATGTTGTTTGAATTATAAATTAAAGTTAAACCCTTGTTCTAAATAGAAAAAACATTGAAAATATTTTTGATGTCACAAAACCCATCAACACACAAAAATTTTTATATACTATTTGGCCACTGTTACCACCTCTCCCCTACTACATACATAAAATATATTTGGATATTATTATCTACTTGTAAGTATTTAGAAAAAACTTACAAAAATGAAGTTTAATCCAATTAAACCGGTTACGCCTAATGTAATGCCATATTGAATTAAAAATCCAATTGAGAATTTATTTTCAATGGAAACAATAAATCTAGAAAATAATGTATTATTGCAATAATAATAATTGAGAGAATTTATCAAATCGCATTAGAACCTTTCAATTGCATTGTGGCGTTTCACACATTTAGCCAATTCCGCATTAACCATTTTATTATAATACTGATCATCTTCTTGGTTATGAATAAGGTTCGATGGATAATAATCGACTGCATGTATTATTTCTTTCTGCAGAATTTGTAGTTGAGCAATTCCTATAGTTAAAAATATCAATACTAATCCTTCGAATGATCCAATAATAAGCCCACAATAAAATGTAGCTACTGTGAAAAACATCCAGACAGATATATATGGTGCTAACTGACTGGGATCAGCTTTAATAGGAAATAGACGTGGATTTGTATTGTATCCAAAAACGTATTCACTTATTGCAACTGTTAGCGCTGCATTACCGCATATTATTATCAACGTAGTAAACACTTTTACACTGAATTGTATTTTTTCTTGTAAGCAAATATCGAAATTTTCATTATGGTAAAGTAATGATGGATCTTCTAGATTAGTAAGTATCTCGAAAAACAGTGATTTATTTGTCAGTAAAAACCATACTTTAAATGCTGCGTGACCTGCAGCCAACATCAGGCACAATACGTAACTACCGTTTTCATAATTTCCTTCAATAAAATCTTGCAAACCTTTCATCAATAACAAGATCATAGCTATGAATGTAGTTATAAATGCGAATAATCCTCGAATATTATATAAAACAGAAGATTTAACTTCTGGCCACATTCCAATATAATTCATCACTCTTTTCGGATGTTCTAATACAGATCTTGCATTAAACTTTTTCATGGCTACTTTGTAGTCGAAGAGATGTGAACAAAAATGGATGTAGTTTGTTCGCTCACCACAAGTTAAATGTAGATAGAACGTGATATTAAGAATCAAATGTAAACGGAATTTGTAATGCAATTTATTTGAAATTATAAGACCGTTTGAACTGTTGGAAATTATACTCATGAATTAAGTATAAAAAGGATTTGTGTAGTATACCTCTCAAAAATTAAAATATAGCAGTTTCACAAAAAAATTATTTATGTTCCTTGCATGTCAACTATTTTAAAAAAACTTGTAAAATGATAACAAATTCTTAAGTTTGAAATAAAATGTAATCCCGTTAAACGGAGTTGAGTGCAACTGTGTGGTATGAAAAATATATTTGAAAGCAATGTATGCCGTCTTAAGTCACCGTTAAAATTTATTTAGTAATTTATAAACTTCATTGTACAGGTATTATTTTGCATTCACGAATTAACTGAAGTAATCAAAATTTACTAGTTTTACCGCACATATTACAAAAAATTATTTCTTTATATTATATAAATAAATTTATCTATTTATATAAAAAACTACCAAGTAATCCTCCTAATAAAGTGAATCCAGTGGAACTCCACTAATGTGTAACTCTATTACTTGGCAACCCAATTGTTGTACTTACAGCTTGATTAATATGGAACTCGTCTGATCTCAGTTCTACAGCTCGACTGGTTGGGAACTCCCCGTTCCCAACGTTTTATATTGATATAAAACTTGACCGATGTGTAAGTCATTACACAGGGAGGGAGATAGAGAGAGACAGAAACTTTTACCGATGCACAGTGGGACAGAAAAACTAAAACCTGTTCTTAAATCAAATACTGTTCGAATGGACGTCTAAATTGATTGTCGTGTTCCAAAATACTTTTTTTTTAATTTTGAAGTTTTTATTTTTAATTTCGTTGTATGAACCATTTAATATTTGGAATTTATTTAGCTTTCCCCATACGTATACGTATATGTATAAGAGTAATTCCACGTCAAGCGGGACGAATTTTGGTAAAATTTGACCTTCATCTCTCCGATTCAGCTGTAAAGTTTTATGTGGGTTCTATATTACTAAAATATGACTTATAATTTTTATCAGATTTTTATAATAATTATTTTGCAAGTTATGGACAATTAAAAATTTCGAAAAATCGATCAAACGCTCCTATTCAAATATGAATATCTCTGGTTCTATTGAACTTACAAAATCCTGTCTTCGCTCATTTTAAAGCTCTTGAAATGTGCTTTCGTTGTAAATTTTCTATATTTTATGAAAGTTGAAAATTCAATGATTGTTTAACAAATTTAGCTTTAAAATCGATTTTTAACTAATTTTACCACCTTGGAAAATGTTGAAAAAAATATGAGCGTGTTCCTCGCTAAATTTCCTACCAAGTATGTAAATTTCAAGATGGAGAACAAATGGACACTGATACAAAAAAAATAAATTCGTTGCGCCATTGATGCCGCTCATGATATTATATACTACAAACCAAATAAATTTGCCGGTGCTTCACTGTTTAAAATGGTATGAATCAAGCTGGAAATGCATTTTTCTTCTTATTTTAATATAGCTTTCCCTTTTCACCACAATTTGAAGCAATATAAATGTCACTGTCAAGGTGTTGCAGGTTATAAACAAAAATGAAAACCATTTTAAACAATGACGCACCGGCAAATTTATTTGGTTTGTACCATACTCACGAAGTGAATTATGATAGGAGATTGTTATAAGGATTTAATAATACTATCTTGTTAAATATTAAAGAAATTTACATAAAACTTTTTTATTTGCTTACAGAAACTGTAAGAAATTCCGTAGCAGCTTCATCTTTTTGTTATTAACTTTTGTTGTGATACAGGTTCTACAAAGTGTAAAGAAAGTGTTCCATTCTTCGCTCTTTCAAATCGATCTTGTAAGATGATATCTTCTTCATAGTAGTACTTTTTATTGGTGAAATAACAAATATCGATATTTGGATTATTTCCGAATTCGCTTGGCGCCGAGTTGTTCCTGCGCCGAGTTGTCCCGGCGCTGAGTTGTCCCGGCGCCGAGTTGTGCCGTTGATGGGATCCTGACGGTGTTCCATGCTGCCTTTTAATTTCTTGAGTGTCCCTCCGATGCCGTCACATGGGCCCTTTCCATGTGCCGTCTCAAAAAAATGCCATTCTGCTAGTACGCCAAAATCTTCTTCGTGGTGACAGAGGTTTATGAAATTATTTTTGTTTTTATACTGAGCTCTGGCTCCGTCCGAGAAATAAATTATTGTTTGCACATGACGAATCTTCCTCTGCAAATATATCATCAATTGGTACTGAAACAGGTGGACGGCAATTGTATTGTGCTTTAAACATTCTGAGATCGCGACAAAATTCTTGTGTCTTATGTCTCCATTTTCATTGTAGTAAATAACAATCGGATGCAATGTCACTTGGTCATTATTCCAATGTATCTCCTCAACGGCATCTTGGATTACAAATGCATAATTTTCGGAAAAAACGCATATAATAATTAGGTATTTTCCGGTTTTCAAATGATTCTTCCACTCTGAAAAACCTTCGATTTCACGCACAGCTTTTACAAAAAATCCTGTACAGGTGGTTGTATCGTCTCCAAATTTGTTAAATCAACCGATACCGACTGTTTGTACCTTACGGTGTCTCGAAACTCATTCTCGAATAAATTTTGAACTGCTCTTCTAAATTTGATGTACCAGGCAGTTAATACAGTCTTTTAAATGGCAGTCAATTGTTGGTGGATTGCATAACATTCGAGCCAAGCAGTCTTTAAGTTCTGCATTGGCTGTAGTGTGTTGGATGTAAGATATGCTATTCTTGCACCATCAATCATTAATTTCATATTTTCCTGGATGCGGATGGCACCTACGCAAACACAATGAGTTTCACTTGCTACCGTTTCGGTCTGAGTTCAGCAAACTTCGAAAAACCGATTTTGACTTTCGGGAAATTTTCTGAGAAAATCCTGTATGTTTCCTTCAGATTGTTAAGTAACAATCTTTTCTGCTTTTGAATTTTCTGTTCATTCTCATTTATGGTCACGTAATTTTTTTCAACAGCCTCTTACTTGTTTTCAATTCGTTGCTCACCGATCAAAGGCAAACAAGGGATACAGATCAGGGCCCTGTTTCATAATGAAAATTTACTTTAATTATTAGTCTTGTAATTTGTAAAATTTGGTTTCGTAATGGGAAAGTACAATTCTACAAATTACAAGTAGTATTATCAAAAATATTAGTAAATTATACAAGTTTCTGTTCCATAATATTAACTAATAATATTAATTTGATAAAATTATTAGTGTTTACTAATATAATTTATACAAGTATCTATTTACCCATATTATCAAAATATTAGTAAAACACTGTCATTGTTTTGCATTGTTTCATTAAGTATTTTATTGAATTTCGTAAGATAAAAGTTAAAGAATGTTGCAAGATTTATTTTTTAATTCATCAAGTGACGAAGAAGGGGCTGTAGCTCATAATCGGCGTAAGAAAATTTTTAGAAGGCGTATAAATTTTGGTTTCGAGTCATCCTTAGAATACAACGAACGGACACCACATAACTTCCTTGTAATTTTTATAATGATTGTACAAGAATCTCGTTAATCTATTTATGCGCGTCATGAATTACGACTTTTGGTACGGACAATCGCAACTAAAAATAGGAGGTGCACAACTAGATATGCTATAAGTGTCTCAAATCCAAAATTTCAACTTTCTACGACCTACCGTATTTGAGTTATGCGACATAACACAACGAAAATAGTCAAAATAGATTCAGGGAAGGTCAAAACAGATATTTCCGTCAAAATCTGGAAACCGAAAAAAATCGGGATTATAATACTTCCTAACAAGGAAGTAAAAAGGTGGGACATTAAGTCCTAAGCAACAATAAATTAAGTGTAGCCTTACAGTGGCTTGGAAGTGGCAGCCAGTAGCATACAGTGGGAGATATGCACGGCGTTAGCAAAGCAACTATCTGTCGTTCTCTTAAGGCCGTCGTTACCGTTATTAATGAACGGAAAACTTAGCTGCTGAAGTTAATCGATTTTACTCAGTAGCTAGATTTCCTCATGTCTGCGGACATGGATTTCTGATACAAATTGATGCACCGGTTGAAAATGAAGCGGCATTTGTAGATCGGCATGGAAATCGTTCCAGAAATTGCATGTTTGTTTGTGGTCCATCAGGTTTGTTTTATTATGTTAGTTCGAGGTGGCCAGGAAGTGTTCACGACTCCCGTGTCTTACGTAATAGCACACTATTTCAAAAAATGGAAATAAGTAATATATTCCCGAATGCAGTACTTCTCGGAGATTCAGGCTATCATTTAAAATGTTGGCTAATGACAATAACAATAATTATCAACTTAAATCTATAATAAACTGTGTATGGGTATAAGTATTGTAATATAACTTATACAAAATTATAGACGACTTTTTACGTACCTACATATTTGATCAATCAACTTTAGAACAGCAGCCTGTCTAGCCGTCTCGATTCGATAGCTTGTACTTTTCACTTGTATAAACCAGGTAATACTATTAGTGTAGACATTTGTTTATGGAACAAAAATTATTAGAACTAGTAATTTGTAACTTGTAACTTGTACTTTTTAACTAATAATATTAGTACTATTATGAAACAGGGCGAAGAAATCAAATATTCTTTAATATCTGACGAGATATGATTAAATCCTTGTAACAATCTCCTATCATAATGCACTTCGTGCGTATAATATCATGAGCGGCACCAATAGCGCAACGAATTTATTTTTTTGTATTAGTGTCCATTTGTTCTTCATCTTGAAATTTACATATTTTGTTGAAATTTAACGAGGAATACGCTCATATTTCTTTCAAAATTCTCCAAGGTAGTAAAATTAGTTAAAAATCGATTTTAAAGTTAAATTTGTTAAAAAATCATTGAATTTTCAACTTTCATAAAATATAGAAAATTTACAACGAAAGCACACTTCAAGAGCTTTAAAATGAGCTAAAACAGGATTTTGTAAGTTCAATAGAACCAAAATATATTCATATTTGAATAAGAGCGTTCGATCAATTTTTCTAAATTTTTAATTGTCTACAACTTGCAAAATGATGATTATAAAAATCTGAAAAAAATTCAGTACTTTTTTAATAGTATGGAGACATGTAAAAAGGAATCAGGCGTTTTTGAAGATATGAGGTTTCGTAGCTGTCCCGGTTGACGTGGAATTACTCATAAAGGAAATCCACTCAAAAATCAAAAATCTAAATTTTGGTATTGAAATGTTTCTTATCATGTCCGACTGATAAGTTTTTGATGAATTTTAGGTGGAAGTTCGTCTGTATGTCAGTGTGTGGTTAGGATATGAAAAGAAATAGTACCTAGGTACTATCCACGGATGTATAGTATAATATAAGAGGTGAGCTTACAACTGCAAATCGCATGGCACTCGATAGTTACCAACTTCGCTAGACAGAGACAGACAACGAGCCGCTGTTAATAACGTAGTAACCAGTAGTGGAATTACGTGCACATCGCATTGAAGCGTTAGCTTTGAAACGTTAGTATTGAAGCATTCGTTTTTAAAACCGAATTATGTACAAATGTCAAAAATTGGGTAATTTCTCAATTTAGTTAAAGAACAGTTGTTGTAGGTGTTAGAAGTATTCACGAATTTCATGTTTATTATTGTTGTATTCAATTATTTGTTTTTATTAGAATATTCTGACGTTTTGAAACCTCATTCTAATAAGATTATTAAGTGTCAACACGTTTTATAGAGCTTCATTAAATTTTAATTCTAAAATCAGAATAAACGGACTTTTATTCAAAATAGTAGAACTAAATTCCACCTAATTACAATAGGTTATGGGCCTCTAATGCGCATGGTGATATTATTTCGGTAAAAGTAAAGAACATTAAAAGGATATTTTTGGATTAAAATAAAACGAAATTTTAATTAAGAACGTGTTGGTGTATCATAAGGAAAAGAATTATAAAAAACAATAACAACTGAAACGAAATATACGCTTGCAAAGTTGAATAATTCAAATTACTTCAATTGGCGATATAGAATAAAAATGTTGTGGATAGAGAAAGGTGTTTGGAGTGCGATCGGATCAGAAAAACCGGATCCAGTGACGACTGCATAGACTGAAACAGACGAAAAAGCCCATTCGACAATTGCTTTATCAGTTGAAGATGATCAAATTAAACATATAAAAAATTGTACATCAGCAAAAGATTCATGGGACAAACTAAAGGAATTTCATGAAAAAGATTCACCAAATAATCGTTTATTTGTCATGAGACAAATGATTACACAACGAGTTAGTGATGATAGTAACTTAGAGTTTCAAAAATGAACGGGAAAATGA
Organism: Cantharis nigra; assembly: GCA_958510845.1. NCBI lineage: Eukaryota > Metazoa > Arthropoda > Insecta > Coleoptera > Cantharidae > Cantharis > Cantharis nigra. The sequence continues at coordinate 63,499,643 of OY294028.1, forward strand.
ACGAGCTGTTTCAGAGATTGTTAGCTTTCGATGGAGACATTAAACCAGATTTCATCATAAGTTCATCATTACTTGGTTCATTACCAGAAAGTTATGATGGGTTAGTAACTGCATTAGAAGCTTGCAGTAAAGAACTAACGACATCAACAGTTTGTTCAAAATTGATCGCAGAATACAGACGTCGTAAAGAAAAAGAAAAAGGAAAAGAAAATAATGACGAAGTTGCGTTACGAGTCGGTGCTCTGGCTAAGAAAAGCGAAATTATCTGTTATTTTTGCAAAGAAACAGGCCATTTCAAAAGGAATTGTGAAAAATACAAGGAATGGTTGAAAAATAAAAATGAAAATTCACAAAGAGCAAATTTGACAGAATGTAGCGACGATAATGCTGTTACCGAATTTTTATTATCAACATCAGTAATTGATAATGAATGGATAATAGATTCAGGAGCAACTTGTCACATTGTTGGATCAAGAAACAGTTTTGTCGATTTCAATGAAAAACATCATGAACAAGTGTGTGTAGCAAATGGTCAGCAAGTCAAAGCAATTGGTAAAGAAAATGTTTGTGTTAATTTTGTAACCAAATCAGGTGATACAAAAACAGTGAAAATTGTAGATGCGTTGTATGTGCCAAGCATAAAGGGAAATTTAATTTCTATAAAGAAACTGACTGATAAGGGTTACACAGTGATTTTTGATAAACGAGAATGTGAAATAAAGAAAGGCCATATAGAGGTTGCATCAGGAGAAATTACAGGCAACTTGTTTAAACTGAAAAACGCCGAATAAAGTTTCCATAGTTAAAAATATTGATCCAAATTCGAAATATGGATTAAATTCGGAATTAAAGGATAATTGTATTCATAGGTGGCACAGTGTACTTGGACATAGAGACATTGAAGTTGTTAAAACATTGGCATCAGGTGAACTTGTGAATGCTGTACAATTCGATAAATGTAATGAAGAGTGCAAAAACATTCTAAACTGTGAAGTGTGCCTTCAAGGAAAAATGAGCCGAATGAAATTTCCACAAAAGTCGAAAAATCGTGCAACTAAAGTGCTGGGTTTGATACATTCGGACATTTGTGGACCCATGCAAACAAATACACCATCAGGAAAGAGATATGTGCTTACTTTTATCGACGATTTTTCAAGATATACAGTAATTTATTTAATTGCGAATAAATCAGAAGCATTTGAAAAGTTTAAGGAATTCGTGCAATTATGTTTGACAATGTTTAAAAGAAAACCAATGGTTATTCGTACGGATAGAGGAGAGTATATGGGTGTGAATTTTGTGCAATATTTAAAGGAAAATGGTATTCAGTATCAAAGAACAGCACCATATAAGCCACAACAGAATGGTGTTGCAGAAAGGAAGAATCGTACTCTAGTGGAAATGGCTAGATGCATGATAATAGAAGCCAAGCTTGAATACAAATTCTGGGGCGAAGCAATTACTATGGCAAATTACATACAAAATAGTTTACCAGCAAGAGATATTGAGAAAACGCCATATGAGAATTGGCTAGGTAAAAAGCCTAACTTTGATCGGATCAAAGTGTTACACGCATATACCAGATGAAAAAAGACGAAAACTGGATTCAAAGACAATTCAAACAAATCTTGTTGGATACAATATGGCTTCGAAAGCATACAGGTGTTTTGCACCATCAACAGGAAAAATCATCGTTAGTCGAGATGTAAAATTCATCCACAAAGATAGCGACTGGAAAATGGATCAACAAGAAAAAGAAGAATTTTTCAGCGCGGATGAAAGTAATGAAGCAGAACTGAACGATGTATTACTACAAAGAGAAAACACGACAAGAGTAGCGGTTGATAGCGAAACAACAGAGGTTCGTAAATCTGAACGGTCAAATAAAGGTGTTCCACCCAAAAGGCTGATTCAAGTGATGAAAACAGTCAATAAAGAGGTAATTGAACCAAAAGGTTATAATGAGGCAATTACCTTGAATCAAAAAGAAAAATGGATCGAAGCAATGGAGAATGAAATGTCTTCATTGAGGGAAAACAGTACATGGGAATTAGTGAAATTACCAGATGGTTGTCATGTAATTGGATGTAAATGAGTTTATAAAATCAAAACAGATGCCAATGGTAAAATTCAGCAGTTCAAAGCTCAATTGGTGGCACAAGGATTCTCGCAAAAGTTTGGATCAGATTATGATCACGTATTCGCTCTAGTGGTAAAACAAGCAACATTCAGGATTTTACTTACAATTGCGACGAATGAACAAATAAAAGTGATTCATCTTGATGCGAAATCAGCATTTGTCAACGGGAAATTGGATGAAACAATTTACATGAAGCAACCACCGGGATTCAAAGTTGAGGAAAAAGAAGATCATGTTTGCCTCTTGAGGAGGAGCATAGTATATGGATTGAAACAATCAGCAAAAAATTGGAATAGGGCAATTCATCAGGTGTTGGTTGATGCTGGATATATTCCGAGCAGAAACGATCCGTGTCTCTACGTATTCACGATTGAAAGCAAATTTGGCTATGTTTTGATATATGTTGATGATCTGATCATTTCTAGCAAACACGAAGAGTTATTACTGGAATGTGAACGAATTCTGGGTGAAAAATTCAAGATCAGTAATCTGGGTGCAATTAAAAATTATCTTAGACTACGAGTTAACAGAAACTCTCAGGGAAGTTTCGCATTAAATCAAACGGCATACATAAATAAGATCGTTAGTGATTTTGGCCTGACGGATGCAAAATCATCTGATCTTCCAATTAGCATTTCATATGATAAGGGTGGTGGTTCAGAAAAGCTACCCAACAATGAAAATTATCGACGATTAATTGGCTGCTTATTATATTTTTCGATGTATACTAAACCTAATATATCAGCAAGTGTATCAATTGTTACAAGAATTTCGTGCTATTTGATTTTTTTAAAGAAATATTGTTTATACCTCGTTAACTATTTGGGATTGGAACCAATTTAATTTTCATTTGTAGAAATTTTTCTAGAACTTTTAATTTGATTAATATAGATATATATAATAATATAATTAATAATAATTCAAGAAATTATTAATCTATACGACGAAAATACACCAGATGGGTTAAATAAGAAATTTTACCATATAGCGGCCCATGAATTAGCTTGGCGAGGTGGGGAAGCCGTATTTTGCTTGATCAGTTATTTTTGTGAAGAATTTGACAACAAAGGCGAATTTAAAGGAAGAATTGAATACAATCCTATTGTTTCAAAGACAGCGCAAGGAGGATCAAAAAAACTTACAGATTCTAAATGGCTAATTGTGAATGAGAACAAATCATTGTGCCCAGTAAGGTAAGAATTACAAGTTCTTTATAATAATATATTAAATTAGCTAACAAAATTTATACTAAAACAGATTGCTAAGAAAATTGATTTCGAAAAGAGGTGAAAATGTACATATCCAAAGACTGTTTCTTACCCCTAATCCCAATTGGGAAAAAGGTAATTTATGGTTTAAGAATTCACCAATAGGGAAGAACATTATTGCAAGATGGACTAGAGCTGCAGCGGAATCTATTGGTATTGATACCAAAACTGTCAAAATTTCAAATCATTCACATAGATCGACCACTATTTCGCATTTAGCTAAAGCTGGTATACAAGAGGAATCACTAATTAAAATTACTGGACATTCAAGTAGTACTTCCCTTAAACCATATTTGCAGATGGATGAAGAATACCACAAGAGAATTGTACAAAACATACGAACGGAAGCTGTACTGAAAGATGTTCCTAAACTATTCCCAAGCAATGGACTTCTCCAAGAACCAAAGCATTCAAATGTATATAATAATTGTACATTTAATATTCCCAAATTAATTTTTATAATATTATGCGAGTTGAATATAATTATGTAAAAATTAATTTTATTAAAGAAACTGTTTACATTTAAAAAACAATATTATTAATAATGCTGCCAAGGGTAGCGGGTAATTGTCATTTTTTGACAATCACCCGGGCCAAATATTCGTTTTTCAAATTTTCACTTAATTTTAATGGGATTGGCTACTTTTCAATTGTTTTTGACAATGTCATTGGTGCAAGTCGGTCATGTGACAGGTGCGGGCGATTCTCATTGTCATTGATATTACCGAGTTAGTGATAATAAATATTGTAAATTTGAAATTGTTAATTCAGGAGTGAATAATTTTTTTAAAATTAATTTAATTTGGGAAGTAATCCGATACGTGGTTTAAATTATAGTTGGGAAGCGTTTTAGCAAAATTTCGGATCTTATTAAAATTAAAGTTACCCGTGCACACCCAGTCGAGGTGTGGTGATCTTATTATAAAGGAATTGCAATTCTTCGTGGTAGGTGTGCCAATTATTTTTTTAGTTAAATACAACTACCGCACCGTAGTAAATTGTTATTATTTACAATTCATTATTTATTAACATTTTGCGTACCGACTGAATTTTTATCTCTATTCAGTTTACGTTCGGTTACTATAATTTTTTATCTATTTTTGATTAATTTCGATAATTTGAATTGATTTAATCTCTTTGTTTGTCAATTTGATTTATTTACATTAAACTCTGTTCGCGCTCCTGTATATTACTTTAATTTCCCTACCTTTTTTTTTTAAGTACCAAGGTTAGTAATTTCCTAATCTCACCTGGTGACTTATTCTATAATTACTTGGCGCCCTCATTATCAAATTTTTCGACAGGTGAGCCACTGAGCTAGACCAGGGAATATTTTTGTACCCTTTTTTTTTAAGCTACAAAAATCCCATGAGCCCTGAGATCCAAGGTACGTTTTAGATCATTTTAATTTTTTTTTAATAGGTAGGAATTATCGGGGTACGCAATATTGGCACAAAAGGTTTCTGAACCAACGCAAGAGGATTGGATCGAACTGAAACGCTTACTTAAGAGGGGCGATACATGTAAACGCCTGAATTTTGACCGTTTTTTAGAGGCTGATTTAAATAGGATAGAATGAATGAATCGTTTTTAAATTCAGTTCGTTTATTCATTATATATTAAAATATAAGTTCCAAATTTTTTTTATTTTATTTTTTTTAAATGACCGCCGTAGTAACTAATCTTTTAAGACCCTAGCGGCAAAAGGCATCAATCGGCGGGATTTTTAGCTTCTGTTACAGCGATCTGAGATCAAAAATTTTGGTTTGAGCATGTTCATAAAACATGTATCTTCTAGTTGAACCAATAAAAAACAAAAAAGTCAAAAAATCGTAAATTGGCACGCTTTAGAAAAAAAAGTCCAGTTTTTCATCCTTTTTTTCGATGGGTATATGGTCAAAAATGGTAATTTTTGAAATTTTTTTTGGCATGTTTGAGATTCAACTAGAAACTAATACTATAGAGAAGACGTGTGCCAAATTTCATAACAATCGGTTGAGAACTTTGTGAGTTATCTTGCCCGCCAATTTAAAAAATGTAGTTGCGAGAAAAACGCGTTTAAAGTTTTGACACACAGAAACTCTATGATTACAGCGATATACCAACTAGTCAGCGATACTAGGGCCATACATTTGAGATGTTATTTTAACTATTTATGCATTTCTTTATTTATTTTATTTCTATTTATTTTACATGTATCGCCCCCCTTAAATACTTAAAGGGCACTGCAGATTTCTCGTTGATGCTTGGTGGTGCTGAAAACCAAAATGATCTTATCGCATATGCGGATGCAAATTGGGCCGAAAGCAGAGTCGATAGAAAATCCAATAGTGTATATGTTTTAAAACTATTTGACGGTGTAATAAATTGGAGTTGCAAGAGACAATCATGTGTTTCGCTGTCGTCAACTGAAGCAGAATTTATCGCCTTGTCAGAAGCATGCAAAGAAGTATTATGGGTTCGTCGCATATTAAAAGATTTTAATCAGCAAATGGACAAACTAACTATAATATTCGAGGACATTCAGAGCTGTTTAAGGCTAATGGAGGAGGAGAAATTTTCAGGAAGATCAAAGCATATCGATGTGCGATATTATTTTGTGAAGGACTACGTTGATAAACGAGTGGTCAAATGTATTTATTGTCCGACTGAAAAAATGGTAGCGGATTTGTTAACAAAACCTCTGTCAGCAGCTCGCATCAAAATATTAAGAAAGGAATGCGGTGTGATGAAATCGGAATAAGGAGGAGTGTTAAGGCTCATACACAATTAGTCTGTAACAGTAACGAGAACGGGAACGGGAACAGTAAAAAGATAAAATACATGTATTCAGGTGGCTCCATTCACAATTAGCTAGAATCCTATATTAGGAAGGAAAAGTAATGATTATTCTAATATTTAAGGAATATAATATATTTTATATTATATTAATGTAATAATATATATTTTTTTAATTATTTTAGGTTGACATCATCACATCACAAAATTGAAGTTCCTTCAAAGAAGAAGATTCCTTTAATTCAAGTGGATCATTATGTAATCCTGCTAAACGCAAAAAAGCGAAAACTAGTGAGCTCGGCTCGGCTGTAGAAGCGTTCAAAAAATTTGTTGACTTTAAGACAACTGTAAATGTAGTTACGCCTACGCCGGAAGAAGTTGCTGATAGTGCTTTCATGAGAAGCGTAATTAGCGATATGTCGTTAATAACTAAACCAGAGCATAAATTGAAATTTAAATGTGAAGTTATGCAATTGTTATTAAAATACACAGATATGAAATAAAAATTCCATGCGTTTTATTTATTTATAATCTCCCTCTATTTACATAACTAAATTGCCAAGGCACATCACCAACAGCAGATACAAGATATTCTGACAGACGATCGCTCATATCATAAACAATTCTTGATGCCATATTTGCACTTAATCTTGGTATTGGTGTAAGGTTGGTATCATTTCTAGTTGTTCTACGCCAGTCGCCCTCTACTATGTCCATGTCATCATTCTGTAATACCCTATCTACCAACTGAGGAGGCATATAATTAGCCTTTATTTCAGATTTCAAGAAATTATGTAAACAAACGGTTGCTTTTACCATTGCCTCACATGTAGGAAGTGAGCATATTATTGGAGAGCGAAAAAAAAATTTTCGATTGTACGCCTTGCCCTTGACAGCCGATAATTAAATATAAGCTTTTTTTCGCTTAAATATTTGCCGGGATATGGCCTCATTATGTAAGGTTTAAGTGGAAAGGCTTCATCTCCAACAAAATAATAACCCATTTTTATTTCACTTCCTGATAAATTATTTTCAGTTGGTAAGATTACTTTTCCTTCCTCCAAGTCTTTTCCTATTTGTGATCTTCTGAAAACGCTAGCATCATTTTCAGCACCGTGTGCTCCAATACCAACCCAAATAAAATTATAGTCGGCATCACAGCAAGCAAGTAATACAATGCTGAAATGGCTTTTATAATTGAAATATTTTGAACCAGAGTTTATAGGACACTGCATTTGCACATGTTTTCCATCGTAGCTCCTAATGTGTGTGGAAAATTCCATATTTTTAAAAACTGGTTGCTCACATTTAACCATTTATTTCCTTCAGGGATCCTTATATATTGTGGTTGCAACACATACCAAATTGCATTACATGTCTCGTAAATTACTTTTGACACGGTACTTCGACCAACTCGGAACTCCCAAGCTAAACCTTGAAATCCACCCCCCTAAGCCAAATATTTCAAAGTCCTTGCTAAACGCAACTCTGGACATAAACTTTCTCTTCTACTTCTCTTCAATCATTTTGGTTTTAACATGTGAAGTAATTTGTTGAATTGTGGTGGATACATACGAGTGTATTGAAAAAACATCTCATGATCGTAATTTTTCATGTGATAAAAAATGTTTACGAATGCTCCTTCTCCATTCCGTTCTGCATTAATGGGGCGCACCCACCACCTACAGGCATTATATATTAGTAAAAAAATTATTAAAGATTAAAAAAAAACCTTCTCGATCTTGCAGAAAAATTACAAAAAAGTATTAGTAAAAATCCAAATAACACTTCCACCTCGCCGTCATTGGATATTACCGGAGTAAAAGAGTCCATTGTATAAAATAATTATATGAGTGCGTCAATTTTTAACATAAATCAACATTGAGATTATAAACATCAAATTGTATCTGTTGCATATTTGCAACCAAATATCCCTACATAGCTATCGTTACTGTTCCAGTTCTGGTTTATTGTGAACCGACGATTCATTTCGTTCCCGTTCTCGTTACTGTTACAGACTAATTGTGTATTAGCCTTTAGAATAGTATTCACGAATTTCATATTTATTATTGTTGTATTCAATTGTTTGTTTTTATTAGAATATTCTGAAGTTTTGAAACCTCATTCTAATAAGATTATTAAGTGTCAACACGTTTTATAGAGCTTCATTAAATTTTACACAAATGAAGCAATAGATTTTTTGCGCTTCATTGTAAGATGCTGCCGCAGATGAAACAAAGTGGCTTGTATATTTACTGGTTTTCTTGTTCTCTGGTTTCTTCTTCGAGAAATTGCTTGATGTAGATGCTTGATTTTCTGGCATCAAATCGTCTGGAGTGCCTGGAAGGTCTGGAGAAAGACGAAGGTCATCATCCAGTGCAGGATTATTTATTAAAATATTTAGAAATAATATTTGGTTTCATATGTTGTTCATTTGCACGAGTTGGAATTTCATTTTCTAGTTCATATGTCTGTAATTCCAATAAAATATCATTATTCCAATGGTCGCCACTTTCTTGGGATTCGGGAATTTCTACTTGTGCTTCGTGATCAGATTCAATTCCCAATGTGTCTGGTAGATTGTCGGTACCTAAGTGAATATCTGACAGTAAAGATAAGAGTCTTTCCTCGTTATCCATCAGTTTCTTCGTGGATTTTTTCCCACCTCCTGTTTGAGTAACATCTATTTTAATCTCCCTATGTTATACAGTCAAAAACGGGACGACAAAATAGAAAAATGTATAGATACAAAATTGAAGACAATGAAATTCTTAACAAAAAATATCTACAAAGTTTTGTTGTAAAAGAAATTGTTATGTGTCAAAAAAGGCTTCAAAAAGTACTATTTACATTGTTAAGATAGGGGTGTACGAATACTTTTTTTGGCCACTGTATATGCCTTATAATAATTGATTTTTTGAAGTTACTATTTTACGATTTCTTGCAGTTCATTTTTAAAAATTAATAATTTATTTAGTTCGGAAATGTATAATAGTACTTAAAAAATATGTACCTACTACTTACTTTTTTCCACTGATCTGCCGTTTTTACAAGTCCTATTCCTAAAGAATTAACTCTTTCTGCAAAATTTGACTATAACTTTTTCACGTACCTACATTTACCTCAGAAGGTTTGGTCCTATTGTGCAAAATAATTTTGTGTTCTAGCACAAAATTTAAAAGTTGATCGTATTGTTTTGTTGTTGTTTTTTGAAGTCACTTTTTTTCCTTGTTCCTCGTATATAAGGTAAGTAATGATATCTTAATTATTAAAACGATTATTTCCGATTATCTTATGTTATAATAAAAGGTACATAAATATAACATCATAATAATAATAAATATAGTTTATTCATTATAATAAGGATCACATGAAACGTCAATAAATTATTCCACACAACACAATTACGAAATACGAAACTTGAATGTTTGATAATCATTTAAAACAAATAAATATATTACATATCACATCATCTGGTAAGCTAGTACCAGCAACACAGTCACTTACGCCGAGTATTTCGTTAACGATCAACGTTATGATGAGATACATGGTATAAGGTTTGGACAAATCTGTTATAATACATTAGGGTGTCCGTTATTTCCCAATGTGGTTTTTATTTGTTGCCGCCCCATGAATTTTTAGTTTTTGCTATTTTGGTTTTTGTATTTTCTAATTAAACCGTGCCGAAATCATGTTACAACTCCTATTTAAATAACATGGGCTATTTTTGACATTTTGTATTTAATTTTTTTTCTCTGAAACAAATAAGGTTACAGCAATGACCAATATACTGCTGAATGAGTTAGCTGAACATAGGAAATTAACATGTAAAAACTTATTTATGCAAATTCCCGCTTCCCTAGTTATTTTAGAGATAAAATTAAAGACACAAAAATAATGCAGAAATATGCATCCTCATTGGCTTCTGAATTATAATTTGTCACATCCACTTAACCAAAAAATGAGCGTCATAAATACATTAAAACATAGAATCCAAATTTGCGTGCCTGATGAGCTTGTTAGTATTAAGTTATGTGATCTCAAATCTCAGCTCCTCCATAATGGATATCCAGGACGTTTAGTGGACTGGACCCTCTTCCGGAAAAGACCACCTATCCTACCGATGAGACCTGTAGATCCTGACACAGACATCAAAAAGAAGCACAGCCAAATCACCGTCCACCCGCGGTTAGCTAGCAAGTTAAAACATCTATTCAGAGAGCTTACGATCAACGATGAATTGTCTGTAACTTTCCACAACCGTTTCACTTTAGGTAGGTTACTATATTCTTTGACAAAAGACAAAATTCCTTCCTTAGAAAAGATTAATGTAGTTTACAGCATTGGATGCGAATGTGGTGCAGTCTATATTGGCCAAACAAGACAAAAGCTGTCTGCAAAGGTCAAACAACACATGTATGATATAAAAACAGGATCTACTAAGACTGGCTTAGCAGAACACGCCAAGAACTTTACACACAAGTTTGACCCCAACAACATCAAAGTATTGGCTAATGAAACTAACCATTATAAAAGAATTTTTATGGAAGCAGCGTTTATTTCTACCACAACCAACAACGTTAATAAGCAGACGGATTACAAATATATCAATTCAGGTTTTAAGGACCTTCTTTTAAACTTCCTAAGTAAGGTGGACCCCAAATGATTTTCCAGTGTTAAAACCTTTATGGCAAATTCTTGCATTTTTCTTGTTTAAGAATTTTTTTATTCCTATTTATACAGATTGTTTATATCTACAGTTTTTGTCAGTTTGTTGATGTATTATTTTTGTTTACGGTTTGTTGTTTACACTTTTTGTTCTTAATAGGAAACTGTTTGAGTTTTGTGAATTCGACATCTATTAACTAATTTATTAATAGAGGTTACTATCACACTTATACAATAAATAGTTATTATCTTTGCGTTTCCTTGGCTACTTAATTTCAGTTGGTTGCATTTACTTTTATCAACGAATATAGGGAAATACTATTATTATTGACTCTATTCTCACTAGATTTTTATATTGAAATAGGTTGAATGTTAAACATTTATACATGTTACTTTTAAATTTTATTTATTGACAACGTTGAATGTAACCATAGTACTGGCCTATGTGTCCCACGTACAATCAATTTTTTGAAATCGAGCAACCTTACCATTTTTACATGTTTGGTGAGTGTATTCAATTTTTAAACATTTCACGTACTTATTTTTGAAGTTTTGTTTCCATATCAGTCCTGAGGATGGAGAGAATATAGTCCTCCGAAACGTTGGCTGACAAGTTGTAGATTTGTTTGATTAACTTGTCCGAATAACCTGAGACTCCCTTTTCCATTAAAACAAATTTTATTCAAAATTAAAAGTTTACTAAATAAACTGTATTGATTCAACAATTTAGTAAATATAAACGAAAATCTTTAGTATTTAAAATTGTTAAAGTTCATCCGTTTCGGTTTCGAGGGAGGTAGAACAGGTAACTTCTCTGTGGCAATGCTCTAAACAAACAAATTTCTCACAGGTACCGCAAATAATTCTCATTTTTCTGTTCTTGTGAGAACCACATAGTCCAGTAAAATTAGATAAAAAAAAAAATCGGTAAAGATCTGAATTTTGGTACACATATTTATTACGGCTTCTTGTTCAACATACTAAAAGTCCCCGTCGAAATGTGTTGCGCTCGAGCCGCCATCTTGGAAAAACGATACACTTTTTTAGTTTTTTGTCTATATCTCGGCAAATTGTGCTGATAGAAAAAAAACGTTCAGATAAAAATTGTAGTTTATTAAATTTTCTTTACAAAAGTTAATATACATTTTTTTGTATCTCCAATACTTTAGCTTTATACACTACAGAAGGGATATGCATTATGCACGATGTTCATGCTTACTATAGAGACGAAACTTTATGCGACGCATATCTTTCTTATACCTCTTTGTACCGGAGAAATAGTCAGTGTTAAAGATAAAGGATTTACCACCTTGAAAAAATAAATTGACTGCATTGAAACGACAAAGCTGCAAAAACACCTTCTGTAGCAACGTCGGATTACAGCTAAAGTATGAGAGATACAAAAAAATATATATAAACTTTTTTGAAGGATGTTTAATAAACTACAATTTTTATTTAAACTTTTTTTTGTATCAGCACAAGTTGCCGAGATACAGCCAAAAAACTAAAGTAGTGTGCCTTATTTCCAAGATGGCGGCTCGAGCGCAACAGATTTCAACGGGGACTTTTAGTATGTTTAACAGAAAGCCGTAATAAATATGTATACCAAAATTCAGATCTTTACCCATTAATGTTTTTATTTGCCGAAAATTGATCTAAATTGACTGGACTAACACTTGTGGCAGGAAAGCATACCTACACACATTTATTCGATATAATGATGAATTTGTAAATAATTTCAAATTTTATCAACAGTAGTGCGGACCTCTGTTCCCCGACGCGACTGCCGGAGGGTTAAATGTTACATTGAATATTTTAGTTTAAAATTCTTTTATTTTAACGTTTATTGGTCGTGTTAAATGTTACATTGAGTACATTTTTTTTGATATTTGAGTTTTTTTTGTGATTTTGAGTTATTATTATTAACAAATATAAAGAGCAGAGGTACAGAAGTAATTATATAGCTCAATAAGCAGTACAAAAAAAATACAAAGACAAGTCCAATCGACTTACAACAGTTACAACTTAAACACTATTCAAATCAACACTGTAAATTGAATGAAAATCAAAATTTTAATTTTATTTATGGTAATATGCAAACCCACCCTTATATTTGTTTCTTTGTTGTTGTCATTATCTACATTTTACTAGTCAATGTAAAACCTAGCTAAATAAGTAGGTCATGCAAAATAAATAAGTTGTTGTTAATAAATATCACAGTCAAGTACAATGTCAATTTATTCTACATAGTTTATCTTAAGAAAGTATAAAATATAAAATTTAGTAAACTATCACAGGTTATCCCAACTAGCCCAGATTACGTTGGAATGAAAAGAAGCAAGAATAAAACTTTGTGTGAATTAATAATTTTCTTTTAATTATAATTTTCTGGTTTTCCGCAGGGATGTCGTCAAACAATGGTAAAGTAATTTCTCAGGAAAAATTAAGAGGTTCTGAAAATTTCAACAAGTGGAATTATTCGATGCAAGCACTACTTACTGGAACTAAATTATTTAGAAAAATGTATTTTGGAAATCGTACCAGTTTGTTAATATCGACAAGCTTGGAATCTTGCTCATCAATGGATGAATATATTAATAAAATTATTGGAACGGCCAATAAGTTAACAGAGATCGGTTTCCAGATTTCAAAAGAAATTGGATCATTTTTACTGGCAGGACTTACCGACGACTACAAACCATTTATAATGGGTGTAGAAAGTTCCGGGATAAAAATAACAGGTGATGGAATAAAAACTTGTTCATATGAAATTGGTCCATCAGTAAATGTAAAAGAGCAGGTATTTTTCGGAAAGAAATTTACAGACAAACAAAAATCGCAAACGAAAGTAACGTGTTTTAATTGCAAAATGCCGGGACATTTTGCAAATAAATGCCCAGAAAAATCAAAGAAACAGACTGTTGTTAAAAATAAAAATGCATTTAATGTTGTGTTCACGTCAAGGGATTTAAAGAAAAACGAATGGCTTTTACATTCGGGTGCATCACAGCACATAACTTTCAATGAACACTGGCTAACGAATATTAGGTCCACGCCAACGAAAAGTATTCATACAGCAAATAATCAACAATTAGTTGTAAAAAGTATATATAAATTGTGACGATGAAATTATTATGATGAAAAACGTACCTTTTGTTCCAGGTCATAAAGCGTATCGTCTTGTTGATAAAAAATCGGGAAAAATAACGAAGGCTATGGACGTCTTATAAAAATAAGACGTCCAAGAAAGTTCAAAAATCAATTGTAACTCAAAGAAGGCTGAAAATTTCGAATCCTATGAAGTAGAGAACGAACCATCCATTGTTATTACATCAAAGAAAGACGAAAAAGAAATTACTCATAACGACAAAAGAGTCCGAATCAAAAATTGCATTGAGGATCTGAATTCAGTGGGAATTTCTATTCCAGACACTATACAAAAATTGAACGAAAATCAAAATGAATTGCATATTGTAAATCATTACTCGAATGATGGAAACATTACAATACAAAACGAGGAACTTGTTCAAACCCGTAAGGGAGAAGAATGTACCCGTTTGTTCTCAAAATGATTTTGTCTTGTTGTCAACAACTGAATCAATCCAAGGACCAGCAACTGTTCATGAAGCAATTTATAGCACAAAGAAAAATGGTTAAACGCAATAAAAAACGAATTTGATTCATTGATGGAAAATGAAACGTGGGCTTTAGTCGATTTTCCGCCCAACATAAAGGTTTAAAAGACAAAATTGGTGTTCAAAACAAAATGTGACGAAGGCGGCAACATAGCTAGATACAAAGCTCGTTTGGTTGAAAAAGAATGTGCACAAATACCAGAGGTCTCGACTATGGCGATACATAGTAGTTACTTGATGTTTACTTTACTTATGCTTTTTAATGGTCGAGTAAGACAGTTGGGTCTTTTAATCGAATTTTATGCAACGATTAACTGCTTGAAGTATAGTACGGTTGGTATTATATTTAAAACTGTAATTTAGCGTCATTTGAACTAATAGATCAGATTAACTTAAATTTAAAAGTGAAACCTGACAAGTAACGTGATAAAAAAAATTAATTTGTATACCTTACAACTGTAAGGTAAGGTAAGTTAAGTATTAATTAAGGAAAAGTTTCTATGGTCTGTCCCACTAGAGCTCGAGTGTGACTGGTACTTGATAACTCTCCGAAAAATACAATATATTCATATTTAATGACTTTTTTAATAATAAGTAATTACTAATACTAGTAAGTAAATACTACAAAATAATTCCAAACATCTAAACCATATCTGTAATGAATAATTTAAAATGAAAAATTTTAAATATTTTAGTTTACTATGGAAAAGCGAGAAAAAAGTGAAAATTTTACATCTCAGGAACAACGAATATTAATTGAATGTGTAGAATTACAAGCAAATGTAGTTGTAAATAAAAAAACTGATGAAGTCACTACACATCAGAAAAATGTCGCTTGGCAAAGCATTGCAAAAATATTTTAACTCGGAATTTTCAAACAATATTCGAACAAAATCATTAAAAAATAAGTATAGAGGAACAAAAAGGAAATTATTAAAGAAAAAAGATGCACAAAGGAAACAATAAATTTTTAAAACTGGCGGAGGAACTGCAGAAATTCCCAAGTACACTGATTACGAGGCGAAATTAATTAAATTGCTGGGTGTTTTTGTTTCTGGTTTACCATCGGTCAACGATTGTGACTTAGGTAAGTCCTGTAAATTTGATTTTCTGAATAAATGGAAACAAAAAAATTTTTAGGTTTAGAATTAGAAAATGTACCAGTATAATGTTATACTTCATCAGATGTACCAGCAGAACCCTCTACTAGTACAGTAGATCGTCGACCCGCAATTATTTTGTCGTATATCCGAAAAATCGAGTTTTGGGAAATCGATGTTAAAGATTGAAACGAAATAAAAAAAAATTGACACAAAAACTTGGTTCTATTTTCTGGTCACTTATAGTTCATTTCATTGCGCTTCTTTTGGTACTAAGATATGAAGCTTTTTATAAATAAATTTCGGATTTTAAGACACTTTTGTTCAAAAGTATCTTACCGTATACGCCACTTTTGACGAAATTTTTTGCATGCATGATACATACATCAAAATAATGTAACTATATATGTCAAAATAATGGTTAATAATATGCTTAATTAGTACGAGAAACCTAAAAATAATGAAGATATGAAATATATTTAAAAAATATCATTTTAGTAAATTCAGTCTTTAAAAATTCAGTCTCCATATAATAAATAATAAATGGTAAAAAAAGTTACCAAATTTGCATTCTGATAATAAAACAATAGATTGTAATTAAAAAAAAAAATTATAATAAAATAAAATAATTAGAACATAATTAATAACATAATTAATGTGTTTGCACTTATTTGTTTCATATTAATAAATTATTTCAATAAACTGTTGTAATATGTAAATATTGAATTTACTTCTTTATCAAATTCAAAATCTGGATCACAAATTAAATCATAAGTTACATGAAAAATGCATCAAAAACCACAAATTCCATGCACGTAAGATAAAACGAGCATAATACTTCACCTGTATTTCTGTTATAGTGCCGTATATAACACTAAATATGAACACATACGTCAAAATAATTGAGGATAATTTTCTTATACAATTTTACAGTGATTTTTGTCGTATATCCAAAAATTTGGCGTTTGAGGCAAT
Organism: Cantharis nigra; assembly: GCA_958510845.1. Taxonomy (NCBI): domain Eukaryota; kingdom Metazoa; phylum Arthropoda; class Insecta; order Coleoptera; family Cantharidae; genus Cantharis; species Cantharis nigra. The sequence goes on from OY294028.1 coordinate 63,516,207, forward strand.
ATAATACTAAAGCTACGGTATTTTGTGGCGTATAAGGCAAAATTCATACCCAATATCTCGCAAACTATACAAAATTGAAACATTCTGATAACACAGATCGGTAGAGAAAAAAAATTATACAAAATGGCTATCTTAACTAATTTTTTTTGATTTTGTGATGTACGACAGTATAATGGCGGGTCGACGAGATATTGTACTAGTTGAACCCTCCACTAGCACATCTACTAGATCAGCAGATTTATCAATAAAACCTCTTTACCTCTCACTAAAAAAGTAGAAGATATGCAAAGTGAGTTTTTTTATAAAAATTATTTTAATTGGATGCAAATTAAAACTTGAAATATTTCTAGACACTGCCAGCAATGCGACACCATGGAAGCAGCTGAGAAAGAGGATGACTGCAGAGTTAAGAACCCCTTTTAAAAAAGTTTATAAGGGCGATTCATTTAGAGGTACTTTTTCCAATGGGGAATTTATGACAGATCAAGCGTGCGTTAGTCAAACTATCACGATATTTTTGTTCAGTATTGTTTTATATTTTATCATGGAAAAACTTAGTTCTGCATAGTGTCTCCAAAGCCTTCAGCTGGATTTTTAACTGTAAATGGCTCTCGTTATCGCGCCATGATAACGGACTATTTGCTGCCTGAGATCGAAGCCCTTTATCTTGACAACATTTAGTTCCAACAAGAAGGCGCTACTTGGCATACAACCAGTGACAACATGGCTTTATTGCGAGAGCAATTCGGTGAGAAGTTAATTTCAAGCTTCGGACCGGTAAATTGGATCATGTGATATCACACCTCTGGATTATTTTCTTTGGGGCTTCGGCAAGTCCAAAGTCTGCATAGATAAGCAGACCACTATTGAGGAATTGGAAGCCAATATTACTCGAGTCATTCGCCAAATATGACACGAAATGCTAGATCGTGTGATCAAAAATTGGAACTTTAGAATGGACCATGTTAACCGCAGTTACGGCCGACATTTGAAAGATATAATATTTAAAAATTAAATGTAAAGAATGGTTCTTTTGTATGATAATAAAGATTCCCCAATAAAATTGAATTTAGTTGTTTATTTTAATTTTTGAAAAACGTACCTCTAAATGAATCACCCTTTATAAGGAAAAATCGGAAATAAACAATAAATATTCTCAAATTGCCGAAAGCAGATCTAAATATTGGTTGTGTCGATGGTACTCACATTAGAATCCAATTTCCAGGTAAACTTGTAATTACAGTATAATTTATTTTAAGGCTAGGATTTTGCGATGCGCTCTTGTATAACCAGCTTGCATTCAAAAACGGCTGAATAGATTTTCTTCAAATTTTGAAATTATATTAACGATAAATTAAGGACTGTCATAAAATAATTTTTTTATGCAATTTGTGTAATTTAGAATTCATTGTGTTTAAATACCATATTTGCAATTTTTTTAACAAAAATTAAAATAGATAAAATAATTACTAACAAAGAATTATCAATAAACAAAAAAAAAAATTGGTCGGGTGCAAAAAAAAATTGAATAGCACCTTGCATTCAAAAACGGCTGAATGGATTTTCTTCAAATTTTGAAATTATATCAATGATAAATTAAGGACTGTTATAAAATAATTTTTTTTTGCAATTTGTGTAATTTAGAATTCATTGTGTTTAATTAAATACCATATTTGTAGTTATTAATTAATAACATTCTACTTATATAAATAATGTACACGTCTAAAAGAATTCATAAAGACATTTTTTGAAAATTTAGTTTATCTATAACATATTATAAATGAAATTACAAATAATTGTTCAATTGAAATCAGGCGGGAATAACTTAAGATTAAATTAATCATTTATAGTTCAGTCATTATCACAGAGATGGGTAAGTGTTGTGTACAATTTAAAGCAAATTTACAGTTGCCTGTTTTATACAGTCGCACAAATAAATCGAAATGATAATTTGTAACTCATATATATTTTGAGTTACAATTCTAGAAATATTTTAAATGTGTGGTGAAACCTTCTCCAGTGCATGTTCTTATCAACACAATATTTTATGGTGGGGATTTGCATTTCGTTTCAAATCTACCAATCCATGGCAATGTTTTTATAATATGTTTGCTTTTCAGATGAATACAAAAACATTTTATTAAATAAATAAGTAGGTAATATAATTCGCATAATTTTAATTCGTTTAAAAAAGCATACAATAAAAGTGAATATATATAATTATAAAATATAATTTTCTACAATTAAAACAAAATAAATATAATATTACAAAAATACTCGAATTTATATTTTTATTTTCTTCCGTATTGAATCATATTTTACTAACAGAGGAGTAAAACCAGTGCCGTATTATTGCAAAACCCCATGAAGACCGGGCTTGTGGCGCAAAATTTCAAAAGATGCAAATTTTAAATTCAGGATGTAAGATGTTCACGTTTAGAGAAATATTTGTTAAATAAGTATATAATGTAGTAGGTACTCTTTAAATTCAGGAGTTATAATTACCTAATCATTAATCGTTTTAGTTATTATTATTATAAATAAGTTTAATTTTCTTTATAAATTTTTTTAACTTTAAAAAAGGTCAACTGAAAAAACGAGGATAGAGGCGAGGTGCAAAATATTAAAGGCTTGTGACATATCTCACTTGGTTAATACGCCTCTGAGTAAAACCCTTCGAAAAATCTGTTTCGAAAAAGGTTACAGCATTAGACCTCACGCCTACGGCTGCTTAAACCAGATTGTCGCGGTTAGTTACAGCAAATTATTTTTGAATTTTATATTTAAAATTTTCATTAAAGCGCGTGACATTGAAAATTAAAAAAAATTGCCTGCGGCGCTGTATGCCAGGCGACTCGCTTTGCTTGAGTTTTAAATGTTGAGATTTCACTCTTCGATTCCCGGGCCCCCCTACACGTAATTGTTAAATACACCACTATTATTGGAACTATCTATTATTTTTACTTCCTTGTAAGCAAGGAAGTATTGTTATCCCGATCTTTTTTCGGTTTCCAGATTTTGACGGAACTATCCGTTTTGATCTTCCCTGAATCCATTTTGACTATTTTTGTTGTGATGTCTATACGTGCCGTCGGTATGTCGCATAACTCAAATAAGGTAGATCGTAGAAAGTTTAAATTTTGGATTTGAGACACTTATAGCATTTAGTTGTTCACCTCCTATTTTTGGTTGAGAATGTCCGTGCCAAAAGGGCATTTGTTTATGACGCGCACAAATAGATTAAGGAGATTCTTGTACAATCATTCTAAAAATTGTAGTGTCCACATCAAATTTTTTTTCTAATAATTGAGAAAATATTTCCAAGTTCAATAGGCTCGTTTTATATTGGCATGCAATGAATATTATGTGGTTCCTCATTTTCCATAAAAGGAAAAAATTGAATTAGTGTGTTTCAAATAAATATTTTGATGTTCGCTGTTTTCTTAGATGATATCTTAATATAAATTATATAGTCGATATATAGGGATAAAAAACTTGTAAAATAAATTTTTCAATAAATAATGGTACCGTTCTACATGTGGTTTGTTTAATTTTAGTGGAACATGGAAACCTTAGGTGTAACAACTTTTTTTTGCCATGTTCGTATTTATATAGTACTACTACTATGTACTTAGATTCATTCTACTTCAATAGGCTATTCAGCTTTATGTTACAAAACAATTTTTGTTTTGTCGACCAAGTAATGAAACTAATGAATATAATTTGCAATAAAATTCACCTTTTATTTTGTTTCCGAAATTCAAACTTCTGGAAATACTAGTATGCAAATCTTTAAAATCACGAGTACCTAAATTAGTCGTATTTCATGAACATTTTCGACCCATTTAATAAATAAATAATAATAGTCGTATTCATAGACGATGCGTTACTTACACATAAAAACACTGCTTTTAAAATAAACCCTTATCAACCGCGTAAATAAAGTTGTAATAATAACAAATTAGATGTTATTGGTCTTACTTTTACCTGTGCTTTTACTTACAAGGGCTACTTCTCAGGTGTGAAATTTTGTTTTGCTTTATACTTATACTACATAAAGATTACACCTACGACATTACGTGAATGAAATAGTAGCGCGCCATATTCAGCCAATTTTGAAAAAATCGATTTTGAAAATTTTAGAACTAGGGTTAACGTTTAACTAACCGTATGAGATCACTTCAGCAAGTAAAAGTTTGTAGACTAGTTCTGTAAAAGCTGGACTAGCAATGAACCATACAAACCAGTATGGGTTCGAATCTGAACCCAACTACATTTTTTTTTTATTAATTAGGAGGTTTCTTTTATTCATTTGTATTATTTACGTGTAAAAGCAATTAAATGTATGCTAATTATCAGTAATTTAATATTGTAATAAATTAAATAAATAATATAATATATTATATCTATTTTATTTTATTTTAAAATTATTATTTTCAATAGAGACCATAAATTTTCAATCGTTACAAATAATTATTATATTACTGATACTTGACATAGATTTGATTGATTTTACACGTAAATAATACAACTAAATAAAAAAAATTACTCATAAATAATAAAAAAAAATTAGTTGGGTACTGATTCGAACCCATACTTACTTTGTATGGTTTATTGCTAGTCCAGCTGTTATAGAACTAGGCTATGAAACTGTCCTTGCTTAACTGAACTCACACGGCTACTTAAACGTAAAATCAAAAATTTTCAAAATCGATTTTTTCAAAATTGGCTGAATATGGCGCGCTACTATTTCATTCACGTAATGTCGGAGGTGTAATCTTTATGTAGTATAAGTATAAAGCAAAACAAAATTTCACACCTGAGAAGTAGCCCTTGTTAGTGCTGGGCGATGGTCATTTATTATCGAAACATCGATGTTACCCGATCGATGTTTCAATGTTTTGCCATCGAATCGAAACTATCGATGTTTGCTTTACGATGTTATCGCTACATTAGATGTTACAGAGAATTTGTAAAATAAAATTAATTCATGTCAAATACACAGTTGGTATTATACCAATATTTTTTGTCAGCAAAAGTAAAATTGTAATATATTAGTACACCGCCAGCGTCGAGTGGTAGCCTGAAATAAAGATAAACAACCGAGAATGCAAGAAGATAACAAACTCATTCATAAGAAGCTATCAAGTATCACCACTATCGCAAATCGCAACTCGAGTTACGGCGCCTATACCTTTTTTGGTATACACCTCCCTAAATACACCAGGGGACAGGAGTAAACCAGGTTTTATCTTTCCAATTCCCATTTTTAACAGATATTGCATAATGAGAATGACTAATGAGCCTTTAATGCAACATATAGCAGGTTATACCGAGTTGCTACCTGCTCCTGCAGTTTCTTGTAAACCACGTTTTAAGTTCTTTATCATGTTTTTTGCTTGATTTAAACTAATAGACAATAACATCGATATCACGAAAACATCAATGTTTTCAACCAATTTTATCGATGGCATCGATGTCCAGGTTAGACATCGAACATCGATGTTCTTCTATCGATGTCCCAGTCCCAGCACTTCTTACCTAGCATACTTGTCTATGAATCTGGGCGTTGACTCGTTGACTTGACGCGTAAGTGTGTCAACTGCTAAAACGAGATATTCGGTTCTATTCCGGACGGAATAGAAACTTTATTCTGACAGTCCTCCCTTGGAAGGAAACGGCAAATCACCATCGTATTTTACTAAGAAAGTCATTATAAGTCACGACGCTTCTGTAAAAAATCATTCAAAGAACAAAAACCTGATGGAATTCATTCATCATTTTTTCTTCTCTTGCTGCTCTACTATGTAAGATGGATCTTTACAACGCATTCCCCTTTTTAAATTGCCCCTTATGATTTCTGGCAGCATGCAGAAAGTGTAAAATTTAATTAATTTTTCTAGCATCTCATTTTCCCAAAATAAGTCATCTCTAATTATCTCTTCCACATATAAATCTTGATTATCGCCAGCGTAAATTACAAAAAGACATTTATGCATATTAGTTATATGCAACTGGCCTTGCATCTGCAATTTTAATTTATAAGGATTAATGATGGCTACAGCTTTCAATTAAATAGGTACTTACTTGATAATAATATTGGTGGTTACGTTTTAACTTCAAATTTCCATCTATTTCATGCAAACAGAAAGTTTTTCTTGTTTGCGCTGCTTCTGAAATAGCTAATTGGTTTTTAAAAAATATATATGGGGACTTAATTTCTATGAGAGTTTTGTCATTAGGAATGATACCTGAAAAACTGTAAGTTATATCTATTAACAAAACAATTATTACAATGCTAACCATCAGGCGAAGCTCCTAAAAACTTATGGACGCGATCTACAAATAATCCACAGGGAAGAATTTTTTTGCCTAATAAATTTTCCAACTTATCTAATGCCACAATTTCCTTGTCTTTTCCATAATTTGTAGCGTCATTGCCACAAAAGGATGGTTGAAGCAACTCTTTAACAGAATAGTGGCATGATGTACTTGGCCGTAATTTACAAAGTTTTCCAAAATTGGAGGCTGTAAGTCGTTCACTCCTTTCTTTTCTGTACACAGAACTTTCAAATTGCAGTCGCGTTTCCTTTTCAATATTTTCAATTGAAATATCCTATAAATTAAATTCATAATAAAAGTTAAATATACGTAAAATTTGATTTTATATCTATTCCGTACATTGAAAAGTGCTAATCGTCTTTCGCATTCATCTACAATCTCTTTTTCTGAACGTTCAGGCTGTAACGCATATACTCCGAGATTTCTTTTGGCTGTTCGTATTGTAGATGTTGATGCAACAGTTGTAGATGACTTAGTCGATGATTTTCTATATTTTTTTAGTTTTTGTTGTTGTCATGTATTTTTTTAATTTCCCGCTTGGACTTCTATTTAAAACGTCTTTTAGGGGTTTATAGTGCCATTGCTTTCCTGCAAACAAATTCATAATAATTTGATAAATTACATTGTGTTCAAATTAATTAATAAATGTATTACAACTTTCATAATTAGTTATTAATAAATAAATACCGTGATTATACCGAAGAGAAGTTAAATATGCTCTAGTTTGAAATGACCGTTTCTGAATTAAATTCAAACGTTTCCCGGCATTAAACCTATTTAAGACCGACATAAATGCTTCGGCTCTGTTGTTCGTTTCATTGTCAATTAATGATGAAGCATTTCGTATCAAAATATTTAGGGTCCCTAAATAATAAAAATTAGTAAATATATAACCAAAACAAAGTTGAAAAGACAAACCTTGAATATGTTGATATAACCCTGATGATCTGGCAGTCGTTACTTCTTCAGCAGTTTGACCCACTTTATCGCAATAATAGTCTTTGCAATTAATTAAATCGGCAATCAAAGTGCCTATGTCTCCATGAGCATTGTCATATATTGCTTTTTGAGCGATATGCTGCAACGCTTTTATAGTTTTGACGGTGAGCAGTTGCCGTGCAATTAGTGATAGTCCCGATTGAGGTTTTTTTTTATTGTATAACCCTTTGCCATAATTTTTTATAAGATGGTTGGAGCATTCAATTTTCTCAACCTGAAGTAAATTTAATGTAATTGTTTTAAACTTTTATGTTGTAATAGTAGGTATTAATGAAATTTACCGGTTCCTACCTGATTTCCATATGTTACATATTTTTTTATATTGGCATATACACTGGAGTCTCCGTCGGCGATGAATCTTTTGTAACGGATACCATACAATGTTTCGCTTAAATTAAAACTATTTACAATAATATCCGATTCCATCGCTGATGATGACCCAGTCCAATTTTTGAAACATCGATGTTCTTTATCGGGTGTCCTTTTACACATGATACAAAACTTATTTCTTACGCCCATGTGCAAAACTTTTTTTGTCTCCTTTCCTATAATAACTCCCTAAAGTGGTAAGATATTATTTCTAATTGTTGTTTAAGCATCAAAATATACAAACCACTCCAGAAGCAGCATTGTAACTATGCCCATAACTTCTTTTGCTCCAGCCGCCATCCAAATATACGGTAATAAAAGGTATACCATCTTCATCGACGTCTCCTTTTTCAATCGCAATTGCGGCTTCTTCTTTAGCGGCATTCGCCATATCTTCTATTGCTTGATCTTCCCATAACTAAAAGCATAAATTATATTTCAAATATAAATAATGTTGTAGCTATCGCCATCTATGTGTAGCGACGACAATCATACTTGAACATGGCGACACAAGAGTTGTAGTTGCATTGTCATCACGTAATAAAATAAATATTATAAATAGTTATGTGTTATTCATTTATTATAATATCTAAGTCTAAAGATATAACATGGCGCAGTCGTGGAAGTGAACAAAATTAAAATTTTAAGTGAAATTAAAAAATCTAAAAAATTTCACCACGAGGTGAGGTGTGTAATTAAATTAAAAATTGCATACACTCATCATGGCGGACGTAAAACAACCAAAATGTTTGAGTTTGTCCGGAAATGTTAGTGAAAACTGGAGGAAGTTTAAACAAAGTTTCGAAATATTCATGCTGGCTTCCGGTAAAACAAAATTGGATGAGGAAACACAAGTAGCGGTTTTTCTTAATCAACTTGGCGAAGAAGCAGTTGAATTATTTAATACATTTGAAATATCAGAAGAAGATAAGAAAAATTTAACAAAAGTGAAGGAGGCTTATGAAAAATATTGTAGTCCAAGAAAAAATATCGTGTACGAAAGATACAATTTTTTTAAAAGAGATCAAGCTGATGGTGAAAAGTTCGAAGAATTTATGACAACTATTAAAAAATTAGTTCAAACATGTGAATTTGATTGTCTAAAAGAACAAATGATCAGGGATCGAATAATAATAGGTATCTACGATAAAACTTTACAAGAAAGATTGTTACGATTAGGTAGTGACCTAGATTTAAATAAAACAATCGAATATTGTCGAGCAGCTGAAGTTTCAAGACAGCAACGAGAAATACTCAACAATGAAAATTTAAAAGTGGACAAAGTAAAAGTGCAAAATATAAAAAAGAAAGAAAAAACAACAAATATGGATAAAGTTTTCAAATGTACAAGATGTGCAACAACACATGGGGTACGTCAATGTCCAGCATTTCGTAAACAATGTACTAGATGTCACAATTACAATCATTTTAAAACATGTTGCCGAGTAAAAAATATAAGAGAAATCGAAGATGACGAAGAAGATATTTCCGAAATAACAATCGACAACGTGAAAGTTATAAATAGTATAAATAAAAGTTGGTTCCAGAAAATAAATGTGAACAATAAAAATGTTAATTTTAAATTAGATCCTGGAGCTGAAGTGAGTATTATATCTCAAAATTTATATAATACCATGTTTAATAAATGTAAATTAGACAAGACTTTAATAGTTTTAAGCGGTTTCGGAGGCTCAATCGTAAAACCAATAGGTACGGTGTCCTTAAATTGTGTACACGGAAACAAACAATTGGTAGAAACTTTTTGCGTAGTGAAAGAAGATAGAACTCCATTACTTGGAATTGAAGCTTGCGCAAAATTAAATTTAGTTAAAAGACTCGAAACTGTAGAACAAGAAATGAATACGGAAGAAATGTTTATATTAAAGAACAAAGATTTATTTGTAGGTTTAGGTACTTTCAAGGATCCATGTAAAATTAAAATTAAGGAAGGTAGTGTTCCAATGGTAAACCCACCGAGAAGAGTTCCCATTGCGATAAAAAATAAATTGAAAATAGCGTTGGACGAACTGGTAAGAAGAAAAGTAATATCAAAGGTAGATAAACCAGAAGGTTGGGTGAGTAACATTGTAATCGTTGAAAAGAAGGATAAAACATTACGTATATGCTTAGATCCAAAAAATTTAAATGATGTTATTGAAAGACCAGTAAATGTGTTGATTCCGACTTTAGAGGAGATCACCGAAAATCTTTGTAATAAAAAATATTTTACTGTCATAGATTTAAAAGAGGGATTTTGGCATATTAAACTAGACGACCAATCAAGCGATCTTTGTACTTTTTCGACTCCGTTTGGTTGCTTTAAATTTAATAGATTACCCTATGGGATTTCAATGGCAGCAGAATATTTTCAGGAAAATAATAATAAAAATTTTGGCGATATATTAGGTGTTACGGTATATGTCGATGATTTGTTAATATCAGCGAAAACACTTGAAGAGCATGACAGAATTTTGCAAAAAGTAATTGACAGGGCAAGAGAAATTGGTGTTAAATTTAACAAAAATAAAATTCAGTATAGGCAAAACAGTGTTAAATACTTAGGTCAAATATTTTCTGAAAATGGAATGCAAATTGAACCAGATCGTATTAAGGCACTAAGTGCAATTCAACAATCAAAAAATGTGAAAGAATTACAAAGCATTTTAGGAATGTTTAATTTTTTAAGACAATTCATTCCTAATTATTCTGAAATAAATGCACCCTTACGAAACTTATTAAAGAAAAATGTTAGCTTTCAGTGGTTACCAATTCACACAAATGTTTTAGAAAAAATTAAAAAGAAAATTTCAGAAGCACCTGTGTTGGTAAATTTTGATTCAAATAAAGAAATAACACTACAGTGTGATGCTTCACAAAACGGGTTAGGAAGTGTGTTAATGCAAAATGGTAAACCAGTTAGTTATGCTTCCCGTAGTTTAACAGAAAGTGAAAAAACATATTCACAAATAGAAAAAGAATTTTTGAGCATATATTTTGCAACTAAAAAATTTCACAATTTTATTTATGGGCGCGAAATAAAAATTATTAACGATCATAAACCGTTATTAGGCATTATGAAGAAGAAAATAAGTGATATAGCATCAAATCGTTTAAAAAAATTAAGATTAAAACTATCCAAATATAAAATTAATTTGCAGTATTTACCAGGTAAATTTTTACATATTGCTGATTTGTTGTCAAGATCATATTTGCCAGAAAATGATAAAAATAAATAAAAATAAAATCTTTGTGATTTTAAGAATAAAAGTTATCTAATATTACAAGATTATTTTACAAAATGGCTCGAAATAGTTGAGTTAAAAAATAAAACTAGTAATTAATAAATTAAAAATAATATTTGCAACACATGGCATTCCTAAACGATTAATAGCCGATAACATGCCATTTGGGTCATTTGAGTTCAAACAATTCACGAAATCTTACGATTTTGAATTAATTACAAGCTCTCCGCACTATCCTAAAAGTAACGGTCAAGCCGAAAGAGCAGTGCAAACAGCAAAAAGAATATTACGAAAATGTTTTGAAGATAATTCTGACATTGAAATTTCTTTATTAGAATATAGAAATTCGCCTATAATTGGTGTAGGTTTATCACCTTGTCAATTATTATTTGCACGCAGAACAAGAACAAAAATACCAACTCATGCCAATTTGTTAATACACGAAAACAAAATACAAAACAGTCATAGTCTTATTCTTAATAAACAAAAAATTTCTAAAAAATATTACGACCAACATTCAAACAAAAATGAACAACATTTTCAAAAAGGTGAAAATGTAATACTTCAAAACGAACATAAAAGATGGGAGTCTGCAAAAATCATTAATAATGGTAAGACGCCTAGGTCTTATTTAGTCCAAAATAACAAAGGTAATATAGTTAGACGAAATACAAGCATGTTGAAACATAGTAACAATGCATATAAGATGAAAGAAAATAATAACGAGGATTTTGAAATTAAACAACCACCGAAAACGGAGGGAGATAAAACCATTGTTAAAGATATAATATCTCCATTTAAACCTAATAATGTACCACTTTATAATAACAAATGTACAGGTTTTACAACCACACGTTCTGGACGAGTTGTGAAACCTCCAATTAGATATAAGGATTTTGTACAATAATTATAAGAGGGGAGATGTTGTAGCTATCGCCATCTATGTGTAGCGACGACAATCATACTTTAACATGGCGACACAAGAGTTGTAGTTGCATTGTCATCACGTAATAAAATAAATATTATAAATAGTTATGTGTTATTCATTTATTATAATATCTAAGTCTAAAGATATAACAAATAAAATATTATAGTACGAGTATCTGCACAAAATAACTTGGTCGGAGAAACACGTTTGTAACTTTTGCGATAGTATTAGTAAGAAATATCAACACATACACAAATGAACTACCACACAGTAGTGATAAAAAAAGCTGAAACCTAAATGAATTTCATGCAACTTATGTATGCACATGTGGCCTTAAAAGAGGAGTATTTGTGTTAACAGAGACTGTGTCTAGCAAAAAATCTATGTCATGGAATGGTATGGCCAGAATAATGTCACAGTCGTGATCAAGGACGTTGACCCTCCAAACTGCCCACAACTCAGACCCTTTGCAAGACATTGGGCAATAATCAAAAAGAAGTTGTTGAAGACGAAGGGTAAAAAATAAAAATATGCAAAATAAGCAAGACTTTAAGCATTATAACGTCGTAAGGCAGATGATTCAGTCATGGAATCTTATGTGTAACGCTTGATGAAGAAAGTCTAGTCTAAAGTTCGAAAATTTAGTTATACACAGACATTTTTTAATTTCAATTAAATCTAACTTAAAATAAATAAATTGTTAATGTTTGTTCCACCAAGTTATTTCGTGCAAACACCTGTTTATTTCTACATACATCAGATAGATCATCTTGAATAGAATAAAACTTTGCTGAAGATACACATGGAATATCCATTATGGCGCTAAATTCTTCTAAAAGAGAAAATGTGCTACCTGTAGCTATGGTTCCCCAAACTGCCAATTTATTTACTTCGGGTGTTTTATCTGCAGTAATATTTGGCTCTGAAGTTAAACTGTATTCACGATTACACATATTACATTTCAAACAAATTTTGGTATGGAAACCATTCTTAATTTCATTAGTAATAGCTAATGTGCCGCTAGGACATATAGATGCATGATTTCTGCCTAAAGATAAACAATTGTCAACTAAATGATTTATGTTTACAATACGTCTTCCTTGTAATACAGATTCCGCTTTACTCTCCTTTTCTATACAAAGTTTATGATTCAATATTCTAAAAGAACATTATATTTTAGCAAAAAGGTTCTCATCTTATGAAGGTTATACATTCACTTACGCATCATATTCTTCTTGAGCCATCCATGTTTCATCAATAAGGTTGCTGTCAGTTATCGATTCATTAATTACGTTGTTCGCCATGCAAATATCCTCTAATGGTCATAAATTATTGTCATCGCCAACACTACCAATGTTTGTTTATTGTTGTTTATTTATAATTATTAAAATATTAATAAATAAGAAAAGCAAGAAACACTTAAAAATAAAACATCATGAAAAAGCTTGAAGTAAAGGGTATCCATGGATAAGATAGTCAAAATGCCCTTATCTTTAAATATTTTACTTTACTTGATAAAAGGGTGCCTTGGGGTGCAAAAATAAGGTTTTCATAATAATTTGCTCCAGATGCTTTCTCCACCCCTCCTGAGGGTCAAAAAATAGAATTCTTCAGTCATTATTTTTTTTCTGACGAACTAGCAAATAAAAAATTTTGAAAATATTTATAGATGTAGTGATTAGAGTCATCTTTCAACACAATTTTTTTTGATCTCCTGAACACTCTATATGCCTCCTAAAACTATTCCAAAAAGTTAAAAATCGATCTTTTTCTTATCTTTTGAAGACGGGCAAAAAAAATTTTTTTGCCATTTTTTAGGTTGTACTTAAATCTAACTTCCTGAATTTTTTCAGATTTTTTGCGAAGGTGCGCCAACCCTAAAAATTATATTTTCTGCATTTTTTAACATTCTTGGCTATTTTGGACTTCTTACGCAACTAAAACTTTTTGTAAAATGTGTATCATGCGTATTTTTCACAGAAAATGAATCTTACTGACATATTATTCAATTTTTTTCAACCAAAGACTCAAAATAAACTCGAAAAACTCATTATAGAAGTTAAACAATTAAAAATGTAGCACTTTTTTGTTATTTTTGTCCCTTTTTGTTCCTTTATAGAGGCTAGATAATACTCTTGATGGAAATCAAGATCTTTCTTAAACTTGTCAAGTGGTCATTGCGTTTTTTGCCTCTTTTTCTTACTCTGCGTAATTAAAATATAGTTGTTCTTACATACGAAACTTTGCAAGCCATGAAAACGAACAAGAACTACATTTTAGGGAATTTTTTATGAGATTATTAATAAAGATATTGATATAAGCTTTAAAAGGCTTAATAAATATACTCTTGAAATACTTTAAAAAAAAATTTTAATATGTTTTATGCATTTCTTTATATACAGAAACATTATTTGAATGAAAAGTAGCACTAGTGTTAAAATCTTGAAAATGGGCCATCTAAAACAAAACAAATCAGAAGTTTTAGGTTCCATATAACACTATAGTAACCGCCTGAACTAAAATTATCATTTTTTATTTAAAACAGCGAAAAAAAATTACAATTTTTCTGTTTTTTTTTCATTTTTTTATCGCCATTTTATTATTTTTGCATGTATATTAAAAATTTTAGTTCAGTCGGTTGCTAGTGATATATTGAACCTAACGCTTTTGATTTTTTTGATTTAGATTACCCAATTTCAAGATTTTAACACCAGCGCAGCCCCACCCACTAATCGAGGCATGACATTTAAATAATGTTCCTATATATAAAAACTGCATAAAATATTTCAAAATAATTTTTTTAAGTATTTCAGGAATGTATTTTTAAAACCTGACAAACCTCATATCAATATCTTTATTAATAATCTCAATCAAAATTCACAAAGATTGCTTTTTTTAAGCTTCCAAAGTGGAATACTGCTTTAATACAATTCATGCTTCAAGAGCTAATAATAATAATAATAATAAGCTTTATTTACGGAGAAATAACTCCGTTAGTTAATAAATAACTAATAAATGATAAAGGAACAAAAACGGGCAAAAATAACAAAAAAGTGATTTTGAAAAGAAAAAATTGTTTAACTCCTAAGTATAATAAGTTTTTCGATGTTATTTTGACTCTTTGGTTGAAAAATATTGAATAATATGTCGGTAAGATTTATTTTCTGTGAAAAATACCCATGATACAAATTTTACAAAATGTTTTAGTTGCGTTAAGAAGTCCAAAATCAAAAATGTTAAAAAATGCAGAAAATATGACTTTTAGGGTTGGCGCACCTTAGCAAAAAATCTGAAAAAATTCAGGAAGTTACATTTAAGTACATCCTAAAAAATGGCAAAAAAAATTTTTTTGCCGGTCTTCAAAAAATAAGAAAACGATCGATTTTTAACTTTTCGGAATATATTTAGAAGGCATATAGAGTGTTCAGGGGATCAAAAACAATTGTGTTGAAAGATGACTCTAATCACTATATCTATAAATTTTTTCAAAATATTTTATTTGCTAGTTCGTCAAAATAAAAATAATGACTGAAGAAACCTATTTTCTGACCCTCAGGAGGGGTAGAGAAAGCATCTGGAGCAAATGATCATAAAAACCTTATTTTTACACCTCAAGGCACCCTTTTATCAAGTAAATTTAAAAATTTAGAAATAAGGGCATTTTGACTATCTTAGCCATGGATACCCTTTAAATTTTAAAATAATATGTAAGTATATGTATAATGTGAACTTGATAATCAAAATAAGAAATAAAATGGCTTAGGTTATATGATCTATCAAAGATAGATACGTCCTCCACAATACCTAACCAAAGCTTGACACAAAATTGTGGCAGAAGTAACGACTTTTGAATGTAATAATCAGTCAGATACATGAATCATTTTTGTCATTGCATGATCTGTGAGATTTAAGTTACCCCGAAAAGACTCATCAAACTTAGTTTCACACTCATGAGCAATAATCTTGCCCAGACTATTACACTACTCTCTGATAATAATAGGTTTGTTCCAATGACGAGTAATTTGTTAACCAAGTTAAATTCAATAAATAAAACTTACCTTTCTGTTTCCATAACAACAATATCGTCATTATTGCTATGATCCAAGTTGAGCTGGGCTAACCTAGAGTTAAAAATTGTATTTTGATTTATAGAAATAACGAATTCCAAATGTACAAAATTATAATACAAATATGTCTTTTCTCTTTAGTCATGTCACAACTTTACTGATATAATTAAATTGACCCATTTTTTTCACACAATTCACATAACTTATACCCATGATGACCTATGGGCTAACGTTGATTCTGATTCATGAAAAAATCATCAGCATTTATCTGACAATTTTTTTTATTGATGGAGTAAAATCTATTTAGAATGCTCTTTCGACTAGTACCAAGAACTTCGCAGTGCTTCTTTGCATTCACGAAATATAAAGATACATACCTATACTAGAAATACACTGAGAAAATATAAAGTGGGCAATGATTCTGAGTACACCGGCGCATTTGGTGATGTATTGTCAGTGTATAAGTACATAATATTATGTACAATGTATTTTTCCCAATAGAATAAGAAATATCTGCACATATTATTAAACCAAGCGATGTTGAGAAAAGTATATCGAGACTTTACGAGAAGTTACAAATTTTGAACGCATAAAAATGAAAATTGTAGTAATGAGACCTAATTTAACCCTTTCGCTGCTTTACACATATATACTCGTAAAAAAATGTAATGCCCCATACGCTCCAAGCGAGTATTTTAGCATTTTGTTTTAAAATAGTTCCTAGCCCAATAGGGCTATTTTCGATAGATATTAAAATATGATAAAATAACCCAAAAATTGGACCTTCGAATTAAACTCGAATATGAGAGGGGCCAGAAAATTTGCTAGAGCCTAGGCCCAACTCAGTTGAAAATAGACCCTGTCTATCCTGCAGATCTCAATGTGCAATATTTACCAGATTGCCATAAAAATTTCCCATAATCAATTATAAAAAAAAAATTGTTAACTGCTCTACACAAACAATCTTGCAACTACTGAAATATGAGCGCACAGCGAGCACAACATCTCAAAATGTGTTGCACAGCGAAAGGGTTAAAAACCAGTGTCCCAAGTTATTAAAAAATTGCATATACAAAAATTGCAAATTACATATATTTATATTATGTAATATAATAGGACCGTGCGCAAGGGGGGGTCAACCCCCTCCATTACATATTTTTTTACCTATAAACGTAAACACTTTTTATATATCTGAAAAATTGATATAATTAAATTGATCAATTATGCATTTATTTTAATATGGATTAGTTTTAACATGTGAAATTATTTACTAAATACAATTAATTCTTTACATGTTATAGAAATTAATAATTGAAAATGCTTACTGTTAGTTTATAAGAAATAAACCAATTAATTGTATTTTGTATTTATTTTATAATTTTTTTTGTAACCCTCCCCCTCATGGAGAAATCCTGTGCACGGGCCTATGTAATAACAATGTCTTCTAATTGTTTAATTATGATGGTTGTAATTGTAATATATAATTATTTTAATTGTAGCTTATAATTTTAATTTTTACTTTTTCAAATATTATAACATTGTGTTAAAAATCAATAATAAATGTATGTAACATCAAATAATATAAATGTTATAAATGTGTGTTGTATAAATCAAATAATATCTTCTGTAATATATAAGTAATAATTATGTAAGTGCATTCCTTATCGCTGCATGCAAGATTAAATCCCGGATGTGCTGGGCTTAGTTTTATAAGATTGCAAAATTTTTTACAACAGATGCGAAATTATAATATTATATCGAATTGACATATATGCATTTATATAATTTTAGTGTTAATAATTTTACATATAAATTCAATACCTAATTATTATAACTTGCAAACTAACCTTTGAAGTTTCTTCAATTTTCTCATGTTTACAGCACGTTTAGTTCTTTTTCCTATTCTCGTATAAGATTTCCTACAAGGAGCCATTTTATTATAAACCAATTAAAACGATCATATAAATTTAAAGGGAACAATAAGAATTAAATATTCTTGCGTTAATGATGGAAAGTGTAAAAATCCCACCCTTACGATTAATAACATTTTTCAACAACAGAGAGGGAAATTTTTGTATATTAAAAGGCGGAGCTTATATCAGCTTATACTATTGTACGCTTTAAAAGTAGATTCCTGAAAGTTTATTATTTAACTAGGAAGTAAGCAACCATACTATTTGTCAAGGGTGTTGTCTACCTACCAATTAATTAAATTTAAAACACCATAGCGTATACGCCACCTCGCATTCGTGAATTAAAGCTAGATCCACATAACCTGGCCTTAATGTTCATTTTTATAAAAAATGTTTGTTATAATAGGTGGAGATAATGCGGAACTGTTTAGAAATCGGAAAGGATATTTTTCATTAAACGTTCAAATAGTTTCTAATGCTAAGCATAAAATTATAGATGCAGTTGCTCGTTGGCCAGGTTCGGTACATGATAGCAATATTTTTGACCATTCAAATCTGGAATTTAAATTTGAAAATGGTGAAATCGGCAATAGTATACTGTTAGGTGATAGTGGTTATCTTCTGTGACAATATTTATTAAACCCGTTAACAAATCCTCAAAGTGAAGCTGAAAATTTATACAATGAAGCACAGATAAGAACAACAACTGTCGTAGAAAGGACAATAGGTATTTCGAAGAGAAGTTTTCCCATTTTATCTTTGGGAATTTGATGTAAAATAGAGTTTGCTCAAAACATTATTGTTGCAGTAACTGTACTTCAAAATATTGCTTGTGAACTAAATGATACAATGCCTGAAGATGTTGAGGACATAATTATAAATGCAACAGATAACGACCTTTATAATGGAGGAAATGTTAACAGCATAACACAACGGGAAATAATTGAATATTTTGCTTCACTTTAGTGTATTATAAAATACTAATTAATTAAAAACGCATTGTATGTAATATGCTATTATCTCGGTTTCAAGTAATATTACAAAAAAACCAATTAGGTAACAAAACAGAACATTAACAAACAATAACACATTAAAATAATGGATTGATGACTATTACTTCTTGATTTTTTCCATTTTTGGCTCAAACAGCAATTGGTTTTGTTTTATCTTTTCTTCATATAACCTGGTTTCTGTTTTAATTTTTCTAACTCGGTCTTTTTAATTTGAACAGCAAGTTGTGCGGCTTCTAATTGAAGAGCTTATCGCAATATAGTGATAAGCCACATTTCGTTGTTTTGAGATATTTAGATTAAAAGGTTGCGTTTCGCTATGTTTGCCATACAATTTTATAATTTGTAATATAATTTGTCGCCATGATACAATAAATTTAAAAGATATGATACTGCGCAGGTATGCCGCCATTTTTAGTTGGTAAATACGTCACTCGGTGAGTTGCAACCAACATATCGCTACTTGCTGTTGTATACAATCGCAGTTTGTTCGCGTTGTTATTGTGTTATTTGTTGTTAAAAGTTTCTGTGGGGTAAGTTGAAAATGCGTTGTGCAATGTGGGGTTGTAATAACGACAATCAAGCGCCGAATTTTGCAGGAGATGTAATGTTTTACCGATTTCCATCCGATGCAACGCTTGCAAAGACATGGAAAATTGCATGCGGTCGTACAGATAATTTCAAAACGGCAAATGCCTGAATTTGCTCTAAATATTTTAAAAGTTGCGATTACGTTCGTAATAGAATAGAATAAAATCAATTGTTATTATTTTAGAGATTATAATAATCAACACTTCTTTACAATTATTATTTGCCGACCTCAAGAATCCATTTGATACCAAATATATTTTGACATATACAGGCTTAATCAGGATGTACTCGAAAACTTCTTTGCTGCTATACGAGCTAAAGGAGGTCTTCATGACCATCCTGATGCTTTAGAGTTTAGATATCGTCTACGCTCTTATATAATGGGGAGAAACGAGGGATCGCTTTCGGCTTTTGATAACGTAGAAATCGATGACACCCCAGATTTTCTAAGCGAAGAGATAAATTTAAGTGCCAATTGTTTCAAAATCTTAACGAGGAAGACCCATCAGAAGAGCTGGAAGAAAATATTGAAAATAAAGAGTTAGAAGACCTGGTCTACGACGGATTAGAAAATTTAGGAGGCTTTATTTGCAACAAATTACGAGTACCTAATTGCTCCTTAACCAGTGGCACTCAACTCAGGAAAGGTCTTATACTTGGGTGGACCATTTAAGCGAGGGTGGTTTAAGTAAGCCTTCAGCTGAATTCATGGTTCAAATTGAGCAGTTGGAAACAATTTTCAACAATGTGAATTCAAATAACTAATTCATTAGTAAAAATTATTTAAAAACTTTGCTTGCTGAAAGTACTAATATTTTATGTAGTAAAGACACCAAACAATTATTTTTCAGGTGTAGAATGTTTTTCCGAATTAGACATCTGAATAAGGAATTAGTAGACAGTGCCTTAAGCAGTAAAAGAAAATTAAAGAAAACTGTTACATAAAATTATTATCATAAAAACATCAGTAAATAACGAATCGTGGATTAGGCCTAATGGAGATACCACTTTAAAAAACGCGCCTCTTATTCTACCTCATGGTGGTGTGGAAATGAGTAAAAAACGGTAGTACGTATTAAGCACTCGGTATTTATTGAAATTTCGAAAAAAAATGTATCGATTTTGCAAATTGTAGAAATTTGCTGAGTTTGACTCCGCTGTAACTCGTGAAATATTCAGCTGATTGAAAAATATTTTATTGGAAAGAGGCATAAAAATTTTGACAACGCTATTATTTTGGGTTTTACAAAAACTATAAGGTATAGATTATGTCAAGCAAAAGTTATAATAAGATAAAAATTATAATAAAACCTATATTTCTTGTTTTTTTTAAGTATTTTCCCAGTAAAGTAAATGATTTCTTATTGTATGAAATTTAGGACGAAACAGTAGGCCGAAAAATATTAACATAAGAGATTTAAAACAGACTTAATATCGCCATAACGCAGACATATTTCCAATTTTATTAATTTAAGAGTGTGTGGTTCAATTAAAAATTTTAAGTGTTTGATGCAAATTGATTCTAAATATATTAGGAAGTTACCCCTTGAGGTTATTAATTAATAAAATATAGGTACACTTTACCTCAAGAAAATTTATTACTAATTAACGTACTAGTTTCGGCTATAAGCCTTCATCAGCGTTTTCGTCATAATTTTACAATAAACAATTAACATTTAAATAACCACTAAATCTGAAAATATAAAATACACTTTAACCGTCGACAAACATGTGTTTTATTTGTTTTTTATGTTTTTGTTTTTTACAAATATGTGTTTTATTGTCGACGGTTAAAGTGTATTTTATATTTTCAGATTTAGTGGTTATTTAAGGGCCAATTTCATAATGCTAACAAAAAGTCGACTTTTGCTAAGGTCGACTTTAAGTTAAAACCTACTTAAACAGTTGTTGTGTTTCATAATCATGACGTATGAAGTCTTTAGTTAAAGGTGACTTTAGGATTTGAAATTATGGTTGGTAGTGTCGAAAACTAGTTACTTTCAGTTATTTTAAAAATGTTTGGTTATCATAACCAAAAATTCATTTACCGCTAACTGCTTTGTAGAACGCTTTAAGTAATATTAGACGAATATAAATTTTACAATGTCAAGTCAAAATAGTAAAGTGAAAAGAAGCCGGTCGACGAATTTTAACAAAGAAGAAGAATTGTTATTGCTAGAAGAAATCTTAAAGTATTCCAAAGTAATCGAATGCAAAACAACCGATAAAGTGTCCTGTGTTGATAAGGTAAATTAAGTTGTATTAATTTATTTCTTTAATAATTACGATTTCATGATATAGTTACTGAAAAATTAATTTTGTAGGACAATGCTTGGAAAGAGGTGTTGTCTTCGTTCAATACAAAAATTGTACATAAGAGAACGGAGCAGCAAATAAGAGCTAAGTATGATAATCTTAAAACGAAGGCAAGAAAGACGGTCGCTGACCAAAAAATTTACATTAAAGGAACTGGTGGTGGGCCTTGCAACCTTGATAGTACCGTAGATGCTATAACAGCAGCCGTGCTAAAGATCATTAATTTTAAAACGGTGGTGGGATTATGTAATATATTTGACGATGATTTAAGTGTAAAGAGTTGTATAAAAATAATGTAGTCAGGTGTAAACTTATTATGTTTTAGAATTCTTCCAAATCCGAAAGCAATGCCAACGTTGAAGTTTTTCAATTATGTCAACCGGATAATGTAAGATTTTATTAAACATTTTATTTTATTAAACATGATTTTAAATTAATTTTAGAATTCAAATAATGTTGAAGAAGTGCAGCAAGTGTATGAAGCCACTCCTATTCGTGAACCTTACCTGGTAAGATTTTATAAAAGCTGTTGTTATTTATAAAAGCTGAATCTAGATTCCGTACATTGATAAGCAGATCCCATCTTGTAGTGAAGTTTGCTCGATCCCAGTTAGTAATAATTATTTGACTGAGGAAGTTTCTGTTCAGGTAATAAAATGTTTTTTTTTATTTTACGAAGTGAAAAATATTTTTATAATTATAAATTGCAGAGTCGCAAACAAAATTGTGATACCCCCAATGCAAATTGGGGTCATTATAATTCTAAAAAATTAAAGAGCAAACCTAACAGTAAACTAAGGCCAACCATGCCAAATCCCGTTTTTCATATTAAAGAACAATATTATAAACGAAAATTAGAAACCCTCGAGGAGGAGCATACTAAAAGGATGGCACTTCTAGATTTGGAGATACTACTCAAGAAAAAAGAATTGCAAACGAAAGAGTAGGACTAATTTTTAAAATTTATTTCAACTTAATTAATTAATAAAAATTGAATAGCTAGTGTATTGTTTTGTATTAAATCCTAATAGTTATCATTATACATTTTTGTTTAAAATAATAAGTTCACAGTTGACCAAAATGTTCATTAATTAGTAACTGTCTAAAATGCCTTCCCATATTGACATTATTATTTTCTTGCGGAAATAATTCATCTTCTATTTCAACTTCATTTTGAAGCCATTCATATGGTATTTTCTCCTTCATATCGATTGCAATATTATGAAGTACAGCAGTTGCTATAATGATACTGAAGACAACGTCTAACTGCACACGCATTCCTAAACTTAAAATTGGAAATCTGCGTTTCCAAACACCATATTGTCTCTCGACAACATTTCGAGTTCTGATGATTGATTCATTAAATAAATTTTCAGATGGTGTTGTAGGTTCTTGCAGTTTGGTCATTAAATATCTTTGTAAACTGTAGCCACTGTCACCAACTAATATAAAATTTTCAAATTCACCATTTTCAAACTTTCTTTTAACTCGACTATTGTTGAATATGGTTTGATCGTGAACTGAACCTGGCCACCTAGCCACAATGTTCCTTATTTTTAATTTGGAGTCGCTAATAGTCTGCACATTTATTGCAAAAAAAGATTTTCTAGAGCGAAATATCTCCGCATCTTCGCCTCCTGGTGATTCAATTCTTACTAATGTGCAATCTATCGCACCGATTACTTTCGGGAATGAAGCAATTGCATAAAATCCCTGCGAGACTTCCCTCATCTCCTCTTGATTTTCACACATTTTAATATATTTGGGCTTTAACGAAGCTATCGCAGAGCTAACCCTTTTAATAATTCTGCATGCAGACGATTTAGACACACCAATAA
The DNA here is from genome assembly GCA_958510845.1 of Cantharis nigra. Taxonomy (NCBI): domain Eukaryota; kingdom Metazoa; phylum Arthropoda; class Insecta; order Coleoptera; family Cantharidae; genus Cantharis; species Cantharis nigra. Next base: position 63,539,822 of record OY294028.1, read on the forward strand.
AATCAGCTACAGATATTTGCATGTTCCCCGTTGCATAAAAACGAAGAGTTAATAATAACTGATGTACTGGTTGTATACATCCACCTCTAAAATAAATTATCCAGAATAATATACTATAATGCAATATAAAAGATATAGAACTTGAATATAAATAAATCATATAATTTTACCTGTTGCTTCCAAGTTTTATCATAGGCTCAATTTCTTGTAATATACCTTGCACAACTACTTTCGTAAGACGAAATCTTTCAAAGAAATCTAATTCATCGTAGATTTCAAAATAATTTTTTCTCTCTTTGTAAATTTTTGGTCTCCTTATAATAATTTCTTCATCTTCTGATGAACTTGAAGTATCAAAATCACACATTTTTTAACTGTAATCTACTAAATAAGGTTATGTGCTGATTTAAAGGCAACTTTTTGCGGTTAAAGTGAAAAAATCGACGCTTTAGTTTAAAGTCTACTTTTTAGGATTTTTGCACTTTAAATATGATTATGAAATCACTTTTTACTTAAAGGCGACTTTAAATTTAAAGCTTCCTTTAAAACTCATTATGAAATTGGCCCTAAATGTTAATTGTTTATTGTAAAATTATGACGAAAACGCTGATGAAGGCTTATAGCCGAAACTAGTACGTTAATTAGTAATAAATTTTCTTGAGGTAAAGTGTACCTATATTTTATTGATTCTAAATAATTTAAAACGTTTATAAAATTTCTTCAAATTTCTTCTGTGCAAAATATTCTCATTTTATTAATTAAATAAAATAATTTATTATAATATAACAGTATAGCTACATATGACTATTATTCCATTGCTTGTTCAAAAAAAGTACAAAACTATTTATTTTCGTGATTTTGCTGGTTCAACAGTGGGTTTTAACATAACAAATAATGCGCGAACTCTCCGAGTGACGTCATGCGCAAAGACGGACGAAAATACGATCGCTTAGTGTCATATCTTTAACTTATTGTATCATGGCCCACACTCAAGTTGTGGAAGCAGGCGGAAATAAGGACCCGGGAAATACTAGTACCACGGGGGGCTCTCTCTAATGAAAAAAATTGGACTCAAGTCGAAAACTTATGCGTGCAATATATAGGTGGCACTGCATGTATTAATTCAAATTAACCAATGAAAATTGTGGAAGGGGACAGCAAGAATCATCATCTGTTGAACAAGTCGAACGTGTGTGTTAAAAATGGCGACTAATGTTTGCAACAAAAAGTGTAGAAATGTAATGTTCTTTATAATTTTGTGTATTTTGTTATCCATATTATTAATTTAAGTGAATTTATGGTGTAAAAATACTTATCCGTCACTAAACTGATATCGTCATCAAATCAACATGATTGTAAAAATAATTCGTAAGTTGATAAATACATAAAATTAAAATGTAATCATCGATAATTACTATTATTGCTTTCGTTTATTTGTTTTTTAAGTTTTTCAATTTTAATTACAAATTAATACAACTTATAACAATATACCTTAAAATTTAATTTTGAAAAACTTGGAAACTAAATATTTGAACAAACAACGATTGTTTTGATCTAATCGGATGCTTTGTATTTTTTCAGTAACATGGTCCAGCTGTTCACAAGAAAGGAACGTATGCACCGAGTTAGTGAATTAGAACGAAAATTGAGAAGGCAATTAGCGTGTTTTATAATTGCACAAGTTATTCGAGCAGTACCTACTCGAACAAACTCGGGGGCAGTCTGAATCTGCTCGAAAAAAGTGAAATAAAAAACGATCTGTGCGTGTTTGTACAAACCGATCTCATTAATAACTTCAAAATATAAGAAATATTTACAATAAAAGTCAATTTTTGTGTATTTAAACTAGAGTAGTACTGTAACTAGATATAAGTTGTGCTGTAAACAGCCATCTTTTTAGGTTATGTTTGTCGTTCAACTTTGGTGCATCACCTCGAAAGCATGAAGTCATTGTTCGAACAGCTGTTCGAGAAAAGGTGGTGAATTTTAAAACGCAAGCATTCTTTGGTCGAACGAATTATAAAACGGTTAACTGCTGATTAAGTACTCGAACCACTGCTCAAGCAATTATAAAACATGCTAAATGATTCTAGCAAGAGAAATGTTAAGTATTAAAAAAAACCAAGGCTGTTACTGTAACATAGCGCATGTCCGCTTTACTGACCGGGCGAGGAACAAGCGCCAAGCGGCAGTGTTCATGGGGACTCCGGGTGAATACAATAAAAGGTTATGAACTAACACTGTTTTATTGAAGCCAGTACCTGCACTCAGTTAGATATAATATTAGAAGCCTAATATTATAAACAAGATATTACATGGTGGCAGCGGAAACCAACAAAAACCAGTTGTTTTATTCGTGAAGTGTTATTTTTACAAGTGAAGCAAAATGCAAGACACAAGTGTAAAAATTCCGAATGAAATGTTATTTGAAGGAAACATTGCGACCAATTGGGAGAGGTTTAAGAAAAAATTTAATTTTTATCTTGAAGCGAGTGAAAAGATGGATAAAAGTGACAAATTAAAGATTGCGTTACTAATGAATATGATGGGCGATGAAGCATTGGAAATATTCGAAACTTTTCAATACAGTGGAGCTGAAAGTGCAGAGAATTATGTTGACGTAATTAAAAAGTTTGATGATTACTGCAAACCACGAAAAAATGTCGTCTTTGACAGATTCAAATTCTTTTCAAGATCCCAAGAGAAAAATGAAGCAGTGGACAAGTACGTTATTGAGCTAAAGAAATTAGCAGCGCAATGTAATTTTGGAGATCAAACGGAATGTTTAATTCGTGACAGATTGGTACTGGGACTTGCGGATAAAAGCGTTCAAGAAAGGTTGCTCAGGGATGCCGATCTCAAGCTAGCTAAGGCCCTAGATCATTGCAGATCGAGTGAGGCAAGCAAGAAGCAAATGATCGAAATCACAAGTGCAAACGCGAACAGTACTACTGTGAATGCAGTGAATTCGAAAAAATCCAAGTTTGAACAAAAGAAACAGAGCAAAGACAAAAAAGAAAAGTGTAAAAAGTGCAACTTCAAGCACAGCGAAGAAAAATGTCCAGCAGAAGGAAAGAATTGCCTAAACTGCAGGAAGCAAGGTCATTTTGCAAGTGTGTGTGTAAACAAAAAGAAAAGTGTCAAAGAAGTTCAAGAAGAAGCTTCAACAAGCAACGATGAGACATCGGACGAAGAACATGAAGAAGTGTTAGCTGTCAGAAAGGAGAAGATGCGAGAAGTCAACAGCGTTGGCTGGAAGGAAGAAATACGAGTAAGTAACACCAAAATCTATTTAAAAATTGATAGCGGAAGTCAGGTCAACATATTGAACAAAAAGACATTTGATTCATTAAGTGATAAACCGTGTTTAAAAGCGACAAATACGAAGTTAATTTCTTACTCGGGACATGAAATTAAAACGAGTGGTAAATGCGAGTTACCCTGTAAATTGAAAGACATTAAAAGAAAAGTTAAATTTTATGTAGCAAATAAAAGTAGCGAGTCAATATTAGGTTTAGATGAAGCCAGCAAATTCGGGTTAATACCAAATAACCGTGTGAACGTTATAAATAACTCGGAAGCAGACATCATCAGCGAATTCAAAGAAGTTTTTGATAAGAAAGCGTCACGTATGAAATGCGCTCCGTATCATATAACTTTAAAAGATGACGCAATACCAAGCATATCACCAGCAAGACGGGTACCAATGTCATTGAAACATAAATTAAAACTTGAGCTTAAAAAAATGGTTGAAAATAAGGTAATAGAACCCGTGTCAAAACCAACAGAATGGGTACATCCAATAGTGATAATATCCAAAAAAGATGGTTCCATTCGAGTCTGTATGGACCCGAGACCATTAAACAAATATTTAAAGAGAGAGCACTACGCAATACCGACAATTGAGAGCGTATTGGCAGAATTAAATGGGGCTAAGTACTTCACTGTACTAGACGCAACTACAGCATTTCTTCATATGCCCATAGATGAAGAAAGTGCAGATCTTTGTACAATTGCAACACCATATGGGAGATTTAAATATTTGACTTTACCATTTGGGGTAAGCTCAGCAACAGAAGTGTATCAAAAAAGAATAAATCAAGTTTTTAAGGACCTAGAGGGAGTAATTCCTTATGTAGACGACCTGATAATTTTTGGTAAAAACAAAAAAGAACACGATGAAAGGTTAAGAAAAGCCCCAAAAAGAGCAAAAAAATATAATGTAAAATTTAGTCAGAAAAAGATACAATTAGCAAAAAACGAAGTTACATTTTTAGGACATACGATATCAGAAAACGGAATAGCAATAGAAAATTCCAAAGTCGAAGCGATCAAAGTGTTACAAAGTCCAAAAAATAGAAAGGATTTACAAAGAATTTTAGGGATGGTAAATTTCCTAAGAAAATTCGTACCGAACATGTCTGAGCAAACAAGCGTTTTAAGAGCTTTGTTGAGTGAAAAAAATGAATTCTTATGGGGTGAAATGGAGGAACAATGCTTTCAAAATTTAAAAAATTTAATAAGTAAAGCACCAGTCTTAAAATTTTATGATCCAAATAAAGAAATATGCTTATCAGTAGATGCTTCAAAAAACGGAATGGGTGCATTAATATTACAAGATGAACAGCCTGTAGCATATGCATCGTCAAGTTTGACACCCACTCAGCAAAATTATGCTTCGTTAGAACGTGAGCTGTTAGCGGTCTTACATGGCTTGACAAGATTTCATTTATACACGTATGGAAAAAAAGTAGTGGTACAGACAGACCATAAACCGTTGATAAGCATGATAAACAAACCGATGGAAAATTTATCGCCAAGAGTACAAAGAATTGTATTAAAATTATTGAGATATCATTTTAAATTACAGTATGTGCCAGGTAAATATTTATACATTCCCGATGCATTATCAAGAGACCCAAATCAGAAAAGGACAATGAATACCAATTATCTGGAAGGAAAATTCGTTTCAGTTAACACATTAATTTGTGCTTCTGATGACAAAATAAAGCAAGTGCAAGAGTCAACTGAAAATGATATCACATTACAAGAAATAATCACTTATATAAATGAAGGTTGGCCCATGCATAAAGAATCAGTAAAAAATGAAGTAAGAAAATATTGGGAAATAAAAAATGAATTATATTACGCAAACGGAATTTTATTTCGGGGAAACAAAATTGTAATACCCAAAAATGAAATTGACAATGTATTAAAAAAGATACACAGCGCGCATCAAGGTGTTACGGCATGTCAGAACAAGGCAAAAACATTGCTTTATTGGCCTGGAATGACAAAAGAAATTGAAAATTATGTACTAAGTTGTAAAATATGTCAAAAATACGCAAAATCTAACACAAAGGAACCATTACGAAATCATGAAATAGTAGATTTGCCGTGGTTTAAAATAGGAATTGACTTTGCCTACATAAATTCGGAAGATTACTTAATAATTGTGGATTACTTTTCAAAGTTTATATTAGCGAAAAAACTAAAATCAAAAAATGCGCAAACAATAACAAAATTATTAGAAGAGACGTTATCATATTTTGGAATACCAAGCGAAATTTTTAGTGACAATGGCCCACCTTTCAATTCACAAAATTTTTCTGAATTTTCAAATTATTATGACATAAAACATACAACATCGAGTCCAAACTATCCAAAATCGAATGGAATGACAGAACGGGCAATACAAACTGTGAAAGGGTTAATTTTAAAAGCAATAGCCTTGAACAACAGTATTACAAATGCAATCTTAAATTATAACACGACGCCTAAAAGTAATTTAATGCCTTCACCATCAGAACTTCTGCAAGGAAGAAAATTAAGGTCAGATATATTAATGACAAAAAATGCATTAACACCAAAATACAACTGTAGTGGACCAATGCAAAACATAAAAAATAATCAGATGAAACAAAAAGCTTACTACGACAAAGTTTCTCGTGTGCTAGATGAATTTGAAGAAAATCAAGAAGTTCTAGTACAAAATGATAAACGAAATTGGACACCAGCTAAAATTATTTCCAAAACAAACGATCCAAATTCGTACCAAACTGAAACAAATGAAGGTTCGGTGTTACGCAGAAACAGGGTACATCTAAGACCGTTTAAAAATGCGGAAAATGAAATGAAAAATAAAAAATCGGAGAGTGAAATCGGAAATAAACTACCGGAAAGTGAAATAAAAAACAGTGACGAACAAAATAAAATTAACAAGACAAAAGATATAAGTGATTTAAACCAAAGTTCGCAAAATTCGGGAGTTCAAGCAGAGCAAATAATAAAACCGATAATCGAAAATGAACAAGTAAATAATAGTGAAAAAAGTGCTAGATTAAGCATTAGTCATAACAAAGAATTTGTAAACGTCAGGCCGGCTAGAATTAAGAAGCAACCTGCATATTTGCAAGATTATGTATCAAAATAAATAATGTTTATTTAAACTTGTTTATTAAATAAAAATGTAATGCACTTATATTTAAAATGTATTGTTTAGTGTTTATTGGAACCTATTTAATGTATTAGAATGTAATCCATTTAATTTTAATTTGTTTTAAAAAAAAAAAAAAGGAGCATGAACATAGCGCATGTCCGCTTTACTGACCGGGCGAGGAACAAGCGCCAAGCGGCAGTGTTCATGGGGACTCCGGGTGAATACAATAAAAGGTTATGAACTAACACTGTTTTATTGAAGCCAGTACCTGCACTCAGTTAGATATAATATTAGAAGCCTAATATTATAAACAAGATATTACAGTTACTATAAATTTTCTCATAGGAGGTAATAAATTTTGTGGTTTTTATGTATTTTTAGTCATTAATAAATTGTTCTTACAAATTAATATTAAAAATGTAACTATTTTTCGTTTGAAATTTGTATTTATAAGTTTTATAATTTATTATTATTTGCATTGAATAAAAGCAGTAATTTAAATAAATATCATAGGTAAAAAATATTTTCGCTTTTGCTTAACTTCTTGGTTAATTTAAGAATGCTATTTATCTCAAGGCATTTACTATGCTGTTGGTAATCAAATAATAAACAAATGATTATCTAATAGCATAGGAGTTCCATAGTCATTACGGTTAGAATTCTTGTGAAGTTCACTTATAATTTAATTTGTGTTTGATATAAATTTTTTATTTAAAAATGAATAATTCCATTCAGAACAACAATAAATTTGTTGAACTCTTGTTAGAGAAGGAAGAAGATGGTGACCGAGTATTTGCATATTTACTTCCCAAAAGAAGTAAATCCACGAATGATATGCTTAAAATGTGAGAAATCGAAGGATGCTACGAAATTTTAATAAAAGGACACTTGGTCGAAAACGACAAAATATTTCGAGAGTTCTTTTGTATGAACCAAGAAAAATTTCAGGATCTAGTAGAATTAGTGGAAGAAGAAGAACTCTGCTGCCATCCAAAAATGTACGTAGGCCAATAGCATCAGCAGCAGTCACTTTGAAGTAATCACCAAAATAATCTCTCGACTCTTTTGGAATAACTTGTTTATTAATTTTATTTATCTTGCTACTAGTGAATCATTTCGAACTTTGCAGTTTTCCTTTAGATTCTCAGTTATGTGATGAAAAGTAAATTAGCTTCAGAATTCATGCCTGATCCTAATCAAATAGATTTTAAGGAAAAAGCTGAAGAATTTTATTCTAAATAGAAATTTCCAAATTGAATTCTTACAATCGACGCTAAGCATGTGAATTCGATGTCCAATCAATACAGGATCATTAAATCATAATTATAAAGATTATTTTTCAACTGCATTGCTTGGAAATACAGTAAATACAGTTGACACAAATTATAAATTTATTGTCGTCCATAACCGAGAAAAGCTGCAAGAGAAAACCCCACAAAGGCAATATTTAATTATAAGTTAAGAAGTGCCCGAAGAGTTACTGAAATATGAGATTTGGTGTAGGTAATCTGTTGTTTTGACAATATGCTACGTGATGGCTATTTGGAAAATAATCATTAGAATTTTCAATCAATAAATGATGAACCACTGTCGAAAGACAATATCTTTCCTATTGCGGCAGTGGTGGATTTGCAAACGCCGAAGGCTTTGCGGCACGAATTATTTTTTGCAAGAATTATGTTCTTTTATTAACTATTAAAAGTCATGTTGATTTATTATTTTATTAAATTTATTATATCTAATCTGAATACATACAGATTTCATACTTTTCCTCTAGACGTGCAATCAAAGATAACACCTCTAGTTTCGCTTAATACTTCTCGGAGAAAATTTTTTTATTGACAAAGCAATGCTTCTGCAGAAAAGGTCGATATCGTCATAAGAAATGTAGGAAATTTTGCCTTCTTCAAATTTGTGTCGCAAGATCAATCGTTCAGGAATTATTTTGAAAATAACAAGCTTTTGCATCTTTAATTAATCCAAGATGACGAAACGCGCTGACTTCACCCCCCTCCAGGTTGAAAACTTGGATTTTTCATTGAGGCAATCACTTCTATACCACCTTTTGTAAGCAAAGAGCTTTTTTTAATCCACATTGACTGTACTAGGAGTTATTCGTCGATTAATAATACCGATAATAGAAAATTCTTTTCAAAGAATATAAAAGGATACCAATAATACTATCAAATAGAATTCTATTTTGATTTGGAATTGCATGAATTCGAATCGGTACCTATGTATTATCGAAAGATATTGGTAAGAAAACACTGTCGACCGTGACAAAAAGTGCGGTTGGGCAAAGGCCGTTTAGTTCTACTTGGTCGTTAGTATGAAGAGTATTTTATCATAATATTTGATTAAGGACACCGATGATCCTGTATAGATCAAGAAACAGAGTTCTGATCATAATGCTAATACAAAGGACATAATATTAGAATTAGTACATTTAGGACAATGTCAACGTCACCCAAAGAGGCGCGCAAGTCACAGATGGATGCCATGCGAATTGTAAATCACCTACTTGTAAAGTTAAATAAAATTTCTAACATTGCATTATTTGGAACAAACATAACAATTGGCGACGAGGTAAATTAATAAAAATAATAGTACACAAGACAAAACATTCGAATAATTAATAGTGAAATCGTGTGATTAAACACCACGCGGTAATAATGACGACTTTTGTAGGTACAGTACCACAATATTTAAGTTCAAATACAGACTTCACAATTTACGAAAAACGCTTAAAGCATTTCTGTTCAGCAAATAAAATAAGTGATGAAACTGTAAAAATTGGATTATTGTTGAGTCATCTATAGGAGCACGTACCTATCCACAAGCGCCAGAAACAAAAATCTATACAAAGAATTAACAAAGTTATTAAAACAGCACTACAGCCCGAAAGTAAACACATACGAGTACAGAGAATTTTACGAAGCAAAGCAACTCACTGATGAAAGCAGCAATGAGTGGTACGCAAGAATAAAAATAGTATCTGTAAATCTGTTCCCACGGTGTTAACAAATTTAAAAACTATCTCATCTACGGATATAAATTCACTTTAAAAACAGACCAAAAGTCGTTAGTCATACTATGCGGTAAAGAAAAAGAAATAAACCAACTTGAAGCCAACCGAATAAAAATATTCGGTTTGTATCTATCGAATTTTGATTTTGAAATCGCTCACATTATCTCGACATGCTATATCGAGGAAAATTATTACTGAAATTAGCACAAAATAATAATAATAATCCAATTAAGTCGCCAGATCCGACTGAAACATATACAGAAGACAACAGAGAGTATCATTCGAGAACAATTTATTAATGTTGGCTCTTTAGAAGAAAATGTGTCAGTTGTATTAATTATTATAATATGGCTAGATAACTATGCTGGTTAGAACAAAAACTGGGGATTTTTCACTTTCTTGGTTTATATAGTCAATTCTGGCAATATTTCGGCATGTACTTTGACATTGAATTATTTTAAAACATGTCGCACATTTATGTGTGCAGACCATTTCTACCATCAGGGCCCTGTTTCATAATAAAAATTTACTAATATTACAAGTTACAAGTAACTTTAAATACTCTTCAAATCGTTAATCTGAACACCTAGCTGCGTTGTTTTTGGCACATATTCATAAAATAACCTATTCTACACGCATAGCCAAAAATTATTCTTCATTATTTTTCAATAGTAATAATATTCAACTTGTACTTTCCGACTAATAGTATTAGTACTATTATGAAATGCGACCCAGGTAGATCTCTAAAACGCCAAGGAAAAACATGATTTTAGTGATTTTATAGAGGTTATAAAGATCATCTAATTCTGCAAAAGTTGAAGTCAAACCAATGAATTACAGACTTCTATGACTGGGTCGTAACAAACTCAACACGAGATTTAGCTAAAAAATTGCGAACATCAGTCGGAAAATGTGCAAAACGCTAAGAAAAGGAATAATTTACTAACCCCTAAGAAACAAAAATTTCGAAACGAAGCGCTGCTCAATTGGAAAGGGCGAAATCTCATGCTATTTTACTGAACTCTTTCAAAGAATCACAGAAGATGCATTTTGATGGACGATGAAACCTACGTGAAAAATGACATGCGGACTTTACCAGGGCCCCAATTCTACACTTTAGTAGCTTGTGAGAATGTTCCTGATGAAGAAAAAAAGTTAAAAAATTTGGGTCCAAAATCTTAGTGTGGCAAGCTATCTGCTCTTATGGATTAAAAAGTTCCAGTTTCTTTACATCTGGTACAATCAACGGCGATATTTACTGACATTAAAAAGCGTGCTTTGACACTTTATCGGAAACATGAATTTCCTCCGATATTTTGGCCAGATTTAGCGACAGCACAATATTGTCATGATATTTTAAACTTCCTCAATAAGGAAAAGATCGAATTGATCGCAAACGACATGAATCCACCAAATTCCCCGGAGCTCCGTCCTATTGAGAGGTATTGGGCAAATATCAAGCGCGATCTGTTGAAGAGGGGTGCAGTTGTTAAGGACATGCATAATTTTAAAAATATTTGGAACGCAGCATCCCGCAGTCACTAAAACATCGGTTCAAGCCCTGATGGTAGGTGTTTTGAAAAAGGTGTGAGACTTCGCTAATTCAAAATAATTTGTTAGCGTATTAATATGTCAAGTTTGATAATTTCACTAAAAAAGATTAAAAAATTTTAAGTACCGTAAAACGGGGCGGCTTGATAACCACGAGGCGACTTGATACATTCTACCCCTCTTGCCTAAATGCGCACATCACTGTGCTACACATGGATGCGACCGTCAAATATGCACTCATTCGATGCGTTAGTAGGCACTCTTTCAAAGTAAGGTTAGTAAAGTACAGTCCCGCAGTATTTTTCTATAAAAACGGGTAGAAAACCAGGTATTTATTAACTGTTATACTTTCTATTGTGTATAGACACTAGTGAATGCAAAGATATTTCCGTATTTTATTTCATGGGTACTAAATTAGTCAAAAACAATATCCTAACCTCAAAGTTGGATTATACAGAAACATTTACCAGTGGCGTATCATTTTATTTTTTTAGTCATATTCAGGGGTGACTTGATAATAAGGATAAATATGGTCAGAACATATAAAAGAAAACCAGGCAGTAGGAAATACTGTGATACTCTGTTGCTATAGGATTTATATTTTTGATTTGTTACTATCAAGACGCCTTAATTGAGGTTTGAAATGCTAAAATAGAGTTAAATACAGGCATTTATCAAGTCGCCCCACTATGGGGTTTGATCCCAAATTGTCTGGTAACTGTTGCAAAGCAATCAATTTCCGAAAACACTGATCAAGTCGCCCCGTTTTATGGTACCTATATTATTTTTGAAATTTTCCGTGGCTACTTTATTTCATGAACAGTCCTTAGGTTGGAAGAGTATGATTTCCTTGACCCTGTTCGAACTCTGAAAGCTCCTGGTCTGGATTTCAAGCTCGCATTACTTTCATGTAATCGTAAGAAGATTCATTTTGTAGATGTCGTAAGGCAGGACTAAAATGCGCAGCGATTTGTGCAAGCTAACTCGAACAGTTATGTTACTTATCTGTCAAAATTGTATTGTTTATCAGTTGAAGTTACGATATTATATTTATCGAGTAGTGGTTTGTTTAGCTATTAGCTATTAATAAAAAATTAGATTAATTGATGTTCATGCTGGGTGAGATAAAAAAAAGAAGTTATAGGAAATTCAAATAAGATAACTGAGATCCAGGACTAATTACTTAAGATTGATCAATTAGAAGCAAGGGAATGTCTTCAGAATGACATTATTGCATCGTTCAAGGAAGAAAATAAGAAAACGAGAGACGTCTCAGAACAACTTAAAAAAATAAATAATTTATGATTTTTTGGTATTCAAGAGGTACCGGGTGAGGTGACTAATAGAATCGTACTGACTTGATTAGAAATAAATATTGGAGTGAAAAAGACAGATTACATGTTGGTTATCGTAGTAAAATCCAAGGTTCTGACAAGAGAAGAAATATATTCCTGATAGTAAAACCCACAAAAAAAGAAGATTAAGTACAATTAATGAAGGTTTTGGTGTTAACCCCATCGATCTGTATAGACATTATGTTGCTTTACGCCCAAAACCGCTCTTACGGCCTCAAAATAAAAAGAAGAGAATACAATTGAGTGTAAACCACCAGTCTTGGACAGTAGACCAGTGGAAATCTGTTTTATGGACCGTGTGTTGTTCCAATAGTGAAACATGGTGGTGGATCGATTATGGTGTGCGGAAGTTTTGCGGCCAATCTGGTAAGTGAATTGGTCCGAATAGATGATATACTCATAAAAGAAGGCTATAGAAAAGATGGCCTTGTCAAATTGGAGTGTAATAAGTTATTTTTGGCACCCAACGTGTGGGGCTTGATTCGTTATAGTGGCAATTTAATTTTTTATTATTTATCGATAAAGGTATTTCTTTATTGGTATTGCTAGAATTTTAACATCCAACAGTTAGATTACTTTTTTTGTGACCTAAAATTTTGTTTGTAATTTTGATACTTATTTACATTATATTATATCAAAATTTTATTCAAAATTATCAAGATGGGTTTAAACTTAACCGTAGAACGCTTAGTTAAAGAGGTGCAATATGAATTGAGGACTCAAAGTTTATCTGCAGATGATTTATTTAAAAATTTACGCGTTGCGTTAAGACAAGTTATGAAACAAGAATCTGAAGGAGATGAAGTTTACGAAACTTTCGTGTACCAATTCAAGATCAGTTACGCATGATGACGAGTTACTTCAAAAACAATATACTGTTGACCATGTGGTATCTGCTTTTGATAACTAATTCAACCAACTCTAAAGTCACACAGAGAAAAAGGTGTGTTACCAATTTACACAATTGTGCAGAAAATGTACGCAATTGTGCAATTTTTCTGCACAATTGTGCGGATTGGTAACATACATTTTTCTCTGTGCAATTTAGCTATTTCGGAACCCGTTGAGGTAGATCAAAATTTGTCGACTTCAAATCAATCCGTAGTAACCAATTAAAAATATTGTAGTTAAAACAACTCCCGTAGCAAAATGGGATCTAAAGTTTTCTGGGGAACCGCATTCAATCTCGATTAGCACTTTTCTTGAACGAATTGACGAACTAATCGTCGTGCGTAAAGCAGATCCCGCTATAGATTTATATACATCTAAGGTATTAATTTGGTTTAGAGCAAATAGAAATCCAGTAAATAGTTGGTTTGAGTTAGTGACATTGTCAAATCAGAAATTTCACCCTAGCGATTAGGATACCGATTACTTGACGAGATCAAGCAACGTACCCAAGGTTCTGATGAAACAATAAATATTTACATTTCACTTATGAAAATAATGTTTGCGCGAAGCATTAACTGAAGCGAAACAATTAAGAATAGTATTACTTAATTTAACGCCCTTTTATCAAAATCAGTTTTTGATAGTCGTGGAAAGTTTCGATCAGCTGCTAACGTCTGGTCGTACTATAGAAGAGAGACGTTTTGCCATAAAAAGTTACGTTCCGCCCACTAGAGAGAAAAATGATCTCGAAGCTGACTTAGCATACTTGAATTTAAATTTTGTTTGTAGTGAGTTTGAGATTCAATAGCAAATATTTTTCACATATACTAATTAAATTAAAAATGAGGAATTTAGAATTTAGTGCCGAAGCAGCCGATCTGCAATACCTAATCGATAATTTCTCCAAAGACAAACACCTTCTTGCAGACTCGAACTTGAAATGAGCCGATTAAATGAATTTTGCAGCTGCAGAAAAATGTCTTCAATTATAAAATTAAGAAATAATCAAGAAGCAATAGGCATTTTTGGAATAAAAATATTTCTGCCACAGATAGAATATATAAGGTATGGGTCTGTGTTTTTTTCCTTCGTATGTGGAAATATTGGTTGACTCGCCATCAAGATTATAGTACTACATCAAATTTTATTTCTTAAATTGCATAATATGTTTGTATAGAAATCAACGCTCATTGTTTAATTAAACTCGGTAAGACTTACAGAGATGACGAAAATATCAATTTAAATGAATTTACCCCATAACTTTTTAGTTCTCAGGCCTGCGAACAGCTTTTTAGGTAACAAATTTACCTTAATAGGGTTATTATTACATCTTTCTACAAACTCGGAGAAAATGTAAGTTCTTGAATGTCATTTTAGTATCAAAACTATCTTTGTTTATGAAGTATTATGTTTTTAGAAAGAATTTTATGTGAAACTAAATTTAAAACTTTTTAGAAAGGTTAGTTCTTAAAAGTGTTGGGTTTCTTAAAATACTGATATGGTATTTTATAATCTTGCTATCAATACAATTTTAACTTGTATATAGGAATTATCCTTGAAGATGCATTTTGGAACAAAATAATCAAATTAACTGGATATTATAGTGAAGATCTAGATGTGGAAGATGTCACCCAAGACATCGCCGATCCATTACAGTCAAAATAACGAAAATTATCACCTTCCTGAAATAAATAATTTAATAAACAATGACGACCAGAATGACAATGTTGAACAGGACATGGAAAATAATCCAGACGTCGACACATTGGCCGAATTCAAAGAATTAGATACGTCTTCTAAGAGGCCCCTTAATGCTAAGCGTAATATTAAAAACACACATGTAATGGTTAATGGAGAAGTAAATCGAAAATCTTCCTTGTGTTGGCTATTAACAAAAAAAAACTTTCTTCTGACCAACTTCTTCGAGTAAGAGGCATTGATAGTAACAAATAACCCACCTAAATAATAGAAATTAATTATAGCCAAAGAGTATGTATATATAGAGGGACAGCTCTTATGGGAATACTTGTCACAAGTATTTCTTGATTGCTCTGCTACGCCATCTAGTGGAGGGGGTTATCTCTACGTCTTTATTTTTGGTCTTCTATATACAGGGTGCTGAATGAGTTAGCTGAACATAGGAAATTAACATGTAAAAACTTATTTTTGTAAAAATACCCCCCTGTATATAAAGGATCAGCCATAAATTTAAAATTAAAACGTAGAGATCACACCGTCTACTAGATGGCGTAGCAGAGCCATTAACAAAAACTTGTGACAAATATTTGTTAATGGCTGTCCCTCTATATATACATACTCTTTGTTATAGCTGAATTGGCGTGGAATTAACCTGCGCATATTTTTTATTAGCTTTATTTGTTTACATCTGTTTACATATTGGGTAGCATGTATAAAGTAGAAGTACTATAACGTTTATACTTAAAATTTAAACAAAATTTTTTTTAATTTTTAAATTGTGCCTTTTTTTAATAACGGGAATGTACAGCCATATATCTGAAAATAGCTTTTTACATTAATAATACTTACAGAATTTTATTTTAAGTAACATCCATTATATTTATTTCAATTTAAATACAAGCAATTACTTCAACTTGCTTCATACCACTGTGATATAACTTAAAAATGATATATGTGGTATGAAACGTGCCTTAAGTATGTTGCATTTTCTTATTGATATCCGGAGTCAATGGAATATAATTTGCTTGATATGCGTCGTGTTACATATTTCATTGTAAGCGACCTGTTTGGTGACAACGACCAGTAAACTGCTGATCACAGTGAATTGGCCGGGGTCAATAAATAGCGAGTGTAATATTATTTGTCTAGTTTTTCGTCTTAGTTTTATTTGCAAGTGGTTAATACCACATAAATATTGCAACTTGTTATAATGTACCTATGTAATTGAACCAGTTGAAATAAACTGAACTTATTCCAAACCTAAAGCGTTTCAATGGAACGACGAACCCGGATGACCTAATTATTAAAAAGAACAAAAAGCAGAATATTTCACCACCCACTGTTATAGCAAAAACATCTTATTAGTTATAAAAAATGTTTTAAAATTTTATTTATAATAAAACAGACAATACCGTTGCGCAACGGGTAGGTTGTGAAATGAGATATTACTGCAAGACTAAGTCCAAAGGATCTCGTCGTCTAAGTCTTCTAACTTGCGGTGTACGCATGCCTTCAAGCTCACGACATGCAACGACGCCCTATATATTTAGAGGCGACGAAATCCATTCAGCGGAAATCAGAAAAGCGACATCAAGGTACCGGAAGTATCGCCAACTGTCGAGTGCATCACAAGCGACAGTGGTGCTAATGATAGAGACAATGAGAGACTACTGCACAGGAGGGGTCAACATGGCTTTTCTCACCTCGAGGTGAAACCAGATCCCGGAGGCATATGCAGCGGCGTTCCCCACTTGGAGCGAGATGTGGCAGAAAATCAGAAGAATGGCCAGCCGGTTCGTCGAACACATTGACCTCAACGTCGGAGCTGCATTGCTCGGAAATACGAACACCGAGTGCCTCTACGGATTCAGCAACTTGGCGGACCCAAGTGACAAGAATGTCAAGCTTTACACTTCACACCTATACTGTGCAGCTTATGGGCTATTACGCAATGCAGATTATTACAGGCTGACATCGATTCTGGGAGGACAATACATAGCAAGATTATGGTCTCTCACATCCAAGAGAAGATTGGCTCAAGCAAGGGGGCAAGACAGAAGATACGCATTCACAAGGCGATTGGTAGCAAAAATCTACAAGTCAGCGTCCGCATCGGCCCGGAACTACCGCACAAGGGTCGATGTGCTCCACGCGCTGAGAGAAGGATGCGATGTGTTTTACTCAAATGAGATCGCAACACGAGGACCTGCGGGCGAAGCCCAGCTGGAGCTAGCCCACTTGAATTCTGAGAACATGGAGGAGTCCGACTTGGTGGATGTGGATGTAGCAATTAACAAGATACTGCATGTGATACACAATGACAGCCACCGATTTGACATGTCATACTTGCGCAGAGAGCTGACCTTGCTGGTGGAAGACATCGCAGTTCTTGGGACAATCAACAACATCGAGATACACGAGGAATATGAGATTCACGACAGGGTCACTAGCTAACACGCACTGGCACTTGCTGACCTTCACATAGAGGCAATCGAGGGCGAGGTGCAGGTAGGTGCACTTTGAAGGAAATTCAAACTTATCATTCTGAGCTGTATTCAACTACAGATAAAATTAAACAAGATACATTCCTTCTAAAATGCTGCCAGGGCCATAAACCCAAGAGAATAAAAAATCCAAATTTACAGAAACATAACGTAGCTATTACGTACAATATTAAATATACAATATTTTCGATATCAGACGAAAAGTTAGTTAGAGTAAAGAGTCGAATCGAATCTTTGAATTGTGTCGAATCACATTACTGTAGAAGCAAAACAGGTCATGAGCGTGTGTATCTTCTTTGTGATATAAATTTTAAAATATTATGGCAAATGTACAGTAAGGGCACCTCTTCTCAAAACCATGTGAAATTAGATTATTTTCGTACTTTTGTTAAGACAACTTACAACTTAGCATTTGGCACACCTAAATCTGATGTATGCTCGACCTGCTTACAAATTGATGAACAACGAAAACGATTTAGTAAAATTATTCGTTGATCTTTGGAGAATGAAACGCAACGACAGGCACTCCAAGAAGCAGATCGAAGACGGTTAGTAGATTATCGTTCCTTGCAGAATGACCAGAAACGGGAAGAAGAAAGATTTCGGAAAATGATTCAACGTTCTTTGCAAGATGATGTGCAACGAGAAGCACGGCAAGAAGCTGATACAATTGCACAAACACATACTCTTATTATTTCAGTTTGATTTAAACTATCGAAGTGAAAATTTGCATTAAAACCGTTAATTTAGAATTATTTATATTGTGTTTAAGCGGTGTTATAGTTATTAATAAAAGTTGTTAATTATTTTGTTTCAACCTGTCAACATTGCACATGTTGTAGTTTAGCTATAAAAAACAATATCTTTGGAAACAGCAGAGGAGCCAAGATTGTAGCAAAATAATACAAGTGGACAGAGTTGAAGAGCATCGACACGGAACATATTGACACCACCTCACCCGAGTTTTCATTGGATGATTCCATAAACGTAAATTGAATATACGTAAACAACAGAAGCAATTGCGTGATCATGGGAAAGAGGTAAACACTAGAACGGAGAAAGTTATTCCTGAGGAAGAACTTAAACTGATTATTAGTTGTTGCCGAAAAATGTGCTTTGAAACAATGGCTGAAGAACAGCAAAAAGCTTTTCACACAAAAATTTATAAATGCTCGAGAGCGGAACAAAGTCAAAATTTGGCCGGAAGAATAACCATCTCAAAAAACAAGGTGAAAGAAAGGGCTGTGGCAAAACAGATGCGAATCACGATAGGCAAATCACTGCTAAATATAGTACTTTAACCCTTTTAGCAACCAGGGTAAAAGTTTTAAAATGTACTTCTGGACCGGAAAGTTTTTTGTTGAGTTTTCGTAAAGGATAGTTTAATAATGTATTTTCTTAGGGTAATATATTGTTGGAAAACAGTTTTTGACCAAAAAACATGTGCACTAAATTAGTATGCGCGGTCTGATATAAAGAAAAAATTATATTATATAAATTATTTTTACAGACTATGTGTACCATATTGGGTTACAACCAAAATGTTTATTTACATTATGGTAGTATTTATAAATAAAAAATATCATTATTGCTAATTTTATCAAAAATTATATATTTAACAATGCGTTTAAAACCATTCCTGCAGCAATTGAAAGCTACATAACGAGGCTTTGATAATATATGCTTATTAGTTTTAATTTAATGAACGACTTTTAGTTATAATCTCTTTTGATATAGTATAAGCCGAGTATGTTTGTAATATGAGCTACCCCTGTGTTTCGATTATGGGCTAGTAGCCCATACTTAGAATTTAGTATGTAAATCAAGAATTTTTTCAGTATGTCTAGTAGAGTTAAACAAGCAGTCAAGAAAAGAAAACAATGGGACGAAAGCGACATGCAACGCGTTGTAACAGCGGTAAGGCAGCACGATATGGGTACTCCCAAAGCTTCAAGCATGATTAATGTACTACGTTCTATCTTGCAACGTTCTGCAAAAAAAATTACAATTTGGAAATTTAAAAGACTTCACGTGGATCACACTTCAGAAGGTACTCGATTGGGAAGAAATTTATAAAACCGTTGGTTTTATTCGAGAATTTGTATTTGCATTCACAATTGATGAGACTGGTGTTTATGATGAATACGTATTTATTAAACAGTACGTGACTGAGGAAATATTCTCTAATTAGAATTCTAAGCAAACTTTTCCAGGCGAATGCTGTTTAGAAATAATAGTTCACCCTAAAGGCAATATTCAAATATTCTTAAATTAGTTGAATTTCTTCTCTGCTTGTCAAAAACTAACGCACCAACCGAACATGTGTTTTGACTAATGAACAACATATGGACAAGTGATAAAACTAACCTTTTAGTACAAACTCTGAAAGCTTTATTAACCAATAAGATCAACTTTGAGTATGTTTGCACAAAATTTCATAAAATATTATGTGGTAATAAAGATATCTTAAGAAACAATCATTCTTCACAAAAATATAAGTAGGTAGTTTTATGTTTTGTGTGTTTTTTTTTAAATTGAAAAAACTTGAAAACATCTGGGTCACCATAGTAACGGAACAGGGCTTAGAGTACAAAAGATTTGAGAGCAATGACCCAGCAGCATGGTACGGCACGTTCAATCCGTATATTGACTTTATGGGAGCGTTTAACCTTAGGCTAAAAGAGCTCAAGTTGGAACACGCTAATATGCCTATATCTAGGACAGGGAACTCATCAACACAATTTGCAGTGAGGAAGTATGGGTTGGACGGATCGCACCATGTCTTGCTTGAGGGAGTAAGCTATCCACCTGAGCGCAGATCCGCTATGGCGCAAAGCGTGGGCCTAATGACGGCTTTCTTGAACATGCTGAGAACCACTGGGGACTATAGGAAGAAATGGGAAAGCGCAGTTATAAGGGATTTCGGGCATGTCGCGTGCATAAATGACATAGTGAAAGTGTCAAAGACTAATTCTAGAGCATATGATATGAGCCCGCTTATAAGATGTCTCGCAGATTTGGCACTCATAACAACCACAAGACAAGCGACCAGGATGCATTTTCCCCTTTGCATGCTTGCGAAAGTTTACGATGAACATGTAGCCAAAGACGCATGAGATGAATTCCTGAAATTCTACAACACGTCAGGCGCTGGGGGGTTTTACACTTTTAAGCATGCATGTGAAACAAGCTGGGTGATTGAGGGGAATTATGATCCGAACCAGGCAGCGCAGGTTGTGTTTCATAGCATAATGGGAACGTATAAGGAGGACCTCGGGGTGTTGGCGGGAATTACAAATGTAGGGAAATGGTTTAGGAGGGAAGAGTTAAAAGATTGCTTACCAAAGCTGAGGGAGGTAGAGAGTGCAAGTTTAGACCAGTTAAGCTAAAGCTATACTCAAAACTCTCCTCGGCAAACCAAACTGGAATGTTGACCAGCGTGCATCCTCAGGTCTCGAGCATTCCAGCATTCAGCGGGAATAGGAGAATCATACATGGCGATGATTTCTTCACGAAGATCAACTCCACCAGACCCACCCAAAACACCGGGAACACGATTCCCCAATTTGTGGCGGCACTCTCTGGGACAATAGACGGGCTACTGAGAGACCTCAATGACAATAATGGAGTTATTGAATCAGGAACGACTTCTTGGTTTGAAATGGAGTCCTTGGGTCTCAATGTGCCTGGTACACCGTTCAACTGCTGTGCCGAGACAAGTGGGCAATTGTTCTTAGGCAGGAGGTAATACCCTATAATTGGCTTCGGTCTAACTTTTATTTTATTAAGTATCCTGAGTTTTGCATTTTGTAAGAGTAAGTTTATATTTTAACACACCTATGTTTAAGTTCACATAATAGTTGATAATGTTTTACATTATTTTTTGTACTTGTTTCTGCTTAAATAATAAATTACTATATACTTGACTACTGATTTATCAACATAGATATTTTTTGTCCCAGCAGTTAAAAAAAGCTACATACTGTCGTAGTGTACTTTGAAGGTGACGGAAAAAAAATGTTTTACACAATATCTGGTTCTCGGAGACATGACTCTTCTGGGCAACATGGGTGCTTCTTATCCCTATACTATTAGAACTAAGAGAAAGGAATATTGAAGTAATTAAGTTTTTCAGCGATGAACCTTCATCGCAATATAAAAATAAAGGCAACATTTTTTCTCCAAAACTTTTTTTCATGAAATGGGATTTAAACATGGTATATGGAGGAACTGTTCGGAAGCTTCTCATGAAAGAGGTGCTCCTGATGGGTGGGATGCCGCAATAAAGAGAATAAGTGATAACCTTGTTTCAAAAAATCATAAAACAGAGTAGGTATAGACAATGGTAGAACATTGTTTGAAAAGGTGAAAGATAAAACTGCTATAAATACCCGCAATTGAAGAAAATAGCACAATTGTTTCACAAAGCTGCAAGAATAATGACCTTACATTGACAAGTGAGTATTGTTTTATAACAATAGTACTTTTCCAGGCGTAAAGTAAGTTTGGCTTAAAGTAATAGATAAAATATGGTAAAAAAAAAGAATAATATACTAGCTACTATTGCAGTCTCTCAACAAGCAACAAAAAGAGTGTTGGTACTGGAAGCCGATAATTGGCACACTGCAATAAGTACTCAAATCATTGTGTAATGTATATCTTAAACTAAGTAAACTTCTATGCATTTTAATACCAAAATATTTTGATTCGTTTAAGAAATGCTAGTACTACTAGTTTATTTTTACTTTACAGTATCAATAACGGTATGAAGTTTTTATAAATTAAATTATAAAAACCCATTAAACGAACAGTTTAAAGTCACTCAGTACGTTAATCAACGTTCAGAAAATCTAAAAACCCTTAACTCTACCTACTACAATTCACAAAAAATTAATCGACAAACAGCAAACGAATAATTTGGAAAATTTAAATCAAATCAGACAAAATCTAAAATGGCTGACAGTGATGGTAAAAATGTTTCTTCCGATATGGAAATTCTTGCAAACGCGGCACTTTCTACTATAATTCCTACAAAATCCAAGCAACAGTATGAATTGGAATACCTACTCAATGGTGCGAAATTATATTGCTATAATTTGACAAAATACGTTCGCAGGTAAATATTGATTTATTAAGAGAAAATAGAGTATTTTAAAGTCTTTGCGATTGCATTCCACAATAAAATGTACAAAAAGCAACTTCAAGTTTCGTATCAAATTGCTTATGGCATTGCTATTAACAAAAACCGCACACTAGAGAGGAACTCATCTAACCTTGTTTGTGTGATGCAGTGTCACTCGTTAAAGAGGAATATTTGTTCTGGAAGTCTTTGCCTACTATTACTCGCACGGCGAAGACGTATTCAAAACGCTAAAACAGTTTATTGAGGAAAACGGACTAAACTGGTCAAAGCTAATTGGCGTTTGTACATCAAACAAAGCGCATTCGTTTTGACTTTCAAAGACTCTTAAAATAAGTTGCCCCTTAAGTTTTATCTTATCACTGCTTGTTACGATTTGCTTTCAGCAAATCCAACAAGCAATAAATTTAACTATAACTGTCAAGCCCTACCTTTATAGCCAACACGTGCAGATATCCCGCTGCAAGTCTATGCAAGTTTGCGATGTTAACTTCCTTGAGTGGGGATATTTAGCTTAAGGGAGAAAGCGCTGGGACCATTCTGGTACCGTCTGTCGCTTAGAAAGGACTCTAGAAGTGTCCTGCTGGCTATTACCGCTAGATTTTGAGAGCTTATTCTAAGTCGTGAGTGTCCTTTTGAGTGCCGATTG
This sequence comes from Cantharis nigra, assembly GCA_958510845.1. Classification (NCBI taxonomy): domain Eukaryota; kingdom Metazoa; phylum Arthropoda; class Insecta; order Coleoptera; family Cantharidae; genus Cantharis; species Cantharis nigra. The sequence goes on from OY294028.1 coordinate 63,563,077, forward strand.
AAGGCAATTGGTACCGACTCGGTTGAGCTATCGCTGTGATTGTGCTAAAATTTATCGAGATCTTTTGGTTTGTTCCGCGCCTTTTTGGCGGGCTATAAAACTTTCGAGTACACCTGAATCTTGTGTTTAATTCCGGTCTGCGTATGAAATAGTCGTGGTGTTGTGTATCGCTGCCGCATGTTTCATTCAAGCATTACCGCTTCGGGCCATTCGAGCCAGTACGGCCCTGGACCCACCCACATCATCATTTACAACGGAACTGACAAGGGCTACTTCTCAGGTGTGAAATTTTGTTTTGCTTTATACTTATACTACATAAAGATTACACCTCCGACATTACGTGAATGAAATAGTAGCGCGCCATATTCAACCAATTTTGAAAAAATCGATTTTGAAAATTTTATTGCTAAATTTAACTGACCGTGTGAAATCACATCACCAAGGGAACGTTCCTAGCCTAGTTGTATAAGGAGTTGGACTAGCAATGAACAATACAAACCAGTGTGGGTTCGAATCCGAACCGCATTACTTTTTTTTTATTATTTAGGCGTACTTTTTTTTATTTATTTGTATTATTTACGCGTAATAGCAATTAAATTTATGTCAATTATCAGTAATTTAATAATTATTTGAAACGATTGAAAATTTATACAATGTAAAATAAGTATTAAAAAATAGTTAGTATACGTAAATTTTGCACATTTTTACTTTTTGTTAAATAAATTAAATAAATAATATAATATCTATTTTATTTTAAAATTGTAAATAATACAAATCAATAAAAAAAAGTACGCCTAAATAATAAAAAAAAGTAGTGCGGTTCGGTTTCGAACCCATACTGGTTTGTATTGTTCATTGCTAGTCCAACTCCTTATACAATTAGGCTATGAATGTTCCCTTGGTGTAGTGTTTTAACACGGTCAGTTAAACTTAGCTATAAAATTTTCAAAATCGATTTTTTCAAAATCGATTTTTTCAAAATTGGCTGAATATGGCGCGCTACTATATCATTCACGTAATGTCGGAAGTGTAATCTTTATGTAGTATAAGTATAAAGCAAAACAAAATTTCACACCTGAGAAGTAGCCCTTGTGAGTTCCACCTTTCCTGCCGCAGTCAGTGCTGTAAGAGTCCGCAGCTCCAGCCACTTCAACGCACCAAAGCCATCCGTTATAACGCAACTAATGTGAGTACCAAATTTTACTACTTGGTGAAGTGCGAATTGGAAAAAGTAAGCAACCACGGTGTTTCAAAGGAGTAAAACGTTTACCAGTTGATTATCGTTCTAATGCAAATGCTTGGATGACATCTTTGATTTTTAATGATTGGCTGTTACAATGGGACAATTCAATAGATCGCAAAATTGCACTTCTAGTAGACAACTGCACTGCACATCGGGTGACTTGCAATTTAAAAAATATAAAAGTTATTTTTTTACCGGCCAATACAACTTCTTTAATACAGCCGTGTGACCAAGGCATTATAAGGACCCTGAAAGCTTATTATCGAAAAGAAATGCGTGCTAGAATTTTGGAAAATATAGAGGAAATGCCAAATATAAGCGCCAATGAACTGGCCAAAAAAATAAATTTACTAGATGCTTTACATCATATTTCTATGTCGTGGTATCAAGTATCCAAAGAAACAATTAAAAATTGTTTTAAACATGGCGGTTTTTCGAAAGAAGACATAGAAGATGACAATTTAACAATTATGCCGCCTGACATGGCTATAAGTGAGTTCCAAGAGTGGATAGCAATAGATGACAATGTGAATGTTGCAGAAAGTTTAACAGAAGAAGACATTTGTGAAAATTTAATGTGTGAAAGTGTATCATCATCGATTGTTAATGAAGGACATACAGATGATGTAGTGCAACCTCCCACAAGCAGTGACAAACAACTCTAGATGAGTTTTTTTAATTTGTTATTTTTTTTATGAATTAATTACTAATAAATAACCAATAAAATTTTTTTTCTTTTTTTTGTTATCAATCGGTTATTGTTATCAAAAACCCCAAGTCCCGAAGTGATCACATTAAGCGGACTCCACTGTAATTCTATTATTTTGTAAACAATGCCTAGAAGTACAATTATAAGAAAAAAACGCGGTAAAATTGCGGCAGCTAGCAAGTTGCGTTGGAGAAAAATTAAAGAGTAAGTAAAGTTTTGTGCAAGTAGTTTGTTCTAATATTTTCTATTTTATTTCATTTTTATTGGGAAACCCTTTATATTATGAAAAAAATAATTATAATTTTACTGTTTTAGAGCTCGGTTGTCAACTCCATCTACTATTTATTGTGATATTGTACCTATTTTTACTAATACTAAATTTTGGGAAATTTAATAGATTGACTGAAATAAACTCAACAGAAATATTCATAAATAATGAGGATATCTGTAATTCTTCAGACGAAATGGGGTTTAGGAAACCTGATCCTAATCTAAAGACATATGTGGCAGGCTACAGTTCCAACACTAAATGTCCACAAAAAGAATATGGCACAATTTCATCTGATGAATGTGACAGGTATACATTGTAGTTTCTCAATTCTATCTTATAATTTATAAATGATACCTACTGTGACTCGCAAAAGAACTCGGACACTCCTATATTATACTAATATAAATTGAACATTTTCAAACCGCTTTTTTTCATATAAAAATCGATTTTACATCAGCAAAACTTTTTAGAGATTTTTTATTGCAAATTTCATTGTCTTTCATTTTGTTTATATGAATTTTTATATTTTGTCGTTTTTGACTGACAGCGACTTAAACAAAACTCTGAAAAATGCAAAAAATATTGAAACATAAACTATACCTACTTTCTTCCCCTGGATATAACTGTTGATTATTATTTAGAATCGACAATCATGTATTGGCATACGAATCTACTCCGAAGCAACCAAGATTACTAACTGGGAATCGAATTGTAGACTTAGGATATGTTCTAGAAGCTACACTGGACATACAATATAGGCATGCCAAAATTTGTACTTTTGGTAAACTTTCTATAAAAGATGAAATTCGTACATCAACAAGTTTGGTTAGCACCGTTTTACTATGTTGTTCATCGTGTGATAAAACGTTTCGTTTGGCTACCGAAGACCCAAATATTCCAGTTTCAATAATAGATACCGGAGTTGTTTGGGGAACATTAGCAACAGGGAGCACTTATTCACATCTTGATGAACTAATTAGTTGCCTAAATATACCCATGATGTCTGAAAAGCAGTTCAATGCAATTATAAATACTTTCCAATAAAAAATTTTGAAAATAGTAATGGAAATTGTCATTGTGGCGGTCTATGGAAGCTGCAGGTATCGAAGAAAAAGAGTTTGCTCTTAATAATGGTCATGTATGTGCCGATGGTACCCCATGGATTACAGTATACATTGATGGGTCTTGGAGCAAACGAAGTTATGGCACAAACTTTAATTCTCTGTCTGGAATGATAGGAATTATTGGTCGTCATACTGGAAAATTGTTATATATGACTGTAAGAAACAAATTCTGCTGTGTATGTGCCCGTGCTGAAAATAAAAATGCTGTGCCACCACCACATATTTGCTATCAAAATTGGGATGCATCGGCTCCAGCAATGGAATCAGACATGGCAGTTGGAGGTTTTACTATCAGTGAGTCAATGCATGGAATTAGGTACAGACAATTTATCGTAGATGGAGATTCAAGTGTGTTTGCTAAATTAAAGCAGCTCGTGCCTTATGGTTCTGAAATAAATAAAATTGAATGTACTAATCATGCATTGAAAAATTATGGTAAACATTTGCATAACATTAAAAAAGATACGCACATCAATCTGAACGGTCGGAAGTTGCTTACTAGTAAGAAAATGAATAATTTGAAAAAAAGGGCCAAGTGTTCTATTTATGAACACGCAAAAACTGATAGGAACATTGATTTGCTTCGAATGAATTTGCAGTATGGTTTACATCATGTGTATGGCGATCATTCTCACTGCAGAAAAGGAATGTGCAATAGCTTGGGAGTTCAATCCGAAAACCAAATTTCAGAACTAAAATCTACTTCTATTTACAATCACCTGCATGGTATGTTTATGTTATAAATAATTTAGATTTACTTACTATAATATAATTATAAATTTTATTTGTAGGAGCACTGGAATTGCTTGTAAGAAAAGCCCATCTTTTGATTGAAAATGAAAATAATAACCGTGCCGAGAGACTTATGAACGTAGTAGCTAGATTTAATATGGGGAAACGTTTAAACCTTGTGCAAAGGGGTTCTTACGAAAGAAGGGTGTATCTTGCTGGATTAAGGTACAACAAACAGTTTAACTGGCATTCTAGCCCTTACAAAACTGTTACACAGTGTAGTCCTGGGATATATTTAAAAAAATTTATCCAACGAAACCAAACTAAAGTGTCTAGGAGATTGTTTCCAAGTAGTACTATGCCATCCACAAGGCCAAAAGGTGAAAAACGAAAATTACATTCGACAAAAACAAATACAGATTATGGAGTCAATGCAGAAACACCTGAAGAAGATGCTAATTTAATGAAAGTACAATGTGAATTAGTATTAGACCGGCTGAAAGTAAAATAATTTTTCATTGATAACTAATACAGTAATTTTGTATGTTAATTTTGTTGTAACCCAACGTTTAGTTTTTGAAATCGGTACAAAAGTTTAGAGGCGTCTTTTTAACGTAATATTTTGTCTTTCCCTTTCTCCTGGCCGCAGCGCGCTCTTAAGTTCATTCTCAGTAATTCGTGGTCGACCCGTTACGTTTTTATTTATCTTTTTGTCGCAATTATTTGTTACAATTGCGTTACATGTTTTGTGTACAATTTTCCATATGTACCTTCGTTTTATACATTAAATACTGGTGTGTGTCATATATTTTTGTTTGTGTTTCCAGGAATAATTAAAGTTTGTAAGTGGCTTTGGTGTGCGAAAGTAGCTGGAGAACGCCACCGTCTCGACTCTCGCAGACGTCGTCGCGTACCGGCCTATCGTCTTTTAACAGTATCGCTGCAGTTGCACGCCTTGAGATCCGCTGAGCAGTCAAGGGCCATTTGTGCAAATAATTTAAATTGCCATAAAAAAAATAAAAACATTTTCGGTCGAAATTATCGTATCATGCTTGCACCCCGCATGATATATAGCGTGTTGAGTGACAGTAAAAATTGTGAACCGTATTCTACGAATTCCAGATTATTCAAAGTTTTGTGCGTTGAAATTTTCCCACGGTCTCACATGAACGAGAAGCTTATGATAAATGCTCCACCTGAAAGTATTGGTGAAGTGCAGCCCAGTGGCTGGATGAATGCTGAATTATTTTTGAAATGGATGCGGCACTTCACTAAATATTCAAATCCTACAGAACAGAACCCAGTTCAGTTAATTCTTAATGGACAGTTGACACGCCCCTTTTTATCCCTAAAAAGGTATTTTTAGGTACATTCATACAAGGTATACATTTGAAAACGATACACCACGATATAAATCAAGATATTTTGCTACCACTTATGAATTTTTACTAAATAAGTAATGCAAAAATTATGTCAATATCATAAATAATGCAAAACTGTAGCAAACCCTGTATTTGCATTTTTTTATTAATTCGTTAACTCGGATTAACGAGATTCTGAATCCCCCCCCCCAAAAAAAAGCATTTTCTAAATACGCCACTGAATCGCTTACTTTTAAAATTGGCAAATCAGCGGGGAAAAATAGCAATTTGGTACATTTATAAAGTAATTTTTTTTAATTTTTAGACAAATGATGGTGGACCATGAAGAGGTTGTTGTTGACTTAACTAATCTTGAAATTCACGAAGAAGAAAATATTGTGACCTCTGAAGAAAGTATTGGAGGGAATTGTTTCATGGATATTAACGAAGAAAACGTTCCAGTAGAACATACAGTAGCAATTATAGATGAATCGGGCGAATGTTTATCAGGAAATTCTTTCATGGATGAAGAAAATAACGAAGTAGTTTTGAGGTAATTTAATTTGTAACAAAATTAATTAAATTTCCATTTTAATTTTTACATAAATTTTAGAGAAACACCGATAAACAATATAGATGCTATTGATGGAAGGAGAATTATTAACGTCAAACATTTATTTAGAGAAATTAGTAATGCAAAAAAACAGGAAACTTTCGATTACACAATAACCGATATGATAGTGGTTAAAGAGCAAAGATATGGTTTACGTTCCAAATTTACTCTCCAATGCCAAATTATTAAAATCATCGACACAGAAGAACCAACCGAAGAAACCATGAATATTAATCAAGCTGCTGCTTTTGGAGCCATATCGACTGACATTGGATATTTACAATGCGATGAAATTCTATCTACAATGAATATTCCGTTTATGTCTTTGGGCACATATCATGAAAAACAACAGGAGATATCGACGCTATTACATGACACCGTATTATCTGTTATAATTGAAGCAGGAAAAGAAGAATACAAACTAGCTGAGGAATTGGGTGAAGTAGATGAAAACGGAATAGCTAATATAACAGTAATTGCAGATAAAGCTTGGTCAAAGTGCTCGTATAATGTAAACTACAATGCGTCGTCTAGTGTGGTAACGTTTATACGTTAAATTTTATTTTATATTAATGTATTTATTATTTATTTTCATTAGGCCTGCATCATTGGAGAGAGATATCTTGCCAGTTACTGACAAGATATTGTTTTTGGGTGTACGTAATAAATACTGTTCAATTTGTGCATATAACGAAAGTAAAAATGTAAGCAAAGAACATATTTGTTTCAAAAATTGGACTGGAGCTTCGACAGCTATGGAAAGCGATATAATCGTAGATGGTTTCAAACAGAGCATAGAAATGCATCAGCTAAGATATATACGTTTGGTTGGAGATGGAGATTCGAGAGTTTACAATAAATTAACACATGCGAAACCATATGGTAATCTAAGTGTTGAGAAAGTTGATTGTAGGAGTCATTTGTACAAAAATTGTTTTCATCGATTGCGAAAATTAGATGGTATTCACCTGCTTACCATTAATATATTACAAATTATTCTTTTTTCTTTTTCAGATAGAACAGCAAGTAAATTTAATAGTAAAAAGATTCCGAAAAACTTGAGAAAGCATGTATTCAATTCTGAAACAAGAATCATAAACGATATAAAAGTGGCAGTGAAATACAGAAATAATGAAGAAATGGAAGTTAACACAAAAATTTCTGCATTACAAGATATTAAGAATGTCCCGTCACATGTTTTTGGGGAACATAAAAACTGTGCACAAATAGGATATTTTAAATGTGGACCACAAGAAAATGAACTAAATTATGTTCCTAGCATGACCGAATGTGGATTGTATAATGATATTTTGGCCGAATTGTATAGATTGATTCACAATGCATCAAGTTTATTACTGAATATGACTAATAATGATGCAGAACGATATAACTCGGTGTTGTGTAAAGTTGGTGGGAAACGAATTAATTTCACCACCAGAAATTCATATAATATGCGGTGCGAAGCAGCAGCCATATCGTTTAATTCCAAGGGAACTTACCATAAAGTAGTGAATCAAGCATTTTCCAGAAAGCCAAATACTACGCCATATTATACCAGCAAATATGTTAACAAAATGGTAAGAAAAAGATTGGCAAATAGAAAATCTCAGCGGAATAGCTCGAAAAAACCAAATTTATTAAAGATCTACAATTAACCTCCGAACAAATTATAAATTTAGAAAAAGCTACAAGAGGTTTGTATACTTAGTTTTTTCTATCTAATCTTTAATATTTATGTTTAACTAAAAATATTTTTTAAGATCAATCCGATAATCATCAATGGAAGCAACAGCGATCGCTTCGTTTAACAGCTTCAAATTTTGGCACCGTTTGTAAGATGAAGGCTAGCAGGCTACCACAGACCGGTTACCACAAAAACGGTTATCAGTTTTATCAATAAACCGTTTAAAGGAAACGAGAGTACCCGATATGGCAATAAAATGGAACCGTATGCTATAGAAGAATTTGTAAAATTATATGGAAAAAATGTAAAAAGGTGTGAACAATTAATTGATACAGAGCATGGTTTCTTAGAAGCCAATCCAGATGGTTACATAGAAGAAGATAGTATAATAGAAATTAAATGTCCGTCAACGGTAAAAGATATGGACCTGAAGGAAGCTATTAAAGAAAAGAAAATTAAATTTGGTTGTTTTGTAGAAAATTCTAATATGGTTTTAAAAACTAATCACAACTATTATTACCAAGTGCAGGGACAATTACATATTATAACAAATAAACTATTTTGCTATTTTGTTGTATATAACCAAAAGGGAATATTAGTTGAGAAGGTAAAATTACAAAAAGTGAAAATTTATAGTGTTAACGTATCTGTTCTTTTAGATTGCACGAGATCGCGATTTTTGGGAAAAGGAATATTAAATCGATTAGAAAAATTTTACATTAATCATATCGATGGTCTAGGATGCAAATGTGTTAAGTACCAAATATGGATTAACACGTTAAGTGCTGATGGGCGATAAATCAGCCATGCGCGGTAGGTGGCATAAGCGCGTGGTCGATAAATATACCATCTGCGTCACTTCTTTATATCGTTCAGTGTGAGCTTAGCGGTGGACGTGAGGTGACGTATTTTGGTGAGCGTGTTGATAAGTGTAATTTACAAAATAAAATACCCTTGGTGGAGTTAGTCATGGCGGATGACGAAGCAGGACCCTCCACTCCCAAAAGGCCACGACAGGCCCCCAAACGATACTATCAGCCTCCATTATCTGATAAGGAGTTAGAAAAACTCCTTTATGATTCCGACGCGGATATTCAAGATGACGACCCTGAAATAATTGACTCCGATGATGATTATATAGCGGGGGAGAGTGATGCCTCCTCCGAGGAAGTCATTGAAAATATGGACCAGAGGAGTGCTTTCTCTCAAATCCAAGCGCAACAACCAACAACACGTGTTCAACTGCAGCAAACACAAGCTCCGACGCAACCCCAACCAGCTAGAGCGGCTGCAGCTGTACCACCCCCCGGCCCTAAATGGTCAAACAATCGGGCGATGAAAACCTTTCCTTTCACAAAGCGAATGGAGTTCCTTGTTGTGCCAGATGGTAAGATTTGTTTCCATTTTCTCAATGCGCACCCATCCGATCCGCACTCCATCAACCGAAAGAGGAAGCAGGGGATGGCGCGTTGCTTTGAAAAGTCTCAATTAAATTTCTAATTTACAGGAAATGCACCCATACATTTTTTTAACATGCTGGTGGATGACCACTTTTATGAAATGATTGCGGAAGAAACGAATGCGTATGCCGTGGATGTATTTCTGTCTGAGAAGACATCTCCCTCGTCGCGAATTACTCGCTGGCATAATGTGACCCCGGAAGAGTTGCGAATCTTTTTCGGCGTACTTCTTCACATGGGGACGATTACGACAAATAGGCTACAAGACTATTGGAAAACTTCGCGTCTGTTTAGCATTCCGTTCTTTGCAGCCGCAATGAGCCGAGACAGGTTTTTATTGATTATGAGGCGAGTTGTACTACTACAACTTGAATTTTTTTTGAAATGAAAAAAAATTTTTTTCAATGCAGGTGTCTACATTTCACGCGTAACCCGAGGGAGGGCGAACCTAAACCGGACGATCGCCTGTTCAAGGTTAGGCCGCTCATTGAGTACTTCAACGGGAAAATGGCAGAGCTCTACTATCCCGACAAAAATCTATCCCTGGATGAGTCTATGGTCTTATTTCGAGGAAGACTTTCCTTCCGCCAGTATATTAAAAATAAAAAACACAAATATGGTATAAAATTATACATACTGACAGAGCCTTGCGGCACCATTTTAAAATTTGCTGTATACACTGGGCAACTGGACGATTTTGGCGGCAAGGGCCACGCAGCTAATGTTGTTCTTCATTTGCTTGAAGGGCGCCTCGATGTTGGCCATGCAGTCTACATGGACAACTATTACAACAGTCATGACCTCGCCGTCAAACTTCTAAACCGCAATACCTATTGCACGGGTACTTTGAGGGCAGAAAGAAAGAATACTCCACCTGAGATAAAGAGTACCAAATTAAAAAAAGGAGAAACCATTGAAAAATACAGCGATGATGGGGTTTTGATAGGCAAATGGCGGGATAAGCGGGAAGTGGCCTACATAACAACGGAGTTCACCGATGAAATGGTCACCTATCGCGATAAATTGGACAGGGAAAAAGAAAAACCTGCTCCAATTTATGAATATAACAAATACATGGGAGGGGTAGATAGACAAGACCAGTTGCTTTCCTACTATCCCTGTGAAAGGAAATGTCTCCGCTGGTACAAGAAGCTAGGGATTCACATATTTCAAATGCTTCTTATCAATGCCCATCTGCTATATAAGAAGCACACGAAATCGAAAATGTCGTTGTATGATTTTCGACTCTCCGTTATTGAAACCCTGGTTCCTGCGAGGTTGCCAGCACCCATACCCTTGGAAACATTGCATAATATAAAAAAACATCCCATGGATAAGACTGGCAAAAAGGCGATATCCAGGAGATGTACCTGGTGCTACAACCACAAAAAGGTTGAGAAGAGGACATCGTATTACTGCCCGTCTTGTACCGGTAGACCGTCCCTTTGTGTAGGCGATTGTTTCAAAAATTACCATGAAAACTTGTAAACAATGTTTTTTAAATTATTATAAGTACAGTTTTTTCACAAGTGCTATTTTTATTGCTACATGTAGTGTAATTTACATAGTGGTATATAAATATACCATTAGCATTAGGTTACAATTTCAGTGCTCAGTGCGCGTGGTCGATATATATGCCATGGCCCTTTTGACCCTAAATTTTATAAAAACTTCCTTATTTTGCACTATTAAAGTGTTTCCTCAATGGGTTTGCCCAAACGACGTAAATTTTTGCCTTAGCCCCAGGGGGTAAGTACGCCGATACGATTAGCAGTTAACGTGTTAAAGGAAAAAAATACATAAACGGTAGTGGAAAAGAAGTACAGGAAAACAGGGCTCAAATAGTTGATTGTACTAAGTGCCGATTTAAATGCCAAGAAAAAATTACAGAAAACCAAAAAGAAACATTGTGCCAAGAATATTATAATCTGGCAGACGATATGAGGCAAAAACTGCTTTTATCAAGTCTTATGCAAAAGATTCAAACCGAGAGTCACAAAGCGTTTGTAGAAAGTTTTTCTGTAAAACATTTGCAATTTCCCACAGGATTGTGGAAAATTGTGCAAAAAACACCAGTAATGAATCTGGGCTGTATATAGGCTATGACAAAAGAAAAGATACTCATCCTTACCATGCTACTCCAGATGAGGCAAAACCATTTGTAAGGCAACACATCGATTAATTTCCTAGAATTGAGTCGCATTATTGTCGGAAGGACATTGAAAAACTATATTTATCACCGGAATTAAATATAACAATTATGCTCCGAGACACAAAAATATTATAAACATTAAAACTTTAAATAACAAGTTAAATTCAATAATATAATCAAATTATATTTTTATATTCAAAAATATTATATCATAATAAATAATTTTTTTTTACTTTTAGAAAAATAGAAAATTTCAAAGCGGTGGAAGCATCGCCCTCGCAAGAGCCGCCGCAGTAAGAGCCGTCGCAGCCTCCGCAATCAAAATTTTAGAACAATATGGTAAGCTACCAAAAATAAGCCAGAGGAATGCAGCATTGTAATTAAACATTTCACAACCACTTTTGTGTAGAATTCTATAAAAACGTATTGATGTATAAGACGCTGCAAAGAAAAATGATAGTTTAAACACTAAAATAAAACGGGCTGGGAAAGATGAACAGGTGGAATCTGCATTGAAAATATGGTTTACTAATGTCCGTGAACATAATGCACGTGTAGATGGGTGCCAAAAAACAGAAGAACTTGCAAAAAAAATTGGGAAAAGAAAGTTTAACCGTTGGAAAAAAAGAGAAAATATCGTTTACAAGCGAACGGAGGGATGTGATTAGTCAGAGCAGACGCAAACCCTCACCGTTCACTGTTGTAAGACATAGATTGTACGATGGAATTCTTCAAAAGGTGGGCAAATTACGTATCACCGATGTACAAACCGAAATGTCCATTCCTTACAAGAACGATGCGATGGTTGAAGATCTCCTTCGATACACCACAGTATACCAACATTAGCCCTTCCTTTTATGGTACACTTTATAAGCATAACGTATTGTGGATGCAACCAAAGAGAGGTAAAAATAAAGGAAAGAACGTTACTACGTTAAAAACACAGAGGTAGTTGGGTAGAGGTAGACTGCACCTGACAAGGATAAGTGTTTAGTATTGAAAAATTTGGTGATAAGGAATTCATGTAGATTGAAAACTTCTACTTTTTTTTACGAAAGATACAATTGACGGTGAAAATTATCGTAAAGAATGCATTTAAAAGCGGCTTTTGTCATTCTATAAGAATCACGATATACCGCTTATATTCTGGCCCAATCTCGCATCTGCTCATTACGCTAAGGTAACATTAAGTCTGTTCCAAGTCAAAAATATCGATATTATTCATGGAAAAATTCATGGATGACATACAACAAAGAAATGCACGCACTCAAGAGAATATTGATTTGGTAACAATAAAGAGTAGAGAAATTTATCGGTTCCACGTCGTTCTCATTAATTAAATCTTTCTCAAACAACATGGAGAATTTCTAGAAAAGATTTGGGTTTACATCCTTACAAAATTCAACTAGTTCAAGAACTGAAGCTATTAGACCACCATACACGTCGTTTATTTTCTGATTTTGCTCTTGAACAACTTGAAAATGATGAACATTTTTAATGAAAAATTTTATTCAGTGATGAAGCTCACTTTTGGTTAAATGGTTATTTAAATAAACAGAATTGCAGAGTTTGGAGAATTCACACGAAACTGTTCAGATACCATTACATCCAGCTAAAGTCACTGTGTGGTGTGCAATTGGAGAATTTTCAACAAAATGACTTCTTGGAGCTGCACCCCTAACCTGGACTTCTGCACCCCAAAAATCCCGGCTTTGATGAACCTACCGATATTGGAGCCAGGGCAACGCCAGCTCATCCCGGCCCTTATGGAATTGGGCACCACCGCCCCCGCTCCCCTCATCCCGGATGAGCCCCTCGTTACCACCCAACTCCCCCGTTTGGAATACTCGGCCAAGACGGTGACCGAGTGCCGACCCTCCAATCACTTGTTGTGGGAAGGCAGAACGTATATTTTCAATTGTGACAGATATCAAAACAAAAAAACGTAACCGCATGAGTGAATCGACTTTAAACGCAATGTGCATTATAAGAACTTCTTTAAAAAATAAAAACAAAAATTGTTTTGATTTTAATGTTTCCGATGATCATATAAAACTGCATAGTAGTAGCATGTATAGTTTCAAAAATATGTAATCATTAATTATAATTATTAGCTCTTGAAAATACAATTAAATATGAATATCAATAGTAAGCTAAAGGATACAAATAAATCTTATTATATGGATTTCGCAATCCTATACAATTAAATGTTGTAAAAAATTATTAATGATTGAAAGTGCTTACTGTTCATTAATCCGAAAAATATGCAAATTAAGTGAATTAGTTTGCGACACGTATGCTTACTTATGAACAGTAAGCACTTTCAATCATTAATAATTTTTTACAACATTTAATTGTATAGGATTGCGAAATCCATATAATAAAAAATATGTAATCAAGTTATATTAAATAAATAAATTAATAAATGAAAATATGCAAATATTTTTTTTACCGCGGAAAGTAAAGAAGAGGGAATTTTAGGTGTAAAAAGGGAATTTTTAGTTTGGAACGAGGGAAATTTGATCTCAATAAGTTGGCAACACTAGTAGGGACACATTTTCTGTTCAGCACGGTTGCGTTACGGTAATTAATTGACAGGATGTCATGGCGACTATAAACTCAAGGTATTAGAATTTTGTAAATAACCTATAATATCCAATTGACTGCTCGAAGTTAGGAAATAATTACGTGAATGATTTATCAAATTTATATATTACACAGGGCAACAAAACAAAAACTTTTTTCTGCGGTCTTGGGTTTTGCAGTGAATTTGGATACACTAATGTAGAGATCATTCAGGAGGTCATGTCCCATACAATAGTGCGCAGAAATGATAAAATTCGTTTTAACAAAATAAATACAGTCCTGAAAATATCGTTCTTTGTTGACGTTTTGCTTTGACAGATTCGCTATTTTCGTGCTTTTGATTATTAAATGATATTAACATTATTTGATAATTTAAATAACAATCAGCCTTTTTTAACGCAATTTGAGTATTTTTATTATACTGAGGTTAGTACAAACAACATTTTAATTTAAAATCGTTTTTAAACGAAAATTTTATTTTTAGGTTAAACTGCTGTGTGCACCACTAAATCTTTTTTTACATCTATTTGACGAAAACGTTTATTATTTTATTATTATTATTTTATTAGTAGGTAATGCATAAACAAATTAATTTAACATCGTTTTTTAAACAAACAATATTTTTTACAATTTTTAAATATTGTTGACCTTTTATTTTATCCTTTTTTTGAAATTGTTGATATTAAGGTCTTTTTAACAATTAAATTGTCTGACTTGCTTCCCAAGTTGATTTAGTGCCTGCTTTATCTATTTGCGACAAGAAACATGAGTGAACAAACTGTTCAACAACCGCCTCTTGGAGGCGAACCAGAAACTGGAGACACTGGTTTACCAAATGTCCAACAACCACTTGCCTTTGGTGGAACATCTGGTGGGGGGGGCACCGGCCCAGGCAACCCACCAAACCGTTCTTTTCCCATCTTTCCATCAGTCCCCCTTCTTCCAGCATCGCTATTACATGCCCCCGTTCCAGCCCCAGCCCCACAAAACCCTCCATCACGTTCACCATCACCAGACCACGTATCCCCTGCAGCCCGGGCAGCAATTGGGGTTGATGATCTCCCACACCTGTGGGAGTTGGTACACCAGTCATGCCACCGGTTGTTGTTGGGGGGGAACCAGAGGCGCTAGGCGTGGTGTCAACAAGATGGGAGTTGGCAGTACCACCATCTGACTTTTCAACTGCTCAGAAGCTTGAAACCATCTACCGACCAGTAGACAACACCAACTCAGAGGTTGGAACGACAACAGGAGATGGGCGATGTACTATTGCAATTGATCAATGGATTATCCCTAAGGAGACAATTCCTGCTTTACGACATAGAGGAACGAGCGGCGTGTCGTTCACCCACCGGATTTGTGGAGCAATTAAAGGAGTTGTCAAGACCTCAAGAGATGTGCAAATGTCCGTAAAAAGGGCGAACAGAACCATCGGAGTAACTGGAGACCGCACAAAGGAACACCATGTGCCAATACACATACAGTCGGTATTTTCAGCAGCATTTAGCACATATCCAGACGCAGAGTCCATCAAAGCAAGAAAAGCCTTGTCGGCTGAGTTTCCGGATGCTACGCCAAGTCAGACAGACCTGGTACAGCTGTCTAGACATGGCAGAGATCTAGTTGCCGCTGGGGCAGAGGTTGGAAGATGGATGATGCGTCTAGCAGTTATGACTATCGAGGCTGCATTGGCACAAACAGACCCAGGTAGTAAAGTTGTCTTTGATATTGCTGAAACTCCCCCAATTACCTCTGCATCACTATGGGTGGATTACCGCAGAGCTATGGCTGCCAATGCTGCGAACCCAGGGACGAACTATGTACCATGGCACCATATGAGGGCCTTCTCTAATGCGGAAGAGTTGGTGAGTGTAATGGTCATGATGATTTCAGCAGCCTATGACGTGGTGATTGAAGTGGATGGTGCAGTACGTCAAGTAATGATATGGCCAGAAATTCCGAACTGCAATCTAATCACAACTATCGAAGTGCCAGCCTCTCTAGCAGGGCAAACAAGGTTTGAGTTGTATCCATGGGAGATTGCAATGGCTGGAAGAACAGCAGCAATACGCTACGGAGATTTAGAACTCTATGAGACTTATTTGCAGTATGTTTCAAACATGTATTGGACAAAAGCAACTGATGAATTGGGCATAGCTACTCCCTTCATTGACCCAACCATTAGAATGCCTGAAGCAGCAATGCAAGGGTTCATATTGGCACCGTTCATGGCACACACCGAGAGCCACGAGAAACTACTTGCTCAGGTACGTGATATAGACGTTAATCAGGTAATAGCAGAGTCAATAGCTACTGTTTTGCTAATCGGATACTGCGCGAGTGCAGTTAGATGGAGAATGTTGGACTATGCACACATGCAAAATGGAGTTGATGAGCGAGAAACAAGATATAAATTAAGAATGATGACACTGGTTGATAGGCGTGTACCATTTTGGACTATTGTGCAGAAGTACATGATTGATTTAGGGTACAAAGGAAACATTGGAATCATGATTGGTAGTACATATTCTAGACAAATGCCAAACCAGTATATGCAAATAATACCAACCAATGCTGGTCGTTTTCACAGTGGTGATTTGATCTCCATACTCCCTATCTTGGAACACGGATGTGCAGCACAAGGATGGCACAGGCCAGAACCAATGGATGCAGAATATTGTAAGGCAAATCAAGACTATGATTGGGGATCAATACCGACGGGCAAAATCAAGATATGGATGACATCGATATATGAAGTACAACATGTGGGGTATAGAGTGTATGAACAGATGCGCTATCGCAAAAATATCAGGGACCAAGAGATTGATCCACCTATGCGGCTGACAAACGGGTTTGTGATTGACTGGCCTATGTGTTCCATAACTGATAGAGAAGGCAACAGGATACGGTTTGGATATAACTTATCAAACCGAGCTTGTTTCAGTGTGAACGAACCAACACATGACAGATTCAATTGTAATTTTACATTCTTCAGAGTGACAGCAGATTGTGCAAACCCACAAGACATTATTGTTGCACCCATACGCGGGACTTTCCCCGATCCGAACCGTCCGCCACCAAACCGGGGATATCGAATAGACAACTACCGAACACTCCCAAGAAACACGCAACCCCAGCAGATCTTTCAGCCGGTTGTGATAACAGCGGGACCAAACGTGCCTACCCAAGGTCAAAGGCGGGTAAGGCGTGGAACTAACGTTGCAATTGGGAATAATCCCAATGTCACAGTACAAGCAGGAAGAATTGTACCAAGAAGTCAATATCTTGAGGCATTTAGTCCAGCAACCGCGGGTCAACAAAAACTGAATGTCAAAATAGTGCGGCAGATCATCACCCCTTCTGTCTCAAGCACCATATCATCAACACACAATGATGTTGTTCAGCAGACCAATCCACAAAGTGTATGGGCTACTAGAGAATGGGGAAATTTCTGGGGATGGGAACATGTTAAGGGGGGAGGATACTATACGCTAAGGGGGACTAATTACCCAACCTCAAGCAATGAATTCCAGAGTCAGGCAGAACTTGAGGCGTACCTGCGAGAAGAACTGTACGCTTCGATAGACTTCTGCCCAATTGAAAATGTCCGAAGCCAAGTGCTGAGCGAAGGTCCCCACCTCTCAGTTTTGTCTGATTGCGGAGATTGCAAAAGAGATATATTCGGATATATAAATGGGATGTATGGAACATTCGGTGGAAAGGGAAGGCAGTTGGCCCAGATAGAATGGGGCTATCTACCTGCCTGGGACTCATTAGTGTTGGGACAAACAAACATGATGTTCCCACCGGAAGCTACCTTGGCACTAGAAGAGGCCATAGATAAATTGAGGCTCGGTGCAGTGGCGCACTTGTCTAGGATAAGACCGACAGACATGGAATGGGCAGTATCTGATGAGGGCAAGGTCGAGAAAAACCAACCAACAGAGATTTGGCTGCTCTGTTCTGAGATAGCTCAGGAAGTTGCATCAATCACGAGAAATGCAAGATTTTACAGGCTTGCAATATGTGGTAACCACGACTGTGACGAACCGATAAATGTTGTTGAGACACCTCAGCTATCACGAGTGACCGGACTAACAGTCCTCGAGGTTTGGGTGTGGATGACAGTCTTGGACAAGACGCTTGCCATCATGCTTGATGACAACCTTGAAGAACTATCGAAAGATTGGTTCACAGAATACATGGCAGCAGTTGACGCGTATAAAGGAGGGTCAACAACTGGTACTGCACAGGAGCAAGGAGGCAGTGGACTTCCCCCACCCGGAGGAAGTCCGAGAAGTGATCAGACAGACGATAATGAACATGTGGAAACAAGACAGTCGGGCAGGAAAAGTGGAGCGAAGCAATCAACAACGCGGTCGAAGCCATCAGCAACGTCACGTAAAGCAGGAACCGGAAAGGGAGGGAAGCGAAAACATGCTTTGGAGCAAACTACGAATGTGATGATTGAATGTTGCCAAATGACAGTAGTTACACCAATGCCCGATCCGAAGTTGGTCAAGTACATCATGAACAATGATGACATTGGAAAAAGCAATGACGACAAGAAAACCGAGATTAAGGAGTCTTTTGAGGAGCTGCAGCAACGTCTTAAACAGCTAGGTTTGGAACAGCATGACTGGAAGGGCGTGTTAGGTGAAACAATGAATGCAATTGCGACCAAAGCTTATGATAAAGATTGGGAACAAACAATCAAGTTATATAGTTAAAATTCATTACTAATATGAATAACCGTAAAGTAGTTCATAGTCAAGGACGACAAATAATTTATAATGTCATTCAATATATTATGAATAAAGAAAAATGCAAAGGAAATATTTTGTATGCAAAAGTGTCATCTGCAACTGGAGTTTCTTATAAAACTGTTATAAGAATAATGAAGGAAGGAGCTGAAAATCCTCAACAAGCCAAGTTTTCTACTCCCAGGAAAACTATTAAAATGCCATCCCCAAAAACTACAACAAGCCAATTTGAAGAAGATGTTATTAGGCGTATAATTCATTCTTATGCGACTATACATAAAAGGCGACCTACAATGAAAACTGTGTATGAAGCGATGAAAAAAGATCATGGCTTTTCTGGATCGCTTTCATCATTTCGAATTGTAGTACATAGGATTGGTTTTAGGTGGAGAAAATCCCCATGTAATAAGCAAATACTTGTTGAAAAAAGTGATATTCGAGGTAAACGAGTTATGTTCTTAAGAAACCTTATAAAATATAAAGAAGAAGGAAGAAATATTGTTTATACGGATGAAACTTACATCCATAGTTCACATACCGTTCCTAAATGTTGGGACGATGGAAGTACTAACGGTTTAAAGACCCCAGTGTCTAAAGGACAACGATTAATTATTGTTCACGCTGGCGGTGCAAGAGGTTTTGTTACGAGGGCCTTATTAATATTTAAATCTGGCCTTAAAACTGGAGATTATCACGATGACATGAATCACAAAAATTATTTGAAATGGTTAAATGAAAAATTAATTCCAAATCTAGAAAAAAATAGCGTTTTGGTTATTGACAACGCTTCGTATCATAACGTTAGTATTTTAAAATGCCCTACGTCTTCATGGAGAAAAGGTGCTATGCAGCAATGGTTATCAGAAAGAAATATAATATGGCAAATCAGAGATACAAAAATGGATCTGTATAATATAATTAAATTACACAAGCCACGTAATAAAAATTATGTAGCCGATAAACTTTTAGCCGAACATGGCCACGTTGTATTACGGTTACCACCATATCACCCAGAATTGAACCCTATTGAGAAAATTTGGGCGTTGGTAAAGAATCGTGTTGCCGCACGAAATACCACATTTAAAATGGACGATGTCCGAAGATTGACTGAAGAAGAATTTAATAAAGTCACAATAGAAGATTGGCAAAATATTTGTCGCCATGTAGAAGCCACAGAAAAAGAATATATAGAAAAGGAATATATTATGGATGATGTAGATGAACTCATTATTAGAGTAAATTACGAAGATGAAAGTGACAGTTCAGATTATCTGTCTTCGGAAGATGAAGAAGATGATGAAGAGTTCAATTTAGAATGTGAGCCCATCTTGTAAAGATAAAAATAAAAAAAATCAATTACTCGGCTAATAAAATTTACTTCAATGTGCGATTACTCACTTTCTTGTTCGTTATTATTTTATTATAATAAAAATAATTTGTTTTACTTGTACAATAGTATTTGCTTGTACTATAATAATAAAGTTTTACAATAAATTACATTCCTATAGTAATCATTTTATTTTTTCTATAATTAGTTTTTCTTTTCTATAATTATAATGAAAATAATGTTCAAGTCAGATTTTTTAAATTTTCGCGCCAATCTGATGTTTTCATTTAACATTTATTCTTATGTATTTTGCCCGTTTCGCGCATTGTATGAGACTTAAGCTTCTGAACGAACTCTAATAATGTACTCGGCACATCGACGGTATAGAGCACAAAAGTGGTAAGTACTTTTTTTTTCAAAAATGAGTTAAGTACACAGAGTTTACCGTTTTAACATAAACTTTGATGTGCACAAATGTGGTAAGTATACCACCTACCGTTTAAGGGTTATTAATATAACCCCTATGTTACCAATGTACATTGGACATTTTGAAGCTCCTTTTTCTCGTAAAAAAATGGATTTTACAACAAAACTTTTTAGACATTTATTGTTGCAAATTTCATCATCTTCAATTTTGTTCATATGAATTTTTTTATTTGGTCGCACCGTTTTTGACTGACAGCGACTTAAACAAGTATGTAAAATGCAAACAATATTGTCATCAATATCTCGGAAACGGTGCAAAAAGATTAAAATATTAATAAGCATTTTTTCTTGTAAATTTTATTCTCTACATTTTTTAAGTCACTGTTAATCAAAAACTGCGCGACAAAATAAAAAAATTAAGATAAACAAAATTGAAGACAATCAAATTTGTAACAAAAAATGTCTAAAAAGTTTTGCTGTAAAATTGATTTTTATATGAAAAAAAAAGAGGATTTAAAATGTTAAATTTACATTAGTATCATAGGAGCGTCCGAAAACTTCTGCGAGTCACTGTAATTAATTCAAAATTTAGTAATTAACATTTACTTTACTTGTTCTAACTATAATTATTGCGTTAGGCAATGAAATAGTATACAAGTATAGCAATATAAAAGTTATAAGTATGTAAGCTTAAATGGCATCGACATCCAAACTTTAAAATCTCTCTACTATAAAATTAGTTTTATTGCACATACCACAACTGTGCTCTATGCCGTCGACATAGTTATTTTGTTCAAATTGACTCGAGTTCTCATGTTAAGGGGGGGGGGGTAAAGTTAATTTTAAGCAAAATAAGGATATTTCGATAATTTTTTTTGACGAAACTATTAATATATTGTCATGTTCCAAAATCCTTCATTGAAGTTTTTGTTTAATTTGGAAATTTTATATTTTGATGTAAAATAATTGTATTCATTTTGAAAGTGTGAATTTTTTTGAATCTCTCGTTTTGCCGCATTTTTGTTAGAGCTGGCGCCGACTAGCGGTATAAACGAGGCTTTTTGCCGATAATGGCCGCCATGAGCGGTTAAGAAGAAATTTTGTCTCTTGCATTTAATTAATTACGATTTGTTTAGAGTTATTATGATTTTAAAATAAAGTGAGTTGATGATGAAGTTTAGTGAGTTATTTTTTTAAATTATTTTGAATATGGAAGTTGAATCAAATTCATTTTTTTTAAATTTTATAAAATTGAAATTAATTTTGAAGGCAACGGAACAACAAGTTGATAGTGGCGCACCTGGGTCTGCTTATCAATTTATTTAAATTTCTCTTTAACTATTGAACATTTATTGAGAATTAAAATTTGATTT
Source organism: Cantharis nigra (assembly GCA_958510845.1). Classification (NCBI taxonomy): domain Eukaryota; kingdom Metazoa; phylum Arthropoda; class Insecta; order Coleoptera; family Cantharidae; genus Cantharis; species Cantharis nigra. Next base: position 63,584,901 of record OY294028.1, read on the forward strand.
TTGGAAAAATTTAATTATAACTGGACGAAAAATATCACTTCATCTGGCGCCAAAACGTGAGGCAAAAGATTACACGACAATATATTTATTGCTATAATTACTACATAATAAAGTGACATTTAAAGAATATACTGTGAAATTTTTATTAATTTTTATGAAGAAATGAGCCATTGACAGCGAATCTCCGCGGACATCTCAAAAAGAAATTTTCATTTTATTTTCAATATAAAAAGGTTGTCTTTATCTAAAAACTGGAGTCAATTCGACAAATCTAAAAAATTTTTTGAATTCAGGTGACCATAATTACCCAAAATTGACTCATAAACCCCACACCTCAAAATCACTGTTCCTACTATGTAATCTTTGAATATTTTAGTTTCATTTTATTTTCAGTATAAAAGGGTTGTCTTTATCTCAAAAACTGGAGTCAATTCGACAAATCTGAATTTTTTTTTGAATTCAGGTGACCATAATTACCCAAAATTGACTCATAAACCCCAGACCGCAGAATCACTGTTGCCCTGTGTTATTTAATAGATATCTAATAAAGAAAATTACTATTACATGGTCAAAAGAAAATATCTCACCAGCCACAACTAAACCTGGAAGTTTAAATATACGAATATTCAAAATTCCCAGTCTTAATTTATATTTTCAAATATATGAAAATTCGAATATTCGAATACATAATTTGAATATTCGAATAAGTTGATCAACGAATATTCGAATACAGAAATGACAACGATTCCCAGCCTTATTCTATGTAGTGCGTTTTCTAGTGAGAAATTGAGGACCTTGCAGCATAAGGGATGCAGCTCCGTTATTTGCAATTGTCAAGAAATGACAATAAACTGTTTGCAAACATGCACTTAACAATGCTTGGAACAAGTCCAAAATCTGTAATATCTTTCCAATTTCTTCTCGGATTTACATCTTTCTCACACCGATCGATGCATCAATTCTTTTTACATTTTTTACACGTATTAACTAAAAAACGACCAACAATGGAGTTGCACCCCTTATGCTGCAAGGTTCTCAATTGCAGTACAATTTTAAATAAATACTTAGGGCCGGTATTTCAGTTGTGGTTTAAACTACGATCCGAGTTTAAACTCCGTTTATATTGATATCTGACCAATCAGGTAGCCATAAACGTAGGTTAATCTTTGAACGTAGTTTAACTAGCAACTGAAATACTGGACCTAAGATGACTCAATTTCATAAGTTCAAGTGTTATTTACACAAAAAGAAAGCCACTATTCCGTTCTCTTAATATAACGACCCTTCCATCGGCATACGTATATGCAAGTATACTAGGAATAAAATGCAACCCAAGAACACAAAAAAATACTGCCAAACACGAATACAACACGCGGCAATGCAATGAAAACAAAATCGAAAGATATCAATTAAAATGTTCAGAAAGCAAAAACCTAAGAACAAAACTGTTCAACAAACTGCCGATATACACGAAAAGTCTACCATTGGCCAAATTCAAAAGGAAGATCAAATCATTGATCATTATTTTTTATTAATTATGTAATTCATTATTAGCATATATTATTAAAATTATTATTAAATAATTATCAAAAGTAATTTTTGCTCTAAAATAAGTTCTATTGACAAAACGAACTTTTTCTCTAACTTTAGGAAGCAAAAATTTACATAAATATAAAATGTATTGTATAGTTCCTTTCAATTTAAATGGAATTAAAAAAAGAAATAGGTATATTAAATTACTTTGATATAAGAACGTATGAACATTTCCGCTAAAACATAATAATGCTACTGCCAATATGGCTAGCCTGCGATTAAAAACATCACCTTATCTCTATATTACATGTTTTTGTGGCAAAGTTTATACGTTTTATATCAAAATAATTTGATGCATTATGATCTTTTTTAATTTTTTAAATTTTTTTAATTCCATTTAAATTGAAACAAACATACTTGTTATTTCAACATGTTGAACAATAATTTTGTACACAAAAAGTTATGAAAATTAAGCGTTAAATCATATTTATACCTTTATTGGTAACCTCTACTGCAATCCTTATAACATGCTGTCGAAGAATGTAGTGTGCAGTACCCTAATAAAAATTAAACCTCATTTTACAATACATAGTTAATTGTACATATTGACTCTCAAGTAATGGCAGACAAAAAAAAAATTGAAAAGATTACAATTTGCTTAAAGCACAAATTTTCTATTAACTATCACTTCTGCAATTATAAAATTCTACGGTTTGGCACTCAATATACTTTTTAAAGATCAGTTTTCCCTTTTATTTAACCAGTTGGATTTTGGCAACTGAAATGTGACATAACTTTTAGTTAAAGTTATAAAAAAATACAGTAATCATTCAAAAATATAATAATTGGACTTTCTATACAGTAGGTACTGGTGCTTTAACCCTAATCTATTATTAATTTACAAGTATCCCTGATTACTATGTATTTTAATATGAGTATTTAAAGTATTACTTTGTGTAAAACTTACCCCACAAATTTGACAGCAGTAAGGTTTCTCTCCGGTATGTATTCGTATGTGTATTTTTAATGTTGAAGATTCTCTGAATGCCTTACCGCAGTAACGACAAATATGGTTTTTTTCACCAGTATGAATTCTCCTATGAGATGTCATATGGGATGATGCTTTAAAATTTTTACCGCAAAGATCACACTGATATGGTCGTTCATTGGTATGGGTTCTGGTGTGAATTTGCAATTCAGCCGATGTACTAAACTGTTTCTGACACAATGTACAAGTATATTTTAAAGGACGTTTTTCACCTGTATGTTTTCTACAATGAACTTTTAATTGCTCTTTCTTCGGAAAAGCTTTCCCACATTCACTACACATAAATGGAAATTCGTGTGTGTGCACTACACGAATATGATTATCCAAATTAACTTTTTGAGAAAACGATTTTTTACAATCAGGACATACATATGATTTTTCACCTGAATGAATATTTTTATGAGTGTCTAATGAACTACTGTAAGGAAATGATTTGTTACAAATATCACAAGAATAGGGTTTTTCTCCTGTATGCGTCTAAAAATAATTACCTCTATCAAATAAATAAATAATTATATTATAAGTACTAACCTTCATATGTATTTGAACTTGTGCCGGAGTTGCAAATGGCCGTGTACATATATTGCAACTGTAGGGTTTCTCGCCAGTATGAGTTCGCATATGAATCACCAGTACGTTTCTCTCGTAAAACCTAAGTCCACATTCGGTACATTGATGTTTTTTATCTTGATTATGCTTTCGTAAATGCTTAGTTAAATTTCCGGGCTCAACAAAACTTTTATCACAGAGAGTGCACTTGTGAGATTTTTCACCAGAATGAATTTTCAAGTGACGCCGCAATGAGTGTATCGTCTTCAATTGCTTTGTACATATTTCACAAACAAACTTTTCATTTTTGTCCTCCTTTCCGTCAACATTGTCATCAAAGTTATTTTTTGTATTAGTACTACTAGAATACTTATTTGCATCCATCGCTTTATTAAAGAATTGTTCATCCTGCACTTCTACATCATGTTCGTCTAAATTACACCTTTTTTCTCTTTCTAACATAATGCATCGCAAAGTGGACTCATTATTCATAAACTTAAGTTTAAATGCATACCAACGACTTACTTCACGTATGCAAATATCGCATATTTGTTTAGGTAAAACGTCATTTTCAACAACCTATTGGTAAAACATTAATTTGAAACAATTTAATTTCAGTATTATTCGTAAAAAGTATCTTACCTGTATCGAAGTCACATTACACAGCATTTCCGCAACACTTCCTTCAAACAAACATCTCATATCTTCTGTTTCTTTAAGGCATACGCGACATACTCTTTCCAAGTTTAAGCTACCTTCCATTATTAAATACACATAAAAAGACAAAAGTTCTTTGTTGTATTGTTGAGGTTATGTAAACGCAAAATAAGAGTCGGAACACACTTGAGATTTCTGCCGCACCATCAATCGAATAACTCACAAAATTAAATTTTTTTTAAACTCTTTACTTTGGTATCAGAAAGAGAAAGCTTATGTTTTTTACTGCAGATTCAAACTACAAGGACAAATTATTTACCAGAAAAATCCCCAAGATTACTAAATCTTAAATTGACCGTTTCGCGTTTCCTGTACATTTTGTACTTAAAATAGGTCTTATTGTAATGTTTTGTATTTCTTCTAAATTAATAAATAGCATGTGGTTTAAACGGTTTAAACAACTTTTATAGCGTGTGAATCTATGAGCGTGTGTCACTAGCACTAGCTCATCACCTCAACACTAATATTTAACTACTGTGCGTTTGAACTACGGCCCGTATAATGACCTACCAAGCAGTGGTTCCACATTATATAATATATAAAAATATATTATTTAAATTAAAATACATAACATTTAGTCCAGTCAACGAAAAAGTATAGAGGGAATTGTTGGAAACACAATTTTTGACATCGTTACTTTGTTTGGACTAGTTACATATCAAAAGTCCCCGCCCGTAACCCTTGAACCGGGGAGGTAGCGGGGGTTTGAAAGTCCCATTTTTCGGTTTCTTGCTTATATCTCAGAAAATATGCGTTCTAGCGAGATAACCATTCTATAGAAAATGAAAGCTGATAAAATTTGCTACAAGTTTTATTCAGTCAAGTTTTTCGATATCTTGTATAGTATTGGAAGTATTAAGGTTTATCCTGGTGACTTGCACGTTTTTCTACATCTTGATTGGCAATTTTTTTTCTATGGGAAAATAAATTTCAATGGTTTTGGTTTTTTAGTATGTTATTATTGACATCTAAACGAAACAAAAAAAAATTTTTTTGACTAAATTTTACAATGTTTTATTATTATTATTGGTCAAAGTAAAAAGAAGGTACCCCTGTTGCAAATGCCCAACAAAGCCCAACAATATAAAAATTGTTGGGCTTATGTTGGGCTGATGTGTGTTTTTGTCACGGGAATTCCCAGCATAACCCAACATAAACAATGTTGACAATGTATTGGGAAACACCAGCAAATCCCAACATAATTCCCAACAGAACCCAACAAAAACATTACTACATGTTGGGAAAACCTAGTAAATTCCAACATAAATATTCCCTTCAACATAACAAGTTAATTCAAATAATAAAATGGTTATTTGATTTGAGCTTTCAGTGATGGTTATTGCTTTCGATATTATTTCTAACGAAAGCGGTAACCATCACTGAAAGCTGAAATAGAATAACCATTTTATTATTTGAATTAACTTTTTATGTATAAGTTTTAATACCGTTATTGTCAAAATTAAGATTAGTTAGTTCGATAATTTCTTAAATATATGTATTTACTATTTACCACGACTAAAGACTCGAATAAAATACACAGGCCGTGGTTTGATTAATTTAAACATAGATTAAAACATGGATTACTTACAATAAATTTATTAAACAAATGATTATGAAAACTATAATACAAAAAAACTATATATTACCTATAATTTAAAAAAATACAATTATAATTTGGAAAACAATAAAATTTAAATTACCCCAAATAGCAAATTAGTGGTTTATTCCCGGTCCGGTAGTTTTCCGACTGTTAGCACTTATACACTTTTAAATTAACAATATTTTAGCTTTCTTTAATAACTTAAATTTTTGACACTTTTGCAGCCGATGTGATGATGCTGAAGAGATGTGTTTTGGTGTTCCTCTCGTAGTTCGCAAAATGGTAACAAAAAACAAACTTTCTTCTTGAGTTCTCGACATATTTTTGTTATTCCGGTTATTCCGTCTTGGTGGAACCTGGCATATGCCTTGCCATTATGCTGCCCTGAAATTTCTAGATTTAGAATATGAAATAAAATAATTAATTTATTGTTTCTAAATAAAATAAGCGAAATTATACAATTTATTTTTCGAAAATTATTAATGAGCATAACAATGAGAACTAAATTGATTATTTAATTTCGTTTATTTTATTGATAAAATAAATAATATTTTATGCAGTAGAAGCCGAAATATTAGCCTTGCTCGTGCTTTTTGAAGTGAAATCTAAGGTATAGAGTAGGTAATGCTTTTATTTTAAAATAGGTAGGTACTTACCATCATAATTAATTCCTACACCTTCGAACATTTTCAAAAGAACAGTACACAAAATAAACTTTAATATCCATAAGTAACACAATTGGCGTCACCTACAAAACAACCGCCATTTTACAAATGACAACAGGGGACGATAGGGTGACCACTAACTTGCATTCCCATCAAAGACCAACAAAACCGTATACCTGGGAATTCCCAACACAACCCAATTAAAACTACCTGCTCTATAGTTGGGATATTCCAACAGTTCTCACTAACTTGCATTTCCCATCATAGACCAACATAGCCCATTACAAAAATTGTATAATTGGAAATTCCCAACACAATCCAATTAAAATAAAAACTGATTTCCAACATGTCCCAATGGCTCCAACAAAGCCCAATATAAATCTGAAGAAATTTTTGTTGGGATATATATGATTTGTATTGGGCATTTGCAACAGGGACGTAACTGGCTCGGGTGATTTCGGCTCTTGAGGACATTGGAACTAAAAAATCAAAAAAGGAATTAATCTATAGACTTGTCGTTATCGCTGGAACTAGAATCTTTTTTTTTTCATCCCTAGCTTTCCATTTTACAGCCCGATTTGTGCCTGAAAATAATCAATTATATTTTGAAAGTCGGCAATTTTGTTATTATGTTCAGGTACAAATCGGGCTGTAAAATGGAAAGTTAGGGATGGAAAGAAAAGATCCTAGTTCCAGCGATAACGACAAGTCTATAGATTAATTCCTTTTTTGATTTTTTTATTTCCAATGTCCTCAAGAGCCGAAATCACCCGGGCCAGTATGTACCTTCTTTTTACTTTGACCAACAATAATACTAATAAGACATTGTAAAATTAAGTCAAAAAAAAATTTTTTGGATCCTTTAGATGTCAATAATAACATACTAAAAAACCAAAACCATTGAATTTCATTTTCCCATAAAAAACAAATTACCAATAAAGACGTAGAAAAACGTGCAAGTCACCAGACTAAACCTTATTACTTCCAAAACTATACAAGATATCGAAAAACTTGACTGAATAAAACTTGTAGCAAATTTAAATAGCTTTCATTTCGTATAGAATGGTCATGTCGCTAGGACGTACAGTTTCCGAGATATAAGCAAAAATCCGAAAAATGGGACATTCAAATCCCCCCTTCACCCCCGGCTCAAGGGCTACGGGCGGGGACTTTTGATATGTTCATCTTCTAACTAGTTCAAACAAAGTTACGAAGTCAAAAATTGTGTTCCCAACATTTCCCTCTATACCTTTTTTTGTGCATTCTTTGCCTGGACTGATTATCAAAATTAAAGTAAATAAAATTCTTCGTGTAAGCATAAAATAGTACATTAAGAAACTAGTTTCATAAGACACGTTTTTATCGCACGCAATCCGTTTAGAAAACGACCCGCGTAAAAATTATGTTTTTTTTTCAGCCCAAAAAAGTCGGGACTGAAAGGGCATATGTATATGTATTATCAAACTTAATAAAATTGAGAAATTTATTTTCAATATACTTATTTAACAATGAATTCTAGCGAAGTAACTTTTATCCTTTAAAGCGAATTTTTAAATTTGAATTTGTCTGACTCATGCGCTATCTACTTAAAAATTAATATTAAACAACTCGTTAGCCTATTGAAAAATAATATATTTATTTAATTATAAAAATAATTTTTATCATTAATTTTTTTTTTATCGTAATAATATAAATATATAGGTAATATAAAAATAATATAAATAATATGTATAAAAAAAACAAAAAATGTTTAATTATAAAATATTGAAAAATTTTTAATCAAAAAAGTAACAGAACAGAATCACCCATCATACATAGTAGTTGAAACAGCGCAACATATAGGTCTGCAGACAAATTGTATTGATTTTGGAGAACCAATATTTTATCCAAACAAAGTTCACAATACAGGTTATCTTTATTTAGCTATTATAGCAACCATTACTATTATTATTATTATTATTTGTATACATAGCTATAGAACATTTACACGTTTTAAAATATATCACGGAATCACAATTTAAGCGGATAACTCCAAGCCATGGTTGAATTTTCTTATAGACTATATTTCTATTATACACACAATATTTTTGCTACTAAAATTAAAAATATTTCTGAAGATATTATAATATGGTTCATAATATGCAAGTTTGACTACCTTGTATGGTTTTTCTAACGAATCAATGCAATTATTAATTGTGCTGATTTGTGGAGATTTTCAGCAATACATGACACATGAGTACCTACTTGAATAATTATATCCTTAAACATCAAGTAGTTCATTTTCGTGAAAATTAATAATTGCTTAGGTAGGTACCCATTCGTACTTACTTGTAAAAACCTATACTTAGCTACTCAATCACCTAATTGTAATGTATTATTTGATTTTGATCAACTTATTTATTAAGAAAATATTAAAGTTGAAAGCAATAAAAAAAACCTATTGAAAGTAGTGATGATCATAATCTGTAATTATTATTTACAACCAAATTTTATTATTGAGTATAAATACAAACATTTTATTTTGAATTTCGAATTATTATTCAACTGATTTATTGTTTATTAGTTTTTATTGCCACATGACTATAACAGGTTCATACCTTACAAGTCGATTTTCAACAAACATTTAAAATACTTATTATTTATTCGGATAATAACAAAGATAAAAAGTAATAATGTTCTTCTGTGTGCTATTTAACTTTAGTTGTTAGTTTCACTTAATTTAACCACCAAACTCTTTTTATCCTTGTTATTTTAGCAATCAAAATTATCAGATAAAATACAAGTACATAATATCACACTAAACAATATTCTCAATACCAAACAAAATTTTACGATTTGTGTTAAATATAATTCTTCTTATTATTAAAGTTGTAGGTGTAATGGTGAAATTCAAACGTCCTCGATCTCAAGAACTTCAAAATTCAACTTTGAGAAGTTTTTCGTTTATTATATTTATAGGGCAATACTTTGCTTTATTTCCAATTGATCGTATTACAAAACCGAATATTATATATTTTAAATTTCGTTGGATATCTTATAAAACTGCTTATACCTTTGTATATCTCATGGCCTTAACAGTTAATATGGGATTTCAGATTCTTAATATGACTCACGTGACTAATCTTTCACTGTATCATTTTGGTATGTATATTTTTAATAATTTACTCTAGGTACTATTGTTTACACAAATTTGCAACAAAATGCGCAGCAATCAATAGGATATTATGTTCTTGAATAAATTCTAACTTGGCATTTTGGTACTGAACTTTTCGCCACCATGGGAAATTTTAAAATATTTATGTTATTTAAATTTCTTTTCTGCTATTGGTATTTCTTAATTCCACTATTTTACTTCAAAATTAATTTCTTTATTTTTTATTTGTATTCACTATTTAACTTGAATAAACATTAGAAATTTTTCTAATTACATAATACATAATTATAGTTTTTCGGCTGGAAAAGTGAAGTAATTAATTAATGTGAAGTAAGTGAAAAAAGTGAAGTAAGTTATTAATTAATTGGTAACATAATATAGAATATAAAGGAAGTTTTTATTTTTGAATTAAAACTATTTTGAACAACCTGTGAACGTCATCTATTCCCGTGGTTTGGAATCCACGTTAAGGTGTTCAAATCTGTTCAAAAACTCTAAAGTTAAAAATAATAATCCTGGTTCAAGGTGACAGCAATCTTTCGAAAGAAAGTTTCGTGTAGCTTTCAGTAACTTTTTAAATTACAATTCATACGTAGATACATTAATTCTATTACGCAAATAGTTAACATGTCTATTCCTAGAATTGGTTGATCTGCTGACAAGTTTTTTTGCAAATCATAAAATTAACAGAATAAAAAATTAATTATAAATATTTTGTTTCAGTGACGTTTTTATTTTACTGTTCTTCATTTGCAACTACTATTTTATTTATAAGATTGGCTTACCATTTTCACAAGTTAGCTCAAAAATGGGATGAAATTGATTGTAGAATGCGAGCATATGAAGCAAACACAAAATTATCATTCCGTCTCAAAATAACATCATTAGTTATATTCCTAACGGCACTTTGTAAGTATACTTGCATCTATACTTTAACCCAGATATGCCTAATGTCCTATATATAGGACGGCTAGTTACTATGTAGTTACTGTTGTATGTACTATAGCATACAAATATAGTTGTTATTTATTTGCAACAAAATGCGAAGCAATCAATAGGATATTATGTTCTTGAATAAATTTGGCATTTTGGCATTTTGGTACTGATCTTTCCTCCACCATGGGAAATTTAGGCGATATACTAATAGCTAATAGGTATGTACATACCTACCGGGTGCTGAATGAGTTAGCCGAACATAGTAAATTAACATGAGTAAAAACTTATTTATGCAAATTCCTGCTTCCCTAAATATTTTAGAGAAAAAATGAAAGACACAAAAATAATGCAGAAATATAAACTACGAATGATAAGAGCATTAGATTTCATATAGCTTCAACTTAAAAAATCAAAAAATGCTTTTGAAATTGTAAAAATTTTCATTTATCGGACTGGCCATAAAATAAATTCAATTTCATTTCTATTTGTAAAAATAATTACCTTGGAAACTTACATGAACAGTCTGGTAAATAAAATTTTTAACAAATTCAAAAGCATTTTTTGATTTTTTAAGTAAGAGCTAGATGAAATCTAATGTTCTTATCATTCGTAGTTTATATTTATGCATTATTTTTGTATCTTTCATTTTTTTCTGAAATAATTTGGAAAACAGGAATTTGCATAAATAAGTTTTTACATGTTAATTTCCAATGTTCGGCTAACTCATTCAGCACCCTGTATATAGTACATAATATGTTATGTATAAGTTTTTCTACAAATTATAGTGAGCCGTGTCTTAAGCAAGCAAAAATCCATATAGCATGTTTACATTCTTAGGGCTGCTATTGAATATCACCACTTCTTATGTTTTCATTAGTGCGAGTTAAGTAAAACTTTACTAGAGCGCGGTCGGAGGGTAGCAGTTAGAATGCTAGATGGGTATGTTGCAACCATGGGTTCGATTCCCGACCAGGTACACCTGGCTATTTTAATTATGATGCTGGAAACATCTTTGAAATATTCAATGCTTAAATACTAGTACTCATCCCTAAATAGCCCTCGGCCTAAAGGCTCTGTAACGCTTCTCTATAAAGTAGCACTGTTCAGACTAAAGAAAAAGGAAAAACATTTCTTGTCTCATCCCGCATTAAGCTTTATCGATTTTTCCCGTCAAGTCCAGCTAGTATAATTTTTATTTTTCCGGTAAATAATATCTAATACATAATTATTTTTTTAATATATTTTTTATAATTTATTATAAAATAAATCTTCACTATAATACGCCATTCCCCATTATTTCTCATTTTTTTAATCCAGTCTTGCCACCACAAATCGTTGCAAATCATGCGTCCACCTCATCTGTGGTCGTCCTACACTTCTTAAGATTCGAAATCTCCATTCCACTATTTGCCATGTCTATCGATTGTCCTGCATTCTCGATCTCGATCTGCACATGCGATTTATTAAATCCGTTACCTTGGATGGATCTCGAATTTATATGCTGGATATTCGGTCTCGCATTGTGACTCCAATTTTACGTCTTTACATAGCTCTTTCTGCGTTTCACTTGAGAGCCAATTTTTGCAATTTTTGGTAACCCATCATCTTTGATTTCGCTAATATCTGTATTTTGAATGTCCACCACTATCATTTCTTTCCATATTCAGTGCTTTTCCAAAGTTTTTTTAAACCGCGTCATGTATGTATAATATAGCTATAGCAAACATGTCGTAAAATGTTTATGTTATCTTAGTTTATACAGGAAGCTCTAGTGGAAATGTCATTCGGATAGTAAAATTGTAGCGTACTTAATGTTAATGTTGGAATCTCGGGAACTGTTCTGGGAGACTTGCTATTATTCTGCAAGGAATAGTATTCTCGATCTTGAGAGAAAATGGTCAGATCCGCATTCCGCTTCTCTGTTGACTCTTACAACTTATATGTATATTGCGATGAATTTTACGCCGAAAATTAAGATAAAAAATAATTTCAAACTTTCCAATCCAAGTTCCGCAATGTGAGCAATTAAACTCATATTACTCTTCTGTGCTTACAAATTTCCAATGTCAATTTAAAATTTCAACTAATTAAAACGAATTTAAATTAAAAGCGAATTTTAATTCCAATGTAAATTTACAATAATAAATGACATTGGGTACAATTTTAATACACATAATTATTAAGCTGTAATATTTACGTCTCAGGCAACAAACGTATACTACGTTATATTATGTCTTTGGTGCAGAAAATAATAACTAATTAACACACTTTTAAATTTTAGTGGAACATGCACTGTACCTAACTTCAGCTTTAACAAATATAAAAAATATGGAAGATACAAAAGGATTAGGACTCGTAACTTATTTCTTATATAGTAATTTTACATATATTTTTGATTACATTTCATTTGCTTTATGGAAAGGAATTATATTTTTTGTTAGTTTCTCATAATAATATTTAGGAACTAAATAAGTTTTGATTAATAATTCATTTTGTAGGTAATAAATTTACTATGTACTGTGACATGGAACTATATGGATTTATTTATCATAATAATTAGTATAACAATGGCCAGTAAGTTTCAACAAATAACTTTTAAAATTAAAATGGCATTGAAAAATAAGGTAATGTATTTTTCGGTTCTAGAATACTTTGTTACTACTGCAATATTTCATTACCGGGAATATTTCGCTATTTGATTTGCTACCACTGCTGGTTTGTTATTAATTTATACGATATTTTTGCTAATAATTACAGTATATTTCAATCTTGTGTTTGCTTTTTGAACCCTAAATCTGGTACTTCGTTTTAAGTTTTCTTTAACGCGTCATTGGTACACATGTGAGCACGCCGCTCACATAAATAACATTACGAACGTCAATCGTATAAATGATGTTGAATTAATCTGATACTATTAAAACCTTCAAATGACATGACCACAAATATTTACAAAAATAAATTATAGCGCTATTTGTTGACAAATTAACAACACCGATAAAGTGAGCGTCGCGCTAACCGCTCAATATTTTTATCACCGCCGTACATACACGTTCGTAATTGGAGGAGACCAAAGAACAATTTTAATGAGTCTGATAATGATATTTCTGAACCTGTATCTAGCATTAGTACACAACAATCAAATATCGAGCTATTAATAATGATATAAAAATAACGTGTGAGCGTCACAGTGTACTAATCACGTTGAGAAAATAAGTGTACCAACGACGGGTTAACGTTTTTTTTCAATTTAAAAAAAATTAAAAATTCAATAAATGAAGATTTCAATAAAGGCTAAAGGCAATAAGAAGAATAATTAAGAAGTATTAATAGAAAACATGACAAAATTGCATAATATAAATAACTGATATTTAAAAAAATATATATACAATGTAAACTAAAAAACAAATCAACATGCAAAATATCTTAGTTGTGAAATGTTCTGGAGCGAAATGTCACCGTAATTTCAAAAATTCAAATGAATATGAATAAAATAACGACTATTTACTACCTATTTAGTATGTTACTAAAACATTACTGTTAAAATTTGTTTAAAAATATTCAAAACAAATACAAATTCTTACAAAATATAAGTATTGCATGTTATACAACAAAATTTCAATTTATGATTTTAAAACATACGGCACTATGTTACTTAGAAAAGCAGAAGAGACTATAATAATAAACTGTTATTAAATAAATTAATCTTAATATCTAGTCATACATCTTATTAAATATGTATATTTCAGTTGAAAGATCCCGCTTTTTGGCAAAGTATTCGAAGCGATTATAACGCGTTAACAGTTCTTTGCAGTTTTATCGATAACGCAATTTCTGACATAATACTTTTATCATTTGCAAATAACTTATTTGTTGTTTTGATTCAATTATACAATAGCTTAAGGTAAAGTACCTATATTAAGCAGAATATACGTTTGTTTAGTCATTGTTGATATTTCAGTCCAAAAAGTAAAAATGTGGCAGAACGATTTTACTTTATGTACTCGTTCACATTTCTCTTAGTTCGCACCACAGCTGTATCCATTTATGCTGCAGGCGTTAATGAATCTAGTAAAGAACCCACTAGATTATTATTATCTGCTTTACCTGAAGTTTACAATGTCGAGGTAATATGAAAATTTCTAGTTTATAGTCGACATCAAGATTATTTAATCGATTTCCTAGATTGAAAGGCTTTTGTATAAGATACAAGTGGATCCCTGTTCTCTAACAGGAAGGAAATTGTTTCGAGTGACTAAAGCACTTATTTTAAACGTAAGTACAATACCTAACATTATAATAAAATAACAAATTGTAAATAATGTATAACTAGATTGCAGGTGCTGTAATTACCTACGAATTAGTATTAATTCAATTCCAAGTTTATTATTTTGCTAAAATCTCTTCAACTGTAAATATCACACATTCTACAAAACCATAAAAATTTGTAAATTTTAAAAGTAAATATTTAAGAGACAGAGTTAGTTAAGAGAAGAGTTAGTTAAAGACAGAATTGAGTTAGCAGACTTGAGAATAAACAGAGGAACCGTTGTTGTAGTTGATAAAAATATATACATTCTTTAACGAAAAATTAACATAATCTAACTAAGGTAAGTTGAAGGGAAGTTCGATAAAAACTCGTTCTATTTACCACTATTTGTAAGTAATTCAGAATTCTCACTTACTCCAATTTAATAAGGTCGGTCTGACCGGGCTGTACCAGCCTTAGTTTCCGACATTATTTACTAGGTTCTAGTGGCGTTGCCAGAAAGTGGCCTCAGATCTAACTAAAATTTCACATTGGAAACCAACAGTTTTATATATTTTATTTTCATTAACAGTAGATCTCATAAAGAATTTTAAAATATTAAAAAATGCATATGTATTTTGTAATGACTTAGGTTTAAAATGCTGCAATATGTTGGTTTGGAGGAGGCCATGACTGAAGACCTACTCACTTTCCTTATGGAAGTTAAAAAATGTTTAAAGCTAGATATTTAAATAAGTGAATTAAATAAATAAATTTGTTGTTATTTAAGTTTGTAAATGTTAATGTTTTATAAAACTAATTATTAGGAATTTTAGTACTGCAAATTAAATAATATATAAAATTATAAGTAACCTAATGTAGATGGATATTACTTAACAATTTAATTAAATTATTTAACTTAAATAGATAAATCACTAATTTCAAGTTTCCTAAAGATAAATATTTATTTTTCCTATAAAGTATATACGTGGCGTTTAATAATAATTTACATGTTAGGTATTCATTAAGCACTAAATTTAAGTTTAAAAATCACAACGTAAATCTAGTATTTAGTTATTAGCATTTAGCACATATTTATCAGTAAATATTTTGTAGTGGTAAGTACATACTCGTATTATTTATAATTTATATTAATAGAAATTAAAGCATGTAGAAAAATGAATAAATTATTGTATACTAGGTACCTACCTGTCACTTTTTTATTTATTAGTAGAACTCGGATTTTATGCTTTTGCATGTTTGTTAATACTCGTATTGTTATGCCAAAAGATTTGTATTGAAATCTGGATAAAAAAAACCGCTTGTCCTAAATGCATATTTTGTATAATTTCAACATTTGGTGCATATTTGAGTAAAAGATGCATATTAGTGCATATTTGGGCCACTTTTGGTGTTTTTTAAAGAAGGAAATGAAAAAATGGTTTATTATTACTAAAATCAGTTCAAGGATCTTAATTTATTTTTATTTTAATAAAAAATATAGTAATGATCGTAAAACGTTTTAATTTTAAATTTTACTTTGCTCTTGTTATCTTATTATTTGCATTCAACTATTTGTTTGTAATTCGCTAATGTGAAGTCTAAAATTTTGAATTTTCACGGTTCCTTAATTTTACTTTATCATACAAAGTATTAAAAACTATTGTTATCGTGCAGAAAAAAATTGAGATTTTGATGAATTTAGACATATTGGGGCCCAGAAGCGCAAAATCATCATTTCCAAAAAGTCTGTATGTGTGTCTGTGTGTGATCAAATTTCGTGTGTGCTCTACCTCAAAAAGTAGAGTATATTGAGATTTAGAACTGATTAGAAACGCAAAAAAAATAAATATTTTTCCTTTTTTTAAAATTTTATTTTTTTATTAAATTCTTCTCTATAATAATATTAAAAAAGTATTAATCAATAATCGTGTTTTTTGTAAATATTCTTTTTTCAAATTTTTTTATTTAAAAGTATGATAAAGTTATGGGCATGGTCACATCCGATTTTTTTAACTTGGCTTTTTTAGTTATTATTTGAGGTAAATTTATAAGTAGAATAATTACTTGTTAATTTGTTTTAACATAACAGGAAAAGTTTGATGATTAAATAAATACACTATAAATTTAATCTAATCTTATAAAATATACCATATTTTCTTGTTCTTCTGACTTTCCCTTCTTTGTAGAATATCGTCACATTTTTGGATGTTTTTTAATCTATTTAATCAAGGTGGATTAGTCTTCTTTTCATTACTTTGGTTTTTTGCGTTTAGTTTTCCCTTCTCTATATCTTTATTTTCTTCCTTTCTTATCTTATTTTCTTCCTTTCTTATCTTATTTCTTCTTATCTTTCTTATCCATTGCACCGTATTGGTGTCAATCCTACTATGTACTTTTTGAAATCATAGCAGTTTCATGCGTTTTCCAGGTCTTAGCATCTTTAGCATCCAGTATGGACAATTTATATTCACTTTTAATTAAAAAATTAGAATCAATGTGCAACATTGATAAAATATCAAGTTGATATGGTGGTTCTCGCATTACGGCAAATGAAGATATACATCTTCCTTAAAATAATCGATTGATACGTGGTTAAAGTAGTGTAACTCGATGTTAAACATATAAATTTTTTAGAAAACCAAAAAATGCACTAAACACTTTTCAGAACTTAAATGTTTTTAAGTTAAATGTAAAATACACTGCAAGTATATATTCGCAAACGTTTTCACCATACTATGGCATCATCATCGCCTGATAGTAGTAGTTGGAAGTAGTTGGAAACAGAAATGTAGTCTATATTATTGAAAAAAAAACAGCTTACCGAAGACATTCAAAACCGAATTAAAACTTGTTGTGGAAAGTTTATAGCATGTTGAGAAAGCACGTCCACTTTAAATCATAGAAATATAAATTCTTATAGAAATTTTACCAATATTTTTAAAGAGTTACACCTATTAACTATGAACCTTAGTTCCCCGTTAGAAAAACCAGCATGAGCTAATGTCAAACTGCTTCAAGACAATGACGATTTGCTGGAAATTATCATCACCCCTAAAATATTCAACAAATTATCAAAAGTCATAAAATCAAGAAAGTTCCCGCAGCCGACAATATTACTTAAGGGGGGCTGTAATGTGAATCGAGATTTTGCTTCAGGTTTTATTCAAAATTTGTATTCGAACCAATTTCATTCAATTGTCACCTTCATTAGGCTTGGAAAGATTAAATGTAGTCATTTTTAATTTCATAAAGGACATTCTAATGCCATCTATCGGTCGATAGAATAATTAAGTTTCATCCCGCTCTTTTGTAAATCAAATGCAGTTACCTGTAAAATAATCTCCTCCCTCCTTTGATGACGAATTACGCAACGCTCACTTAAGGCAGTCCTTTAAGATCAGCGGACTCCGAAGGTTGTGTGAATGGGAATTAAAATGGTTTCCTTTTTGTTGTAAAGCTTGGAAAATTTTAGTGTTGTGTCGTTTAAGTTTAGGGTTCTGTTTTGGTCGCGGAGACCACGGACCGTCCTGCATTCGTTGCAAATTTGATTTACCAAATTCCAAAGCATTAGTCAACATTGCGCAATCTAGGTCGATTGTGTTTCGTATGAAAATTTGAAGAAAACCATTATATTACCATCATCCCATCAAAATCTTTGGGATAAAGATCTAAAGGGATAAAGATAAGATATCTCATTGGGATAAAAGGTTGTTGCATTTGTAAAACCAACCTAATTAACGTTCTAAATTCTAAGAGATCAACTCATAACTTTCAGTTTTATTTAGTTAGCGCGACAACAAAAACAATTGCTCCGTTAAGTTCTATCGGGACCTCAATTATTCATTTACTCGACAATAATTTTGATTCCACTGTGCTCCCACTCAAATTTAATTTTAGTTAAATTTAAGAGCTTTTTACTAACATTGCAAACTTTTTACTTGATCCGTTGGGTTTATCATCACACAAACTTTTGTGTTTAAACGCTTCACGACACCTCTACGGGTCGAGATCATAAAGTAATATTTTGTATGCTTGCCACTTTTATTGATTTGTCAATTATCAAAACACGAACAGTCGATTCATGTTAATTGGGTTGTCTAATCATAAGGCAACTATTTATTGTGTTAAATTTTAATGTTACAGAAACATATATGTGAAAATTTATATTATTTACAGGTATTGAAAATTAATTTTAAACTTCATCTCATCCTTCATTTAATTTTAAGTACTATAACTGTGTCCGGAAACCAAAATTATTATCAGTTTTTAAGATTCAAATTTATATACGCTTACAAATTATTCACCAACCTACATTTTTATAATTTGTTTTTGTCATTAACTTACACGTCATTAAATTTTGTTGATCTTTCATTGAGACATTTTTCTATTGAATCTACCTGCCCAAAATCATATTTAGTTGCAGATTCCATCTCGAGCCGAACTCAACTCAAAGTAAGATTTAGCGACATTTGCTCGAGTGGCGCCCTCTCAATTTTGACAATTTTAAATATTTTTGTAATTGGTACCATCGTTTACTTGGACCCAGGATTTCCTTGTTTTTCAGCGATCCACGACCTCGCCGAATCGAGCCAGCGGCAATCCTGTGGGTCTGAGCGGATAGCCATTTCACGCTATCAATTTTGGGACGTCGGGCAATTTAAGCCCGTGACAGGGCGATACGTGTAAAATAAATAGAAATAAAATAAATAAATAAATAATTAAATGCATAAATAGAAAAGATAACAGCTCAAATGTATGGCCCTAGTATCGCTGACTAGTTGGTATGTCGCTGTTATCATAGAGTTTCTGTGTGTCAAAACTTTAAACACGTTTTTCTCGCAACTATATTTTTTAAATTGGCGGGCAAGATAACTCAAAAAGTTCTCAACCAATTGTTATGAAATTTCTAGTTGAACCTCAAAAATGCCAAAAACAATTTCAAAAATTGCCATTTTTACCCAAAAACCATCGAAAAAAAGGGTGAAAAATGGGACTTTTTTATCTAAAGCGTGCCAATTTACGATTTTTTGACTTTTTGTTTTTTTATTGGTTCAACCAGAAGATATATGTTTTATGAACACGCTCAAACCAAAATTCTTGATCTCATATCGCTGTAACAGAAGCTAAAAATCCCGCCGTTTGATGCCTTTTGCCGCTAGGATCTTAGGAGATTAGTTACTACGGCGGCCATTTTGAAAAAATGAAATAGAGAAAATTTGGAACTTGTATTTTAATATATAATGAATAAACGAACTGAATTTAAAAACGATTCATTCATTCTATCCAATTTAAATAAGCCTCTAAAAAACGGACAAAATGTAGGCGGTTACATGTATCGCCCCCTTAACACCTTAAGTTTAGTCGGTTCCACTTTGGTTCCAGCACAAAAGCTCGAGTGTGACTCATACCCAAAAACTATTCGAAAAATCTAAAATAAAACGTTTGTGATAGCTAATAAGAAAGATTATAAATGATAAGATTATAACTTATGATACACCTAGCTTTTTTTATATAATAAAGTTTCAATTTTATTAAGTCAGACAGCTTTGTGATGCTTGGAAACATCACGTTTACATCATAGATGTTGGAATAATAAATTTCTGATAAAACAATGTTTATCAATAAAGCTGAAGAACAGTCACATATCAGGATTGTAAGAATCAATAACAAGGATTTCTGTCATTCTCACGAACCACGTAATGTTGTCTGTTGGAGAGTTAGTAATAACTACCGAGTAGTATACTCTATTGTTATTATCTTCTACACAGGAAAACCTGAAATGTTTTACCACTGGCGTACCTAGGGCTTTTGCCGCCCGGGGCGGTCTTAAATTTTGCCGCCCCCTACCCCCCCTCATATAAATATTACTACATATAAATATAATATAAAAAAATGTATTTGATAAAAAAAAATTAAAATTTAATAAAAACTTAAATATTTATTTTTCTTGCCTTCTTATTTGCAAAATCTCGAATGATATCGTCAAAATTTATAACATCCGTTAGTTCTTTTTCTATTGAAAGTATTGCTAAATTTCGCAATCTCGAATCACTCATTGTGGAACGAAGATAATTTTTAATTAATTTTAATTTGGAAAAGCTCCGTTCACAACTAGCGACACTGATTACTATTGTTAAAAAAATTCTTAACAATATTACTATGTTGGGAACACAGTTTTCCAACCTATACTTTTGAATAAAAATTAATAGCTCAAGAGGCCCTTGCTCGTTTTCCCAAAGTTTTGTTTCTTCTTGTAGACCAGGTACAGACATAAAATTCTGAATTCTTTTTCTTTCAATATGGAACTTTTCTTCGTCAATGTCAACAAAGTGATTCATTTGACATTCAAAATTGTCGTTCAAAAGATTTGATGGTATTAAACACGAATACTTCTCTGCAAGGACATGGAGTTGCTCAAAACGCACCGTTATTTCCTGGATAACTCGATCCAATGACGAAAACATTTCTCTTCGTATTTCTTCTTCTAGAGATAGTCCCACGTCTCGCGAATTTTCACCACTCATCATTTTTTTCTTTCTAACTCGACGCTCAGTGGATATTCCCAACTCTTCACAAATTTGTTTGCTTGTTGTAACTGCGTTTTGCACTAACGTGTCCCTTTGTCCATTGAAATACAATTTTAAAGAATTCAGTTTTAAAGTACATTGATAGATATTTAACCCCTTGGTTTGCAAGTATTGTTGCGTGTCGTTAATTTCCACAAGGACGGGTTCCCATAAATTGAGGTAGCACAGAAAAGCAAAGGATTCCATTGCTTGGGATAATATTCCAGCGTCTGATCTGGTTTTAATATTTTCTTCTTGAGATGTCAATTGTTCCAAAGTATTTAAAATGTTTAAGAAATGTTTTTTTACAATACTCACCGCTTCTCCTCTTGAACTCCAACGAGTTTCTACACTTCGCTTAATACCTTGACCAGTAACAGATAGTAAAATAGCCCATCGATGAGTAGAAGACGAAAAAAATGAATACAACCGTTCGATGGTCCCAAAAAATGTTATGGAATTTACAGCAGTAGAAGCTGCATGTATACATGCCAAGTTTAAAGAATGATTTGTACACGCTACAAATTCTGCATTTGGATTTTTTTGTTTAATGCGACTTTGAACACCAGACAGCTTTCCTGCCATTACCGCTGCATTATCGTAAGCCTGGCCTCTGCAATTTTGTATATCTAATCCGTCATTTTCTAATTTCGATAGAATCATATTTGTGGTTTCTTCAGCAGTCTTCCCTTTAGTTTCTATAAAATCAATAAACGATTCTACAACTTTCACGTCTCTTCCGTCAATAACGACATATCTAATAATTTGACTGGTTTGATCTTTGTGAGAAACATCTGGAGTGCTGTCAAACATCATACAAAAATATTTAGCTTGCTTTATTTGGTCAACTATTGTTTTTCTCACTTTGTTTCCTAATAGATCTATGAATTCGTTCTGAATCTTTGGTGACAAGTAAGTGGTACTATATTTATTCCCCATCTTAATTTTTAGTACATGCTCACATAATACTGGGTCGTATTTAGCCATCAAGTCAACGAGCTCCAAAAAGTTTCCTCTATTTTCTATTGAATTAATGTCTTCCTGATGAACTCCTTCACGGTGACCTCGGAACGCCAAATTTTGTTTTGCCAAGAATCTAATTATGTCAAGTATTCGTTTTAGAATTTCCCTCCAGTTTGTTGTTTCCTTTTCAATATTTTGTTGTTCTAATCTGTCAATAGTTGCGCCATGTCCAAGTCTGATTTCGAATTCCTTCCATTTGGTAAATGATTGAATATGTTGTTGACTCGATTCGTGTTGAGATATTTTAGGATTCAGTTTCCACCACTTTGTAAATCCATTTTCCGAGTTAAAACTTGATTGACAGTTATTTGAGAAAAGTTTACAGCAAAAGCAGTAAATACTTTTATTCGATGGAGAGTACACCATCCACGATCTTAACATCTTTTCACCATTTGACATAGTTTGAAAAAACCAGTCGCGAGTAAGTTTTCTAATTTCGCCCTTGGCTACCTTACCAGGACGAACTACTCCTTCACTGAAATCGGAATCTAAATTTTGGATTTCAAACGGGCCTTGACATACTAGAAAGACTCTTGTTTTGTCTTCAATGCTGCTAGGCCATAGTCCAATATCTTTCAAGGAAGTACAGGATGAGGATATAGGTTGCTCAGAACACTCTTCATCAGAACATGATGAAACATCTACTTCTTCGCCAGTACTTGAAGCTGGTATTTCTTCTTTTTCAACATTCGATGAAGTTTCATTACCAAATACAGAGGAGTCTTTCAGTAATCCATCTTCTTCGCCAGTATTTGAGACATGTTCTTCCTCTTCAACAACATTAGAAGAAGTTTTTTCACGAGATACAGAAACGTATTTCAGTAGAGCTCCAGCGTTACTATTCTGGATTTCCTCTCTAGCTTTCTTTTTCTTTCTAAATGAAGCTCCGCTTTCCTTTGTTCGTTTCATGATTTAATTCTATTTAATTTTCGATTAATGCAGTATTTCTATTTTTTTATATAATTATTTTGTTTAAACACCTAATACAATCCTCCTTATATAGTATTGATGCAGTAATATAGTACCAACATTACTAATGTTATAAAATACCATGTTATCTTTACCTGATTGGTTAAACTAAGTCGATGTATATTATACAGTGTAAATAGGTAACTGGCTTTTTTAATAATTATTATAATCATTGATTCTTATATTATTCAAAAAAAATAAAAATGTTTAAAAAAAATTATTTTTTTGAAATATTTTTTTCTACATTTTTTTAAATTTTTATAAAAATATTTTTGTACATGCCGCAAAATGCCGCCCCTAAAAATGTGCCGCCCGGGGCGGTCCGCCCCTACCGCCCCCCCTAGGTACGCCAGTGTGTTTTACATAATATCTATGTATAAAAAATAAGTAATATAGAATTGGCGATTAAAATAGGGTTTCTTTAATGCACCATAAATTCAATGAGAAAATTCTTACTAATTTTCATCAACTTTTGAATATCTTTATAATGCTTTCTGATATTTTTCTAAAAAATTTATTAATAAAAGCATAAATTCTTGGAAACACTTTTGTAAACCTTATTTTTTAAATGGCAAGATTTTTTACCTATCAATCTCCACTATTATTTTGCCTAGCTTAAAATATATAAATAAGATTGCAACATGGGGACTGATGGTCGGAGTGTCATTCTAAATGTTACCAGAGGGAAAATAAAGTTGACTTGATTTAATAACTTAGATAGATATTATAATCTATTTTTATAATCTAAAAGAGCTTTTATTCATACAGTGACTCGTATAATAACTCGGACACTCCTATGTTACCATTGTAAATTGAACATTTTGAAGCCTTTTTTGTCATACAAAAACCAATTTTACAGCAAAACTGCTGTTTAAACATTTTTTGTTGCAATATTAATTGTCTTCAATTTTGTTTGTATACATTTGTTTTTATTTTGTCGCACGGTTTTTGACTGACAGCGACTTAAACAAAACCCGATAAAATACAAAAAATATTTTTCACAATTCCGGGAGTAAAGTGCTCATTTTACTCCCCCTTTATTGGACTAAAGTAATACTTTTTTTCCCGCGCCATTATTGCGCGCTATTGATCTGAAATTTCGCATATGGCTTCTTACGACAAATTGCTGGGGGCTACTGTAAAGGAGGTAAATTTTTTGCTCGGTTTTTTGATATTTAGCGCCGTTTTCGAGCAATTTCAAAATCTCAAATTTAGTTATTAACCAATGTAATTCAGCATTTTCAGCGAAATTGTGAAAAATAGTATATACACCTTGGGACTAAGGTTCTTTTCATCCCGTGTGCAATTTTTCCACTCGGCTATCATCTCGTGCAAAAACGTTTGCACGCGGGATGAAAAGCAGCACCTTAGTCCCATGAGGTATAATATACTATTTTCTATATCTCGAGAACGATGCAAAAACAAATAAAAAATTAATAACAATTTTTTTTGTAAATTTTATTCTCTAAATTTTTGTTCCTATACATTTTTCTATTTTTCTATCGAGATATAGATAACAATATTTTTTTAATTTTACAGTCTTGTTTAAGTCGCTGTCAGTCATAAACAGTGCGACAAAATAAATAAAATATATAAATAAAATTGAAGGCCATGAAATTTGCAACAAAAAAATCTCTAAAAAGTTTTACTTTAAAATCGATATATGAAAAAATCTGATGTGAACACCACATAACTTCCTTGTAATTTTTATAATGATTGCATAAGAATCTCGTTAATCTATTTATGGGCGTCATGAATTACGACTTTTGTCACGGACCATCAGAACCAAAAATAGGAGGTGCACAACTAGATGCTATAAGTGTCTCAAATCGAAAATTTCAACTTTCTACGACCTACCGTATTTGAGTTATGCGACCTACAGACGTCCGTACGTACGTAGGTACGCACGTACAGACGTCACAACAAAAATAGTCAAAATGGATTCAGGGAAGGTCAAAACGGATGTTTCAGTCAAAATCTGGAAACCGAAAAAAATCGGGATTACAATACTTCCTTGTTTTACAAGGAAGTAAAAAAGCGGCTTTAAAATGTTCAATTTACATTGGTAACTTAGGAGTGGCCGAGTTCTTATTCCAGTCACCGTATATTCAAACTTTAGCAGTATTTTTTTAAATGTCTTTGCGAAAATATATTTTTAACATTTTCTCTAGCTTCGTTTCGTCCTTAACAATTATCCCCTCAAGGCAAGGGGAAATGAACTTCAAAAACTTGCTTTTAATAACAAAAATTACCTACTACAAAAGTAATTAAAGTGAAGGTGCGGCTCAATATTGTAAACCTTGAAATCCTTTATCGGACCTTGAAGTATTAAATTGTATATTGTTCTTTACTTTTCTAAAATTAAATTGTCATTTATGAATGATGTTATTCCTTCATGTTTCAAAAACATGGAAACTGAAATCGATTGGTGTAAATTTTTAATGAAAGCTTTTGTATTGGAGTTTAAACCGCTTACAAGATTTTTATTTGTT
The DNA here is from genome assembly GCA_958510845.1 of Cantharis nigra. Classification (NCBI taxonomy): domain Eukaryota; kingdom Metazoa; phylum Arthropoda; class Insecta; order Coleoptera; family Cantharidae; genus Cantharis; species Cantharis nigra. The sequence continues at coordinate 63,610,402 of OY294028.1, forward strand.
TGCATTTACGCTGTAATAATGATTATATGTTTATGTCATATATTTTGTACATAATTTGAGGTACTATTATTTTACAGGTATTAGATAATAATAAAAAACACACGATATTGGTATTAGTAATGATGTGGTTAGTTTCCTATATAACAGGTGCAAAATAATCTATGTTCACATAAACAAGAATAAAACAAACTGTGTACTTTTCGATTATAAATAATATTATTATTTTTTTATTTATATACTAATGCATAATACACAATAATTCTTAAAGTATGCCATTGCAATAAAAATAGCACAATAAATTACTTCCTTTCCTATATCTATAGATAAATAAAATAGATAAGTAAAAGCTAATGCGGCTTAATGGATATGCAGTTTAATCAATGTGGAGAACTACTATAAAAGTATAAACAAACAAGAATATGGTAAACAAGCAGTTATTTTGATTCAAGGTGTTTAATATGTACACAATAAGTAATTTGCGTTCAAGTGTTTACTGTTTTCCTCGTTCAACTCGAGAGCTAAAGTTACACAAATAATTTACTTTTTACTTCATTAATTTATTAACTACTATTTTAACATAATTATTTACTTTTGCATATAACATACAAATTTTGGTATTACATTTTAGAAGAAAAACTGAAACATTTGGATTTTATGAAATAAACCAAACATGAAAAGCAAGAAAAGCATTTTTATAATTAATTTTCATAGTGGTGGCTCAAATATTCAGAAAGGAAAAAGTATCCACGAATCCTTGAAATGGGTACTTGTCATTGCACAATGTTTCGGACAAATGCCCATAATTGGTATAACCAATCCTGATCCGAAGGTTTTGAAATTTACTTGGAAATCGTGGAGATGCTTTTTCACTATCGTATATATTATTTGTACTGCAGTAATGAACCTATTTTATATTTACGTAATTTTAATACATGGACTAAATTTCTTTCTGGCAAGTAAGTATATTAATAAAATTAACTGGGTGTCTATATAATATGTTTTACATTAATGCTTCCAAAATTATTGCTCGGTCTTCAAAGCTTTAGCAAAATTGAATCAATATATTCTTTTGGGGATAACTTTAAAAAAATTGTTTCAGACTCATTTTAGCTTTCTTGAGATTCGATTAACGCAATTTCATAAATGCGAGAATTCGTAGTTCATCTGGCAGAAGCTCTTTTGCAGGATAAACATCAAAACTCTTTAATTTCATATGCTTTTAAATTACAGATGCATTTGTATTCCTCTTCAGTACCCTCATAATAACGTTGCTATTTATAAAGCTTGCATCCGAATGGTCCAAAATAATGCGAAAATGGAGTTTAGTCGAGTATTCAATGAGAAGTTACGGTTATCCTCTTCATTTACCAAGAAGAATTGGTATTATGACAACAGTTGTGTTAATTTTAGCACTGAGTATGAAAACTTTGCTATGTGTTTTACATAAGTATTTTTTTGTAGTAAATGTTAAATTCTAGTGGAACATCTCATTGTGAAAATTAGTAGACTCATTATATCTAACAAATGTAAAGGATCGACGGAATTTTTTGAATTTTATTTCAAAACAACCCTATATCCCGAAATATTTAATTCGCTAGGCTACAGTATTTGGATGGTAATTCCGTTACAAGTAAGGCGTACATAAAATAATAGGTAATTGTTTAACACTCGTAATTAAAATATTAAATTGATAGGTAATAAGTTTGCAATTAACATTTGCTTGGACGTTCAATGATTTATTTATAATGCTGTTAAGTACGGCATTGGCTTTAAGATTTCAACAAATAACAAGTCGATTGAGAATCATGAAAAAGAACTGGAAATCGGTAAATTCAAAGCTATTTATTTTATATAATTTTCTAATAAGGTAAATTGTCTAGAATTCCAATGTTGAAGTTTGGCGAGAGATCCGAGAAGATTATAACAGGTTAAGTACATTGACTAAATATTTGGACGATTCCTTATCATACATAGTTTTGATATCTTTCGCCAACAATTTATATTTTGTTCTTGTACAAATATTCAACAGCCTACGGTAACAATCAAAATATTTGATGTTAATTTTTTAGGTAAAAATATATTTTAGAATAACTCGAGACACGATAGAAAAAATATACTTCTTCTTTTCCTTTGGATTTTTAATCATGCGGATTATATGCGTATGTATTTATGCGGCTTGGATATATGATGAAAGTAGAGAACCCATGCCTGTATTAAATTCTATACCTTCTAACGTGTACAACATTGAGGTAAGCATGCGATGATAATCACACATGAGAACTATTATTATCATTCCTGTACCAAGTTGACTGTAAGCATTCGTAATTCTGTGACTACCATATAACAATAATTCATTATAGTAGAGTGCTAACCTTGCTGGATGCATTCCTAACATGCATGGAACTTGGTACTGCAATGATAAAACAGGACTAAGTCCTAAATTGAGAGGAAAAACAATTTTTTAAAACTTTTTTCAGATTAAGAGATTTATTGAACAAATTAAATTTGATACAGTGGCATTAACGGGGAAGAAATTCTTTTACATTACCAGAGGTTTAATATTAAGCGTGAGTGGAACAATTAATTAAAAAATAATTAATTTAATTTTTTCAATTTAGATGGCAGGTGCTGTTGTAACTTATGAATTAGTACTGATACAATTCAATGGAAATGTTTTGCAAGACAGTGCAAAACAAGCAAATCGAACCCAAACTTGCTAACTGTATAACTATTATTATAATACATTTTTTATATAATAAGCAATTTTTATAATAATTATTTAGTGAAATTTGAAAGTACCTATATATTAATAATAAACAAAAATATTTTACATTTTGTTTAAATTTCTGTAATTAAACTTGTGTTTAAAAACTGCCAAGCCTTATCCAGCCTTTGAAAGTCTGGGTTATAAGTCCATCTGTCCATCTATACCTTTTACAGTACTATTTGAAACAAAGGAAAAAGGATTTCGAACAATAGTGAAAACATTATTTACCTTTAATGAAAACAAGATGTACTAATACAAGTACTATATTTTAAAATAAATGATATTTCCAAAATTATGCTCATCTCAAAAACAACAAAATTATTCACTTAATTAGTTCTAAGTAATTTACAAATCTCATTTAAAAAATATTATCAACAATTAACTGCTATTTAATTTTCTACGTCTTGTGACGTCAAAATACAATAAACAAATACCCATTTTTAATCATACAATTTTGCACCTTAGAAATGCGTTTCAATTAGTTTTTTCTAAATTAAAAAAATGAACATAGTTAACATAATATCAACTAAAATACAACAGTTATACGTTGAATTTGAAATTCATGTAAATTATCTTTTTAGCTCAGATTTTACGCATGCACTTAGAGCTCGTACCAAATAGAAATAGAACCGAAAATCGTCGTTTTTTAGCAATAACTTTCTTGATTTTAGAGATACAGCAAAAATTGTAATATACAATTTAAAGAACTAATAAAATTCTTTAAGTTCGTATATTACAAGTTTTGCCGTATCTCAAAAATTAAGAAAGTTATTGCTGAAATACGATGATTGTCGCGTTTATTTCTACTTGGCACGAGCTATAGCAAGATATTGCTTTGTCCCTAGAGGTGCTCTAGAGATGCATCAGGCAATGGGTAGAGTTTATTCAAAACTTTTATCCTAAAAAAGCAGTAAGATTTTCCAATCATTAATTTTTCTAACATATGTATAAAAAAATAATTGTTTTTAAAACAATTTATTGCTCATTGTACTAAATAACAATAAAAAATTTAAATGTTGCTACAAAATGTAGGTAAATAGAAATTTGCAATTTAAAACTAAAAATTTACAAGAAACATTTTTATTTTTGCGGTGTTGAATTATGATTGAAATGAACAGTTTTAAATAATAAATTAGATTAACTTGTTTATGAGAGCACGAAATGTTCATTACGTTTATGAGTTTCAATGAATTCATGTCGAGGCATAGTAATTTTTTTCATCAACCATGCTAAATTACAGGTTTTTAACAAATAATTCTATTTACTAACTAAAAATAAGTATATCAAATAATAGGTACTACAGATTGTTATTTTCAATTCTATATTATTGCGTAACCGCATTTTTAACTCTGTATTTATTGATGGATTGATATATTATGACCAGAACGTTTATAACAACAAAATTAAAACAATTTGCATTCTACATGTAGATAGCTTAATATACCTCGTGTAAGTGCAGTTAAACAAAGTCAATAAAACATAAAATAATTCAGCTTACATAAATGGCTATACCTTGCGAAAAAAAGTTTTCGTCTGAACAAAACTTTAACTTACTAATTTCGGTAGGGCACTTTCTAGGCCTTCTTCCCATTGATACTACTACAAAGAAAGAAAATAAGCACAGAACAAGTATCTCTATTTTCTCTTTTACAACAATTTATAGCATTTTGCATATAACCCTACAGTCAATTACAGTGTTTATGTGTTTTCTTTACGGATATCACTACGGTTTTACTTTTCGTCACATAAGTATGAAATAAAATTCTAATCATGGGTAATTAATTTTCATAAAACGTATGTGTATATTTCAGTTCGAGTCACATTTTATGGTTGCAACTTATGGATTTTATTCGAATATTTTAGATTAGCAAAGAAATGGTCAAAAATGATGAGAGTTTGGAATAACATTGATTTAATGATGGAACCTCATTATGGACATACTCAAAAACTTCGCAAAAAAATTAAAATTTGGACAACCGTTGCATTTTTTTATTCAGTCTGTATGTAGTATATATACAGGGTGGTCAAATTTTGTCGATTGCATGGGGCCCTTGATAACTATAACAAATATTATGTAAAAATAAATTATACGTAATCGTATTATGTCTTGTAGACATTCATGCACATTGACAAAAAAATTAACTTATCCTCTTCTGTTAAAAGTATGTTTTTTTATTACACATCTTTCGGACACTTTGCAGATTTCTTATAGTTATTTGTAACAGTGTCACCATCAGAATTTGTCCACACTGTACTTATTCCATTATGTTTATTATCATTATTATCAACCAGCTTTAGATAATTTTTAATACTGACTTTTAATTTAGCACAAATTAGCATATATATTGGTTATAATTATTACATTAGTCTTCATACTGCATCAGTAAAACCATCTCAGAAAAATGAAGTTGCAGCATATTTTAAAACAAGTTATGCAATAGTCTTTAATTTTATACCTTTTAGATTGTGGATTGGCATCATTTGTCAGGTAAACTTAGGAATACTTACATAATTTTTTCTATAATCCACTGCAACATTCAATAATAAATAATTGAAGGGGCAAGTGGAAGAAGGGGTTATGTTACAAATATATATTATTGAGATAAATAAGTTTTTGTAAAATAGCGCCCTTGATAATTAGTGCGACATGGCTTCTTCTACCACCCTGTATCTGCTATAATTTTAAAGATTGAGCCAAATACTGAGGGAGTAAGTTATATTATGTACATACAATGTTACTTTACACCTTCTTCCACTTACCCCTTTAATTGTTAAATATAACAAAACTACATCGCCAATGTTGTGCAGCCTAAAAACCGTACTAATTGATTAAATAATAAACAAGCAAGTTAAATGTGCTTTAGAAATAAACATATATTTTTGGCGTACTCACGACCCAATATGGTGAGGTGTCCTTGAAGTATCAGGTGTATAAATTAGATAATGTGGAGCGGAAATCGGAAATTTTAATAAATATACACAATATATAAAAAATAATACCCAAGAATATTTACAATATGCGAAAAATATACAAAAAGAAGTAGAATATTAGTAAAATTTCAACTACGAGATATTTTAGATATTGATTGACACTTTTAATATAACTTTTCTGAAATAAAAGTTTAGATATTTTTTGTCTAAACTGAAATAGTAAATATATATAAAAATTTTTCGTAAGTAGAGCGTTTAAGATATCTCAAAATTCACTTGTGTTTTGCTCGCAACCAAAATTTGTATTGAAAACTTTTCCTTACTTTACATAATTATTATTGAATATTGCATTTCATTGTAGACAGTAACTGTTAATAAATTATTACATTAATTAAATATTAATTTTTAGATTAATTATATATTTTCATTCACGCGCTTTGTGTACTCCGACTTATTTGTTTCTCTAACAAGTTTGTTCATCAGTGAGAGGTTTAAACAAATTACTGCAAGACTTCGATCTGCGTTGTACAAAGTAAGTTTTTTTTATTATTTTATTAAAATAAAATGTTTATGGTTCTATTTTTTAACATTTATTGTCAACCTGTTTCGTTTATTAGCTTAGGATCATAAAAACGTTTTAATTATTAATACGTAAACCGCCACGTTTACAAAATTGTAAACAAACTTGTAGTGGGTCAAATTAACCCAATGGTTTGATGTTGATAAAAAGAGGTTTCGATTAGCTTAACCGAGTTCCACTAAACTCAAAATCGGGGAGGGGAGCCGTAGAACATAAGAATACTATTTTTACCCAATAAAGAATTCTATCTAATTTTCTGAGGAAAGAGACTTCATTAAGGTAATGGGGGCCGGCTCATGGTTAGAGGTTGGCGGGAAAATTCTCCCAATCCTTGTCCAGTTTATCTTTTTTTTTTTAATTTGCAACTGCTGGATGATATAAGGCTCAGGATTAAGAAGTGTTCATTACTTAAAAATTTAGTTTGTAATCTCAATATGATTTTATAGAAATCAAAGTTTTATTTAACTTTGTATTTTGTTTCAGAATAAACCTATCAATTTTTGGAAAGAAGTACGTGAAGATTATAATAACATTTGCAATTTATTTCGTGTAACTAACCGTTATATTGCAAATGTAATTTTTGTAAATTTTACATCAAATTTAATTTTAATGCTAACGTATATGCGCAACAGCACCATAGCCGAAGAGTAAGTATTACTTCAATACTTATACGTAGGTACAGAATTATTTATACTTAATAATACTCACATAACCTAATACCAGATTTTTTATTTGAAATAATATATTCAAATTACATTTTTTAAGAGATGCAAGTCTTCGGCTAAACAAATATTTAGTTAAAATAAATAATACAAAAGTTTAGTTGTTTTTCACAAAAATACAGAAAGACGGGAACTTTGAGCCACATTCCTGTAGTTCCGATCATTTCCACCTGTATCATTTTATTATGGATCATTTGATTGGGGATCAAAGGCTATTTTTGCAAAAATATTTTTGTCAAAGAAAATTCTTGACAAGGATATTTTTGCATGGATATTTTTGTATATTTATATTCAATAATCGCATATGATATGTGCGATACTTACAACAAAGGACAAAAAATCATATTATGAAGTATGTAAGTTTTATTTGAGGCAAGTAATTTTACTTTTTAATCTAATTTTGTAAACTATTTCATAGAAATCATCTAGAATGCCATTAATTAATTATAATTTATTATATTTCTTGCAATCTTATGGTAGATTTACTTCAATTTTATATTTTATTGGGCAAAGAAAACGTCAATTGCATTATCGATTTCATTCAAATATGCCTACGTGCATCAAATAAAAAGCATTTGACGAATATAGCACAGCAGAGTTAATGCAAATAAATTGATAAAAATAATCAATAGATATTAATTTGCCAAAACATTGTGCATGCAAAAGAAAAACTTACATATATATGATTTTCGACATTATTTTACGTTTTGTTGGTCAAGGTTGGTTAGTTCTAATTTGATTTTATAGATTCAATAATATTTTTTTTGAAAAGCAGAATACAATTTTAGGAATACCTAGGACCACAAATAAAACTGGCCGATATGGATCTATTATTACATTCGGGGTTTTAAGTTTTAAGCTTCGTTAGAGATTTGCCAGCTATTCCATAATATTACAATTATTGTTAATTGACTTATCTAAATAAAGGGATATTTTCCTTAAATGAAGGGATGCAGTTCTTTAATTAATTATTTTGTTGTTTTTTTTTAGAATGGGTGTTACAAAATTATACAATATGTTTTGTTTCGGCATTGTTTTTATTCGTACATTTATTATGTTGATGTGCATAGCAAGCGTTAATGAAACAAGCAAACGGCCAGCTGCAGTCTTAAATTCAGTGTCTTCTTCTCAATATAATACTGAGGTATGTCACAAATTACACAAATTATTCAACTTATTGTACATTGTAGATATTTGTTTAAGATTCGACGTTTTCTTATGACTATAAACTTTGATGAAGTTGTTTTTACATTTAATAACATGTTTAACATGAATAGATCCTTAATTTTAAATGTAAGTTAATTAAAAACTGTGTTGCACGTGAATAATTATTTACAAATACTTTTTTTTAGCTTTTAGGAATTATTTTAACTTATGAATTGGTATTAGTTCAATTCATAGACTTAAAAGTTTTTGGTTAAATTAATAGTAAAGTGTCATACTCATTCAATTAACGCTAACGTAAATTAATAAAAAATAATAGAAAAATATGAAATTTCTTGTTTAAAACCTCATTTTCATTGATGTATATGACTTTAAATAAATTTTAATTTATTTTATAACTAATTTACGTCAAATAAATCGATAAAATCAAAGTTTTAAATAACAAATGTCATATTATTTATTAATTGACGTTTAAATTACGTAGCGTTAATTGGCTGAGAACGACGCTTAACTATACAAACATTCATTATAAAATATTCAAACAAAATACACAATCATCAAGTTTATAACATATAATTTTTAAATTATAATAGATTAATACATTTCATTAAAATATTATTATAAACGTCGATAGTATTATAAACGTTTACGCGCGGGTACAGCCGTGTTTATTTGGGAAATGTGCCCTTGCGGCTTTTTCGAATCGTACTTGGGGGATCGTTTTGGTATCAAATAAAAATAATTCAGCCAAATTTTCAGCTCTTTATCTTAAGGATGTATAGGAGATACAATCGGAGACAAAAGTAGGATTAATTTGAATATCATGAATATCGGTCTTATGTGTGTAGTAAAATACTTTTTAAATATCATAAACGATAAACAAAGTTATAAAAATGCGTGAAGAAAGGTTTTTTTCGTTTAAATCGGTTCATTTTCTGAAATTACAAATATTAAATTTGACATAACAAAATTTTTATTAGTGACTATCCCTGCAATCCAACCTAATACTATCTAAATAAAAAATGTAATAATTTTTATGAGTAAAAATTGATATTTGTTGTTAAAACTAATAAAAACCGAGATATACATAATATTTTTTATACCAGCAAGTTTTAAATATGTTTAGGGTTCTTTTAACGTCGAAATCTATTTTATTTTTAGCGAATTGAATGTGACAACTCTATATCGGTTGTTCAATTACTAATTAATTTCTCGAGAACGGACTAGTAAACCGTGATGAAATTTTGCTAAAACCTTCTTCTATTTACAAGCTATAACTACAGAAAATTTGAAGAAATTCTTATATTTTGATTATATATTTTAAGCTAATATATTATTCAATAAAATGTTTTTCATAAAATGATTTTTACATTATATAATTTTTTTAGGATTTCCTAAGATTTAGCTTTAGATTTTTATTTAGACAAGCATTTTACCGTTTAGCACCTTGTGATTTTTTCTAAAAGCAGACTCTTAAGCAAAACCATAGATGTGATTTTCTTAAATTTTAGCAAAAAGTCAACATCAAATTAAAACTGCAAGAACTATTGAATCGATTTGAAATTTTTTTTATCACATCGCAAAGTCAATGATGATATGTGTACCAATTTTCATCGATATCTTATATTTTTAAGTTTTATTTTTTGTCTCCTATACATCCTTAAACAGTTCTCGAGTTTTCCAAAAAAAACCTCTTTTTTCGATTTTATTTTTTTTTTAAATAGTAAAATTCAAAATTAATGGACGGTGATTTTTTTGCTAATTCTTAGGAGTAAAAGACATGAAAAATACTTTGGTCATGATTATTAAACGAAAAACCGATTTTTGGCGAAAGATATAAAATTTAAATCTTATTTTTTAACGCCTTTCTGAAAAGTGTCACTCACCAAATTTTGTCAGAAAATGTCTTATATGCTCCCTTATACTCATGAAGTATTTCGATTTTTTTGAAGTGGTGCAACAATATGACAAAAATTAAAATGTAATCTTGCATTTAAACAAACTTTTATGTTTTCTATGGTTAAAAAGAGTATGACATTTTTTTTTACTGAAAATATATCCTCACCAGAGAAAAAACAAAGAAAACCATAGAAAATTAAGACATATCCTGCTTAAAATAATATAATATGTAAAAAATGATTAAAGAGACGTTAAAAAAATCTTGTTTCCATGCTTTACTTCTAAAGATAACTACTTATATATAATTTTTCCGTATTATTTGGAATAATTTTTCAGTTTTAAAACAGTAGAAAGAAAAATTTCAATCAGAAAAGTTATTATATTAAGTATATTATCGATACTGCTTAACAAAATTGTCATAAATTGTTGACATTAAATGTAATAATTCCATACAAACAAAATAGATCGTAAATCCTACTCTGAGTAAGGTTAGTCTTTTCAATACTTAGAAATTTTTTCAAACTATTTTAAAATTATATAATTTCTAATGGTCTTTATGCAATCCAGTAAAACGATTAAAAATGTTTTCTAAGTAATGTAATTATTAATTTTCGGTAAAAAAAATTTTTTTATACATTTTTTAATCATAAAATAGTATATTATACATCATGGGACTAAGGTACTACTTTTCATCCCGCGTGCAAAGGATTTTACGAGGTGTTAGCCGAGTACAAAAATCGCAAACGGGATGAAAAGAACTTTAGTCCCGAGGTGTATACCGGGTGCTGAATGAGTTAGCCGAACATAGGAAATTAACATGTTAAATCTACGAATGACAAGAGCATTGGGTTTTATCTAGATTTTACTTAAAAAGTCAGAAAATGGTTTTGAAATTGTTAAAATTTTCATTTATCGTACTAGCCATGTAATAAAAAATTCAATTTAATTTCTATTTTCAAAAATACTTACCTTGGAAACTTACATGGACGGTCTGATAAATGAAACTTTTAACAATTTAAAAAGCATTTTTTGACTTTTTAAATAAAAGTTAGATGAAATCTAATGCTCATTCGTATAAGCATTAAATCTCATTAATAGTTTGTATTTCTTCATTATTTTTGGGTTTTAAATTTTTTCTCTAAAATAATTAGTAAAGCAGATATTTGTATAAATAAATTTCTTATATTCGGCTAACTCATTCGGCACCCTATATACTATTTTTCACAATTTCGCGGCAAATGATAAATTACATTGGTTAATACCTAATTTTGAGATTTTGAATTTACAACAATTCGAAAACGGCACTAGATATCGAAAAACCGAAATCAAAAATTTCCCGTCGTGCCCCACCTCGTTTACCTTTAACGTCTAGTAATTTGTCGTAGGAATCTATTATATATGCAAAATTTCAGATAAAAAAAAATAGTACTTTACTTCCGCAAAAGTAAAGTAGTCACTTTACTCCCAGAAATGTGAAAAATATATAAGTTTGTTTAAATGCAAAATTACATAAAATTATTACTTTTTAATTTTTGTCATATTGTTGCACCACTTCAAAAAAATCGAAAAAATTCATGAGTATAAGGGAGTATAAAAAACATTTTCTGACAAAATTTGGTGAGTGACACTTTTCAGAAAGACGTTAAAAAATAAGATTTAAATTTTATTTCTTTCGCCAAAAATCGGCTTTTCGTTTAATAATCATAACCAAAGTATTTTTTTTATGTCTTTTACTCCTAAGAATTAGCAAAAAAATCACCATCCATTAATTTTAAATTTTACTATTTAAAAAAAAATAAAATCAAAAAAAGAGGTTTTCTTGAAAAACTCGAGAACTGTTTAAGATAAGAGCTGAAAATTTGGGTGAATTATTTTTATTTGATACCAAAATGATCTCCCAAGTACGATTCGAAAAGGCCGCAAGGGCAGATTTCCCATATAAGCCCGGCTATACCCTTTATAGCCATTCAAACTAAATATTACATTCATATTTACAATCAGAAAAGTTGTACAATGATTAATATATTAAATGAAAATTTAAAAACTAACAAGTTAAAATGTAAACAAAATAATCAATAATAAATTTTCATGAACTTTCAGTACTACCTAATAGTTTTCGAAATTGCAATATCTATTGTTTATTTAACCTGTTAATTTTTAAATGTGATTTAAATATTAATTTCACTGCTTAATAATAATTTATTTTAACATTAGTGTAAACGCAAACTTTGCTTATTCAAATAGTCCTAGTAACACTATAACAGAGTGTTTATTAAAGCGTGTTGGTTCGACATTGTTATTTATGTACATTACTCAGAGTAAATACATCACTTCAAAAAATTGTTTACAGGCAGGTGTTTTTATTAAGTGTTTTTATACAATATAAACAATTTGAATGTTATTTTTGAATGGTTTTTAATTATTGTTAAACTAGTAATCGTAATTTAAAGCAAATAGAAAATTTGCTTATAACTAATATCTACCTACTCGTAATTATTATGTAGGTACCTAGATCAACTATTTGTGAAATAATTACGAGTCGATTGAAAACAGCTCACTTTTTTTAAGTTTTGATTTGATAAAGCGGTAGATAAAGCTGCAAGTGCTATCAGGTATTGAAAGTTTTAGTACTACAATCAATCAAAAAGATAGAAACATTCGATACAGTAAAAGCTTGATCGTTAAAACTTAAAAATATTCTTTTCGAAAATGCTTCAAGAATTACTTTGTTAAAAATTATAATATAACAAAATTGAACATGGATATATTAAAAGCACATATAAATATAAAAATTAAATCAAAAAATAATAATACGACAAATTTGCAATCGCTACATAATAATATATCCTTTATTTTAATCATTGCACAATATTTTGCTTTGATGCCCGTATATGGAATAAATGGAGATGATTACCATAGTATTAAATTTAAATGGAGATCGATTAGATACGTATACACCGTTATTAATATATTTGGAGCATTCACATTTGGAATATTTTGTTGTTTACAATTATTCTTAATAGGTTTCATGTTGGACAAAACAGGTAAGACAAAATAACGTGTGCTTAACTGCTTAGTTATGTCAAAAAATAATCATCTACTAATTCCGTACGAAGATTACTTATTATTGCACATTTACTTGTAAAAGTAGTATTGAGTTAACCTTATTTCTTTTTTTTTTATAGCTACGCTTACTTTTTATATTTGTAATTTTTTCGGTGCTTTATATTTTGTACGAGTTGCTCGAAATTGGAATTACTTGATAAGAGAATGGTCTAAAGTTGAATCTTCTATGAAGAAATATGGTGATCTAGTGAATTTAAAAATGCGATTCAAAATAATGGCAAGTGTTGCTTTTAGCCTTGCACTTGGTGAGTTTTGATAATGTATTTTCTTTTATGTTAGATAGGGAATTAGCAGATAAACAAATTACTACATTTCCGATTACTTATAATTTACTTATTTTTACTTTTATTTACTTATAAAAAAACTCGATAATTTATACACAATAATAATAATAATTATGTAAATAAGTATAGAAACAAATAGTTAATTTATCAGAATTAACGCTTTTAATAATATTATCAGCGAGCAGGTTCGGAATCAAATCGGCTTTTTAAATTGAAATTTGTTTTTGTTAAATGGTAAGGGAGATGTACCAGGTATGTGACGGCTCCAGATGTAGTACAGTATAATTAGACTAAAAAACACCCAAACCGGGAAATCCAAAATATAAACGGTTTAAGTGCCACAAAATGTTCATTACTCGTTTCTCTATAAGTACTAAAAAGTCTCCCGTTCTAAAGCGACGGGTTTGGGTGGGGCGAAGGGGGTAAGGAGTCAAAACCATACGTTTCTACAGTTTTTGTCAAATATCTCGAAAATGATGGAAGAGACTGAAAATAACATTGTATACAAAATTAAAGGCCGTGAAATTTTCTACAAAAATGGTTCTATAAATTTTTTGGTAAACTCTATAGATTAGGAGATATGGGGGGGAGGACAGTTTTGATAATTTTCTTACTTACTTTTTGTTTTTACTGCAATTTTTAATTAACTTTAGAATGTTGTAATTACTGATGAAAGTGATAAAGAAGAAAAGTGATATTAACCCTGTAATGTACATTTTAAATGGAATTTCGTTAACCTGTTCATGCGCGTCACAAACTATGACCAAAATCTGTACTAAAATCTGTTTTGAATAGGATTTTCCTAAATATTATTACATAGAAACCTTCTGCTGAAAATTACGAACACAACGAAAAAAGATCAGCAAAATCGGTAAAGTCGTTCTCAAGTGATGAGCGTACATACATTTTTTACGTTTCATTTTTATATTTATAGATTTGTATGTCCATGTGTAATTTTAATTAAATGTATTAAAATGCTTTTTACAAAGATTTTTTTTCATATAAATATATTAATCCTGGAAAAAAGTAATCAAGAAAGGCAAAAATTCATTAAAACTTTCCTCCTCCATATCTTCTAATCTGTGGGGTTTACCAAAAACATGTTTAAGACAATTTTTGTAGAAAATTTAACGGTATTTGTACAGGGCGGAATTTGCTCTATCTAACTTCATTTTTGAGATATTTCATAAAAACTGTGTAAATGTATGGTTTTAACTCCTTCCCCCCCTAGCCCAACCCAAACCCGTCGCTCTTAAGCGGGAGACTTTTTAGTACTTATAGAGCAACTGATAATAAACATTTTGTGACAATCCAACCTCTTATTTTCTGGATTTCCGGGTTCACATCTAATTATACCTACTGTACTAATGTGAGACATTCAAATTTTTCCATATTGCCATGCCAATTTTCCGGCTTTCACTAGTGTCAACATGTTTTCATGTTGGAAGCTAGTTTTTCTCAAGACACCGAAGTCAATAGTCACAATTTTTGTATGTGATCCAAACATCCAGTAAAAATTTCATTAAAAAAGTTTTATTTGATTTTTTTGTAATTGCTGTTATTACTACTTATTCAACGAAAAAATGAGATTGCAGTGCATATAAATTCAGCATTTTCATTATATTCTACGATGAAGTAGTTGATTGGACTGATTTATGTTCACACATAAAGTTTTCTGCGTTTTGTAAAAATGGCGTCATGTTCCGGGTGTGAGACAGCCGAGAGTACCAGTTATGAGACTGTTGCCAATTCCATCAAATGCATCGAATGTAATTTTTGAAGTGTGCAAATACGCGTGCCAGCTTCTTTACGTGCAAACATTGCGAATTTGTTACTCTACTCGGGTCTTCATTATTACCGAGCTCTTTGTATCGTTTGATGAAATCAGAAACGGACTGTCGAATAGTGCGAAGCATTTAAACTCATTAACATACGTTTTGCTTTATTTTATTTTTCATTTTTCTGGTCCCTATTGTTCAAGAATATCAGTGGAAACTTTATTCTCTGTTTTAATTAATTAACCATTAATCAATCTAATAAGCAACATATATACCGAATCCCCACAACAATAAATAATTATTGAAATATAATTATAATTATATAATCAAAATAGGGTGTATCACGAGTGTCCGATAAGGAAATTCGCTTAGTTCAATGCTCTTTAATTTGGTAATGGATGAAATTATCCACACTGCCGGAACCAGACAGCTTTAGAATTGGTAAAAAATAAGTAAATATTATCTGTTACGTTGACGACGCAGCTTTGATCTCTGATAATGAGGATGACCTTCAAAGATTGTTACATCGGTTTGTCACGATAGCAAAACTATTATAACATGGAGGAATCTAAGGAAAAATCAAAATGATTAACAATTTTCAAAGAATCGATAAGGTGCAAGCTAGATATTGAAGGGAAATTAACAGAATAGGTGATGTCCTATAAGTATTTGCGAATTGGTCTATCAAGTGCGAGTGATATACAAGGAAAAGTGAAGCAACATCCTATAAAGAGGGCCGCGATATCGGGATGCTTTTGGGTCGCCTTCTGGAGAAATATACACATGTCAGTAGAATACAAGATCAGAATCTATAAAACAGCAATAAGACTAGTGATAACATGTATGCCGCAGAAACCCATGCTGAAATATGAAAAACAAAGCAATTATTCAGAATCATCAAAATTAAATTATAGCGTAACTTGCTCAAAATTAAACTATATCTGCCACTTGCTTAACCGTAGATGTGCTGTACGCGTTAGCTAGCTGTGTTATTTAAAACACAGTTCTCGAGAGCGTGGGTGTTTCGAAAAACATCGTGGGTTCGTAACAAAAGTTCTTCCAAACTCAGAACTAAATTCAACTAAATGAAAAATACGATGGTAAAGTGGACGCCAGCTAATACAAATAAAACTAAAAAGAAATCAAGAGTCGATTTATTGTATTAACACAGATAGAAAATAAAGATGTCTACAAGCTTAATTAATTCACTAATCAAAACAAAACATACACATAAGGATCAAGTAAAGCTAGTACGTAATTGAGGATTACGAACTAGAAAAATAAAATAAAAATACAAAAGTGAAGAACTGACATCCACCTGAGGGGCAGATTCAGTCAAGTAAAAGAAAAACCCAACAAAAAGAAGTTATGCTCAGCAAAGATTAATTGCACACCGGATGTCATTATCTCGGGATTATTGACTTACAAAATAGAACCTGGCATACAGCATCATTCAAAACAAGTACATATATGCATCTCTATGAGACTTACCCTGAATGTAGTACTATCAACTTTACGACTCGGCAATTGTCTTTCCTTCGTCAGGACCTTTCGAATTCAATAACATTACTTCATCATTCTATTGGTCTACTATCCAGGAATGAAAGTCTACAAGATAGAGAACACAAAATACTCATTAAAAAAATCAACAGCCTGCCAGTTCCAATACTCATCAACCGAGTAAGTGTGACTGCAAACTCAATTAATCTCTACTGAAACATCTTCATAAAATCAAATCATCTGCTTGAAGTGGTGGCAATTCCATCCCAAATAATAAACGTAAATCCACGTCCGGGATTGAAAGGTGGTTAAACATCAAAAAGACTAATCCTCGAAGTCTGGCTTTCCAACAGAAGATAAATTTCGATCCATTAGTTATCACAACTTCACAAGGAAACATCCTCTTGTGAATAAAAAAGAACAACCATCGGCATCGAAATTCACAAGGAAACAAAATAACCATTCTTCGGAAACCTGATTTTAAATAATAATAGTATTTTCCAACAGAAATCTTCAGAACAGATGATATTTAACAAATAGCATCATCGCAAAACAAAAAAATCAATACTGGAACCATATGTGGATAAGAAAAGATTTTCAACATTGATATCCATATTCAATTTACGACTTTAAATTAAAAGATGATATGAATCAAAAACGAATAATTACAAAAAGTACATTTAACCATCAGTAACCTGGGTGCTAAAAATAATTTGTTAAACAAATTAAATTAAATTAAATAAACCATTGGAAACTAAAAATGGACAAACACCAGATTATACGTCAATCTCTTTCGAAATTTAACGCATAATGGCGCCTATCAAAAATGAACGAAAAATTATCGCAACCAATAGCGATCCAGTGGCGTAGCTCGAAGAATATATTGTAACGTTCAAAACGTCTTTTGGCACGTTACAAAATCAATCAGAAATACCGAGGGCAGAACTCTGATTAATAGAATCCCTAATAAAAAGATTCATAAGCAATGTGGAGTCATAGACATTGTAAAGTTTGTTAAAACTAGGAGGTAAGAATGGAATAGACATATGAATAGAATGGGAGAGGAGGACTACTAAAAATTGTAAGAAAGGGAAAGCCGTACCGAAGAAGACCCGTACGAAGATCCCCAAAGCGATGCGATGGAGAAACAGTTGGGTATCAACTGAAACACCACCAAGGTGAATTATTATCTAAAGAAAAACAGGTATGAACTAATTTTATATATTATTATATATAAATAAATTATATATTACATAATTATTTTAGAATATTTATTCCTGGTTTGTCAATATCTGTTGAGCCCAATGAGATATTGGGCTGGATTTAGTTAAAATCATTTTTCAGGGATTGCCTAAAAAAGCAAATCTAAATTTTGGAAATCAAAAGTCTTTAGTATATTCTTTGTTTCTTGAGTTAGAACTATTTTTTACCATCTCCATGTCTTTAATTTTTTTAGAAATTCTTTTAAAAATTTTTCAAAATTTTGTCTTTAATAGGGAAAGAAGGGAGTATAAGCAAAAAGAGATTCAAGTTGTCTGAAACTATTTTCAACAGTAAAAAATATAAATACCTATTATACTTTACATCCCGTGTTATTTTTATGTTAGTATGGAAAACTTTGACTCTCGTGTTTAAAATTAGTAATACTACTGAAACAGCTGAAACATATAATTTATTGTTATAAAATTTTAAAAATTAATATTTCTGAAACTAAAATCAATCTATGTATAATAAAATTTGGATTGCATACAATATGTACCTACTAGAGAGTAAGTATCTTCCCAAAACATATTAAATTAATTTATAATTCCCTTACAATTCCTGCAATGCTTCTGTACTAAAATTTCTCTGCGGTTTACCGCTAGATCATTTAATATTATATAAAAAAATTTTAAATTTTAGTTGAACACCTATTATTTATTTTAAATGCACTCAATTCTACATGGAGTTGTGAATATCAAACTACCGAAGTATATTATGCATTTGCGTTTCCACAAATATTTTCCATTTTATCATTTTCTCCTTGGAAAGCAATTTTGGTTCAAGTAAGTAAACTGTGTATTAAGGGGGGCGATACATGTAACCGCCTGAATGTTGACCGTTTTTTAGAGGCTTATTTAAATTGGATAGAATAAATGAATCGTTTTTAAATTCAGTTCGTTTATTCATTATATATTAAAATATAAGTTCCAAATTTTTTTTATTTTATTTTTTCGAAATGGCCGCCGTAGTAACTAATCTCCTAAGACCCTAGCGGCAAATGGAATCAATCGGCGGGATTTTTAGCTTCTGTTACAGCGATCTGAGATCAAAAATTTTGGTTTGAGCGTGTTCATAAAACATGTATCTTCTAGTTGAACCAATAAAAAAACAAAAAAGTCAAAAAATCGTAAATTGGCACGCTTTGAAAAAAAAGTCCAATTTTTCACCCCTTTTTTCGATGGTTTTTGGGTCAAAAATGGTAATTTTTGAAATTTTTTTTGGCATTTTTAAGGTTCAACTAGAAACTAATACTATAGAGAAGATGTGTGCTAAATTTCATAACAATCGGTTGAGAACTTTTTGAGTTACCTTGCCCGCCAATTTAAAAAATGTAGTTGCGAGAAAAGCGTGTTTAAAGTTTTGACACACAGAAACTCTATGATTACATCGACATACCAACTAGTCAGCGATACTAGCGCCATACATTTGAGATGTTATTTTAACTATTTATGCATTTATTTATTTATTTATTTTATTTCTATTTATTTTACATGTATCGCCCCCCCTTAAAGCAATATTAAGTATTATAATTCATTTTAAATTTTAGATAACAAACATTCTTGCAACCTTTTGTTGGAACTTCATCGATTTATTTATAATGTTGTTGAGTTCTGCTTTAGCGTTACGATTTCAGCAAGTTTCCAAACGTGTCCACGCAAATGCAGTATGTATAAAGTATACTTTATAAATTTACAAACATAATTAAGATTAATTTGTGCTGTATTTTGTAGCTAGATTGTGAATCGGTTTGGAAACAAATACGCGAAGATTATAATAAGTTAAGTTTTTTGTGCTCGGCACTAGATAAATGTATTGGTCCATTGGTAGTAATTTCATTTACAAGTAACATATTTTTTATATGCATTCAACTATATAACAGTCTTAAGTGAGTTAAAAATATACATTTAAATTAAATACATCACTTTACCAATTTTTGTAGGCCTAGATATGGTATTATTCAAACCATATATTTTTTTTACTCGTTTGGTTTTCTATTAGCTAGAACTATTGCAGTTGCAATATATGCAGCGTGGATTAACGATGAAAGTAGAGAACCTCTAAAAGTATTACATTGCGTTCCGTCCGAAAACTTCTGCGTTGAAGTAAGTTGCCAAAAAGTAACTTTAAAGTATAAATGTTCATCAGTGGATTATTTTTAACCTAAAGTGCTGCTGGTTATAATGAAGTTTAATAAACTCATTATAACTAGATAATCTAAAATATTAAAATAGTTTTTAATAGTAAAATTTTAAGTTTGGCAATAAAGTGCAAGACGTGCGCAAGCGAGCAAAAAATGAAAACTCTTATAATTTAATAATAAATACGGCAAAACTTCACTTGAATTATTTTTTAAGTGTTTCTGTAATTACTATATGAAAAATTATGCATTTACTTGCAGATAGAGAGATTTATACAACAAATTCATACAAGTCCAAATGGCATAACAGGTTGTAAATTTTTTCTTATTTCGAGAAGTTTTATTATGAAAGTAAGTTAGGTATTTTACAACTCTCAATTTTTACAATAATTAAAATTTTGAATTTCAGATTGCTGGAACTATAGTTACATTCGAACTTATGCTCTTACAATTTAGTCCCTTATTAAACGAAGATTTTCATATAAAAACTAATTATCAAGTAGAAAACATGTATCGTTGTAAGTTAGTTTAAATTATCACCTATGTTATCACTTCAGTAATGGATGGTTGTAATGAACCTCAAGTGACTGATTGATTTGGTTCATTATTACCGAAGTTAAATAAAACATAATATAATGATTTTATGTATTGCAATGATTTTTTATACTTTTTTGAAGTAGATTAATCCTGCAACCTACCCTAGCATTGCCAGTCGGAAAACAACCTCTTAATCCCAGTAGCCGGTTCAATAAATTACGTCGACCTGCAATTATTTTGTCGTATATCCGAAAAATCGAGTATTGGGAAATCCATGTTAAAGATTGAAACGAAATATACAAAAATGGACAATATGCATGATTTTTAATTTTAGCATATTAATATTCTGCATAACAACATATGTAATGTGTCTTAATTTTTTTAAATTTGGTTCACAAATAAAGCCAGAAAAAAATATTGAAATTTAAATGTATATTTGTCGCGCGAAATCATATTAATAAATATGGCTGACTTAATTTGAAATTTGAGGATTTTGACGTCGTCAAAATGGCGATTAGTAACTAAAAATTGGTTACTTCATAACTTCATTACCGGTTGGTACTTACTTGGTAGATACTTTAGTGGAAATTATACTGGTGTATTGGCACCAATTGTTGAGGCTCATGTCGTCACATCCTGATTTCAATCACGTGATTTTTTCAAATAAATTATACCATTTCATTAATTTTTTGCGGGCTGACACTACAGAATTTTGATCAATCACTCAAATATTCTGATTATAGGTATATTGAACTATCAATAAATGCTATTTTGAGGTGAATTTGAATTTTATGCAAATTGTTCATTGCGCTTTTTTTGATACTAAGATATGAAGCTTTTTATAAATAAATTTCGGATTTTAAGGCACTTTCGTTTGAAAGTATCTTACCGTATATAATATAAATATAATATAATATAAAAAACCTAAAAATAATAAATAATAATAAATATAATACTTCAAATCTTAGTTAAATTAAACGTTCATTATATTTTAACATAAATAAAATATATTCTACATTTAAAAAAATAACAAAATTAACATTTTGGTAATAAGAGAATAGATTGTAATTCAAAAAAATAATACTGTAATAAACTAAAATAATAAGAACATAAATATATTAATACCGGTGTGAATGTATTTGAAGGGTCCTATGCAAGAAGTTACTAAGTACCTTTTTCGTGTTATGAGATAATCCATTTTAAAGTTTTTAAAACCAAATTTAAACATTGTGCATTATCGTATTTAGTTGATTTTTTTTGTAATGATTCTCCATGACAAAAGGGCAGTTCTATATACGTATCTTAAATTTTTAATATGGCATGTGATAAGCTCCATAGTTCTTTTTTTCAAACTTTTGACTTAGCAACTTCTTGTGTTGGATTTCCCTTTAAAATTTCTATTCAGCTTCTTTATTTATTTATAGCTGTCAAAATATACTGCTATTTCAAGATATACTGTCAATACATAAAATAAGTGGAAACAAGTTTGAAGAAAAAAAAAATTTTGATTTTCAAAATTTTATGTAATTTATTAATAATTCACAGAACCAAGGTGAACAAATTATGAAAGCCACTTAACTTAAAATTTTTTTTTCATGGGACCATCATTTTGTTTCAAATTTGCTAGTGATGCTCTTATACTATGCTGATAAGCAAGTTACGACCTTTAAAGTTAAAAATCGGTTACATTATTACACTGCTGATGACTGCTGATGACTTAGAAACTTTTTCCGTTGAAATTACGTACCGTTCAGACTTAGTAACTTCTTGCGTTGAAGTGGTCCAACCATTATGACGACCGTATATTTGTTTAAGGTACTTAAAATTTTTTTACAGTCAAACTGATTCAACCACTTGATAGAGCATGAAATGCTGGATACATAGCGTCACTTATCTCAAAACTGCTAAAAAGTGACATAGTAACTTCTTGCACTACCCTTCAGTTGCACTATATTGTTTCATGTTAATTTTATTTTAACAAACTGTTGTAATATTCAACAACAATTTTAGCTATAAAACTATAATATAGATCTCAATAGATTTCAATATCACTTTTTTTTCCATTGGAATTTTTTTCCATTTAATATTTTCAAATTCAA
This sequence comes from Cantharis nigra, assembly GCA_958510845.1. NCBI lineage: Eukaryota > Metazoa > Arthropoda > Insecta > Coleoptera > Cantharidae > Cantharis > Cantharis nigra. The sequence goes on from OY294028.1 coordinate 63,633,189, forward strand.
TTCAAAAATATTTTTTGGTGTTGAAGGAACCCCTTTTCTTGCATTTTTGATTAGAAATGAAGCTTTAAAATCTATTTGCGCTGCTTAGGTCTTAAAATTAATTGTAAAAATTGGCTATGTAAACATTGCATAACTTTCCCCATTAAATTTGGGTATAAAAATTATCGTTCAACATCCTCTTTCCGGGTACCATTCGACGAGAAAGACCGCGAGGAAGCTAGAGTTCGCATCAAAAAGTTGAAAAATTTGAAAACCCGTTAAATTAAAGGTGCAGATTTACTTCTTTGCACACAGAATTAGAGGGTAAATTTTGTCCGCCACCCTCTTACCGGGTACCATTCGACGCGGAAGACCTCAAGGAAATGGCAGGTCGCATCTGCGATGCTCAAAAACCGCGTTACGCTGGACGCTGGACATAAAACTCGAAAACATGTCAAAATTTCATAAACGTCAAACTTTAATTAATTTCCGAAATTTTTAGAATCGAGTTACGACGGGACTCGCATTTCGTCTAACTCGATTTACGTGCTTTAGAAAGAGATGCGACACGGTACGATTAAATAATTTGGGTATAACAAATGGTGGTCCAAAAGTAATGGACACTTGAACTGTTTTAATTTTCTTTATCATTTCTGCAATTCTCAACGAATTTTCACCTTTTTCAGCTGGTTTCTAAGTTTAGCTATGAAATACATTTATGCCAAATATTTTGACATTTGGTTGCGTGGTTTAATCTGGGCGCATTTGATACTATTTCTTTTCATGAACCACAGACATACATACATACAGACATACAGACGAAAATCCAACTAAAATTCATCAAAAACTTATCAGGGCATAATAAGAAACATATGAATACCAAAATTTCCATTTTTAATTTTTGAGTGGATTACAATACTTTCCCTTATACATACGTATACGTATGGGGAAAGTAAAAAGATCATCTTGATAATATTTAATAATTTTGACTTGACTGAATGGAACCGTTTGAAAATTCATTTTATGAGATTTTTCAGAGTACACTTTAAAATCAGATAAATCCATTTGTAAAATTTGAAGCTTAACTTTAGAAGATTTGTTGTTTTTCAATTTTTTTACTAAATCAAGCGGACTGTGAATCTCTTTCAGCTTTAAAAATTCATGTATAGCGCTATGAATAGCATCAACCTCTTGCTCCTGTGAATGTCCTGGTTCAGAAAACTTCTGGGTGATGCTCTTTATTTGCTTGTGATTATAAATAAATTGAAGCAAAGCAGTTGCCATAACTTGATTTCGGTTTTGTGGCACGCAGGAATCACTCCATAATAAAATATGCTTAATATCTGAAAAATCATTTAAAGCTCTTCCTAAAATTTTAACTACTGAGCTTGCAATACATTTCCCGACCGGCCACTGTGTACCTCAGTCCAAATAGCGCAATATGTTAAATTGCATTGTTCTTTTGATTGAACACATACAGTAGCAGTCATATTAAAAACGGTAAGTTTTTTTTTATAAAAGAAAGAGGATGAAAAGCCTTTAGGTAGGGTAAAGACACTTTGTAAATCTAAACAAATGATGAGCGTATTTGCATTTATGTTATTTCGATCTCTATCACGCTCAATTTTAAGAAACCTATGCTCTTTTCTGTGAGATTCATATATTTGTTCTTTTTTTCTTCCTGATTTTTAAATATTACCTTTGATTATGTATATTCAGATAAGCAAAGCTTATGCAAGTTTTGGAAACCAATTGTGTAATTAAGAAAATTGGAAGAGATGGCGCTGCCATCGTCAAGTTGGCGATATAATTTTTAAGGCGCTACTATTTCTGTTCTGTAAAATATTGTTGGTGAAAGCGGTCAAGTTCAAGAAAAGATAGACGTATATAAAGGTAATTGATGACGTGTTGTACAATTATACTGACGTGTACTAGCAGAACTTTCTTGTGGATAGAGATTTGTTCCTTATCTCACCTAAGTTTATAAACAAAACATCAGTTTCATGATTAGATATTTTTTGTATAAACTCGACTCATTATTTACTTATATACATATTATTAGGGACCGGAATTCTAAGCTTTATGCTTATTGCGGCAGTTACATGCATTCAAAAAATTTTAAGAAATGAGCGCGATTCTAAAAAAAACAAATCGTTTGACACCTACTTTTGTATGCATATTTTGCTTTTTTCAAGTTTTTGCGCATTTTATCAATTTTTATGCTTTTTTGTGCTTTTTTCAGTGAATTTTTTTTCCATATATTTAAAATTTTTTTAAAAATTAAAAAAATTGATTTTATAGCAAAATGTTTCAAACATTTTTTGTTGAAAATTTCATTCTCTTTATTTTTGTTTTTATACATTTTTCTATTTTGTCGCACCGTTTCTGAGTAACCACGACTTTAAAAACACTATGTAAAAAATTTAATAAAATTAACATTGCCCTTATGGGAGTTTTATCTAAATTTTTACAGAGTGTTTTTAAAGTCACTATTACTCAGAAACGGTGCGACAAAATAGAAAAATGTATAGAAACAAAAATAAAGAGAATGCAATTTGCAACAAAAAATGTTTGAAAAATTTTGCTATAAAATCGATTTTTATATGAGAAAAACGATCATGGAAATGTCCGTTTAATATTGTTAATATAGGAGTGTATTGATAATTTCTGGAGCCACCGTATCTAATTTTTTGTATTTTCTTTTTAAAATTAAATGTTACTTTTGTTTGTTTTCTAACGTTTTTAAAAAAAATTTTTATGCTTTTTTTGCAGAAGTTTATGCTTTTTAGAGGCAAATTTCGTGCTTTTTAAAGCGCTTTTTTCCGGATTTTTTGTGCTTATTTATCCGGAGCCTACATATTATAAAAGAATGTACACACACTTTTAGAACTGAAATGTTTTAAAGTTATCACAAATAAAATACACTGTAAATATAAAATATCGCAAACGTTTTCATCATATTATGGCATCATCAGGCGAAGAACTAGAAAAAATTTAAAGAGAATCTGTTTAAATGCTATTCGGGGTGGTGGCAGCATCAGGTATTTTTGAAAATAGAAGAGGGTTTTTCGGAAAGTGATTTATTAAGAGAACGGAGTTAATTATTTTTCGAAAATTCTATATTTTTACTTTTTGTCTCTACATTAGACAAAAAACAACCCCCCCCCCTCCCATAATATTCCTACCAGGGGCCTCTTAAATCTAATTAGCATCAGGCCCCAAAAATTCACTATCCGCCACTGTTAACAACCCCTTTTTTAACAATACCATGTTAAAGTTATTGCTTAATAGTTCTTGTTGAGAGTCGACAAATTTCATCAAAAAGTATATAAAATCTTTAACTGCAAGAAAAATTAGAACTATTATTAGAAGATCACAGTGCCGCATTTAGACTTGATTCAAGTCCTTCAAATATTATAAAACCAACAGAAATCGTGTTTAGTTCAGAAGTTTTTGCTATTATTACAGAGTGTCCCCGTCACCCCGTGACCGTGGAGAACCTTCGAAGTGGTGATAAAGGGCACTTTTCTAAGACAAATTTTCAAATAAAATTTTTATCCAAGTCCAAACCCTTGCGGGGTACCTCCCTTTAAAGCAAATTTTTGAATTTCTGATTTGAAACGACCATAGCTCCGATATTATTGATTTTTAGGCTTAACGGATTAGGGTTTTTTTTAGAGATAATTCGCTTATCTACAAATTAAGTTATAACCTCTTATCGTCTAGAATTAATGTATTTCGAGTTATAAATTAAATTAAGCGACAAATGTTAAAAAATTCAGGTTTTATTTTTTTTACTTTTCTTGCGAACTCCGTATCTCTTAAATGTAACATGTTAGAAAAAAACTAGAGTCTTAAACCGGATAGGGAATTTTACGGGCTACAACTTTGGTCAAATAAATCGTTTTGGAAAATCAGCCCTTTTTACAGAAATTTTGAAAATAATCAACAAGGGGTAAGTAAAAAAAAATAAATTTATAAAATTTCTTTTTAATAAATTTTCAAAATGGCCTCCCTCATAAATTATTATCATAAATTAACAAAATAATAAACGATAAACTAATGTGCTTTATAACAATGTCGCTCAAACGATGCTAAAGGTACCTACCTAAATCAAATTGAGATTTTTAGCAATTTTGTAAATATATTTTTTGTTTACCTACACCTTGTTTATTATGAAATTATTTTGTCAAGTAATTTGTCATTTTACATCCTTGAAAATGGTTCATAAATAAAAGGACTCGAAACGTCGGTTAATTAAATTGATTAAAAGACCTAAAACTCAACACTTTTTATTATTTAAATATTAAAAAAATGGTCAACGATAATAAATTATTACTAATGTTATGTTTATATTAAGAATGGCAGTCTTCATTTAATACCTATTCATGCTAAAACTTATAAATTTGCTTATTAATTCAAGAATTTATTAATTTAATGAGCGGATTCTTAATTTATTTCTCAAGCAAATTTCTTTGAGTGCACTGAAAAACATCACTGTGAAATAATATAATATAACGTTTAACCGTGTCAATGCATTTTTAGGTTACTTTTCTAGTCGTAAGTTATCGTTTTCCGGAAAAACTAAGAAATTCAAATTTTGCCGCAATGTAGCAGCGCGACACCTAGCCGTTGCCGGAAAAAGTACAAACATCAGCATCGCCGCCTGGTGTCAGCCGGCAAACGGGGTGTTACCAATTTATGTACAGAGTTTGCCTATCTGAATATACATAATCAAAGATATTACGCAACGATCGCATTGATCTTTGTTTGGTTTGAAAAATCCTAAATTGAAATTTGTATTAAAGATTCTAGTAAAAGAAATAATTGAAGTGGAATCATCTGGATACTTTTCTTGAAAAAGACTAAACATCTTAGATATGGACAAGCCCTCTTCCAGATACTTTCTTGAAGAACTGGCCCTACAATAATGTGAGTCAATCGTTGGAAATCCTTTTATGTGATTAAAAATTCTGTTTTTTGATTCCTCAGAAATGCAATGCTTAATATTTATGTTTTCCTTTCAGTTCTTTAGCAACTCCAGTTAATTCGTCTCATAGATGTTTAAAATGATAATAAATAAGTTTTCCGAGATACTTAAGATGTTTAAAAAATACAACTTACATACTTGAAACATTGTGTTTTCCAAAGTAATACAAAAAACTATTGTTTTTCTGTGTTGAGTTTGCAACTCTTCGTCTTTTTATAAGTTTTTTTATTACAAATTTGGTATACAATGAATTTTTTTGATCGTCATTAAGAGACCAAAAATTGTTGAAAATAGCGTTTCTTTTATCTTCTGTAAAATTTTTTGTACACAAATAAGCACAAGTAACTGTACAACTAGGTTTCATTTTTTCTTCTTTAGTTAGAATCCCCTTAGATGAAATACAGTGTGTTCACGATAAGAGTTAACAGTGAATAATTCTTTTATCTTACTAGATATAAAAAAAAGTTTAAATAGTTTTTTATTCATCTCGAAATTTGCCATCGGAAACCGCGGAGGTACATATTTTTGGACTTCAAACTCAACTGGAAGTAAACCTGAATTTTTTTTCAAATGGCAACATGTCTTTTTTTTAACATTTTCGTAATCTGCAGTTTTTTCTCTATACATACATATAAAATTATTATAGGGTTACATAAGAAAATTTTCGAGAAAAATGCAACATAAGTATATTAATTATTTAATTTATTTAGTGTGTTATGAAAACAGAACAACGTCACGGTACAGAAAACACAACCTATCTGATAAATTTTTCAAAATTGCCAACATTTTGTTCAAGACATGATACTATATAGTCCATTTTATTTAAGAAAATAGTTAAAATTTGTACTAAAACGATGACCTCGAAATATTAACTAATGAAATTGGTTTGAAATTAGGCGGCTTCACACTAGCAAAATTTACGTGATATTGACAGATTACATTTAATTTTTTGTATTATATTAAATAGTTCCTATGCAGTATTTCTTTATTTATTTTATCAAAGTTACATTAAAATTGAAATAAATTTGTGAAAATACGATTTGTAAACTTAGAATTGAAATTTAGAAACACTCTAGATTAGGCAACACGCGTAACAAATTATTAAAGGACGTTTCCTTTTGTAAATCTGGTTTAGCATTCGATCTGCCACCTAAATTTTTAGTATCTGGGATGGACTACTATAGCATTTTGTTGATTTTATCGGCTGTTTTTAAAGACAAAAAAGCTAAAAAGAAAAGGTTTTATTTTGCACCCGGAGACGTAAAATATTACATTCGCACCGGAAGTATGTAACACGGTGATGGTACTCTTTAAATTTTTAAAGTTGGGTTAGCTGAGAATGAGAGGATGAGTACTAGCTGCAACGCAAAGTACTTAGTCTAGTCTCCTCTTTCCTATCCAGAAAAGCTTATTTAACAGTTTTATAATATTTGGTGTTGTACTTCAAGAAAAATTTAAGGTATTCCGTTTTCAAATGTACACCTATTGTATATGGAAAATATTGGCAGGGTGTAAAGTGCATAGTGGGGGTATTAAAACCGACGCCAGCGAACGCTGTGGACAAATCGTGCAAAAAAAGTTGCAACTTTTTAGTTGTCCTATGTTACCAGTGTAAATTGAACATTTTAAAGCCACTTTTTTCATATAAAAATCGATTTTACAGCTAAACTATTCAGAGAATTTTTGTGGTCTTTAATTTTGTTTATTTAAATTTTTTAATTAAAAAAAAAATTTTTTAATAGGAAAATAACATTTTACTTCATTACTACAATGGAAAATTTAGAACTTACGGTGGCGTTATGTGGTGGCGCTGATGTTCACACCCTGCCAATAAGTACGTAAGACACCTTTTTAGGGGTTAACTGAAATACTGAAATTCTGAGTTTTTCAAAACTGCAACATTTCCAGAAGTGCGGATTGAAATTCTTTGAAGTACAAAATGTAGTATAGTCTATAGTGTTAGAAATTATGTTACATTTTGTAACATTTAAAATAAGTCACTATATTTTTGTTATTTTTCGTAAGTTCATCAATTAAAATATGAAGGTTAAAAAATACAAAATACTTTTTAAATTCTGAAAATAATTAAGAATTGATGTTGTTTCAGCTGTGTGGATCCGCCACTGCCCACTGGGGAAGCGGGAAAAGAAAATGCTTAAATCTAGAATTATATTTACCTATGCTTTGGTCTTTGTTGTTGATATTAATTTTTATTTTCTAGTATTATGATGCTTAAATTTAATTATAACAATTTGTTAATATTTCTGTTGATATTGTATTTTAATTAAAAATAATTAGATAATGCAATTTAATAAAAGGTTAAATACATTTATTTGCAGAGATGCATATAATATTTTATAGTGATCTGCCTGTAGTAGTCCGTGATGTTACTATGATTAAGCGCTACCAACATAACAACTAAAGTAAAATGTCGAAAGTGTTCGGTTTTGTGTTTTTGATTAGTGTTGTGAATAATAATTATTACATTTTACATTATTTGTGTATCAAAATTGTAGTTCAATATTTCGGTAAGTGACAAATAATTTATTCCTTTTTACATAGGATTAGTTATTTTTAAAATACACAAATTCAAAGAAGCTAGCGAAACTAACATGAATTTGTAAATAAGCAATTGCACCAAGATTGTAAGGTTATGTATGGGTTATGTAATGTTTTATATACACTAGTATAAACTATGGTGTAATTTAAATAAGATCTTTATTTGTGAAATAAAATGAAACATTCTGTCAACTTGCAACACTAACTATCATTGTACAAATTTAAAAAAAACTTTAAGAAAGTGCAAGATCATCAAATGTGCCGGAATGCTTCCAATTTTTCCACTTAAATATTATTATATGTTACATTATAATTGTAGAGTTAGTTTTATATATTGAAAGTAAATTAATAGATAAGCAGCTTACTTAACCAAGCCAATGGAATTAAAAGCTTTTTATATTTATGTTATGCGAAGGATTCCTTTCAAGCTTTAAGTGATGGAAGGATTAAAAATTGTACTCGTTGGCAATTTTTCAGAATAACGTAACAATCAAATGAAATAATAAAATATCAATCTTGGTGAAGTTAGTACTAATAGTATTTATAACCAAAAAGAATTCTTACTATTGTTACCGTTTGGTCATTTGAAAAGCGGACACCTAATATGGTTAATATTAGATTAGGTTTCTAAGTTAAAGAAAAACATTTGGATAATTTTCATATTATACATAATATTTTTTAAAGGTAGATAAGTGTTATTGGGAATCTCTTTTATATTTTGAATAAGAATTTCCAATAGGTACCTAACTCATTAAATTTAATTTTGTTTTTCAGATTTTCATGTTGTTTCTGATTTTGTTCAATAGCTTTCATTAATAAGTCATTTAAATTTAAACTTTTAAAGTTTTATTGGGTTTAGTTTCTTCGGTTGTAGAATATTCTTCAACCCTTGCCTGGCTGATTAAATGTTGATAGTTGTGAGGATCTATAGGTACGTTGTCCATTATGCACTACAAATAGATGGATCTATTTTATACCAATTGATCTATTCAATTATTATTCAAAAGACATTGTTCAAAAGATGCAATTGTTTCTATTTTCGTTTTTTTATTATTGTATTTCCACAAAAAAACATTTCTTTTATGCCCGTATGCACCAACTATAAATAAATGTGAAAATAACTATTCGATAAATAAAGTTTATTCGATGAATAATTTCTGTTGGTATTCACCAACAACTTGTCATGAATAAATAACTATTTGTAGAATAAATTCAAAATAGGTTGGTACGTGGTAAAATTAGTAGGTAAATTTATTTTTCGAATTTTGACTGATAATGTGCTATTTTGTTAAATTCAAAATCATTTATTAAAGTGGCACTTTACCACATAGAAAAGTCACTTTACTATACCGGGTGCTAAATGAGTTAGCCGAACATAGGAAATTAACATGTAAAAACTTATTTATGCAAATTCCTGCTTCCCTAATTATTTTAGAGAAAAAATGAAAGACACAAAAATAATGCAGAAATAAAAACTACGAATGATAATAGCATTAAATTTCATCTAACTTTTACTTAAAAGGTCAAAATATGCTTTCAAAATTGTTAAAATTTTCATTTATTGCACTGGCCATGGTATAAGTTTCCATTAGTTTCCATGGTAATTATATTTGAAAATAGAAATTAAATTGAATTTATTACATGGTCAGTGCGATAAATCAAAATTTTAACAATTTTGAAAGCATTTTTTGACCTTTTAAATAAAAGCTAGTTGAAATCTAATGGTGTTATCATTCATAGTTTATATTTCTGCAAAATTTTTGTGTCTTTCATTTTTTCTTTAAAATAATTAGGGAAGTAGGAATTTGCATAAATAAGTTTTTACTTGTTAATTTCCTATGTTCGGCTAACTCATTCAGCACCCGGTATAGTAATGTCACTGTCAATAAAACACAGTTTGACAGTAATTGTTTATTTAAATATTGGAAACATTGTTATAAATATTAAAAGTACAATTATTCAAATTTGAAAACTTAACAACACCAAATTTGTTCAATTCTATTTGTTCTTCCTGAAAACTCTTTTGATTTTCCATCTGCATTCCGGAATGATCTTGAGGTGCCGTTAGTTCTTGCTGATGAAATATACTTTTGGAAATTTTCAACTTATTGGTGATGCTTTCCTCGATATACCCTTCAGCCACAGTAGTTGAACGCCATCCTCCATGCCTTTTAAGTGTTTGAATGTCAGCTCCACTATCAGCGAGGAAGGTGGCAGACGTTCTCCTTAAGCAATGGCCAGTGTAACTAGATGCATCAGGAAGTTTCAAGTACTCGGCAACTTTTTCGGGAATTTTTGCAAAACTGTTGATGCCAACAGGTTGTATTGTGCACTTACCGTGATTATAGTAAATGAAAAATATATTGTGTTTGATTTGTTTGGGTCTTAGTCGTGAATATTTATGATAAATTTCATATCCATCGCAGTCTGATCCTACGGTAAATACACGTTTTCTTTTGGTTTTGGTATCGTGTAAAGTTATAACCAAAATTTTTTTCGTGTCTTCTATATTTTCTACCGTTACGCTGCACAATTCTGCACGCCGACATGCCCCATTTAAACCAAATATTAGTACCACTTTCATTAATAAGAACTTATCGTCTGGAGCCTCTTTAAAAAACGTAGTAACGTTTTCCATACTCAAAACTTTTGATTTCTTTGCTTCATATGTGTCATTTTGGCGTTTTAAAAAGCAAGTAACTTTTTGTATTGTGATATATCCACATTTGCAAAGCATATGCAAAAATTCAGATCGATCGCGCGCAAAAAAATCTACTCGTGAACGTAGATTTCTTGGGTTAGAATTGCACAAAATCCGAAAAAATAGTATAAACAAACCTTGTAAGTAAAGCATTTTTACTAAACTCATTAGCTTTTAAGTTACTCGCTCGCTGCGCTCGCTCGTACTCAAAAGCTAAACTCGTTTAGTAAAACTTTGCTTTACTAAACTTGTTGTTTAATATACTATTAACATTAATGATAACTTCTCCAAATTTTGAAGGAAAAGGCAGCTATTGAAATGGAATAAGTAGAATTTAATTTAAACATTAAAAACAATGTTAATATTTGGTATTTATAAAATAATGTACCTATTAACCCGCGATCGGTCGCCATATAGAAAAAATCTGACAATTATTATCATGGTTTCTGAGTATAATCAGTGCTTACATTCGAAAATCATAATAATAATTATAAGCTTTTTTCTATATAGCTTGGGAGAGGTGGGTTTGTTGGAGTACTAGGATTATGTAATGGTGTTAATAAATACTACCTACAGAGATAAGCACTATTGTAACCTTCTTTTTTTACTCTTAACTTCTAAGCGGTTACAGAAAGCCTTCGTCACCTATAATAATTTGATTTAAGTTTAGTTTATTTAAATCGTATGTCGTCGAACTTACCTACTCGTTGACATTTTATATTTTTGTAAACAATCCTAGAAATTTTGTTGAAATTTGAAAAGCGATTGGCGGTCCTTGCTTTGATTAAGAAACACAGTTTTCACTGGCAGATTAGCGTTGATTTGGAGAACAGTAAGAATCATCGAGATCGTTAAAAATTGAAGAAATTTAATTTTCAGTTGGAAATCATTAGTGATTTTGAAAGTGCAATTAGTTGGATTCCACTTACCGTAATTTCGGGAGCATTTTTACTAGCGATTTTTTTTGTCTGGTGGGATTTGCCCTTAATTACTCTACGTGAGCTAGGCTTCGCAGCGTCGCCATACAGTAGCAAGCAGTACAGGTAGGTGGAGCGTATTAATACGGCCGTGGTTTGCGACTAGAGGGTATAGCGGTTGCACTGTCACCTAGCAAATAACAATCCCTAAAGACATCAGCTAAGTGACCTCTTAATCTAGATTCGTTAAAAATTGTTGAATTGTGAGCACTACCGGGATAGGAAGTTACTATCATCCATCCCTCTTTCTTTAATTATTGCTTTTGTGAACAGTTTATACTTATAGAATAACTATGATTGTTATATTGCACAATAGCGTATTCAATAATATTAGTCCAGTCAACGAAAAAGTATAGAGGGAAATGTTGGGAACACAATTTTTGACATCGTTACTTTGTTTGGACTAGTTAGGAGGTAAACATATCAAAAGTCGCCGCCCGTAGCCCTTGAGCCGGGGGTGTAGCGGGCGTTTGAAGGTCCCATTTTTCGGTTTCTTGCTTATATCTCGGAAAATATGCGTCCTAGCGAGATAACCATTCTATAGAAAATTAAAGCTGATAAAATTTGCTACAAGTTTTATTCAGTCAAATTTCTTGATATCTTGTATAGTTTTGGAAGCATTAAGGTAGTAACCTGGTGACTTGCACGTTTTTCTACGTCTTTATTGGGAATTTTATTTCTAAGGGAAAATAAAATTCAATGGTTTTGGTTTTTTAGTATGTTATTATTGACATCTAAAGGAAATAAAAAAAAATTTTTTTGACTTAATTTTACAATGTTGTATTATTATTATTGGTCCAAGTAAAAAGAAGGCACATAACTGGCCCGGGTGATTTCGGCTCTTGAGGACATCGGAAATAAAAAAATCAAAAAAAGAGTTAATCTATAGACTTGTCGTTATCGCTGGAACTAGGATCTTTTTTTTCCATCCCTAACTTTCCATTTTACAGCCGAATTTGTGCCTGAAAATAATCAATTTTATTTTATAAGTCGGCAATTTTGTTATTTTTTGATAAAATTTAATAATCTTAGTTCCAGCGATAACGACAAGTCGATAGATTTTTTGCTCTTTTTGACCATTAAATGAAAAAGAAGTTTATTGGCCTAGAAAAGTGGATTAACATAAAACATAACATTAAACATAACAAAAATAGGTACCATTGAGTCAATTTCTTGTTCTCTTGGGGTGGGAAGGACCCACCTTCCTGTTCTCCATCGGACTCCTGCAGGGAAACGGTCAACGCATTCTTCTGTTCTTCTTCATCTTCGGAGTCAACTTGAGGGGCCCCATTCAGGCAGTTTCCCCGGCAATTTTGTAATACTGAGGAACATTTGAGGCTTGCTTTTTTGCAGTAACACCTTGCGCTGGCACAGTTTTTCGTGCATCGTCAGAAAATCATTTTCAAGATATTCTCCGGTGCAGCTGCTAACTCACTGTGCACTGGGACCAGGCAGTTGTTCTTAATCTTCCACCCATACATCTGAGGAGGCAGGATATTTCCTAGCCACAGTTGTACTTGGTGGAATGTTCGGAGGAAATGTTGTTTTACTGCTCCCTCGATGGGAGGAAAACAAGAGATATCAGGCGTGACTTATACCTGTAGGCATTAAGGGAGACCTCTTTCGCTGGAGCCCCATACCACCTTACAACTTACTACTAATCCAAAGGACTTTAAAAATAGGTTAAACCTGAGAATTGGGGTTGAATTTTTGGGCAATGACCAATGTTTTTGCATGCCGTTTTTATCGTCGTATCAGATATTAAAAAATAACAAAATTGCCAACTTACAAAATAAAATTGATTATGTTCAGGCACAAATCGGGCTGTAAAATGGAAAGTTAGGGATGGAAAAAAAAAAGATCCTAGTTCCAGCGCTAACGACAAGTCTATAGATTAATTCCTTTTTTGATTTTTTTAGTTCCAATGTCCTCAAGAGCCGAAATCACCCGGGCCAGTTACGTACCTTCTTTTTACTTTGACCAATAATAATAATAATAAAACATTGTAAAATTAAGTCAAAACAAATTTTTGTTGTGTCCTTTAGATGTCAATAATAACATACTAAAAAACCACAACCATTGAATTTCATTTTCCCATAGAAAAAAAATTTCCAATAAAGACGTAGAAAAACTTGTAAGTTACCAGGCTAAACCTTAATATTTCCAAAACTATACAAGATATCGAAAAACTTGACTGAATGAAACTTGTAGCAAATTTAATCAGCTTTCATTTTGTATAGAATGGTCATATCGCTAGGACGTACAGTTTCCGAGAAATAAGCAAAAATCCGAAAAATGGGACATTCAAACCCCCCTCCCTTCTCCCCCGGCTCCAGGGCTACGGGCGGGGACTTTTGATATGGTCATCTTCTAACTAGTCCAAACAAAGTTACGAAGTCAAAAATTGTGTTCACAACATTTCCCTTTGATTTCCCTCTATACCTTTTTTGTGCATTCGTTGCCTGGACTATATTGTATTTAATATAAGTTTGTTTCTAAAATTCACGTACCTTACAAATTTTAAGGTTATAAATCGACAAATAAGGACTTTATTTGACCAACTTGGAGCTAATTGGGAGTTTATTCGATGAATAACGCTTATTTTATGTTGGTGAATACCAAATAGTGATTTTATTCGACAAATAGTGCTATTTGTAGTTGGTGCTTACGGGAATTACTCAATAATTATTGATTAAAATTAATTATAATTATTAGAAGAATTTTATAGATATCCTTTTTTGTTTAGTTGTATAGCAGATATCAGAGATTTACATACAAACTTCAAGTTATGAACAAATTCGTAAATTTCTCTAAAAGAATTTTTTCAGAAAATTTTCGGACACTTCAATTTTCTTTCTCCAAATGTCATCACTGGCAATTTTTTATCATGTTTTTGTACGATTTTCCTTATCGGTTCTAGGCCTCCACACTAATTAATTTTAAAGCTTCCTCTCTTGAATACTTATTATGGTTATTTGCAGTTTAGATATCATACAGCACATCGTATTGCTGGTACAGCTCGATAAGCGATATGGTTTGTTCTTCGCCCCACATGCTGCGAAAAATAATAAACATAAAACAATTTGTTAAATAAATTGAAATTATAGGTACTTTTAAATGAACTGACAACATAGAAAAATGATAACAATTTAACCCAATAACATTTTAGATAAATATTTTACTCTAAAAAACACTAGCTTGTATTCATATAGGTCCACTCTCTTTAGTGTAAATTTTTACACTAAAGCCTAGTTCACATCCAAGTAACGTACGTAACGGACATACAAGACATAACGTGAGAAAAGTTGAAATGCATGGTTTCAAACGTCATCAGTTACATTCGTATAAATTCGTACAAGACATGGAAGCCATAACAAAAAGTTGGGTCAACTTCTACGTTATGTTTTCTATGTTTGACCAAGGAGATGTGTTCATTTTACTAGGCAACATCCCCGTTGTTTCTTTAATAAATTTTCAATTTTAAGGTTACACTTCGGACATTTAAATAATTTAAATTAAATTAAACATTAGGTTAAATAATACTGGTCAACAGCAAAAAAATATTCTAAATAAAATCAAGTAATACATATATTTAACCCTACAATGCATGCTTTTTTATTTTGTAAAATAATATTTAGAAACTAGGAAGAAATAATGATTATATAACGGGAAAAATAAAAAAAAAATTTTTTTTTTCAAATATTCATAGTTTTTTATTAAAAACATTGGGCGATAAAAATTTTTTCCCTATGCTGTAGGGCATGAATTAATAGTAATATTTAACTTTTATGAAAATTTTTAAAATTGTTTTGATTGTCGTTAAAAGCAAGGAAGTAAAAAATATACATACCTATAATACATAGCAGGCGTTATTACTTTTCAAAATAGCACAAAATAGCTGGAATTCATAAATTTGTACATCGCACGTTGGTATATGGTCATAAATTGGTGGTAATTGCATTAATTTTGTGTTTTCATGTTTTCATTAAGTGGCTACAGGTTCATATTAGATACATTAGATTTGTCAAAACAAATTTATATAAGCCTAAAATGTGGTTGATTCATATATGCATCATCATGCACTGTAGGGTTAAATTTCATACCGGATATAAACAAAGATGTACATAATTTTAGAAAAACATTTTCAATTTTATTTTTATAAATTTAGTTTATATAGTAAATATAGTTTATAAATTACAAACATTTTCAATATTAATAAAAAAAACCGTAATTTCCATATAAAAACGTATTTTCATCAAGGAAACTGACAAATAGTTTAAATTTGATGTCCAGTGAATTGTTGCACTTGCAACAAATTTTGTCATGATAAGTTAGTAATAATACGAAAGACCCTAAATACATAGTTCTCACCGTTATAAAATCCAATCTTAGTCGCGTCAATGAATACCTAAAACAGGCAATCTTCGGAAGTCCTCAAGAACAGCTTCGATTTTAATGATTTTTTTTTAAATATTTGTTTTTTTATATTATTTAAAATCAGAAACCTTTTAAAATGAGGAAATAATTATTTATATTGTTTAAACACTATTTATAACATTTATATAAACAAAATCAGTTTTTCATACAATACTTATTCTACGATTAATATACGAAAGTTAATTAGAAAATTATTATGAATTGTGGATTATTTATTACTTTATGAGACTTTTAAAAAAAAATTAATTAAAAATTGTTCATCAATTAGGGAATAATAGATCAAAACAATAATTATGTACATCAAAATTACAATTAATACATAAAATATGTAAACTTCTTGGTTTATTTATAAATAGGTACATAAATAAATATTAATAAGATATAGAATCTTTGAGATAGAGGTCTATTTAAGCAATTTAATTGTCCGACGTTTCGAGTCTTTGTCAAATTTAAAAGACTCGAAACGTCGGCGTCGGACAATTAAATTGCTTAAATAGACCTCTATCTCAACGATTCTATATCTTAATAATATAATTAAAAAGGTCTACGATAAAAAATTATTACTAATTACAAAAATAAAGTTTAATTTTCATCATCATTTTGTATATTGAAGAGTTCATCTTCTTCAAGTGGTGGATGATTGTCGCAGTCACTTCCACTGCAAATCACTCAGGCAGGTGAGCAATGAAGACCACTTTTTCTGCAGCCACAAGCTGCTCCACATCCTGTTTTACAAGAGCAAAATATGATTTTCAAAATGTTGATAGGTGCCGCTGGTTGTGTCATTTTCATTGGTTTTAAGTAATTTTCCATTTTCCAACCCCATTCTTCAGGATGTATTTGAGCATTATTTTGCCATTGTTGAACTTATAAGTAAACTCTTTTAATATGTTGTTTTGCTGCATCCTCTGTCGGATGTAACGAACTGAGTTGTACGCTCTTGTTCTTTGACGCTAATGTTATGAAACGTTTGTACTTTACTAAAGTTCATTCAAGTTTTTGGCGGTAAATAACTATTATTTACTACTATTTTTTTACTTTACTAGCGAAAATCAATATAGTCTATTCTAACTGATATTTTAGTCAAAAACGGATATTTATGTAGTTAGCATCAGAACTTAATTGCTCACATATTCATTTACTCTCTTGAGAAAAAGAGATATTTTGCATTTAGCATGTAGTCAGACTTTTTTTTAACAACTATTCTTTAAACTAAAATTAATATATGAAGAATTTTTTGGCAAAAAACCAGGAAAAACTAATTTTTTTATATAAATATCGTACATATTGTTTAAATAATCTTAATCGTTATATCCCCGCTTCAAAAGGTTTCTGATTTTAAATAATATAAAAAAACAAAAATTAAAAAAAAAAATCATCAAAATTGGAGCTGTTTCTGAGGACTTTCGGGAAAAAGACTTCATTGACGCGACATCTGTACTTTACTAAAGATTTGTGAATATATCATTTCGGGATTTCGGCACGTTTCGCTTCAAATTGGGACTTGCCGAAAAGTGCGAAAAGAATAATTAGATTTAAGATTACAAATAGTTTAAGGTAATTCTAGTCATAAAACTCCAATTGGGCACTTGCCGCTTTCCTCTGCATTGTTGGTTTTATGAGAAGATTTGCTCTGGTACTAATTAATGAAGTAACTAAGATACTAATTTTGAAGATCCCGGTCCCTTTTTTTACAACGTCTTGGCCGTTGCCGAAAAGGCAATTTCACACGCCCTCCGTTTGGTCAAATTTTGCACATCTTTTAATCATTCAGGAGGAGCTTGAGTTTTCCACAAGTGAACAATAATCATTACAACCATTGTGAACTTACGAAGTGTATAGTATATAACAATAGCATACTTGCAACGGACGAGTGTATAAGTAGATGGAAGTATCTGAGAGAAAAGGACTCGCGAGAGAAAAAATATAATGCAAATATGGCTAGTGGAAGTGGAGCCAGTAGTAAGCCACCATGGGAGTTACTAAATTCATTGTCGTGGTTGAAACCACATTTACAAGAGCGAACGTAAGCATGTACAGCACACAATGTAAGTTCAATTTTATATTAATATAATATTTTCTTCAGGACAAAGACAAATATTTCCCAAGTCGTCTTACCAAGTAGTGATGAGCTTAGTATAAATGAAGAAGAGCTATACTATGAAAACGCCGAAGAGTCTTTCAAGGAAAATAGCGAGCCTCCTAGTCTTGCATCGTCATGCGATGGTGCTCGGAGTGCCAAACGCTTTAAACCCAGCACCACTGACAATGAGGCAACAATGGCTGGTACTTTTAAGGATATGGGGCTTGTTATTACCAACATGGTGAGTAACATGGGCCGCAAAGAAAAGGATGGAGATGATGCGATCGGGGAACTTGTATCTTTGACATTAAAAAAATATAAAGAATGTCGAAATAAAAAAAACCTGATAAAGTTAATTTTAATGAGTTAATGAACCATTCTGATTATTCATTATTCTGAATAATTTAAAATTTTTTTATTTGTTTTAATAAAACGTTACAATAAATTTTTATAATTGTCTCCTCAAACCCCTTGAAATATGTTGTTCTTGACAAAGAACCGCACCTTCCGGCGTCATGAAACTTTCACACAATTTATTTCTGATTTCAAAAACATCTTTCTTAGCATTATTGCTGCCGGTTCTTGGAATATTGCTTAAAGTCTGGGAACCAAAATCTTGAGTTCGCCATTCCCCCAACCATAAATTGCCATCAACTTCATTGTCGACATAATTTGGTGGACAGTATTTACGTTGGGCGCTGGGTTTAGTTTCTTCGTCTATTCTTAAATAGTTGTGTAAGGAAACTGCCGCAAGTATATATTTTCCAGTTTGGCAATTATAGGTCCTTGAAAAATTCTCCATCGGGATACTTGGATTCCAAATGAATTTTCAATTATTCGTCGGGCTCTCGATAACCGATAATTAAAAATTTGCTGTTCTTTGGATAAATGCTTTCCTGTATATGGCTTCATTAAATAATCTTTTAATGGAAATGCTTCATCTCCAACAATATAATATGGAACTGTACCACAATTCCACAAATCAGAAGGTTCGGGTACATTAAGCTGCTTCTGATCCATCATTTTGTCAAAAAGTGACCTTGCAAATAATCCACCATTACTTTCAGAGCCCATTCCGCCAATGTCTACCATAGTAAATTTATAATCAGCATCACATACTGCTAAAAGAGCCACACGAAAATATTTTTTGTAGTTAAAAAATTCGGTCCCACTGTTTTCTGGGCACTGGACACGAATGTGCTTTCCATCTATTATAGCCTCTAAAATATTATATTTTGTTATTATTTATACAAGTAGCTAATCTCAATAATTACCTAGACAATGTGGAAAATTCCATTTGTTCAAAAAATCATCACTAATTTGTAACCAATTTTGAACCGATGGTTTCATAATAACCTTCTTTGATAAAACCAGCCATAAAGCAGCACATGTTTCACTTAAAACATTGCAGACAGTAGATTTTCCTACTCTGAACTGAAACGCCAGTGTTTGTTGTGACGAACCGGTTGCAAGAAAAATTATACATCCATATAATTAAAATATTGTAACAAAAATGCTACACTACCTCAATGTCATTGCCAAACGATGTTCTGGATTTAATGGTGCACGATTACTTCTTTTTGTAATGAGAGGACTAACCAGTGAAAGTAATTGATCAAATTGTTGCACATTCATACGGGTGTAGTGAAAAAACATATCTGTATCATACAATCTCATTTCCTGTATAAGGTTGTGGTAGTCTCCTTGCTGTTCCCGATTTTGGTAGATAGGGCGCACCCACCATCTTCAACATACAAAAGTACGATAGTTATTTTATATACAAACAGTTTTTATTTATATAGTACAACAATTTTTTTATAAACAAATATATAAATCTTAACTTGTGAGAATAAATGCACATACCTTCTTGGATGACGACGACGACAAACCCAAGTTTCCAAAAAACTGCATGCCATGAAAGTACTTATGACAGTACATAATAAATTAAACTGTATAATAGTATCCTCGTTTTCCATTATTAACTTGAATAACAAACGTATAACAAACTAGCACTAATACCGTCAAATGTCAACGATCTAGTGTCGATGATTGACTGCAAATACTTGTGCGCGCGATTCACGTTTCTATGTTTTCTACGTTAATGTGAACAGCAAACGATTTTGCTATGTTCTCTACGTTATGTCTTGTATGTCCGCTACGTACGTTACCCTATTCTGTAAGGTTTTCGTTACCATAACGATTCGTACAAACTCATAAAGTTTGGTTTACTGACATGGTGTATTCCAATGTTGCAGAATTGATAAAACACGCTTTTTTGTGTTTTAAACTTGTGTTTTTCAATCCAGTCTGTAACTTCTTCGTTATCATAACAATTTTTGTTAAGTTTGGTCGAATTAGAATTCGTAGCGGAGTTCGTTTGGTATATTAAGTATATATATTGAGTGGTATATTAAAATCTTTTGAATAAAACTTGAAATTTTTTAAATACAGTACAGTCCCGGTAATCCGAACACATGCGCTAATCCTATCTCCAGTCATCCGAATAAAAGAAGAAAAACTCTGTACTCTGTACAAATAGTTGTAATCCGAACACAACTAAGTTGTGATTATAACAATTTATGCGAACTACTAAGTTGTTTTTTTCGTGTTTGGATTACTGGATATTTTGTTCGGATTATCGAGGCTATACTATATAATTAGAAATTTATATATGGGGCATTCCACGCCAAATCAAAAAAAAAATCGGGTTTTAGACAAAACTGATTAAATTACCTTGGTATCTACTTCGTAATAACAAACTAGAGGCCAAGCGGTAGCCCGCAACTCTCAAAAGAAAACAAAGTTAAAAAATTATAATTTAAAAATTTTTTATGAATTTTTATGCTCCGTTGCATTAATTACCAGGTAACCGCGATGGTTCAGAAGTATAATGAACGACCATCGCTCGGTCGGTCCACATTCAAATCCTCCAAGAGTAAATTTTTAATCAATTTCTATTATTTTTGAAAAATTTCTGTATGAGTGCGTATAGTATCCAAATGAAGTATCGAAATCACTCCAAATTTTAAATTTAAGTTTTGATTTGTTGGGCACGAATCCTATTGAAGATGAATGAAATCGTATAGGGAGAACGTGGGGTTTACTTGAAGCGATAAAACCTAATCCATCATAACTTCGAAATGCGATGAAATAGGTAAAAGTTTTATTACTATCAAATTACCTACAACTTCCGTTCTACAAAATAAAAAATTTTTTTCAAAAAAATTCAAATATTTTTGTCTAAAATTTTTTAGTTATTTGTAATATTTTTCTATTTGCATTTTTGTGTTAGCTTATTATTTCGATTTTCTGAATGTTTTTCACGATTACTAATCTTCCCTGATGGGATTTAGTATTTTTAGTTTTTTCTATGCGAGGTAAATTGGGTGGTAATTTTTATACTTCGCAAAGTTATGTAATGGCAAAATCAGATTTTTATAGTTAGTTTATATATAGCATTTTTTCTTCTCAAACTTACTTAGATACTCAATAAACAATGTATATACTTAAAAAAAAATTTTTTAGACACTTTCTTTTATTGAAATGTTAAAAATTTCAATATTACAATAAATGGGTATCCGGGTGCTAAACAACGTTGGTAAAGTTGGGTATTAACATAAGGGATAAACAATCTCACGATGGAAGTAGAGCAAGTATTCCTCTTTTTTCTACTAGTCAGAATTATTAATTTGCACTTCTCGATTGTCCAAAAACTAATAGATTCCATCGATTATTAATAAGAATTTAATGAACAGGAGTGCAGGAAAAATGAAATAAGAACAACAGTTTTCCTGAGAATATAAATTTAATATAATAATAAATGCGCAAATTAATTTGAAAAATTGGTAAAAATGGCAAAAATTGGCAAATCCAAACATCGTACATATTTTAATTTAGTATTTTCTGAATTCCATTTTCTGAAGAGCATTATTAACAATAATATTTTAATCTTTAATCAAACGTTAAATTTTAATATTAGTTTTACTGGTTAAAAGCTTTCATAATATTTTAAATAATAATAATAAAATAAATAACGTACATCCTTGCATCTTATTGGTGTATCTTTTTTGGACTAAAACTTTTTTTTTTAGCCAAGACTTGTTGCTAAGAATATCGGGATTTTTCTTAATAGCTCTTCTCAAATCTTTTGAGAGGTTTTTTCAATTTTATATTATGTTCTTTAAAAAAATTATTTACAGCACTCTTCTGTTCAGTGGTCCATGGCACCAATTCTCTCTTTTTCTTTTTAATTTTTTTTGGTTTTGGTTCAACATTTTTTACCGTGTTGGTAACATTTTTATCAAGAGTTGTATTATCATCGAATTTCTCAATTTCATCTTTGTTACATTTTTCTTCCATCAAAATGTCATCTAAATTTAATTCAATTTTATCGAGAGAGTTTCCTTTTTAACCTGCAGCTGCGCCTTTCTCCATCAACAATAAAAGTTTAGACATTTTTGTCGTTTGATAAACATCGTCTTCTTCATGTCATCAACTCTTCATACATATTTTTCTTGTCACCTCTGTTCTTTATGTAGGTATCTAAAAATAACCGCTGTAACTCTCCTGACATTTTTCTGTTCATTTG
This sequence comes from Cantharis nigra, assembly GCA_958510845.1. Taxonomy (NCBI): domain Eukaryota; kingdom Metazoa; phylum Arthropoda; class Insecta; order Coleoptera; family Cantharidae; genus Cantharis; species Cantharis nigra. The sequence continues at coordinate 63,655,503 of OY294028.1, forward strand.
CATTACCCTGCAAATACTGTTTCCAGTAAAGTACTGTAAGCTTCTTGGTTATCCACCTTTTTTGATAGCGTGGAAAATGCAGACTCTGCAGTAGCTATCAAATAATTATTTAGCAATTTTAAATCACTTGCCAATGGTATAAGCGTGACTTTGTTCCATTTTGCAACATGCAAGTCATGGCAAGCTTAACTGGAAATCTCGAATTTCCAGTTGGCTTCCAATAATTTTTTCATATTTTTGAGATTTTTTTCAGCATCTCCGTTATTGATATCAGTATATACATAAATTATTATTTTTCAAAGCATACCCCAGTGCAATGTCACAGCATTGCTTTAATGAGGTTGCAATATTCACCGCATAAGTTGATGATGCAAAATTATCTTTATTTGCATCATACTGACCCACTACGTTAGTAGCTTGAACAATAACAAAATATTGTGGCTGTAATACTTCAAACAAATTTATTACGCTAGGTTTCAATTTTATAACTTCAATTAACAATTTTGCCAATTGTCTCATTTTTCTTGAAGTGCCTGGTCGAAATGTTCCCATATGTGCCCATGGTCACATTGGTCATATCCCCAAATTTCTTGGGGATATACCCACAGGCACGTAATGTGACCATGGGCAGATGCAATGTGACCATGGGCAGATGCTGTGTGACCATGGGCAGATGCTTTGTGATCATGTGCAGATGTGATTAAAGCATTAAGTAATTTAAAAAAATTTTAAATTAAAATATTACGGCTAATATATTGCTTCCGTTTTAGATACCAATCCTGTGACCAAATTCTTTTTCTCTTTTTCGGATTTTTCACCACTTCGACGTCACATAACTCATTAATTATAACGTAATGTAATAAAGACAATTCTTCATTCATGTTAAAATTTTAATAAAGTTTTTAATTTCATAAATTAAAGTAATGTACTATACAATCTTTAACAACGCGAGATAGCAAAAAGTGATGTTGACGGCTAGGTTGATCATCCAAGTTAAAAAGTGTGTAGTGAAATGTTCAATTTGGTTGAGTGTCTTGAATCACTTTCACATTATCACTTTCAAGGAATTTCCTACACAATAATCTCTTTTTCTAAGTATCTTTTTCTGATTTGTCATTGAAATTTTATATACATATCTTTACAAAACACGTCACTCGTTTTAATTTCTATACAAAAACTAATTAAGTTTCCCGTTTTATGGAGTGTTCCTATTTTTATTTTGCTAAATGTGCACTTTGCTTTATGCATTTTAATTTAAGTGAATAATAATATACCTAGGTATAAGAACTAAAAATTCTCGCAATTCAACGAAACAGTGTCATCAGTGCAATGAGTTCCAATCACACTGATGGCATTTCCCCGCTGAATCGCGATTGAGAGTCTTTCTTTAAACCATAAGCCCTCCTTGGGATTCCCAGTGACTTCGATTAGTTTCCGGCTAATGTCTTTGATGAAAGACTGCGCACTGGAGTCTTGAGGGCCAAAAGAGTCTCTATCGCGGTGGGGATAAATAAATAATCGTTTGACAAAACGCTATATTTTGTTCTTTTATTGGCTTCGGCCTCAGCACCTGGACAGATGGCAGTGCAGGGTAAATACGCTGGAGCTACCGTGTCGACAATTGTTATGCCCCATATTAGACATTTTCCATGAGTATGGAATTAAAGACATTCCGTCAGGACGTTTTCCATCAGTGCGAGCCATTAGTCCAGGTGGTTCGAGGACAGGATGAAGTTAGTGCCCGTTTGATGATGTTGTTGGCTTCTTGATGTCTGGTGCTACGTCCTTTGCTGTATTTGTACGAAAGTCCGTGAGTTCCGGTTGCGTCGACAAGTGAACCGCATCGGCAAATGTGAGGTTCCACCGTTTTGCATCCGAGTCTGAGGCCTGCCGAGATGCGTATTATGTCTCTATTCAGCAGTGTTTCTATGTTGGACGATGGCAAGGCGTGTAACCAGGAGCTGTATTCCTTACTTGCAACAGCTAACATGCGGGCTTGGTCCTTCATGTCAGTGGCTTTTTCGAGAAGACGGTTTTTGGCCACATCGATGATAGGAACGTCCCAGTCATGTTGTTTTGTAGAAGATGGTAGAATGGAGGAGCTAGTTATTTGTTGCCACATAATTATTGATTCCTCTGTGTATATCGATAAAAGTTTGTTGATAAAATGTTGAAGAGATCTTGACAGGATGTGGAAGAAAAAAGACTTGGTAAAGCCACATCAACGGCAGATCTGATTCCAAGTCCTCCAGAATTCACTGGAAGAGAGGCTTGCATCCATTCGGTATTAGATAGTTTTATATTAAAAATTTGACTGACTGCATGGCGTTATAAATCATCAAATTTTAAAAGAAGACTGTGTTTGTATATTGGTGAAGTACGTAAGAGATAAGCAGGCGAGGCAGGGCAATGCAATTTTTCAAAAGAAAGAAAGCCTGGTGTGGTTCCAACAACGATAAGCGCTTACACGTGATTTACAATGAATCTATCTTCTTCTGTAAAATGATGTTTTCAGCATGAGAACCAAGAGGAGCTTCTAGTAATTCTAGATTGTTCTTATTGGTGACTTTAGATCCATCATTATGGTGAGAAACAAGGTGCATTTCGCCAGCCCCCCCCCCATTTCGAATTTTGGATTCAAAATAGCTTAAATCGAAATGGGGGGGGGGGGGCTGGCGAAATGCACATTGAGAAACAAGTGATAAATAGATAAAATAAAATAGGAACAGGTATAACTTAAATTATGTACAGGGCCTTTAAATTAATTGTTTAAAAATTGTGGAAGCTTCTGCACAATTTTGCAGGACCGTGGAAGTCCCGCACGTTAAATGTCTTCAACTTGGTTCGCGTTCATTTTATTACCATTTCTCCTAGATCTTGAAAATTGAAAAATATTGTGGAAGTCTTGCATCAAGATTTGCAAGATTCAACGGCGCTATGCATTGAATCTACTTCCATATATAAATGTCCTTTTCCATAAATTTATATGTTTTACTACTTTAATATTATGTAACTTTTGGACAATAAATAAAAACAAAGCTGCAATACTTTGGTTTCTATTTTGCCGACTACACGTATCAGAAAACAGTGCAACTTCTTCAACTGTAACGGGTAGTGTTCGAAACAAATTATACAGCGCTGTTCCAATCTCACAATTGCCTCTTTGACCGTTTACTTCTGTCCTTTATTGGGAGTTCCTGCTTGTAGATAGTGAGGATAGATATGCTGAAAGTTTGTGACTATAATACATTTGTAAAACTTCTGAGCAAGGTACGAAGCAACCGAGGCGGCGAACGAGGCAGCGATCCACTGTTCTGTTCTTCGTGATCCAGACTTTCAATCTTTTGTTTCACGACTTCTTTATCTTCGTACAGAATTGCACTTATTTCTTGCCAAGCATCTTCTTTCATTACCGTGCTAAAGTAATGTTTATGGTGTTTTTTCCATAATATTTTCCTTTCCTCGAAATGTTTAATACTAACGTATTACGATAAACAAACGAATAAATTGTGCTGAATGACAAAACAAACACTTGTTTCGAGCACGTGGTCCAGCCAAGAATAAATTGCTACGCCGCACGTCGATGCAGACGTAACTATTATATCGTCCACACTTAACCGAATTCTTTTTGATGTACCGACTTAGCTCGAATAGCGTTCATACTGCCTCAGGTCGTTTGCCGAATACCCCGAGACAGTGTTCCTAGCCTCGGCTCAACGTCCACATCTGATCATTTGTTCGGCTTCGCCTTGCCTCTGCCTCATATGTGTACAAGAGCATATGCTCTTGGTATTCTTCATTTAAACTATGTACGAGTATTTCATCTCCTTACACTAACTCTTTAAATACTACAGTTTTTAATTAATTTAGCAATGTAAATTAATTTTTAATGACCAAGATTATAAAGGACAGTTAAATCGTTAGTTAGTTACTCTCGAAGTAAATTTACTTGTTGAATAAAATCTACTGAGTAAATTTTGAGGACTATAAACCAAAAGTATACTAAAGTTAGTTACCTAGCGATTTAGCTATGCGCGCGCAACGCATCTCTGTCACTCTCACCGTTCGCGTTTAAAATTATTTTAAACACACGATTCAATTTCGTCGCATTCTGCAGAATCGTACTGCGGCACAGTAGCGTGTGTGGGCACCTTTATAAGCAAACACCTTACTTATTTTAAATACTTACCTAACGTGTCAAAGGTACCTTCCATCTGAAAATTAAAATTACCAGATAAAACTTGAAACTTACATTTATGGTTAAACTAATTAGTTGTTCACTAATCCTATCCCAAAAATTCTTTCTTTTTTTGGAATGGTGCATATCTTCATAAATCCCTTCAATGGCAGTAATCAGGGCTAACTTATCTTCATACTTCCATTGCCGGAATGCATCATCCGTCACCGCTTCTGGCACATTTTGGGAAGTTGATTGATTTGGAGAGCTTGTTTCTGTTGCAGCTACATACAGCAGAGTCAATTCTTCCGTACTCTCCTTGAAGCACGGTTTATTTTCTTCATTATACGTAATATTTTATATTGGAACTTCAATGCATTGGTTTATTTCTTTAAAGAAGATAAAAAGTTAAGCATACATGTGAACTTTTAAATTTCTTTTGTATGACACAATGTAGAAACTACAAAAATGCAGTTTTCTGCCACTGATTTCCTAGAACCGTCTGTTTAATGTCTAATTTCCCCGAACTATAAAATTATATTTTGTTCACTCCTGCTATTGAAATATGTCGTTTCTTACTTGGATACGCAACTAGAAACCGTTTGTTTTACTCACTCAAATTATATCTATGGTAACGGGTGGGCAAAAGACTTTTCACCCACTAGTGAGTGAAAAATGCAGTCATTCATTAACCTGCCTACGTTCTTTATAGTAATAATTGAAATGTTTTAAAACCCAAGCTAACTTTTTTTTAATTTATTTTGCACGCAAAATGCGCGCTATCGATTTAAAATTTTGCATAAAGCTTCCTACGACATATTGCTCCGGGGTTGAGTACGAGCAAAGGGGGCTAAATTTTTAACTCAGTTTTTCGATATCTAGCGCCGTTTTCGAGTTATTGCAAATTCACGATCTCAAATTTAATTATTGATGACACGAATTATAATAAATTGTATTTTCATAAATTTTTTAGATTTATAAGTGCAGGATTGAACAAAACGCTATACATAACTCGTGGAGAAACCCTTTCGCCCACTTATTTGCCTCTGCACACTCGCCTATCGGCTCGCGTGCAAAACTGGCAAATGCGTGAGCGAATCTTTCGGTTTCTCCACTAGTCATGTAATATACTATGAAAGTAAGAAATTTATTAGATAGATATCTTGGGATTAGGAACGCAAAATAAAAACTAATTAACTATCTGTCAACGTTTCGGCTCATTAACTGAAGCCATCTTCAAAGACTTTAATATAGAATCATATTGGTAAATACAAATGAAAACATAATAATTTTGATTTCACACTCACCTAATAGTAGGATGGAAAATGTTTTGCGTATATAAATAAAATATGGGGAGGTAATACAGAAACAGTTAAATAAATAAATAGAAATTTATAAAATGAAATAATAAAATCAATTTGAAACTATATTATGACGACTAAAAAATAAATTTTGAATTGTGACAAATGACAAAATCAAAATAACAAAAAATTAAAACAAATGAAATCAAAATACAGTAACTTGTCCTAAATCATCCTAATAATCAAATTTACTTTTTTGTATTGCAGATATTAAAGTGCGGTTTGTTCGACTGAAAATAATTAACAGCAAAATTGGATAAAATAGCATTTTAACAGCAAGGGTAGATAAAGTATTTTATTTTTATTCAATTTCAATACTACATTTTTTTACTGTATTTAAATAAAAGACAGAATAATTGAGATATCGGCTGAAATTTATTCCACGTGTAGTACACATGTTACATTTTAGTATGGTATTCGATCTCGTTCATATGACCACCGCGAGCAAGTTTGCAGCGATCGATTCTTTTGAGCCAATTTTCTCCATTTCTTGCACATATATGTCGGCCAGAACATTGGTAAATTTGCGTCCGATATTGTTTATGAAGCACATGTGGGTTTGTTGTTGTCCAATAACGCATATTTCGCTTATTGACAAAGCCATTAAGCCTAAAATCAGCTTGATCACTGAAGATGATTTTACGATGAAATTACAGAAATAACCACCACATAGTTTGAGTCGAATTTGTTCTCATCTACGGTAAACTCATTTGGAATCATTTCGACAATGTCTAAAACATCTTGATTTGGATTCGGTGGTTTAGTCCACCCTCTGTTCTGGTTAATTCACGCTGGTAGGTAGATATGCATTTTTTAGTTTCACCTTTCATAACCCTCCATTGCTGCTTCAGTTCATTCAAAGTGCTTTGCCTGGTGTTCAATTCGTTGAACCTATTCATAACAAACAATTTTGTTGAGTATGATAACGGGAAAGCATGTCTCTTTCAATATTATAATTTATTCTTACCTATTAAAGATATTATTCCAAGCATTTGTAATAGTGATTTTCTTTATTAAATAGGTATTCTGGAATTTTTGTTTTAATAACTTAGTCAATTTTGTCTGAATCCCGTATAAATTTGATTAATAAATCATTTACATAATTATTTTCTAACTACATATTGTACTTTGAGCAGAAAATTGGATACTTATAGGTTAAATATAAAATTCAAATGCAAAAATTCCTTGATTTTATAGTCGCCATGCCACCCTGTCAATTAATTGCCGTAACGCAACCGTGCCGAACAGAAAATGTGTCCCGACGTGGACGAAGTTGAAAATGTGCTTTACTGGTATTGGTCCCTTTCAAATAATTTCATGTTGTACGCAGACGCGACTTACATCGCGTGACTGTTACGCGACCCGTGCCAGACTAAAGTCTACACAGAAACGGCCGTTTTGCTTCCGCATGCGCATTATACATAGTGAGTGTCTCGATTGTTCTGAATTTCATTCTTGTTTATATAACCTCAAAACATGCCACAAAGTAATATTTTTATTTTTGAATATGTTTTTTAAATGAAACAATTAAATTGCTTGCAAAATAGAAACAAAATATTAATAAGTACATAAATAAATTTTTATTAGTCTCTCATTTGCTTCATGTAATAATTTGTGCAGGATACCATTTTCAGTAAAATAAAAATTGTTTTGAATAAATAAAACTGTTAAGAAACACAAGATAATTTCAAAATATTTATTTACATTATTATAATTAAATTGTACTACTAAGTGTATTTGTGTGTTATCGAACAAAGACCATCTAAAACATAATATTCATTCGGTAATAAAATTAGTACTCAAAGCAATCCTCTGCGATTCCTCACGACTTGGCATTTCAACAGAACTTTTTGAACTACGTTTTCTTTTAACTGAAAACAGTCTTCGTTGAGGTACAATTTTTGTGTGGCTTCCGATTGCCTTATTCTCAGGGGGAACGGTTAATGCTGTATTTCCACTTCTTACAGCCGCTAAAACAGGACCCATTGAAGCCTCCACATAATTACTTTCATAGAAGCTGGACAAACTGCACCAATTTTTTGGTGCCTTGAGTCTTTAAATGTCGCAAACCCTTGCTGTTGGAAACAAAATTTCTCGACCTGTGACAATGATATTTTTTGTTAACTTCTCCATTCTTTGTTGTCCAATCGCCCCTTCTCTTTACATATTCGTCTTTTCGATCATGTTCCACTTCTTTCTTCCATACTTCAAAATCACTGAATGTTAAAAATTCATGAGTTGAAGTTACAATGTTAATGTCATGTACATTCTTAAAATGTTCTATGCACTCTTTAGATTCTTCCGACAAATAATCACACATTGAGCAAGTGAATTTCGGTTGGGGAATTGGAACAGGAATATGAATTCTCTTGTGAGCCTTGAAGTATTTTTCAGTGCGAAATTTCTTCTGACAAATGTCGCATTCATAAATTTCAGGTGCCTTTGCTGCTATAACATTCACCTTATCTGTAATAAAAAGGAATTATTTACTTACAAGTGACAAAGTTGACAAAATGACAAGTTTTACCTGGATGAAACTTCAGAACATGACACCGTAAGTTTGTAACTCTGCTAAACGTCTTGTTACATTCGGGACAAAAAGTTGCACTCTCACTATTAACATCGCTATTGTCCATTTCTAATTTCTACAGATTTCTAGTCTTTTAACACAATACAAATATTATAAATTAATTTTTAATTTTCACTCGGTGTTCACAAACTTATATACAATACTAATGCTACACAATGTTCGAAATACCACAACTCTGACAATATTAACCAACTTAAAAATATTAACCAATTTAAAAATATTAACCAACTTAAAAATAAATAATAATTCTTCAACAAATCCAATAATTTATTTTGAGGTTATACAAACAAGAATGAAACACAAAACCAATGACAAAACAATCTCGACCATGAGTATAATGCGCATGCGGAAGCAAAACGGCCGATTCTGTGTAGACTTTAGTCGTGCCAGCCACAGGCAGTTGAACTTAGATCTCTATACTGAACGTCGCGCCTAGCGCGGAATTAATTAGGAAAGTTTAGTAATATTACGCAATCCGTAGTCGCAATCACGACTCTCCAAGTCATACCGACTAAGTAATTATTTGTTTTGTTAGAAACTTATGAATTCGGCGTTTAAAGGTGCAAGTGCAAGTGAAGTTTACAACATCTTGTTCCGTGGCTTCCTTACCGTTATCGATATATCAGGTTACGACACCTAAGGGTGGAATATTAAAATGACGGGAGTCACCGTAGGGACAGAAGTTGTTTGGGATTAATAGTTCCCTCATCTTCTTTTTGGAAGATAAATACACACCACTTCAACACCTCGACGATGTCGAGTTCCAGCGATCAGTAAAAACGACCCAGGGAGAGCGTCGGAGCAGGTCCGGCTCCAGTCCATTGGACTTTGAGATTGTCGTGAGTACTGAACAATTACTTGGTTATCAACAATTGTGTTAACTTGATTACTGTTTTGAACTTCTGTACATAAACATTATTATTCAAGATAACTTGAACTGACTTTTTGTACATTTTAAGGGGTCTGGCCACCTTGGCCGATCGGAAAATGGGTACATTTAAAAGAAAAATAATAAACTCGAAAGTATGGGCCGGAATATTTTTATTTTTTTATACGTCAGAAAGGGCTTTGAGAATAACGTCAAAAAATTTCCGTTCAAAATATTAAAAAATGGCGCCGTTCTTCACATTGCCGCGGAGGCCCTCCGCACGATACGCGCGGTCGTTGTCCCATCAGCTACTTGGTCATGTCACTTCTGAAAAAAAAATATCAGCTCATTCGTGAGTAGTGTCGCTACAATGTAGCGTAGCGGTTTTTGTTTTCGACCATTAAAAAAATTATGGTGACCCGAAGAAAAACATTTGTATTTTTCTCTTAAATTTTTCGAGCAAAAACAATAATAAAACAAAAACTAATCAAGTTATCTCAAAAATCTTACGTTACATTTTAGATAATGTATCTAAAAGTATTGTGTAAAAATTTGAAAGCAATCGGACCGATAGTTTACGATATTTCGAAGGTACCAGTTCAAAAAATGTTGTTTCGAGATGATCGCAAAAGAAAATACACTTTCCGCCGGTAGTGTAAATGTGCAGTTATTCAGCTGACGGTGCGGTTTTTGCGTGTCTTACCTTCAATCAGCGATTCCTGGGCCATAGACGTCTCCTTCGGTAGCTGATTGAGCGTCTTTGGCTATTTTTTGAGATGCTCTTCGTGCTGTTCGTGCTTCTTTTGTATTGTTTTCGTCGCGAACGTTTGCTGTAGTGCAGCGCTTCTTGTTGACTGCAGTGCAGAAATTGTAGCAGTTATGTCCGATGGTTAGGTTCAACACATTCATCATCAGAAGAATATACTCTTATACCCATCGTTGAAAGTGCTAGTAGCAATGTAAGTGGCGATTTTGACGATATCCGCACCGCTAGAATTTGTTTTAGGAGCCATTGACCAGATGACGGCGTTGACGCTTTCATTACTGTTTTGCCTGAAGCCTCCTTCACACAGTTGTAACAAATCATCTGAAGTGAGGTCTTCATAAATAGGTCGAATGGCATCTTGAACAATTAGAAGGGAGTGCATTCTTATGCGTATATTCGTCTAAAGTGCCGATCGCTTTTGATTTTTGCCAAGAGCACCACGAATGATCTATTATGATCTATTTATGATCTATTTAATAACAAAATTGGAAAATTAACGTTTTTACCTTAATAATTTGTTTTGCTATCTCTTCCATTTCTTTTTTTGAACGGATCTCTTTCGACATTTTCCACTTTCAGACTGTAATTATTGAAACATTCAAATCTATAGCAACTAATTAACATACATACCAATTGAAAATAGCCCATTAGGACTGTTTTATCGACTTTCGTAATTTGTAAGTCATTATTTAGCATCCATTTCTCAAAGTTATGATATTCCATATCATACTGCAGACGAGATTTTCTGGGCAACAATTTGTCATTAGCTTTATAGGCTCGTTCTAGTATGTTTTTCTGAATTTCTTCGTCCATTCTCGACACAACTGTTACTGTTTTTTTTTCACAAATAATAAAACAAACAAATCGTTATAGATGCAAGTCACCTCAAACTAGGAAATTTATCAAAATCAAATACAAAATTTATATATTTTTTAAATATTCACAAATACATATGCAGTGAATTATAAAACGTTGTATGCATCACGGTCATTACTCGATGTTTATGTTTTCGAGCAACTTAAAAATTTTCGGACCTAACGGCCCTAGACGTTTTAAACTGGTTGCCCTCGACATAAACATCTTCATATGATGCCCTTGATACATAAATAACTATTATAAACGTTATACAACCATTAAACTAGGGTTCTAGCTTGTATAAGCTTTTCTTATGCAGCTTTGTATAACCCCCGTACAAAATTTATATAGCGTTTATTAGTAAGACTGTAAGTGTTTAAATAGGATGGTTTCTAATTTTTTGAAATGGTCATAAAGAGTTTCGTTTGGATAGTTCAGCCAACCTCTTGATTTTAAATCCGTTAGTTCAGCCTTCGGTGGTTTGCTTCAAGAAAAGCTTTACATACTGAGCATTTTGATTCTTTGTATAATTTTCTACAAATGAAGCCAGTTAAATAATAAATGATGCTGTCTAATGTTTCTGAGACCTCTTTTTTATAAAGAGCTTCAACCGTATCTGATTAATCCTAGTTCGGATTTTCTAGAATAGTATTTAATTTTTGTTTTATTGTTAATATGTTTGTAAAAGTCTCGAAACATAAATTTGATGATTCGTTCAGATTCGCGGTCTTATGATATCATCGTAAGAACAATTTCCGGATGTTGAAAGCTTTAGTAACTTATATACCGACAGTAGACGATATATTTGTAAGAAAGATCCTTTTTATGTTTCTCCATTAGGATAATATTAAGGCAAGGAACTACGATTTTTTTTATCTTTGTTGTTGCTGCCGATGCCGGTTGTTAGCAGCAAATTTCTTGGAGAGATTGTTTTAGTTGGAATCTTCACCCTTCTGCCATCTTCTATGTTCAGTTAATGATAACATTTTGGGGCTTCTACACAAATATAAAGCTGGTTCTTCTTTCCCAGTATGTAGAGAGAAATTCTGTTAACCCGCAAAGGCGGATGGAATTTTTTATTACAAATTTTTGTTTCAATATTTATTTTGAGGACATGTTTTGTGTAAATGTTTACACATTTTCAAGTCTGTTCAAGATACTTATTACTTAATATAGCATATTATCTTATAAGTTAACAGTCACCTTGAAAATTAAATTGTAATTGGTTTTAATATTTTTGCAAATTTGAAATAAAATATTTTTGAAGTTGAAGAAACTTCATAGAAAAAGAAAGAAGTTGAAGAAAGAAAAATTGAAGAAACAAAAAAATGAGCCGAGTTCTTATCTAATTTAAAGAAAATTATACATGTTGTATTTAGATACTTCGCTTAAAAATTCAAAATCCAAAATAGAGCTGAGACTCGGGCGTGAGCAGCCACAAATTAACAATTCCGAAAGATTCAAAAAAACACACATATAGTAAACAATAACGATATAATTAAATGCTATTAAAATTATACAACTTCCGCATACAGCAACCTATAACACAATTAGAACCTAGTAGCACAGTACATTAATTATTAAAATATCGGAAATCCCATTTCTTGACCACGGTCGTGGTTGGGCTAAAAAATAAACTTATTCTAAATACAAGTTATTGTTGACCTTGGCTGGACACTATTATTTATTACAAGAAAATCTGAGCTTTCGTTACAATCCTTAAAACATATCTAAGTTATCCAACTCCACTGGAAGCTTGATCAAACCAACAAATTTCAGACATCACCATTATTATTATTTCTGAATGCCGAACCGACACCATCGAATTAACAGCGCACTAATTTAAAACAATCTCAAATTTAAATTGAATTATGCGTCCGCTTTTCACTCGTTGTGTGTGGTGGTCTGTTTGATACTGCCGCTTGCAGTTTTTTCTCGCCACATGCATCTTGCTTGTCACCCCCGTTGTTGAGGACTGTTGATAACTGAAGGTTGCTGATAATGCATCACTCACCCACTGCTTTACGGAATCTTAAGATGCATAATAATTTATAATAAAATGTTCTACTTGAGCGATAAAAAATCATAGGCGTATCATACATTCTAATAGAAGTTGCAGCCACACGCTTTCTTATATTATGCTATCGCATTGTAAAGTCTGAGTAATGGTCTGGTTACACAGTGCGAGCTAGCATCCGAGATGACCTAGTCAGTACAGCTAATCGTATCGTGGGACCGCATCATACAAGTTACTGTCATGTGCGAGTCGGTGAGTACCTCACATCCGAGTTACTACAACAATGTTTGATCTTATCGCCTCTCGTCTTTCCCCACCACGCCATAAGCAGCAGTTTGCATGCTACACGGACGTCAAGTTCCACGGTATCACGAAATGACAGTATATTGTATGCTTTGCCGCTTTCCTTTACATCGAATTCCTGACCCAAATCATTCTCTTTTTCTTCATTTGTACATTACTTTCAGCGTAAAGAATTTTTGCAACCACCTTTATTACGGTATGAACTGTGATCAGTCATGTATTTTACGACAACATTGCACGAAAAGCTACTGAAAAGTTGTGAATACACACTTGCAGTAGCTGTCTACTTTCACGCTAGCAGCTAGCACTTGTGTGACGAATTTCTCTTTTTCCTATATACCATTGGAAAGAGAACAATTTTTTAAGTATATTTAAAAAAAACTTTTCTTGGATTAATTATTAGTTTTCGAGAAAATGGCATTTTAAAATCGAAATTTTCCATATGTTTAACATGGGAGTACATAGAAATTGCAAGCAACGGGTTTTCTGTTGACGGTACATGTACTCTGAATTAGTCTTAGTGATAGCCGTCACACGCGTGTAGTACCTCGCCGAGTGCGAATTAACTGACAGTAACCTCATCTGTTTGCATTTCTGAACTTCTCAGCCACCCTTGTATACCTCTTTGCAGAGTAGGGTCCAAAACTCTTCAATCGAGCGTGCTTTTGGTACGTTTGGTGGATTGGCTGTTTTAGGTACAAAATTGATGTTTTCCATGACTAACCGATCGATTGTTTTTTCGCATTATGATTCAATGATAGATCGGGCCAGAATAAAATTTCGTCATCTTTATGTTTTTCAATAAAACATTTCATTTTTTTTTAAATATATTTTTCAATATAAACATCTGCATTGGTTGCTGGACCTTTCGATGATTGAATGTAATACACCTGCGAAATTCCTCTTTTTGATACCAAAAAATGTTGGTCAAACTTTGCTTTTAAAACGTATCAGACATTGCTAGGACTACTCTGAATAAAATCAATATAAAAACCTTTATTTTCAACACGATTTGTGCACGTTACCTGTGGTTTTCAGTAACCTTGTAAACAATAAGCGCCCTTTAACTCTGTCTCTGCTACAATGAATTCAATTTTGTTTAAGCTAGAAGTTATACTCGTAAATAAATAAATTTCGCAGCTAATGTTCCTATGACTGAATGACTTGTCAAGTTCCATTTAAAAACAATTTTTTTTTAATTTTCAGAATTATAACATACTTATTCATTACATACATAGCATTACATACAGCACACAAATTAAATTTAAAATTATTTAAATTCTGATAACTGTCTGATTAATTATTAAATTTTCGAACGTTATGTCATATTTTTACAAGCCATGTGACAAATTTTCACAAAAAATAGATAAATTAAGATTTCAGTTAATATTTTATGGAATTTTCTTGCTTTTACATTTGGCTCAATTGTTTTCTCACCAATTCTAAAAGCTCTATCAGCACACAAAATCTTATCTCAATCTGTTAAACATTTCCGGAGATACAATGACATTTTCATTTTTTAATTTATTATATTGTGGTAGCCCTGGGAAAGATTTCTCTGCGAAAACCTTACTTTCACCACTAGAGCCCAGCAGACATACGTCCAAAAAGTTTGATTGCTATCGACGCAGAAGTGCCGAAGAAATTCGGGGGACAAGAACTTTTTTCACGATTTCGCAAATTAAGTAATCTTTGTTTTTCTTGTTGAATTCCTGATTTTTATCAAATAGTTTCATATGCTGTCAAGTCCTAGGGGGGCAATGTTTCTACATACAAGATTTGATTGAGATCCCTTCAGTACTTCATGAGTTATTCACTTTTGAAGTTTCAACTTTGACAGCTTTTAGTTTTTGACAGATGACAGATAGAAAGTTATATTTACCTATTCTGGATAAAGCTTTTCAAAGTCTTTAAAATATCTTAAAATCTAATAATAAAATAATATAAAATCTTTTATTATTTTCTTGTAGTGGCACTCTTGATTGGCAGATCATGACGATAACCTTATTTTCACCTTTCTACCCGTAAACCCTACTACCATACCATATTGGTCGTGATTGGTTGGACGGTTCAGGAAAAAAGCGAGAGACAAAATCTAACGACACACCGATACAGAATTTTTTTATATTATTACAAAATTTACGTTTCCTAACACGGTGATCTCGAAAATGTAAAAAATATTTGAAATTTTTTTTCGATTACCTTACCTTCAAAAAAAATTAATTTTTGATTGGAGGTAAAAACTACTGAGAAAACCTGCAAGTGATTATAGGAAGTAAATCGCCATCTATCAAAACTTGAAGCTTAGTTAATTTTACCTGAAGTTCGGTTTTCCAGAAATGAAACATTTGTCCCAACAATGGACAATTTGCATAAAATTCAAATTCACCTCAAAATAGAAAAAACTTCTCGGGTAATGGGGAGGACTAAATAAAACACAATTGCTTCGAATCGACTAGTTTCGGTCAAAACTTGACCATCTTCAGGCTATAATAGGGAAAAATATATAATTAGCTACAGATTCGAAAGTGTAAAAGAGTTACTGCGTCACCTCTCGATGCAGATGTAATATGTGAATTGATGTCGTAAACTGATCCAACAATCGGGTAAAAAACAGACATTATGTGGCGTCCAATGTGTAGGTAGTAGTCATGAATTAAAACGATTGAACTATTAATTATAAAAGCAGGTAGAACCGCTGAAAACCATATAAATACGTACAAAAATAACAATAGATAAAAATATGTAAAACACAAACTAGTAACAAATCAAAAACACTATGAATTAAACGTGATAAAGTAAAATAATATCAAATACCAATTTGAATTGCCGCAAATGTCGTGCATGCGCCATCTAATGGCGGAATGAGTGACGCAGTATGTAAACAAACTACAAAATACAAGAGAAAAACAATAACAAATGTCAAAGCGAAGAACTGTGTTAACTTTTTTTGGTCTTTCTGTGGAAGATAGTAAGCAGGGATTTGAACGCTGTATTCATCTGCTCAAAATCAGTGATTTTGTTGACATTGTTGTCGGTGGTGATCACGTAGGAGGACTCTAAAAACAATCTTTTCGGGTAGCACTGTTCTTCTGCCAATACTTTCACATCGCTCATGTTAAATTCGTGTTTGTTGTCGGTGAGATGTTCCGACAGTCCAGTTTTCTTCGACGCCACCCTTTACAGTCCCCGTCGATTCCTTTGTCTAAGTTTCTCAACTCCATCCTTACCAACGCAGTACCTGCTTTTCCATTTAATGTAAAAAACTCCACAGATGCTATGGAAATTATTTGCGGTTCCATTGTGCCTGACGATTATGTGTTGATTTCTTTCGACGTCGCCTCCCTATTTACCAACATATCTAAGGAGGCAGTTATTGCTTCTCTCACCAATAATTGGGACTTGATCGAGGTCGCCACCGACATACCTATGAACACTTTCATGAAGATAGTGGAGACTATTTTCGACAATAGTTATTTCCAGTTCGATGGCAGTTTCTACTCTCAATTGGTTGGATCCGCAATGGGTGACCCTTGCAGCCCCATCTTCGCCAGTTTTGTCATGCAGGACCTCCTCATGAATTTCATGGATACTATCGACTTCCGGATCCCATTTTTGGTTCTATACGTCGACGATATGTTGTCTGCTGTCCCTCGCAACAAAGTCCAGCGATGTTTGGATATTCTCAATGAGTATGATAACAGATTGAAGTTTACACACGAGTTGGAGGTTGAGGGGACTATTCCTTTCCTAGATATGCTAGTGTGCAAGAGACTTGATGGTTCACTATATACGGACCTATACAAAAAACCATCTTCAAGTGACAGACTATTAAATTACAATTCTGCACATCCCCTTAACCAAAAGATGGGTGTCATAAACACCTTGGCCCTACGTATAAAAACTATTGTCAGTCCCGATATGAGGGCCTCTCGCCTGTTGCAACTCAAAGAGCAATTGATGAAAAACTCGTACCCACATCGACTTGTACATTTGGCATTGTTCCGCCCTGAGAGAAAGAAAGTAACCCCGATCAAGGATATCAACGAATGTGTTGAGCTAAAACCACGTTACCATAAGATAACTTTCCACCCGTCACTATCTGGGAGGATCAGACACACTTTGAAAGATTTTATACACAGTGGACAGATCTGTTTGGCCTTCTATAATAACTTTAACCTTGGTAATCTTATTTATTCCAACGTAAAAGATCCCATTGCCCTTAAATACAAAAGTAACGTGGTCTACAAAATAGTTTGTGAATGTGGAGTTACCTACATTGGACAGACCAAACAGCTCCTATCAGAAAGATTAAAACAACACAATTACGATAAAAGGGTGGCGTCGAAGAAAACTGGACTGTCGGAACATCTCACCGACAACAAACACGAATTTAACATGAGCGATGTGAAAGTATTGGCAGAAGAACAGTGCTACCCGAAAAGATTGTTTTTAGAGTCCTCCTACGTGATCACCACCGACAACAATGTCAACAAAATCACTGATTTTGAGCAGATGAATACAGCGTTCAAATCCCTGCTTACTATCTTCCACAGAAAGACCAAAAAAAGTTAACACAGTTCTTCGCTTTGACATTTGTTATTGTTTTTCTCTTGTATTTTGTAGTTTGTTTACATACTGCGTCCCTCATTCCGCCATTAGATGGCGCATGCACGACATTTGCGGCAATTCAAATTGGTATTTGATATTATTTTACTTTATCACGTTTAATTCATAGTGTTTTTGATTTGTTACTAGTTTGTGTTTTACATATTTTTATCTATTGTTATTTTTGTACGTATTTATATGGTTTTCAGCGGTTCTACCTGCTTTTATAATTAATAGTTCAATCGTTTTAATTCATGACTACTACCTACACATTGGACGCCACATAATGTCTGTTTTTTACCCGATTGTTGGATCAGTTTACGACATCAATTCACATATTACATCTGCATCGAGAGGTGACGCAGTAACTCTTTTACACTTTCGAATCTGTAGCTAATTATATATTTTTCCCTATTATAGCCTGAAGATGGTCAAGTTTTGACCGAAACTAGTCGATTCGAAGCAATTGTGTTTTATTTAGTCCTCCCCATTACCCGAGAAGTTTTTTCTATTGTTATTGTTGGGGCGAGAAGAAGTTTTTTACTCTTCACCTCAAAATGGCTTTTATTGGTAGTTCAATATACCTATAATCAGAATATTTGAGTGATTTATCAAAATTCTCTATTGTCAGCCCGCAAAAAATTAATGAAATGTTATAATTTATTTGAAAAAATCACGTGATTTAAATCAGGATGTGACGACATGAGCCTCAACAATTGGTGCCAATACACCAGTATAATTTCCACTAAAGTATCTACCAAGTAATTACCAACTGGAAATGAAGTTATGAAGTAACCAAATTTTGGTAACTAATCGCCATTTTGATGACGTCAAAATCCTCAAATTTCAAATTAAGTCAGCCATATTTATTAATACGATTTCGCGCGACAAATATACATTTAAATTTCAATATTTTTTTCTGGCTTTATTTGTGAACCAAATTTTAAAAAATTAAGACACATTACATATGTTGTTATGTAGAATATTAATATGCTAAAATTAAAAATCATGCAAATTGTCCATTGTGCGATAATTTGTCAGCAGTTTCTTCATAATTTCATATCCAGTGAACCAGTTATCCATTTTACATTTCTTTCTGTGTTATAACTAGTTCGTACATTCTCCCCACTACATCATCGGTTTTATTACTGATCTGGTATGGTCCAACTGACTGAACACCAGCATAAATTCCTAAATTTGTAACATAATAGTATGTTCTTGAATCCACTAGAGCAAATATTTTCAAGCCATATTTGACTGGTTTATTTGCGATATATGTACATGCGAAAGATACATCATCTCCGAAAGGCCCATAACATTTCATCCAATGTTGTATATTCACCAACTATTGCTTGCATATTATATTAGTACGCAACTAAAATTTTTAGTTTCTTTAGTTAAATTTTTTTTTTGATTTAAATACATTTTTGTTGGACCAAACATATTTTATTTAAAAAAAGTTTTTTTGATTTAAAGATTACGTTTTTACTGTGTACCTAAATCCACGTTGTTTATTTTTGTACCAAAATTTAAATTATAAAAAATATTGTTAGTCAAGAAGCATAAATTCGATTAATTTTTACATATTGGAGAACACAAATGAATTGAAGAAGAAGAAAACCCATCATTCACTAGACTCACTCGCTACCGTTTGCGCCACGCTAGCTATTGTCATCTGTTTTACTGTCCAGTTTTTATACCCCGATGGTAATATTTTAAAAGTCGAACTTCTGGCCATCTTTCTCTGCAACTTTGGGAAATTGTTATTCGAGGGCTGACCTTGCAGCACGATAAGTGGCAAAATTTACAAGAATGCCGCTAGTGTATCATCTAGTGAGATTCATTATATTCCCATGTTTTACCCCTGCTATGTACAAGAAACCTATTACCACTTTTATTTCAGCCAATGTTATTTCCTTTTTCTCATAGTTAAATTCTTCACCATGCGTTAGTCGTCTTATGCTAATATTTGTATTTACGACTATTGTATTTAGCATATTATTATCAATAAATTTTAACCAGCTTTCCATAGGAGAGTGAACAACACGTGCATACTGCTTCATCTGAATGATGAATGAATAATAAAATAGAATAGTAAATGAATAATAATGTTATGTTTCCTGGTACAAATATGTGGATTACATATCCATTGGGTGTCATTTTTTCCTACAAAATTATCTCTTCTAATTTCGATTTCTTCTACATCTTCATCTTAAGTTCATTTCCTGATCCGCTTCGTAGTCGTGATCGCGTATATCAACGTAGTTGGAATCAGCGATCGAATTATCATCATCGAAAGCTTCGTCAGCCAATACTAAATCTAAATAAATGCTTGTGAAGCTGCATTCAAATACATTGTATGTGGATTTGGATGGTAGAATTCTTGCAACAGATTCTTACACGGGTTATTACACCACTCACATAAACTTAAAAGTTCGTGTAACGATGGTCAACGAGCAGTTGAACTTTCGGTTTTATAAATAACCTGAAAAACGTATAAATAGCTATTTTTCTAATTCTGTTACAAAATGACTACTTTTGGAATGTCATTTGAGTTTCCAAATGTCATTCTTTTTATCACTAGTGATAAAATGAGATTACTTTTATCACTAGTTATAAAATGAAAATAATATCACAATATAAGTTAACTGAATTTTTAATTATAAATATTTACAACACAATTTACAAATTTCATATTTCCATGATTATTTTCCAGCGCAGATATCGATGGCGAGGGTGATATTCTGGAATTCGCCGGTGGCATCGAAGTGTTAGTAATATTTGTTTCATTATTTTCCATCGCAGATATCAATGGCGAGGGTGATATTCTTCTGGAATTCGCCGGTTGCATCGAAGTGTTATTGTTTGTTTTTACATTTTCGCCTAAAATTTTAGTAGAAATTCGTTTCTTGTTTTCTATGGAATCTTCAATATAACCCTCGGCAACGGTAGAAGATTTCCATCCCCCATGTCGCTTTAATGTTAATAAATCCGCTCCAGAATTAGCCAATAAGGAAGCCGAAGATCGACGAAAACAGTGACCAGTATATTGGTCAGAATTAGGCAAATTTAAAAAAATTGCAATTTTTTTAGGCATAGTACCAATTGTGTTAATCCCAATAGGTTGTCTCGTACATTTTCCGTTTCTATATCCCAAAAAAAACGAGAATTTGCTTGGTTCGGTCGAAGAGATACATATTTTCTAACAATTTCAACTAAATTTAACCCGTCAATATTGCCTTCTGTTATTGTGAATGTTCTTGGATGTTTTGTTTTTGTATCAGGAATACAAATTTTGAAAAACGAGCCAAAATCTACAACATGATCTGTGAGCATTTTAACAAGTTCGTCCTTACGGCAGCCACCGGATAATGCAATAATCAAGACTACCTATAAACAAAAAATAAATTATGAAGATAAATTCTTAACACTTGCTACTAACAAACTTACCTTTAAAGCTAAATATATTTGGTTATCGGCATTTAATAAAAAATTATTGAAATCTTCTTTTGTCAGTACTTTTGATTTTTTAGGACGATATCCTTCCGCTTGCCTCTTCAAAAAGGCAATTAGATTTGTAAATTTGCTAATATCAACATTATTTTTCATTGAAATTGTCGTTCTTAACATTGAATACGTACTCCACAAAGTGGAAGGTTTATAAACCTTTGCTTTGTTAGCAAAATAAGCAAGAAGTACCTTTTCCACTACTGTTTTGACGTTTTTTGAATCACACCATGTTTTGAAGCGTTTATATGCAAATTCGTATACTTGCTTAGATTTGTCTGGCAATAAAGTTAAAATTGCGGAATTGGCATCATTTTCAATATCAGAATCTTCAGAACCACTCATTTTATTACCATTACCTCGTGCAAAACTATTTACCCGAAATAAAAAATTGCTTGTTGTTTATACATATTGTTGTAGCAACTGATGTTTTAAAACTTCTAGATTAATATAATTTATTTTGTGCAGGTATTAGATCTGTCAACGTAAACTTGATATTATTAGTAGGGTAAATAATTTTACGCGCGATCGATCTGAATTTTTGCATATGCATTCCTACCGATAATTCACCAGGGGGTGTAATACAAGTCGAGGGGGGGAAAGTTTTTTGCTCAGTTTTTCGATATCTAGCTCCGTTGTCGAGTTATTGCTAATTCAAAAATTTTGTTTTAAGAAAGCCCATTTTGCACAGAATTAGAAAAAATCTTGTATGCAACACGACGTAAAACACGGCGCGTTGTCCATCTCGGCTGCGCCTCGATGGTCAATTTTCACGCCTAGTTATAAAAAGTATCACTTTTACATCTAGGTTGCATAAATAGCTATTTACTTATTTAAAAAACCATAGTTATACCTCTATTATTGCGAGATATTGGATAAACGTATTTTTTTCTGCTGCACTTTGTGATTAAAATTACAGGGTGTCACAGAACTCAACGTTAATTCTTGAAGGACATATAGGCCAGTTCATGGCTCACCAGAATATCGAAATATGACCTTAGTAAAAAGTCGTTAGTTTTCGAGATATTCGCACTTTTATAAATTTTGTGAAAATTGAAAATTGTTATTTTGGTTACACAGCCCTAAATACACCTGCTATTGATCACAGACTAAAATAAAACTAATAGTGCCATAATTTTAGGAAAAAAAAAAATGTTTTTGCCCGACTCGTAAATTAATTTTTTGTTATTCGCTAACTTCGGCTCTTCATATTGTAAAAAAAATCTACCAAATTAACCTGGCAAGTTACTTCAAAAAATTGCTCATTTAATGTAGTTTGCAAAATGGTAATAACATTTGCTATGTTTTGCTTTAGAAAATAAAATATTGTTATTTTACTGCAAAAGGAGCTCATTGTGAAATTCTCAATAATCAGAAATTCAAATAAAAACACTTCTTAAATTTATCAACGTAGCTGGTATTTATTTAAACTATACAAAGCACAAATAAAACTTAAACAATATATTAAAATTGTTTACCACCAAGTCGAATGCAAGCGCGGCATCTTTTTAAAAAAGACTTTTTTATCCGTCTTACAATTCCTGCGTCAATTATTTTTTTGTTGTGCCGCTTCATTAATACGATGTCTCAATTCCGTTATATTATTTATTGGTTTTGCATAGATCTGTTCCTTTAAGCAGCCCCAGTAAAAGAAATCTAAAGGATTTAAATCCGGAGACCGGGGAGGCCACAAAATGGGTCCAAGACGGCCGATCCATCTCTGTGAATAAACTTGATCTAAATAATGTCTAACCCTTTGTGCATAATGAGCTGGACAGCCATCGTTTTGAAGCCACATTGCTCTCCGTGCTTAAAGTACGTGGTATCATTCTTATTTTAGTGGACTGTATATTTCTTCCTAAAAATCTCAAATTACTATAGCGTATTAAATTCAATACTAAAATGAACTTTGTTATTTAAAAATTTTAATTAATTAATTCTATTGTTTTTTAAATACAACTCGATTTTTCTATTTTAAATAAATGCAACTTGATTAATAAAAATGATATAACATAGTCAACTAAACTCTCCTTGTGGCTAAAGGCACATCTTCCAAAAGATTTGGCAGTTCATGCTTTAAAAATTGTAATAAATTTTCCCGTTTAGATTTTCAGGCAATTCAAGGGCCAATTATTTGGCCGTTTAAGATGCCGGTCTACATATTTACTTTGAAGCGACACTGGGATTTATCGTCTTCCATTGAATGTGGGTTTTCAAGTGTATAAGTATGGAGATTGTGCATGTTCATGAAGCCATCTTTTTTGAATGTGCTTTCATCTGTCCATAAAATTTGTTCCAGGAACTCTGGATCTTCCCTATGTTTCTGAAGTATTATTTGGCAAAATTGGACACGCTTGATACCGTCGTGTAACTCTGTTTACCGATGATTTCGGTATGCCTGTACGGCTTTCAATGGCTCGCGCCGATATAGTCGGATCATTTTCAATTTCTTACAGAACTTCTTCATGGTAATTCATGCATGGTCTTGATGATATAGCACGATTGTGTAGCATTTTACCTTCCCCATATGTTCGGTGAACATTTATGAATACACGATAATCAGGATGTCTCAACACATTCAGGTATCTTTCGCGATACAGATTAGCTGCAGCAACACCATTGCCTCTGCATTCCCCATAGATGTAATTCATGTTAGCGTATTCCTGAGCATTATGAGTAGTATATTGAACCTCAAACGCGTAACACAAATACAGAGTCCAGAAGAAGGCCAGGTCGGTTCGTTATTATATCAGATACAGTAAGTCCAAATCACAATCAATACACAGGTCCAAAAGAAAGCAAAAAACGTTATAATGAAAAGCGAAGCGATGCACAGCAAACACAAAATCACAATTTTTAATAACATTTCGTCTTGTTAGTGTTTTGTTTAGTTTTAAATAAATACCTGCTACTTTGATAAATTTAAATAGTCCTGATTATTGAGATAATTTCGAAAACTTTCGAGCTCCTTTTGAGGTAAAATAACAATATCTCTTTTTCTAAAGCAAAACATAGCAAATGTTATAACCATTGAATCATTTAAGGGCCACAAACCAGATTTTTCAAATGCTTTTGAAATATTATTTCATAATATTATTAATTATTTTAATTAAATTATTTTATTTTGTAAGTCAGCAATTTTGTTATTATCTTCAGGCACAAATCGGGCCGTAAAATAGAAAATTAGCGATGGAAAGAAAAGATCCTAGTACCAGCGATAACGACAAGTCTATAGATTAATTCCTTTTTTGGTTTTATTATTTCCAATGTCCTCAAGAGCCGAAATCACCCGGGCCAGTTACGTACCTTCTTTTTACTTTGACCAACAATAATAATAATAAAACATTGTTCAATTAAGTCAAAAAAAAATATTTTTGTATCCTCTAGATGTCAATAATAACATAATAAGAGACCAAAACCATTGAATTTCATTTTCCCATAGAAAAAAAATTGCCAATAAAGACGTAGAAAAACGTGCAAGTCACAAGGCTAAACCTTAATACTTCCAAAACTATACAAGATATCGAAAAACTTGACTCAACGAAACTTCTAGCAAATTTAATCAGCTTTCATTTTGTATAGAATGGTCATGTCGCTAGGACGAACAGTTTCCGAGATATAAGCAAAAATCCGAAAAATGGGATTTTTTATCCCATTATAAGAGATATCCCATTATATTGTAGTCATTTTCAAAAAGGTCCATGGTACAAGAACAATAAACTATCGTTTTTAAAAAATCATCGAAAATTTTCAAGATGACTATTTATAAACCAAAAAAGAATTAGGTTACGTTACTAACCCAATACAAGGTGAGAAGTACAAGCGCCGCCCTTCGAAGCCTCTGATTGGCGCTTGTATGAATTCTTGCACGTTGCATTGCAGAAGTTAAAAGTTTGTAAACTTTTACAACAAAAATACCCGCTTTAATTTTAATTTGAGAAAAAATCCCATTAAATATTCAAAAGCATCAAAATTTGGATCCAAAGCTTTGACGAATTGTTTCATTAAGCCTAATTTTATATGTAACTGCGGCATCAATATATTATTAGGCTCTACAATTGGTTCCGACTTCACATTATGTTTTCCTATCTTAAATTCGACTTTATCAGGCCATACACGCCGTTGGTAATGTACTGAATCTGCTCTGCTATCCCATAAGCAACGGTGACAACCAAACCTTCTTAAAATCACTTATCACTGGCCAATGGTATTCTGCATATTTTAACTTTTCAAGTATCATTTTCACACTTTCGTAACTTTCCTTGAGCAATACAGAATGTGCTACAGTAAGACTAGGCAAAAGGTTTTCGTTGTGAAGAAGAACTGCTTTTAAGCTTTTTGAAGAGCTGTCAATGAAAAGCCGCCAATCAGATGGTACGAATGGTATTCCGATTTTCTCGAACAAAGCAGTCACGCTGTTCCAGTAACAAATCCCAGCTTCCTTCGTAAAAAAAACATAAAAAAATTTTATGGTGCTCTCATTAATCAGTTATTTTTACATCACCTTCAAGTAAATTCCATTGTTTTAATCGTGAACCTAGAATCTCTGCTTTATTCTTCGGTAGGTTTAGGTCTTATACTATATCTTTAAATTCAGTTGAGCTAATAAAATGTGGTCCAAAACTCTGCGACTTAATCGTAAATTCACTTTTACGCGTTGTTCAGCTGAGAACAGCACTCCAGACGCGCATAAATGGATTAACGCGATTCTCTAAAAATTGCGATAACTCGAAAACGGTGCGAGATATCGAAAAACCGAGCGAAAAAAATTCCCCCTGCCACCAAATAAATCCTTACCGATTTCGTGCGGCCAGGTGCACAAAAAATTTCGAGTCGAAATTCCAAAAAAAAAATCGTAACTCGAATGGATTAACGAGATTCCCGAAAAATTGCGACGACTCGAAAAACAAAAAAAACAATTTTTTGCAACTCTCAATGCGACGTATAAATTTGCCAAAAATCGTTGAAAGTTAAATATTTATACACAATACAATTTTCTATTATTTTCGTAAACTTAATGTAATGCCTAATGCACTTCGTGCGGCAAAGAAGGGTTGTATAAAAAAAATTATCAAATAATTAAAGGAAAAAAACTGTATAAGACTGGTCATCCTTCCATGCACCATATGCTTAGCATAACCCATGATACTATAACTTATAGTATCATGAGCATAACCCGACTTTTCAGATCGGACGGAATCGGGTTACTCCCACTACGCTATGGGCGTTATCTTAACATTTAATCTTTTATATGGTATTTAATATACGATATTTTTTATTTCTTGTATAATTGCTAATATTTTTGTTTTCCGATAAAATAGTATACTCACCTCTACTCGAAAAATGATTCGTTACTGGGCTTGCAGCTTTAAAATGCTCGCTATCGCTCGCTTTTCAATATAGCTGCGCGCCCAGTAACGGATCATTTTCGAGGCTCGGCCAGTAATCTACTATTATGTGGCCGTTTCTAGCTTCGACTATCCACCTAGTTTTGGTAACTAAACAAATAATTATTACATTCTGACGTTTACTTGCAATTTCTACCAGTAACTACTAGGCCAGTCAATAGGTATAAAAATTCGGGGTTTACCGGAAAAAATTGCAACAGTTTTGAAAATTGGTGGAGTTGTACAATTTGACCTCCTAATCAACATACTAAAAGTCTCCATTCTTATTGGTTGTGCTTTCGCCGCCATTTTGTTTCAAAGGTACACAAAAGTGTTTTTCTGCAAATATCCCGTTTTCTTCGACTTGGATCGTGAATTTACCTATTATGAATAATGTTCGTTATGAAATTCTCTACAAAATGGTACCTTCAATTTTTGTCGTAAGTCCACTGGTTCCATCATGGCGGCCCTTAGAAGTCGGTTAACAGTGGAATTTCACGCAATGAATCCGCAAATCCCTCATTTTATGGTTGATTATTAACGAAAATAACATTGGATACGCTCTGCATCAAAAATTTCTCATAACTTATGCCCTTAGCTATAATTATTAGTAAAAACTAACTTTATAGATCAATAATGCCGAATTTCGAAATAAAAGTATAGTTGTATATGTTTTCCTCGTGCTTTATACTCGGCATCTAGCTTGAGTGAGGATATAAACGCCGAAGACCTTCTCTTTCTACACGCATTCAGTGGGTGCGACACTACGTCGGCTATTTACAAACAGGGAAAACTAAAAATTTTCAAACTACTAAAAAAAGTCCCCTTTTGAGAGAAGGGATAAAGACATTTTATGACGAAATTGCTGACCAAGAGATGATCGCTGAAGCTGGCGAGCGGTTCATGTTAGCTGTATATGGTGCTCCCCGTGACACACGTTCACTTGACCAATATCGGTATGAATGCTTTGCTAAGTCAATAACGAAAAGCCAATTCAACCTCGCATCGATGCTACCGACGACTGGAGCCGCAAGAGAACATACGCTACGTACTTATCTGCAAATTCAACACTGGAACGGAAATAAGAAAAATCCGGAAGAATGGGGTTGGAAACGAACAACAACCGGGCTAATTCCAATTCCATCGAAGAAAGATCCGGTTCCTCAGGATTTGTTGAAATTTATATCATGTAAATGTCTCAAGGGTTGCGGATCAGCATGCGGCTGCAGGAAGGCAGGCTTGAAATGTTCGATAATGTGTGCCGAATGTCGTGGACGATCGTGCGATAATGCAGAAAACACCATCGATATGTTTGATTTTGACGAAGAGGACATTTTACGCGAAAACTTTGTTTCAGAAGACTTAGTCGACGAAGAGGATACACATGAAAGTGATCTTGTTACATTAACATCGAATCACGATGGACCGTCGACGTCAAAAATACAAAAATTCACATAATGGAAAATAATCTATACGTCTTAAACACACTGAATGTTAAAACTGTTTAAGATATAATATACAAAAAATTAGTCATAAATTCCGAACATCAGTTTTGGTAAATTTTGCTCAAGTGATGATTCTCTTTTGTTAACAATGTTATTTTCGTTAATAATCAACCATAAAATGAGGGATTTGCGGATTCATTGCGTGAAATTCCACTGTTAACTAACTTCTAAGGGCCGTCATGATGGAACCAGTGGACTTACGCCAAAAATGGAAGGTACCATTTTGTAGAGAATTTCATAACGAACATTATTCATAATAGGTAAATTCACGATCCGAGTCGAAGAAAACGGGATATTTGCAGAAAAACACTTGTGTACTTTTGAAACAAGATGGCGACGAAAGCACAACCAATAGGAATGGTGACTTTTAGTATGTTGATTAGAAGGTCTAATTGTACAACTCCACCAGTTTTCAAAACTGTTGCAATTTTTTCCGGTGAGAAATACCCATTGACTGGCCTTTACCTATTAATTCGTTACATTTTTCATGTTAAATCTGGACCTTTAAGGACTTATAACTCGGAAACTGTACATAGGATTTTGTTGGGTCCATTGAAACATTTGTTCAAAATGATGAGAAATACAACATATCCAAAAATTAGCCAAATCTACAGAAAGACATTTTCCCATAAGAATGGTGCGGGGTCCTTTAAAAGTTTTTATCCAATACCTCTTAATAAATGTTCTATAACTATGAAGATTTTAACAATTGCAATACCAAAATTACACTAGTGAGTTTTTGATTACCATATAACACAACTAGTGAGTTTTAGTTTACAAGAATTTTATACAGACACATAATAAATTAATTAATGAACATTTATTTTATTTTTTTACCGTCATAATATACATTGAAATTAACAGTTTGCACATTGCTTCGAAAAGTAATTCCCCTAAATGGCTGGAAATTGATGGCTTCGTTCAAAGCAGTTTTCATCACGAAATTTGGCACAGTAACTTCATTCACCTCCTGAATCACATCGTGAACAAACGTGGACGTGGAAGGACCTGAATCCTTGCTTGAACCTGAAGCTATGGTGGCAGAATAATCCTCTGTGATGGTGCTCGTTATCCCCATTATTCTCTTTGCAATTCCGATTTTATTCGTCACTGATTCTTCTACGTATGACTCTGCCACGGTAGAAGACTTCCACCCTCCGTGTCGTTTAAGATCCATTAGATCGGCTACTGCATCCACAAGCAAAGTGGCGGAAGAACGTCGCAAACTGTGCCCAGTATATTGAAGTGGGTTAGGTAAATTTAAAAACACGGCAACTTCTTTAAAAACTTTGGCGATAGTATTGATACCTACAGGTTGAATAGTACATTTCAACTTTCTGTAAGATACAAGAAATCTGTCATGAGCGACATTTTTGGTCTGAGGGACCGATATTTCTTGTACAAATCCAAAACGTTCACGCCAAATCCTTCATTAATAAGCACAAATTTCCGCGCCTTATTAGTTTTAGTATCAGGCAACCTAACTGTTACGTAAGACCTTTTGTCTTCAATATCCTGCACTTTCAATTTACTAAGCTCGTCGCACCGACATGCCCCTGATATGCCGAATATCAGGATTATCTTCAACAGCAAATACTTCTCGTCCGGTGCATCCGCCAAAAATCGCTCTATATACTGTCTTTCAAGTGGACTCGCTTTTTTCGGCTTAAAACCTCTCCCTTTTCCTTTTAGGTAGCTGGTAAGCACAGAAAACCTGCAATGAAATTAAAATTTGTATTGCTGCACTTTCA
The DNA here is from genome assembly GCA_958510845.1 of Cantharis nigra. Lineage (NCBI taxonomy): Eukaryota > Metazoa > Arthropoda > Insecta > Coleoptera > Cantharidae > Cantharis > Cantharis nigra. The sequence goes on from OY294028.1 coordinate 63,685,198, forward strand.
AACAGACAAAGTAGTACAACTAACCTTGATATATCTACATGTTCGTAAACGTTTAATGTTGCTTTTAACATCGAATATTTCGTCCATAGCGAAGAAGGCTTCAAGGTTTTCTCCAGGTTATGGAAATATGCCAGCATGATGTCTTCATTTATGCCATGAACGTTTTTCTGGTTTCTCCAAACAGCAAATGCTCTAAACTCTTTTTCGTACCTTTCGATTGACTTTGCCGGCAATAATTCAAAAATTGCGTCGGCCGCTTCAGCAGCGACGTCTTCTGGAATTGAGATTTATTTCTCGTCCATATCGATTATGAGATTATACGGAATTGACGAAAATGTCAATTTTTTATTATTGTCATTGTTTTTATGGTACCTGGGCAACCGAAAATACACATACCGCGATCTAAACTCAAGAAAGCAAAATTTTTGTTTTGAAGCTTCATTCTGTGTTTATTACGTTTATTAAGAGGTATTTGGATAAAATGTTGTACTGCACGTGTAGTGTTACTGAGTATTACCCACACGAGAAAATTAGCCCGATCAGCCTATGGCCTCGCGGGCTAAACTTTTCTCTAATGGGTAATACTCTTGTAACACTACTTGTATAGTAAATAACTATTATAAACTACCCAATTAAATTTCATTACAATCAAATGGTAATGATATTTATTACCGGTACCTATAAGCACCTTTGGTTGAATTCTGTACTTTATGTTATTTTATGATTGTGGAAGTCGAAGTACGAAAGGACACGGCCCTTGAGCGACAAGGAGTTACTCGCAATGATTGAAAATAGTGAATTCGATACTAAAAGACACGTTAAAGGCCAAAGAAAACATAGATCTTAAAAAATTTGGTGCCTTTATTCCTTATTTAAAAAAATTAAATAAAGTAATTATTTAATTCGCCTTAGGTGGAGATATTGCTAATTTGAAGAGGCATGGAAGGTATGGGAATCATCAAATGTGGCAGAACCTTATATACAGGAATCGTCTGAAGAAAAAGTCAAGATTGCCTGAGAAGTTTTCGTTAGTGAAACAGCAACAGAAATTAATAAAGTATAAGTTACAAACAAAAGCACTAACGTGCATTTGTTTTATTTTTCTGAATACGCCCCTGCCTATAATCTGAAAGTAAAGGTGGTAGTTTCGTCTCATCAAAAGATTTTGGTAAGTTTTATTTTTTTTGGCTGTAAACTTGTGGGAGACACTTTATTTTATTCTATCTTTTGTTCAATAATAAATTTACATACTTTTAACTTTTGAGATAATTATTGTAAAATAATTATGCAGAAGCATATTATTCTATAATATCCATATTTTAAAAGAAACATAATAAGAAAGCTCAAATGCACCATAGAAACAGTAGGGTATTTCCAAGATAGACGGCCATACGGGAGAGTTGCCATAGCCAGTAGTTTTTTGAAATACCAACAGATTGCAATACCAGACCATCTTCTGTATTATGTTATGATAGAACGTTACCTTGAGTTGTTACAATGTGTTAATATTCTCCTTAAAGACAATAAAAATACGACAAGTTAAACATTTTCAGTGAATAGTTATAGTTAGTGTTCAGATATTGTATTGCAATTATTATAAGTGGTGTATGTTTAGTATTTAACAATTTTGCAGAGGCCAATAACAATATATCAGAGGCCAGAAGTGTGGCAAGTCAAATAGGAAACGAAAAAGTAAAATGAATTAAAATTATTTGTTTAAGTTATTTGTCTTTTACTGCCCTGTCAGAATCATGTTAACGTTAACGTAATGTTAACAAGCGCTTCAATCAAAAGCCATATTTCTGCTGATCTACCAATCCAAAGCTCGCGTTCGTTAACATTAACATGATTCTGACAGAGCATTTAGACAGAACTTACTGTGCAGTTTTGAAGTTCGTGCTTAAGGTAAGGTCAGACAGAGCTACTTTTCCTGCGCAGTTTTTTTTACTGCGGCTTCATAAGCTGCAGGTCAGGTTCACACACGGACCGAAAGTAGCCTGCAACACGCAGTTTTCTGTACTGCGGCTGCTTAAAAAAGTAGCGAAACTATTCCAACTTGCAACGGACACTTTTGCTACTTTTACTTCTGCTGCAACCAACAACGTACTTCGTAGCAGTTATTCGTGAAGTGTTGTGTAGTTTGGGACAACAAAAATTTTATGTGGTCTTTGATTATAAATATAATGTATTTGATTATACTTTGATGGATACTGAAGTTGTAGCGTGTTTGGCGATTGTTCTCTTATCAAGAGCTAAGAGAAGACGCCGAATCGTAAAAAAGAAACGCATTTAGGTTAGAGCTTACTGCAAGAGCTCCGTATAGGCAATGAAGTATTGTATAAAAACTTTCTGCGAATATCGGCAGCGGTTTTTGAATATCTTTTAGCAAAAATAGCGCCTTTAATAGCACGCAAAGACACACGTATGAGAAGAGCCATTACACCAACTGAGCGCTTAACTTTGACTCTGCAATTTTTAGCAACAGGTGAGTAATTTCATCTTGCATCTATAATAAAAAATAATTTGTATTTAGGTGACAGCTACAAATCTCTTATGTATTTATTTCGAATACGTGCTAACACAATTTCAACAATAATACCAGGAGTTTGTCAAGCAATTTATGATGTTTTGAAAGATGAATATTTGAAGGTAAGAAGACATAATAAAAAGTGTATATACTACATATTTACTCTCAGTGAAATTAAATTGTATAGTTAAAACATATTAAAAATCAGTGATCAAGATTTGATTGTAAATGGCGTTGATCCTCAGTCCTCTCATTGGGATTTTACCTTCTCCGAGCTTGGTACGCATAGCATAATTCTTATGGCACTAGCTGATGCAAATTATAAATTTACCTACATAGATGTCGGAGCGCCAGGCCGCGATTCAGATGGTGGCGTTTTCTAACGTAGTTCATTGTCGCAAGCATTAGAAAATAATACATTAAACATTCAGAGTGGTAAACCATTGCCTGGCCGAACAACCCATGTGCCTTATATTGTAGTTGCAGATGATGCATTTGCTTTAAAATCTTACATGATTAAGCCATTTGCTTAATGACATAGGGAGCATGAACACCTACAAGCTCAAAAAGATAATCGCTGATCATACCTAAAACTCAACTAAGGACTTTGGAAAATTAATTTTCTGGCGATGTATATACTACTTTTTTGTATCATTGGCTGTTGTTGATATGTAAATAAATAAATATTACGTATGATGATGCAATCAAAGAAGAAAAATGCAATAATAGAAGAAAATAAAACTTGGGATCTAGTCAATTTACCCGAAGGTAAGCAAACGATTGGAAATCGATGGGTTTACAGAATTAAGACCGATGGCTCATATAAAGCAAGATTAATGCCCGGTTGCACCAACCGACCGTAAAAACAGTCGATACAAATATCGTCGATCAGGCGATTAATCGACGATTCTCCGATTTTTCAAAATACCAGTTGCACCAGAATAAATATCAGTTGATTTTTGAATCGACTTTTTATTTGAAACTTTAAAATAATAGTAAGTTTTGAGTACTTTTAAAGCGAGAAACATTTATTGTAGCTCACATGTGTCGGAAAAAGATAGGAATATTTTAATTGACACATCCAAAGTGATCCTGACGACAACATAATAATGTGGTTATAAAAATAATATACAAGCAAATACAATAATTTCATTTCAAATTAATAAATATATTAAAAACGCTTGCAAAATGAACTCAAAAAATAATTATTACATTTTATAATGGTACGATAACATATTTTTGATTTTTTAAAATTTATTGTAGCAATTTGTTAATACTATAATATGATGGTAGATAAATAATTTGAATTTGTAAGGGTAAAACTTTATATTAAAAATGATTTAGGTTGTAAATTAGGTTGAAACATCGGATTCATGCGAAAGTTTTGCTAAACCACGTGATTTGTGTCGAAGATTTCGACAATACTTCATTTGGGCAGAGAACGCGACGCCCAAATAAAAATATTTTTACATAGGAAAAAAGAGGAGAAAATTCTCCATAGGATATTAGAATGTTAAAGAAATCAAGAAATTATTGGAAGAGTGAAAGCTGAAAGCATCTGAAAATTTTGATGATTTTATACCAGCTGGACTTTAAGAAAAAAGCTGGAGTCCAATTTAAAATGTTTAAGATGTACAAAAATACATGCAAAGATGCACGTTTTCTTGTACTACATGATTGTGCAAATTTTATCTAAAAAGGTCTAATAGAGAGCAAAAATTACATTTTACAACTGCAAATATTCAAAAAAAAGGGGATTCCAAAATCCCCTATTCCAAAATACTAAACGATCAAATATTATATAAAATATAATATAAGTAAATGTCAAAAATTTACTTTTGTGGAGTTAGTTCCCTTTAACTCTCACCGATTCAATTAGATGTGAACCCCGAAATTCAAAAAATAAGTGGTTGGATTGTCACAAAATATTTATTATTACTAAAAAGTCTCCCGCTTAAGAGCGGCGGGTTTGGGTGGGGCGAGGGGGAGAAGGAGTCAAAACCATACATTTCCATAATACTTGTCAAATATTTCCAAAATGACGTTAGATAGAGCAAATCTCATTCTGTACAAAATTAAAGACCGTTAAACTTTCTAGAAAAATTGTCTTTTACATGATTTTGGTAAACCCCACAGATTAGAACAGGGGTCGGCAACCTTTTAGCTGTGGTGTGCCAAGCCACTCTACCAATATGATTCAGGGTGCCGCCTTAATTCTAAATTATATAATGGGGTTCTAGAGGAGAAGAATTTTATACCAAATTTATCTTTTAAACATATTTATTAAAAAATAACATAAAATTCTAACATAAATTAAAAAATTTTTATACCAAATTTATCTTTTAAACATATTTATTAAAAAATAACATAAATTAAAAAATTTTAATGCGAACCTTGTCCCTGCACATTTTTGCTTAATATTTCAATATCAGGGGTATAATTTGTGACTTTTAATTTCACACAAGATTCTGAATGTTCAGTTGTTAAACGACTTCTTTGTGGACTCAAAATATGTTTCATGTGAGAAAAAATTTGTTCACAGAGATATGTGGAACCAAAAGCGGAAAGGAGAGCACATGTAATTTTCTTTAAACAATTAAATCTTTCCGGCAATGACATCCAACAATTTAATATAGTAGTCGATTTTTCCATAGAGTCATCTTCCAGATTTTTTCGTAATTCCTTAAATTTTGTTTTCCATAATTCTGAAGATATTAGTTCGATAAGTTCCATTTCAAAATTATCAACATTCATCCACTCAAAAATTGAAAAATCAAACGGGATTATTAATGGATCTATTAAATCTGGTTTTATGAGGAAGGAAAATATAGGCACATGAGCTTCAAAGTCTTTGCATCTTCTTGAAAATTCATCTTTAAGTGCTTCAACGTAGGTTTTAAGTTCATCTTTGTCTATGGTCGATTTATTTGCAAGCGCTGCAACATTTGGGAAGTATTTGTAGGTACTAGTATTAATATCACATAAAAATATATTTAATTTTGTAGCAAATCCTGTCCAATATTCAAAAAGTTCGAGCACAGTTTGGCGCTTTCCTTGCAATCTTAAGTTTAGTTCATTGAGATGTTTAGTTATATCAGTCAGAAACATCAATTTGCATAACCATTCTTTATCGTTCAATTCGGGGAAATGTTGTTCCTTTTCATTAAGAAAAACTTTAATGTGTTCCAGACATGACACAAACTTATTCAAGACATTGCCTCGACTAAGCCAACGAACATGGCTGTATAAGGGGAGGTCAACATATTTACTTTCCATTTCTTCTAAAAGAGATTTAAATTGCCTGTGTGTCAATGAAGAGCGAGACACTATGAAATTAACTATTTTAACAACAGTGTTCATTACAGGAATTAAGCGCTGTGACGAAATTTTGGCAACTAAACTTTCCTGGTGTATTATACAATGGAAGTTCAATATTTTATGTCCAATATGATTTTCAAGAAGTTTGACAAATCCTCTATCCTTGCCAACCATTGCAGGTGCGCCGTCAGTAGTTACACAAAATATTTTTTTGATATTAATGTTCTTGCTGTCAAAATAATTTATGAATGAAGCAAGAATATCCTGCCCCTTAGTTGTCCCAGACATAGGAATCAAATTGCATAATTCTTCATAAACTTGACCTTTATCACAATACCGTGCAAATACTGCAAGCCGCGCAATATCATTTACATCGGTACTTTCATCAACAGCGACGCTAAATGCAACAGCTTCTTGTAATCCAGAATTCTGCTTTGTTGTTACATTGTCTGCCATTTCAGTTATTCTTCTTTCAATTGTTCGCGCAGAAGCCGGTATTTCTCGAATTCGGGATAATATGGTTTGTTGGTTAGGTAAATCGCTAAACAACTTTTCAGCACTTTTTATAAAGATTTCCTTTATATATTCCCCATCTGTAAAGGGTTTGCCTTTGGCAGCTATGCAATGAGCAATTGCGAAGCTGCATTCTGTCGCTTTAGGCTTCGTTCCAGTTATTCCACAAAAAAAAGTTACTTGTTTCTTATAACCAGAAACAGCTCTCTTTATAGTTTCACATTTCTCATCGTTGCTATTAAATGTGGACTGATGTTTGGTTTGGAAATGTCTTTGTACACTTGACGTGCGGCATACGACACTTTCGCGACATATCGCACATACAGCACGATCCTTTAGTTGTATAAATCCATATTCATTCGTCCAATAGTCTTGAAACCCGCGAACATTTAGTTTTTGTTTCTTACCCTCCATTTGATTAAATATGGATGAATTATAACAAATATTAAACCAATAAGATACAAGTCTTTACAAAAAAGTTAGAACGGAAAGTAACGACCAGTATTAAACGAAATGCAAGTTTAACTGGTATTACAGGCAAATGGTGCGCAGTAGCAAAACGAGAAAGAGAGGGGCGAATGTCATTCCGGCTTGAACATACGTGATGTCCGCTTCGATAACTAGTCGGCGCTACGTATGTTTAATCCCTTTTACTCCGAATGCGCTCTCACTCACCCTTCGCGCAGATTTTCGTGACATTGGCGAGCCACGTTAGATAAATAATTATAATTTAACATTTTCTCTTATTTGAAAATCACTTCGTCTCGATATTTTCGCGATTTCCCTGATTATTTGTAGAGTGCCATTCAGAACCCCATCGCGTGCCAAGCCTGGCACGCGTGCCATAGGTTGCCGACGCTTGGATTGGAAGATATGGAGGAGGAAAGTTTTAATGAATTTTTGCCTTTCTTGAATACTTTTTTCCAAGATTAATATATTTAAATATATGAAAAAAACCTTTGTTAGTTACAGACTGGCATTTGTAAAACGCATTTTTTACTATTATGTAAAAAAAATTACATATGGACATTATTATTACAAACGGGTTGTGGTTCTGACCCCACTGCACTGAAGCTTAAGCTTATTGTGCCCCTCTTTCCACGTTTTACTCCAACAACTGCGTCTCCTCAACAAAGTCAAGTAAGCAGTTGTAGGGTGCTTTAGCTATATCCTCGGCTCTCGGATATGGAAAGCCAAGGTAGCGTAGCCTACTCCCAGCTAGAGCTGGGCATTCACATAAGATATGGTGAGGGGTTTCATCCTCTTCACCAAACATCCTACAAGTAGGATCTTCAGTCAACCCCATCATTTTGAGGTGTCTCTTAAGACAGCAGTGTCCTGTAAAAAGTCCTACTATCCTTCTCAACTGTTTTCTACCCAGTTGGATTATATTTTTGCTCTTGGCCTCCCTGGACGGGCCCCCAATGAACATCCGCGATTGCCTCAGTCCAGGAAGGCCCTCCCAGTGCTCAAGGTGTTGTTTCCATAACATGTCCCTGATCCCCTCCTTCGCGGTCGCATATGCAATCCCGCAGGTGGGCTCAGGACCTATCATGGTTGTATTGGCAGCCACTTTGGTCAGGCGATCAGCTTCTTCATTTCCCCTGATGCCCCGGAATCCACATAAACGAAACGCTGTTGCAGACCGCCAGTTTCACCAGTTCATCACGGCATTGTTTAACGACCTTGGACTGAATTTCTATTCCTTCCAAAGCCTTCAGAGCTGCTTGGCTATCTGTCATGATGCAGATTCGTCTACCATTGTAGTTCCTCCGCACCATTTCAGCCACACAAGCCAAAATTGCAATTACTTCTGCCTGGAACACTGTAGCGTGACGGCCCGGGTTAATGTCAAAGGCATCTCACGTTATTCTTCCACACATACCTGCTTCAGTGCTTATCTTTGTTTTAGATCCATCTGTGTACCAGATGGTATCATATCGGTTGCCCAGCTCTTGTATGGTTTTTTCCTTGCCCCTCTAAGGTATTATAACCCTGAATGGTTTTCAGAAGTCCCTTACAGTGCTAATTCTATCCGATTGCATGCTAAGCATGTTATTGCTCTTGATTGAGTTGAAGATCATGGTATGGTGCCCCTTTATTGGGGTACTTTCACCATATCCATTTATTGTTAGTCTGTAGGCCGCTAGTGGGTCTCCACCTCCACTACTATATGCAGTGGGTGCATCCCCAGTAGGACCTCCATGGCTGCGGTGGGCGTTGATCTCATTGCCCCCGTTATTCTTAGGCATGCAAGTCTTTGCAGCTTGCCTAGCCTCGTTATGCTTTCCCTTTTCCTGGTGGCGTGCCACCAGATCAGGGCCGAGTATGTCACTATGGGCACCACCACTCTAGTGTATAGCCACAGCACCATCCTCGGTTTTAGTCCCCAGGTTTTACCAATCATGCATCTACAGGCCCACAGGGCCCGTGTCGCCTTGATTGTTACCTTACGTATTTGAGAGGTGAAGGTCAGCCTGTTGTCTAAAATTAGACCCAGATACTTAACCTCCTTAACCACATGTAGTTCTTTCCCCCACATTTTTAACGTTTTCACGTCTTGCAGTTTCCTGAGTCGCGTGAAAGCTACAACTGAGGTTTTTTTCCGGATTTACCGATAATCCCTCTCGTGTACACCATCTCTCGACGGTTTTCAGGGCTCATTGCATCACGGCTGATACAATTTCCCCGAATTTTCCAATCATTAAAATAGTGATGTCGTCGGCAAATCCTTGCGCGTGAACTCCTATCTGTTCCAGCTCACACAGAAGGCTGTCCACCACTGGGCACCACAGTAGGGGTGAGAGAACCCCCCCTTCGGACATCCGCGCGCGGCAGACACCTCCGCGGTCGCCTGCCCCAGACTGGCACTGATTTCTCTTCCTCTTAGGGTGGCACTAATCCAACCAGTTATGGTTGGGTGTATTCCCCGTTTCCTGACAGCTTCCTTTATAGAGTCAAAGGAGGTATTATCAAACGCCCTTTCTATATCCAGGAAGGTGCCTAGAGCAATTTCTTGCTCCTCGAGAGCCTTCTCAATCCTGTAAGTAAGCCCATGTATACCTAACTCACACGATTTACCTGATTGGTATGCAAACTGGTATTTGTGCAATGGCGAATTTACCAAGACATAATCCCTTATATGCCTATCAACCAATTTTTCCAATGTCTTTAACAAGAAAGACATCAGGCTGATTGGACGGAAGGACTTTGCGTGGGCATATGTTGCACGCCCTGGTTTGGGTATAAAAACCAATCTCACCTTCCGCCAACTTTGGGGTACATAATTTAAAGCTAAACTTGCCCTGAATATAGCACATAATGAAGCAGATAGCTCTCCCAGTCCTTCCCGAAGCAGGGCAGGAAAGATGCCATTTACCCCCGGAGACTTGTACGGTTTGAAAGATCTTATCGCCCATGCAAGCCTTGTTTTGTTTATAATTTTATCCGCCACTCTCCAGTGCTACCAGCCCGATACATCGGTATACTGGGGGAGCTCTGAGTGGCGGGATCTATACCAGGTTTCGGTATGCACCCCGGGAAGTGTGTCCTGAGCAAAAGCCCAAGAGTCTCCTCCCCCGAGGATGTATGTCCCCCCTGTGAATCTATCAGCGTTCCCATCTTTCCGTGGTTTGCTTTCTGGAGTCTGGCACATTCCGGAGTTCTTTCGACCTCCTCACAGTACCTCCTCCAGGTGTTCTTCTTGGCTTTGCGTATAGAATACGTATATTTACGACGGGTGCTCTTATAGGCTTTCCAGTCCCCAGTTCTCTTTGCCCTGTTAAATGCTCTACGTGTATCTGTCCTGAGAGTTTCGAGCTCTCGATTCCACCAAGTGGCCTCGCGTTTGGCTCTCTTCTCTTTTAGCGGACAGCTTAGTTCATATGCTGTCATGATGGCCGACGTAACTTTGTCGTTCATCATTTCCAGCTCCACTGTGTTGGATGGTTTTGACGGACATTCCCCCAGCCCCTGCTTCAGACTCTCCCTAAACAGTGCCCAATCACAGTTTCTTGGGTTTCAGTACGTCGCCTCCTCCACAGGTGGTGTTTCGATGTTAAATCGAATATATTTGTGATCCGAGAGTGACTCCTCCTTAGAGACATGCCACTCCCTTATCCATTGACATGCAATAGGTGTCGCTATCGTCAGGTCAAGTACTTCCTTTCTTGTCGCTATGACAAAAGTAGGTTCGTTACCCCTATTTACTATTTCTAACTTATTGCTAAAAATAAATTCCTAAAGGAACTCACCTCTGCTGTTTGTGTCCGTGCTCCCCCATTCGAAGTTGTGTGCATTGGAGTCACAGCTGATGCTCAACTGGGAGCCCCTGCTTTCGCACTCTGCAACCAGTCTTTCAACCTCCCTTGTTGGGGTGGTTGTGGTTGATCAAATGGAAGGTATGCTGATGCTACGACCAAGTCCCTCAGCCCTCCTTCCGCTGCAAGTTTAAGTTTTGCCGCCAGTAGATCTCTAGTGCATAGTCCCCATAGCGGCAGAAAATTTAACCTCTTTTTCGCAATAATACAGACTCTTGGCTGATTATCACCTGGGCATATTAGTTCCCATTTTCTTGTCATATTGAGTCCTCTCACTTGTGCCCCGTATAACCAGGGTTCTTGTATCAGAGCCACATCAATATTTTGTTTTATTGTATATCTCTTTATTATATATATATATAATTTATGTGGGACGCCCACCCGGCGTTTCTCCTTTACCTTTGTCAGGTAGGGATGAGAGTGGAATGGAACTTTTCACCCCGGTTTAAGCCGAGTCGCATTCCATTTCCTCCCCTTTGTCACTTTTTTTTTTTTTGGTGCGTTGGGAGTGGGGAAATCTTCAAAAGACACCACCCTGATGTTTGGGTGGTAGTGTCGGATTTTTACCGACTAAAACCCCACTCCAAGAAGTTGCCGGGAAACGCTGTCGCATATCTTCCGCACAATCTTCGGCTTCCATCTTGGTTCTGCCCTTTCGGGTCTTTGCTCTTCATGTATTTCTCTATCCGTCTTGTGCTTTGGCGGACAATATCGCCACCAACATCCTTCCTATGGCTGCCCAGTTTCCCTCACTTTCCAACATAAGTTCGACGAGGTTGTTTGGGCTGATGTCAGTGCCCAACTGCGTTGCGGTTTGTTGTCGTATCTGGCCCCATTTGATGCAGGAGAAGATGGTATGCTCCGCATCGTCGTTTTCTCCGCAGTAGAGACAGTTGGGGGAGTCCCCTCTGTCGAACCTATGAAGGTAGTTCCGAAAGCAGCCATGCCCGCTGAGCGCTTGGGTGATTTCAAAGTTGATCTCTCCATGCCTTCTCGAGGTCCATTGGGCTATGTCCGGAATGAGGCGGTATGTCCACCTGCCTTTGGTCGAGTTGTTCCAGCTGCTCTGCCAGGTGTCATTGATGTTTTTGGCTCTTTTGTCGTATTCTTCCTTGTTTTTAATACGATATTTAGTTTCTCTCAGTTCCGCCTTAAGGTGAATGGGGAGAAGTGAAGCAAGAACCAGAACCGCGTCGGTGGATACGGTCCTGTACGCGCTACATATGCGCAGGGCTCCTCTTCTCTGGACGGTCTCCAGCAGTTTTCTATTTGTTTTGATTTCCAGGGCTGTCCTCCATACCGGGACGGCGTACAGCATAATAGACTCTGCCACCGTACCTAGGAGCCTCCTTCGGGTTTCGCTGGGGCCCATCTTGTTTGGCATTATTTTTTGAAGCGCCTCCGTTAATGCCGTTGCCCTCTTAGCTACTCTCGAGATATGGGGCTTGAAGGAGAGGCAGCTATCTACATCAATCCCCAGGACCCTAGCCTGGTCACTCGTTGGGACCACCTGTCCGCCCACCATGAAGTGAATGGGCCTCCTGTGCCTCTTCCCCGAAGCAACCACCGCCACGGTCTTTTCCGGGACAATCTGCAGGCCCCTGTCGGCCATCCACTCGTAGATCTCCTCTACTGTCCAGTTGACCAGATCCTCCAGCTCGCTCTCCGTGGTAGCCTCAGCTTCTACCGTGATGTCGTCAGCAAAACCTGTAATTCTCACCCCAGGTAGCATGGGGAGCCTGAAGACGTCATCGTACATCACGTTCCACAGAAAGGGGCCGAGGACCGAACCCTGTGGGACGCCACTGGATATTGGTATGGTGTGCTGCCACAGCTGCTCCTCCACCAACAGCTGTCTTCCTCGGAAGTAGCTCGCCACCATGTTCAATAGGTAGGGAGACACCCCCCTGCTCTCCAGTCTTTCCAAGATAAGTTCCCATCTTGCAGAGTTAAACGCGTTCCGGACATCCAACGTAATCAGGGCCGCGTAGCGTCTTCTCTTCCCGTCGCGCCCCTTCGCCCTGGCAATCCGTTTGACCATGCCATCCACTGCATCCACGGTGGATCTTCCCTTCTGAAACCCATACTGACCGTCCGCCAGGCCTCCATCTTTATCTATCTCCTGTTGGAGCCTATTAAGTAGAAGGCGTTCAAATAGTTTGCCAACATGGTCTAGGAGACAAATAGGCCTGTACGAGCTCGGAAGGTGCAGGGGTTTGTTGCCCTTTCTCAACAATATCAGCCTCGCCATCTTCCATTTTGCAGGATAGCTGCCCTCCGCAAGGCAATTGTTAAAAACTTCTAGTAGGGCCTCCGGTCGGGCTTCCGCCAACGCACGCACTACGGCCGCCGGCACGCCGTCCGGTCCAGGAGCCTTGTTGGTTTGCATTTTGGCTGCCGCTGCTCTCAGTTCCATCTCGCTAAAGGGCGGAACCTCGCCATTCGTGGGCCTTGTTGTGAAGTGTAGTTCTGGGTGCTCGGGAAAAAGAGAGCTTATGATGTCCCTAAGACACGTCTCCGTTAGTCCAGGGATCTTTGGTCTACCCATCTTTTTGGTAACGATCTGATAGGCTTTCCCCCAGACGTCTGCGTTCACCTCCTCGATAAGGCTTTTCCAGTATTTTCTCTGGCTGTCGTTTATGGCATTTTTGAGCTCGTTCCTGCATTGTGCTAGTGTCAATCTGGATTCCTCTAGTTGCTCGAGGAATGATGTTTTACGCAGTCTTGTGTATCTTCTTCTGGCTTTTACATAAGTTTTCTTTGCCCGGGATATCTCTTCTGTCCACCAGTTCACGCCCTTCTTTGGGGCGGCCCCCCTCCTGGGCATCACCGCGTCGCAGAGGTTGTGTAAGAAGTGATCCAATCCTTGAGTTCTTATTTCTTCTTGGAGTGTGTTGCTCTGAAGGCGGTCGCGCAATTTAGTCGTGTTGAGTTTGCGCCACACCCATCCCGCCGGAGGGGGTCGGTCACGCTGTGGGGCAAGGCCAATCCCAAAGGTTATATATCTATGGTCGCTGGCCGTCTCTTCGTCCATTACTGCCCAGTCTATGACCCTACTTGCCAACTCCGGAGATGCCGCAGTCACATCGAGAATGGAGCTCCAATACCCCCTCTCAAAGGTAGGGGTGTCGCCGACATTACATAAGGAAAGGTCCAGTTCCGCCAATGCCTCCAACAGGAGCCTTCCCCTTGAGTTTGTTTCGGGGGACCCCCACTCCACTGCTTTGGCATTGAAGTCGCCTCCGATCACCATCGGTTTCGAGTGCTTCCTCATGCTGTCCGTGAGCTTCCACATTTGCTCTTCGTACTCCCTCCATTCCTCGTTAGGCGGGAAATAGCACGAATAGGCTATTAAGTTTTGTGTTTCTATCCACACGAAGCACTGCCCCGCTCCCCATCTCTGGACTGCCACCCGGTCGCTGATGAGGATAGCGGCTTTTCCCTCGTTGGTCTGGAACCAACCGTCCCTCATCTCACGGTGCGGCTCACTAAGCAGTGCGATGTCGACTGATTTTGCTGTTATAGTGTGGAGCAGCAAATCTTGGGCAGCCCTCGCGTGGTTTAAATTAACCTGGAGGAAGTTCGTAGTTTGTCTGTTTTTACTGTTGTCGCTGGCTTTGCCGGAGCTCTCTTTCTGCGGGACAGCTGAAGCTCGTGGTTCTGTGACCAACTTGTTTGCAGGTAAGGCAAAAGGGTTCGCTTTCTTTGCAATCTCTTGCAAAATGGCAATTTTTCCCGCATTTTAGGCATTTCTCTGTCCGGTCTTCTGCCCTACAGTTATTCTGATTGTGGCCCGGCTGCCAACATCTGTTACACCTCTTCACCAGGGGCTCTTCTTGTATTCGGTTCGAACTTCAAGTTCGACTAGGATGTCCCCTGCCCTGGTTTTTCTCATTGCACTAATGAGTAGGGCTTCCTTCGATTCTCTTATCGCTTTCCTTACTCTACTCATCATGTCACCAGGATTTTCAGGGTTGGCCTTAATTATTACGGCATCCTTTCTTTTTGGTTGCTCTACTGTTCTTGTTTTTTTTCTTCTGTAGGATACTGTTTGGTATGTGTCCTGTGTTGCGCTTTCTACACCGTATATGTGGCGTTCCATGATTTCTCTCTGCGCTCTTTCGTGGAGGTCCAAGTTTGCCTGGTTTCTAGTTGCCGGGGGATTTTGGTCACCGGTCCGGCTCTGCGTCTTCACATTTGTGACTTGTCGTTTTGTGGCTTGTTTGATCTCCCCAGTACCTTTGTTTGGCTGGTTCTTTGCCAGTACTTGTGCAATTGTGGGTTTTGTCGTGGGCACTTTGGCTAAGTCTTCCATTTTTTCCCCAATTGTTTTCAGGTGAACGTTTGTTGCTTTTGCTACCTCTTTGACTTTAGACGTCTCTTCTTTTGTTTTCGTTATTTCCATTAATAATTCGTTGTTCTTCTTTTGCAGATCCTTGATCATGTTGCCCTGGGCCTGAATGGTTTTTAGAATTCCCCCCAAGGTATCCTGCTGTCTTCCATAACTATCTCGTAGTTTCTTAATTTCGGTTATATACTCTTCTGCTGGGGGTAGGACTACTTTGTCCTGGCCCACAGTACTTTTCGTGACGGCATCCTGTGTGTCGAGTGGTTCAGTTTCCGTCGCCATTCTCTTCTTGAAATCTCGCTTGTACGCTGTTTTAATGAGCTGGAGCTGACTTATTAGCGTTGTTTTGTATGGACCATAGATAGACCTAGTTTGAGGGGTGTTGAGTCCCTCCGTAATCTTCTTGATGGAGTCTTCGATTTGGATGTAAGTTGGATCATCCGTTAAAGAAAGTTTTCCTAATCGCTTTCTTGTTCCAGTAGCTTCTTGTTGCGTCCCGGCCTGGTCGACCACCGGGAGCGCAGAGCAGTCGCTGGGTGACGGTCGTGTGGCGCCTGCTCCAGCACAGCCATCCACGACCGGTACTGGGGTATCCCCCCCCTGCACCGTAAACGTTTTATCATTATCATTGTCCATTTCATGAGCGTGTCGGAGATTTTTTGGGCAGGGCCTCTTACCCTGTTACCTCTCGCGTTAGCCTTGCAGGTTCCTCTCTTCCACCGGGGTTGGGTACCCGATCTCAGAGATTCCCCCGCAAGCTACCAGGGACCACCACGTGGAGGTGCGAGTAGGATTTTGGCCCCCTTGTCACTGCCTCCCCTCATCGCTCCCCCCCCCCCCACTATCACTAGCTAGAGGGTTTGGTACATGAGGTGGAGACATCGCAGGTAACGTAGGTTCCCCCGCTTCCGTCTCCATTTCCACATTTGTCTCTCCCTCTTTTTTCTTTCCAAGTTCCTTAAATGAAACCCTGGAAAGGTTCAGGAAGGGTTTGTACTGTAGTTCCTGGATTTTAGTCCAGGACTTTACATCGACCAGCACAATAATTTGCTGGCCTTTCTTGTCTGGCTTCTTCTCCACGACCCTCCAGTTCTCTGTATTGAGTCCTGGGTTTTGGAGCATCAGCTTTTTGAGAATGGTTGCCGGTTCTTGTATCTGTCCCGGTATCCATGCCATATCCCTCACAGGCTTAGGGATATCCTTGGCGTCCAAAACACCAAGTTTGGCCCCCTCCCAGGGTTTACTTTCCGACACCAGCCAGTCCTTAGTGGTCTGGTCTGAGCAGGAAGCAATCATCAGCCCCCCTTTCGGTTTTACTTCGGAGAACCGTGGTGCAGTTTCTCCCATCTCCATTGCGTCCAGCGCTTTGACCAACATCCCTCTTACGAGGTCGTTTTGCTCGGCGCTGAACGTGTTCTCTGGATACCCTTCTGGCACTATTGCCATTCGGATATCCGTTAGGGCAGAATTATAGGAAGTGGTAGGTTCAATGCCCCTACCCTTCTTCCTTTGTCTGTCCACTCCTACTGATGTGCTACCATCCGACCGGTTTCGCTTTTGCCCCCCGGTCGAGGTTTCCCTACCATCTTTTGTTTAAGCCTCGAGGTTTCTGCGACTAACAACTGAGCTACCCCTCAGCCTTGCATCCTTTAAGCGTCGCAGAACCATAGAAATCGGGAGATTTTTATAGTGGTATCTGTCCACGTAGTCCAGGCGGTTAAGCCAAGACCCTCGTGCTCCTTGTCACTACTATCCCCGCAGAATCGTAGTCTGCAAAGGAGTCATTGCAGCCCACAAGCGATTTACGATTTGATCTTTGTGTTTGCCGATTAGTCTGGTTTCCTCCACTACAACCATCTTAACCATTAAGAGGATGGCAAGGGCCGGACATAAAGAGTTTTTAAGTCCCGGCCGGTCCCGACCACCCCCCGTCGGCCGATGAGGGGTTTAGCCTCACCGCCCGCCCTGGAGTACATGCCTCCGGTTTCACTGGAAACACGCTAGCCCCCTCACCACGTCAAGGTTGCAAACACCTGGAGGGGGTACATATTGTAGTGCTCTTTCTCTCTGTCCTCTTACTAAAAATAGGTCGTTGGTTCTCGAAAGTAAAATGGTTACATGGAAGACAATAAAAAACTGACAATCTAACAACGTATTTATTTGTAACCTGAACAAACAAGAACAATTTCATAAAAGCAGGACTTACACGAAATTCGCTAGACAGCACGTGTAACTCGGGCACTTTCTTCAAATATCTTCTTACAGAAACTTGTCTTGGTATTCGCGTTGTCAAACTTCGTGATCAATGAACTTTCCAAAAAAAAAACCTCCTTGGCAAAAACACACCTCCACTCCAACTTATCGGTTTGTAACCACACGACTTGCTTCTATAGCTCTCAAATTTCAACTTTATACTATCACTTGCCTCTCGGACTCTCTATTTACCACCCCCTTATACGACTTGCCTCTCTGGCTATCAATTTACGACTGACTGTTCTCTTCTTTATTTATCTTTTTTTTTATCTCCTTGGTTTTTCTTTCCGTGTTCAATTTTTATTGGTTCTTGCTATTTCCCTTTATTTTTCAAAAAAATCAAGATTAGAATTTTGTTTATGTTCCGCTGCTTGTGCTTGTTCGTGTACTGCCCAGCTGCATTCGTGTAAGTCGCTAAATAACAATAAATAAATAAAATACACACATTAAAAATTTTACAACAATGAATTAATTTACTGCAACATCAAACTTAAACTAAACAATGTAACTAAAACTAACGAACAAACTTAACATGAAATGGAAAATAATTTTGAAAACGGAACAAAAATCCTGCCTTTATTGTTCATCAGGTTGCAAAGTCAGTTCTTTATTTCTAAATTACGCAACTCACTTTCCATTTCTTTAACAGAACACAACATTTCCCCCCGTTGTGTTGAATAAAAGTCAAATCGGATGATGTTAAATATTTTCGCGGACTTTTCTTCAACAAAACGTTCTCAATTTGAAATCGTAAACATGGTAGTTTAAAATATTTAATTTGAACGATAGTTATTTGTAAGGCAGTAATTCATCTTCATTAAAATTTTATATTGACAGAAATAATAAAAAAAAACTTTTAAAAATAAATTATTTTTTTTTTTTAAATTCTTCTTATTCTCTTGGGCCGTCATTCTTTCTCAACATCTTATACACCTTTTGTCAATTATTCTCTTCCTTCGCTCATGCACTCCTTCCACCTATTCATTCCTTTAACCTATTATTTCCTATTGATATTCCTATTCAAATTCCTATTTGATAAAAATCTTTGGCAAAAATATCACCTCTTCTTCTTTACTTCAATTGCTTTTTCAACTTTTTCTTCGATCGGTCGTTACCTCCGGCTTTTAAATTTTGCATACTGACATTACTAGGTTGCACCCCTTTATCCCCTCTCTTAACTTCCTCAACTTTCAATCGACCTTTTAACTTACTTGTGATATATCCCTTTTTTTTTTTAACTATAATACCTACGCGAACTGCTGGTAAAACATTATAATTCCTCTTCGCTACCTTCTTCTTCTTTTATTTGTAATGGCCTCTTGACAGTATACATTTTCATTAATTATCTTGTTATCGTTGACTGGTCCCTCATACGTAAGTAAGATTTTTTTAGCACAATGACTATTTTTATTGACGTTTGTCATATTTATTTTGACATTTGACGTTTCTGTTATTTAAATTATGTTTTCTAACTTTTGCCTAAAATTGATTTGGTTATTAATTTCTAACTTATACTAAAATATGTTTTTTTTTTTTTTTTATGTAAATTTGTGAACTAATTTATGAAACTTTCCATCTCTTCTTTTTCCCGGCTACCCAAAAATTTGTAAAAGAAAAGCGTAACCTTTTAATTATCTTGCTACATACCCTTTTATTTTCATTAAACAATCCATCACGTTTGTTTAATATGTGATTTATTTGATTTAAATATCTCTTATCACATTGAATATTTTCGACGTCTGCCATATAATTTATTTTGACGTTTGGCAGTTTTGATTTGTTTTCTAGTTTATATTTTATATTTGACGTATCCGTTACTTGACTGACATTTTTTAATTTTTTTAGAAAATGAATTTTATCATTGATTTCTAATTTGGACCTAAAAATGTTTTGTTCCGAACTTTCGCATGGAATTTGTTTCCGATCTATTTCTATCCTTTCTTCGTCCTTAACCTTCCCCACACAATTTAACATGTCTTTTTTAGATATTTTTGGGTTAATCCGATTATCCCCATAAAATTTTGTATATCTGTCAACGTCTCCTTCACGACTTAAATGTGTCCTAAATACTTCCACAATATCTCCCACTGTCCTTTCGTTTGTATCCCGTTTAATTTCTGATACTTCCGTCTGTATTTTATTGATTTTTTTGTGTGTTTTATCCATTCTACATTCGAAATTCTCCCTATCTTTGGTCATTGATTCAATGTGACTTTTTATGCAATCTGCGTTTGCTTTTATATTATTTACGTTTGATTCTACCCGTTCATCTATTTCTTCCATTCTCTTATGAACCACATTAAATCTTTCATTCAGTTCCTCTTTGATCATTTTATTTGTCCCATCAAATCTAGCATTAATTTCATCCATTCTTTTATTTGTCCCATCAACTTTAGTATTAATTTCATCCATTCTTTTATTTGTCCCATCAAATTTAGCATTAATTTCATCCATTCTTGTATTGATGGCCAATATTGCCTTCATCAATTGATTATGTTTGTCTTCCTTGTCGGGAACGATAATCTCAATCTCCGTTTCCCCCCTTTCTACCATGCTTTCATCACCACAAACATGCATCAAGTTTGGATCTTTACTCCTTAGATTCATTTGGTATAATTTATTTTTAATTTATTTTGATGTTAAAAATTTTATTTGTTTAATTTAAAATTGTATTTATTTACTGCCACGCATGTAACTATTTTTTTCGAGCCTCGACGTTGTGCGCCAATTTATTTATGTAGTGCTCTGTCTCTCTGTCCTCTTACTAAAAATAGGTCGTTGGTTCTCGAAAGTAAAATGGTTACATGGAAGACAATAAAAAACTGACAATCTAACAACGTATTTATTTGTAACCTGAACAAACAAGAACAATTTCATAAAAGCAGGACTTACACGAAATTCGCTAGACAGCACGTGTAACTCGGGCACTTTCTTCAAATATCTTCTTACAGAAACTTGTCTTGGTATTCGCGTTGTCAAACTTCGTGATCAATGAACTTTCCAAAAAAAAAACCTCCTTGGCAAAAACACACCTCCACTCCAACTTATCGGTTTGTAACCACACGACTTGCTTCTATAGCTCTCAAATTTCAACTTTATACTATCACTTGCCTCTCGGACTCTCTATTTACCACCCCCTTATACGACTTGCCTCTCTGGCTATCAATTTACGACTGACTGTTCTCTTCTTTATTTATCTTTTTTTTTATCTCCTTGGTTTTTCTTTCCGTGTTCAATTTTTATTGGTTCTTGCTATTTCCCTTTATTTTTCAAAAAAATCAAGATTAGAATTTTGTTTATGTTCCGCTGCTTGTGCTTGTTCGTGTACTGCCCAGCTGCATTCGTGTAAGTCGCTAAATAACAATAAATAAATAAAATACACACATTAAAAATTTTACAACAATGAATTAATTTACTGCAACATCAAACTTAAACTAAACAATGTAACTAAAACTAACGAACAAACTTAACATGAAATGGAAAATAATTTTGAAAACGGAACAAAAATCCTGCCTTTATTGTTCATCAGGTTGCAAAGTCAGTTCTTTATTTCTAAATTACGCAACTCACTTTCCATTTCTTTAACAGAACACAACAATATATATAATAAAAGAAAGTAAATAGAAAAGTGGTGCATAAAGCATTTAAAAATACCATTAATGAAAATTACTATTAAATATCGTAAGAAATGAAAGATTATTATAATAATAACTAATACCTACTAAATACATGTATAATACACAAAATTAATTATGCTTGACTTAGTTAGACAGAAAAGAAAGAAAAAATGTGTGCTTTACAGGGTTAATATCACTTCTCATCTCCATCACTTCCATCAGTAATTACAAAATTAAATGAAAATTACAGTAAATCAAAAAATAAGTAAGAAAATTATTAATACTGTTCCCCTCCATATCTCCTAATCTATAGAGTTTACCAAAAAAATTTATAGATCCATTTTTGTAGAAAATTTTACGGCCTTAAATTTTGTATAGAATGGTATTTTCTGTATCTTCCATCATTTTCGAGATATTTGACAAAAACTGTGTAAACGTATGGTTTTGACTCCTTATCCCCGGGAGACTTTTTAGTACTTATAGAGGAACGAGTAATGAACATTTTGTGGCAATTAAACCTTTTATTTTTTTGATTTCCCGGTTTAGGTGTTTTTTAGTCTGATTGTACTGTACTATAATGCTTTTAATATTTTTGGAGCTTCAAACCTAAATCCGTTGTGATCAACTAAAATAGTTTTTTCACCAATATTTTTTTTTAGGTAGGCAATAAAATCGAAGTACTATGCTACTTTTGTTTCAATTCGAGCATTCTCCAAAAACATTTCACCTTCACAGATTCTAATAGCCTCAGCAGTTATTCCTTTACTTGGCATAATGTAAGTATTAAAATTTTGTTTTTGGCAAGAAGCTGCAATTTGACAAATTTCTGCCGCTTCTTCCAACGCACTAGTTTCTAAATCAAAAATAACTATATGTACTCCATCTTGATTAATATTGGTTTGAGTCACGATAGGTTGAGGAAGAGCTTTCGAAATATCATTCAGCCCACACCCGGATTCATAAGTGACGCCTTCTTGCTTTTCTACACGTACACATGTTAATTTTCTTTGTTTTTCAACATTGCTCGCCGTTTTATTATGTTCTGTGGTCGATTCTTTTATCGTTCTAGTCAATCAAATATTTTCTTTTGACTGACGATATTTTTGAGTATTTTTTCCAGGAGATAGACATAGTTTTTCATTAAGTTTGAAAACATATCCAGCCATTTAAAAAATGGCTTCATAGAGGAATTCTTCGTGTGGTTCATATCTGACCACTTTTCCACTTTGTTAACACTCTCTTCTTACTGCCGCTATTGTTGAAGAATCATCATCACGAATTAAGACTCCAATACTTGCATTTTCTTTATCTAATAATTAATTTTTTACAATCAAAATTCAACATCTCTTTGCACTTTCAAAATAGTTTCACTCGATAGTTTCCTCCTCATCGTTGAGTTGATTTAAAGCAATCAAAACGTCTTTTAAATTTCCTTTTTTATCAAGTTCCTTTCTACTGAGAGCATCTGCAATGAAGTTATCGGTTCCCTTTTTATACTTGATATCAAAATTAAATTTTTGGATTAATAAAGACGATCTATAAATTCGGTTATTATTAAAGTTTGTTTTCATTAAATAAGTTAGAGCTGAATGATCAATCTCTATTGTGAATGTATTTCCTAATAAGTAAAATTTAAGTTTGTTAATCCAACATTTCTTTTTCCGAATATGTATACCGTATTTCACATCCCCTTAAAACCATTGATGCAAAACAAATTGGAACCTCAACTTCGTCTTGGATTTGTACTAATACTGCAGATACTGCGTAATCGCTAATAGGTAAAAGTTTTTAAAATGATTCTTTTAAAATGTTGAATGAACTTTCTTGTTCTTCTCCCCATTTCCACTTAACATCTTTTTTTTAGTAATTTAATTAAGTTGATCGTCTTATCTGAATATTCCGGTATAAATTTCTTATAGTAATTCATCATTCCTAAGAATCCTCGTAAGGTTCTTATATTTTGTAGTTGCGGATAATTCCGTACTTGTAACCGTTCCGTGTCTACAGAAATCCCCTTTTCACAAATTTTATACCCTAAAAACTTTACTTCAGTTTGAAAAATTGACACTGTAGGATTGAAACTAGGCTGTTGGTTTGGTCGTTTAATATCAACAAATTATACAAGAAAAGATAAAATAATGCACTAACAACCCGTCTTGAAGTTTTTTCCAGTTGAGCACCCGGCGTGATACTGACCTACTTCGGGGTTGGTCCTACCGAAGTTGACCGCGCTACCCTTAGTTAAAGCCGCACCCCGCTTTGTCGTTATCTACTCCTACAACTCGGGCTCTCCTGACAAATTACGTTTCCCCTGAAACGTGCCAATATCCTCTTGAACGTCACTATAAAAATCTTCGAAATCGTGATTGGTAATCCATGGTTTCATGAACTCTTCGGCCGTAGATGTCTGTCGCGGTCCGTCGTGATTGCCTACCTTCGTCACTAGGTACCGATCGCTTCTCAATACTTTGTCGATTTGATAAGGTCCCAAATATTTCGAAGCAAACTTTAACCCTGGTCCGAATTGCGTTCGTTTAATTGCCACCAGATCACCTTCTTCATAATTTCGCGCTTGTTTTCACCGTACATTATAGTCCCTTTTGTTTTCCGCTTGCATCTTTAAAATACTATCTTTAGCTTGACGTCGCAATTCATTGCGATCATCTTGAAACATATCTATCCATTCCTTTTCAACCAATTCGCGAATCGTTGGATCGCTGTTCATCCTCATATGCGTTCCGAATAAAAGTTCGAACGGCGTCGGTCCTATGCTTCTATGCGGTGTAGCATTTAAGTACTTTTGCGCCGTCTCAAGATATTTAAACCATTCATCCGGTTTAGGCGCCGATAATTTCGTCAATAGCGGAATAATAGTTCGATTTACCCGTTCAACCTGCCCATTTCCCCTCGGCACGCCTACCGTAATTAGACTATGTTGAATATTCTCATCTTTGCAATATTCTTCAAATTCGTTCGATGTAAACGCCGTTCCGCGATCGGATACTATTTTACGCGGAATCCCGAAGATCGCTGAGTGTCTTTTCAATCGCGTTAACACTTCCGCCGTAGTAGTCGACCGCGTCGCGTATAACCACACAAACTTTGAAAAGGCATCGATAACCACGAAAATGTGTCTGTAACTTTTGCGCGTCGCCTGCAGTGGCCCTAAGTGATCGATATGATAAACCGCGAGCGGTACTTCACCTTTATCGATCGGATACAAAAATCCTTCTTGTTTCCCGCATTTTTTCTCCGCCGGAATGCACGGAACACAGTTACGCAACACTTCATCGATCCTTTTACGCATATTGGGGAACCAATATTCCCGTTTTATTAAGAGTTCCACCTTAGCCGACGAAAAATGTCCTTTCTCATGTACCATCTGTACAATTTGTGCTTGCATTGAATCCGGTACAATTAAATACATTTCACCGTCGATTTTCTTATATAACAGTGCATTGTATATCTTATGTTCGCTGCCCGCCTGCTTCGCCACTTCGAAAATGTTTATTAACTGTCTATCTTTCTGTTGCGCCTCGCGTATCCTTGTAATTAAACTAAAATCGCACTCTTTTATTAAAAGACACGTTTCCGTAGGATTTCGACTAAGTGAATCTACGTGAGTCATGTTCTTGCCCGGTCGGTGTTCGATCGAATAGTCGAACTCCTCAAGAAACAATGCCCATCTCGCGACACGTACACATAGTTCTTTTTTACTCATCGTTTGCGTAAATGCCTTACAGTCAGTCACTATTTTAAATGGAATTCCTATTAAATAAACTCACCACTTTTTCAACGCTCGAATTATCGCTAACACCTCAAGTTCATAGCTGATGTACTTTTCTTCGCTCGGAGTCGTTTTTCCGCTACCATAAAATACTGGGTGGAATGCGTTATCTTCTTCACATTTCTGTAGTAGTATCGCACCGAAACCGTACATGCTCGCGTCAGTATGCAGTTCCGTTTCCGCATTTACCCGATACAAACTTAACACTGGTTTTTTACATAACGCCATTTTAAGTTGTAAAAATGCATGTTGCTCTTGTTCGCCAAACTTAAAGTTTACATCATTTTTTAACAAGTTTGTCAATGGTCTCGCGATTAGAGAATAATTTCTTATAAACTTCTTAAAATACCCCGTAGTCCAACGAAACTTTGTACCTGCTTAGTACATTTTGGTACGGGAAATTTGGAAACCGCGTTCGTTTTATGCATCGACGGCCTCACGCACCCCATTTCGATTTCGTGTCCTAAAAATTCGACTTTCGTTTTTAAAAACTGGCACTTCTCCCATTTAATTATTAACCCGGCTTCACTTGCGACTTTTAGGACTATTTTTAAATTAGCTAACGCACTTTCGTAGTCTTTAGCCGGAACTATTAAATCGTCTACATAAATTAAAACTATACCTGCGTCAATTAATTGTTTAAACACTCTCTTTATAAACTTTTGGAACACAGCTGACGAATTACATAGACCGAATGGTGCTCTCAAAAATTCAAATTGTCCGTCCGGCACTATGAAAGCCGTATATTTTTGGCTTCTTTTGTCCACACGCACATGAAAAAAACCGTTTTTTAAGTTAATCGTGCTGAAAACTCGCGCTCCCTGTAATTGATCTAATTGATCATCCATCAATGCCATCGGGAACCTATCTTTAATCACCTTTTTATTTAATTCGCGAAAATCTACACACAGTCTAATAGATCCATCCTTTTTCTTCACGAGAACCACCGGACTTGCGTATTCACTTATAGAAGGTACCACAATTTTTTCACGCAGCCATAAATCTATCTGTTCGTTGACAATTTCCCTTTCGGCCTGGGCTAACCGCCTGGCGCGTTGGTATACCGGCACCTCGTCCTTTAAAATAATAGTCATAGTTACGCCCACGTCACACTCCTTATTTGGTGCGTAACTTGATATTAATTCGTTTACCACGTCCCTGTAGGCCGGTATGACATCTATTTCGTTCACAGCATGTGCAATTTCCATGTTAAATATGGCATCCTGTTCGGTTCCTTGTGTGCTTGAGTTTGCCGATAACGCCTCTATACGGATCTTTCCTGCTGTGATACGCATATCCACAGCATTTAGAAAATCTGTACCTAGCAGCATCTGGTGTTTTAAAATGTTGTTCGGAACGACATGCATGGTAATATTATACACTTGACCGTCAATTATTGCATCTGTTTGACACCGCCCCATCGTCTTTATTTTTCCCGACCCGATTCCCTTAAACATAAGTTGGTCTTTTGTCAGCACTGGAGCACCGATTTCCACATGTGTATCCGCCCTAATTAATGTCAGATCACTTCGCGTGTCCACAAGTGTTCTTACCCGATGACCGTTAATATTAATGTCTTTGAAATATTCTTTCCCGCCGCACTGAGAATATTCAACATCGTTTCTTTCGTCACAGGAAATTGCATAATTGTTTGTTGTCGTAGCGGTTCTAACCTGGTTAATATTTTTCGTATATGTTTGAAATGTTCTTCTATATTTTTACTAAATATTATCATGTCATCAACATAATGACTACAGAATTATATATATTTTCTAGATTGTTCATTTAACGGAATCAACCAGAATGAATTCTTTAAATCTAATTTTGAAAAAATTGTGTTACTTCCAATGCTCCCTAATAAACTATCAACGTTACGCGGCGCTTCAAATTATGGTTTGCACAGTTCATTTAACCACCGCGCGTCGAGGCACAAACGTATTGATATATCTTTCTTTTTCACGACCAACAAAGGGTTGATGAAGGAAGTACTCGACCGTTCGATTATCCCATCCTTTATCATCCATTTTATGGTTTGCAAAACTTCTTGTTTGTATGCATGCGGTATTGGGTATACTTTACATTTGAAACTTTCTTCATTTTGAACAACTAATTTGTGCTCATAACCTTTTGCAACTTTATTTTGTTTATTGAAAAGTGAATGATGTTCTTTTAAAATTTTTATAATTTGAGCACAAAATTTTCTTGGGCATTCAATTTGAATTCCAGATAAATCTTCAAGTTTGTGTTCCCTTCCTGAAATGTGCC
The DNA here is from genome assembly GCA_958510845.1 of Cantharis nigra. Classification (NCBI taxonomy): domain Eukaryota; kingdom Metazoa; phylum Arthropoda; class Insecta; order Coleoptera; family Cantharidae; genus Cantharis; species Cantharis nigra. The sequence continues at coordinate 63,712,145 of OY294028.1, forward strand.
CTAATAATTTTTCCCGTTTCTGAATATTTGCACAAATTTTATCCTCCCGTGTGACTTCCCAATTGACTCTACCCCCTTATACTTCCAAATATTTTTCCTTAACGTTTATACGACTTTTGAATTTATCTAAAGCCGCTTTTACATCTATATGTTTTCACACAGGACTTCTCATATGAGAAATATTTCGGTGTTTACACTGTATGTTTTCTCATGGCCAATCACTCATAGGAAAAAACATACGTAAAAACATAGCAAAACATAGGTACTCTTTCGAAATAGAACGGAGTCTATTCGTGTATGAGAAAACACAGCACATACGAACGAAAGGTGGCGAACATATACGAAGCTAGTTGACAACTTTGAAAAAAGAAAGGTTAGGTATGCTGCTTTGTAAACATACGGTAAACATTAATAATGAATTTAAATTAATTAATTATTAAAATTAATTTTAATTAATCTTTCTACATTTTTTTCTTTTGCAATAACAGGAACATCGCCGTTAAAGTGTAGTACTACAAATATATAATTTCGTAGCACAATATTATTTTAATTTCTCCGCGTCTAAACGCCTGAGTTTCGAATATACCGGCGGACCTGTCATATTCAAAAAGTGACGTAGGTATGTCATGTTTTGCTGTAGCTTTTTTTAAACCGGGTTGGGTTACTTCGGGAAAACCTTTTAACGAATTTAAAATTGGTTCGCTCATGTTTGGCGAAAATGTTGTTAAAGATAAAAATGGAAAATTATTCGTAATTTGTCCTGGAATTGACAGTTTTGTTAAATTGTCAATGAGAGCCAACGTAAATACGTGTGGTCTCTGGAAAATGACTGTAGGAACTCTGTTTATGTCCTGGATAACAAGTCTCTTGGTAACTTTTTAGAGTAGACGCGATTCCACACAAAAAAGCATCAACTGGATCATGTAGACACGTTTGGGAACTTGGCGCTTTTTGTTTCTTGGCATCTTTCTCTGCTAATATGTAGGTCATTAGCTTGCTTGCTGGCGATTCTTCTGGTTTCGCTTTACGACCAGGAATCTTCCTTTTGGTTGCTGAAGGTATAGCGAACTTATCATTTTTTGCAGATAATTGATTCTTACTTGGTACTTGGACGATTGATTAGTACTTTGACGATTCTTTTAACCATATTATACTTGTATCCTCACTAGTGCCTGTTAACATTATTTCTTCTCCAGTGTGATGTTCGTCTGGTGTACCGTCAATTCGTCGCGGACAATTCGAAAAAAATAATTAACAATAAAATAAAAAATATGAATTATATTTGCAATTTAAAATTATGCGCAATTCCTCGGAGATAATCCAAAATTGGTCTGCTTTTTTAATGTATCTATTAAAATACATTATTTTACAAAATTGTTTCTCTTCATGTTTTGTAATTTGGTGATAGTTACATTGTCCGTAAAAAAGAGGTATCCGCGCGAAGATATGCATCATGCGACGAACTGTCTTATGCGACGAATTGTCGCACGCGACGAATTGTCCGTGACGAATTGCCCGCGACAAATTGACGTAATCCTGTTCGTCTACATTGCTGAAATTTTCTTCTTGGGGCTTTCTTTGAAGAGAAATTCCAATTCAACATCTTCTTCATTGCCTACTTGTGGCACGTTAGTTAAGTCCTCCCTTTCACTGAGATGAGGTAATAAGAATGTGAGAATGTCCTCATACTTATACTTTCGGATTTTTGTAGCAGCCTGTCCAGATTTTGTTTTTCTTTTCTGAAGCGTCCTACGTAGCTGATCTCGAATAGAATTCCATTTCTTTTTTACATTCATCCACTCCATCTGTAACAAAGGTTTCAATTCCTCCAAGAGTAAATTTTTTCCGTTTTGAAATTGACCGATCGGGTGATAGTCATACGGTTTTACCTATAAGAATAAACGTAATAAATGTTTTCAAAAACTTCGTTTTTTTCGAGAGGTGGGTGCTGCTGCTTGGTCTAGAGTTTGTTATTACGAAGTACTTTTCTCCCCCAAAAGGGCTTTAAAATCCCTGACCCGCAGGACGAGTCCCCTCCTTGTAAGCCTTAATTCGTTCGTTTCCATGCATTTCTTCAAAGCTACTCAATCTAAAACATAAAATTACCAATTTATAGAACAGAAAATTTACTATCAAATTCAATCGGAAAACTTTGTGAGAAATGCATCATTAATAATAAATTTATGGTAATGTTTTAAAGTAGTTTGTAAGTCATACTTGTGATAATATTTTACTGTGGCCAAAAAGTATTAATCCTGGCTCGAACAATTCCACTACAACAAAATTCTACAATTCACCTTCATGTAATTTCTGATCTTGCATTTCGAATGATATTTACCACTCATCAAATATGAGTGTATTTATATTTAATGCTGTATTTTTCTTCAGTGTATTCAAGAATTTTTTTCCTTTATTATAAAACGCAGACGTTGTGTCGCACCCGTAAATGCTTGACTGAAGAGTATGACGTCTTTTAAATGACTAGACTCTTGTGTGGAGAACACTGCAGTTGCCACTTGACCAATCCCCTGCTTGATGAAATAGATGTCTGTTGGAGTCAAAGCAATTAGCAAGACGAGTAGGTCGACATCTTGACCAACAACTGCGACTTTCTGATGGCGAATCAATTGATAAACTGCCGTCGTAGCTATCAGTCGATTAGTATCTTCTGATGCTTGCTTCACGTCCATACCACCTTTCATCAAATGTTTAGTAAGAAAGCTGATCCATCTGCTTTTATTCTTATCATTTCGTCGGTGTGAAATCAAACCGATATAACTGCAAAATGCAGTATATCGGTTCGCTTCGGAGTGCTTTTTTAACTTCTTTTTCAATGGTTGAGTGAACTGAATCTCCCTGGTTTTGGGTGTGACCCTTTACTAAAAATTTGTGTCCGATAGATTTTATGTTTTTTAATGTTGTAACAGCATATTTGTACATTGCCATCAATAAGTTATTTTTTTGTTGTCCACAATAATTATCGCTGTAAAATACGACGTCTATTGGACAGTCAGCTTTGTCATTTAAATGTTGCAGATATTTCAGTACACAGCTCCTAATCTCAATCACTTCTCTTTTTCCCTGTGTTTCATCCCAAGTGTAACAGTTTACCGTTTTGTCGCCCTTCAGTTCAGCAATTGTAAAATTGTAAACGGCTAGCTTTGAAATGTAGTAGTAGGAAGACGTTTCCCCCTGCGGACATTACAGCACTACTTGTAGGTCGTATACTGCTACGACGGTCGAATCTGTGGTTTTTTTTGTTGTTCTCCTTTTCCAGTCTGGACAAATCCTTTTCTAGAATATGATTCTCATATTCTGTCGTATTTTGTTTCGGGTTTTAGTAAATAAGATAAACATCACACTGATCTTTCTTCAGTGTGAAAAAAGAAAAGTTGTATGACTTGAAAATAGCTCTGTACTGGTAGTAGCTGATTCCTGCAAGGTTTGACTCTTTTCTTTCTTTTAGATAATCTCTGTGAAGTTCGGAGATAGATTTTCCACCATCGATATACTACCTAGAACTTTGAGACCTGCAGTAATGACTAGGAATTTTGGGAAATTTTTCTATGTGAACGCTGGCACTCCTCATGAGTTCTTCATCCAACTTTCGATTCTTTCCATGCTTGCCTCTCATTTCCAAGCTTAGCACACCTGTGCTTTTGTCTGTTTTTTTAAAGGTTGTATGAATAGCTCTGTCCGATAAGTCAAAAGTGTTTTTAAAAAATTGTTTGCATACCCTCATTTTTCTCCTTCTTTCGTTATCGAGTATGATTGATTAGAGCTCCATTCCCTTGTACAATTCAATGTAATCCTCTGATACTTGGGAACAACTGCTTGTGTACTATCTTTTATGAATCCTCTTTTTCTCCCATTTCCCAAAACATTGCAAAAATCTCTTTCCCATAGTTCTCATCAAGTTTTTCAGTGCACTTTTGGGTCCAGTTGTGGGAAGGAGGCTTCATGCTTCGTTTGTTCACCCTTCCTCGGGTTTTAGACTCGTATTCTTGGGAACGGTACGATTCGCCACGACACGACTCACCGGGAACTATTCGCCGTGGCACGATTCGCCGTGAGTTTTTTATTTTTATCCATTCAGTAAGTAATCTTTGATTATCATAAAAATGAATTAAATAAATTAAACAAATTAAATAGATAAATTTCTCAAAAGTTAGGCAAAACAACAGTAGTTCTTTATGTTTTCGTTTATTTTCAATTTTATTTAGATTAAGCCTCCAACATTTCGAAATTGTGGGCCAAACCACGAAAGGATTCTAATATATCCCGATTCTCAAAATCATTGACTAATGTCAAGATTGCCTACCATTGCCTCTACGATTTCTTTCGCCCATGTAGTACCTTTCGAACCAATTGGCTAAGGAATAAAATACAGAAAACAACGATAATAATACACCATCTTATTACCTATTGAAGTACTTGAGGATGAATAAATTAGGAAGTGATGGTTGGACATTTAAAATTGTTTGGATTTTTCTTCTTCAAAATGTTATAATACGATTGGTCAATATACCGTTACCAATTAGAAATTGGAAATTTATAACGATAAATTTTAATCCTAACTTAATTGACCTGTGTATTCATGTAAATACAAAAGGTCAACACATCGAATAATTTTCTTCTTGTTTAATTCCGAAGATTATTCATATGTGGCGCTGTAAGCTCTCGGCGAATCGTGCGCGGCGAGTTGTACCCAACCCCGTATTCTTCACCGCAGTTTCGCATCTTCTTTGCTAAAGCTTTTGATACAGTTGATACTGTAGCTTTCAGTCCCCGATAATTCACCCGTAACAATATCATCGGCCAAACCAGACTTCTGAGCTTCCCGTGTCATTTGCTCTATTGATATACTTCATCTGGATCTACCGCTGTCAAGTCAGTCATTGTTGGTGCAGTAACTTCACATTCTAAAATTAATAAAAATATATATTTATCTATAAGCCACCCACCAATGACCATGCAAACGACGAACAGTATTGATTTATATAAATTGAAATGGAAAAAGCCTGAATTTACCAGTCGAAGGGGAAATGTGGTTTTCAATCTCTTCTTGTATAGGATCACATTCCACCCATTCATCATTAGAGAGTGCTTGTAGTTCAATCAAATCAGTATTGCTAGTTTTAGGAACATCTTCAGTACTGCGTTCTAAATTGACTCGTGTCGTCGGTGGTAAAGTATCTGGCACAATTACTTGCCTTTCCCTTTTTGCCGCAAGTTTTGATATCAAAGCTTTATACGCTTTTTCCTTCAACAAACAACAGTATTATAATAATCTGACGAAAAATATTAAAGATATCTTCGAAAACATCACATGAAACTTTGTTTTGATACAATTTAAACTGAATTATTGAAACATATTTCGGTTTTAATTAACATTTTGGTTTATTCGTCGGGAGAAAATTTCTCCGGAAACCGACATTTTGGCATAATTTGCCGGTTTGTTTTAGTTGAGGCATTAATGTTAAGTGCAAACCGGATTATCGGCCAATAAGTCATATCTGGGTAATTATAAAAATGTACTATTGTGAAATAATTCAGTATTACTTAAAGCTGGTTCACACTATGCAATTTCTCATGTGACTTTATCGTATGAAAAATCCTATCTAAAATCATAAGCAATGCGCATTGCTTTTTTTTGTTTTTATGTTACTAAATACCAAAAATTGTACAGTGTGAACATAAAAATATTTCTAATATGACAAGTCATACGATAAGCCACATGAGAAATCTTATAGTGTAAACCAGCTTTTACATGATGGACTTTTTTTTCTTTGAAGTTTTGAAGTGACTGGCGTATTTCGCAATATAGCTGTCTGCTAATAAACAAAATTGCTATTTCCGCGTAAATGCATACCGGCCCAACGCTAGCTGATGGATTTTTATTCAACTTTCCGATAAGCCGTTTGACTTAAAAATAGAAGGGATAAAAAGAAATCTTTTGACACCAACAACTCAAAAACTCATTATTTTCAGTTATGCCGGTTTGATTTCACAGTGACGATTTGATAGAAATTTCTCTTGATTTGCCGTGATTGTCATTTCCTTCTCAAATATTACCACCGTGCGTTTGGTGGTTCTGGAACGCCTGAATCGCTTATACGATTTTATACCGATATCAGTGTCTTCGTAGCCGTCGAAAACAAAAACAGAATTGGTCCCAAAATTTCTTATAATATAATTTTCATATAATTTGAAAACAGCATCGTAGGTGCTTCCAACTCGCCATATAACTTTATGTAGAAAAAATTCACCGTCGATCACCGTTTTATACTCAGATAAATCGATGCTGTTAATTGGCTTGGATGAAAATGCATTATAAAGTTGAGATTTAGTGGATTTTCGCATCATTCCTTGTTCATCGAATAATGAAAGCTGAAAGGGAGCCAACTAGTAATTCAATGCTTCAGCAGCCGATTAACTGTCATTATTAGTGACCTGTAATTCTTTGGAATAGCTGGGTTGTGTTAACAGCCACTTTATCATTGAAAATCGAAATTTCTCGTTTGGCAGTTGCAAGGGATTTCACTTGGATTGTACGCTTCAGTTTTACATCAGAAGCATTCATTCCGATCATTGATTTCAATAAATCATTGTAGCGAATATCATCTATAATAGTTCCAATGGCCCCATGGAACGACATGAGCATATGGAAACCACCCAATCTAACAACCACACCTTTCATGTGAACATGGTCATTAGCCAGCTGTTCGTTTGTCTTCACATACAGAGGTTGACCGAAAGTTAGAAAGGAGGTTTTTTGATTGAGTTTGAGCCATTCCAGATGAGCATAATTCAGAACCGCATTTATTGTATCGAAGTTTGATAGTAGTAAAGTTCACAAACGGCAAACAGTAAACTTGCGCTGCTTCATATTCTTCAGTATGGGTCAGAGCTTTCATATAGCCCCTCCATCTAAGCATACTTGGAATTTGAAAATACTTAGCCCACAGATTAAGATTATACACAGCTGGAAATTTATCACGATCATCGAGAAGAAGTTGAGGTACATCAACAATTGTGATGGACTTCAAACCTGTTTTAGTATTGTCCAATCGATCACAACAGATTACTGCAATAGCTCCTAAGGCTTTGGAACACGAGTTAATTTTGTAATAACTCCTTGGGTACTCACTACTGTTCTGGGAGTTACACAGCAAATACCCTCCCCCATATGGTGTGAAACGTATTAAACCCATCTACACTGCATACATTGTGATCAGCATTGTCAGACACATGTTGAATGTATGCGTCGTTCTCAATTTGTTTATCGTAACTCGTTATAGCTCAAGCTTCATATAAACTAAGATTCGTGAATGATGTACAGAATCCTAGTTTATCCAAAATGTCAATTAGTAGCCAAGTGCCGAATTTCCTACTTAAATAAATTCCAGTTGCTAATTGGATAGACGAAATGAATGACCTTGGACGAACAGTTGAAATCATTGCATGAGCGATGCTATGACGTTTTGCTCTCAATTTCGTTTCTCGATTATTTTTTCCTTTTAATAAAATATCATCCAGCAAAGTCAGGAGAGTCTTCGGGATTTCAGCTTCGACGATTTGAAGTAGCACTTCAGGACATTGATAAGATGACGTCTCATATGGCTGGCTCCTAATGCCCTCAAGAATGATGGCAACAGCAGCACAAACTATAGGTTGTCTTTAGTCTTCTTAGCTTTCAGCTCTATGCTCATTCCAAAAACTCTCTAAAATTTTATAACCGGTGTTGCGGAAACTGTCGGTTTTCCTGGTCTTTTCCAACATCAAAATATCCTCACAGTACTTATTGATGAGTTTTTGCTTTAAGTAGCTGTTGTTTTTGTTCAACCTTCCATTTTATCAAGCAATTCCTTGAAAGTAAATTGGCAATCGTCACTCGTATCCATATAGTTGCATAAGCCCTCAAGTGCAGCCCCGAAATCTGATACTTAATCTTGATGTTTTACCTAGATTATCCTTGGGTATGTACGAGGGTCGTTTAATTTCTAAATTTAACAATCTCAGATCAGTGAAACCGTAGAGCGATGAAATTTTTATAGGTTAATCTCTCATCGATTGTGAACATTTTCGTTTTGGGTAGAAGCCAAATCGATTGAAGTTTAACAGTTTTTTAACGTTTTACCATGGAACTGCCATTGAAAGTTGGGTCCAAATGTGAACTGAGAAAGGTGACTTTGTTGTTTTGCGCATACAGCATCATCAAACAGTGATACGGGGTACGGAGCCAAGTCATATTCCAAATAGGTATGAAGTTTTTCGTTTATCCTTTTCATGACACTAATATTTTGGAACAATAATAATGGATCAATAGCTGTTACTGAATCACGTATTTTAACATTACTAATATTGACGGTTAATAATGGAAGTAATCTATCAGCACGTTGGCATTTGGCATCACCAAAACTGCATCCTATTTTTTTATCCATTCCAGCAATTCCAACTCTCCAAGCATCATGACAATTTATTTTTGCATTGCCAGTAACTTCTGTTGCAATCGACATTATTTTTTCTAGATGAGGAAAAGGATCATAAGAATTGAACCAGTCCAATAATTTTATGAGATCTTGAACGTCTCTTTTTATGCGAGCATTACTTGCATCAACATGCTGCTCTTCAGAGTGAAAATAAAGCCCACAATAATTTTCGTGTCCTTCACTAATATTGCTTGCAGTCAATAGTCCAACCACCCATTTGTTCAAGACACTTTCACATGTACTTCTGCCACATGTGAAGTCACCTTTTGATTTTGATGATTTCATGAAGGACATGTCACTCCAAGTTCCACAGAAATATTTATCCGAACGTTTAATTGAAAAGAAGTCGTTGGTAAGCTTTTGAAAAGTTTCATTATTCATTGCATTTTCTAAATCTTCCATGTCTTGCACATACAAATGTACAGGGTGGCTCAATTTCGATCTTTCTTATGGGGAAATCGGTAACTATAAGAGATATCAAAAAATGGATGGCGCATCCTCGATCTCTTTTTATGAAAAAATCTGAATGGCCAAAACCGAAATTCGCTATCTTTTTTCGTTTTCGAGTTATGGCCAGATGTTCGCTTTCTCGGCTATTCGTTAAATGTGAATATCTCGGTTGTTTGTAACGTTATAGAAAAAATATTTACACCTTCTTCAGACACTTTTTCAAGGAGAATAAACTGAGCTAAAAAAATTTTAAATATTTTCATTTGTTTCCGAGTTATAATATAAAGTTGTGTTTTTTTAAATGAAAACCCTAGATAGCTATGAAATATTTAGATAGAGATTTTTATCCTCTTTTCAATGATATATAACATGTAGGGTCTATTATTTCAGTTTCATCCTGTTATATTAAAAAATGTTAAATAAAAATAAAAGACGATCGAAAAATTAAATTTTGGCTTTGACTAAATAAAATACTATACATATTTTGTCAAAACAAAATGCTATACTGTAGACATTACAAAACAATTGCCTTCAGTTGTTTTTAATATGTGTCTGAAAGTGTTTGAAAGTTTGTGACCCCATCGCCGACAACAGTGAGAAAATGTTCAAATTACAAATTCGAAAGATGTGAAAAACAGTATTCAACAACAAAAACACAGAACTCCAACGAGTGGTGGTCAAATCTACGGAAGAGATTAAGCAGGCGAGCAAAATATGCGTTATGTCGGGTCCGTTGCGAATTTCAGCTTAAATTTGTTTAAGATGTCTTTGTACCCACTATTTAGAAACTGGTAGTCTAACTGTTTGTTACAGTTTAGGGCCGTTGTGCTGATGTACGCCGCCACATAGAGTGTCCGAAACGTCGACGTACAAGTAATTTTGTGTTTGATTGCTACCCACTTAACCTGAAATTCCTTTTTCTACAATTGACAATATGCACAGAAAAGTCAAACGTTTGTTAAAAAAGTTGAAGATCAACTGAATGACATGCGCGTTAGTTTATGAAAAATTACTTACCAATGTGTGAATTATAAGAATAAAGTAAGAATAAAAGTAAATCAAAAAATGGAAATTATTATGATGAAATGTGATCAAAACCAAGCGCAGCCTCGAAGAACAAAAGAAGAATTTTTTTGTTAATAACAAATAAATTGCAATTTTATTTTTAGTTATTTAGTAATAGATACATTTTTCAGATAATATCTGCAAAACATGTAATTTTGGACTTTCCTAATGGTACACAATAATATTTAAATAAACAAATTTTGCAATAACAAAAACAAGGAAAAAAGTTTATAAACAAATAAGTTATCATCTAAGCTTCAAATACATATAAATATTGTATCATGATAAACCACAAAGTAGCTCTGTTTGTTATCACAGTCCTAGTGCAACCCGAACTACACTTAGTACTCTAAAAGCGTTTGGTATGTAACTGCACTTTTTGCACTGATGCATACCAAACGCTTTTAGAGTACTAAGTGTAGTTCGGGATGCACTAGGACTGTGATAAGCGAATTCTGAGTTGCACTCGTTACACTAGTTACTCCGTACTCGATGCACTGGGTTTTGATAACAAACAGAGCTAGTATCATTGTAAATATTAACGAAAGTGCTGAAAACGTGATTTCAGCAAATAAGCAACATACTCCAACTTTGCACTTTAATAAAAAAATCAGCGTTCACCGGACGAAAAAAGTGGAAGAGTCCATTTCTGTAGGAAATTTCATCAGCAATAAAATCCATATGATTTTATTGATCACAAATAAGTGCTATGTACCTTAAATCGCAAAAGACTTCAAAAAGACCAAAATTTCAATTTTTCATATTCACATAGCTGTAAAATAAGTAAAAAAGGTTAAAAAATTTTATTGTGCCATGAAAAGTACCTTTCAAGATTTCCCGAGGACACCTAAATTTTTGCGATTTTTTAATACAATTAGAAACCATCGAAAAAAATTTTTTATCAAAACCCGCGAAACGCGAAAATCACGCGTTTTTGAAGTCCGAAAATTTGACTTCGGCTGCGCGTGCATTCTAAACGGCTGACTTTTTAAACATAATCATTAGAACCATTTTCATAGGAAATTTCATGCTCTACAAAAAAGGTATGTATGGTTTGGTTCCGTATCTAGCATGGTTTAGGAGATATTCAGGTATAACCGGCGAAGGTCCCGTTTTTTGTCTAAATAATCGCGAATTGTTCATCACCCACACATCGCTATCGAGGAGCAAACTTTTGCCAGTATGTAGACCCCAGACCAAACACTTTTTTGCGGGTGGCATCGAATTCTAAATTAGTTCACCCTGAAACACCTAATTTGACTGGTCTATTAGCTAAATTTATGAAACTGATTGGTTGTGTGTGAAAACTTTAAAGCAATATCCGGAAAATAACGCGTCGTTTTATTGCTAGCGTTATAGCGCCCCGTGTGAAAACACCCTAATAGTAGCTAAAGAAACGTGTCTTTTATGGTTTTCCATAATGAGTAAAATGGGAGCTGTCGCTGTACGATTAGTAGAATTTATAAAATGTATCATCCACTGCTCAAACAATTCTGCCGTCATCCATCCAGATGGTGTAGCGGAACCCTGAGTGCCTGGTGGTGCATTTTTAATCATATAATCTTTAAAATATTTCTAGGGAACACTATACCGGGTGCTGAATGAGTTAGCCGAACATAGGAAATTAACATGTAAAAACTTATTTATGCAAATTCCTGCTTCCCTAATTATTTTAATGAAAAAATGAAAGACACAAAAATTATGCAGAAATATAAACTATGAATGATAACATCATTAGATTTCATCTAGCTTTTATTTAAAAGGTCAAAAAATGCTTTCGAAATTGTTAAAATTTTCATTTATCGCACTGGCCATGTAATAAATTTAATTTAATTTCAATTTTCAAATATAATTACCGTGGAAACTTATGGTAACTTATACCATGGCCAGTGCGATAAATGAAAATTTTAACAATTTTGAAAGCATTTTTTGACCTTTTAAGTAAAAGTTAGATGAAATTTAATGCTATTATCATTTTTAGTTTTTATTTCTGCATTATTTTTGTACCTTTCATTTTTTCTCTAAAATAATTAGGGAAGCAGGAATTTGCATAAATAAGTTTTTACATGTTAATTTCCTATGTTCGGCTAACTCATTCAGCACCCGGTATATGGCGGTATCGAATTACCTACAGCATTTATTGCATTGCACATGGTTATCAAAGTGCCCCTTTCATTAGAAACTATATGACCTACTTGCTTCTGTCCCTTTTTGGCTATTATTTTCCCTGTTTCTTGCACGGTTGTTAGTGCTGTTTTATCAACATTATAGACCTGACTAGGTGTAAGCGCATATTTTTCATAAATAGTTTTGAGATTATTAAAAATTTTTGCAACGACTGGTCGGTTAAACCCCATCGCCCTACCTAGTGATGTTGCTTCCGCTGATCGTAATGATAGTTCCGGATTTCGTTTCATAAAACTAGTGAACCAAAACTTTCCGGCCATCTTATTTTGTTCCCAAGATGCCGGTATTTTCTTCTTATTAGCAATTGCCAAATCGTAGGCTAGTTTTTTTTACACCTTTTGGATTAAGACCGTGATGAAGTTTGGTCATAGTCTGCAGGTAACTACCGAGTTATTGCTCTTTATCCATAGAAAAACTTTCATTAATCCGATAATGTGGGGTCAATCTCGGAGCTCCTTCAAGAGCGTCTGAGGTCAAATCTATATTGTTTTGATTTTCTTGGCATTTTTTAAAGTAACGTCTGAATGTAGTACGTGGAATATCGTATTTCAAAGCAGCAGCTTTTTTAGAGAGTCCACCTTCTATAACATCATATGTATATAGCTCTTCTCATAATACTATCAGAAGTTTTGCCAATACCGGGATTTTTGGGCGCTGGACGTGGCATATTACGATCTGAAATTTATATTTTATGAAATAAAAAATATTTATCTTTATTGTTCCTTTCAGAACAGTGGCCACTGTTCCTATATGTGATATGGCCACTGTACCAAAAACTCTTTCTTTAATGAAACATAATCTATCACATACTGCTGTGAACATAGATCGTAATTTGCATAACCTGCATATGTCAAATATTTTGTTCAATCCTGCTATTGAAACCGTTGAGTACGAGCAAAGGGGGGTAAATTTTTAGCTCAGTTTTTCGATATCTAGCGCCGTTTTCGAGTTATTGCAAATTCAAAATCTCAAATTTAATTATTGATGACACGAATTATAATAAATTGTATTTTCATAAATTTTTTAGATTTATAAGTGCAGGATTGAACAAAATGCTATACATAACTCATGGAGAAACCCTTTCACGCACTTATTTGCCTCTGCACACTCACCTGTCGGCTCGCGTGCAAAACTGGCAAATGCGTGTGCGAATCTTTCGGTTTCTCCACTAGTCATGTAATATACTATTACTATACTACACCACGAAACTTGAAAACCTTTACTATATATGTCTTTGTTGGCATAAAAGGAAAATAAACTTACATAGTTTTTCTACACAGAACACCTCTAAACAAATTAATTATCAAGAGGCTTGTAAAAACGCAGATACACGTGCCAATTGTAGTAACTGTCTGTTGCGACGGATATTGTCAACGTTTAGACTAGGTGGCGCGAATGTATATGTAAAACCTAGCCAAATATTTAAAAGTGACCACTGTATCTGACTGGCCACTGTCCCAGCCTCTCCCCTACTATTTGCAGGTATAACAACCTGCTGTAATTTCGTTTTTTTTTTGTATTAAAGGCCTAGCTGCCCGTATATTCTTAAATAAATACATAAATAAAATAAACATGCACACACACAGAGCAGGGGTGGCCAACAGGTCGATCGCGAAGCAATTTTTAGTCGATCATAGCCGACGACAGTAGTCGTATTAATAAAAACCGCTGAGAAAATTTGATGTACAAGTGAAGGGAAATCTGAGAAAATCCAAGGATATTTTAGAAATTCTATCGCCAATATCTCTTTTTCTGACACAGTATGCAAAATGTATTGGTACCTTTTTATTCCCATGCATTTGCACTAACACCCCTGATACAGTGTTGTCACGTGCATCCGTTCTTAAAATGAAACGTTTGTTAAAATCTGGATGCACTAATAAAATACTTTTGTAAAATGTAGTCTTTAATTGATTGAATGACTCCTGCTGTTCTAAGCCCACTTACACTTCGTTACTTTCTTAAGCAACGCAATTAAATTTACCGTTTTGTCGGAATACTCGGGTAATAATTCATTACACCTAAAAAACCTTTTAAAGTCTTCAAGTTCCTCGGTTGTGGGTAATTTTTGACTTCTTCAAGTCTCTTAACATCTACTGTTATCCCTACTTTATTTACAACATAACCTAAATACTTCACTTCCTCCTTCATAAAGTGACATTTCTCAACATTGATCTTTAGCCCCATTTCTTATAATCTTTCTAAAACCATCATAATGTGATTTATGTGATCTTCTAAATTCTTACTGAAAATTAACATATCGTCAACATAATGGGTACAGAATTCGTCAAATTCTTTTAAAATTATTTGCATTACCCTGACTAGCGCAGATAGCGATGTTGACATGCCAAAAGGTACTACCCTAAATTGGAAAGTATTTCCGTCAACGCTAAAAACCTGTGAGCTTTTTTGATTGCTCATCTAAAGAAATCAACCAAAATGAGTTTTTTAGGTCCAATTTCGTGAATACCGCATTGCTACCTAATTTTCCCAACAAACTGTGTATGTTTTGTGGTGCCTCGAATTGTGAAGTGCATAGTTGGTTTATTTTCCTAGCGTCCAAGCAGATTCGTATACTTTTGTCCGGCACATCTCTTTTTAGTAGTCTTTTAATCTCCCCTTGATAAACATTTGGACAATCTAAATTAATTTCATCAATATTAATTGCGTTTATTTGTATGTCAGTTGAATTTAATTGAACATCTTGGGTTTCTTGATTTTGAATATTGTTGATTTTATTGTATGTCGCTCGTTGTTTTTGTTTTTTAATTTAACCTTAAAATTGGTTTTTAAGTTTGGTTTTAACTTATTGATTTCGAATTTTTGTTTAAAATAGGTAAGGTTGTTAATTAAATAAACGTTCTTACAATTATTCTTTTGTAGGTTTGTCCCTTGCTGGATTCGATGATGTTTGTAAATATTTTGATTAAAATGAATTAAATTTTTGTGTTTGGTAATTTCTAATTTTGACCTAAAATGGATTGTTGAAACTATTTTATCCAATTTTGACAACTTCCAAGCTATTTTATTTCCGTTGACTTCGATTAACCTTTCTCCAGTATGAATTTTTGCTTTAAATTTCTCCAATTTTATGTCAAGAAGACAATCGACCTTCAAGTTTGGCATGATCAAAAGACCTTCTAAGCGTTCTACATTCCCTAATTTTAATTTTGCCATCAACATTTGGTTGATTGGCGTAATTTTTCGGCTGTTTGCCGTAACTAAATTGACTTTCTTTATTGGTAAAATTTTATCTTTAAAAATGTGAAAATTTTCTTTCACCTTAGCCGTGGTGTTAGGATTGTATGGTGTGCTCGAAACTGCGACGAGTTTTCACACTTTCTGCGCAAGACGTCAGTCACGGAACACTGTCACGGAATAATAGCTATAATAACATTGTCTCACCACTCTAAAAGTCGTTTTTTTAAGATTTTACATTACTTCAAAAAAGTATAAATCATTAAATACAATAATCTCTATACAGGGTGCTAAATGAGTTGGCTGAACATAGGAAATTAACATGTAAAAACTTATTAAATGCAAATTCCTGCTTTCCGAATTTTTTTTGGAGAAAAAATGCAAGATACAAAAATAATGCAATAATATAAACTACAATGATACGAGCATTAAATTTCATTTAGCCTTTACTTAAAAAATCAAAAAATGCAAAAAAAATATTTTGCACGGCATCAATTTTTCTAAGAAATCATTAATTTTCCAAAGATTGACTAATGCTGTGCTTACCGATAAAAGTTATTTAGAATTAAACGTTGTTATTCCGTTAGATGTTATTCTGTGTATTGTGCGAACCCAAACTTAGTTTAGAGAATTCTAAACGTCGATCCAAAAAAAACTAAGTAAGTTTACTAATGTAAAAGAATAAATTTTAATAAACTCAAATTTTGTTTTATTGAATATTAATTAATGTAAATAAATAGATTTTTGGTTATTTTATTATTTATGTAATTTTGTTCTATTATATAAAAATAGGTTACGGAGGGTGTATTTCAATAGAAAAGACATTCTTAGTTGCAATTAAATACGAAATAATAGATTAAAACCGTGCGAACTTTTTAAATTTGTTCCGTACTGATGACGTCGGTTCGGAACAAAATGCGACAAGGATAGAAAATATCTGCGCATAGGCACACCATATAATCCTAACACCACGACCTTAGCTTCGTTTATTAACGAAGTTTCTGCACCAGTATCGACGAGTGTTAGTAGTTTTAAGCCTTCAACTTCAAGGTATAGGTACTTTCGGAATTGTAACAGCTTCCTCTAGTGTTGGCGCTTGAAATGAAATCCCGCGGGTGTACGTACGAGTACGTATTTGGAAATATGAAAATGAAAATTACAGTTTGTGGCATATTTAATAAAACTATTATCTGAAAATGCAACATTTTCCAAAGAGGATGTTGAAGCTTTAGCTCCTCTTTGAGTTATAACGAGTTCTTCAGTAACAGTCATCCAATCATCCAGACGATGCTTTGCCTTGTTCCCTGGCCAGGGTGGGCACTTTCCCACCCAAGTGCCCACCCAAAGTTTTTAGGTGCTTATTTCAATAATGTATTTTTTGAGTTTATTTATAAATTTTGTGTGCTCCTTCCCACCCCAAATATATTGGGCCCAATTTATGCCCACCCATTTCAAAAATGCTGGCGCCGTCGCTGTTTCACAGCTTCACCTTCCGTGACTACAAAAAAAACTCGCTTGCGATTTGTTTTTATATCGACCAGAATGCAGTTCTTCTCTTCTGCAAGCACCGCAAATGCCAATAAGAAGAGCCACTTCAACCATTAAATATGTCTCGTCTGGAGTCTCCTTCAAAAAGTTGTTAATTTCCTCTCTTGAAAAGACCTTAAATTTTTTAGCTTCATATCCTATGGATTGCCTTTTTAAAAACGCTGTCACTTTTGAATAATTTTCAATGTTTAAATTTTCTTTGACCAAAAGAGTAGCTTTGAGCATTGAAAATTTTGACCAAAAAGTGGATGCTTTTAAAGTTTTTTAGTTTTCATGAAGATACGTCAGCATTACATCGTCATTTACGGCGATAATGCCGTTTTCTTTATTCCAGATTTGAAATATTTGATATTCTTTTTCGTATTGGCTACGAGATTTTTTTGGTAGCAAATCCAAAACAATATTCTTTTCTCTTTCAGTTATTAATTCTGGAATGCTTCCATCACATATATCACTCATTTTTCACAACAGGATAACTTTTAAATATAACGCAAAATTTAGACAAACACCCACGCACTGATATTTTTGAGTAAACAAACGCGTCGTTAATAAATAAATCGGTTACTGTGACTATTTTACTCATCTGTCATTAGACCAATGGAATGAAAAAACAACGAAACATTCAACCAATAGCAATAGAATTGCAGCGACAATTTTTTCAACTTTTTTTTTAAGCAAATATAAGCGACAATTTTTTTTATTAACTTCAATATTTAAATAATAAATATTATTTACTTAATAAACTTGAAAAAATTGTGCTTTAAGCAGTAACTCAAATTATAATTATGTAAATCTACAAATTAACCTCCTATTTTATTCGTGAAATAGTCTAAATAAATATCCTCTCGTGCATTTCAAATTAGTAGACAATTTTTTTTCACTTTTCACTCATGCTTTTGTTGCTTTGCGGCAATTGCAAAAGCAACAAACGCATTCGTGAGCTCAAAAAAATTGTCGATAATTTGAATGCACTTGGGATATTGTATATGAATATTTTCGCAAAGCCTTCTAATATACTACCGCATTGATGTCAATTTATAATGAATAATATTCTATTTCAAGAAAATGATTTTTGAGGAGCTAATACTAAAAAACGTCGTATGCTACACGTACGCAAATGGTTTTGGCAGACTCATCTTCATGTTACGGACTCGGCTGGCGCTTCGTCCAGAAAATTCCGATTCGTCGGCCAAAACCGTGTTTTACATACTTATTACATAAACATCTTATTTTTAATTCACTTGTTTACAAAATGAAATTCGTTTCATGTACATTTGATCAGAGATGGATTTACTTATGTATTTTCGTCTGAATTCGAAAGCTCAAGGTTAAAAATTTTTTTATGGAACAGTTTTTGAGATATTGTAACTTTTTTATTTTTTCGATTTTTTTCACTTGACAAATCATATCTCGAGCTAGAAATGTCCGATTGAGTTGCTCTTGGTACCCAAAAGCAAGGTATTGAGATGACAAACAATTATGTATATCGGATCTTCGATTGGTAAAGTGGTTCAAAATATTATATCGATGAAAATAGGACACATTTTCAAACAAATCATATTTTCCAGTGATTTTGTGCCAACGGAAAAGTACAAATCATTAAAAAAACGTCTGGTTTCTCTTGATGTACGTAAAGATGATACTTTTACGAATGAACTAAGACCAACCAGAAGAAAGTCGACCAAAAAATTTTGGAAAATCGGTGCTTTTTACCAATTTCTCTGTGTGGACCATCGAAGACGCCTTCCTTGATTTTTGCTAAAGAAAGTTGCGGGAAAAGAGTTCTCAAATAGGAAAATACTTGGCCTTCCTTGTCTAAGGCCTTCACAAAATTTTTAATGAGGCCAAGTTAAATGTGCAACGCTGAAAGAATTATATTTTCTTTTTTGACAAAAGGCACGTATTTAATATTGTCTTTGCCCACTGTGACGTTCTCTCTTTCTGGCCAGTGTTTTCTTCTATAATGATGTTCACGAGCACGACTATCCTAGAGGCAAAGAAAGCAGCAATATTTTGTATATGCACCCTGCATTCCACACAACATGCTGACGATTTTGAGATCCGAACATATTTTCCAGTTGTGATGCTCATATTGAATGTATTTTATCAAACTGGCCATTGTGGCATTTAATTCTTTAGTTTTAATGGCATGAGCGATGGGGATAGAAGGTTGTTCATTTCCAATATGCAATAGGACTGCTTTCAAACTCTCCTTACTACCGTCAATGAACAAGCGCCACTCATTTGAATCGTAAGGCTCTCCGAGTTGCTCAAACAATGCAGGAATATCGTAGCAGTAGCATATGTCGTTTTCCTTCTTAAAATGTTGTGCTTAAGGTTTATCGCGGTTTCAGCAAAATGTTCCATTTACTTCGGGAGCCAAAAAGTTCTGTTGCTTCAGGCGAGATGCAAGTAACTCCGCTTTTTCCTTTGACAGCTCGAGATCTCTCACCAAATCATTCAGTTCAGACTGCGTATAATGTTGCAATTGCGACTCCTGTTGAAATTCATTATTATCACTGCTTGTGCCCGTCTCTTGTGATGATTCGAAAGATTCAATCGTTGAATCGGGGCACTTAGGATGAGAAAATTCACTAGAATGTAGAACTGGAAGCGAAACAATTGCTACTATCGCATAAACCCATTTGGCACTCTTTCCAAAACCAGTGAATTTGCTCAGGCAAAAGCAACAGTTAACCGAATGGCAGAGCGGCTCTCCATATCATCGGTATACCGAATTTCATGTATCATCTAATTTGGAATAAAAATTTACTTTATTATTTATTGAATTATATATATAAATGTAATCTTACTTTGATGAACCAAAAGCCCACGCGGCAAGAGTTATATGGAACGATAAACAAACATCATTTGGTGTCGATTGCTCATGAAAAGTTGCAGGTGCCATTCCGAAATATTGCAGACAATTCTGTTGTAATGAATCAGTAAACCTACGTCTATTTGGTTGGGGACAAAATTGTCACACACGTAACAGAAATTATTCGGATTGTTTACGCACTCAAATTTTCGTTTTCTTTTAGGCATTTCGGTGAACCTAATGAAATATAATTTCAATCAAAATTATGAGTTCCTAATAATATACAAACAACCGACACTACGTTTTATAGAAACAGTCAAAACAAAATGTCAGGGTTCTAAGGTTCCTAGATGTGATGTGTAAATTGTTTTGTTTGGAATAAAAACTAATATACGTTGCCAATATAGCAATAGGCGTTCGACATAAAATCATGTTCATATACTGAAAAACAAAAAAAAATTTGGAAGAACTGGGATTTGGATCACCTTTACGTACATGAAGAGAAACCAGAAGGTTTTTTTAACGATTTGTACTTTTCCTTCGGCACATAGTCACTGTAAAATATGATTTTTTTGAAAATGTGCCCTATTTTCATTGATGTATTTTGAACCGCTTCACAGTGGGTCAAAGTACTAATTTAGGAGCCCATAAATATAATTTTGGTTTAGCGCCAAATATAAAAATATTATCGTAATCATACTAACTGGTAACTAGACCAAAATAGTGCATACAAATTTTGTAAACAAAAGCTGTCTATTCGTCGTTAAACCCCTCTTTTTCTCATTACTCCAGCAGCTCGCGTGACTTTAATTAGATTCAATTGCAACGTCTTGTTCGCTATTGTTAGTGTTTTAGCAAAATTTGAGTAATATTTCAAAGTGTCATCATGGATTCCATCGCTCAAGGTATGTAACTAAATTATGTGTAATTTTATAAGGCCATCTGAAAGCCCATTTTCCTTTTTTTCAAGTTTTGTTTTATTAGTATTTTTTTTACGAAATTGAAATATTCGCGAAGTACACATAGACTTATACTAAAATAGTACAGTTAGGTACAGTAACCATTTATTGCATCAGTCAGCTTGTTAAGTGTACTATATGAAAATGTAAAATCCAGGTGGTAGGGGGTGGTAAAACACTTATTTATTTATTTTTCAGTGGGCCATGTCTCTGTTACAAGAAGAGAATTATTTGAGTTTCTCAAGACTAAAGGACCTATTCGACCCAGTAGTGCCAGAAGTATATCGCAGCTGATCGAATACGTACTGAGAGCCGGATTTGCCGAGAATGAGTGCCCGGCTGATTTAAAAAATGAAATTTCGACCAAGATTAAGGCATTTACAAATTTGTTTGAAAAATATTGGCAAAAAAGTTCAAAAAAGTTTTCGTTCATGGAAAATAAATATTCTGAGTGGCTATCTGGGAATATTAATTTTGGAAACTCTTCGCAAACTAATTTAGATAGAACATCTAGAGGTAGACCGTCAAAACTTTTCGTTGATAGTAGTGATAAAACCAAGACGAAAAAAGTTCAAAAATTGGTTTCCACATTCAGTGCAGAGGAAATTACTCACGCTGCTGCACTTACTTTGGCGAAGAGAGGAAAACGTAATAACGCTTATTTAGTGCGTCAATCTGCAACATCCACGCCACGAAGAGCTAAAAGAGCGAAGAGGATTTTTACATCTCCTCAAACATCTTCAAATAAAATTATCAAATTCACACCTGAAGAAGCGCTTGATTTGGTTGTACGGATGGATTTATCGAAACAATCCTATCAAATTATGAGAGA
This sequence comes from Cantharis nigra, assembly GCA_958510845.1. Classification (NCBI taxonomy): domain Eukaryota; kingdom Metazoa; phylum Arthropoda; class Insecta; order Coleoptera; family Cantharidae; genus Cantharis; species Cantharis nigra. The sequence continues at coordinate 63,733,694 of OY294028.1, forward strand.
GAGCTCGAAAGTAAAAGGAGCAAATATTTATCCATCTTATAATAAAGTACGCGAAGAGAAAAAGAAATGTTACCCTGAGAATATTTATGTAAATAATATGTCGGCAGAAATTCAGCTACAAAGCCTTTTAGATCATACTACAAAGCGAATTTTAGAAGTTCAAGAAGCAGTTTTGGAGTTGCATTTGAATGACGTAGTGCCAGGGTCACTAAGATTAATTTATAAATGGGGCATAGATGGAAGCTCAAGCCAGTCCATCTACAAACAAAGATGGCATAATAAGACGGACGAGCAATTTTCGGATGAAGAAAATGCGGACGAGGAAAACACGGACAAAGAAAGCGCATTTATTACATCTTTAGTACCTATTCAACTATTTGGAATTTCCACAAAGAACAGGAAAGAAAATATAATATTATGGCAAAATCCGAGACCTTCAAGCACCAGATTTTGCAGACCAATAAAATTTCAATTCAAAAAAGAGACTACACAACTAACTCAAACTGAAGTTGCACATATTGAACATCAAATCAAACGATGAACTCCAAGATTGGTTCCATTTAATGATGAAAACATTGCAGTTAATAATGAGATGGTGTTCACGATGGTAGACGGTAAAGTGTGTAACGCCGTTACCGAAACATCTTCTCAGTCATGTTATATTTGTGGTGCTACACCAAAATTAATGAATCAGCTAAACAAGACAAATTTACCAAAACCGGAAATGTATAAATTTGGATTATCAACTTTACACGCTTGGATCAGATTTTTCGAGTGTATTCTTCACATTGCCTATCGACTGGAGGTAAAAAAGTGGCAAATGAGATCAAAGATAGACAAAGAAAAATTTAAAGTACGAAAAGAACACATTCAGAAGGAATTTAAAAAGCAGATGTTCTTAAATGTAGACCGTCCAAAACAAGGAAGTGGTAATTCCAACGATGGGAACACTGCTCGCAAGTTTTTCTCTGATCCTGAATTAGCTTCTTCGATAACTGGTGTTGATATTAATTTGATAACTCGCTTTTCAGTTATACTGAGAACATTGTCCTGCGGCTATAATATTGATGTTAAAAAGTTTAAAGAGTACACCGAGACAACAGCCAAGTTATACGTTCAACTTTATGATTGGTACTACATGCCAGCATCAGTCCATAAGATACTGATACATGGAGCAGAAGTAATCAAATCCGCTTTACTTCCGATTGGCCAGCTGTCGGAAGAGGCAATGGAAGCACGCAACAAACATTTTCGACAATATCGTGAGCACCACACAAGGAAAATGTCAAGAATCAACACAAACGAAGATTTACTTCATGCCCTGCTTGTATCATCAGATCCATTTATTTCCAGCTTGGCACCAAAAATACCACGTAAAAGTGGCCCCCTGCCATCTGAAATTATCAAATTGCTTTTACCATCGAACATAACTGCAAATGAAGAGGATATCTATGAAAGTGACTAAAAAACGTGTAATTAAATGACATAACAGATACACATAAGTTTCATCATGAACTTCAATTGTTTTTTTCTTGTAGTTTTTTCGGAATCAAGTATTTTTTAAATAATTTCAAAATGTAATGTTCTACCTGATGGCTTTTATAATAGTAATACAGTTTATCAAAATGAATTCGTACTTTCATTACTTACTCCTTAAGGATCTGTGGAAGCTTGGCAAATGTCTTTTTTTTACATAACAGCTTTTTTATTCAATTTCTCATTTTCCCCACAATTTTGACAAATTTCAAGGTACAAATGCAAATTTTAGGATCTTCATAATATTATAATGTGGCTACAGGTACTACATGTACAAAACTATCGGAATAATGAGAAATTGAATAAATTATCGTTTTGTAAGAGAGCGAGAGAGAATTTCAAAGCTTTCATTGAGCTTCTAAGTTAATCATAATTGTGTATTTAAAAGAAAAAGTAAAAAAACAACCATGATAAACAATGCCTTATTTTCGCGCCGCTAATATAGAAACCTGGCCCACTGTGCGCTTTACCAATCAAAGATCCGATATATATACAGGGTTAGGCAATTGAACTGTTACCTATTCAAACGACGATAGTTTTTTATAGGGAAATTAATTTTTATTAATTCAAGTTACAAAATGTGAGGAAATAATAAAAATTTTAGAATCCATTCACTCTAGCTCGATGTGGCCACATTTTGCCTTGACTATAGCTTTCAAACGGAGTTTGAAAAAGAGTTGCAAGGCTTTCTTCAGCGCATCCATACTAGCATAGTTTTTAGTTCTTACCTTGCTTTCCAATATGGCCCAGATGGAATAGTCCATCGGATTTGCATCTGGCGAATAGGAAAGCCATTGTGTGGAACATGGTTTTTTAACCATTCTTGGTTCACACGAGCTTTATGAGACGGTGCCAAGTCTTGTTGGAACGTCCATGGTGTACGACCGAAATGTTTGTGTGCCCACGGCTCTAATAATAAAATAATCTAATTTTCCCGATAATAAGTCGCATTGACTTTGACACCAGGCTCGATAGAAACGATTGGACAGCGTCCATCGGCGGTCAGAGCTGCCCATACCATTACTTGAGATGGAAAATTACTTTGGGTGGCCGTTCGTAGGCTCAAATTTTCGTTAGTGCGTTCAGTTATATAAATACGATCATTTTGAGAGTTTATAAACTGCTCAATAGGGAAATTTTTCTCATCAGAGAACACAATGTTTGGAAATTCGCCACGTTCGTGCAAGTGTAACAATTCGTTTGCTCTTTCGAGTCTAACTTTTTTTGCTTAACACAAACTTAAACACAAATGCTTATGGTAGCTTGTAAACAATATAAACAGCTGTCATTGGTATTAATTTGACATAGTTGACATAATCGCGTTGGCAGATATATCGGAGTGAAGTTGGTAACAGTTCAATTGCCTAACCCTGTATATTTGTTCGTCATCTCAATACCTTACATTTGGGTAACAAGAACGACCAGATCGGACATGTGTAGCTCGAGATGTGATTTGTCAAGTGAAAAAAGGTCGAAAAAATGAAAAAGTTACAATATCTCAAAAACTGTTCCATAAAAAAATTTTAACCTTGATTTTCGAATTCAGAGGAAGAAAATAGTAATAATTACTCCAAAGTAAGACCGCTGTAAATTTGGCTCAACTTTAGGGTATCCTCCCTATAGTTAACACACTCGTTTTTCTTTATGTGGTACATCTCACTAATATTTATTTTTATTCTGTTTTCTTCGAAGTCCAAGATGTCGATTTCTTCAAAGTTAAACTCATGTCCTGTATCTACATGATGGACTACTAATGTTGTGGAATTCTCACCTGTCTACCTGCGGCTTTCCTACAATCTCTCTCGTGTTGTTTTCTTCTTTCTTCCAGCAGTTGTAGCGTTTGTCCAATATAACACTTATCACAATCTTTGCAGGGAATCCTTTATACTAATTCTGAACAGTTCCTATTTTCCACCTTATCCTTTAATCTAGTGTAAAGTTTTTTTATTATCTTGTACCGTGTACACACCCAATCCACAGTACGGTTTTAGTATCCTGCTCAACTCCTCAGTGATACCTTTTATCTAGGGAAATTTTATATATCTTTTCTTAGTTTTTTGACTTGCTTCGCTAATGCTTTTTCTCTCACCATTTTGTCGTTCTACCGTTTTAATTATTTCCATCTATTGCTTATTAATGAACCATGCAGGATATCCATTTCTTAATAAAAGTTTTAATATTATCTCTTCATTTTCAGTCAGAAACTCTGGATGGCTGATATTAATAACTCTCTTGATCGATCCTGGCACAATTGACTTTTTTATTTTCAAGTAGTGATACGAATTATAATTAACCAATCTTCCCGACGCAATGGGCTTCATGTACCAATCAGACTTTAAAGTACTCTCTTCGCTCCTTATTATTTTCATATCCAAAAATGGCAACTTCTCATCCCTCTCTTTTTTCATAGTAAATACGATTTGGTCATTGTAACTATTAAATACATTCAATATAACCATATCAATATTTTAGAAAACCCAAAAAATGCACAAACACTTTTCAGAAATAAAATGTTTTTAAGATATCACATGTAAAATACACTGTAAGTATATATTCGCAAACCTTTTCACCATACTATGGCATCATCAGGCGATGAATTAGAAAGAAAATTAAGAGAGAATCCATTAAATATTGTTCGGGGTGGTAAGGGCAGGTACTTTTAAAAAGGAAGGGATATTTTGAAAGTCATTACAAAAAGGGGGGTTGGTGTACAAAAATATGCGCTCTAATAGGTTCGCATAAGGGGGGGGGGTTAATTATTTATTAAAAATGTTTAATAAAAGTGAATGTTTTCATAGTTAAAATATTCACCTTTGTGATGTTAATAAATAAAATATTCACCTTTGTTATTAAACAGTCAATCGGATTTAAACAATTCACTTTTATTAAACATTTTTTACCACCACGAACAATATTTAATGGATTCTCTCTTAATTTTCTTTCTAATTCATCGCCTGATGATGCCATAGTATGGTGAAAATGTTTGTGAATATATACTTACATTGTATTTTACATGTTCTAACTTAAAAAAAATTTTAGTTGTGAAAAGTGTTTCATGCACTTTTTGGGTTTTTTAAAAATATATCTCTTTCTCTACCTTGTGGAACTGCCATATATTTTAAAGAAGAGTACAATAAACTCTGCCCTTTTTAAACTGCTTTCAATAATTTCTTCCATAACTAGTGCTGCCAATGCTGGGCAGCAGGGTCGCCCATCGCCGATCCATCCTCTTGTCTATAAAAATTCCCTTTATACTGGAAGTAACTCATATCAAAACATACGTTTATTAATGCTCTATCATCTCCTCTTTTGCTAATTCAGTGTATGCGCTAATATATCTCCATTTTATTTATTACTTCTAAAACTGTTTGGGAACACTGGGAAACAACGACACCACATCCAACGATAGCAAGGCGTATCCTCTGGGTAACTTTATAGTATCCAACAACTGTACTAGTTCGTTAGAATTTTTTAATATTATGTTGGAGGTAGTCAGCAGCATTACCAGAATACCACTAATAAATTTAGCTATATTGTATGTAGTATGTAAGAGACTTGACACAGCTTACAACTGGTCTAAACGCGACTTCTGATTTATGGGTTTTGCTCAATCCGTAAAATTTGGGGCTGATTCGTTAACTTTTGATACAAAAAAAAAACAAGTAACATCTAAACAAAAACTCTTTGTTGTCGTATTTTCATATCAATCTAGATTCTAGATAATTACTAAAAAATACTAACAAACTATATTCTTAACAAACTATATTTATAATAAATTTTTAATTTTATTATTTTAACACGTTTTCATTAAAATTTTGTGATACCACCCCTAGCTTTAATTACTGCAGCTATATACTAGTAGTACCCTTTTTGGCATACTCCTAATCCTAATACAAGCAGCTAGACGGACTTCCTTTAAATGCTCATTTGTTTCTCATACCAAACGAATATTTTCTTTTAAAGCTGCTATTGTGGGGTGGTTTCGTTTGTAAACTAACAACTTTAATAAAAATAGAATAAAATACTCTTTCCTCGAGATTAATATATTGTCATGTTTTTTTTTATTAATGAGTTGAATTAAGTTGATTGGGAGCCTTTACGGTAATTTAGTTGTTAAAATTTTATCACCTGATGAGAAAACATTAGTTTTTTAAATAAAATAAAAAATAAAATGTTGATTTTAAATTAATCCTAAAATGAGAGGAAAACTTTAGTTGAAAATTTCTAAAATAAATACTTACCCGATGAATTATTTGAGGTAATTTCATAATTTTGTTAAGGAATAAAGATGTTTTTGGATCATGAATCTTCGAATGAGGAGATGATGATTAATGACGATCAAGGCTGTAAATGATAAAGCAGTTAGGGCTTAAAAACTTAAAAATAAAAGTGTTTATAAAATTTTAAAAGAAAGTGCACTATAAAAAGTAAATTTACTCACCGATTGAATTTGGCGCCAATGTTTTGTGTTTGAAATTGGTAATTTTGGAAATCGTAAGAATAAAATGCGCAGATTACAAAAAGGGCATTGCGACTGAGACCACCAAAGGTGTAAGTTGATAAAATTGTGTCTCTATAAAATAAAAATTTAATCTGCAATCATGAAAAATTAGTTAAAATTTATAAAATGTCGCAATCAACAAAACGAAGTTAATGTTACTTACCTCAATGAAGAGTGGATTAGTTAATCAACAAGGAAGAATTAACAAGTGAAATTATCAATCAATCTAAGTGCACGAAAAAAATCAACTCAATCAAAACTTTTGAACCAACCAACAGTAGCAGTCATTAACGTGGGAGACAGCAGCAATGTGATCACCGAGAGAGGCCGCTTCCAACTTAAGTACAGGGTGAGCGCATTATTGTGAAGTAAAACTTAAACATTTTTTAAACAACTTAATAAAACTGCGTCGTAAAGTTATAAAATTTTATTATTATTTGGAATCAAGTCATTACGTTAAATTTTCAATTAGCTACGTTGCAACAATTACGATTTAAATAAATTGAAAATTTAGCTATACGGCTTCTGGTTATCATTAATCGTTCTTATGTTAGACAAAGATACAAAAACATCTGTGAGATTTTATTTTAACTCATGTAATCGGTAATTATTTCGAAATTTTCATAAATATAATAATTGGTATCATTAAATTTAAAATTTATCAATATAATATCATTGTTTTATTAGACAAAACTTTTCAATAGAGTCGCTTGCTTGTTAGGATGTGTGCGCTCCAGCGAGGCGTTTTTATGTTGTAGGTGTTTCTTTCTTTATTTATACCGCTGGGGGCATCGCAATATATTTTTAATGTGATCCGGTTTCGACTAACGTCTTCCTCAGCACATCCTACAAGTTTAAAGTGTTATATAATGTAAAGAGAATCATAATTTATGTTTTTACAATTTTAAATTAGTTTGTAAGTTGAATTTTAGTTAATTATTCAATGGATGTGTCAATTTTGACAATAAAAAATGTTAAGACTACTTCAATATTATGGTTGGTGTTAAACAAAAATTTCGAATAATGGTGCGTATCCCAGAGACGGTCATTAACTTAGTAGGTTAGCCGAACAACTGCTGACTCTAAGATACTCGGTTCGAATCCGGGGAGAGTCTAAAGCGAATCGGCACGTAAAGCAGGCGATCCCCCTGAATTGATGATTGCCGCCATCAACTATTAAAAAACAGGGTTACAGGCATTCCCCAATCCGGATTAAGCAACCGTGGGGTCTTAATGCGAAAACCTTCCTCATTGGAAGAGGCCTACGTCCAGGTGTGGATAAAAAAAAACAGGCTGATGAAGATGAATAAGATCCCAGATTATCATGATCGTTAAGATTTTCATTGTTAGGCTCCTTTTATGTTCTTTTGATTTCGAGGATATCCAGTTTTGTCCCTTTGTTTTCGTGGTGTATTAATTTGATATTGTTTTCACTAATGGTGTGTCCTGTGAGAAGGAGATGTTGAGAAACAGCTGAAAATGTATTTTTATTTTTGTATTCCGAAAGACTTGTTTTAAATTTTCTGCCTGTTTGGCCTATATAATCTGCGTTACATCCTCCGCATTTAATTTTATAGATTCCGCTTTTTTCCATTGGGTTGATTTTATCTTTGTTGTTAAATAGCTAATAGTTAAACACTAGTGTTTCTCGAAGGGTATTGATGCTTTTTGTAGTTGTTTTAATTTTGTATTTTTAACAACTTTAATATTTAGTAGCTAGGGGGCCGTCCATTAATTACGTAAGGGTTTTGGGGGAGGGGAGGAGGTATCGAAAATCTTACGGACCCTTACGTGGGGGAGGGGAGGGTTCCACGTATTCCTTACGTAAGTTTCATAAAATACTTTTTTTTGGATTTGATTCATCTTTATTAACTTTTATTTATATAAATATAAAATTCAATTTAAATTTTTGTATTTTTTGTAAAATAAAAATATTATTGTTATTCATATTTTATAAATATAAGCGCCAAAACAGGCGCTCAACATTATTTTTGTTCAATAATCCTTACGTAAGATGTACCGGGGGGGGGGGGTGCCAAAATCTTACGTGCCCTTATGTGAGGGGGGGGGTCAAAAATTACAAAAATCGTCCTTACGTAATTAATGGACAGCCCTTAGTACTTTTATCGAATTATTTTTTAACATTTGTAAAATGGATTTGCCGAATTTAACAGACGATGAAGATTTTATGGAATTAGTAAACATAGTTAGATATAATGAAATCAGAAGAAGAAAATATCGTCGTAGAATATATAGACCGCGTAAAAATTGTTTTGAATATTTTGATGAAGAATTTTTGATTAGATATCGCTTGCCAAAAGAATGTGTTAAAGAATTAGCCAATTCTATTGCACAAGAAATTGCTTCATTTATTAATTGGTTATCGTCGTACATAAATTAACCCTTCGTTTCATATAGTAGCAAATTTGCAACAGACATTTAAATTCCAAAAATTGATATTATAAAGCAGTTTTTCATGGTATAACTAATTTGGAGCACACTAGATAACATATTGAATGCAATATTTATTGTTAGACAGCAATGCTAAGCAGAAAATTGCAGATAATTAAAATAGTTTGAATTTAGTTGTGACAAGTGAATAATCGTTCGAAACGTGGTTTACAGAAATATTATTTTTTACTGGGTTTATTCAATTTAATTATTAATTTTTTATCTTCTAGTTTTTATTTATACAATTTTTAATTGGATTTCATTTACAAAATTAAATTATAATTAATTACAATTAGTGATTCTCATGGTGTTGCATATTAAAAATAGATTTATTTTGCTTGTTTAATTGAAAACTATTGAGCTTGGATTTTTTTCATTATTTTTCCCATTATCTACAATACAAAATGACATTGAAAAGATATTTTTTTTCAACAAAGAAAAAATCATGAAACGAAGGGTTAAAATTTAAAAATTGATATTCACACTAATAATAATTTCTAGGAATTATGCCGTCACAGTTGAACAGCAGCTTGTAGTTACATTGAGATATTATGCAACGGGAAATATTCTGCAGGCAGTTGGTGATTTCCGTGGGATCCTTAAAACCACCACCTCAAAAATTATTAAAAGAGTATCTAGAGCTTTTGCAAGAATGAGCAGGCAATACATAAATATGCCAAATACTGATGAGGAAATGATTAAAATTGTTAATGGGTTTTATCAAATTAGTCGATTCCCATGTTGCCTAGAAGCACTCGATTGTACTCACATCAAAATTCAATCTCCAGGAGAAAATGAAACAGAAATCTACAAAAATACAGAAGATTACTTTTCTTTAACTTGTCAAGCTGTGTGTGATGCGAATTTAATTATTAGAGATATAGTTTATAGGTGGCCTGACTTCGCTCATAATTCCACTATATTCAATAATTCAAATTTGAGAACCAGGTTTGAAAGAGGTGACTTTAAAAATTACGTTATATTGGGTGACTCCGGATATCCCATTAAGCCGTATCTGATAACACCGCTGAGAAGTCTTGTAACTCATGCCGAACAATTATTCAATGAATCACAAATTAGAACCAGAAACCCTATCGAAAGATGTTTCGGAGTTATAAAACGGCGTTTTCCTATTTTATCGAATGGCATAAAAGTTAATATCGAAACTGTTGAGGCAATTATTGTAGCAACTGTTGTTTTACATAATATTGCTAGATTAATGAATTTACCAGAAATTCCATCAGATGACTTCTTTTTAGAAGATGCAATGATTAATGAGCAAAACGATGAAATTGATGTTCAACAAGTAAATCATGTTAATAATTTAAGACGTTTAGCTATTATTAGAGATAATTTTTCTAGAATTGTTAATTAATAGTTGTAATTAAATATACATTTATTGGAATTTGTCTAGTTGAACTTGAAGAATTTTCAATTTCAACGCACACTCTTGCTTTAAAAAATCTTCCTTGACTCTATCTTCTTCTAATTTGCTACTTTCTTCAATGGCATTCGGTTTTTGAGATGTTGCATTTTTTCTTCATGTTCTTCTAACAGGTTGTGGATTTCTATTTTTGTAACTTCTACTTTAGAAGATGTCCATATTTTTATTTCATCTTCTAAATTTGTTTTTTTATTTTTTCTTTTATTTGATTTTAACTCATTACTGATTTTCTGCCTGAGCATATTTATTTGAAATTTTTTAGGCGGTAAAGATGTAGTTGGGGACGATGATCTTTTTAATAAATTTTCGATGTCGGTAACATTATTTGTTGATTCATTTATCGATGTGCCAGCAGGAGTACCACGCTTAGGCATATATAATATACCCTCAACATTACATGCAGCAGGTATAGATGTACTATCTATAAAAAATGTAACTATGTGTACAACCACACCTACATTTAAATAAATTATTTATTTACCTTCAACCTGATCAGGTTTTGATGTAATAGTAACAGCACCAGATATACCAGCAAGGAGGTCAAATATAATTTGGTTATTATAGCTTAAACCACTATCTTCTTCGTCTTCATTTAACGTCGAATCAAAAATGTTATAATTATCAAACTCTGATATTCTATCTATGATTTGAATTTCTAACAGCTCTTGAACTTGAATCTCAGAGTTTGGTAACTCGATTTTAGTTGGTGGTCTTCCACCAGTGCCTTTTATGTGGCTTTTAATATTAGCATATTTTTTCTTTGTGACTTTTTTTATATTTTCATATTTTGTTTTTAGTGTCTGCATGTTCAGATGTGTCTTGCTTGACAATGCATTAAATTCATCTTGTATTTTTAACCATGTAGTGGCCTTATCAGAATTCGTTATTGCATTACTTCTTTTACATTCAATAACAACATACGTATAAAACTTTTAGTACAAGTTTAACTTTATAGTGTAAAAGTTTAGCTAAACCGTTTAGAAAAAGTAACTGAAATACCAAACTGAAGATAACCAAACGCTTAAGTTAAGCCAAGGCTTTCATAATCTACAGCTTAACTGCGAACTGAAATACTGGCCCTTTGTGGTAAAACATACAAATAGACATATGTAGGACTTGTAGGTTTTGCACCCACGTCCTTGAGCAGTTTTAATCAAAATTGGACCAGCGTAATCTACGCCTACTCTCGAGAATGGGGGTGCCGGAGACACGCGTTCTAAAGATAAATTACCCATAAAGGAATTAATTTGTTTCGGTGAGGCCTTAAAGCATCTTACGTATTGACGTACAACGCTTTTTGCATTGTTGCGACCAGATATTGGCCAAAATCTTTGACGGATTGAAGAAAGCAGCATTTGCGGTCCCACATGGAGTAAAGCAACATGTTCTCTTTCTAAGAGAAGTTTAGTAAATGTATGATCATGTAGAAGTAAAATAGGATGATTTGCTTCATATGACACTTTAGAATTTTGAAGGCATCCTCCCACACGTAATAATCCATTTTTATCCAAAAATGGGCTGAGATTTAAAATTTTACTATTTTTCTTTAACGGCTTTCCTTTTTCTAATAAATGCAATTCGTGATTTAAGCTTTCTGCTTGAACTATTTTAGCGAGACAGTGCAACGGTGTTTGTAATTCAGTTGTAGAAAGAGGGCTAAAGTTTCTATTTAGTTTAGAACTTAATGTATTGTGTTTAAATCGTACAACAATGATACGACTGGTGGGATAACTTCGAAAATCTTTCAAATGAAAATTTTGATATTTCACAAGTGGTCAAAGAATGTTTTTCTCTTTTGAGATCAGGAAGTTCCTGATTAAATTTATTCTTTAAACAAGGCCAATTTTTATGATCATTGAATATCTGCTGGGTTTACTTCTGTAGGAACATGGTTCCATGTGGTTGATGGCGTGTGGTCTATGATTTCTGCGATTCTGTTACTAACAAACGGTTTGAGAATATTTATTGGCGTCTGCAGCCAACCTAGAACTATTGTAGAGCCAGTCCACCATCGAAAGTAACGTTTAAAGCCTTTTGAACTTGAAACACAAACTTTGCTAGCACAACTGCTCCACATAATTCCAATCGTGGAATTGTTACAGGTTTTAAGGAAGCAACTCGATTTTGTGAACATAGTAAATTTACATGATGAGTATTAATTAGGTACGTCTGTAGAGCGGAGATACACGCAAGCACCGTAGCCTTGTAAGGACGCATCGGAGAAGCCGTGTAATTCTAATCCGTTCTTAAATCTATCCATTGCTTTTCTAAAAGGTGCGGAAGAGGGTCATCCCAAGACAACTTTTCTAGCCATAATTGTTGTAAAAGAAATTTGGCGAGAACAATGCATGGACTTAAAGTCCGAGAGGGTCAAATATTTGAAACACTTTGGAGAGTATTATTCATTTCGTGATGTTGCGACTATTAAATTTAGAAATGCGGTAAATTAGTGGGTCAGTGTGAAAGGACCAAACGAGACCTAGAGTCTTTGTCTGACCTTTTGTGAATTCATGCACCAAAGGATGAACATTTGATATTCCAACCTTGTCGAGTACTTGGGGATGATTTGATATCCATTTTTTAAGTTTAAATGCCCCTGACATTAAAATCGAAAATACTTCGAAACAATTAGTTTGAGCTTCAGTTAGAGTGTCTGCTCCTGACAATACGTCGTCGACGTAGAAGTCGTTTTTAATATCTGAGATTCGAGGATGATTTCTAGCGAGTTTTTCGTTCAAGTTAGAATCGTCGGTGCTACTAAAATTGCAATGTACTGTTTGTTTTGATTGAAGCGTTATGGGTCCCGTTACTATCTACTCAAATCTTTCGTTGTGGAGGATTGGCAGTTTGGGCTCAAGATTAATTTGATCTTTGCTTATTATTCTCCAAAACCACTCGGCTTCTATTAAGAGATCGACTGTTCCTGATTTGTGATAACTGGGATCCGCCAGTTTGACGTGATTTGGTATATCAATTTGAGATGGATCTACTACAAAATTCGGTAAATTGCCGGTTATGGTGTAAGTTACTAAACCCGATGTGGCAATTATTGTAGGATTGGCCTATACCATTGACTAACACCTAACACGTCGGCTTTCTGCTAAGTCAAGGATATTGATTTGCACATGCGTTTGGTCATAAATGAGGACTGACTTCCTGCATCCAATATTCCTCTTACAATGTGAGGTGTGCCTTTAGCGTCCGAAATTAAAACTGTGATTGTGGATAAAAGTACATTACTAGTGTGAGATGCAAATGCTGATGTGGTGGATTGTTTGTCAACTGTTTCTTCTGAAGTTGGTTGACCTGTTGTATTAGAAACTGGAGTTATTAGTGGGTGTAATGAAGTGTGATATTTTTTATTACATGTTTTGCAAAAGCTAGATCTGCATTCACTAATAAAGTGGCCTTTTCTGAAGAACAGTTATTGGACAGTTTTGACAATTTTCAATTTTAATTCCAAATTCTATTTTGTTACTAGCTAACGTACTTGTAACGCTATGATTGGTAGTCTCCAATTGTGGCTTTTTTTCCAAGAATTCTATGAGATACTGAAGCTTTATTTTCTAGCGATTCCTCAATATATCTCTCTGCTACCGCAGTAGACTTCCAACCGTCATAACGTTTTAGGCAAGTTATGTCGGCCCCAGAATCTGCTAGTAAAGTTGCTGAAGATCTTCGAAAGCAGTGCCCAGTGTATAAAGCGGAATCAGGCAAATTTAAATATTCTGCTATACGTTTTGGCATATTCCCAAATGTATTCATTCCCACCACACGATTTGTGCATTTGTCATCCTCGCATTTCAAAAAAAAATCGCCTTGTCTTCGAGTTTAACGGGCGAAGAGCCACATATTTACGGTAAAAGCTTAAATAATCGAGCTCTAGTTCTCCTCCATTCGACACAATAAATGTACGCTGAACTTCGGTTTTGGTATTGGGGATTTTCACTATTAGGATTGTTCCATTGTCTTCTATGTCATCAATTGTCATTTTAGTTAGTTCGTCCCGACGACAAGCTCCAGAAATACCAAACACTAAAGCAACCTAAAAATTTCAAGATAATTTATATTCCAGTAATAAAATATTTCATCATATTTATACCTTCAACATCAAGTAAGATTTATCAGGAGCATCTAACAGGAACCTATTAATTTCTTCTCTTTTGAGGATCTTTGATTTTTTGGGTTTGTAACCTTTTGATTGCTTCTTTAAAAAGGCAATCAATCGGTGATACTTTGAAATGTCAATATTATGTTTGGCGGATATGGTGGTTTTCAGCATCGAATATATAGACCCACGCCCCGTTGATGATTTCTTAGCCTTGACAATTTCGGATATATAAGCATTTTCTGAATAAGATGATCCAACTTTATTCCTGTTGCACCATTTAACGAACAAGTCGTATTCTCTTCCATACCGTTTTTTTGATTTTTTTGGTAATAAATTTAAAATTACATTTTTCGCGGCTTCTATGATGTGCGTCGGAGTGTAATCTATTTCACTTTCATCATTACTATCCATAGTTTTGATATATTTATTTATCTTATAAATTCACGTTTTTACTTTTTATATAATATTTATTGATAAAACAAAATGTAACGCAAAATTTCCTTAGAAACGGTGTAGCAAGGATAATCTGATAGAAATAGAAATAATTTACTACAGAGGTTGAATGTAAATCTGTACTTAGTTGTTGTTCATTTTTGAAGCGGGCGGAGGAAAAATAGTATGCATGCTTCAAGCGTAAAGTGCCTTTTGTGCTCGGAGTCGATTGCAGCGCTCACTTTCCGCTTTAAATAGGCAATATACTATTGTGATCTGTGAGGACCGGAGAGGCGTCTTCTTATAGAGATGAGCTGTGTTTTCTTATTGCTTCATAAATGAAGGCGTTGGTTCATCCGGCTCGAAGGACCATGTAGAAGAGTGATACGGCAAGAGGATTGATACAGCCTTGCCGTTTAGCGATTTGCGCTGTTGATGCACAAATTTAAAAATGATTTGATTCGAGAAAATGTCATAATTTTTTCGTTTACTTTTGATACATAAAAAAACAACTCTCATCTAAACAGAAATTCGTTGTTGTCGTATTTTCTTAACAAACTATATTTACAATAAATCTTTAATTTTATTATTTTAACACGTTTTCATTAATCTTTTGTGATACCGCACCTAGCCTTAATTACTGCAGTTATGTACTAGTACCCTTTTTGGCATACTCTTAATCCTAATACAAGCAGCTAGACCCACTTCCTTTAAATGCTCTACTGTTTCTCATACCAAACAAATATTTTCTTTTAAAGCTGCTATTGTGGGGTGGTTTCGTTTGTAAACTAACAATTTTAATGTTTTCCAAACATTTTCTACCTATATGATTTTGGCCCTATGACACGGTGCACCATCCTGCATAAAAGTGTAGCTTTTACGGCTACTACACTGAGAGAAAGAAATTGCTTAATCAAACGATAAACGATTCAACCAACAAATTTTTTGCATTGCGGGTGGCGAATGCAAAACGTGCATTAAACTAATGCAAATAAAATGTTAACTTCTTTGCGTTATTTTAACATGAGAAGTATTTCCTTGAACGTTCTCGTTGTGTTAATTGAATCAAAATTTACTACACTAAAGCTATCAGTTTCTTTAATAGGACGTACTAAAAGGTTGATTCAACATTCCGCACTTTTCGAACTAACCAAGTAGGTATATTGTATCAACCATTTCTGTGCATTAAATTAAACAATTTATTCTATTGTTTGAATCATTTTAGGTTTTTGATGTTACTTATTGTAGTATATGGGGAATTATGGTTTGGTGGGGCGTTGGTCATGTGCCAGGTGACGCTGAGCAAGAAAAATGGTTGTCGTTGCAAAAAATATTATGTGTAATTGTTAGAAAAATATAATTACGTTAATATAAAGCGTAGCATTATTTCTCGAGTAAACATTACACTAACTTATGATGGTATTAAATCAAGCACTCTAAATTGTTGAACCATCACAATAGATGTATTACTGTATTAACAGTAGTGCATTTTATGAATAAATAAACATAAACAAATAATCATCAAAGGTATTAGCTTTTAAACAATGATTCATAACTGTAGTATCCATTTTTCTAGCACTTTGCAAACGCACATTTCATGAACACATCAAGGTTATTATGCATCAAAGATCAAACTGAAATATACGACAATAAACTTGCGCAGTAGCTCGCATATTTTTCAAGCTTTTATTCAACACTTTTATTGTGTTCAGTTTAGCTGATTAACATTTCGGTTGATCAAATTTTGCATTGAAATGACATACTAAAATGCTACAACAAGACAAAATAATAGTTTCGTTCAAGAATTTCATTGGTTTTCTTCCAATCTAACTATTTTATTAATTCAACGATAATATCGTATAGAAGCTTATTTGAACCCATTATAAACATTAAATCAATTAATATTTATTTAACAAAACTAATGCATTGAAACAACATTTTTGAATGTATTGTAACAACTAAACATTGTTGTTCAATGTTTCATTCAACGAAATTTCGTTTAATTCGATAAGAAAAGATTCAACATTTCAGATTCGTTCAATTTACCATCTCTTTTCTCTCAGTGTACCTAAATTACAAAAACTTATGAGATTATTTTTGAATTGTGCATAAAGTTGGTTGAAATGTAGGTATGTATTATAATTTATTTTATTTAATTAAGTTTGAATTTAAAATTGTCCGAAGTTTAGACAAAATGTGAGTATTTTAAAGATACTGATTTGATTTGGATTGATGGTAATTAAAATTGGAAAGATTAAGTTGAATTGGAAAATTTTGATAAGAAATTAATTGGATGTATAAAAAAATTAAAATTGATTTATGTTAGTAAAAATTATAGAATATGAGATTTTAAAGGAAACGCCGCGCCGGTTATAAGTTGATGCGAGTGCAAGCTGTGCAACTTGTGGTTTACATTTATAAATAAATTAAATTTATTTGTTGAAAAGTTCAATGTAAAAATTGGATTTATAAAATAAACTAAACACAGTTCCAATACATAGCATTTAAACTGCTATGAAGTAGAAAAATTAGAACCCACTACTGCGAAGTTTCCAGCTTTACGACTTGTAAAGTTAGCCAGGCACATTTAATGTTGAAATGGAAATTAGCATAGAAACTAATGTTCCATAACAATATTTTATTGACCAAACTACATTATACCGCATTTTTATTTTGAAGTTAATTATAATTTTATAGTATTTTCGTATGGTTAATATAATTTAATCTGTATATTTATTGTTTTTATTTGTTATTTTATTACTTATTATTGTTTTATGGGCAATTGTTTTGTTAAATTTAACATGTATAATTTGGTTTATTTTTTATTTTTTTCATCTTTCAATCAAACGACGACCCAAGTGTTTTTCTTTTAGTCATCTGCTTTAGTCAGACGTGCCGCGCCGGGTGCCGCACTAGGGGTATTTAACACTAAAAACCGCACAACATTCAGAAACACATAAAATATGTTCAAAATATGATCTAGATTACAGGAAAAGTAATAAAATAAATAGTATATTGCAATTTTGCAACCAAAAAAAATTGGAAGTATGGTAATCGAAAAAAAATTTCAATTTTTTTACGGTTTCGGGATCACCGTGTTTAAAAGCTTAAAGATCTGCAGAAAACCCTTCAATAAAAATCAGGAATGCAACATGAAAAAAATTACTTTTTTTCTAAAATTTCAGAAAAGTCCTTGTCCCTCGAAATATGTAGTAATAAAATCGCCAACAACTCATCCGCGGCCAATTTTTTTGGAAATATCTTTATAATCTGCTCTTTTATGTAAAATAATAGCTTGGACGCACTTGGAAACATAACTAAACCTTTGAAGTTACTACTACTTATCAAAAGTTGATGGTTATATTAATTAAATGGTTCCAAAAGTCCATAAAATTCAAAAAACTTAGAAATATTGTAACTAAAATTTTCCTTCGCTCTCCCCCCCTGCCCCGAGGACCAACCGAATTCCCGATCTCCGACCCCGCATACGAAATGTGCCCATCAGTTCAGCACAAAAAATCCACCCAAGGTGATAGCTGATAACTGACAGCACCAACAAGCCAGGTCGGAAAACAAACAATTCCTCTTCCCCTCATGGGGCCTCCAGAATTTTCCTCTACACGCTGGGAAACGATCAACCAGCTTTTTTTACGATAGATGCCCAAGATGTTAATCTAGCTGTAATTATTGCGGAAAGCGAGGGACGTAAGTTCCGAAAAAAGATATCAATAAAACGAAAAATAATCTTTGCAAGAAGTATGCTGCCAAGCGGCAGTTGCAACCGAACACCCAAAGTCGCAGCCTCGCAGCTACTCGTCTCAATTATTATCCTTAGGAAAAACATAACTAAGAACGAGCAGCATATGCTAATTGTCGAAGCAAAATAATTAAATAAATTTAATTATAAAATTAAATATTAAACGTTGTTAATAATATTACAAGTTGGAAAATAATCGAACGTTGAAAATTTGCGAGCTATGATATTGCTATCGCAAGCAATGCTCGATAGAGGTTCCTATAAATTAACAATACCTTTATAAATTATTTAAAATATTTCGTATAGTATTTAAAATATACCTAAATATTTAATCAAAATTCCAATTTTTACCGGTTTTTAGAGTCAAATACCCCTATGTGCGCCGGAGTGTAGTTAATAAATATTTTAATAAAACAAAGAATTGTCATGAATAACAAAAATTGTTTTTTCAATCTGAAATTTCTTTTGGTAATTTAATTTTCCTCAACAAAAGTAATTTTATTAAAGAAATTTACAACAATGCTATATTTTACAGAATCATATGGTAATTTTATACTGCTGTTGAAAAATCTTGTAAAAATTTGAAAATCTTGTTGAAAATTACACCACTGATTAATTTTACTTCTAAAATTGGTGATCACTGAGTTGCCACCAATGTTAGGAGTACTCGGGAATTTTTTACAGTGTACTTTAAACTTTATACAAAATATAATAATACAAAAATAAATTTAACTAATGTAACTTGTAGCTCTCTGTGATTTTTTTTAAGTGTCAAAAGAATCAAAAACCTGTTTAACAAACTTATTATTTTTAATTGTTAAACATAATAAACAATGGTAATACTAAAACAAAATCTTCTGTTTGTTCCAAAATCGCCCTATAATATTTAATATATTTTTAACTTTGGTATATAATATGTTATTATTTATTTATATTAAATACTAGCAGGTCAGGCGGCCTCCCGGCCGCCATCACCTCATAATATTTGAATGACCTGGAAACTCCTTTTTGCACAGGATCATTTATTATAATTAATTTCTTATTTTATTATTATAAAATCACAAAATTAGTCATATCTAAAATTGACGTAGAGAGCTGCGAATAGTGGCGTTAACCTTAGAACTCTTAGCTGAATAATCAGTTAAAATTTCAATTCAATCGTGCTTTCCGTTGGGGAGATTTTGATGGGACGGACATACATACATACAAACTTTGAATTTTATATATTAAGATTATTAAAATATTTATTTTTTTATTTTAATATGTATGTATAGGTACTAAATATTTATTAAATTTAAAATTTTTTTTCCAAAATTAGTTTTGAATTGGAATTGGAAATTAGCAACTTGAATTTTATGATTTATGAACAATTGAATATAGGATTGATAAACTCGTATCAAGATCAAGGAATTCATTAATAAATAAAAAAATCGGATGTGGCCATCACATAACTTTCCGAATATTAAAAATAACTCCCAATTTACCTCGGATAGAAAAAACTAAATTACTAAATCTTATCAGAGCATCAGCAATAATCGTCAAAAACATTCAGGAAATCGAAATAATAAGCAAAAGCCAAAATACAAATAAAAAAAATATACTTATGACAAATAACTAAAATTTTATGTAAAAAATTTTGTTCTTATTTATAGACAGTTTAGAAATTTTATAAAAAAAATTTTTTTTAATTTTTAATTTTTTAAATTTATAAAATTAAAAATTTTTTTTACTTTAGAAAAAATTTTATAGAATAAAAGTTGTAGGTAATTTTATACGGATAATTTTTGTCTTAATAAACTTTTACGTATTTCATTGCGTTTCGGAGTTATGATGGATTATGTTTTATCGCTTCAAGTAAACCCCGCGTTCCCCCCTTTCGATTTCATCCATTTTCAATAGGCTTCGTGCCACAACAGATAAAAACATAAATTTAAAATTTGGAGTGATTTCGTTACTTCGTTTGGCTACTATCGTGTTCACAGACATACATACACACACCCAGACATTTTTCAAAAATAATGGAAATGGTTTCAGGGAACCTCAAAACATAAAAATTTGATAAAAAAATGGGGGGTCAATTTTTTTTTCAATTTCAGATTACAATACTTTCCTTACTAAGGAGTTCGGAAAGTAATACTAAGGAGTTCGGAAAGTAAAAAAGTACAAGTTTAATATTTGTGGTTTTTTTTAGATATGTATCTTTTTTTAATATAAATTTTAAACAAAAAATTATTGATGACTATTTTTTATTACTGACTTTGTTAGGGTCGCAGAAAGTAAGTAAGAAAATTTGGGGGTCACGTCTTAAATAGGTTGAGAACCACTGCCTTAGACCCTTCGAGTACTTACGAATTATCATGCTTACGAATAGTTTTATGAATTCGTACTCACACTAAAAATGAGTATGAAACTTCTAAAATAGATAAAACCAAAGCATTTGAAAGCGCACAAAAGTGCTCCACCGAGCGTGGAGTTAGGGAACGTCCATTAATTACATGAGGCGATTTTTTGACCCCCCCCCCCCTTCTTGGTGACATTTAGCTCGACCCCCTCTAATCTCACGTGAGATTGTTTGTTTTACTAAATTTTACTCAATTATCTCGCAATTTTACAGTTTCTTGCGGAAAAAAAATTACCTTATATTTGCCATGATCCACGTGAGATTGGATGAGATTCCTAAATGCCTCACGTAATTAATGAGGTCCCTTAGTCGAATCGTCAAACATTTGACTGATGTTCTCAACTAGACATTTGTATGGCTCTTTTACTGGTTTAAGTATATTTACTAAATTTATACCACAGGCTCTACTGTTATAAATAGTAAATAAATTCTGAAAATATATTTTCCCGCCCGTACAAAAGTCTGCATCCGCCACTGCATTTGAAAATAAAGTCATATTGAGTATTAATTTGGTCTACTGTAATTCACTTTTATTATGATAGTGGTTTGATTGCGTCTGCTACTAGGAATTCAGTTGTCAGTTTTATCATAACGCAATTATAACCTCTTTAGTAGGCGGCATATGACATGGCATTACCGGGTCCTTTGAAAGAATTATTTGAGTAAGTTCACCTTATTATTTCTTATTCTTTTGGTATTAAATATATTATTATTGTAGTTTGGCAATTACCTTTCTTTAATTATTAGGTGTCTAATATTAATATAGACAGTACTAACTTACAATAGCAAGTAGTACTCTACTGTATGTTATTTACTCCAAGGTATTTGTTATAATTTCAGTACATTTTTTAATATCAGTACAAACTTCTTTATAATTAAAATTATATTTTAATTTAACGTTTATGTAAGTACTAGAGATGATTGAAGTACGAGTATATTTAGATACCTAACTACTGATAAGAATGTATATTCGGAGTGGAACATTGATTATATTATTTGCTTGCTAAGTTTGAACAATTTTAATGGTAAAACATCAGATGGTAATTATTTATAGGTCTATATGAATTTATTGTTAACTGTTTTGTATAATAAAAATGGTAAACTAAAATTGCAAAACTACTATATTTAAAGTTAATTGAAAATTAAAAAGTTAGCTTATACCAGTTTTAATTTAAATAATGTTAATAATTGTACTTCTTCGGGCTAGTAGAAATTAATTATATCTTCAGTTGGATAATAATATGCAGCTCATTGTTAGCTAATGAAATGCCGTTCATTTCTATTAATTTAATTATTTAGCTTTTATTGGTGATCCCGCTGGTGCTGCTGAAAATGAAACAAACTTAATGCTTCTAGATTATTTACTTGAATTTTATTCTTTCATTTAATTTATTATTTATTTCAAGGTACATTGACAATCACAAAGGTCAATATATCGAAACTCTTAAGGAATCTGTTGCTATACCTTCGGTATCAGCATATCCAGAAAATCGTGATGATACCATCCGCATGGTAACATGGACATCGAATCGTCTCAAAAAGCTGGGAGTTGAAGTAACATTAAAGGATGTAGGAAAACAAAAGCTACCAAATGGCAAAGAAATTCCTCTCCCAAACGTTATTTTTGGTAAATTAGGAAACGATTCAAGCAAGAAAACTGTTTGTATATATGGTCATTTGGATGTTCAACCTGCAGCGATAGAAGATGGTTGGGATACTCAACCATTTGTTTTAACCGAACGTAATGGAAAGCTGTATGGTAGAGGTTCCAGCGATGACAAGGGTCCTGTGTTATGTTGGATACATGCCGTCGAAGCATATCAAGCTCTTGGTATCGATGTTCCTGTTAATATCAAGTTTATTTTTGAAGGAATGGAAGAATCCGGTAGTGAAGGTTTGGACGATTTATTGTTTGCAGAAAAGGATAAATTTTTAAAGGACGTTGATTATGTTTGTATTTCTGACAATTATTGGTTGGGAACTGACAAACCATGCATTACTTATGGTTTAAGAGGAATTTGCTACTTTTTTATTGAAGTGGAATGTGCAGCCAAGGATCTGCACAGCGGTGTCTTTGGAGGAACAGTGTAAGTTCATTTGTATTGCAAAATTTTCATTCCAATCGACTCTATTTCGAAAGAAAGGTGTATATTATACACCTTTTCAAATTTTTTTTGCCACTTAAGGAAGTACTACTTGATTTGTATTTTTTTATCAGAGATCTTTTGAAGTAGAAAAAAATTTGATAGATGGTTTTGAAATAAAAAACAACTCATTTCAATGAAATGATGACTGAACTGAAAAATTAACTGTTTTAGGCATGAGGGAATGACTGATTTAATTTATCTACTCAACACTTTAGTAGACAAAGACGGGAAAATTTTAATACCAGACATTGAAAAAAATGTTGCACCGCTACTACATAATGAAAATGATATTTATTCTCCAATTCATTTTAATGTTGATGAATATCGTGAAAATGTAGGAACAACAAAACTTCTTCATAAGGAAGATAAGACTCAATTACTGATGCATCGTTGGCGTTATCCATCATTATCGATCCATGGCATTGAGGGTGCATTTAGTGAGCCTGGTCAGAAAACTGTGATTCCTAGAAAAGTAATAGGAAAATTTTCAATCAGAATTGTGCCGAACCAACAACCAAAAGAGATTGAAGCCTGCGTAGTGGCTTATTTGGAAAAAAAATTTAAGGAACGTGGGAGTCCAAACAAAATGAAAGTAAGTTTTACTAAATTTAATAAAAATTAAGATTACTTATTTAATTTTGTAGGCATACATGTGTCATGGTGGGGAACCATGGACCGAAGATCCAAACCATCCTCATTACGTTGCAGGAAAAAAAGCTACGAAACATGTATACAACATTGAACCTGATCTTACCCGTGAAGGTGGTTCCATTCCTGTTACCCTTACTCTTCAACAAGCTACACAAAAGAACGTAATTCTTTTACCAGTTGGTGCCGGAGATGACGGTGCTCATTCCCAAAATGAGAAAATTGATATAAGAAACTACATACAAGGGGTAAGTAGGTTTAGTTATACAATACTAACAAAAATGATATAGAAATTTTATTCAAGTTTTATACAATTAAAAAATTTGTTACAGACTAAACTTCTTGGAGCTTATTTGTACGAAGTCTCACAATTATAAATATTTAATGCCTGGAAAATTGAAGTGCCTCTGCTAATACTAACTTCATTTATATTCTTTTAATAATTTTGTATGAATAAATTAGCTTCATAATAAATTCAAAACAACATTGACAATTGCATTAAATTTATATTTTTTTTAGCAAACAATACAATTGTTTTCTAATTTAGCTGGAACTATTTTTAACACCCACGCCCAATCATTTGAAACAGTATTTTTATCTGGTAGGTTCACTATGACTGATTTATTTGTAAAGGACCACTGAAAATGATAACATTGTGTAAAAAGATATATCATAGCAATAATTTATTATTAATATGACAAACTTACTTTTAAATTTTGTTTGTTGTCTAGTAAATTAATGTTAATGGAACTATTTTTAAATACGTTATAGATGTACCCTAATTCGATGGTATTCTTTGAAGGCCATTTAAGTACAATAGCATAAACAGTTGAACTTTTTGAAGTGTACCAGGCATCACTAATTGAATCATTTTGATATTTCCAAGGTGAAGTTTCATAAATGGCTTCGCCATTTATATCTAGCCACGTACCCAATTGAAGTAATCTTTCTTGATAAATTGGAGCAATTACTCCATTGCGTGTTGGTCCCACATTTATTAACAAATTTCCTAGAATAAAATAAATATATAGAAAACATCAGAGCTGACTTTAATCTTTTGGAATAATTAGTAAAAAGTATAAATTTTTATAAACCAGTCTTTTATAGAATTATATTATCTTTAAATTTTAATTAATTTTTCTCTAAAGATGCTGGCACATTTTAATTTAAAATTATAAGGGAATGCAGTTAATTTTCATTGAGGCAGAATTAAAGGGTTTAGTTAAGTGAAGTTTTAGTTTTGG
Organism: Cantharis nigra; assembly: GCA_958510845.1. Lineage (NCBI taxonomy): Eukaryota > Metazoa > Arthropoda > Insecta > Coleoptera > Cantharidae > Cantharis > Cantharis nigra. The sequence continues at coordinate 63,758,366 of OY294028.1, forward strand.
AGAAAATAAATCAAAACAATATTATATTGTACTAAATAAATATTGATAGAATTTTGTGAAGTCTCATGAAAGCTTCTGTAGTGTTCATGAAATCTGTAACATAAAATAGAAAGTGATACCCCATTGATTTAGAACATAAAATTGTTGATTTCATTATCTCTTTTTAAATTTGTTTTTCAAATAAGTGAACTGAAATTGATTTCTTAGCTAATAAGGGAGCGAACCTTGCAGATGTTTTTTTTAATATAACAAGAAAACAAAGAAATTAAAAATTTCTTAAAAAAGTTGTTAATATAATTTGAAATTCCAAAAATGTTTACAACATTTATACAAAATTATTGTAAAACCCAGAGTGTGAAGCAGAGGAAATAATTATGCTGTTCACGACTAATAAATGACGACCGCAAAATTAAAATTTTTTTAATAAAAGACCGCTATTGTATTTTTATGCACAAGTACCTAAGAACTAGAGTACAATTAATTTTGTTATCATGAAAAAAAGTTGAAGTGAAATTCGAAAGGGCCGACACAAAAACTACAATTTTAGATTATTACCTCCACAACTAACAGTATCTGCAAGTATCTGTATTAATTCTTGAATTGTGAAAATATCTTCCAAATTAGTATTTCTTCTGTATCCCCAGGATTTTTTATCAATTGTCATCGCATTTTCCCACTTATGTGATTGAAGAACACCTAAAATTTTTTTTAAAAATTATAAATATGAATAATGTCCTATTAGTACAAAATTATACTATTTACCCGGGTTGTATCTATCTGAACAAGTATAAAAGTCCCCGTGATGACACATAATATTGCGTCCCCATCTATCGTTTACAACCACTGTATCTTTAACAGGACTTTCATTATAAAGCCAAGACAAAAAATCAGTCGATTTCCAATAAGTATAATTGGCCTCCCAATCACCATCTGACCACAAAATTTCAGGCTGATAATTTTGCACCAATTCTACCATTTCTGGCAATATTTTATATACCACAAAATTATCTTTGGTAAAGTTAGCTTTTTTGTCTGCTAGGTAAAGAGGATTGTACCACTCGTAAAGCGAATGGTACACACCAAATTTTAAAGATGCTTTTCTCACCGCTTTAGCAAGCTCGCCTAAAATGTAAGTAAAATAATTTTCCAAAATTTAATTTTATTAACAGGTACCTAATAAATCACGATGTGGACCCACATCCATTGCATTCCAACTGTAAGCGTATTTAGAAGGCCATAAAGTATAACCTTCATGGTGTTTACTAGTAAGGACAACATATCTACAAATTAAAAAATGTGCTATATTTTCCACTACAGCGTTAATAATTAAAATTTTTACTTTGCACCTGATTTTTTAAACAAATTTGCCCACTGTTTAGCATCAAAAAATTCAGCTGTAAAATCTCGAGCAAAATCTTGGTACGTAAATTCAGGTGGATAATTATTTTTCATGAATGAAACGATTTCTTTGTTTCCTTCTAAAGCAGAAATATTATATTTATACTATTTGTTTAATTAAAAATAAATGTAGAATCTTACCATTCCATTCGTGCCAAAACCATTCAGAGTGAAAACTAGGAACTGAAAAAACCCCCCAATGTAAAAATATTCCAATTTTTGCTTCATTGTACCAGGTGGGTATCGGTCGTTTATCCAAGCTCTCCCATGAAGGATCGTAACGTTCACTATTTACAACAGCAATCAAGCAAGCAATGTCGATTGCTCCGAAAAATATTATAATAAACAATAATTTACTAAGCATTTTTTAAGTTGAGACTTCTTGATTATGGTAGTAGCATTATTGGCAAAATACTACAAATAAATAATAATATTCTGATAACTAATCATTGAACTTTGATAAGGGCAAGAAATTATTTATGTATTTAAATTGACGTAAATATACAAGATTATAACGTTTATATTTACATTTTAATTTTGGTTTATTCCAGGAACCATATCAGTATTAACTAGAATGAAAAAGTAGAGAGAATTAGTTTAGATATCGTCCAAATTAAAAGAAAATTGTGGGGGTCAAGGGGGTAGTTTAAAATTAAATTAGGGTAATTTTGGGTAGGATTTAGTAGGCTCAAGATAGAGAAATAAAACTAATTTCATACAGGTTAACTGGTGGGAAGGAGGTATTTGTAAATAAAAAAAGGGAGAGATCTATTAGTTATTGAAAATGTTAAATAACGGGAATTTTTTTATATTATATTAAGCGTTTTTAACAGCTATGGTTATTACGCTCACCCAACAGAGGCTGATGCGGAATTCGAACCCGCGACTACATCTTCGTAGTCGCTTACGTTCTCCACAGTATACCACTCTGCTGGGTTATAAAGGGAATTGTTTAGGTCGGATTGACTGTTTAAAAAGAGGGTAAATATTTTCTCTTATTATATCCATTGCTTCTAAAAATTATAACTTTTAGTTTTAGGCTCCATATGCAAAATTTCATAACCCCCCTTTTATGGTCGGCGCATGGTAAAGGTCCATACACAATTGAATCACTTATTTGAGAAACCCAATAAATCCATAAACACTTGTATAACATAAAGACACGCCAATCTTCGAGGCCGTCCGTAAATTACGTCACACGATTTTTAAGGGTTTTAGACCCTTCCCGTCCCTATGACCTATTTTCATTGAACCCTCCCCCGCCAAGTGACGCCACACTTCAACCCTATAAAATTTAATAATTCGTAGAAAATTTTTTTAAACAACTAACTTAAATTAAATCATTTTTGCAGATCTTAAAAAATAGCAGTTTATTATTATTAATATTTAATTTTATTTTCGGGTGCATTTAAAAACGCACATAAGAGCTACTTATATGTTGCTACAACCTACTATATCCATGGATCAAAAAATATATATTTTGTTAAGATTTGACTTTGTGACATCACAACATTTGAAACCCCCCGGACCCCCTGTTACATTTTTGTCATAAATCTGACATGACCCCCCTACCCTCTAACGTGTGACGTAATATATGAACGCTCCTTATCAATATAAAGTAACCGCTTTCAATTTTTTGTGATTGTGATTTTGGCTGTGTCATAAGTCATAACACTTTTTAAAAAAATTTAAATTTTAAAAATGAACATAAGTAAAGGTGGTGCTGAGAGAGAACGCAGTAAAAAGACGAAAAAGTAGAATAATAACGCAGCACAAATATCAATATTTTGTATTCATTCATAAAACTCAATATTTTTCCTAAATTTGAAAGTTAAGAGATGAGCATCATTGTTCATAACCAGAACCCTATTTTGTGAGAAGCTTGGAAGAAGGGGGGGGGGTAATTGCCTACTTTTTATCGGTCTATCTAAAACCAAAACTAATTCACGTTACATTAGACCAACGTTGTCAAAATTTTAATCACCATGAGATTATGAAGTGCTATAAAAATCGCAACACACAACACTGTACATACAGTGTTGCGATGATAGTTCGGTATATGTCTCACTTTATAATCGCATTTTTGACAACTCTGGTCGTAATGTGACGTCGTCAACGCCCATGACGTGTATTGGTTTTGGTTTTAGATAGACCATATTAAAACAATTTAAAATTGGATTATTTGCTTAAGGCTTTTTAAATGCTGTGTGGAGCTCAAGCCGTCACACCTCTCCCCGGGCTACGCTACCGATAACCAAAAATAATAACAAGAGTATAAACAGTGATTTTCTATCATTGAGTATAAAGCAAGACCACGTCAAGATTACTTGCTATTAACGCTGGCGACAGCGCTACCGTAAATTACAAAAAAATTGCTATTATTTTACAATTACATTCTTCATTAATACATATCATAAAGTATACTGCTACGTTGTTTATGTATACCGAAAACGCCGGTATATTTTTAAAGAAAAACGATATCAAAGCAATTTTTAGTAATTCGGGTTACTAGGCTCTTTAATTGTACGATGTTTTCAAACTCTCTGATTTGGATGGGTACTATAATGAGCCAAAATAGATAATGTCACCAGTCTGCCCTATGCCCACTGTTCATATATTTCTAGATGTCAATAATACCAGAAAATACTTAATGTCATTGTGTAAACTTTCGTCTTGACTTCTTTTTTTGCATCGATTTTTCATTTTCACGAAACTAAATCAAATTTTTATGAGACAAAAAATTATATACTTATTAATTAACGGTTGAGATCCGGGCATGATCGTAATCCCGCTGACAAGAAATTAATTCACCTTATTTTGAATTTTAAATACACATTGTTATAAGTTATAATACATTTTGTCCATCCCTTTAAAGTCTTATCAAGTTAAAAAAAAATTTGTAAGACCCTGTACAACCTGAAATTAATAAGCTTGTAAAATTTCAGACTTTGAAGAAATTAAAATAGTATCTGGAACATTTATTTATAAATCTTCTTTCATTTTAAATATTTTTAATTAAAAATTTGGGTTTATAGTGACTATATCGTCATGACAATACCTACGACATAACCTAAATACGATTTCCAATAAACTAATTTTATCTTGGTGAAATACATTTTTGAAAACAGTAATATGTATTATAGACAGGTCTGATTATATATTTTTTCAATTGTACCTATTCATATGAAAAATTCTTGATTGCGTTTAAATTTAATTATAATATTTTAAGATATCTAATAAATTTTTATCAATAAAAATTGCTATAATAATTATTAGGTGAAATCATAAATTACCTTTTTTTGCACACTTTCTACCCTAATAAACAGTGGTAAATTTTGTAGTTGATTTAAATAATAATCGCAATATAAATTATAGGTATATACATAAAAATATGTGACAACGAGTGCGCGGTATCTGACGATTTAAACTGCATGGCTATATACATAATTTATATTATTATCTAGGTAATAATTATAATAATATGAGTAATAATTTGTATATGACCTACGCGATACCGCTTTTAGATAATAATTAAAATTGTGTATTTTTTTTAATTTTTGCATCTGCAAAATACAGAGGTTCACAAATTATATAATTCATCCAGTGTTATATTTTATATTATTATATATTATAGCAATGTAAATTGTGTTCCAAACAAAGACGTTGTTTTTCATATAAAAATTGCTTTTACAGCAGTAGGTATTTATATAGTATTATAAATTATAATTATGTAAATTTCAATATAACAAGTTAAATCAAATAATATAATAAAAATTATATTAGTATTTGATTTAATAAAATAATAATACTAATAATAAAAATAAAATAATATAATTTCTATTATTCTTGTTATTATCTATTACTATTATACTTGTTATATTGAAGTTTTTAATGTTTATTTATTCTCACAAGTTAAGATTTATTTAATTATTATAAAATTTAATCTATTCATTTTAGTTTATATACATTTTTCTATTTCGTCACACCTTTTCCAAAATACGGTGACTTACCCCATTATTATCGATTGCCCCATTTATGACCCAGTAAATAGGTATAATACTCTCTGAGATTGGGATGTTTTCCGACTTCAGCTCTTATTTGTCCTATCAAGATAGGAAAACAATAAAATTGTTTAAAAAGAAAGTGACTACAATATTCTTTATTACATATTTTTACCTAAAAGCAATCCTAATTCTTAAAGGGTAAAATTGCAGCCGCAATTCATATCTAGTTTTATAAGAAAATGCCATTTTTAAAGAGAAGTCTGTGAACACATGTCCAAAAATTAACAATTTTATCTTTTATAGTTTTTTTTTAAATAAATAGTTTATAAAAAATTGTCGTATGTAGGGGCGAAGTCGGACAACATAGATCGCAATTACAAAAAGAAGATCGGCAGACAGTTTATGAATTATGATAATGAATCATTGCAAAAAGCACTGAATGATATTCAAATCCTTAAAAAACCGTATAAAAAGGCAGCTAACCATTATAAAATTCCAAAATCTACACTATATGACAAAATAATTTTTTTTTAGTTATTTTTAATGTCTTTTTTATAAATATCATTAATAATTTTTAAAATGTTTTTTGCAAAATGAATCTTAAAATTTTAATTTTGTTCATTTTTACTTCCTTGTTAGCATTATTATTGGTCAATTTCATGATTAAAAATTGTTTTTTTTGTTCTTTGGGGTCCCCTCATAGTGTGATTCTAGAGAAGTTTGTACTCGAAATAAATAGGTGTCCGGATGTCGACCGGGGGTGAACGTGGTAATCTATTAACGGTTAACCCGGAACCGGTCCGGGTTCACACCTACACATAAGGGCGACCCCGGACAGTATAAAACAAGAACAGGAGGGGTCCTGCGTTAAAATTATTACAATGTTTTTATCACATAATGTTTTAAACATACTAGAGTACCTTAATTACCTGGGGGAGCTGATGGGTGGATTGAGTAGCTCATCGGCTTCCACTGCCGGTCCCAAGCCCGGATAAAGGAGCAGGGTTGAGCGAGGGACTAACAACCCCTCCTCGGAAAACAAAACATGTTGTGAAGACTTACACAAAGCCTCAGAATTGGATGGAAATACGGAAACGACAGCAATGCAAACGGTCTTTGAATGTGGGAACATGGAATGTTTTGAGCTGGTACAGAACAGAAGCTGCCAGACAATCCATAGAAGAACTGGAGAAACTAAAAATGGATATTACAGCGATCCAAGAGATGAGATGGCTTAATGCCGGCAACACCAAGATTAGTAATTTGGTTGTTTTTTACAGTGGAGGAAATGGTGATAGACATGAAAGAGGAACCGGTTTTGTCTTGAGTGAACGAGTATCAAACAGAGTAATTCTCTTTGAGCCTATAAACGATAGAATCTGCTGGCTGCGAGTCAAATGTGTGTGGTATAACTATTCTTTCCTATCAGCACATGCACCAACCGAAGAAAGCGATGACGAGGAGAAGGACACCTTCTACGAACTACTTGATAAAACTATTGAAGAAATGCCCAAACAAGATATGCCCAAACAAGATATGAGAATGCTATGCGGGGATTTTAAAGCGAAAGTGGGTAAGAAACAAAATTTTGGACCGACGATTGGCAAATATAGTCTGCATGACTTATCTAACAATAATGGGATGAGGTTGATTCAGCTGGCAACAACAAATAATATGTTGATAAAGTCTACAATGTTCAAACATAAGAACATTCATAAGCAAACCTGGAGATCAAACGATGGCAGAACAAGGAATCAGATTGATCACATAGTGATAGATGCAAGACATGGAAGTAACGTAATGGACGTGAGAAGTTTTAGAGGGGCGGACGGAGAATCTGACCATTTCCTTGTAAAAGCCAAAGTGAGACTGCGAATATCAACATATAAAATAAAAAATGAAAGTGCAGCCATACGTTGGAATGTAGCCAAACTAAATAACTCGGAAGAGAGAGAGAATTTTGAAGAATCAATAGTAGAACAACTCGAGAAAAGAACACCCCAAGACGACGTGGAAGGTGCGTGGAAAGATATCCTAGATGCGACAACCGAAGCATCGGATAAAATACTTGGCAGAGAAAATAAAAACAAGAAGAAATCCAAAGGATGGTGGAATGACGAATGCCGGGAAATCCTAAGAGATCGAGAGACGTGCAGAAAGATAATGCTACAAAGTACATACAAGAAAATATACGAAAATATATAAGTGCTAGAAGAGCGGCAAGAATTTTAATAAAGACTAAGAAAAGAGAATTTGAACAGCAAAAAATGGAAGAGATGGAAGAAAGCAGAATCCGAAATCATCACAAAGCATTTTATGCCGAAATTTCCAACACAAAGTCAGGCTTTAAACCTAGATCAAAAACTTTCCTCAGAAAACCAAATGGTGACCTTACATCAGACGTGGAAGAAATTTTACAAATATCGAAACGCCATTTCAACGACCTGCTAAATGTAGAAAGCCCAGAACTTTCCGACCCAAAGGTTTACCAAACCGCAGACTGGCCAATAGACGAACCAACACTTCAAGAGGTTATATTAGCAATAAAGAAACTCAAAAATTCGAAGGCCCGGAACGGACGGGATAACGGCGGAAATGATAAAACATGGGGGGACCAGCCTTGCATAAACGGCTGCATGATCTAATACTTAAATCCTGGAAAGCAGAAAAGATACCAGAAGACTGGAAGAAAAGCATCATAATACCGATTCACAAGAAAGGAGACAGATCAAACTGCGGTAACTATAGAGGAATATCTTTGATCAATACAGCATACAAAATACTCTCAAACATCCTTTAGTAGAATAAAACCACTACTAGAGAGCAGCATAGGGAAATACCAGGCGGGTTTTAGACCAGGAGAATCAACAACTGACCAGCTGTTTACAATCAGACAACTACTTGAGAAGAGCTGCGAATTTAACAAAACCCTACATCACTTGTTTATAGACTTCCTAAAAGCATACGACAGCATTGCGCGGACGGAACTTTGGAGCGCCATGTTTGAACTCGGAATACCCCGAAAACTAATCCAGCTCACAAAGATGTGTGTAGACAGATCAAAAGTGAGGGTGAGAATCGGAAATTCAACATCACAATCGGCAATGGTCTGAAACAAGCAGATGCCCTCTCACCCGGAGACCGTAAATTGCGCCAGCGGTCGAGGATTTTTCTAATCCTACCCGTAAATTGCGCCAAAAAGTTTTAGGGTTGACCTTAAATTAAGTCGAAAAAAGGTTGCTAGTTTGTCAATAGGATTAATATGGCTCTAAAAACTTTTTTTTTTAATTTAACAGAGGTGCATTTAGCCCGTATGTCCACACTGTAGATGTTTCATTGATTTTTACTTTTTTAAATATTTTTGGGCTTGAAGTTATGCAAGAAATTGTGAGCGATCGTGGCTAGCAAATTTTTGGGCCCCTTATATTCTAGTGTAACTAATAGCATCGAAGGCCCAATTTTTGGGTTATTTTATCAGTATTATTTGATTTTCATATTACGATTTTATATTCTCTCTTTTCGGGCTCCTTTGGCCATTGGGCCCTAGGCACGTGCTTAATGCGTCTAATGGTAAAATATGATGGCTATGTGATATTGGTATAGTTGCTGGATTTACATTTCTTTGTCTTCTGGCAAACAAATTAGAACATACGTATATCAATTGTTTTCAAACGTTGGCAATATCTAACATGAAAAATATAATTTTTGTTCCTACATCGATTGTTGCCGATTGTAAGCATACCATTCAAAATACTATACAGAAAGTTTGGCAAAATGTAGAAATTAAGTACAGGGTGTCATTTTCGCGTCACTCAAGCGTGGTAACAAATTCATAACAAATTTGGACTTGCAACTGAATATCAAGAGAAAAATTCGCCTATTGGAAATTGGTTTACCCTCTCACCGGGGTAATGTAAATTGCGCTCCAAAATACCTGCATTTTATTTTCTCCAATTTTATTTTGTAATCCAAAATGTAAACTGCGCTCACACCTATTTAACAATGGGTTACCTACTTATAGCTACTTATATTGTAAACAGGAGATTAGGGTTATTGAAAATTAAAAACGACTTAATATTACCAAAGTATGTCTTTAATTAGTGATAATACAGGGCCGGCGCCAGCCATTCCCTTAAACTTTTTTTAAATATAATTCATCAATTTTAAAGCCCTATTTATTAGCGGGTAATCTTTTAATTATAAAAGGATTATTAATAACTATATTATACGTATTATAGAGAATTTCAGAGAAATTACAGATAAAAACAAGTATCCTTGCAATAGAAACCACGTAAATATTGATTAAAGTTATAGTGAAATCCTTAAATATGTCTCAATTAAATTACATATTTTGAAGCAGTGAACGAGGAAAATTGATTCTAATTTATAAGCAAAATAAATTTCAAATATATAAATATAAATTTCAATTTCAAGCAAAAAAAATCATTTGGAGCGTTTGCTGAAAACAGGCAAACAAAAATGGAGGTGTTGTGGTGTTGTAATAACAAGAATTGTAACGCGTTTATAAAAGCTTTGGAAACCTGTCCTGATTTGCAAATTGCTCCCATTTGTGAAGAACACTCGCATATTAGATGCCAACAGCAGGTTTTGCAAAGACAACAGTTAACAATCGAAGTGAAAAACAAAGTTGTGGAACGACCATCAGAAAAACCTGAAAAAATGATAAGATGTTTGGACGAACAAACTTCTTAACCCTATTTTTACAAAAGGACGATGTAAAATATTTCAAACGAAATGCTTACAGCGAAAAGCGTAAAAGTATTGATACTATTCATGGGCGTCGGAAAGGGGGGCAACCCCCCCCCCCCCCGGCTTCTGTCAAAAAATATACTTAATATTTCACAATTGCAATCCAAAAATTCAAAGAAATAGGTTAGCTTTTATTTTATTCTGTGTTTTTGCAAAGTTACATCCTTTAGTTTTTATTTTCGTTATTACATAGGTAGTAGTATACCCACTATTAGCTACTAGGTTTGTTTATTTTGATATTGTGAACCGTTTTTATTTTTGATAGAATATATTTTTTATTTTATGCTTAATCGTTTTTTTTTACATAAATAGATTTTAATAGCGTATACAAAAATTTGCCCCCCCCCCTGCACTTTTGGGAATCGACGCCCTTGGTACTATTTCAAAAAACATTGAAGAAGTACACGGCAAGATCACGGACATGAAAATTATAACTATAGTAGAGATGAACATTTTGTTCATCAAATGTTACAAATGATCGCAATTCTGTTGAGAATATTATGTTCATGACTTCATTATAGCATGCGCATTAGTTATTAATAAAGCAGTTAGTTATGCACAAACCACAACATAGCAACGACGTGTTTTATTTCATTCTTGGTTATTATCAATGCCTACTTCCGAAACTCAAAATCTTAACAGGTTATGGGCCCAGGTATACACCTAGGTGCGGGATACTTAATCAAGAATTAATAAAAGTGAATTTGATGCTTGTGAAAGTTTAAAAATAAATAAAGTACGAAGGGTTGTTGAAAGTTTATTTTTACAAACGGTAGTTGCCGGGTAAAAAGTGTTTGCTCAGTTGTAGCTGAACAAAAATCAACAAGTGCAAACTGCAAAGTGTAGACGCTAGACTGTTTTTCGTGTTACTAAAGTTCGTTTCATATATTAATAATGTCAGGGAACGATATCATTTCTACGATTGAGAAGTTAAAAGGCGCCGAAAATTATCATACATGGGCATTTGCCATGGAAAATATGTTGGAATTTTTGGGTCTTGAAAAATACATAAATCCACCGCCAAATACAGAAACTGACGCTGGAAAATTAAAAAAGGCCAAAGCCAGGATTGCATTAAGTATAGATTCGTCGATTGTTCCACACATTCAAACGTATAAGACAGCATTAGAGATGTGGATTGAACTAAAAGCTCTATTCGAAGATAAAGGTGTAACACGAAAAATCGGGTTATTGCGAAAATTATTGGGAATTCGGTTAGATAAATGCGATTTAATGAACCAGTATGTTAAGGAGATTATTGATACTTCTAACAAACTATCGGGGGTCGGTTTTTTCGGTTTCGGATGAGTGGGTCGGTGCCATTCTACTCGCGGGACTAACGGACGAATTCAAGCCAATGATTGTGGCAATAGAAAACAGTGGCGTTACAATTTCCGGACATGACATAAAGCCAAAGTTAGTTGATTACGCGTACAAAAAACCAAATGAAAGTGGTCCGAGCAAGGCAAGTGCTTTTGCAGGAAAAGATAAAAAGCCTAACAAAAAAACTAAAACGTTGGAATATTTTGTTTGTGGAAAAAAGGGCCATTTTGCAAGAAAATGCAAAGATCGAGTAATCAAAACTGAAAAAAAGGAAGCGGAAAAGGTCGAAGCCAAAGTAGCCCTATCAGCAACAAAGAAAACATCAAGTAATGATGAGTGGATACTTGATAGCGGCGCATCACATCCTATGACACCACATGAGGAATTACTTGTGAACAAAAAGATTTGTGAAATAGTTGAGATTAATGCTGCTAACAACGCAAAAATGATTACCTCATTGGCGGGAAATCGTTCATTGTCAATAAACGATCGCGAATTCGAAATAAAAGACGTTTTATGTGTGCCCGACTTGGCGACAAATTTGCTTTCAGTGAAGCAAATAGTGAACAAAGGAAACACTGTTGTTTTTAATCGCGACGGCGGAGCGGTATATGACTCACAACAAACGTGCATTTTACGAGCGCGGCTTAATGAAGGCGTTTACAAGGTTCATGGACAAGCTAAATTTAGCAAGGTCGTAAATTCCTCAAAGGTAAATGCGATGACATGGCATCGAAGATTAGGTCACATAAATTATAAGGACATGTGTAAAATGCGAAATGGAATTGTGGATGGTATCAACTTTATTGATGATGAAGAAGACATCAACAAATGCGAGACTTGTTTAATGGGTAAACAATCGAGGAAACCATTTACGCATAAAAGTTCAAGAACGGAAGAATTAATGAATTTAATACACTCGGATTTATGTGGGCCAATGGAAGAAACATCGATCGGAGGAGCAAGGTATTTTTTAACTTTCATCGATGATCATTCTCGAATGGTATTTTTGTATTTCCTGAAAACCAAAGATGAAACCTTTGAAAGTTTTAAGGATTTCAAGGCAAACATGGAAAACAAAACCGGTAAAAAGATAAAAATCTTAAGAACGGACAACGGTAGTGAATTCTGCAGTAACGAATTTGAAAATTATTTACGAAAAAACGGAATTCAACACCAAACGTCAAACGTGTACACGCCCCAACAAAATGGAATTTCGGAAAGGATGAATAGAACTCTTGTCGAAAAGGCAAGATGTATGATATTTGATGCTAAACTCGAAAAAACATTTTGGGCGGAAGCTGTAAATACGGCAGCTTACGTCATAAATCGTTCTGTGTGTTCAGTGTTAAATAATGCAACTCCCTACGAAATTTGGACCGGAAAGAAGCCGGATAATCAAGATTTAAAAATATTCGGGTCGCGCGCGATGGTTCATGTTCCAAAAGAACGACGACGAAAATGGGATAAAAAATCTCAAGAAATGATTTTTATCGGATACAATGAAACAACGAAAGGATATCGGTGCTTTGAAATAGAGACCAAAAAGGTAGTGACCAGTCGCGATGTAGTATTCATTGAAGAAGAAGCTAACAAGAAAATCTCTATTCAAGATGATATTGGTTTAGATTCAGTGAGGGATTTTGACTCGGTAGGTCAACATCTGGAAGAAAATCATCAAGAAGACGATGATTATAATTCTGAAGAGAGTGTTGAAGAGAGTACGTTCGAGGAAAATGATGATTCATTGGAAGATGAAACATATGTTCTTGAAGAGAAAGTCCCGGAAATCAACCAAGCTGAATCAAGCAGACCACAACGAGAAAGGGTCAAACCAAGAAAGCTGGACGAATTTGTGACATACAACGTAACAGGTCAAGGAAATATGGATCCATCAACCCTGGACGAAGCTTTATCAAACATTAACAGTGAAAAATGGAAAACTGCAATGGAGGAAGAAATGAAATCGTTAAAACAAAATGGTACATGGGAACTCATTGACTTACCAAGAGACCGCAAAGCAATAAAATCAAAATGGGTGTTTAAAACCAAGCGAGATCAAAATGGAAATCTGGTTAAACACAAAGCGAGATTGGTAGCAAAGGGATGTTCACAGAAGCCAGGAATCGATTACAGTGAAACCTACTCACCTGTGGTAAGATATAGTACGATTCGTTATCTAATTGCTCTGTCCGTTAAAATAGGGTTAAATATCGACCAAATAGATGCGGTGACTGCGTTTCTACATGGAGACCTCGAAGAAACCATTTATATGGAACAACCTGAGGGTCATGGTGACGGAACGACAAAAGTCTGCAAGTTGAAGAAGGCCATCTATGGATTAAAGCAAAGCGGGAGGTTGTGGAACCAAAAATTGGACGAAACATTGCAAAGTTTTGGGCTAAAAAAATCTAAAATGGACCCATGCGTGTATTTTACAGAAAATCTCATTGTGTCGATCTATGTGGATGACATCCTAATTTTTTGGAAAGAAAAGGACGTTCGAGATAGGCTCAAGGCGACGCTTAGCCAAGCGTTCAAAATGAAAGACATGGGAGAAGCCAGCGAGATAGTAGGTCTAAAAATCACTCGAAACCAAAACAACGGAGATCTTTATTTGGATCAGTCAAAGTACACTGAAGAAATATTAGCGCGTTTCAATATGAGTGACTGCAAGCCGATGAAAACTCCAAGTGATGTAAATCAGAAGCTATCGACAGACATGTGTTCAAAAGACGGGGAAGAAAACGACCTAAAGAACATTCCATACCAGGAAGCTGTAGGAAGTTTGCTATACTTAGCACAAGGAACTCGTCCGGATATAGCGTTTGCCGTAAACGACGTGAGCAGATTCAACAATAATTATGGTAAGGCTCATTCGAGTGCAGTAAAGAGAATTTTTAGATACTTAAAAGCAACTCCACACACTGGAATATGCTATCGAAAGAATGACAATTCAAAGATACAGGGGTATTCCGATTCGGACTGGGCATCTGATGTTGACAAAAGAAGATCTTGTACTGGATACGTATTTACAATGTCTTCTGGAGCAATAACATGGGCAAGTAAACGGCAACAAACAGTAGCCTTATCAAGTAGTGAAGCCGAATACATGGCACTTTCAGCTTCATGTCAAGAAGCTTTATGGCTAAAACAATTAGCAGAGGAACTCGATACAAGTCAGCGAGGAAAAGTTTTAGAAATAAAATCGGACAATCAAAGTGCGATTAGTTTGGTTAAATCGGATGGTTACAGAGCACGTTCGAAACATATTGATGTTAGACACCATTACATCCGTCAAAAAGTCAAAAACGGGATAATTGAAATAAATTATATTCCGACTGAAGAAATGGCAGCAGATCATTTAACAAAAGCAGTAAGTGGCTTAAAAATTGATGTGTGTAATAAAATGATTGGTGTTGTGGACATTAAAAAATTAAAAGAAAGGTTTTGTGAGTAAAACTGGAAAAATTAAGTAGATTTAGTTTATAAAACTTGTATAAGTATAGTTTTTGTTAAAAAAAAAATTTAATATTTTTTTGTTTACATTATTGTAGTAATGTTAATTACGAAATTTACTTTGTTAATTATACTTTCTTTTATTGTTCAATGAGTGAGGGTGTTGAAAATATTATGTTCATGACTTCATTATAGCATGCGCATTAGTTATTAATAAAGCAGTTAGTTATGCACAAACCACAAAATAGCAACGACGTGTTTTATTTCATTCTTGGTTATTATCAATGCCTACTTCCGAAACTCAAAATCTTAACAAATTCTCATATTGTAATATTTTCATGTGTAGGTACTACAAATTTAAGTGCTTTGGCGGTAGCGAAAGCAATCTACTATGGATAGTACATTTGACTATTGTACCAAATTTTTCACACAATTATTTACCATTCACGGACTTTTTAATGGTCATTATAATACCACTGGTATTCTGTTTATTACCGGATAAAAAACAAACGACAACAACAATGACAACAAACAAACGAGTTTTTACTAATTTTCTACAACTTGAAAAAAAAGTTCATAATTTTAATCTATTAAAATTAAAATTAATACCGTACTTACCGTAGTGCCACCTATCGATATCGTTAACTGGCGGCAATTTCAAAATATGCTTCACACACCACCTCGCTACTTCCGGGGTTACGGGTTAAGAAACTTACAACTTACCTATAAAAATTCGAAGAAAAATATTCTTTAGTTTGCATATTTTATCTTTTTTTCAATTTTAGTGCATATATTAGAAAAATTTGGTGCATGTATACGCGCATAGTTCAAGTATATTGGTGCATAATATAAAGGCTGGACCAACTTTAACGCACGATGTTAATTCTAAATAAAACAAAAAGTTTTTAGAGAATTATCTTAATTTTTTTTTTATTATGATAGAAGGATCTTGACAATTATGTGTGACACACAAAATATCGGCCAGAATGCTCTCCACAGCTGTTGTTGAAGCCTTTTATGAAAATGGGCGTTCAAATCAAAGTGCATTTCGTGCACTTCGTGATTTTTTTGGTCTGCATAATCGACCAAATGTATCCACAATCGGGAGAATTGTGAGCAAATTTCAGCAAACCGGGTCTGTAGCCAACGAAACAATGGCTCTTGCGCAAAAAATTCAATAGTCGTGTCATCTCACATAGTGGCGATGTCAATTGGATCATGTGATTTGACACCGCTGGACTTTTTTCTTTGGGGATATTTAAAAGAAAAAGTGTACTTCAATAAGCCAAGAACAAGTGTAGAGCTAAAGGATGAGATAATTCGCCACATAGAACCTCAATTATGCGTCAGCGTCATCGAAAATATTGACCATCGGATAGAGGTATGCCACCGTAGCTGTGGCGAGCATTTGGCCGATATTTTGTTTCACTCATAATTGTCAAGACCTTTTTATCATAATAAAAAATTAAGATAATTCTCTGAAAACTTTTTCTTTTATTTAGAATTAGCATCGTGCGTTATGGTTGGTCCACCCTTTAGTATATTATGTAAATCCCAGCTCGAGTAATAATTAATAAACGATCTCTTTAATAATAAATAAAAATTATGATATCGTTTAATAATTCTAAAAAGCTCGTTTGTGATCTAAACCAATCAATTTTAAAGAAAATCGTTCAGCAAAATTTACACATTTATCATTTCAAGCGCTTCCTGTGCGTCAGTCTAGGTTTTGAATAAATTTTATATTTAGAAAACATTTTTCTGTTAGTACAAATTAATTTCAATAATTTTTGTAGAAAGGAAAAGAAAGCAGGTATGGGTCAAATTTTTAATAGATTGGTGAGCTTACCCACCGTCTCTTTTCATGCAGACGATTAAAATTTACTTTCCTGCCAGTTAGTAGGTCAGAGATAGGTATGTACTATTATGTCACAATAGATTTCTTCTTTGCGACGTCATAACGGTACATACCATGATTTTCTTTTAGCTGGAAAATCCTTATCAACAACTGGTGAAAGTTTGGTTGTTCAAATGCTAAAATTTATTGAATCAAGAAATCTTAATAGATATTTGTACTGCCACTAACAGACATTTTTAGTAATACATTATAATATTGTAAAATTCCTATTTTGTCTGTGTCTCAGAATTTGAAAGATATTCAAAAGCATCTGAACTTTTTCAGTGATTTCAATATAAAAGTTTCAAATCGTGAATGAATAACAAAATTCTGATTAATGTTAAATTGGTTATAATCCTTTTTGTAAATTTATTGCTGAATTCTGAATTTCAAAATTTTTCTTACAACAGATTTAGCTTCTAGTTTAGTACTACTAATATTTTAATTATTTTAGTTATTAATTTTTACTTAGGTACGAAAACAGATTAGGTGTAATAAAAAATTTATTTATAAGTAATAGCTAGAAAGTTATTAACATATAGAAAAATATAATACATTTCAGAGCAAGGCATAAGTCGTTGTAAATAAGTAATAAATTGCACTTGAAAATTATTTATTTACCAAAAATGTTTTATAAAACTGAGTAGCAGCTTCCGTAACATTTTTAAAGACATGACCTAACTCAGAAAATATTAAATTAACACTTTGACTACCTTTGAAATCATTAAAATAATTTACCAGCATCACAACTCCCTGACCCGTTAAAACATGAGCATGTCTTACAAATTCACCAAATTTTAACCCGTAATCTTGAACATTAGGAGGTAACAAATTTACACTAATGCCAAATAATTCTACACATTTTTTTTCAATTATATCAGCATGCGGAATATTCGCAGCAGTCAATACAAACATTGTAGTACACAACAAAACAAACGCCAGGAATAAAGTTTTGAAAAAGTTATACAAAATTGAAGATTTGCAAGAAGTTGAAGTTTTGGAATTAATTTTCTTTCCATTAAGACTTGCATTTACGACTTTCTTTTTAGCTTCCTCTTGAGGTAGTAACTTTTCATGGCTTTTATTTGCTTTGGCCTTCTTTTTCTTATTCTTTTTGTTCTTCTTATTTTCTTCACTCTTTTGTGCGTCTTCTAAATCTTTCTTATGCTGAAGTTTCTCTTCTTCTACTCTATTAGTTTCTTCCAATTGCATTTGTAACTGTGAATAAAAAGTTACAACATCTCGAGAACACTTTTGGCACTGTTTAACTTCTAAACAGGGGCCTGCAACGCCCAACAAAGCTGGATGTAAAGGATTGTCTTTCAAATCTAACCACTTTAATGACTTCAATTTGCCAAAACTTAAGGGCAAAACATATAGTTTATTTTTGTATAAATCAAGATGTTTCAACTTATTTAAATCACCAAAATTGTCGGGCAGTTCTTTTAATTCATTTTTGCTTAAATCCAATTTTACCAACTGAACTAATGTTGCAAAGTTTTTCTAAAAAGTTAAGTTGATATTATATAGCAAAAATTAAAATCATTAAAAATATACTTACAGGTAAAGTGGAAAAACGATTATTCGATAAGTCCAAAGTATGTACTTTTGTTTTACTCTAAAAAAACATAATGTAATGTAAATTCTTCTCATTATTTATTTTAAACTGTTACGTAATTCTTGATTTTGCTACAAATTCAACTTGACCAGTAAATATTACAAAAATTATCGGTTCAACATATTAAACATAATCGAGTGTGTCAATTTATATTGTTAAATAACCATTGGAATATTTCGGCATACGATAACTTCAATGTATCATTTAAATTTATTTTGGCAAAAATAATAGATTTAATTCATCGTTGATTATAAAATTCCTAGCCCCGTATTTGTATAAAAAATCAAAACATACTCAAATTAAAATATATGACACTTACAATATCCTTGACTGGAATTTCTTGTAAATCTGACATACTGAGATCTATTTCTCCATCTTCAGCTTTAACTTCAACTTTCTTTTTTTGAGTTGCTGGAGCCATTGGTAAACTGCAAAATTGCGGAATTACTTCTACTAAAAATTTTGTTACTTTACCCATTTTTGTACAGAAAATTTAATTAACCTTAAATATGCATACCTGATTAATGAAAATATTTATGAAACAAAAATATGAAATCTGTCGGTGCGGTGACTGACCGGTGCAAATTTTAAAACACGTCGACAGCCAACTTGACAAATCCACACATAAAAAAAGGTTCGTCAAATGGTTTGCCCGGTTTTTGGTATGGGTTAAACTTTATACAAATAGGTAAAACATTTATACAGTGCAGTTTATATACTATCTAGTACGTTTTTTAGTATCTGTAGCATGGGCTGCCTATAGATATGGCAAATATGTTTTGCTAACAAAATATTGTCAAGTGTAAACCTTTATTATAATATTAAAAATAAAATATAAAATAGATAACTATGTAATTTGCTCATAAAAATATTCCTAGTACATACTTTGCTTAAAAAATAATCTATGATTTTGGGAATCCCCGATAAGGTTATTTTTTCCTATAAAAATAATTAATTATTAATTAAAAATAAATAATATTATTAAAAATACCGAAATATTGAAACATTAGCAAAATAATAATAATTAGTACTACCTACTTAACCGATTACCGATTGAACAATATTAGAGCAAGATCCCAGAGCCGCCAGACATTACTTATTTTCTCATAAGTAAAATATACGGGATAAAGTAGTGTTAGTATGTACTTTGAGTGTAGGCATACTTGCTACCTTGGGCCGACGGCCAATCTACAGGTACCAGGTGCTAAAGGTACCTGAAAGCACTACTAACTTTTCTTAAATTCTCATGGCTGATTTTTATGTATCTTTTAGAGAATATTGTTAGAATTTAGTAATTAATACTGCCAGACACTTCCCGTCGGCGGTAACTTTTGCCAGACGATTTAAAGCTCTTTGCTTCCTGTAGGCAGCCAGACCAATCCTAGGAGCCAAACATATTCTAGAGTCAATCAAAGTCGCAATGAGTATGAGGCGCGAGGTAATTATTCGTACGCTCGAGGGTGCTGAATGAATTAGCCGAACATAGGAAATTAACATGTAAAAACTTATTTATACCAATTCTTGCTTCCCTAATTATTTTAGAAATAAAATAAAGGACACAAAAATAATGCAGAAATATAAATTACGAATGATTAGACAATTAGATTTCATCTAGCTTTTACTTTAAAAAGTCAAAAAAAGCTTTCAAAATTGTTAAAATTGTCATTTATCGCACTGGCCATGTAATAAATTCAATTTAATTAATTTATATTTTCAAAAATAATTACCTTGGAAACCTACATAGCAAGTGCGATAAATGAAAATTTTAACAATTTTGAAAGCATTTTTTGACCTTTTAAGTAAAGGCTAGATGAAATCTAATAATCTTATCATTCGTAATTTATATTTCTGCATTATTTTTGGGTCTTTCATTTTTTCTCTAAAATAATTAGGGAAGCAGGAATTTGCATAAATAAGTTTTTACATGTTAATTTCCTATGTTCCTATGCTTTCTATGTTCTAAGAGCTTTAAAGCGTCTGGCAAAAGTTACCGCCGACGGGAAGTGTGTGGCAGTATTAATTACTAATTTCTAACAATATTCTCTAAAAGATACATAAAAATTAGCCATGAGAATTTAAGAAAAGTGACTAGTGTTTTCAGGTACCTTTAGCACCTGGCACCTGTAGATTGGCCGTCGGCCCAAGGTAGCAAGTATGCCCACACTCAAAGTACATACTAGCACTCCTTATATGTATATTTTACTTATGAGAAAATAAGTAATGTCTGGCGGCCCTGTGATCTTGGACTATATGTTACGGTCAATGACGTCAATGCCCACTTACGCTGGCCATTAACGTAATTGACAGGCCATTGACGGCAACGCCCGTTAACGGTGGGCAATAATGCAAATATTTTCATCTGATTGTAATATTTACGTTTTTTGCTGGTCAATACCGTTAATGGCCAAAAAAGAATTGAACAATGCTGATATTATAGAATAAAAATACTATATAAGGAACAGGAAGGCGATGCACTTCAAGCCGGGACAATTGTTTGTCGTGCACAAATTTTTCCGAGTAAATGACAGCAACTCGACCCTTTTCAAGGTCTCATAAGTGTACAGGGTTCTTTATTTAATTTAGACAAATGCACACTTATTTCAGGGTGGATCCCTGAGCCCAGAGGAAAAATTAATTAAATTAATTTATTTTACGGTGGATCCGCGATTTTCCGTGGTTGCGTCAACCAAAACTAACCCTACGCAGCCCTTCGCTGCGCTCCGGGCCGTTTTGGCTGGCGCTTACTAGCCAAAAACACACTAAAATCAATCCACCTTGTCTGAGAGGCCCTACTTCTCCAGGGAAGTCCGTACTCGGCGAAGTACGAAACGTGTGTGTGACTAGTAGGTATAGTAGTTTCATCATTGCCCACTCTGTATTACCCGGACAATGATGTAAAAACCACACGAAACTATGAAATTTTAAATGTCAACATCGCCCAAAATGCATGGTCATTGACGTCAATAGCCGAATTGTCACCATTTACAGTTATTTAAATATAGTTAAATATATACAGTGAGTAACGAAAATATCCAGACACTCCTATGTTAACAATGTAAATTGCACATTTTTGCACCGTTTGTTGATATAAAAACCGCTTTTACAGCAAAAATTTTTAGACCTTTTTCATTAAAAATTTTATTGTCTTCAATTTTGTACTTATACATTTTTTCATTTTGTTGCCACGTGTTTGACTGACAGCGAATTAAACAAAACTCTGTAAAATACAAAAACTGTTATCATCTGTATCTGAAAAACGGTGTGACAAAATAGAAAAATGTATAGATACAAAATTGAAGACAATGAAATATTTAACAAAAAATGTCTAAAAAGTTTTGATGTAAAAGCAATTTTTATATGTGAAAATACGGTTTCAAAATGTGCAATTTACATTGTTAACATAGGAGTGTCCGGATATTTTCGTTACTCGTTATAGATAATATAGTCTTCCATTATTAAAAAAGATGCTTTTTTAAGCACTTAAGCAAGTGTCTAGGTTCGATATCGAACGTTTGACCGAGCATTCGCGAGGGGATGAAACCCTTAAGCAGCGGAGGTTTTCAGGTTTGAAATCGAACCTGTTCAATGCAACAACAGAAAGAAAATCGACAATTTGTTAGAAAGTGAAAATTGAAAACTTTTTTACCTTGTATAATGTAACTTTTTTACCTTGTTACCCAGGATGGTAACTTTGGTTTACTTTTACTATTTGACGAAGTTTAACAAACCATAAAGTTAAATTAAGATATTTAATGCAATTACGAAGATAGGTATAAGTATACTACATAATTAAGTAGCTATATATCATAACATAGCCTACGGCTACAAGGTTACGTGACAATCTTTAATAATTATTAAATTTAATAGCATTTTTCCTATAATTTTTAAACACGCATAAGTGTAAACATGTGTGAATATTAGTTATTAAATTTGAATAATATTAATTTTAACATTGACAGTTATCTATTTATTAAATAATAGGGAAGAAATTTTCGAACAGCTATCTGCTAAAATTATCTAAATTCTAAAGTATAGTAAACAAAATTTTTTGTTATTATGTAGAGAAGAAGATGTTTAGGTAAATGAAAGATAAGTAGAAAAGGATTATAACAGACAAGCAAATTTTTAGTTTATAAGAAGTGGACTTTTTATTTTTTTTAGTCCATTCAAAATTGAAAACAAGTTTTTTCTGTGGTGCGAGCCCGTTTGGCTTATCTGGTCTTCATAAAACCTCAACTTTTATTGACTTTTTACCAAAAAACTTACTTTTCAGTTTTTGATGTCGAGTTCATTTATTTAAAAATTTTATTTTTCATTTTCAATCTACTCTTTTACATTTTCGCCTTTTTTAGTGTATCCATCTCATGGGCAATTTCTTTTTTTGTTTAAAGTAAATATTACAAATGAAAATTCAGTCATTTAAGTAGTTTAAATACCATTTAACAGTCAAATAAGAAATTTGCAATTAAAATTAAATAATTCTTTAAGGTGTACATATAGAAATACTAATTGACATAAATAAATAAAACAACAATAAAAGAAATGAATTTATATACTTTAAACTTTAAAATAACTAATTGAAAACGAAAGAACCAAATAATCATTCCATATCTAAATTATTTTAAAGTTGTAAACCAGACTGCAAATAATATTAGGGGAGACTAGGGAGACTTGATACATTTTTTAAAAAAACAACGTTTAAATTAATTTAACAACTGTTACCGAACTCGTTTACATATTGGTACTATTTTACGTAACCTTGCAAAATGTCTCTAGCCTCCCTCATATGCGGGAGGTATGATACAATCACTGGGAAGTTTGATGCATTACAGATGTTTATGTTAACTGAAGCAATAGAAAAAAAATATTTTATTTCTTAGACACTTAGAAGTGTCATTCATAATTTAGCAGATAATGGCTCTTGGTCGCTATAGGTTTCAATATAAGTCTCAACAGCTATATTGCCTTTCACTTGCCTGACAATTTGTTTGCCAATAAATAAGTTGCGTTTGGCCTGTTGAGCTTTCACATGTTTTTTTTCTGGTCAAATTTTATGTTCGGCTTCGATAGCTTTCTTCCTTCTGATTTCTTTCTGTTTAGTACTTGTATTAATCCTCTCGAGCCAAAGGTATCAAACCTCCCCGAATGACAAATTTATAAAATAAGCAAAATCATGAAAATAAGCAATTCAATTTAACATTACCAACACTTGTATCATACTCTAAATTAATTTCAGATTTGCGTAATACTAATGAAATTTTCGAAATAATGTTATAAAAATCATAAAATCTTACGTTAGATAAGTGGAAACTTACATTGAAGTGCAGGAAAACACACTTTAACCTATAAAATGCTTAGATTACGTACATTCATTTCTATATTGCAAACTGGACTAGTGGATCAACTGTAATCCATGTTGCATCCATATAGAATCCTTTACCAATAATATAACGTAAAATTCGACTGATGAGTCTCAAGCCTCCCGATTTATCAAGCCTCCCTAGTCTCCCCTACTATAATAATAACATGGTATAATTATTAACATGTGAAAATATTGTACTAAATACAATAATTTATTGTATTACATATAAGAAAAATTAATAATTGAAAAATCGTACTGTTTTTTTATCGATAAAATATGCAAAACATGAATTAGTTTGCTACAAATAATAATAATAATAATAGAAATTTTTCAAAATATGTATATTTAAACATTTTAGAAACTTTGAATAATAAATATACTTGCGAAACAATTAAAACAAATTTAACATTTAAATTTTTACTTTTTTATAAAAATAAAATTCAAATAAATTAACTGGACAATTTTTAGTAAACATAAAACATTGAAAAGAATATTTAAACTTTAAGGCACTCTTCAAGGTAAAATGAATATAAGATATTTTTATAATTTAACGTCTTCTATTTGTAATAAATTATGCAGTGTTCTAATTAGGTCATAGTTTATCATAACTTGATAAAACATTAATTTTTATTTCTTTTTTGTTTATCAAATTTAAATTCTCTTATTGTAAAAATTTATATATCTCATTTCTGCAATGCAATAATTTTACTAAAAATTAACATAGTTTCATTTGAACAAATTTTATAAAATAAAAAACCCTAAATTAGACGTAGAAATTAAAACTAATAAAACTTAATAAATATTTAATCAAAATTATTATTCTAAATTTATTTTAATCTAAACAGTATTTTAAACACTAGCATCAAAAAATATTTATAAAAAAAATGAATAAAATAAAGAAAATTCAAATAAACTAATTAGGTACCTGAAATTAAGTTTAAGTCCTGCTGGAAGTACACTTTGACATTCTGTCATTAACAAACTTATTTTTACTTTTAAAAACTGAAATAAATTTTATTGAAAAGTTAAAATTGTAAAAGTTCTAATCAAATTCAATATAAGTTTTCAAAAAATATATTTAAATAATAGATTTATTGTGATAACAGTGATATACATGTAAAAAATAAAGTAATTGAAGAATTCCTCAAATTCTACACTCAACTGTAATAAATAGATTTTTTATTTTTAAGAACTTTTTCGATACATTAATGAAAATCTTGTTTCAATGATTTTTTATTTTGACGACATGCTTCGTGAAAATTAATATAGCATATCTTATAAATAAGTAAACAGTTATTTTTAAAATTAAATTGTAATTGGTTTTAATATTTTTGCAAATTTTTAAATAAAATTTAATTTTAGTTAAGTTGAAGTGGTTAAAAAACAATTATTATAGGAATACGTGATGTAAGGGTTGAATTTTCTTTGTTATGGGATTAAAATTTTCTTATCATGTCCTGACAAGTTTTTGATAAATTTCAGTTGGTTGTTTGTGTGTATTTCTGTATGTCTGTCTGTATGTCAATGTGTAGTGAGGATATGAAAAGAAATAGTATCAATTGCACAGGTTAAACCATACAACCGAAAATCATAAAATTTGGCATAAATGTGCATCGTAGTTAAATACTTAAGAGGCCAGCTGAAAATGGTGAAAATTCGTTGAAAATTGCGGAAATGATAAAGAAAATAAAAAAATTTTAAGTGTCAATTACTTTTGGACCACAATTTTTTATACCCAAATTAAATAGGGAAAGTTATGCGATGTTTACATAGTCAATTTTTATTTATTAGGATTACTAAATTTTGGTGTTTTTTTGTAACGTAATTATTCATTATTTTCTTTTTCAAATATTTTTAGTCCTAACCTTAGTTAATATATTTTCGGTTCTTAATCTTCTTCTTAAAAAATTTTCAAATTGAAAAAAAGTACACATACGAGTATATTAGGCCAATCGGGTACCCGCATACAAAATTAATTGTATTTAAAGTTTCAAAAATAATAATAATGTAAATAATTTAAATATTATGGTTATAGGATATACTTGAAAATACAATATATTATAACAATTTATTAAATGAATTAAAAATATGGAACCTATTGTTCTTCCATTTACACAAACAATATATTATTATGTTGGAATTCATCACAAAAATTCAGATTTGACTAATTGACTGATTGCTTTTGCTACTGATTTATTTTACAACTTTGAGGGGCTTTGTAAACCCCATGCTTGAGCAGACAGATTTTTCGTGATCTACATGCATAACACAACAACAGAATAAATATTATTTTGTTGACGAAATAAATATAAAAAATATTCACCAGCTCCCCGACTAAAACCTACGTTGATTGAATTAAAAATATACTAAACATAAAGTAATATTCTCAATGTTTTAAAAAGAAACAACATTGTTGGTTATAGTATACAGAAAATATTTGCAGGCAGGAGCATTCGCTTTTTCATAATCAACAAGAATTCTTTGATTTCAACAAGCACATTAACGGCAAGAATTGATTATAACTTATAACTTATTGATATAGTTTTGTTATTATGAAATTTTTATGGGAGATGTTAATAGGCAATTCAAAATTATGCAAAAAGTTTAATTACATATTTCTTGTAAACCTACTCTACTTTTTTTAATTTTACATATTAGCATTGACATAAAAGGCAAATAACAATAATTGTACTGATTTATTTTTATAATGTTCCTTTTTGAGTGACGGAATGCTGTTTCGCACAATTACACTGAGAATTCTACAATTACCATCAGAGTTACTCTTAAAACGCATTACTGAAACATACAGATATACTAATGATTTACTTGACCGAACAAGACTAACTACAAAATGAATCTTAATATTGGAATAATAAAATACCAATATGTATTGAATTAAATTAAAAAAATTCAAATTCTGAAATTCTCAAATTTGGGTTGCAACGTTGATTAATGATTAGAGGATAAACTTTAGCGAATTTTTTATTATTAAGCACTTTTTTCATTTTTTTGTTAATTGATCATATCATACAATTTAAAAAACAATTTCTAGTTACCTTTACAAATATAACTTTAAAAATACTACTGCTAAACTTCAAACGGATGTCTGCAGAGATTTCCAGATTTCCATATAACTTTGAAGAATAAATAATATATTGTGTGTATTATTATTTTTCGCTTTGAAATTGACGTTATTACTTAGAAGTAACTTGAAAAACCACCGGCTATTTTTTTAAATCAGTTTTTAAATTCTATAGTAAAGAAATTAAACAAACAAAAATATTATTTATTATTAAATTATAATCTATAATAATAATAACCATTTATTTAATGACATAAACGTACTCAAATGTACCAATTTAATTCTTAAAACTACATACTATTTAATTAGCGTTATATGTTTCACACGCCATTCTTGCTTGCGTTCACACGCCATATTTCAAATTGACACTTCAAGTTGTGAGCTCTCAACATACAAACTAGGTAGAAAATGTTTATAACAATGCAGTTTTACGAGAACAAACATTTGCCCGCGTCAGGTCCGTGTGCAAGGGGGTTCAAACCCCTCCCATTACATATTTTTCTACCTATTAAAGTAAACACTTTTTGTATATTCGAAAAATTGATATAAACATACACCAATTATGTACTTATTTATTTTAGACATTTTTTTTGTAACCCCCCCCCCCCCCATGAAGAGATCCTGCGCACGGACCCGGCCCTCGGCCATAATACCACGGCCGATATACTGCGAGAACAAAATTCCAAAAAATTTTGAAATATCATTTTAAACCAGCTTTTCCGACCGACAAACCATTTGAAAAATTTCGTTATACATATTTTGTTACTTTCAAAATGAAATTTTAACGATTAATATCTTTCATTTAATAGTGGAGTGTGACAATTTATTTTCGAAAAATGTAACCGGATAAATAAATTGTTTTATTTTTATTACATTTTTAAGACTGACACACATTATAGACATAGTATATCATATTCTAAAAAATGTTTGATCAGTCATCAGATTAGTAGGTGGGCAGAGTTAATGACATTTTCAATACATTCTTCAGGAGTGCTTTTTATTTCATTTAGCTATTTTGCTTTACTTTCCAACTTACCTTATTAACTTATTTTGTTTTACTTTCTAACCTACAGGGCGGGAAGTAATCACTTCCCAACCTGAGATACCTACTAAATAAATATAAACAATAAAAATTCAATATAACAAGTTAAATGAAATAATATAATAGAAATTATATTTTAAGGGGGTCATCCCGTGTGATTGTCGGTTTTTTTTAGCTTTTCTTTGGGATTTTTTTTTGACGAACAATAAAAATATAGAAGTTTTAACTTTTTACTATATTCCGGCTGATCGGCTTATCTGAAATCAAAAATCAAACTGCATTTTAATCTGTGAAGTTGTGGCTATCGAATGAACTAGAATCATTTCAAAATATTGAAAATTGAAGAATTGAGATGCTTTTGAAAATTAATTATTGAAAATTAATTTTATTTAATTAATTATTTGTCAATTCTTCAATTTTCAATATTTTGGAATGAATGTAGTTCACCCGATAGCCATAGCTTCACAGATTAAAATGCCGTTTTATGATTTCAGATAAGCCGATCAGCCGGAATCGTAGAGGCCTGTTTTTTCGGCATGGCTGCTATTGGAGTGGCCAACACACGTTGTGCTGAAGATTTTGGTCTAAAAATATTTTGACTTATTGTTGAAATGTCAATAAATATATAGTAAACAATTGAAACTTATATATTTTTATTGTTCGTCAAAAAAAAATCCCAAAGAATAGCTAAATAAACCGGCAATCACACGGGGTGACCCCGTTAAGTTTTCAGCGATGTATATCGCCTTCTATATATATATATCAAAAAATTTATTTATAAATAAAGTTCTGACGAAGGCGATATACATCGCTGAAAGCTTAAAAAATAATTTTAATTATATTATTTCATTTAACTGGTTATATTGAAGTATATTGTTTATATTTTCTCACAAGTTAAGATTTATAATATACTAAATAAATACAAATTTTATAAAAATTAAAGCAAATTTAATAAACCCATTAATTATTTACTATTATTATATCATATTTACTGATTTTGAATGAAATACTATACATACATACCTATACCTCGACGTCACTTCGTGCTTCAGTAAACTGGTGATAGCACTCAGCTGTTATAAAACAATTGCCACCTTGGCACGTAATAAACTATTATATTTCACAAACAGTCAGTAATCGACCTATTACTGAATAATTTAGCAATTATTTTAGTTTTTTATTTTACTTTTCGACATACCGATCGGGAAGTATAGTCACTTTCCCACCTAAAATATCACTGATATTTGATAAAATATAAGATTTCACTGAAATAATGACAAGTTTAATAAAATTGTTAATATTTGCTAATAAATTGTCTAAAATATAATGTGCATATCTCGCAGTCAAGTTATAGATTTTGATGGGAACTTTTTGGTATGAATTACTGCGTCCAAAATATTTTTAAATTTAGTAAAAACCATCATTTTTATTTGAAATATTATTTATCTTTAGAAAAAGTACCTACTTCCGATGGCGAATTAATATTGGAGGTTTTTTTATTGATTTTAAAATCAAACTTGAAATTTAACTTGAAATTTAAACGACCAATAGTGTTGTACTGCTGCTGCATTTGAAATATACAGTGCCGGCTCCAATGTATACCAGTCTACCGGACAGGTCTGTCCGCCCCTGAACATAATATATTTTATAGTCCGTAACATATAATTTTCTCAGTACAATATTGAACGAACTATTAAGAATATATTCTTTTTTGTAATACATTTTTCAGGTATTTTTCTAACGATTGAAGGTAGTCGGTGCAGCGGTTTTTTTTAAATATTAATTTACTTTATATAATATGCAGAATGCAGAGAAAGTTTAATTTAAACGGTAGCTTGTGATTTCAATGTTTTGCGATAAAGAATAACATCAAACCTTTCCACAGTCACATCAGTTATGGCCCTGACTGCTTATAAATTATAATGATAATAAATTTACATGCATTTTATTTTAAAGATTATAATAAGACACGTAATAATAAATTGATAACATTACTGCAAGATAATTTATTTTTGTTAATTTGTGTTAATACTGTTATATTACAGAATGTTGGAAACATTCTAATAATACTTTCAATTTCAATATAAATTTTGTTATCGAACAATAATAACTTATTATGTATTATAAAAATATATCTCTCACCATTGAAATTATAAGTTAACTTATTTTCACTTATGCCCGTATTCACCAACTACAAATAGCACTATTTGTCGAATAAAATGACATTATTACAATGTAAAACAATGCAAAATCTTGTTTTTATTCGACAAATAGTGCTATTTGTAGTGGTGAATACGGGCATTAGTCAAGAAAATTGTATGATTATAATATTATGCTTCATTCTTTCGCACATTAGGTCAAATTGTATTTTTCTATAATTTAAAATTAATGTTTTGATTTAGTCACAAACTTACTTTTAGGAATCGATCACTCGGGCTTTCTTCTATATAGAAGTTTTCTTATGCCCCAAAGGGCCAAAATAGAACATATAGGTAATATAGAATATAGTGTATGTAAATGTTAAAGCAACACGTCGCGCGTCGTAGATATGTACATATTATTTGATGACGCTTATCATCACCACTTCATAAAAAGTATGTTGAACCGTTGTAATCGCAAGGTGTTTAAAATTCTATCAACAATGCTAAATGATGACGTGTAAACAGTATAATATTCATTATTAGTTATATACATATATACATGAGCGTCCATTGTGGGGGAAGGGGCAAGGGAGGTATTTCCCCTCGAGCCCTTGCATTGGCATCAAATGATAAAAATTAATAAATAAAAAAAAATAGTTTTTTAATTAATTAATTTCTTTTAATATTTTTTGTATAATAAAATAATTTTTAAATTTTGCCCACCCGTCCCCTGGAAAAACATTCTATGAACGCCCATGTTATTATGATGTAAAATATTGTCGTGTTCCAAAATCTTTTTATATCTTTTGATATGTGAGACTATTAATGATTATTTTATCCATTTTGATTTTTGAATTTATTTTATGAAATATCTAATTTGTTTAATATTTGATATTTGTTTTGTAAATAATTGAAAATTTTTGGCAGAAAAATTCTCTTCCAACAAATTAATCAATCAGCCTGATATCTTTTTGATTTATTGAAAATTTTGTAAATTTATACATATACAGTATGTGGTCATAAAATTTGTGCCATTCAATTATTTATAAAATATTGTGTCTAATATCGGAAATTATTAAAAAACATAACATCTTAAAAGTTACTTTTTTTCATACCTCCAATTCCATCCCTCTCCTGAATGTTTGTATATTTTTATAGTCCGCGCCATAATGCAAAAAATCTATTCTTTTTTGGCTAAAAAATTCTGTAGACCTCAACATCATGAAAAATTGCTAGTCCACTCTAAAATCTTTAGTTTATATCCGTTCTAATCCCACAATTCAAAAAAATAACTTATTGCGTAAACAATAGTTTTTGTTCTTGATAAATGTTTTCTTTTTTTTTTTAATTTTAATTTATTTAAAATATTTATTTTATAAAAATATTTTATTAAAAATATAGTACCTACTAACGTAAATACTTCATTTGTAATTACTTATGGTTTTTTTATGTAAAAAAATGGGAATGAAAAAGTTATAATGAAAAATGTTTGGGACAAGTTTAACGGCCAGGTACTGTATTAGGTTATCTGTTGCATTATAAACTAAAAAACTTTTATACTTTGCATACCAGATAAAATGTGAAAAACATAAAATTTGTAAAAAATTGATTAAAATCAAAAATATTCCGATGACGTTGTAAATGTGGGACACTTACAAAGTAGTTTAACTATATATAATATATTATTAACATCAAAAAGTGATTAGATGTGTATAGTTACAAAATTTGACCTATTTTAATAATATTAACAATTTTGAATTTTACATTGAACTTTATTTAAATTAAAAGTATGTAAGTACTTAATGCAAATTAATTATTGAAATTTTATTAATATTACGTTTTTTCTGTATTTGTGAGTATATATAAATTTTTCCATCAAATTCATTTTCGAAAATTTTATAGATCAAGCTTAATTAAAATTATTCAATTATTAGTTTACAATGACAATCAATATTCAACACATTTAAAAAATTCCTTAATTTTCTAAATTTATATTAATGTTAAATACATCTTTCCATTTTTCAATCTTATTTGTTGTTTAATAGTTATGTACTTAGGTACTTATTATAAGAAAATAATAAAAGGATAAATAATAATATAATATAGATAAACGATACAGGCTTCGTCGAAGGCTGAGGAGCATTTAAGTATTTAATACCTCAAAGATTTTGGGAACAGCTTGTGAGAGAGACATGTTCGAAAAAGTCAAATGTACTTGGTTTGGGGATTGAACCCACAATTGCGACATATCAATCTAACATTCTAAAAGTATGTACAGACACTGCGAGGCTACCGCGCGAGGCACATCTCGCGCTGTGTGGAGCGTGGCTTTCTTATAGGATCATTAAGTCGACACTTGTATTGAACAAGGCAAACTTGTCTCGTTAGCCACATCGCAAAGTCTAGACCTCTAGGCCAAGTTTGCTGCAAAGCAGATGCACAACGAAGCTGCCTCGCAGCGAATCAAGTTTTTCGGTTTACTCAAAGAAAAGTATACTATACGACAGTGGTCGAGTAAATAAACAAAGTTTCCAAACAGGTTAAAGTTAATATTACTACCTGCATTATATCATTATTAAATTAACATTTAGTGTTTCAATTTAGTTGTTATTCGTTACTAATTTGTCAATGTGCATTTCAAATTTTAAAACTCTTAAAATTTTAGCCCAACTTTATTCGATGTAAACATTTCATTTTTTTTATATGTATTGGCTTAAAACAGTAATATGTTGTTATTTCCAAGCAAACGATTGCTTTCTGATTACCTATCAGTATAGGTAATCGACATATAAAAATTCAAAATTGAAAAGGAATATTGCAAACTTAACTAAATTGATAATAAAATAAATACTTACCTACATTTAGTATTTAATTATTATGAGATGTAAAAAAAGTTAATAAGTGTTTAACCCGGTATCAGAAATTGTTGCTTGTTATAAGCAATACATATTATGGTATAATAGGCATGATGACATTTACCAAAAATCACTAAAATTATGTATTTATCTAATGAAATAGGATTCATGGATTATAAAAAACATATTTTTTTTTATATTATGAACAAGATTTATAACTTTTTTTTATAAAATAAAATTAGAAAATACAAACATCCGCCATGATAAGTTGAACACTAATCAGAGCGAACGACGCGACGGGACGTCACGTCTGTATAAGCTTGTAAAACGTCATTCTGATTGGATTTAATTTCGAGAGTGTGCGCACTGTGCGCGTTTTTTGAATCACGTAGTGCTCTATTTTATGATGTTAGGTTAGGTTTTTATTATTATTTATAACCTGCAAGACTTCGACAGTAACATTTACATAAGATGTGACGTCAGAAACAGACGCCATGATACGAGCGAGCGTTTTGGCGTAAATTTTATATTTCAAATTAAAATGGTAATTTTTTCTACCAAACCTTTATTTTCTGCAGAAATTAAGATATTTTTTAGAAATAGTAGATACTTCCGGACATCATAGAACAGTTTTTCAAAATTAGTCATCATGCCTACTGGTATGGCATTTAAATCGACGCATGACACTGGGAGCGTTGATCTTACGGTACATGCATCGAAAAACCTTTACGAAAGTAATGACATCTGTAATATTTTTATTAAATTAACCCTGCATCTGGCAGTGATTAAAAAAGTAAAAAAAAATTGAAATGTTGACTTTTTAGGCATAGGTCTTTGGAAAGCTCCATAAGAAATTTCAATTTTTTTTACTATTATTTCTCACCTTGCCAGATACCGGGTTAAGGTAGTTAAGGTAAACCTTTAGTACCCTCCGGTACATTATATAGTTTCAGTTTTATATAAAAAAACAACTGGATATTAAAAAATTATTAATTCACGTTTGTACTTACCTATCTAAAACATTTTTAATTTAAATTGGAATTTATACAAAAAAATTCAAATTAAAACTTTTAAATAATTTTAAATAATTATACTTGCTAAACTAAAGTGCACTCTTCATTAAAATTTATTCAAGAAAATTCTTTTTATTGTGTTTTAATTTAGATGTTTACTTGTCAACCTCTGAATTGTGTATTTACATACATACTTAAGTTGGGAACGACTTAATATATAAAAAATATTATATTATAGTAACAATGGTCAAGTGTTTTGCGATCCCACGACACGACGGCATAAATGTGCAAAAGCAACAAATTTTATCAAATGCAGCAGTCGTGGAATATCCCCTAGTTTCTTTTACAATTAACATGTTAAAATTTAATCATTTTAATTAAGAATAAATTAATTGATAATCTCTTTGTAAAAGTGTAAATTTTTCACTCGTTGTGTTGTTATCAAGTCTTGATTTACAAAAATGCCATAAATTATTAACCTAATTTTCGACCACTGTTAATGGTGGCAATAATGTTGGCTAAAAACACCAGTCTTGTGATCGGTATCACATTTATTCATATCTGCACTGGTACAATACATCATTAACAGTGCATTGATCAAATGCACCACTCCTGGGATTACACCTTACGAGAGGTAACTAAATATTAAACAACTAGATCCGCTATACCTCATTTAAGCAAGACGTTGACAAAACGTTTATCTTCCCTTTATATAGATAGAAACAGAAACAAATATTAATGGAATAGGTACTTCAGCTAATTTATGCAACAGAACTTCGAAAGTCTCGTAGCCGAGTTGGTACTGCAACCACAAGTGAATTGAAAAATCAAGGTTTAACTACCCGCAGTCATAATTTTTTTATGTTATCCCTAATACTGCGATCTTTATAAATAAGTTACTATAACACGGAATTTTTTCAATGCAGCAGAAAACAAGGTTGAACTTGGATATCTGCAGTTCTTAGGCTTCTATAGTCTTCTGGTTAAACTTGAAAAATATTGATTAGAATACTGAAAAATTACCAAGAAAGCCGACATTATATTAAAATATTTAAAAATATAAAATTATTAAAATTATAAAATTATTCATAATATATTTCCTCGAAGATGGCAAAGATAGTAGATTTCTAATTTGCTATTTTTTTAAAGTTTTTGTTTTTCGGTGTATCAAAACATTATCTTTAAGTATTAAGCAGTATTAAATTAAGTAATATCACAGACTCCGAGCTACTGATTAAATTGGCATCTCTATATAATATCGTCTCCTCCTTTAGAGTTGTGGATTTAAATGATAATAATAATATTATAATAGATCAAAATATTTTTTTTAGATAAAATTTGTATCATTTGATGAAATCCACTAACTTGTACAATGTAAATAATAATAACATATTTTATTAATTAAAGTTGTAAAATACTTTTCTATATATCTGTTATTTTGTTAAAATGAAATTATAAAATCAATCAAACTTAATCTACATATATTACATGCTAAAATAAAAAAGAAGACAATAAAAGTCACTTTATCATTATAACAATTACGTTCCGCCATGCACTCGACATACTAGGTACCCTTGACTTGAGTTTTATAATTTAATTTATAATTTTCCTACAAGTTTTGCATTGAAATAATACATTCAATTCGAGATTTGCGCTGCTCAACAAAATGATATAATAAAAATGTATTTGAATGATTTATTATTCAAATGAGTAAACATTTAAATCGTTAAACTTAAGCATTTTGCAAAGTCCTTTGCGGACAGTAAATAGCAACCTATATAAACTAGTACTCTCAAATGTAAATTTTAAAAATGTAAAGTTTAATATAGTGAAAATTAATTTCGAAAACCAAGTAGGGCTGTATAAAATGTTTGCGCTGAAAACAAATCTGACTTTGAAATTGCTGCAGCACGTCAGGTTTTTTTGAAATTTTAGTTAAAATGGTAAAAAATGTCTATTTTAACCATTTTAAATTTTAGTTAAAATGGTAAAAAATGTCTATTTTAACCATTTTTATGATTTTTTTTAAGGAAACCTCATTTTTTTGTTTCAATTTTCTACCCAATATTTGGGTGGGCACTTGCTACGACGTTTCGGCGCAGCCGATTCGGCGCGACCGATTCGGCGCGTAGACAGTTCGGCGCGTAGACGGTTCGGCGCGATCCGGTTCGGCGCGAAACTAGTTCAGCGCGAGCCGGTTCGGCGCGAGCCGATTCGGCGCAAAGATTTTTCGGCGCGAGAATAAAATATTTGAAAAAAAAGAAAAAAACATTAAACATTACATTACATTGAACATTAATAGATAAATAATATAAATAATAAATTTATTACAATTAATATACATGTATAAAAAATATGTAATGTTAGGGATTCATTTCGTAATTATACGATATTCCTCGCAGATAGTCGATTATATTTCGGTTTGCATAATCGCTTACTATGGTTTTTATGCGTTTATTCAAAGCTTCGAAGAATTTCCATAAAATGGGATGATCCATACCTATTTCCATTTGGAGGCGTCGATGAGCCGCTTCGGCATGATTATTCGTTCTGTCCATGTCATTTAATACCCGATTATATAATGACCACAACTCTGGGAGGAAAATTGCAGGCCTTCTAGTATTCCCTCGACGGTTCATTCGCCCAACATAATAATCCTCGAACCATTGCAGTAGAGGTTGAAGTTCTTCTGGCAACACTCCAGCTAAAGTGTCTATTGCTTCGTCTAAATCAGCAGTTGGTACAAATGCGAGAGATACCACCATTCTAGCATACAGAGCGAAATTGGAATCTGTATTGTAAGTCCTGCTTAAGTTTAAGTTGCTAAGTTGTTTCTTCATATTTTTTATCAAATGAAAAAAGCATCCATGCATTTCCGCTGTTGGAAACGCGTTTTTGAATGCAGAAATTGAAGCTAATTCAAAATCACATGATATATGTGATGGATTCAAATTTGGTTCCAAATTTTTTAGCATATCTATCATTGCTGTATATGTTGCAGCTTGTTTATTAGGAAAAAGCGCGTATAAAAATGGATGCACTCCTCCATGCTTTTCTGCCAAAATCACGTACACCTGTGAAAATAATGGTGGCGTAATTATAAAGGTGCCATCTATGAACCAATGGTCACATTCGCTCAATATCTGCAATAAAAACCAAATTAATTGTTTTGGAAGTTCAAAATATTGAATACAGCAAAACAAAAACAAATACTTACGCGGAGATTTCGTTCACGGCCAAATATTAAAATTCTTTCGGGAACTTGACCACTATCAGTCAGTAAAAAGTTTTCTTGAATCCCGGCCTAGGGTTCGTAAACTTTATATTTATCGGAAATAATTAAATCTATGATACTTTCCGGCGCAGGGGGGACAGCTTGTACAACATTTCTCCTCCTTTGGATCATTTTTCGTAATGCACCGTGGTTTGGCATGGCTCCTAAAGCACCTTCAGATATATCGTCAAGGCAAGCATCGATAACTTGGAAAGTTCTTTCCGGAGTTTCTTCTTCAATTCTTCTCTTCATTTGAGTTACAGCTCTATCAACTTCAACTTTTGCTGCCGAACTATCGTGCAAATGTTTATTAATTCTTTTGACTATAATGCCATTTTCAGACATAAGTTGTAGTCTGTTAAATTTCCTATTCGGAATGGGACGTCAAATTTTTTGTAAAATGTGTCGTTTGAATAATTAAATTTATGACACGGATACGGGGTTTTCAAAAAAAAACAAAAGAAAAATCTTGATTTTTCAACATTTTTTTACTTACTTTAATTCATAACTCAAAAGCCGTTGATTTTAGCCAATAAAATAAAATGAAATGAATCCCTAACACAGTAGCTACATTAACTTAATTTTTTATTCATGTGTATTAGTTTTAATAAATTTATAATTTATATTACTTACCTATTAATATTTAAATTTTTAAAATTAAATTTTTCTTCTTCTTATTTTCAAGTATTTTATTCTCGCGCCGAAAAGTCTTTGCGCCGAATCGGCTCGCGTCGAACCGGATCGCGCCGAACCGGATCGCGCCGAACAGTCTTCGCGCCGAACAGTCTTCGCACCGAACTGTCTTCGCGCCGAACCGGCTGCTCCAAATCGGTCGCGCCGAAATGGTCGCGCCGAAATGGTCGCGCCGAAACGCCCCATCCCGTATATTATATAGTATAAATAGTATAAGGTACCTGCGGGTAATAAGGCCTAGCTATAAGGGAGGTTTGCAATAAAATGAAAAATATCCAATTTGATCATCATGTTTTAATAATAATAATTATATCTTTGGTACAGTTACTATAAAATATAAACGAAAAATGGTAACTTGTACCATAGACAAACACAAAATTAAACATTTTTAAAAACCTCGCCAGTAGGCCTTATTTTACTATAGTAGGATAATAAAACCTATTGGCTTTAACATCCATAAATAATAAAATTATACGTAATATTATTTGGTATTTGAAATAAATAAACACATAAATGCAACAACTAAACATTCTTTAATAAAATGTATTAATTACAACGCTTCGGAGCACTCAAAATCATCGATTTCGGATCATGTGGCTCGTTTAGGAGATATCAAGCTCGAAGCACTAAAGATAATGCTCAATCATTTAGTAATAAATATGCTTACTAATTATTTACATTCGTAATATCTCAAAAGTACTGTAAAATACATTATAAAGCAAACAAACTGTGATACAAGTAAAGCGCCCTTCACACTATGCGATTTATCCTAGGATTTCTCGTACGATTTATCTTAGGATTTCTCTCACGAGTTTTACTGCTGGTTTTCAGTTCACACTGTTATGTTTGCTTACGATTACGAATGAACACGAACGAATACGGGTGAGCACGATGAAATATTTCAAAATTTTGACTAGGATTATACAATCCTAACACCACGGGTTTAGTGTGGCTAGATTGGCCGATTTATCGCAATTTGGGTTACTTTTGCCCAAATTTTGCGACCAGTTTTTAGCACAAATCGCAAGTCACCAAATTGGGCGACTTTATGTTATTGCATGGGTGATTAATATTTTTTAATATTAAAATTTTTAAAAATATAAATACAGGGTTCGCCACACTTTTTTATTTATCAACTGCATATGAACACATATACTAACCTTAAATTTAAAATGTCAATTTTAACAATATCGATAAAGAAGGTTTTAGTTAAGATTTTGTTATGAGTTGCTTACGAGTTCAGATTCGAGTCTTTCCGTACGACAAATCGTACAATGTGAATTGAAAAATATCTGCTTACGACAACTCGTACGAGAAATCCTAGGATAAATCGCATAGTGTGAAGGGCACTTAATAATATAGTTAAATTTAGTAAGCCTTAATACTCCTGCCGACAACGTTATGTAAGTAAAACAAAATAAACAATATTTGGTCCACGATACAATATTCAAATTTTTAAGATCATCAAAGCATGTATTTATAATGATAAAAAATTTAATTTTATATAGCTAACTGTATATTACAAAAAATATTTACGATTTATTTGAACCGATTTTTATTATTTGGGGCTGCACGGTCTCATCTTATGATAAATGACGTAACACTGGGGGCTAGAAACGGGATATTTAGCTCCCGCAAATTTTTAGCAACTTCTACATGCAATAGGTGTCTGTTAGTGTGGTATATTGAGCGAGGGCGGTTATTTTAAGTACGATTTTTGTTACTTAGGCCTTATTAGCCTACAGGTCTTATTACCAGGGGGCACCTTACTACTTGTTTTGATAAAATTTCGATGTTATAGAAAAGCTATTTTTTATATTATATTACAAACTAAACTAGGTAGATCAATCTACCTAGAAGTAGTATAAATGATTATTGGCTTCAGGGGCCCCATACAGGCTGATAAGAACATGCCAACCATTATTGCCAATTTTATCGTTATCATTTTCTGGTTAAATGCACATTGAATGAAAGTGTGATAATCCTCTAAGCAAGGTATTAGAAGATTTGAAGATTAACATTGCACAATACGCATAATATATAATATATTACATTTATACTATATTTAATACCTATATCTGCGAGCTATAAATTCATAAACTTGTACTGGTAGTACATACGTATCTTTGACATAATAATATAATAATTATTATAATAAATATTTGCAACAAATTGTTTTGAAAATTGTTCAAGCTCGATTTAAAAAAAACGATTTGAGAAAAATTAATTATTAAAACTGAACCATTTTCGTACCTTATGTAATTAATAACAAACGACAAATATGTCCATTAACTATAATGAAAGAATGAAACCATCGTAGCGTGATGTGTTATTATACAACAGATCTAATTGTTTACTCATAGAGTTTTC
Organism: Cantharis nigra; assembly: GCA_958510845.1. Classification (NCBI taxonomy): domain Eukaryota; kingdom Metazoa; phylum Arthropoda; class Insecta; order Coleoptera; family Cantharidae; genus Cantharis; species Cantharis nigra. Next base: position 63,798,667 of record OY294028.1, read on the forward strand.
GAGGCACATCTATTTTGAACAATATCGAGTTTTTTCATAGCTTAATCAGGGGGGCTCGTGGCCTGAATTTGTTGATGCTGGCTTTAACAAAATAAGGTATCTGGAACTTATTTTTTGAAGAAAACATCCAGAGAAATGCTCTCAGACTCTCATTTTTTTAGAAGATACACCGTACTTTCTAAACCATCACTTACTTCCGTTAGCCTCCCCATGAGCCTCCCCAAATCAAGTTTATAAGAAGCTGCTGCTTTCAGGTATACTAATCTATTAATAATAATAAATTGATATCTTCTAAAATAAAATCGGTATTTCTGCCGGCGCGTCAAAATAATTGCATCGGTAATTCAACTCATAAGCTATTCTTTTGCATCTCACAAAAGTAGGTTAACAATATTTTTTTATATCAGTCTTTTGTTATCAACTCAAGTGCATAATAATAATCGTCGTTTAAATATGTTAACCAGCTAACTCCATTTAATACAATTTTCCAGGAGAGCATTAAAACATCACATAAAATTCTCATCACTTATAATATAAATGAAAATTCATGTTTATAATATGATAGATAAGTAACAAATACACTTTCTGGAAAATAAAACAACCATAATTTGATCTTAATTCAGTTTTTATAAACAAATTTAGGAGTTAGCTGATGGTTTTTGTTTTCGGTAAAGAAATTTTACATACAAATTTTATGGAGTTAGCAGCTATATAGGTTTAAAAATATATGTTTGCGATATATTTCGTGATTATTTAAAAACCAAAATTTGCTTAACAATACAGATAAAACTTAAATCAACGTAATAATCGGTAGAAATAAAGATAATTAAGAATAACCAAAGAAAACAGTACAAAATACTAACAAATATAACTTAAATTAATGATTTTTCTCTTCAAGACTCATCTGCCTTTTTTGTGTCCCTATGCCTTTCTGTTGAAGAAACTGTCGCTGTATTATTAATGTAAATAATATAAATGAGTCCACTAGATGCAAAAGTGTGTATATGACATTCAAGTTGTTTTGAGATATTTACACAAAACTGTTATGAGGAAAAGTATGGAAGATTCTTCCTGTATATTTTGTTTGCCTTAATGCGTATCCCCTGCATTTTGAAGCAACAACGATAATTTTTTACCAATATTTTGATCGTTAACCGTAGAATTTTAGTATAAAGATTGCATACACACAATTTTGCAACTGAACCATGTTTATTGAACAGTTTTACAACTGAAGCATTAGTATTAATTTAATGTTCTCCAACTTTATCTACTGATTTCTAAATAGTAATTAAAAGCACACACAGATATTTAAAAGATGCGCATTCGAATAACGAATACAACGCCACCAATAACTCATTTTCGAAATTTTTGGACTCAAATAATGATCATAAAATGATCAAACAATTTTTTTCTATCACTGGCAGATACTATCACACATTTCAATAAACTTGTATTATTGACATTATTACATCGGTAATTTAATAATTATTCTGATAAAATTTCGTGTGCTGATGTTTGGAGGTATTGCGGCAGAAGTGACGACGATATTTTTAAGTCGCTGTCAGAAACGGTGCGACAAAATTGAAAAATGTATACCGGGTGCTGAATGAGTTAGCCGAACATAGGAAATTAACATGTAAAAACTTATTTATGTAAATTCCTATTCCCTAATTATTTTAGAGAAAAAATGAAAGACACAAAAATAACTACGAATGATAACACCATTACATTTCATCTAGCTTTTACTTAAAATGTCAAAAATTGCTTCCGAAATTGTTAACATTTTCATTTATCGCACTAGCCATGTAATAAATTCAATTTAATTTCTATTATCAAAAATAATTACCATGGCAACTTCCATGGCCAGTCTGATAAATAAAACTTCCAATAATTTCAAAAGCATTTTTTGACATTTTAAGTAAAAGCTAGATGAAATCTAATGGTGTTATCATTCGTAGTTTATATTTCTGCAATATTTTTGTTTCTTTCATTTTATCTCTAAAATAATTACGGAAGCAGGAGTTTGCATAAATAAGTTTTTACATATTAATTTCCTATGTTCAGCTAAGTCAATCAGCACCCTGTATTCACAAAATTGAATGCAACGAAATTTGCCATATAAAATGTCTAAAAAGTGTTTTGGTAAAATCGATTTTTGTTTGACAAAAAAGGCTTCAAAATGTACAATTTACATTGCTAATATAGGAGTGCCTACCTCTTTTGAGAGTAACTATATGCAAATTCATAATATAATATATTATAATAATAATTATACCTTACAAATTACCCAAATGTGTTAAGCAAGTATCATTTATTAACAACAACTGATTAATTAAAAAATATACCATGCTTATAAACAATTTAATTGACATTAAATATTTCGCAATTTTCACCTTTAAATAGTGATGATAATAATAATAATAGAGTGACTAACAATGAAGTTAATGTATGAATTTAACGTTGTAACAAATTAGCAATTTTTAAGTTTTCAAGCGATTATACTTTGAATAATTTTTAAAATGAGAGCGCAGTTGATAAGAACTATAATATATTTAGTGATAAAGAAAGAATATTTTGTAAAAAAGTCTTTTGTCGGCTAAAAAGAGCATTTTTCAACATACTTGAATATTGACTTGGTATTGACAATATAATAAACGTACAAAGTCAATATTTTAAAAATGACAAATTACGTACTTTTAAACAGAGTAACTCCTAAGTATTCCATAATCTAATTATCTTTTTTTATAGACATGTCATTACGCTGGTCGACAAAGAGTGGGGATTATCACTCATTTATAAGTCGGAGCTATAATAAAAATTTCAATGTAATAACAACTTTTGTCTAGTTTTATTTAAATTGGTTGTTTTTTAATAAACATACGTGATAATGAGTTTGCCTGAAGGTAACGTGCGTCGCCACGCCATCCCCATCCTTTACACCAAAGGTACACATTACGACGTCGGTTTTGATGTGGTATGTGTTTAATTAATTTATTAATGATTATTTGAACATTTAAATGCATATATTTTATATTCATAAATTTTAACTTAAGATTAGCAAAACTAATACCTACATAATAATTAATTTAATTAATCCGTTCTTACGTAATATTCGTGTTGATTTGTAAAATGCCGTTCTTCACCTTGACTCTACATTTATTTAATTTCTGCACGTTATTTAAATAAAATAACAGAAAATTCTATTTTTTTGTTATTTTTTAATTTTATTTCTTCTTTTTTTTAATGAAGCAAAAACTGAATTTTTTGTAATAAACTTGATTGAATAAATGAAAGCTAGAATATTAAAATAAATTAGCAGGATCGCAAAATTATGATTGTTTTATTAGGTTTTATAATAAATTATTATATTAATATTAGAGAGATGACATTGTAGTTACTATTTAAAACAGTCTAATTTTTGTTTTCGATCATTTGGACATCTAAATACACATAGCGCACTAATGACTTGATAAAGTAGGTAATTACTTTTACAATTTAATTTGTATAAGCAATAACAAAACATTTTAAAAGTACAAGCAAAAAACGTTTTTTAAATTTTCTTTTTAACCAAATATGTTACGTAACATTCTAATTTTAGTATTTTCATTATTACACTAGGTTATTGACTTTATTTTAATTTTTTATAACAATAATGATTCAGATGTTGAGTTCCCAGGATATACAAATAAGCGTAAGTATGGAATGTACTTCCTAATATCGATTAAATACGTACCTACTATCTTATCGTCTATTTATTATCCAATAATACTACCAAGTTGTTATCTTTTCGAAATATACTACACGTAAAAAATATATTTTTCTGCAATCGATTTTTTAAAAAACTTTTGTTGTAATCAATAAGAAAATTATTAACAAAATATTAAAATTTTTAATCTAATTAGTGACTAGTATCGCTTTTTGAATTCTTCTGCAAACATGGAATCAACTTAAAAATATTATATCGTTTTTGATAATCTATCAAAATGTTTATTATAAAAGTCATTTTTATTGTGAATGGTCCTTTTGTTTATAACTAAACTTTGCGGGACTAAAGTAATACATTTTTCCCGTGCCATTGTTGCGCGCTATTGATCTGAAATTTTGCATATGGCTTCTTACGACAAATCGCTGGGGACCTACTGTAACGGGGGTAAATTTTCAATTTCAAAATCTCAAATTTAGTTATTAACCAATGTAATTCAGCATTTTCAGCGAAATTGTGAAAAATAGTATATACACCTTGGGACTAAGGTTCTTTTCATCCCGTGTACGATTTTTGCACTCGGCTAACACCTCGTGCAAAAACCTTTGCACGCGGGATGAAAAGCAGCACCTTAGTCCCATGATGTATAATATATTATTTCCAAGGTGATTAACCTTGTTAAGATGCAATGTAAAGGGTACAAAATTTTCCACAAGATGGCACGGTCACTTCGCTTTCAACAAGAAATGACTTGCTCTATTTTTCCCGCAACCATTCATTTATTTACACTTTTTCAATTTTTATATATTTAATTTTATTTGTTAAACTACATTATACCACCTTAGAGTGCGTGCCAAATAGAAATAGAACCGTCAATCATCATAGGCCATACCTTCAAAATATCTCCAACCAATTAAAGACCTAGTAGACTCAGTAGCACGCCGTGAATTTCTTACAAATGTTACGAATTGTTTTAGTTTAGCATTTTCTTTCAAAGCTACAAGTCGTCAAAATTGTTTTATAATTAAAACTTGAATTATTCACATTTGTTATATTAATTGTTGATTGTTAGTGTTAGTAAACACTGCATACATGTTATCTTTTCAAAAACAATTGACATGATGAATTTTAAACACTTTTTCACCTTATATTCTTGACTACTGAACTGGTTGACTTATGGCAGGTTTCTGTTACTACTTCGATTCACCTTATATTAAGCGGCAATGCAACTCTCTCGCTTATATGTATGCACTCATACACTGAGAGAAAGAAATTGCTTAATCAAACGATAAACGATTCAACCAACAAATTTTTTGCATTGCGGGTGGCGAATGCAAAACGTGCATTAAACTAATGCAAATAAAATGTTTACTTTTTTGCGTTATTTTAACATGAGAAGTATTTCCTTGAACGTTCTCGTTGTGTTAATTGAATCAAAATTTACTACACTAAAGCTATCAGTTTCTTTAATAGGACATAGTATAAGATTGATTCAACATTCCGCACTTTTCGAACTAACCAAGTAGGTATATTGTATCAACCATTTCTGTGCATTAAATTAAACAATTTATTCTATTGTTTGAATCATTTTAGGTTTTTGATGTTACTTATTGTAGTATATAGGGAATTATGGGTTGGTGGGGCGTTGGTCATGTGCCAGGTGACGCTGAGCAAGAAAAATGGTTGTCGTTGTAAAAAATATTATGTATAATTGTTAGAAAAATATAATTACGTTAATATAAAGCCTAGCATTATTTCTCGAGTAAACATTACACTAACTTATGATGGTATTAAATCAAGCAGTCTAAATTGAATGCGTATATCCAATGTTGAACCATCACAATAGGTGTATTACTGTATTAACAGTAGTGCATTTTATGAATAAATAAATTTAAACAAATAATCCTCAAAGGTATTAACTTTTAAACAATGATTCATAACTGTAGTATCCATTTTTCTAGCACTTTGCAAACGCACATTTCATGAACACATCAAGGTTATTATGCATCAAAGATCAAACTGAAATATATGACAATAAACTTGCGCAGCGGCTCGCATATTTTTCAAGCATCTATTCAACAATTTTATTGTGTTCAGTTTAACTGATTAACATTTCGGTTGCATTGAAATAACATACTAAAATGCTAGAACAAGACAAAATAATAGTTTCGTTCAAGAATTTCATTGGTTTTCTTCCAATCTAACTATTTTATTAATTCAACGATAATATCGTATAGAAGCTTATTTGAACCCATTATAAACATTAAATCAACTAATATTTATTTAACAAAACTAATGCATTGAAACAACATTTTTGAATTTATTGTAACAACTAAAAATTGTTTCATTCAACGAAATTTCGTTTATTTCAATAAGAAAAGATTCAACATTTCAGATTCGTTCAATTTACCATCTCTTTTCTCTCAGTGTAGAAAATGCAATAGTATCTCTTTTAAAAATAATGTTACCAACTATAATGATTGACGGTTCTATTTCTACTTGGCACGAACTCTAACAATATTAACTAAGGTGAAAGCTCGTACACCATCATTTTTTTAAAGCATTTAAATATCTTTCCCAAATTATCCAATTTTAAATTTGACTTCAAAGGAAGAGTTTTTTACTTTTTCAATCATCAATAGATTTGGCACCCAACTTTTTGAGTAAAACCATTGTTTATCTATATATAGACTAATCCGGATATAAGCATTGATCCCAAAGTTTTCTGAGATGGTAAGTATTAGGAAGGCAGGGGGGGGGGTCATTGCAATATATAATAAATATACTTATAGCACTTTTTTAGTAATTTATATGACCACCATTATATGAATTAACTTTTTTTATATTTAATTAATGTTCTATTGAAGTTTTAATTTAAAAATGTGTTGCTGTAAATAATTAAATTTAGTTCTAATTAACAAAATCATTTCTCTAGTGCAGCTATGAAGCTAAGTAGTTGTTTTTATTATATTATTAAAAATTAGTTGTTGCGAATTACATTATTGAAAATAAAAATTATATTTTGAGAAATTAAATTCAAAAACTCTTATTTTTATTCGAATGAGAAATAATAAGTAAATCAGCACTCTAATCTAAAAGTAATCAACAGACCAAACAAATTATGTAATCTTAGGTACACATTAATAAACAAGAATCTAAAAAAAAAATATTGTATAAACTATGATATCCGTAAAGTAAACACAATATTTTCTACATCGAGTTTCAGTTACTCAAGTAATTTGTAAGGATTCAAATTTAAATTTAAAAAATGCTTTTTCACTGAATATGCATGCAGTTTGCATGTATATTAATATTTTTATAATCATGATGACTATCTCCCTCTGACGTCATAACTAGCCTGTCTACCAATCACCAGATCTCATTTCAAAAATGTAGTCCAATCAGATTTTAATTTAGCGAACATTTGAGTTGACTAGTGAAATCTACCAATCACGAGTAATATGCACGAATTACCGATCATTTTCGATAATTTTTTATTATTACTTCATTTACAATAAAAAATATGACACTATTATAAAAGGTTGATTTATTTTTTAATTTAAAAATGCAAAAATCAAAAAAACAAAAATAACGAACAATACAATAATCTATAATTCTGATTCAAATATTATTAAAAACTCGAATTAATTATGTCAAATCAACTGTCAAATCAAAAATTAAAACAAAAGTCATTTGAAATAAATGTTTTAAATTCGAAAAAATTTTGAATTACCAATAACTCAAGAACGACGCTAGATATCGAAAAACTGAGTAAAAAATTCTCCCCCCTCGCTTGGTACACACCCCCGTGAATTATCGGTAGGAAGGCATATGCAAAAATTTAGATCGATCGCGCGCAAAAAACTCTTACTTGTTAAAAATTAATCTTCGGTAGATAGTCATTCGAATTCCCCTTTTGCACAGAATATTATCCTATTATTTTGTTCTCTTACATATTTTCGAGTGCAATCGGCCCTCCTCTGCGAGTCGGGCCGATTGTTGCCGAAAATATGTAATCGAACAAAATGATCGATAATATTCTATGCACATGGGAAATTATATATGAAAATTTATAATTTTCTAGATAATTAATAAAATATAAATTTACAACCAGGTATACTAGACCTGTTGCCATAGTTTCTCTCGACTGGTCACAATAAATTAAAAACAGTTATAGTTTAAAGGTCATATATTAATCTTAAAACAATGTGAATAAGCATTATATTCTTTGTCCCCATAATATACGCAATATTATATCATAATAAATAATAATTATAACTTGAAAAAGTTTTTATTTAATTAAAAATTGTATCCAAGATTCTTGAAAGTTGTAGTAACAAAATACTATCACCAAGAACAAATAATTAAAAGTATTTAAATTAGTTTTCATACAAGTTAAAATTTGTAAATTGTTATTATTTGCGTATTTAAATAGTACCTAATTGCCTTGAAAACTATCCAGGCAATTAAACTTGGAGGATTGAAATTGTTATTAAATGAGAGACAGTAGTTAAATAGTTGACTGATAGTAAAATTGGATTTTGGATACTGACTCACTTGAATGGTCTTTATAATAATAGTAGGTAGGTCTTTATATAGTAGGTTTTTGAGTTAGGGGGCTCTGAAAACATAACTGAATATGCGATATAAAATTGGTTTTGAAAAAGTTTATCAACTTTAGCGAATGTTCAACAAATCTGGGTATACCTACTACCAGGTATTTGAAAAATTATAGAATTTTTTTAGAGACATGTCGACTTACCATAATAATTTTGTTAGGTATCTAATTAGTCATTTTCTTATCTATTGCTATTTTGATGGTATTTAACCACTTTTTATAGTGGTATTTAATATACGTATAATATCGTTATAAGCTAGACTACCGACTTTTAAGCATAAAAATAGGATTAGGTACATCTTAAATATAAGCATTAAAAAATCTTTTTTTTAAATAAAATTTATTTGAAAAGCAACCTAAGCAAAAAGTAATAAAGTAAAAATTAATAATAATAAACAGAAACATAATAAAACAATTTCTCTACATAATTTTTTACTAAAAAATGCAATTAAGTATTACATTTTTTCAAAATTTTTTATTAAAAATTTATTGTGACGATCACGTGTTTAAAAATGGAAAAATTGCGTTCTATACCTCCACACATCCACACTGGTAATTGAGGTGTTTTTAATTTCAACTATATAAAGTTTAGTGTTATTTTGTTATTTTAAGGTAAATTTCATTATCAAAATTTGCTTTTAAGGCACTAACTATTTGCTCTAATGTATAATTATTGAATTCAATATTTTTTGCCAATACTTAACGTTTTTCGCCAAAAAACTGGAACTTTTGAAATAGTATTTTGAAAGATATTTATCATACATCTATAGCTTCTGTTAAAAGGAGATCTATTGTTTCCAGCTACCTAATAGATGAGTTAATTTAGCTTAAATGCGCTTTTATAAAAGTAAGTTTTAGTTAAAGCTTCTTTTATTTAATAAATAATTATTTAGTTTAGTCGACAAATGCCTATATACTGTGATTTAAATTTTAAACATGCTTATTATCTATAAGGGTAGACGTTTACTGATTTAAATTCCCTAGTCGTCAAGAAGAAGAACACAAGAATTTTGTGACTTATAAAACGAATTAAGTCAAATCGTCATTAGCTCCCGGTCTAAAATAAATGTAGGTATTTATGTATCTACTGAAATTTTTTTAAATTTATCGAAAATGTGCTAAAATAAGCACTAAAAATGCTTAAAAATAAATCAAAGCATAAAAGTATCAAAATAAGCATATAAGCATAAAAAGATAACGCCAAATGCCTTATTTTTATCAAATTCATGGACATTTATAATAATTACACTAGTGCTATCAATATTTATGTATAGTAAATTTGCTAGAAATCCGTACTCTAGTTATAACTATTATGGGAAATTCATGTTTAAATTTTCTAACTATTTACACAATAAAATTTTTTTTAAATAAATAATATAATTAATAGTGAAAAGTTTACCAACTATCTCTAATCTCCCGACTTATTTTTACCCATTTTTATTATTTTTATTTGAATAGATCTTTATACTAATCCAATATACATAAATTACACTAATTTGTTACATACTTCATATCTATTACAACAAATCGTTAATGACAGGTCAATAACATATTATAATCTATAATTGACTATTGATTAATTAATTATGCAGATAAACAAAAATTTCAAAAATAATTTTTGTAATTAAATGTAAAAAATTAATTGCTTGCTTATTTTAATAATTTCGGAAATGAATCAAATTACTGTTTTATACTATTACTACGTTTATTACTATTATTACTATATTATGTAAAAGTACATAAGTAGGGAAAGGCGAGTAATGACACGCATCTTTGCAAATTCTGTTTAACTCTTTCGGTCACCTTGGTCATTTAAACGAACATGGACTTTTCATAGCTACCAAAATTAGAGGAATGCATTTTACTCCTTCTAAATATCGCGATAGTCTAAGGGTACACATATGTATATTTACTACCTGTGCTTATTTGTTGATGAATTATTTGCGTGTTTTTAAATATATTGTGGTAAGTTGTATTGATGTTGAATTTTCTTTTTTAGTTATTTGAATGTTAAGAATATTGTATTTATAAATAAATATTTGAAAAAATATATATTTTTTACCCAAATACACCCATGGAGCCATCATTTCATTTTAACGAATACAATTTTTTTTTGAAAAGTATGAATCGTATGGGTCTGAAATGTAACAAAAAGTCGTAACTGAAAGGGTTAAATCAAAAATGTGCATTCCAAAAACTTTTCAATTTTGCTGAATTGCGTATTAACATGTTTTCTTTTTGTTTAGCCGTGATTTGGTAAAAATTATTTATAATCTTAATATATAAAACTCAAAGTTTGTATGTATGTTTGTCCCATCAAAATCTCCCCAACGAAAAGCACGATTGAATTGAAATTTTAACTGGTTATTCAGCTAAGGGTTCTAAGGTTAACGCCACTATTCCCAGCTCTCTACGTCAATTTTCAATTTTTTGAAAAAAAAAGTAAAAAAAATATGACTAATATTGTGATTTTATAATAATAAAATAAGAAATTAATTATGATAAATGATCCTGTGCAAAAAGGAGTTTCCAGGTCATTCAAATATTAGGCGGTCATGGCGGCCAGCAGGCTGCCTGACCTGCTAGTAAATTATAAATTAACCAATCTTTACAGTCCAATTTCTAATACTTACTTAAATTAAATAATCACTTGATTGTACTTGATAAGTACATCGGTAAACATCGGTTTCTGATGTGTAACCAAAAGCAATTAAAAGGTAAAAAAATTAAATTATAAATTTAATTCAAGAATATTATAAAATAACTTCTAAACCTTACATTAACATTGAACAAAACTAATACAAATTGAAAGTAATGGAATAAAATTAAAGAACCTATTTAATGAAATAGAAGATTCTCAAGAAACAGATTTTCCGCACAATTCGTGCTTTTGCCAAATCTTTCCAGTTTTACTAAACTGCGTATCGTTTTGGTGTCTAATTTGGTGTCATTTTATCTTAGAACGATTACCAAGAAAAATTGAGTAGGTAATGCTAAATGCTATAAAATTTTAAGTAGTTAATTCACTTCATATATTTTTCGTGTTGTAAAATATCGTAAACAAGGAATTAATACCAAACCTAGAATAAAACCTGCCGTAGTATAAAATAGGGGAGAGGCTTGTAAGTTGACCATGCATGTAAGATGACCACCCCGCATTTTAGAAAAAACTGTCAGTGGTAATATCGCCATTTCAACTGTTATCGTGCTCTTTGACATAGCCTTCAATTTTTATGTGGTTCAGAAGCAAATAGAAGCGTCGCACTAGCTCCGACAAACATTGTGTGAAAAAAAAATAATTTTTTTAAAATATTGATTTTTCCGTTTGCGTATAAAGTGAACAATTTTCGTTGATATCCCATGGTAAATATATGTGCTAAACTCGTATTCCATTGAATTTTAATAATACAAAGTGAATTTTTTGGGTGTTTGTTTTTGTGTTTGTTTCAAAATCGTCGAGAATGTAAGATGACCACAAGGCGAAAAATTTCAAAAGCGAAGAAGGAATTAGCTGCTAAGCACAAGGAGCTCGTTACTAAAGACAAGGAAGCCGTTGCTATGCCCCAAGGAGGCTAAGAAGCGCAAGAAAGCATCAATTGTGATCATCACAATAAATTTATTTTTGATGTTTTTTTTTCTTTTTTCGTCACTTTTTCACTTAAAACTTAATAAAAGATTATTAATTTTGTACATCAGTCGATTTTAGTTAAGTTTTTTGACTTTTCAGCAACTTTTTAGGAGCTGGTCAACTTACATGACAAAAATAAAAAGAGCTAATTTTAGGCTCTTCGGGAGAATGGTCATAACTTTTTTGTTTTTTGAGTAATCTAATAAGTGTCTTTAGAAAAATTTTAGCTAATGAAGTGTTCTTTCCAATAGTATTATTATATATCCAAAAATATTAATTTCAAGATGAGTTATGAGCAAAACTGCTAGAGGTGGTCAAATTATAAGTCTCTCCCCTACATATTATTATACCGGGTGCTGAATGAGTTAGCCGAACATAGGAAATTAACATGTAAAAACTTACTTATGCAAATTCCTGCTTCCCTAATTATTTTAGAGGAAAACTGAAAGACACAAAAATAATGCAGAAATATAAACCACAAATGATAACAGTATTAGATTTCATTTAACTTTTACTTAAAAAGTCAAAAAATGCTCATTCATCACCCGGTATGTATTTATACAATAGTATATACATCAAATAAATCTACTGGTGCCTAATGGTTTAAAATGGTATGAATCAAGATGGAAATCACTAATCAAATAAGTGCTTTTTAAAATAAATTTTTTTTTAATTGTAATATAGCTTTATCTTTTCACCACAATTTGAAACAATGCAATTGTCACTGTCAAAGTCTTTCAGTATTGTCTTGTACTATATATTGCTCTTTATTATAATATGAACCAATCGGAGATGTGTTTTGGAAGAATACTCATAGCTCATCATTGAATTGGTTATTAATTGGCACCATAATCACATTTCATCCAGTTTCTCTAGTTCCAGTTTTTATAAAATAAATAGCTGATAGAGTTGTTCTTATACGAGAAATTATATGTGCGCCCTTGAATAACGGAAAAGTTTTTATTTTGATTATTAAAACTTTCATGTTGGTAATGGTAAATCGAAGGTAATCAAATAGTCTATTATGAACTAATCAGCAATTTTGTGAACAAGAAGTAAATGAATATTATAATTTATTTCTAAGATCAATACCGTGCTAAAATTGCCTATCATGTCTTGTTTTCAGGACATTTCCAAGAGCACCTGAAATCAAATACATTTTAAAAAGGTGCTTTCAAACGTTACTCAACCATAACAATTTGATTTAATATGTGAACCGCTTATCGACATTGTGTTAATTTCGAGGCCAGTGAAAATAATAACAGCTATCACACATATATTATATACCACACACAATAAATTGAAACTTCAAGATAACAAGACTAAATAAGTTAATTAAACATTAATAAAAATCAATTTTATTTTTAAGCTAAGCATTAGCGAAGATTTTCGCTATCGTCAGAAAATGTATTTATTTTGGTGGGTCCTAAGCCCCACCATAAAAGTATGGCATTCGTTAATGCAGGGTTTATTATTTATTGATAACCGGAAAATACAAAATTTTTTGTGTAACAAATCGTTTGAAACCCGTAATTTTTCCGACAAGTTTCATTAATTACCTTGCGATTACGCCCCGACGACCAGCGCTACGACCATTATTTTTCGTTCATTACCGTAAAACGGGGTGAAACGGATCAAAATTTTAGATTTTTTGTATTTTTTCATGCTTTTTTGGAAAGAAAACATTCTGGATAAAATATATGTTAAAGATACATATCTGAGGCACAAATTACTGGAAAATTTTTAAAAAATCACCTATTAGATTTTTTTATTTTTACTTTTAAAAGGTGATCCGTTTCACCCCGACACCCGGGGTGAAACGGATCAGACGTTTAAATGCCGTTATTTTGTTTTTCAACATCCTCAGAGGTGAGATGGATCACAAAAAAAATTTTTTTATATTCTACAAGCGGTTTTTATTAGATAGGTTGATAAATAAAATACGTTTTTGGTTATATTCTTTTTGAAAAAATATAAAAAAAACTTAAACTAAGTAATAAAACAAAAGCTATAAAAAATATTGCATAATAGGTAGGACATGTTCTTAAAAGTAAATGTTCCCATTCTTAGGGGGATTATAAATGAATTTTTTTTTATAATTTGCTGTTGCTTGACCACTACGATATCATCAATTTCAGGATAGGCAAAAGTTATTGGTTTTTTGACGACTTCTTTCTTAAACATTTTACTGTAGTCTCTTCAACTAAAATTTCTTCAATTTTAGCAGCAAAAAATCAAACTCTTTTGTCCGTGACAAATTTTACGATAACAAATTCTCCAAGCTGAAAACTTTCATTAATCCCCTCAGGTAAGTCGTCTGAAACGTTGTCGTCATTTTCCAATTCTGAAAAATTCATATCAGTCAGTGCCTTCTTCCACCTGCTCTTGAAAACTTTCATTTTTTTTTAAGGTCTTTCTTAGAAACACTTTTTCCTGCTTTCCATTCACTTTTTATCCCTCTTTGGATTTTCGCTTGAACCCGTACTTAGTTGTAATAGATGATCCGTTTCACCCTCTAAACTTGAAATTTTTTACTTAAAAAATTCTCATACTTCAACCAAAATAGATTTAAAAAATATTTTTATTGCCTGATGTACTCGACTAATTAGGTAATTCATAAAAACTTACCAGAAGTCTCCAACTTGTATTGCTTATTCTGTGGAATTAAAATTAAAAATGCGCCGCAGACGTTTTTTTTATGTTTCTCAAGGTCATCAGCGTTTAAATCAAAAATTATAAATTACCAAAATTGTCACAGGCGTCGAATTTTCAGGTTTTTAAATGGGTAGTTTTTTTCAAAACCTACCGATGTTCCCACATTTTGACGTTTCACTTAATTTATTATTTACGTAGAAACAAGTACAAAATGTACAGTGGCTCTAGAAATTATAAATACACTTCTATATGTTAACAATGTAAATCGCATCTTTCCGAGATACTTTTTCTCATATAAAAATCAATTTTAGAGCAAAATATTTCAAATATTCTTTGTTGCAAATTTCATTCTCTTTATTTTTGTTTTTTTACATTTTTCTATTTTGTCGCACCGTTTCTGAGTAACAGGAAGTTTAAAAACACTCTGTAAAACATTTAATAAAATCAACACTGCTCTTATGGGAGTTATAGAAAAATGTATAGAAACAAAAATAAAGGGAATGAAATTTGCAACAAAAAATGTTTGAAACATTTTGCTATAAAATCGATTTTAAGAAAAAAGGTCTTGGAAAGGTCCGTTTAACATTGGAGTGTATTTATTATTTCTAGGCCTCCGTAGATGTATACAGATCAAGTTGCGCCTGGTTGCGAGCTACGAACGTGGGCAAGCGCGAGTCACAAATTATAAGCGCAAAAGTTCTTACATTTACCTAGTAAACTAATTAGTTGGTGTTTTTAATTTCTTCTTCCACTTTAAGGCTAGGATAACTCCTGTTGCCATGACATTGGGCTGTTTTCTATCGAAGACCGAGCCTTAGTCACAAAGTCTCTGAGCATATAAATTGCTTTACATCTGATGCAGCTTGCTGGGCTTGTCTCAGATGTGCTCGTAACCCTGGATTTTTGTTGATGAGGGCAAATCATCAACCCAGGGGGACCGCCGGCTTTACGTGCCCTCCGAAGCACGGAAACGATCATAAGAAATTTTAGACTTCCTCTAAAACTCCAGCAGTTATTCAGCTAACATACTAGGCTAATGACCATATGTTAATTTAAATTTCAAAATTCTAATAAATTAATATTTTCAGTTTTTAGAAATTCTGAAAATCGGGACATTTAGGCGTCCCGACTTACATGAAAAAAAAATCGGAACAGCAGTGTAAAAGTATAAGGACTGTCCTGACCAAATCGGGACGTCTGGTATAGCCTTATTTTTATCCGATATAATGGGAAGTAGGAATTTAAAAAATCGATTTCCCATTCTATTTCCCTGTTTGGATAAGCATAACGCCCATAGTAATCTGAAAAAAGTTCAAGTTTAATCTGTGAGATATATACATCTATACTTATAGCAAAATTGTCACCTTTTAAAATATTATTTAAGTGCCAAGTGTGTACAACTTGATACCTATACATTAATGGTACCAATCTCAAAAAACGTAAAGCAGAAAACGATTAATGAAAAAAATGTAGCACCAATATTAAAAATAAACACTATCAATATAAGACATCATCATAATGCCTCAAACATACTTGGTTTAAAATATTTGTGTATTAAAAATTATGTTAAACATCTTATATAATTAACCGCCTTATATTATTAATTATACCTATGTCCGTATTCACAAACGTCCGTAAAACTTGTTAAATATATTAGGAAAAACATTCACATCGACAAAAGTCATATATTATTCAAATGATAAAATTTAAATACTCTTAAACAAAAAGTAATTGAAACAGAAACCTACAATATTTCCCATATGAAAGAAATTCGAAAAATAAATTGTTCGTTTTTACCCTTTTGTGACACAATCTGTAAATATTAATTATAATACCTATATTGTGTGATACCCAATTAATATTTTTTGTAATAAAATCTAAATAAATAGCATTTGAATGATAAAACATAATTTGTTTTAATTTTCAGGGAAGAACATTTGGTTCTATTATACATAGTTTTCTTGAAAGATCTAGTTCGTTAACCGAGGAACTTTTACCTGCTTATCACACTCCAGAGGGAAGAAAGGCATATGAAGCTACTCTAATATCTGTAAAAACAAATTTTCCTCAATATATTCGTGAATTACAAGGGACAGCTGATGGTGCAAAAGTGCCTTTCCACAAGGTAATCTAGTTTCATTGTATGCTATATTTTTTCTCTATATTACAGTTTTATATTGTTTCACAATTTATTAATTAATGTTAGATTTTACTTAATTTAATTTAATTTATTTTAATTTTTAGCTCTTCTTATTACATCTGGATAGAATAATCACTTCTGCGGCCGAAACGGCAGGCGATGCTCCACCGATTGGCTGTTCTTCTATTAGTCTAAATGAACCTGGAAATGTAAGATATTTAATATGAAAGTATAGTAAATTCTCGTTAAACCGGCAATCATGCAGCAAAATTAAAATTTTCCGGCTAATTGCGATGTCTGTTTTATAAACTTAATCATTGATATTTAATATGTCTATATCATTATTTGTACAATTTAATCCCAATTTTGAACACTACATCATCGTTCTCATCCAATTAAGGCTACATAAATTAATTAAAAAATGACATTTTTTAAACACTAGAATCGCTCAAAAAAGACTGATTGTTTAAGAAATTTTGTGTATGAAAAGTATACGCAAAGGATCTTTTTCAAAACTTCTGCACATCTTAGTGATTATATGGGACAATAGATAAAAAACTTCGACTCGTTTGTAGCTCATAAACCTAGTATACAGTATCTGGAACTTAGCACTTAAAGAAAACGTGTCTGTCTCGTTGACAGCATTTCGGCCATCGGTTTGTGTGAAATTAAAATATCAAAAATGCTTACAAAGTACTATAATGTACCAATGTCTATAGTCCGACGAGGGGGGGAATTTGAAAATTTAAAAAAACAGCAAAATGGCAGACCTCTGAAGAAACTTGAACATCAAGTATTTTTAAGCTCTTTTTCTTGTGGATAGAACACTGAAAAAAATGTATAATACCTACTTATCAAAAATTTATCATTTTAGCGCCGACCAACAAAATTTGTCATATTGATGAAAAATTCATAATATTGATGAAAATCGGCGAAAAATTATGAATTTTTCATTAATATGATAAACCATATTATGTTTCAGTGAAGCTAAAGAAAATCTCCAATTACTGAAATCTCCCGTCGGGCTATAAAGACGTATTTTGTGAACAAAATTATTTTTTTGTCCTATTAATTGGATGTATAGTATTTCTGATTTGCCGTCAACCAGGTTATTCGCGTTCATAGTATCATAGTTAGCAGTTAAGGCTCATACACAATTAGTCTGTAAAGGCTCATACACAATTAGTCTGAAACAGTAACGAGAACGAAAACGAGAATGGGAACGGGAACGAAATGAATCGTCGGTTCACAATAAACCAGAACGGGAACAGTAACGGTAGCTATATAAGGATATTTCATTGGCTAAACTTTTGACAGTTTTGACTTTTGACAGTTTTGACTTTTGACAGTTTACGCATGCGCATAACCATAGCGATGAAAGTTAAATCGTTTCTGTTCCCATTCCCGCTAATTGTGAATAGAGCCACCCGAATACATGTATTTTATCTTTTTACTGTTCCCGTTCCCGTTCCCGTTCTCGTTATTGTTACAGACTAATTGTTTATGAGCCTTTACAGTTTAGCCAATGAAATATCTTTATATAGCTATTGTTATTGTTCCCGTTCTGGTTTATTGTGAACCGACGATTCATTTCGTTCCCGTTCCCGTTCTCATTTCCGTTCTCGTTACTGTTTCAGACTAATTGTGTATGAGCCTTTAGCATTATTATGCTTGCAGATGCAATCTAACCGCAAGACGACGCTACAACTCGACCAATTTTACGTATTTCTTTCTAAAAGTTATAAAAAATATGCTTAAAACAAATTTGTTTTGCTACATATAAAATAAAAAAAAAGTTGTTGAAAATTTTACAGTAAAACCCTCTTAAACCTCATTTTCATCGACAAGTGAAGTGAACTTGTGAATTTTTATTTATCTTAGTAACTAATTTACGTCAAATACATCGATGAAATCGAGATTTTAAAGAAAAAAAATATCATTTTTTTTATTAATTAACGTCTAAGTTACGTAGGTAGTGTTAATTGGATGAGAATGGTTTATTGTTTTAGTTTGTGAAAAAAATGCAAAAACTTGTGACGTAACGGTGTGACGTAACGTAACATCGAAGTTTTGCTTAATAATAATAATTATAACATTTACTACCCAAAATTTTACGAAAATTTGAAAACATGTAGAATTGTGAAGCATGAATTAAATATTTCTTTTTTAATTTCACAAGTAAATTATTTTACTCTTAAATAAACAAGTTACAAAATATATATAGGTATAGTTTGTTTCACGATAAATGGAATTTAAAAAAAGAATATATTAAATTACTTTGATATAAGAACGTATTAACATTTCCGCTAAAACATAACAATGCTACTGCCAATATGGCTAGCCTGCGATTAAAAACATCACCTTATCTCTATATTACATGTTTTTATGGCAAAGTTTGTACGATTTTTAATTCCAAAATAATTTAATACATTATGATCTTTTTTAATTTTTAAAAATGTTTTAATTTCATATAAATTGAAACAAACTATAATATGTGAAACTTCGACGTCGACTGATATTTATCGCTTAGATTAATTGCAATGATTGGTTATTAAAGATACTGCGTTTTTATTATAAATTTGGAGCGAGGCATTTCTACGTTCCGGTTATGGGATCATGATGCCGCATGATTGAATGCCGGATGAACGCGAATTTACTGTAACAATATTGATACACTCCATAATTGTACATTAATTCTTCGAGTCTCGTATGTACTGCTTAAAATAATGCACAGACACCCGTACCACATAATTACCATAATACATGCATAATTGTTCGTAAATAAACAAAACAAACTATACATTACTCAACCAGGTGGCTTGATGTGATTAATGGTTATTAGATTTGGTTTATACAATGCAGATAAAGAGATATAATACATTCAGCAATGTATTGAGATATTTGTAGCGCTCTCCGCTGTATACTGTTTCGCTGCATTATATAAACTGGGAGCGGTAGAATTCGCCGCTCATGATTCGCCACCAGCTAGCGTTTTGTTGCATTTCATATTTTTGGAAGTGAACGATTTTATTTTGTTATTAAAAAAGCTATGCAAACCTTAAAATTGATTATTATAGCTTAGATAAATATAAGAAATAATATAAAATAAGTTAATTAATAAGGTATAGGTATGCAGCATTAGCATAATTCTAATTATTGTATAATGAAGTATTTCAATTATATTCTAATGTAAGTGATTTATATGTATTAGGATATATTATATAATTAGTTAGCAGGTACTAATTAACTATAATTTATGGTACAAATTAATATATTAATATACTGAGCTTTATCAAAAAAAGGCTCTTAATATAATAGGAAAATAATTATATATTTTTATTATATTTTTAAGGAAACTATAGGTCACACTGAAGATGCTTTGGCCGAAACACTAAACCACTTTTATTTTGTATCTGCACATATCATATCTGAGAAGCCAGAAGGGCGATGGGGTGTTACCGAAGAAAAATTTACTTCGCTTTGTTATGCTGGTCAATTGCCTGGCTATACCATGAGTTATAATCATCATGGGCTAGTATTTACTATTAACACTTTAAGTGCCACTGATGTATTTCCGGGGAAAACACGTAAGTTTCTATACATTTCACACAAAGAAAGTGTATTATGCAGAGGTTTTACTTTTTAGCAAGAGTTTTTATTACTCGTGCACTTCTCGCTGCCGAAAATTTTGAACAGGCTCAAAAAATAATTAGAGACTCTGGAGTTGGAGCTGGAGATGGTTGTTCTATAAATATGACATTCTTAAAGCAAGAAGGTAACCGTTTACTCCATAATGCTGAAATGGGTCCCCCGGTAAAAGAGCCGGAGTCTCAACTTAACATTTTAACACTAAGCGCAGGAGAATCTTCCATGCATTTTAATTCGTAAGAAACATAGTTTTATTTTTTTATAAGTCGGTAATACATATACTTAAATAAATTTTAGATATTTACGTTTATCAACACCAGAATTGGATGGATTCATGCGAGAAAATAGCATTGCAAGATTGGAAACACTAAAAGCTTACCCTCAACCTAAAAATAAAGAAGATATTGCTTATATGCTTGGAGATCAAACTGGAGTCAAGCATAGAGTTTTTCAAGATTTTGGTCCTCAAGATAAGATTAAAACTATAGCAGTGGGTGAGTAAACTTTCATATCGGATATGAAAATCCAATGTAAAATGCCATATTTGTACCTTGTAGTATAGTACTAGTATATTCATTTTAAATTTCTGTCAAATCAAAATATGAAAAAAAATTTCATAGAAGCAAACAGGTGTTTAAGTGTACCTATAGCAATTTTTATTAATTTAAAAATTATTTTGTAATAGGAATCCTTGATTTGGCTGAAAGAACATGGAGTATTTATGCCGACAATCCAAGAACAAATGATCCTCTTATAGTTCTGCCTCTTGTGTTGAAGAAGTGAAGTTTTTACAACTATTTCCTAAAATAACAGTTTATTCAGTATTAATAATTGTTTAAAGTTTTTTGTATTCTTTTAAGTATTATCTACAATCAGTTTAGTTTTAAGTCTGCAGAAAAATGCGACTAGAACGAGAAAAATAATATTTGCACAGGGAAATGTGGAAAGCTTTAAAATTTTTACAATCTGGAATTCAAAAAGCGTTTAAAACAAGATTAGTAATTTATAACGAAACTTTTTCTTGTGTAATGCTATTTATTTGTAATTATCTTATTTTATCTATAATACTACTTAAGTTTGTGTTCTTTGAATCAAAAAAACTATATTTTGTTTGAATAATTTTTTTAAGAAAATAAATTTTGTTTAATTTAAATAAAATATTTTCGGTCAAACAAAAATTTGTTTAAATCAAAGAAAAGATTAATTTATTTTATTACAGTAAACCAAAAATTTTATTTCCTTCAGTTAATATTTTTTTGATTTTAATAAATTTTTGTTTGATCAAAAATATTTTATTTAAATTAAACAAAATTTATTTACTTGAAAAAAAAATTATTCAAACAAAATAGTTTTTTCATTTTACTAAAACGTTTTATACAGTGTACGTTTTGAGATCATCAGTTATTTAGTACCCTTTAGTTTTACAGTCATAAAAAAATTTACTATTAGTCTACTTTAGAATGCTTGTTTAAGTTGCCTCCTATAAGTCAGTGGTATTATTTTAATAGGCAAATAATATTTATTTCAACCTTTTAGATTATTTTATAGTATTATCTATTATATAATATATCTAAGAATTCAACAAATACAATTCCACAGTATTAGAAAACATTCACCATTTTGAAATCAAGTTTTAATAAAATTTTCTAGCGAGAATTTTGAATGCAGATTCCAATATGTGGAAAGATGTTTTTCCTTTGATTATGGGTCTCACTATAAATCCTTACATATTTATGTTGTTCCTTCACTGTCCAATCATCTTGTCAGATGTTAATTTGACATCCACTTATGTTAAGCAGAATTTTTTGGGATCATGACTAAAGGAAACATGTCTAAACCACCACAAATTATATTTTCAATTAGCGTTTTAAATATAATTAATTATTATGTATATGTATTATATTATTTACATTAAAATTAAACAAAAATAAAAAAAATAGTAATACACTCCATCTCATAAAATTTTTCGTTTACTTCAGTTAAACCTCCCCTCTTTTAAGGTTTATAGGTTCAACGTCATACTAGATAAACTTATAATTATATGATGCTACGAAGTCGCACAAATAGTATCGATACATCGTAGCTGATGGAGGAAATGCTTTCTGTAATAATATTACTTATTACAGAAAGCTTTAACGTGCTCATCCACCTCCTCCCGGCATAGAGCAATCCTCGATAGTGGTTATTCTTCCAATACGTTTTGGTCCTCCCCCAGGTCTACAAAGTTAAACTTAGCGTGACTAAATAAAATAAATTCACTACATACCCGTTTCCTCCTCCTCCACCTCCTCCTTTGCCATATTTTGATCCATTTACCCCTGTATTACCATCCAAACCTACCAAAGACTTAAAACTAAAAAAAAAAATTACGAAATAAATTTGTTGAGCATAATCAGTCACACTTACAAAAACATAACGGCAGCAAGTATACCCCATAATAAATTTGTTAATCTTTGTATACTCCAGGGTTGATTTTGACTAACCGTTCCATCTGAAATCATATTTCAAAAACAGTGTAACCGATTGATTTCCTTATTTAAAAAATTGTACCTGATTTAATATACACCATATTTAAAGCTGGATTATCAACAGTTTTAAATAACTAGTTATCTTAAATTATAATATTTTGCACCATCATTCTAGGTTAGTATGTCAACGACGACTACGTCATGAAAATAATTTTAATATACACAGCGGCGTCAGGATTACAAGGTACACAAATTGATAATATATTATGAATAAAAACACACCTTAATATTAAGTGACCTAAGCGATGATTAATAATTACATTAAAATTATCGTATTCTTTCAAAAATTGCTATATTTGATAGTTTTGCCGAAAAACATATCATATTTAATTTTGTCTATGGGTGGCGACATTGACATTGAATTTCTAGGTTAAAACATTTTTAAATAATATACTAGCAATATTAGTAAGGTTTAAATATTTTGTTCTACCTACCTATTAATAAAGTCCGAAGCCAACGATCGAGGAATTACAACAATTACGATGAAGAACAAAAAGTCTTGGAAAAAGAACTTATATGAAAATCAAGACTATCCTGATAATTACACTGATCGTGAGACATTTTTAAAAGATCTACGAGTTAACGTTAATTTTAAACCTCTTTCTTTTTACGAATGTGCATCGGGAGCGACAACATTGGTTCAAGAATTGTGTACGGTGGTGGCTTTTTTAATATTCTATGTTTACTTATACAACCAGTGGATCGATCCCAGCTATTTATTTTACCTTACCAGTGCAGCAACTGCTCTCGGATTTCTGGTGTATCGAGTATTTTTTAATAGTGGAATAAAGAATATTCTAGGACAAGATTTACGTACCGTGTTAATATTTATTGTTTTTGGTCAACTGTTTTCGCCGGTGTTACACACATTAACAGACACTGTTAGCACAGACACAATTCACACCATGACCTTTTTAATGATGTTAATTCATTTAGTGTTTTACGGCTATGGAGTGCCTGCCGATGTGGTATCGAACAGTTTATCGCTAAGTGCTGCAATATTTGCTTCCATTTGCCTATCTTCACGTTTGGCATCGCGTCACGAAGCTTTTATATTAATGACAATTTCAATAAAATGTTTCGTTTTACTTCCTTTACTACGATATAAATTTAAAAACCACATGTTAGTAACTTTACTGTTTATTATTTTCACCATTTACATTTTATTAAGTGTATCATTCTTTTTAACATGGTTATTTATATTAGCCATAATATTTTTAAATATAATTTGTCCGATATTGTTTATCAAATATCAAAAATATAAAGACAACATTTATGGACCGTGGGACGAAGCTATAGTACACGATACAGATTAAAACTCTTAGTTTTGCTATGTCAAATATTTTTATTTCAAGTACAAAGGAATTATTATGTATAACAAATAAGAATGAATACAATCAAAACATACAAATATTAAAACAAATTTTGTATTTATTTAACAGGTACGAATTGAATTAAACGTTTGATTTTTCTTAATAAAATTTCTACAAATCGTTTGTTTGTGTCCGATCCTCCCTGCAAATAAACAGAAATACATTATTTTATGCATACAATAGAGTATAATTTATTATAAGTAATGAAGCAATATTTAAAAAAAAATTTAATTAAACCAGTTTTTTAAATTGCACTTCCTAGTTCCTAATAAGTTCAAAATATATTCAATCTGGGTAATGATGAAAATGTAATAAATGGGAAGTAAAATGTAAACATATTTGCATTAAAAGTTAAAAGATTCTAGAATGCCAGCGATTATTTAAATTTTTGCAGTATTCCGGAAATAAATAAAAACTAAACCCGAATTGCTCAGGAAGCACTTGCACACAAATAATCCAATCAAATTCCAGTAATAATTTCAAAAAATGTCATTTTTACATATCGACTGCTTATAAGTGTAAAGAAGTATAAAATGAGTTATGATTATTTAATTGATAAAAAAATATCTTTTATATCAAAATACTAAATTTTAATTAATTCATAACTAATCACTGCCTTGACCAATTTTGTCGAAACTTAGTACATTTAATGTCTAAGACAAATGTCTAAATGGCCAACATTCAGCTTTTATTTTAGTTGAAACCTTTTTTAAAATATTTTAAATAATTTAACTTTAAGAGCTTTGAAGGAAAAGTTTAAAATTGAAATATATTCAAAATCTTAAAAACTGAAATAAAAAATCTAGCATATTTCAATGACTTTTCCAAGTTGCACGAACCCTATATTGGGTCTGTAGATTTACTTCCTTGCCTCCACCCCAAACTGTTTTATAAAAAATTTAAAAATAAAAGTAAATTATGTAAATTTACCTGTGTTGTTTCCATTAACTGTCTACTGAAGCTGTCGTTGAAAACTGAGACTAATCCTTGTTTTAAGTTACTAATATCGTTGGTCGAAACTTTCCATGTTGCTTCCGATGCAGATGATAAAGTTGCTGAAATAAATTTTTAAACTTAAAAGAGAAAAATTTAATTAAATATAACTTACTTTCTAAATTAAGGGTAGCACTCAGATTCGGCATTTCTCCATGCTTAACTTGTGGTATTGTTTTCAACATGTAGTAGTCCAGATGTGACCATAAAATGTACAACAAATTATCGATTATGTATGTACAGTATTCAAATTCCTGTTTCTTTTTATTTAATTTATTTGATGCAAGTTGGATGGCCGATTCTTTCAGATGGCCAATGTCGTAGACTTGCGAAGATAACTTCAAAAATTCTTTCAAATCATTTGTGCTCATATCCGGAATTTCATTTAATTTGCGTTGTAAAAAGTCCGCAGTTCCTTTTTCTGCGTGATAATAACTCACTGTGTTAATTAAATGCTGAACAATTACTCCTAACGATGGAGGTTGATCGTTAAATCCAACTTGGTTATTTCCCATATTTACAAATATACCTGTCATTGTTGGTTGAAAAATAACGGCAAACGTGGAATGATTTACATCTTTACTTACTATAATATTTCTTGAATAAGAAATCAAATTGGAGAGTATTTTAAAAACGTACAGCAGTCTATCGGAAGTTTGATGTGCCGGATCTCTTTGGTGAGAATTTTCAATCAAATCTTTGATAAGATTTTCAGATAATAAAAATTTTGGCAACAAATTTAACATCAGTTTTTGTATGCGACCCAAATGCGCCTTATTGTCATGAATGTTTTCCTTATTTTGCAACATAAAAGTCATGTCAGCATCGGCAGTTCTGCTTATAATTGACGTCAAACAGGACAATTCTTCTAAAAAGTTTTTAGATAATAGCGGACTTGCGGAACGCAAAATAAATTCAACAATATCCAAACGACCAAAGATGTAATACATAATTTGAGCAACGGCAGAACAATTTTCCGAACTCATGCTCGTGATTATTGCATCGCACAAGCGCAAGGTTGGTATAAATATTTGCAAATATCTGGTTTCTATAGGCGGAATAAAATCTTCTAAAGTTTCTGGAGCAACTTGTATTTGTTTTAAAATTTCAGGATGAGAACTAAACACTTTCATGTTGTTGAAGCACGGTAAAACACGTTTTTCTAAAAGTAATTCGGCACCAACGCGAGTCAATGCAATCTGCGAGAGCAGAGTCATTCTTGATTGATAAACATACAGAGGTTTCAAATTTTCAGGTACAGGTTGCAAAACTGACACCAGATCGTCGTCACTGCTTAGCATGCTTTGAATAATGTGTCTCAGGTAGCCTCTGCTTTCTATATAAAAAATCCAGTTAACGTTTCGAGACATGTTAACCAATAAATTATAAGTTGAAATGGCAAGCATTTTTCCAACGTCGTAACCATCTATACAATCTTGACAAATCATATCTATTAATTTTTCCCCAAATAAAGGAAAGACGTCGGTGGCAGTGCTAATTGAAGAAGAATCTTGCGACAAACTTAATTTCAAATTATCCAAACGACTCACATAGAAACTACTATCGGCTTGTAAGCTTTTGATCGGCTCATCTTGATTAACAAGTTCTAAGAATATCACCAAAGCAGTGTACAAATTGACTCTTAAATTTTGAGATCTTGAATCGGACGCCATAATCCATTCCACAAGATAGTTAAGTACTTCTTTAAAAAGGGGCACACAAAATTGAATAAACTCTTGGAATGAAGTTTTGTCCTTGTTATATATTTGATTATGTTTTTCTTTAATGTAACAGCGTCGAATGTTCTCCATTAATATTAAGACAGTTCCAGACAAACGAGTGGCAACGTCTGGTAAAATATTATGCTTGGATACCTTCCGGCATATGTTTTCCAACATAATAATATTCAAAAATTGTTGATCCATGGCGGATACAACTTGGTACGGCATATAAACAGAAAATACTTCCACTACTTGCCTCCAAGAATCAATAAATCTTAATATGGCGTGAGCGCTATTACGCACGTTGTTGATGTTGAGAGCGTGTAATAAAACTTTTTCAATTTCTTGCATAATCGTCTGACGTTGACCGACATTTGCGTTTCCATGAATCGTTCCAATTTCGTCTATTAAGGTGTGATGAAGCTTCTTGATGTCTATTAATTTTGGATTGCTGTTGGTTTCACAATTTTTCAATAAGGCGTCCAGGACATCTACATTGAAGTAATTCCACTTTGGACTAGCAACTTCTTCGACGTACAATTCGAACTTATTCAACAATCGAATTAATAACTTTTCATGCGAAAACTTTATATTTTTCTTAGTGCCACTTTCGCTAGAAATTTGAGTACCACTTCTCGAAATGAAAGGCAGATAACCACTTATTCTTTCTTGCTTGGATGATCCCATAAGCAATCCGGTCAATTGTTGAAGATAAGAGATTTGGTTACGATTGCTCATCACTTTTAATTCGATGGCGATTGTTTTCAAAAGCCACGATAACTGGTTTAGTTGGCTAACGCCGTCATTGGAACGTTCCAAACATTGATATAAATGTTTTTCAAAAAAGTTTTGGCTTTGACGTAGGAATCTTAAAACGGGCTCGGAAATTTTATAATCTGCACAAAGAAGATATAGCATTTGATAAGTGGATTCAAGTAGTTGAGGTGGTTGAGATATATGCAAGTCTGGAGAAACAGACGACTGTAACATGACAAAGATCGAGTGAAGGCAGGTCCTAGGAAAGTTTAACACTCCTGGTTGTTGAAATATTGTTAAAGAGAGGTCTTGTTTTAGGTCAAAGCCTAACAGGAAGTGAGTCAAATTTGGACTTGCATACGGGAGACACTGTTTGAGAATCTTTAAAATGACTTCTTTAATTTTCATTGCTACATCGACACCTTGAGCAGTTGATACGGAATCTAAACATTCGACAAAAGAATTTCTGATGGCTTTGCTGTCCTTTTCATTGGTTAACAAAATATTTAAGTATTGGGCATGGAGCGCCGGCCAACTTGTAATGTAGCGCAATATTTTTGCGGCACTTAAAACGTGCTGTGGATATGAGTATTTATAGCCTAAATATTTGGAAATATACAGACAGTGATCAGGTTGACCACTTCTCGGATTTATAATGAGTAATAATTTATTTAAGTTTGTTAAAACCATAGGATTGGATGAACTAGACATTAACTTGGAAAATATATTTTGCAACGCCAACGCACGCTCCAAGATATTAAGACACCTCAAAGTGCATTCGCTTGCATACTTTTGAATTGAAACAGAATCTTGGAATGATTTGTGACCTTCTTCTAAAATATATAAAATCAAATTTAAAAATTCAGACTTTGTATTTAGTTGCAACATTAAGTGAAAACCTGGAGGCGAATTAAATTCATTGGGTTTGGTGGAATTTGGAAAATCTGAAGCTTGAGGTTCATAATTCGTTAAGAATTTCTCTAGAAGTTTTAAACACATACTTCCAATAAGCCAGCGTTCTTGTAGATTTTGATAGGATCGAGTGTTAAATTTCAGAAAGACTGAGTTAACTATAAAAGTTAAGTAGGGATCAAAACCGGGCTTTCTGGGACCAGCGCCTAAAGTTCTAGGGATTCCAAAATCGGTGAGAATATCTAAAAGTTTCAAAATAGATCGCGTTAGTGGGTATTCTTCCATACGTGATTCAATTTCGTCCAATTCGGTTTGAATGCCTCTGGATTGATAAGTCGATGTCGTTGGAATGGTTATCAATATTTGAGACGCTTCAAGGTTATTCCACATTTGTGATGCTGTTTCGGGTGATTTAGATAAGGCACACAATGTAAGCAACAAGTTAGCTTTAAAAGGTATGGGAACAGAACAACTCACTAAGCCAAGTAAAACGGTTAAAGGAGCCCATCCTGGATGTTCGCATAAAGCTAAACGTGCAAAGTCGTCATGTTCTGCTACCGTCTTGATGAGTTTTAAAACTGCCTGCAAGCCTTCAATTTCGTGAGGAGTTATACCCTTCTGCTGAACACTTCGACGAAAAGGATCGGTCAGAACAGAAGTTTCCTGCCTCAAATTGTTGTAATACTGATTAAAAGACATGAAAAAATGATCCCATGTTACTGTGTTGCCGAAACCAGAACTTGCTTGTTTTAGTATGTTGAAACAATTACGTGCACCTTGCGAAGAAGTAGAGAAGCTACTTAGCATATTTAAAAATGACACAAATAATGTGGATGGCACCAAATCTCCGGCAAGCCTCACAAATTTAAACAGATTAACAGACCGTGATGAAGCTTGTTGAGTGAAGGATTCTAAAGAATTTGAATCCGTTGGGCACCAATATTCTAAAGAATATTGTAAATTTAATGGATCTTTCGAATAAAATTTAGCAATAAGCAGCATGAATTGTTCAAAGTGTCTAGGTAAGGTTGTCGGTGGATCGATGCCTTCGTTTAAATAAATCTGCATAACTCGTGCAGTTTCATCTGCTTCTATTCTCAATTCTTTAACTTTTGCAAACAATTGAATAATAAAATCTGTTAGTAAATAATGAAAACGTCTCACAATGATTTCGTCTTTATATACCTTTTCTTTCGTTAATACCTTGAATTGTAAAAAGTCAAACACTTTCAAGTGCATTGCGTACGAATATAAAGTAACATCTTTGTCCAAACCATTCTGAATGTTTGCTCCTTCGGGAAGAAGTTGTAAAGAAGCAATCGTCACGGCTAAGCCAAATAGAGCAGTGGCTTGCAAGCCTTCATTTTCCCATTTACATTTTGCAGGAGATAATTCCACATTCAACATTTTAATGTACTCCTTATCTGCAATAATCGGCAAACACTGGACCACATCTTCACCGTCCTCTCTAATGTGTAAAATACTTAAATCCATTGCAGCCAAAAGAGACATTAACAAGAAGAAGGAAACATTATCAATTATGCCATTGGAATCTTCTTCAACTTTTGTTTGTTTCAAAAAATTGATTAAACTTAATGTAGGCTCCCTTGGTAAACCACACTGTGCAGACCACAAGAACACTGTTTCGGCAAGACATTCTTTAATTTCGTTAAAAGTGTTTCTAACTTGGCGTCTGTGATTTGCTCCACCCAAAGCAAGATTTTCTTGTAACTTTTCAATTTCTTTATTTATATCTAAAGCGCCCAAGAGCTCAAAGATTCTCTTAAATAAACCAGCTTCCATTAATTGATTTGTGTACACTGTTATAAAATTAATTAAGTCTGGCTTAATATTCATGTCCCAAGATACGCCCTTCCTAACCTGCACTAACAAACGAAGCGATGCAACTAAACACTTTCGCCCATCGTAGTACAATAATACAGCAACCAAACCTCTGGGTAAGCCATAATGATAAGGCATCTGCGCTTGAGCGACACACAATAAATCCAAAGCTATAAACTCGTTAAGGTCATACATATCTGACAAGGTAATTGCTTCTTGATACAAATCTTGTGACAATACCTGATGTCCAATCTCTCGAACTGTGATTCCATCTTCCATACCTTTTTTCAACTCTTGTCGACTTTTAGCATTTTTAGGCTACAATTCAAAATATAAGTTAATCGATTAAAATACTATCTCGAAAAAAGACTTACGGGATTTTGTAAAAGCGAATGAAAATTTTGTTTGTATTTTCTTAAGACGCCTTCAAATTCGCCAACGTTCACGTTTTGACCTTCTTCACACAAGTGATAATTCACCAAAGTGTACAAATCTTTGCAGGATGTCCACAAATCTTGAGATTTTGTTGAAACTAAAAATATCGTTAACATAATTAGTTTTATGTTATATTTCATAAATATAATTTTGTTAATTTATTACCTTCATTGTTACTTTTATTTTTCCACATTTTAATATGACGTTAAAACCACAAACATCAAATCGCATTAGTAAATTTTAAGGTTAAACGTTGACCGGTAAACAGTTGAAAATGTGAACTGCTACCAACCGTAGTATAATAATTCGAAAATGACTAAATGTCAAATTCCCTGTAAGCAGTGGCGTAACCGACGTAACTGCAGGAGCCATATTTATAATTATGTCATTGTACACGGGCGCAGTTTACTTCTTTACTTTCCGAACTCCTTAAGTAAGAAAAGTATTGCAATCTGAAATTAATAAAAAATTGACCCCTCATTTTTTTATTAACATTTTATGTATTGAGGTTCGCTTAAACCATTTCTATCATTTTTGAAAAATTAATGTCTGTGCGAGTGCGTGTGGGTGAGTGTGTGTGTATGTAATTTGTCTGTGAACACGTCAGCAATCAAACGAAGTAACGAAATCATTCCTAATTTTAAATTTAAGTTTTGATCTGTTGTGGCACGAAGCTTATGGTTTACTTGAAGCAATAAAACATAATCCATCATAACTTCGAAACGCAATGAAATAGATAAAAGTTTATTATGACAAAATATTATCAGTACCTACCTATAAAATTACCTACAACTTTTGTTCTATAAAATTTTTTCTAAAATAATTGTAAAAATTGTTTAAATATAGTTGACCTTTCATTGTATAAAGTAGAAATTGTTGAGTACGAGGTCAGTAAGAACAAAAATTAAGTTGTCCGACATTTCGGGTTCTTTTATTGACCCATTTTCAAGGCTACAAAATAACAAAAATATATGAAAAAACATGAAAAAATTTTACCTACAATCAAAAACAATATCAAAAGTTAAGTATTATAAAAATAATAATTGAAATACAAAAATTTAAATATAAAGCACAAAAATTTAATAATTATTAATTACATTAGAAAGAAAAAATAAAAATTGAAAAACTTATTTCAAAATTTTTCTATCTAGGTAGTATTCCATCTATTGATTTTTGTGTTTTTCAATTTTTATTTTTTCTTTATATTTAAATTTTTGTATTTCAATTTTATGTATTTCAATTATTATTTTTATAATACTTAACTTTTGATATTGTTTTTGATTGTATGTAAAATTTATTCATGTTTTTTCATATATTTTTGTTATTTTGTAGCCTTGAAAATGGGTCAATAAAAGAACCCGAAACGTCGGACAACTTAATTTTTGTTCTTACTGACCTCGTACTCAACAATTTCTACTTTATATAATTTTAAAAAATTTGTTTAGAAAATTTCTAAACAAATCTAAATTTGTACATAGAATTTTAGTTATTTGTGATATATTCTTTTTATTTGTATATTTGGATTTTGTCTATTATTTCGATCTTATGAATGAAATCAGACTTCTACGTAATCGTTCTAGGCATCTAGGCAGTGATTTTTTATATAGATTCTATTTCGTTGTTTTTTTAGTAGGTAATGAAATAATAAATATCTTTCAAATTCGATTAAAACGAGTTGATCAAAAACGGCCTAAACAGTTAAATTAAACTTTATAATTAGTAATTATTTATTATTATATTATATTATTTATTAAATAAATTTATTTATAAATTAATAATTTGTATAATTTCTTAATAAACTTCAATCAATAAATTGATTAATTAATTAAGAAAATTACTATATTTGAACATTTATCATTTCATTTATTTTTCAAAAAATTAGTTATTCGATTTCAAAATTGGTCAAAATCTATGTATAGTTATAGTACTATAATAACATAGAAAATCACTGATCAAAATAAAGTGCTTCGGTCGTGAATCGGGAAAGAGGCAATAGTACCCCATTGCCCCTCCACTGTATAAATAAGCAATTGTATCAAAAGTTATAACTTTCGAGTTACCAATTTAAATTGAACACACCTCTTTTGTACTATTTTAGCAAGAGTCAACTTAGCAATGACCACCTGCAGCTTTTCATTATAAAGCGTTATAATGCAAAGCAATAATTAAAAATAAACAATATCCTTAGGTTAATTCCCTATGCTCAGGAGTGCGGTCGGCCGCTGTGACTCACAAAAGACCTCAGGCACTCCTATGTTAACAATTAATCTGTTAGGCCAGTCAAAATCGACAATAAATCGGAAAAACATGATGTATCTCTGATTTTTTAGTATGTTGTTTAGACCTATTAGGAGTGCATACCAAGTACCGAATTACGGCACTTTGAAAATAGGTAATTTTTTCCATAAAGTGAAGATTTTAGATTTAAACCTTCTTTAGACCGAAATCGCAGCTAAACCATTGATCCTACGAGTAGAACTCATAAAATAGAAATTGTAGGCAATTTAATTAGTTTGAAATTAAGCACAATGCGGGGTCTGTAGGCCTCGTAAAAATGGCCTATTTTCAAAGTGCCGTAATTTAGTAACTAATTAACCTACAGAGCTCCGGTTGGACTTAAATTGTCACAAATTTAATGCTCTTCAAAAACTTATATAGTTACTTTCGTCGAAGAATGCATAGTTGAGATATAGTGCAAAAACTGAAAAAAGTCCTAAATTTTTGCGGTTTTTCGTGTGCTACACTATTTCCACAACTTTTAGAGAGTTGCAAACTTGGGTATACAGTACTCTAATGAGCCCAAACAACATACTAAAAAATCAGAGATACATCATGTTTTTCGAATTTAGCGATTTCTTGTGTCGATTTTGACTGGCCTATGTACCTTTAGAAGATTTTTTTGTCATATTATAAAAATCGATTTTTCAGCAAAACTTTTTATACCTACCTACATTTTTTATTGCAAATTTCATTCCCTTCATTTTTGTTGGTATGTATACATTTTTCTATTGGATCGCACCGTTTCTGAATATTTCATCTGTAACAAATACTATGTTAAAGTAAGCAAAATCAAACTTTAACATATCAACCGACCGTATTATAATAAATATAAAAGTAAAACTACAAAAGTAGCTATAAGTGGATTTCGGCCGTTGAAGATCTATCCAATGATAGATACTCCTTTCACAATATGTTACCAATGAGTAACGTGGGGTTATTGCAAAATCAAAATCCCCAGTCAAAAAACATACATGCAGATAGCTTAACACCATCACATGGACCGCTAGGTTTTATCGCACTACCGACGGTTTCGAGATTACTCCGAAGAGATTTCTCTTCATCAGGTACGAATTAACCCGCAGTGCCGATGCATGGATGCAAACCACCGCATAAAAGTATGTGATTAAAACTTCGGAAAATGAAGAAGCATACCACGTCCTCTTTTGGAACTCATTTGAAAGGTTGGCGAGCGTCCTTTATACAGGCATCTGTAATTGTATGCAAACAATTCTCTCACCGAAAATTGGTTTTGCTAATATAATAAGTTTTGCTGAAAAATTGATTTTTATACTTATAACAAAAAAGGTCTTAACAGGTACAATTAACATTGCTAACATAGGAGTGTCTGAGTGTTTCTGTGAGTTATTGTATATAAATATTCCTAATATCTCGATTAAAAGATTAAATAAAAAATTTTAAAAATTAAAAAGATAAAATCGTATTGTGACTATTCATTAAAGTTTTGTAAGGTACATTTTTCAAAAACTATTAAGTCAAAACGTAATGAAAGAAGATAAAAGTTTAAACAAAATCTCCAGTTTTATTTCCTTAAATAGGTGCCAAGTGCTAAGCCAGGTTCTCTAAAGTTAACAATATTTTTACATTTATTACAACCACGATGGCTTGCCAATATGCCTTCCAAAGGAATAGTCCGAAATAATATTCATACTTCGCCTAGAATAGAAGCGGGTACTCTACATTAGCAGTCAAGGTAACCTACAGGAATATAATAAAAAAAACCTGTAAAATTAAAAACCGTCATGACTCACAACTAAAATGCTCATATCTTTTTGCAATTAGTACTTACCATATGCTCAATCTGATAAAAATGATAAAATAAGAGGTGAATTAAAATGTTCTCTCTCGAGTAATTTCTTTGAAGTAGGTATCTATTGAAGTTCAATTAAAATAACATTAAAATGAAGTGGTTATAAAATATTTGAACATAAATAATAATAAGTACATAATGTGTGCATAAGCTGAAAACTTCATAAGAATCTATCATTAAACAAAATAGTGTGATACGTTTGGTGGTGATTAGTGAAAAATGAAAACGAGAGGCTTTTATTGGTATCTAAGACCAATGTTTATTGTGGCAAAATTATTTGGTGTTTTACCACTTCAAAATGTTCATTGTGCAGATGGATTAAAAATACATTTTCGTTATATGAGTCTTGCACATTTATATAGCACCATTATATTCATCACAGTTTTAAGTGGATTTATTTATTCTTCAAATTTAGTTTGGAATACTGTAAACTTCCCACAACAAAGCAAAGAAGCTCATACTTGGAATCTTATAGTAGTATATGTAATTACAGTACGTTCTTCATTATGTTTTATATTTTGCGTTCATTATTCCAAAAAGTTGCCAAATTTAATACAAAAATTGGAGATTTACGAGAAAAAAAAATATCAGTTGATAAAAAAACAAAATTTTGCCAAAGAAATTTTCAGGCGATCCATTTTCCCATTCCTAAATGGAGGCTTCTATATTATAGCATCATATTTTGAAATGCAAGCATTTCTTAAAGCAACTCTCCGTACAACTCTAAAAGATGCATTTCAAGGTCAGAAAGCCGCAATTATATTTGGAATACTGTCAGATTGGCAAGTTGTACCATTACTTTTGTACTTATACTTTGCCCATACGCTAACTTTTAATTTTAAAAGCATAAACAAAGAACTATCTTCACATTGTAATTTCGAAGATATTGAACCAAAACCTGCAGAAAATTACCTAAATTTATTAGAGGTGCTACAAAAAGCTCGTCATTTACACACTTTAATGTCATCAGCAGTGATAGAAACAAGTCATTGTTATGGAAGTTTCATGGCAATAGATCAAGTATGCATTATTATTATGTTTGTAGTGAACCTATACGTTTTCATTTTTGTTTCGTATGATAATTACCATCTTCTGGTTTGTACCATAATCAATGGAATATTAATATTAGGTATAATTATGATGTCTCATGAAATCAAAGTTTCCGTAAGCCTACTTTTCTTTAATAAAATAAGAATTTCTAAAATTTGAATTTTTCCAGGCTTTGTCGATTACGGAAGTTCTAAAACATATCAGTTTATTGGATAAGGATCCTAAAATTCAGGCAGAAGTAAGTTGTACTGTAATTAATAACCATGAATGTTAACCATTTTTCACTAGGTTCAATTGTTTATGACACAATTAGCATGCAGACCAATAGCTATTTCAGCAGCAGGTTATTTTACTATGGATCGTGGACAAATATCTTCGGTGAGTAACAAATAATTATGTTAATTCAAAAAAAATATTTCATGTTAACTCTAGTCAAAACAATAAGTTTTTTAAAGTAGTGTACATAAAAGTTTCTTATAAAATTTTATTATAAATAATAATTAGTACATAATAGTATTGATCAATAAATTTGTTTAAATAAAATAATTTCACCGTTAATCTGGGCAATTAAATTGCCAAATAAAATATCGTAAAAAAATATATAGAAAAAAATTAATAATAAAATTATATTCAGGTTTGCAGTAAGTGCTTTTCAAGTTTTTGGGGCGTATAAAGAACAATATATCTATTTTACTTAAAAATTTCACATACATTTGGATCCGGAAATACAAAATTTGAATTTTTTTAATGTTTTGCAAAATACATGTAAAAGTTTTAAAACACAAATATGTTAAAAAGGAAATTTTTTAATCATAAGAAACAGATAAAATCTAAAAATTCATAAATTATTTGAGTTTCAAAAATTAAAATTTACTTTGATTTACTGTGTATTTTAAATACACATTTTCATGTATTTTACTCAGCCCCAGCCCAGTTTAGATTTATAGGCCAGGTGATGTGTCATTTAAGACTCATCGAAAATCAAAACAAAGCCTTTATTATTTTAAACTGTTTATTGGGTCAGACATTGGCCCACGAAGGCTTTTTAAGTGACCCACGCGTTGACTTTTATAAACTTATTTTTTTATATTATAAAAAAGAGAACAGACAATCGAAAATATTAAAAAATGAAAGTAGTTATAGTAGTTCTCACGAAACGTCAAGTTTCATCATAAGCTGAATGTGATGAACTGGTTAGGGGTTGTCCTTTAATCACGTGAGGTTCAAACAGGGGGGGAGGGGGTTAGAATAACATCACGATTGATCACGATGCGGGGGGAGGGGATGCTGTGACAATCATGTGTATATTTTCTTGCTACCACGTGAAATCCCGAGAGAGCAAATTTGTGCCTAAAAAGCAACATAACAACAATATTTAGCTCTCAGCTGGCTTCCGGCATTGGACCTTGTGACGCCACTCGTCGTTCCGCTGCCCGCGGCCTTCTGTCTCGCCGTCTCTACTTGAAGAAATTTTTCAAAAATAAATACACGTGATGTTGGGTAGGGGGGTAGGGGTAGCCTAAAACCTCACGACGTATCACCAAGGGGGAGGGGGGGTAAAAAAATTACATAAAAAACCTCACGTGATTAAAGGACAGCCCCTTATTTGCTTTTGGCCATCACTGGTCAAGGCTATAAAAATGCGAATTTACTGCCCAAAGTAGTTGTTCATTTGCAGGTTAAATCAAAAAATTTACATTAACCAATGATATTTCATAAAAAAATAACAATTCAACATATTTTATTGTTTAACTCAAACTTTTTGATTTAATCTGCAATTTATTGAACAACTGGACGACCATACGTCCGTATTTGAAAGGTTGAAAGTCCGAAAAAAGATGTGGAAAAAAAATGCCCTGTATGAAAAAATAGATCTGTATGAAGTGAAGAGCAAAAGTTGTTAGACTCCCATCCAATTGTCTTTTCTAAAGTCAGTAGTAAAAGTGACACTTCAGTGCTCGTAAACACTGTCACATGAAATCAAACTTTTAATGTCAATGAAAGAAATAATATTTCATTTAGATTCAAAATGAAACTTTTGGCCAACAATTTTTGCATTTGCGAAGAGTAGCGTGGCCGAAGATGTGCAAAAATTTGCGCAAAAAAAACCTATTTAATCTAAAATACTATTTTTCCTCAAACCAAGAATACAACACCTACATCGTCAAAAGTACAAAATATTTCAAAATTTACGAAAAATTACATGTTTTAAATTAACTCAGCTGCACACCCCAAAAATATGAACCACTTACATTATCACCCTGTATTTTTATAGAGGTACAAGAAAACATTACGTAATATGCTTTTATATATACCTACAAAAATTTGTTGTGTCGTTTTTGCTTCTGCATTATTTAACATTCAGTATGCTCTATTTTAAGTGGCTCAACAAAAATGTCTTATAATTTCTATGAAATCTATTTACTAAAAAGTTATTTAGCTATCTACATATTTATACTTTTTTAATACCGTAAAGAAGTTCTAAATCGATGTCGAGGATTCCTATCAGTAAAAACCAGATAGTATATAAGATTACTGTGCAAGGAAGCTATCACTGAAAAATTTGGTGTACAAGTAAAGATAATTCCGAAAAAAATCAAGGAAATATTAGGATTACTATTAGATAAGCTTTTTTTCGCTTTGTCTACTTTTCAAAAGGAAGTTTTAAAGCCATACGGGAGGAAATCTCTCAAGAATCTCGTAAAAGGAAACCTAGTTTACAAAGATTTGCCTAGTTTTGAGCCGGGCTATTGTGTTCCCTTACTTATAACAATGGAAAAAATTAGGAGAGGCCTACGTCCAGGAGTGGATAAATACAGGCTGATGAAGATAAAGACTTATATGCAATACTGGTACTTTTACTTGGTTGGTTATGCAGATCGAATTAGAATGCAAATTTTTAAAAAAAATACGGCAAGGAACAGTCCTCCAATCAGAAATAAACAATTTTAAATTAAAAAGAAAAAATCAGAATTTGTTCAAAATTCAGACTTACATCGCAATTATTTGCAGAACAGTAGGAGTAGAAAGATACTATATTGATTATCATAAGTTTGTATTTACCGATCTGTATTTTCACAGTGTTTAAAGTTTGGACAATGCTGTTCCAATATAACGTAATCAATGTTTATGATGCTTATTGAAATAGGTTTATATAATACTGCAGTTTTTTATTGCAAATATTTATCTCATTTAACAGTACCTGAATCTCTCAGAAACCTAATCCTCATGTTGAGCCACTAAACACAGAGCAAACTACATATATCTTACAATTATTAATGCATGCATTAGTATCCTTCACTCTATCAATCAATGATCACAGCAAATAAAGCAGTACTAAATCATTTTCTCTACCTCTATTACATTTGAACTTATTTGCTATAACACATACGAAGTTAGGAAAACAATTTGTTTCAGTTTTCATTTTTTTAATAATGTTATGTAAACTATAATTATGAAAAATCTATCACATATTGCAAAACTTACCTAAAAACTATACTACTAGTGTATTGTTGACTAAACGGTAGGCACTCGACTTCCCCTTAAAAAATGTAAAATTTTTTTAGTCCAAGACCTTCGTCGTTTGGGTTTCGATTTTTGTCCACGCCATTTCGAGTAAAAATATAACAATAAACAAACTAAACATAAAAATAATATTGCCGTTATATTTGTACTGTCTTCTGCATCCGGTATAGGTTCTGGTTGTTTGTTACGCCATCCAAATAAATCGTTAACGTTATTATCTTGATACGTGTCATCTGGAATGTGTTATTCTATAGTTAAATTGCAGCAGTGCTCTTTTAGAAATTAAAATTTAGACCCAATTTTGTCCTAATAATATTTCCATTAAATTTTGAAGCCAAATTCTTTCTTAATAAAAATTATTCTCGTTTACTACAAAGTTGACCTTATTTACCTCTCAAGTCGTTGTCTACATTTAATAATGGAATTTCTTCGGGAAATGCCAAAAGCTTTTGTGGTTGATAAAGGTTAATAGAAGCAGATATATTCAAAGGCACAGGCTGAACCCAAACAACATGCGGACATTGTGGTAAAGCTCTAGCTTGATATTCACCCAGGTGATCGTCCAAAACTTTAGAATACCTATACAATTGATTGCCTTCCATTCTTTGAGGAACTTCCGTTTCTACTTGTAATGATCTGTCTTTCATTTCGTTATGTGTAAATATTGTTGCCAAGTGCGAAGTCGAAGTGAATTCTAAAATAGCATTCAGCATCCAATAACAAGCCTTTTCTAAATGACTTCCATCCAAACAATTCGAATCACCATACACAACAATTCTGCCGCTCTTTTCATTTGCTTTGCTTTGAAGTAAACCCAAAATTGGTACCAAATGCTTTTTGGAAACATCTCCAGTTACCTGTAAAGATATAGAAATTTTTAATAATAAATTAATTCTTAAATTTAAAAAATTCTTCTTACCGGAATAGCTTGATCTTTCAAATATTTAGCAATAAGTAAACCATCGTCTGGAAATTTTGCAATATTTGTTCCAGATGCGTAGTACATTTCGTGATCTCCTAATTTAAATTCTCCTTCAAAAACTCGGTCTCCAAACTCGATACCCCACGAAGCTAAAAGATCATTTAATGCAGGTACATTAGCTCCGCCGGTGTCGGGCATCCACCATCGTCTTGTATTTTCATCATAAAATTTTACTTTTTTCATTATAGTTACATTGTACCAATCAGCAAACACAATAATTGACAAACCAGAATCAACATCTCGTTTTAATTTTGCAATTTCTTCTGGAAAAAATTCCTCTTCTGGATCGACTATTAGTAGAGCACCGTATTGACTTGCATCAAAACATGTAAAAGGAGATCCCAGAACTTCTACGTAATACCCTGAATTTCGTAAATTTTGGTACATATCTTTAAAATTCGTGTGAATGTGATCGCCGTTCCAATCTAATGGATCATTTTTGACTTTTAAATTGTCACGTGGAAAATAGCCAGGCGGATATCGTAAGTTATGGTATTGATCCCAAAGAATTCGTTTGTGCCGAGGTGGTGTGGGGGTTATTTTAACACTAAAATTGATTTAAAACAATTAAAAACAACAATAAAAAACTGCACTCACCGAATAGGTAATGTAACAGTACTTTGTCTAGGTTCACGTTCGCCATTAACTGGTGGAGATTCAACGGTTAATGTGATATGTCCTTGGGCAAGTCCTTCATAAGTAGCACCTTCTCCACTAACAGAAAAACTTACGGCTAACCATCCAGACCATGGCCAAAGAAATTCGGAATATGATAAAGCAACGTCCAACAGTTGACCATGCTGGGGACTATAGGGATGCCATTGTGGTTTACCTACGATGTGTCCAGAAACATCCAAACCATTTAAAATTGTGACATTAACTATAACTGGCAAAGCACCATAATAGAGAGGTTGCGTGCAATAGGGCCACATGTAAGGACATTCACTTAAATCGATATAACTCGGACTTAAACTAGCCTGCAATCAAAATACATTTTATTTTTATTTTATCACATAGGCCAATTAATTTAGAAATTTTTAGTCCTGAAATAGAAAAAATTTCAAACTCGATCAAAACTCAGGTATTGCAGAGGAAAACCAGTTTCAAATAAAATAAACAAATTACATGAAAATGGGCATGCAAGTCTGAAACTAGTACCATTTCAAAACTCTAATTTAATTGGCCTAAAAGTTAACTTTTGTACCTGTGGTTTATAACTACTTAATATTTGATATGCTTTAACTAAATTTAATTTTCCATGACCTTGTTCAAACATATTGATTCCTGGTAGTCGACGTGCCGATGCTATTAATGCTTGTTTCATGCTGGCAGGATTTATAATTTCACTGCGATGTAAAATACCACTAGCTAACAAAGTAACTGCTCCAGCTACAACAGGAGAAGCAACACTTGTACCTGATAGTGAACGGCAACCACCGTTAATGTTGGAACCTCTTACTGCCGTACCAAACGTTACTATGTCAGGTTTGATTCGACCGTATCCTGAAAATAATAAATATTCTAACTCTATCTATAAAATTAAAATAGACAATAACCTTGAGGTAATTCCCACGTTGTCATTCCCCGAGATGAAAATTTGGCAATTTGATCTTCAAAATTAATTCCACCTACACCTATAACGTCCATTTGATCGGCTGGATTATTTAGAGTGCCATACAGTGGACCGTCATTGCCAATAGCAGAAACCATTATAACTCGATTAGCGGTCAACTCCCACACTTTATCAACAAAAGGATGGTCTTTAAAATCTGGACCTCCTATGCTTAAATTTAACACATTCACTTTTTTCAAAATAGCATAATTAAAGGCATCCAAAAACCAAGATGTATACGAAACTTGGTTGTTAGTGAAAACACGAAAAATGTATAACTCTGAATCGGGAGCAAAACCTAGGCATTCTTTGCTCGATGCTATAACACCGGCAACAAAAGTTCCATGTCCCAATCCGTCATCTAAAGTTTTTTCATTGGTCCAATTTGTGCGTTCTTTAATTTTTCTAAAATGCGGATGAGATTTTGATAATCCCGTATCAAAAATGGCCACTTTTATGCCTTTTCCGGTTATGCCCATGTTCCACAGAGAATCGGCTTGTAAAACAGATGTAATTTGTCTTGGAATAGCTCTTAACAATCGTCTACTTGTATGTCGACCTGTAGCTTGCCAAAATTGATTGTTTTGAATTCGTCGCAAACGCCACCCGTTACACCCAGCACCAACACAATTAATAGGTTGTAAATAATCCTCCGAGTTAATAAATTTTAACGTTCTCAAGACCATTCGCTGAGCAGTGACACTTTTAATAGATGGATGTTCGTTTAATGCTTCTATTCCGGCTACATTATCTGAACCCTCGAATATTACGACATCAAAATCGCTCGGATAATCGCTTGCTGGATTTTCTCTTGACAAAATTTTCCATTTTCCTATTCCAGTATTATTCAACGCCGAATTAATGTAATTAGCGCGAGCTCTATTTTTATAATAGCCATTGAACGAAACTATGTATTCATTTTCAACAATTTTCGAGACATATTCCACTTGAACGTCTTCGGTCGAAGTGAGGTTGCAGCACAGTGGTGATTCCAAATTATTTTCAATTCCATTATTGTCGCAACGAATTAAATTATTCGTAAAACAAACAACAGATAAAAGTAACCATACATACAGCTTCATTGCAGAAAATTCACGTCGTTTTATTTTTTCGTTTTCTGCGATTCATTTTTAACAAACACGAAAGGTGCATGACTATCGTAAAGCTATACGCGCATAATTATTATTATTATTAAAATAAAAATAGTCTCGATTTATAAAAATGGTGATAATTATTATTCTTAATACAAAAACCAGTAACCACCAATAACATACATATTTGACAGATCTTTAAATTTTAGACTGTCAAAAGACTGTCACTTTTTATCATTTTTACATTGCATATACAAAGTTGGGCAACTGTAACAATTTAAACAATTTTTGTTGAAATAAGTAATTTATTTCTACACAAGTATATTTAATGATTCTTTTGTTAACTGTACGCAATATTTAAATATCAAAACGCATTTTTTTTCTAAAATCTACGCAGTTTTATAAATAAAGAAATCTGCAAGGGCGTTGATAATCGTTATTTAACGATTCAAGGAAAGTTAATTTAAGACGAAGCGGAGACGAGGTTTAAATTAGCTTCCGAGA
Source organism: Cantharis nigra (assembly GCA_958510845.1). NCBI lineage: Eukaryota > Metazoa > Arthropoda > Insecta > Coleoptera > Cantharidae > Cantharis > Cantharis nigra. The sequence goes on from OY294028.1 coordinate 63,842,491, forward strand.
GTTTTTCGTGCCATGTTGCTTATTCAATTTTTCTTGCTTCCGGCGCAGAGCACCGGATAATATTTTTATATAATATTACAATTTGATATATCGTTAAATATTGTATTAGAAATTTGATTAATCTGTATGGCAATCGTATATTATTTTCCAAGAAACATATGTGACACTATTAAGTTCCTTCGCCAAAGGTAAAGAGCGTTTTCACACGGGGCGTCGTTATATTACTAGCAATAAAACTCCGCGATATTTTCCGGATATTTGCTTTAACGTTTTCACACACAACCATAATCAGCTTCATAAATGTAGCTAAGTAAAATGAAAATAAACACTGTTGCCATAGTATGTCGTGAACTACCATTCTTTGGGTTCTATCTTAGATCATAATAATAGATCATATATGATCTAAGGGTTCTATAGACTGGGAAAGTAGTGTCGTCACTGGCAGATCAATCAGCTGATGGGTGATAACCTGATAACCTCACTTTGTTTGCATTTAGTTACCATATAGCTTCAATTTAGTGGGCACATTTAACGGAAGTGCATTTTGATGGCACTTCAAAAAAACCTGCACTATTCACGTCTAGAATTATGTGGGCGACCTGGGCAAATGCAATAAGGCATAATTTTGAATTAAAACATTGGAAAATCACGAAAAATGTTAAAATAACGCATGCACCCGGCATTGTTTTTATCCATCAGCGGTTAGGTCGGCCATATTTTGACGTCACACTTTCCTAGTCTATTATAGGCATTAATTAACTTTCGCCATCTTGCAACACCGTTGAACTAATTAAAACGCAGCAATATAAAGCGTCTCGTGTGAAAGCAGACATAATATAGTTGTTGTATAGGCGACAGGACGTACGTACGTAGAGACGTCACAACGAAAATAATTATTAGTCAAAATGGATTCAGGGAAGGTCAAAACGGATATTTTTGTCAAAATCTGGAAACCGAAAAAAATCGGGATTACAATACTTCCTTGTTATACAAGGAAGTAATTAACAAATCACATTATCTGAAAAAAAGTTGAAATGCCTAGACAACAGGCTGAAAAACAATAACTGAAATGTAACAAATACTATAGGCGTATTCTTTTTACTTATTTTATTTCCATCTCAGTTGCGCAACTGAGACGAAGTGAGCTGAGCCGAACAGAGATTAACTGAGTCAAAGTGAGAAATACATAAGGCGAAAAGAATGACAAAAATACTCTACCAACCCACGATACAAAAAATTGCTTAGCAACCAAATTATATTTTATAGCACATTTTATAGTATAAATTTAATTGTAATTAAAATTAAATAACATAAATTTAATAAATTAAAACCAAGATGTGTGAAAAAGTACCGCCAGTAGATATTAATACGATTTTAAACATTCTACTACAAGAATGAAAATGCCTATGCATTACTGAAAGGAAGATTTAGGAGGCTACGTTACTTTGAACACAAGGATATTCAATTTATAGTAAAATGTGTTGTTGCTGCGTGCACACTACATAACATATGCATCGACTCCTTGGAAAATAACGAAGATATTGCCTCATATATTGAAGATGACTGTTATATTTTGGGTTCTTTAAATAAAACTCTTTTAATTACGACCATGACTTTATTCTTACATGCTAGACGCCATGACTGCTCTCCCTGTCCGCCTGCGCATTGCCTCACCAATATCATTATTATTTATCATAACACGCTCTTTTTTTTTTTTTTTTTTTAAATTGAATAATCAATTACAATTCTATATACAAATAATTTATATACATAAACTTAAAAAAAATAATTACATCGATCTTACAAAATAAACTTTTTATCTCTACACATAAAGAAACAAAATAAAATTTCAAAATATTAATTAATCATCTCGCTCATACATTAATCGTTTAGGAGGTTTTATGACTCTACCACTTTTACTACGATATTGACTAGTTACATCGGCTGTTTGTAGTTCAGGAATATGACTAGGACTTATTTTTGGACTAGGACTAGGATTTCGTTCCTTTTCTGGACTTGGAGATTTGCTACTGTTCCAATCTTGTGGGTAGTAATGATTATATCTTCTCTGATTATAGTTTGTATTTTTCAAAACCGAGGAAGGCTGCGCTAAAATATGTTTCCTATTTCTTTTATATTCCACCCCTTCTGGACTTTTAATTATATACGACCTTGGACCATGTATCTTGACAATAATTCCTGGAGACCAATGACTATCTGGTTTATACTTAAAGTAAATTTGATCTGATATATTTAATCTTGATAACGGCTTACTTGATTTGTCAAAATAATATTTAGACTTTTGTTGTTTTTCAAATGCTATTCTTAAATGTTTATTTTTATTTTCAATTTTTGGACGTAATAATTTATGATTAATAGGTAAAGTACAACGTAATCTACGTGACATTAACAATTGTGCTGGAGACGACATTTCATCTTTGGGTGTATTTCTTAGATGAAGTAAAGCTAAATAAGGATCTGTTTTTGCATGTTGACATTTACGAAGTAAATTTTTAATAATTTTTACAGCACTCTCAGCCATTCCATTTGACCTAGGATTGTATGGACTACTCATAATATGCTGTATGTCCCAATCATTAACAAAATCTCGAAAATCCTTGGAGGAGAAAGGTGGTCCACCATCTGTAATCAAAACTAAAGGAATACCATGTCGAGCAAAAATTGACTTTAAATGTGTAATGGTATTGTAAGCAGTATTTGATGATAATTTTATTAAGTCTATATACTTTGAGTAGTAATCAACTACGACTAGATATTTCTGTCCTTCATAATCTAAAAAATCTGCACCTACTCTTTGCCAAGGTAATGTTGGTAATTCATGTGACATTAAAGGTTCATCAGTATTTTTTCTCTTATATGTTAGACAAGTTTTACAATTTTCTATCATATGTTTAATTTCCATCGACATATGCGGCCAATATAAAACACCTCGAACTAAATTTTTAGTTCGTTCAATACCCATGTGACTAGTATGTATTTTTTGTAAAATACGCGAACGTAATTTAGTTGGAATAATGACACTTTGATTTCTATAAACTAAATCTTTCATGACGTTTATTTCTTCTTTGATATTCCAAAAATGTTTCACTGACTCAACTACTAATGACTTGTTTTTAGGCCAACCTTCTGCACAATACATTTTAAGTGCGTTCAAAGTTTCATCCACTAAGGTAGCTTCTTTGATTTCTGACAGAGTTTGAGGAGAAACTGCTAAAGAACTTGTTATTAAATTAACATGAATTGCTACATCTTCATCTAGACAATGTTCTATTTCTGGTAAAGGAGCTCTTGACAACGTATCTGCAACATACATTAGTTTTCCAGGCTTATAAACTACATGAATATCATAAGGCTGTAATTGAAGAAGCATGCGTTGCAATCTACACGGTACAGTAGCCAAAGACTTTTTACAAATTGTTACTAAAGGAGAGTGATCAGTTTCCACTGTAATTGACTGGCCATAAATGAATTGATGAAATCTGATGCATCCAAAAACTACTGCATACAATTCTTTTTCAATCTGTGCATATCCTTGCTGACAAATTGTAAGGGTTTTAGAGGCATATGCAACTGGTCTTCCGTTTTGTAACAAAGCCGCACCAACTGCACTCTTAGAACTATCTACTGTTATAACTATTGGCTTGTTAATATCGAAATGAGATAGTACTGGACTTTGTGTAATAAGATTTTTTAATTTATTTAATGCTTCTTGATGATGGCATTCCCATTGCCATTGTGATTCTTTCTTTATGAGCTCTCTTAAATGAAAAGTTTCTGAAGAAAGATTTGGAATAAAATTGCCCAAATAAGTTATCATTCCCAAAAAACGCTGAAGACTTTTTTTATCGGTAGGAGATGGCATTTGACATATGGCTTTAATTCTTGATTCGTCCACACTCATACCATGTTTTGAAAAAATATGACCCATATATTTGACTTGACTAGCCCCAAAATTACATTTTGAAATATTAAACTTAATGTTAAGTTGATTGGCACGTTCAAGAACAGCTTTTAAGTTATCGTCATGTATTTTTTTATTTTTACCAAATACCAGTAGATCATCTACATAAATGCGTACCCCAGGTAAATCACCAAAACATTCAGTCATTTTTTGATGAAAAATTTCAGATGCCACCTTAACACCAAATGGCATACGATTAAATTTGAAGCGTCCAAATGGCGTATTAAAAGTTAATAATTTTGAGCTTTCCTCTTCAATTGGTATTATCCAAAATCCTGAATTTGCATCTAGAGTAGAAAACACAGCTGCATCATTTAATTCTGTCCTTATTTCTTCTAATGTTGGTATTTTATAATGAGAACGTAATAAAGCATGATTTAAATTACGTGGATCAATGCAAATTCGTAAATCACCTGATTTCTTTTCTGTTATAACCATCGAGCTTACCCATTCGGTCGGTTCTGTTACTTTGGAAATTACTCCGTCTGCTTCCATGCGTTCCAATGCCAACTTGACTCTCTGGTATAATTTAAAAGGTAATTTTCTAGGAGGATCTATGACTGGTTGACAATTAGGTTTAAGGAATAGTTTACATTTAGTTGACAAACAACCAAGACCATTAAAGATATGATGATATTTATCAATTAATTCATTGTAATCCTTGTTATTGCTAATCATTTGTACTCGTTTTACTAAACCTAATTTTTTACAAGTTTCTAATCCTAACACAGTTGGACAATCTAAAACTATTATTTGAAAAAGAATATTAACTGACAAATTGTTAATTTTACATGGCAATATACAAGATCCATAATTAGGTATTTCGTTACCACAAAATGATTGTATTTTAGTTTGACTAGGTTTTATCAACTTTCGATTAATATCTAAAGAAGTAAATTGTTTTAACGACATGCAATTAGCTTGTGCTCCTGTGTCTAATTGACCCTTTATCACTGTGTTGCCTATAATAATATTTACTAACCATTCTTTTTCTAAATTAGCATGTGATGCTGATAACATACATACAAAATTTGTATCTTGACTTGAATAATTATTATCTATCTGTCCTTGACTATTTAAAATTTTTACAAATTTTGTTTTACACATTTTGGCAAAATGATTAAATTTTTTACATTTGATGCATTTCTTACCATAAGCTGGACATTTGTAGCGATGGATTTGTCCACATTTGTAACATTGACGACTGCTACTACTATTTCTGGATGACTGACGAAAATGATGACTGTTCGTTGGAGAAGCTGAACGAGAGGATGAACGGGAAGATGCAAAACTAGATGTTGGTCGTCTGTTGGTTTGATTGCTAAAATTGGTTCTTATAGAATGTATACCTTCGCCTTGATTACTTTTTTCACTGATATTTTGTGCTTGCGATTGTGTTAATTCCAGCCGTTTACATATTTTCATAGCTTTTTCTAACGATAAACTATCTTCCATTAACAATCTTTCTTTCATTTGGTAATTAGCTTTATTTAAACCACATATTAAGACATCTTTAACTAAATCTTCTCTAAGATTTCCAAGCTCACATGACAAACTGAAATTTTTCAATTCTGTTACGAAATCATCAATCGATTCATTTTCACGCTGACGTCGTGATAAAAATGTATATCTCTCAACAGTTATGTTCTTCTTCGGTGTAAAATGGTTATTGAATAATTTCAACAAATCATCAAATTTTATGGTATTTGCATCCCGATTGAACGATTTAAATATAAATTTACCTTGACTACCAATTAATGATAATAAAATTGCGACCTTTCTTCTATCATTTTCCACTTCCAGACCTGTGGCTGTTAAATATAATTGAAATTGTTCCATCCATTCTGTCCATTTATGGTCTTCATTTCCATCTATTTCCAATGGAGAAATGTTTGGTTTTATATCAATGATTCTTGGACCCAGATTTGCTGCACTTGCAATTGACATTTCTGTTTGTTCTAATTCGCTAATACCACTATCTCCAGTCAATTCTGTCATTACTTTTACCTTGAAAAAATCACTTCTGACACCATGTTATATTTTGGGTTCTTTAAATAAAACTCTTTTAATTACGACCATGACTTTATTCTTACATGCTAGACGCCATGACTGCTCTCCCTGTCCGCCTGCGCATTGCCTCACCAATATCATTATTATTTATCATAACAATGACAACGAAGATGAAGTCGAAGAAGAACCCTATCATGCAGAGGGAATGACACGAAGAGAGGAAGTATTTAGAAATTTAACATGTAACAATATTTAAAATTAGTTCTTTGGTTCTGTTTAAATTATAAATTGTATTTTACAAGTAACATTATTAATTATTAGAATTATTATTCGTTATCCCTGCCAATTTTTCAAGAGCTACAACTCTCCTCTCATCTAGTTTGAGTTTAATTTCCAATAATTCTAATTTTCGTTTCTGATACTCATTTTTTTCTTTCAGTTTTGCTTCAACTCCTGAAATTCTTGTCGTAATTTACTGTTACTTATTTTTTTCGCTTGTCTTCGGGGTGTGACCATCGGGGGGGGGGGGGGGGTACTACTCTCTACTGGCGACTCTTCAATCTCTTCAAAAAAATTTTGGGATATTCCAGTTTGCTCAAATGTTATCACTAATGGTGATAAGATTTCCGCCTCGTCGATTGAGTATGACGAAGCAATCGTTAACGTTGGTATCGAGGCTTCGCCAACATTTATTGTGTGTGGCGAAGAGAAATTAGGTTCCATACCAAGTATGTCTTCCATTCGGTCAAAGAAAATAAAACGGGTGGGCCCCCTACCCGTTTTACCTTTCACATCTTTGCATGTTTTGTAGGTCCTCACTAAATTTAACCACTTTTTTGCAATTTTCGGCAGAGAATTCAATTTGCTGGCTAAGTAAATCATTGCTAATATTCTTCCACACATGGCGACGTTTGGTTACATGGTTTAGGTGATCTTTATATACCTCAACGCTAGCAATTAGAGCTAGCGATTCTTCATGGGTCCACATGATTCGTTTTTCTGCGTTCATTTTCTTTCAAACTAAAAGTTGACAGATGACGTTACCTTTTTAAATCAACCAATCCGGGCTATTTCTTAATTTATCTCAGTTGTAACGCTTCGAAATAGCAAGATCAGTTAGTTTAGAAAGGGAGGTAATTTTCTCAGTTAAAACTCAGTTCGGCACGGCACAGTACATCTGTCAAAACGGTAAAAAAAACACCAATTTAACTGAGTATCTGAGTAACTCAGTACAATCTCACTTAAAATAGATAAAAAGAATGCAGCTTATGTTAAAGTAAGAAAAATCAAACTTTAACATATCAACCGACCGTATTATAATAAATATAAAAGTAAAACTACAAAAGTAGCTATAAGTGGATTTCGGCCGTTGAAGATCTATCCAATGATAGATACTCCTTTCACAATATGTTACCAATGAGTAACGTGGGGTTATTGCAAAATCAAAATCCCCAGTCAAAAAACATACATGCAGATAGCTTAACACCATCACATGGACCGCTAGGTTTTATCGCACTACCGACGGTTTCGAGATTACTCCGAAGAGATTTCTCTTCATTTTTCTTACTTTAACATAGTATTTGTTACATTCATGCTTAGTGGTGCCAATTTTCGGTGAGAGAATTGTTTGCAATTGCATACAATTACAGATGCCTGTAAAAAGGACGCTCGCCAACCTTTCACATGAGTTCCAAAAGAGGACGTGGTATGCTTCTTCATTTTCCAAAGTTTTAATCACATACTTTTATGCGGTGGTTTGCATCCATGCATCGGCACTGCGGGTTAATTCGTACCTGATGAAGAGAAATCACTTCGGAGTAATCTCGAAACCGTCGGTAGTGCGATAAAACCTAGCGGTCCGTGTGATGGTGTTAAGCTATCTGCATGTATGTTTTTTGACTGGGGATTTTGATTTTGCAATAACCCCGCGTTACTCATTGGTAACATATTGTGAAAGGAGTATCTATCATTGGATAGATCTTCAACGGCCGAAATTCACTTATAGCTACTTTTGTAGTTTTACTTTTATATTTAATAACTGAAATAGTTAGTTGACGAGAAGACCTGAGTCCAGGCAGGTTGTTGAGGTCATGGTATAAAAATTCTTTATAAATCTTTATACCATGGTTGAGGTGGTAGACTTCGAAGAAAAACCGAAGTCGACCACATAGTGAATAATAAAATAAATATTTCGAAACAATAAACAGCAAATTCAATTTGGGAAAACCGCACGAAGTGCAAATTTTTAGAAGATTGTTTTGGACGAGTGGCAGAGAAAATATTTTGGAACCGACTAAAAGCAGTTCCATTTAACGTGATCGGGCAGGCGAGGGATCTCAACCAGTTTTACAATAGACCATTGGGTCGAAGAAAAAATGAATACGGACAGGTTTGCATAACTGTTATCTTAAAGTGTTATCGTGGCTCTTGCAGCAATTTAACCGGATCGGGAAAAACGCAGCGCTATACGGCAATTTATGTTCTTGATTTAAATATTTTTTTAATTTTTGAAAATAAATTCACATATTCATTTAAAATTTCTGAAGATTCTTTGAAATTAAAATTAAAAAAAAAAAGATTGCAAAAAATATTAATTCGTTCCACCTTTATCTGGTAGCAGAGGTTCGTTAAGCTTTATTAACAGTACAATATATTGTCATGTTCTAAAATCCACCATTATAAATTTTGTATGTAATTTGGAAATTTTTAATTATTTTTGTAAAAATTTTAATTATTTTTCAAATTTGTAAATATTTTGTATTTGCTGGTTTTCCCGCCAAAGAATTATAGTGGCAGTTTTTTGCCAATAATGGCCGCCAAAGCGGTTGAGACGAAGTTTGTCTCCTGTTTGAAATTTTGATTGCGGATTTGTATTTGCGAATAAATTTATTTGGGTTTTTAAGTGAGTGATTTTTATTATAAATGAGAGTTGGTCCATATTTGAAATTGGATATTTTTAATGAGATTGAGAGTTGGATTATATTTTTGTATGGAAGAGATTTGGATTGCTTATAATATTAATTGGGGACTGATTGTGAAGATAAAATTTGGATATAGAAGAATTAATTGTTTTGAATGAAAAATTATAATATTACTGCAAATTAGGTTGAAGGGCAAAGTGGAATTTGTATTAGCGGCGGGCACATGCGATGATAAGCCCTAAGCTCCTTTATCGTTCCATTTTTGCATTAAAATTTTATTAAACATTAAAAATTTATTTAAAATTTGGATTAAGGAGTCTCATCACTCAATAGTGCGGTAATTTGGTTGGAGTTCCAGTATGTTATTTTTGAAATATTTACACATCCCCCCAGATTACACGACAATATACGTATGGACGTCTGTATGTCGCATAACTTAAACACGGTAGATCATGGATAGTTTAAATTTTATATTTGAGGCTCTTATAGCATCTAATTGTGCACCTCCTATTTTTTGATTGCAATTGTCCATGCCAAAAGGGCATTCATTCATGACGCGCACAAATAAATTAACGAGATTCTTATACAATCATTCTAAAAACGACAAAGAAGTTATGTGGTGTCTACATCAGAATTTTTCTTTATTAAAAACAAATTTTTAAATTTCTAAAATTAAGTTTGATTGATGCTCGTATTCATAAACGTTCATAAAAATTTTAATGAACCGTTTATTTAAACAAACCAATAGAATTTATTTTGAACTGAGATCTTTCAGATTTTCTCTCATTCACTTGACGGTATAGGGACCGAGCGAATACCGTAAAGTGGCGCCTAAGGCGGACACTTTGAACATTTTTGGCGTGAAGGTCATAGCCACAAAACATATATTATTATTGTTAAAGATCGTTAATGTTCAATTTTATTATGATTTTGCTATGAATCTAGTATTAACACTAAAACGCAATTATTTTCAAAACATGCTACATTTTATTTGTAAAAAAAATACAACATAATTACATGACAAATTAAAATTAAAAAAAATATAAACCAAATTTAGCTCTCTTGGAAATGTTTATAGATTTTAGGGAGGTTGTCGAAAAAATTGGTGGTTGCAAGTTAGCTAATGCACAACACATACGGACTATGTCATCAAGGTAAGGCATTAAATCGTGGCTTATATTGTGCAAAATATGATGGGTTTTGATTCGCTGTATGGTTCTTTCGACATAAATTCGACAACTCACTTGACTACAAAAATCTCTTTAAGTTTCTTCTGCACAATAAATGTTCACTTGTTCTTTAGATCCACAAGGTCCTACTAATTCTAATTTATTTTCTTTTCGCTTGATAGCTCGTTCAAACCTGGCACATTTCTACTTTTTCTAGAAATTGGTGTTTTGGCGTTTTTTATGTACCTAATATAAAGTTTTACTGTTACTTTTATTATACTTGAATCAAAAATTAATGTTATATTTCTTCTTCACTCAACAACATAAACTCTCGGACACTTAACTCTAAAAATTAACTTATCATCCTCCGCCCCCCTCCCCCCGCCACTACAAAATTTCAACATTAATTTTGAAGTCAGGGGAAACGGAGAATTTTTAATACGGAATATATAAACAGGTTTCGTAAGTGGAACAAATCTCCGTTCCCCCTGACTTCAAAATTAATGTTCAAATTTTGTAATGGGGGGGGGGGCAGGATGATAAGTTAATTTTTCGAGTTAAGTGTCGGAGAGTTTATGTTGTTGAGTGAAGAAGAAAAAATTATTTTTTCTTTTTTAAAGGGAACAGTAGTTTTTAAAGTAAGGTGCTTTTACAGCCAGGGATTTTAAAAATTTTTGATTTTTATTTTATTTCACTCTTTTTGGAGTACATTTTGTCAAAATGTATAGAGAAACCGAATATATGTTTTAAACCGCTTCGTGATCCAGTCAGACGATATGGTAGCCCGAATTGTTAGCCAATGATATGAATTTGACCCTACATAATCTAACAAAGATAGAGAACGGGGGGGGATAGAGTAACTAATCTTGGCTGATTAGACCCTCGCGGCAAAAGGCATCAATTGGCGGGAATTTTAGCTTCTGTTACCGCGATCTGAGATCAAAAATTTTGGTTTGAGCGTGTTCATAAAACATGTACCTATCTTCTAGTTGAACCAATAAAAAAACAAAAAAGTCAAAAAATCATAAATTGGCTCGCCTTAGAAAATAAAAGCACAATTATTCACCCTTTTTTTCGATAGATTTTTCAAGGGTTTTTCCTTCCTAGAATATTTTAAATTTCTGGCACCTTAGGCTTTCGAGTCCATTTTGTTGGTTGCCATAAACTTTCATCACTAAAATAAACAATTAGGATGTCTTTAATTGTACCAGTAAATGAGGAAAATATGGAATATACTTACTTGTTTTTCCTGCAAACACTTTTTATCCATTGATCACGTCGCTTTTTTTCGTGTGGTTTTGTGGGAAATCTATAAAATTTTACAGCTTCTTCGGTGTTTAAATAATTATTTATACACCCAACAACACAGTAATTCACACGAGTACCGATTTTCATTGTTAAAAACACGTGATACTAATAAACAAAATCTAATATGCAATATCACTATTTGAAATGATCACGCCAATTATGCAAATTATCACCACTACTGGCGCTAGTTGCGAATACGCTCGGTCCCTATATGCTTATGGTTTATTCCAAATAAAGATTTAATTAAATCTTTCTAAGTATTCTACCCCTTTTCTTACTCATTGCACATTGCAATTTGCAATTGCACATTGCAACCTATAATATATTTTTAATATTTTATTATTCGATTTTTTGTTTAGTTATATTAATACTTTTTAATTATTTTCAGATATTTTCTTCAGTCGCTACTTATTTTATTGTTATAATTCAATTCAAGTTGAGATTATCAAACAGAGAAAAGTCGATATATGGATAATGTAGAAGATTTCTGCTATACTAACTTAAAAATGTAATAAAAAGAAACACAAACAGTGGTGTATAACTAGCTTTTCATATACTATTCTGTGCAAAAATTTATTTAATTTAAATTTTGTGTGTGAAAAATATTAACTCAAATATACCTACATATGGAAAATAGATGGGGAGGTCCGAATCACAATCCAAATTTTATTAGAAAATTTACCTCGGTTTAAAATTATAACAAAATAATCTAATACATCATGATAAAATACTTATGTATATCTACTACCCATATAAGTACCTACTAATTATTGAAATATTATTTTCTAATAAATAATTTTTGAAGAAAATCAAAAAATAGTTATGTGTACGATAAATTTAATTTATTAAATTGTTATTTTTCTTATTTATTGATACTCGTAAACTTCGTATATACTTTATAAACCAATAAAAGACGTAGGTACATTGCTAATATTGTACATTATAAAAAGAAAACAATAAAAAATTAGTATATCTGAACTTATTATTATGTTTATAAATATTTAAATATATATTTTTGAATCACGTAGTGCTATATTTTATGCAGTTAGGTTAGGTTTTCATTATTGTTTATAACCTGCAACATTTGGACAGTGACATTTACATTGTTTCAAATTGTGGCGAAAAGAGAAACTATATTTTAAAAAAACGCCCTTTAAAAAGCACTTATTTGATTAGTGATTTCCAGCTTGATTAATACCATTTTAAACAATGACGCATCGGCAAATTTATTTGGGTTGTACTTTATTAATGAATTTTACACTTCACTCTTTTTTCATCATAATAGCTACTATTGTTGTTTAACGCTTAACCGTGTTCAGAAACGTAAAGATTTGCAAAAAATAAAAAATAAATTTCTGTGTCGGTCTGTCTGTCGTCAAATTTTGTCCCTTGTTTTATTCTTAAACCGTCCAACCAATCACGATCACATTTGGTTTGGTAGTAGGGTTTACGGTAGAAAGGTGCAAATAAGGTTTTCGTCGCGATCTGCCAACCAGGAGTGCCACTACAAGAAAATTTCACAAGATTTTTAAAAACGATTTTGTATTGTGATAGGTTGTTTTAAAGAACTTGAAAAGCTTTATCCAGAATAAGTTAAATTAACTTTCTATCTGTCATCTGTCAAAAAAATAGGGGGTAAATTTTTTTTTCAATTTCAGATTACTTTGTGCTTTCCTTATTGCAACTTTTTTTTTCAAAAATAATTTCAACTTGTAATGTCAAAACGTCAAATCAAATCTCCCACGAATAACCCCACTTCCTAATCTGAACCTAGCCCTCTTAAGCGCAATTATGGTGGCCACCAAACCCGCAATGCCGTATCGTCTAATACTAGGACCCCCACGTTGTGCACGGAATCTACCCCGACATTACCTCCCAGACGTGGCACTTCTCTGATATCAAAGAATAAACTTGAGCAAAGCAAATGAATCGAAAGAAACGCAAAGCGAACACATAATTAAACACAGTAAATTTTGATGTTTATAATTTGTCAGTCGTCATTTGTCTATTCAACCTTGTGGTTAGCTTTTGTTACCTTATAGGTTATCATATCAATTCTGTCATTTCGTTAAATAAATTACATACATGTTAATATTCATAATATTGTCAATATTCATAATGGTTTTATCATTTAAGTTTATATGTTGCATTTTGCATAATTTGGTAATACATAAAGTATACAGTATCATTCAGAATATAAAGAGATTGACATCCTTAATCTCCCATAAACTGTTAAAACATAATCAATAAGATTCCCACGTGGATCCAAAGAATCAAGTCAAGTGTCATGACTAAAGTCTACACAGTAACGGCCGTTTTGCTCCGCATGCGCATTATACATCATGGTTGTGATACCAATGTCGCGATTGTTTTGAATTTCATTCTTGTTTGTTGTTTGTATAACCTCAAAACATACCACAAAGTAACATTTTTATGTTTGAACATGTTTATTAAATGGAACAATTAAATTACTTGCAAAATAGAAACAAAATATTAATAATAATATTAAAATAATTAATAATTATTAATTAATAATATATAATTACATTTTTATTAGTCTCTCATTTGCTTCATGTAATAATTTGTATACATTTTTGTGCAGGATACTATTTTTAGTAAAAGAAAAATTGTTTTGAATAAGTAAAACTGCTAAGAAACATAAAATAATTTCAAAATATTTATTTACATTATTATAATTAAATTGTAATAGTAAATTACACTACTAAGTGAATTTGTGTGTTATCGAACAAAGACCATCTTAAACATAATATTCATTCGAAGAATAAAACACAAAACAATCACGACCATAATGTATAATGCGCATGCGGAAGCAAAACGGCCGTTTCTGTGTAGAGTTAAGTGTGTTGTGCCTTTCATAACAAAATGGCTACCGCACCAAGATTCTAATCTTATTTCATCAAATCTTGAGATGTCTAGAGCTCTTGAGGTTTTGCAATGGACTCTGTCTAGTAGTCCCACAGTGACCCATAGGTCTTCTGTGAGTTTTTACTGCTGGGGTCAGCAAGCTCGTCTCTAGCAAATGTTCTCATAAGAGTAGAATTTATTATATAACAAATATGTTCATTGAATTCGATTACACGAAACTCGTATCTTTGGAATATATCAAATATAAACATTATTAGCTTTAGATTGGTTAAACTGGTTAAATCCACAAAGTTGAATCACAATTACAAACTGTTATATACAATTCAATATTAAAAGCACGTGTTCAATACGGCTTCAGCAAGATGTCTCCCTTTTTCCTTTCTACCGTTCCCCTGCCGTTGACTACCCTCCCATCCCCACCATTATTCTTCGTCGTCATCGTTCCTTCCTCGGTTATGTCGAGCGCTGTAAAGCCATAGGTTGCCATCTCATGCATTATTTCCAAAGTAACAAGCATGCATTTGGTGGTAATTTCAAATGATTTAAAATCGTTCATAAAGCGCCAAATATAAACTACGTTTATAACATTACAAACTATCGAGCAGACACCGGGGACAAGCCCAAAACTTAAGGTTAAACAAAATTTTGTTAAAATTTAACGGCCTTATAAACTTTACATTTTTGTTTGTTACCCATTAGGTCAAGTTTTGATTTCGTTTGTGTAGTTGTAGTGTTTCATTAGGTTAAGCCACGCATTACACTATACACACTAAAAATTTTGTTGTCAATTAAACAACAGTTGTTGTATTATATAGGCCACTATATCTCGAAATTGAAACTACTACAGCTTTTATTAGATAAACAATATTAGTTAATGTACATGACTTTGTTAAATCAAATTAAATTCAGTTAAATGTTACTTAAAATGCACAACCGTTTTAACTACTAGATGAAGTGGCCCGTATAATTCAACAACTTGACTAAATCGACAAAAATTTTTTTACTGTGATACATCAACCAACACACCATTGTTGAAAAAAAAAGTTTGTCAACAATTTAATTAAAAAACATATATAAATTTTCGTTGTTGATTTAAAAAATATGCTAATAGGAAAATTGATTCATTCAATTTATATTGCGGGCTCGGAAAGATGCAACGTGGAAATATTTTGAAAAGAATGGTATCGATATGGTAAATGTCAAAATCCATCACTTGCAGGTAATTAAGAATTATTCTTAATAATAAATAATAATTTCTACTTTTTTTTGCATTTCTTTAGTAGATTACCTTAGATATGTACAAAACTATGTGGACCTTCTGTCTTTGTTAAAGTCGGATTTTAAAGCTAACTAATTATTATAATCTGTATATTTTTAAAATATGCGAGTTACATAATGGTATTATTCCGGTCCAACCCTGCCAGCATCACTAAATTCATCGACCATAGACAACTATCAGATAATATTAACTTGCCACCCGATAAGCCAAAGAACATAAATACCCCTACAAACTGCCCTTCTTTACCATTTGTTTTTAATCAGTTGATGCTTGTAGAACGAATACATGTGGTATTTTTTTAATAAATTATTAAAATAAAGAACTCTTGTTATTTAAAAACATAACTGGCGCGATCATTCAGTTAGTGCAATCGTTAAAAATCAGTGCATCTTGCAAATTTTCCAAAATTTGGAATTTTAATTCCTTAAATGCTACAAAGAACCACGACAAAGTCAAGTTGAAGAGATCACAGCATCATCGTGCAGACTTGCAACTCCAACCCAGAACATATTTTAGAATTCGCATAAGACAACTAGAAATATCAGGTGAGTTGAGTATATTCCTAAAATTTTCTATTTTAGTCCTCTCCTTATACTTTAGCTCAATCTGAGTAATAAAACACTTGGTCAATTTTAACTTTAAGGAAATAATACACCAATTTTACTGTTCAATCAAGAAAAGTTTATGAGTTAAGTCATTTTTGTTTTAACACACAAAATTATCAATTTTCTGTTCAATCCAGATTAATAATAATTAGTTAGATTACGTTACTTTCTTTAAAAATATAAATAAATAATATCACCAATTTTATTGTTCAATCGAGAACAATAAATTGGTTTGTTAAGTTACTGTTACTCTAATAAGAATTACTGTAAAAAAGAATTACGAATTTTAATGTTCAATCAAGAACTATTTGTTAGATTATATTTATCGTCTTTAAAAATATTGATTAGAACATTATTTGATTCAATTAAGAACAATAATAATTAGTTAATTCAAATTATTTTTTCATTTGATTTGAAAATATTTTTATTTCAAGGATAATAATTATTATTTAGTTTAGAAATGAATGGAAGCAATTCAAACAAGGTTCAAATTAATTACAAATTATTAAAACTTTACGTTGATACTAATTCCAAATTACGATGGTAATAGGAATTCGTTAGAAATATTTATATCTGCATGTAATTACTTAATTTCTAATTACGGATAAACAAATGACGAACAACTTAATTAATACTTAAATAATATATTTGTAATTGGACGGTTAACAGGCAGATCTCAAATCTTAATCGGTAATCGAAACGATTTGAATAGTTGGGAATCAATAAAAAGAGCACTGAGATTAAATTTTGGTGACTATAGAAATTTGAAACATTTAAACAAGATTTGATGACTCTATGTCCTTATAAATATGAATCGCCAATTTAATTCAGGAAAAGGATTCAAATCGTACACAGTCAGCTAGGCGCATAAAATTAAATTCAATGAATACATCAAAAATACCTCGGGCAACAAAATTAATTTACATAAAGCAATACGACGAAGTATCTTTTAAAACTTTTATGGGTGGTTTTTACAATTTACAAAATATTATAAGACTCAGATGTCCAAATTTCTTAGAATGCGCTATGATGATTGTAACTGAAGAAGAAAATTTCGAAAATACACAAAATATACCAAACATGTTTCAAAACGCACCATCTCATCATAACACATTTTATTAAAAAAATTTTTTCGGGTTCAATCGAATTATTTAATAAGCCAATAAACAATCATTTTTTTAATTAATATTTTCAATCAAGACCACCACGAAACGTTTTTATATCTACGGGAAAGGCACCAACAAATGTTCCAAAACCCATGTCGATTACATCAAAAAAATTTACAACAAGAAAACCGGCAAACCAATTTAATAATTTTCACCGGCAGATCAATAATCACTTTTGGACCTGAAAACTTTATATCTGACGAACTAAATCACGTAGATAACAAAGACCAATGATAACTGATGATAACAACACTTGTAATAATTACCACGATAACGGTAATCTACCCTATAACTTTTATTATCATAACGAAGAGAATCTTCAAGATGAATAAAATGACCTCAACAATCACATTGATTTCAACAGTTTTCAGAACTATTAAATAAGCAGCTTGTAGAAAAAAGCTGACACAAAAACAGAAAACTGCAATATTACTTCTAGTAGTAACAAACCGCCCTACATAATAACATAATAACTAAAAATCCTTCCCTTAAGTAATTAATTAGATACAGGTTCTAATATTTCATTACTTAAACATTCAGTGGCCGAAAAATACTACTTCTGCTTTATCTACCACCAACCGTCTACAATCAGAACGATAACTAGCGATGAAAAATATCATTTCTCCTGTATTACATTTACAAGTTTTTCTGTGCAATTATGGGGATAAGTATATATTAAAATGAATTTCAGCATTAATTTAGTCAAGCAATTTTTTGATAATAATTTTACAAGTCCTCTTTTCTATATCAAACCCCAAGATAATTCATTGACTTTTAGTGATAATTCACAAAATAATTTCACAAAAATAATTCATTCAAAAATGAATTGATTTTCTAATCGATTGAGACACAATAAAATAAAAAATAAATTTTATATTGGATTTAAGAATTAATTTGACCAGTTATTGATCATACCTGTCTAACAAACTACCCATTTTAATAATAATAAATTGTAAGTGTAATAAATTAAAATAGTTCAGTTTAGCTCTACTCAGAAACATTCTCGCTGAAAATATTATATTTTAGACAAATTTATTTTAAATAAGATCACTTTTAGAGAGATACCATAATGCTCAAAAGATCCAAAGAGGGTCCCAGTTATTAAATAAACATTTCACCTAAAATAAACATAAAATGCTAATTGTTGACGTTTAAACTTTTATATCTTTAAGGGAAATATTCTAAAATCACACATACGAACAACATTTGGTAGTTTCAAATTAAATACAATTATTGAAATTTATAGACAGGTACTTATTCATCAATTAAAACTATTTACTTATATAAAAATTAGAAAATTAAAATTAATAACAAAGAAATAAATGTAAATTGTTATGGCGAAATCAAATATACAAAAATTGACTTAAAATAAATAGTCTGTCTTCGATGTTTATACCTAAAGAGAGCTAAATCGAAGTTAGTTGGAACTAAAAGTTGTCTCCGGGAAGAAAAACTTACACCCCCCCCCCTCGAACCTACACTTTGATCATTTTTCATTTTTCACTGTGATTAAACGATCAGTCGCTTTTTGAGTCCTGCAAAGTATTCAACTTCCATTTTGATTTTTCTTTAATTAAACTCATAAAGTTTAATTTTCAGTTTTCTTTTTATTATATTTTTATTTATATTATTTCTATTATTATGATTATTTTCTTATCAATTTGTCCTCTTTTTTTAAACCACCCTTTATCAATAGGATTAAACTTATTAATTCAAACTATTCTTATTGCTATAATTACAGGGATTATATCTTTAAATTTTTGAGTTTTCATACAAAGTATGAAAAAGTATTTTTTTAGTTTTCTTTTTTTAGTTATTTCTAGTTTTCTTATTAATGCTTAATGAATTAATAAAACAACAACAAAAATTAATTTGACCTTTAATTTTTAAGCTCGACTCATAAAATTGGTTTGTTTCGAAGACATACAAAAAAAAAAATTAAACATTTGCAAAAATTAAATTTATATTATTTTTATCGATGCTGGTGCATACACAATATTTTAACCCTTTCAGTCACTCTTTAATTCTACCGAAGGAAAAATTTTGTTATTTGCACCATTGCTTAATTGAATTTTTTGAAAATTTTTGATGAAAATTGCAATGCCCTAGCTACCTTCCCGGAAAAGTTATGGTATGTGATCAAATAACTACACTTTTCATTGAAAATTAAAAACAAACTGATAAACTAACAAAAATATATTTTTTTATTACTAGATTCGAACAACTAAACATTTCTCCGTATGTTTTTGAAATTTCCAAACTGATATCGCAATAGTAGCAGTTTTTATAAAAAATGTTTTTATAAATGCACAGTGTAATTGTGTAATGTACATTTATTTTTGGAAAATATTCTGCAGCTTCAGCTTTTAAACATCAAATGCTACCATTATCACTAATCTTATAAGACAGATGTGTAAACAATTGATTAAAGTTTGAACCAACTCATTCTAGCGTCTAGTTCTCTTGCAAAAAAATAATAATTTTAATGTAGCCAATTGACTACGAGGTGACCGAAAGGGTTAATAAGCGACGTAGTGGGTTTAAAAAGAAATAATTAGGTTAAACTAATTGAACAAAAAAAAAATCAATTAAATAAAAAATTGACAATTGATAAAAGGAAAAAGGGGTAACACGACCTTTCTTTTGGATTAAACCAAGAAGAAACTCGACAGCTCGAAAAAAACGAGTGAATAATTATTTTTCAGGACCTCTCTTTTATGTAAAATTTTTGTCTAAGTTTGAAATCCGAGGGGTGTGTTGATTTACCTCTGGTGTGGATGCAACTTGGTTTTATCAATTATAATTTTGGAAAATGTTCGAAAATTATCTTATCTTCAGTGTTGAACTGTATATTACCTTTCGGGTAATTTTTACTTTATCATACAAAGTATGAAAAGGGATTGTTATCGTGTAGAAAAAAAATTTGAGATTTTGATGAATTTAGGCATATTGGGATACCAAAAGCGGAAAATCATCATTTCCAAAAAATGTTTGTATGTGTGTGTATGTGATCAAATTTTGTGTGCGCTCTACCTCAAAAAGTAATAAGAATTTTTTAACAAAATTTTGTATTTAGTAGTACTGTAACACCCTGCCTTTGATTGTAATGCTATAGGTAGCGATTGACCAACGTTACTACTACGAACGTCCGAAGTTGACGGATTTGGATGTCGAAACTGTCCAGTGCTGTCTTCTTTCGGAATTCCTCTTTGCTGCCACCAACGAATTTTTTAAAGAAAAAATTCGTAAGACTTGCGATAAAGCGTGCGAACTTGGATGACGTAGGAATCAAAGCAAAATTCAAATTCTCTTATCTTTGCACAAAGTAAAATAAAGACACTCAAGTTTTCGTTTCATAGTTTATTAAAGAAAACAAAATAAATGTTTATGTGATTATAATGAAAATTAAAATTAACTTATGAAATTTCCCTAATAAAATAAAAAAAAAGAATATTTTAATTAAACCTGTAGATCTTAAGCTCGACTCGTAATATTTGGTTTATTTCGAAGACACAAAAAAAATACAAATAAAACAATTCAAAATTAAGTTTGTTTTCTCGATGCTGATGCACTCACAATATTTTTATTTGCGGTAAGATATAAAGGAAATTAATTAAATTGAATTTGATTTGAAATAAAAAAAAAGAACAATTAATTGAAAATTGAACTTAGAATAATTTGATAATTATTGACAAGAGGAAAAAGGGGTAATAAGACGTTTCTTTTGGATTATACTTTTATAACTTTTCTAGACCCTTCTTTTATGTAAACTTTTTGTCTACAATTTGAAATCCGAAGGATGTGTTAGTTTACCTCTGGTGTGGACGGAACTTGGTTTTATCAATTTTAATTTTGAAAAGATGTTTGAAAATCATCTTATCTCAAGTGTAATGTAAAAATGTAAAATATTACATTTGTGGTAATTTTATATTTTTATCTAATTAGTTGTGACATAATTTAAGTTGTAATAATTCGCGTTGGTTCTTATATTTGATATTAATTTTAAGAAGAATTTCATTAACTAATGAATTTATATTTATGTTATGATTTTTATCAAACTAGTGATTTTGCAAAGCACTATTAATGTTCATATGGTTGAATATTGTATGACCAAAATCTGCTGATAGAAAAATAATAAAAGTCAAGATAAGAAATTTTATGGCTTTTGGGTTAAAATTTTGACCTGATAATTGAGCCATTTGGTTACATTGATCGTCTGCATGATATTTGATTATTTGTAATCGTGTTGACAATTTTTAAAATAATTTTAAAATGAATATTTTTAGGAGTCGAGCTAAATTGTAATTTATAATTAATTTTAACTAAATTACCTGAGAGTGGTTTGTTACATATCCCTCTTCTTTGAAAAAGAACGTTGTATCGGATGCACGCGTTTCTTTTTACAAACAAAAGAGTAAAATAAAGTAAAAGAAATAAAAAAAAGTTAATATAAAAATTATATGTTGGCTATAGTAGTTAAAAAAAAATATATATAAAAAAAAATTAGAAAGTTATGATAATAATTTGTTACCTATCAATAAAAAAAAACTAAAACAAATAAAAATGAAAATATATGCCTGAGTATAAAAACACAATAAAAAAAATTAATTAATAGCAATATGTTAGATAAAAAAAAAATATTTATACTATAAATAAAATTCATGTAATAAAATTGTTATTTATCAAAAATAAATAATATAAAAAAAATCGTACAATTGTTTTCAATTTTTGTTCAGTGAGTCTTAAGCTGAATTTATGGTTCATATTCACGTAAAGTTCACAAAATTTTTAAACGCGATTCACAATGAGGAGTAAAATGTTTCTTTTTTGGTACACTTGCTTTTGCAGTTTCTCCATGAGAAGTTATTTTGAGAACCATAATGATTCCTCGTAATTCTCGAATATACGCACTATTTCGTTTTATGTTCACTATGAAGAAAATTTGTCTTTTAATTTTAAGGTAATGTTTTCGAAGTATGTTCACAATAAGTTTTATTATTTTAACGTTTAACAGTTGACTGGAATTTTGATTTCTCCTACTTCGGATTTTTGAAGATTTAAATTGTTTTTGTTTGCTTTGATTTACAATTTCGTCTTTCTGTTTTTTGGTTGGCAGTTTCAATGGATTTTATTGATGATCTGAATGTACACGATGGTGTATCAAGATGTTGTTATATTTGCCATATTTTCTAGTTGAGATACTCGTAAAGAGTCTGAACTAAATTTTGATTAATTATTTGCAAAAAGAATTATTTTGCT
This sequence comes from Cantharis nigra, assembly GCA_958510845.1. Taxonomy (NCBI): domain Eukaryota; kingdom Metazoa; phylum Arthropoda; class Insecta; order Coleoptera; family Cantharidae; genus Cantharis; species Cantharis nigra. The sequence continues at coordinate 63,865,076 of OY294028.1, forward strand.
TGATGAATAATTTTGAATTGCCTCCATGAGTTGACTTCAGTTTAATGTCGTATGTTCTTAGTAACTTGTTGATTTCTGGAATTTGTTGACTACTGGAATTCATCGACTACTGGAATTTGATGACTTCTGGAGTTTATTGAAAATTGAGCTGTGGAATATTTTTCCATTCACATTTGGTAGAGTTTGGTTGTGATTTTAGGAATGATTGATGTTGCTTGGTTCACACCTAATGCGTTTGATGATTTTTCCAATTTGATTGTAATGTAACAGTAGGAGTTCATTAAATTTTTGGTTAAATTTCTTGGTCGATGCCACTGATTTTTTGGTGATTAACATCATCTGGTTATGATACCGTACTATATAGCGAACAATTATTATGCCGGTCACTGTTGATGAAAACTGTTCATAAAGTCTTTTCATTAAAACTAGAACTGCAACTTTTGTTTATAATGTCCACGAGAATTTTTATGTATATTTGGTCTCTTTATTTCACTGTTAATTTTAACTTTTATCTGCGCACTGTTTATATTTTAAATTGTCATTGATATTCACTGGTAAATTACGTTTTTGTCTTTAGACTCACTGATTAAGACAAGTTTAAAATAAAATATAATAAAAAAAGATTAAAATAGAATAGAATAAAATAACACAATATTTATAATAATGTTATATAAAATAAAAATAAAAGTAAAAAAAACGTATAAAAAAATTTTAAGCAAATTTACTTACAACACAAAATTTGCTTTTTCTGATTCAGGTTCAGATTCTGGAGTTTGTTCTGAATGATCGGACATTTTTTTTGACAATTCTACTTTACTGGCTTCTTCGTGTAGATATACGAGATCTTCAATTAAGAATTCGCGGGATTTTGATTTTCGATTAAAATATTTTGCACGTCTTTTGCTGCTTTCTGACATTATTTTATTTACGTCCGTGTAAGCTTTATTTAATCTGCACATCATTTCTGAAGGATAATTTGTGCTGACGTCATATTTTATCTTGTTTGCCTTTATTATTTTGTCGTAAGGTAATGCCATGTCTCGGCCGTGTAACAAAAAGAATGGTGAGTGACCAGTTGAACTGTGAATGTGGGACCAGTATGCCATTAGTACGTAAGGTATCCATTCGTCCCAATCGCGTTGTATGGGTGAAACATAACAGCTTAAGATGTCTTTAAAAACGCGATGTGATCGTTCGAATTCGTTTTTTGATCACGTAAAGGAATAGCTTCTGCGTACTTGGTGAAATGATCATGGAATGGTAATAAATATTTGTTACCGTTATCAGAAGTGACAAAAGGACCTACGGTGTCCATCGCAGTTCTTTCAAAGGGTTCATATAATTTAGGAAAATCCTGTAAAGGTGCAGGCTTGAAATGTGGAGAAGTTTTACGTTGGTTACAAATGTTACAAGTTAATACGTAGTTATTAATATCTTTTCTCATATTGGGCCAATATAATTTTTTTTGAATATACTTAAATGTTTTAATTTGGCCTGGTTGACCTATGAATGGAGCGTTGTGAAAATCGTGAATTGCTTTGTTTATAAAAGTTTTGGGGATGATTAATAATTCTTGACCGGTTGAATTATCTTGTTTGCAAAGTATATCGTCTTGATCTAAATAGTACGGAAAGTCTTCTTCTCCAATTGGATTGACTTCGTTAATTATGACTTTACACAATACGTCATTTCCTTGAGCTTTCTTAATATAATCTCTATCCCAGGTGGGTATCATTGGGCTTTCTTCTTCAATTGCATACATTTGACAATTTTTTTGTTTAATTTCTGAAATTTTTATTTGGACTAACGTATTTTTGAATATGAATTTGATCATATATATTACGGTATTTAAATCTAAATCATCGATTTCGTTTTTTAAATCGGGTAAAGCAAGTTTGAAAATTTGGTCTTGCATACATGAATTAAATAAATTACTGAGTGATTCGAATAAGGTTTCATATGATGCTTTTCCGTAGTATCCGCTTTTAATTATTAAATAATAAACGTTTCTTTCTGGTAAGTTAATGGTTGCTACTTTGCTTATATTTTTATTTTGTAAACGTAATTCAGATGTGCTAGTGTGTAATTGATTAAATTCATTTGCTATTCCGGAAACATTATTTAAGCCTTTTGATGCTAAGAAAACCAAAGAATAATCTTCGGGAATCGTGGTTAGAGTAAATTGCATTGTCGATATTAATTTATTATTGGGAATGCTATTATTTTTATAAGATGTGAAAAATTCTTGCAAATTTGGCTGTTTCAAACATGTAGATTCTGCTGAGGGCGTCTACATTACCATGTTTTACACCTGGTCTATAAGTAACTTCAAAATCATATTCCGATAACAATAAAGACCATTCAGCAAGTATAGATGCCGCTTGGGTTAAATTCATAATCCACTTTAATGCTCTATGATCTGTGATGACAGTAAATTTTTGACCGTATAAGAAACATCTGAATTGTTTTACTCCATAAACTACTGCAAGGCATTCTAACTCAGTTACTGTATAATTTTTCTCGGCTTTTTGTAATTTCCGGCTTGCAAAAGCGATGGGTCTTTCAAAACATTCGCGTTTCTGACTTAGTATCGCGCCAATTCCGGTTCCGCTTGCGTCAGTTGACAGTATAAATGGTTCTTTAAAATTTGGAAATATTAACACATCTTCTGAGGTTACTGCTGATTTTAATTTATTTATTGAATCTAAAACTTCGGGAGTAATTAAAAATTTATTTTATTTTCTAATTAAGTTTGTCAAGGGTAAAGCTAGTTCAGAAAAATTTTTTATAAAACGCCTATACCAGCCTACTAATCCGAGGAAGGATCGAACTTCCCATACATTTCGCGGTATTGGAAATGTTTCTAAACATTTTAATTTTTCAGGGTCGGGCTTTACGCCATCCTTGGTAATAATGTGGCCTAAGTATTTAACTTCTTTTGCAAGAAAGTGGCATTTACTCGGTTTAAGTTTTACGTTTGATTTTAGCAATTTTTCAAATACGAGGGCTAATCAGCGTAAGTGTTCGTTTATGTCATTTGGACTAAGTATACTCTAAGTATCATCTAAGTATACTAAACACATAATTCCAATTAATCCGCCAAGGGTTACATTCATGAATCGTTGGAATGTCGCGGTGCTGTTTATTAAGCCAAACTGTAGTTTATTGTATTCATAGTGACCAAATGCTGTGGAAAAACCTGTCTTTTCCTTGCCCGATTCTTTTACTTCGATCTGATGGAATGCCTGTGATATGTCGAGTTCGGAGAATAACGCTGATTTGTGGAAATGTTGCTCAATCGTCCAGGGCGCATGTAAATTGCGTCCCGTAGTCACTATTTTTGAAGGTTTTTGAAGAAGTCAAAAAAGATACGGGTAAATTGCGTCTCGAACCCTAATCGGATCAGCGGTAATCTCTAATACAAATCTCAATAATAATTTACCAAAACATTACACATGGGCATCCTTACATGGAAACCGGGGTGGGGTAATGCGTCTTGAAATTCAAAATGAAACACTTTTCTCTCTTAACGGTCAATTTTACTAAAGAAACATCATAAACTAACACTAACCTACATAACCGATGCATATTTTCGGACAATTTTGCTAAAGAAATATCTTAAATTACCACTAACTTAATACATAACTCTTTTTCAGAATTCAGAATGAAGTAGGTATTTTATGAATTTATTTTATTAATTTATTGATGGGAGGTGGCTGCAAATAAATAAAAACATCCCCGAGTGGGAAAAAGTCAAAAAGGTGCGATTAGCAACATGAGCGCCGGAAGGAATAAATTTCAGGGGGGTAACTACATTATATTTACAGTATCCAAATTTCATTATGTTGTTTCTTCGTCTGTAAAAATTGTTTTTTATTCTTTCATTCAATTTCACAGGGGGGGCAAAGAACCCTACTATCCCCCCCCCCCCTTTGCGCGCCCATGATTAGCAAACCTTGAGACTCGTTTTAACGAAGTTCTTAGATTTCGCGCAATAAATGTAAAAATAAATCATAATTATATATTATATGAATTAATTAATATACTTTTTTCTGTCGGGTTCCTGCGCGGACACCCTGGATAATTATATCTTATATATGTTAAGGAGGGTTAAAAAAATTAAGTTTTCTTTGATGCTACAACAAAGTTTTTCTTTGCTTCAGATTGTTTTATCCTGAGTGAATAAATTAATTTTTCACCAAGGCAATAACTATAAAAAAAAAATAAGAGAAAAATATTTATAGAAACACAATTTAGTAATAATAGTTGTAACACCCTGTACTATAAAATGCCCAAAACATTGTGAACCTTTATGCAACTTAAGGAATAAGAGGATTTTACTTAACCATTCTGAGCATGTGGGCCGATGAGTCTCCCGTCTCATGTAGATCAGGAAGAGGGAAATAGTCTTTTTTTGTTACTGTGTTTAAACATCTATAATCTATACAAATCTTTGATTCACCATTTGAAAGTGGCTTGGTCTCAATTACAACTGGGGCTGACCAGGGGCTAGAGGATTCTCGGATGATTTTTGCATCTAAAAGTTTCTTGATTTCCTTTTCTAGGATTTCCCTTTGATGATATGGTACTCGATAATATGGTCTTTTGGCTATGGGGGGGGGGTACATTTTCTGTAATTATTCTATGCTTTACGTTATGGACACTTATCAAAATTTCATCATCGTTAATGAAAATGTGCGAGTAATTTGAAATAAGTTCACGAAGGGAGTGTACTGTGTTTCTGTCTAAATGGTCAAGATTAATTTGGAAAAGAATTTTTTCTTTATTAGTTTTTGATTTATTTATCATGTCGATTTTTGTTTTAAGTTTGCTACTTTCTAATTGTTCTAAGATTTTTATTTTGTCTGATACTTTACCGATTTGAGTATTAGCTTTTAAAGTTATGTCAAATTCGTTTGGGTTGATGACCCTTGTGACTACTGTGGTGCTTGGTTTATTAATTACAATTGCGCTAGCTAAAATTAAATTATTATGATTATTTTCGTCTTGTTCGATTAGCAAATTTTGATTGCTGCATTTTCTTTTCAAGGTGTTTCCTCGCGTGAATTTAATTTGAAAGCACTGTTCGCTTTCCGTACGTCGCCGTCGGGGTATTACGATGTCCTTTTCTGCGATTAATGTACCTATGAAATCTTTACCTTTTGCTGTACTGCATTTGTTATTCTCTTTCATTCTACAATTTTCATCCTTTTCTTTGTTAGTTGCTTTGTCTGTTAATTTAACTGCTTCTAATTTGCTTACCGGGAACTCTTCTAATTTTTTAACATTTTTCGCACTTTTGTTTTGTACCATCTCATCACACTTGATTACTGGGAAATTTTCTAATTTATCTTCACTTACTGTACCTTTGATTTGTACTGCTTTCTTACATTTGATTTGTATTGCTTTGTTACATTTGTCAGCTACATGACTTCTGCTAGGTACAAAATTTTCTTCATTTTTCGCACTTTTGACTTGTACTATTTTCTTAAATTCGCTAATTGCGTTACCTCTACTGGGTATAAAATGTTCTTTATGTTTCGTGCTTTTAATTTGCAATGCTTTGTTACATTCGACTACTACGTTACCTCTGCTGGGTTTAAAATTTTCTTTCCTATCTTCAATACAACTTTTAATTTTCATTGGCTCTATTTGCTTAGGTTTTATTACCGCCATGGCCTTATTAATAAAATTATTTTGTTTATTTTTACTATTATCTATCATTTGTTCCCATGTTTATTCTAATATTTTCCCGTAATCGTATCTAAAATAATCCGCTATAAAGGGTTCTACTACCTTCGATCGAATGCCGTGTAGATCGGTACTCGAATAATAATTTTTTTTCTTGCACCTTGTGCTTTTTCACGATCAAGAAGTGTTTGCGCAATAACTTCTTGATCGGTTCCGTCCGTGATGGATTCAATTAAATTACCAATTTCAGTAAAAGGAGGGCTTGAGTCTCGAGCTTCAAGCACCTGGACTAGGATTGGTGACCTAACTTTCATCTTCCTACCTGAGGATGAGTTTTTCCTGGTATCGTGACTATTACGACCGTTTACTTGACTTTTGATTGGTTTAATTTGCGACGTCTCGCGAATCTCCTCTCTATGTCTTGGTATGGTTTTAATTGACTCGACACAGTCGTCCTCATCTTCAGACAATATCCCGTAACGATTTACTGTTATTATAGGTTCGACCTGATGATTAAATTTTTGCACGCGTTTGTTACAGGTGATTTTATTATTTTGTTTTATAAAATTTTTATCTTCAATTTTTGTTAATGCCGTTTCAAAATTTTCATCGCTGAATTTTTATCGTGATCAAAATATGCATGATTATATGCGTAATTTTTTGAATTAATTATATTATTTATAATTATTTTGGAATTATACCATTTTTATGGACCATTCTTTTATGTAAACTTTTTGTCTACAATTTGAAATCCGAAGGATGTGTTAGTTTACCTCTGGTGTGGACGGAACTTGGTTTTATCAATTTTAATTTTGGAAAGATGTTTGAAAACCATCTTGTTGAAATGTATATTACATTTGGGGTAATTTTATATTTTTATCTAATTAGTTGTGACATAATTTAAGTTGCAATAATTCGCATTGGTTCTTAAATTTGATATTAATTTTAAGAAGAATTTCATTAACTAATGAATTTATATTTATGTTATAATTTTTATCAAACTAGTGATTTTGCAAAGCACTATTAATGTTCATATGGTTGAATATTGTATGACCAAAATCTGCTGATAGAAAAATAATAAAAGTCAAGATAAGAAATTTTTATGGCTTTTGGGTTAAAATTTTGACCTGATAATTGAGCCATTTGGTTACATTGATCGTCTGCATGATATTTGAATATTTGTAATCGTGTTGACAATTTTTAAAATAATTTTGAAATGAATATATTTAGGAGTCGAGCTAAATTGTAATTTATAATTAATTTTAACTAAATTACCTGAGGGTGGTTTGTTACAGTACATATATATTGGGACTTAGAACTGATTAGATTTTGGTTAAAAGCGGTACAGGAAAACGCAAAAAAATAATATTTGGAAATTAAGTTCCTTTTTACAAAAAAAATTAATATTAAGTAAAGATAAAAGAAATTAATATAAAAATTAATTATGACAATGCGATGGTTATAATAAAAAAAGTAATATTAATAAAAAATATATAGGATAAGAAATTTATGATAGTAATCCAAAGAAGAATTAAAATAAAAGAAACTAAAATAAAAAATGAAATACATATATGCGTATGTATAACACTAAAAAAAATAAAATAAAAAATTAATTATTAGTAATGTGTTAGCTACTAAAAATAAAAAAAAATTATAGTAAAAAATTATTAAAAATAGTAAAAAAAAAATATTAATAATAACTGATTACGATAATTAGTGGGGAATTTTGGACTATACTGTGTCAATAAAACAAATTTGTAATGATCAACGTTTCGAAGATTTATTTTCTTCTTCTTCAGGATCTGAAAATACAATCACTTACAATCTGACAAGTAGCAAGATCTATACTATACCAATACGGTCGTTTTACATTAGCACCAATGTGAGAGTGCATCTAAGAAATCGTCAACAATACTATGGTAATTAATTAACAATTATAAAGCTAAAAACTCTTACAATAAGTCAATAATTAAAATAAACAATGTCAAATACATAAAACTTGCACAAATTCTAAAAATTTTTACAAACACACCTGCTGATAATAAATGGTCATATCAACACTCAACCATCGCACACAACCAAAAACCCCCAGCTACAAAACACCACTGTAAATTTTACTCAGCATCATTGCATCTTCTCTGAAATTGACGCAATCATTCTTTTTTATAAAATACATTTCGCTGATGTTTCTCTTTAACTTCGAAGCTTCAAAATCTAAAACACTTACATTTTCAAAGTCAAACTTGTGTTTTGTTTCCTTATGATGAACCACCAATGCTGTAGACTTATCAGCTTCCTCGCTCAACACTCCACCCCGAACATTATCTTTCTTCTGATCAACCAAATTGCAATCTCTTGTGTGCTGGTAAATTCTTTGCTTGAGATACTGTTTCGTCTGCCCTATATAGGTTTTATCACAATCTAGACAAGGTATTTCATAAATTAATTCTGATAAAAAGTCTTTACGGACTTTATCCTTTAATCTAGATAGGAGTTTATGGTGAGTATGTAGACTGTATATACCCAACTTTCAATGGTATTTCAAAACGGTCTGAACTCTTCGAAACGTTGATCATTACAAATTTGTTTTATTGACACCGTATAGTCCAAAATTCCCCACTAATTATCGTAATCATTTATTGATATTATGAACGTGATTAATGAACAGAATATTAATAATATTATTTAAGTTACAACAAAGAACAATACAATTTAAAGTTTGGGAGAGTTAATAAATTTTGTCACTTTTAGTTACTTTGTTTTTTTTGTCTTTTGCCTACCAATATCGAACAATTATAAAATAATTTTAAAAAAAGAAAAACTTTGATCAGGCAGGGCTTTTATTTCGCGATTTATCACTTTTCACTTTTTTAACACTTGTTTTACTAACAGTTGCATGGGCTTCCACATCTGATGATTCGGTTTGAAACTTGAGTTCGTATCGTTAAAATGATGCATTGGGGTTTCTACTTCTGTGTTGTGGTCCATATGTTGTCTTTTATTGCAAATATTTCGTAAGGAGTGAAAAATTCGCAATAATACTATTCTCCTGTCTTGGGGGACCTCGTTACATGTTTTGATGCTTGTATGGAGTATTATTCCGCTTATTGTGATTATAATGAAGTATATTATCCAAGTAAGGTATTTTTCCATTATGGGTTTTCCGGTTGGTTGATCGTATTTTTGATTTCTTGTAAATGGTGTTTTACATCCTCTAAGGAGTCTAGGTTGATGTATTTTATGTTAGCTGGTTTAATATCTTCAATATTGGTGCAGGGTAGGTTGTCGTAGTAGACTTCCATTATCGTAGGTAATTGAATTTTTTTGTTTATTTCCGTGACCACATAATTTTTCTCTCCTAAGAGGTTCATCTCGCCAATACGTACTGAGCAATGCTCGTTTATCGTGATCATAATAGATTCGGTAATTTCCGTATGCGTGTTAGGACTGTCCGGGCATGATTCAGTGATAGTGACTGGTGTTATGAGTAGTACCTACTTAACCAATTCCCATGGGATAAGTTTTGAACTTATGGCTTTCGTATTGTTACAAATTCCATATAGGTAGTTGTTTGTAATATTTGCTGTACTGCGCATGGTGAGTTTACATCCAAGCTTGAAATGCTAGTGGTTCTGCATAACTTGAAGGTCGTAGTTGCCTTAACACATTCTGATGGGAAGAAATATTGAGAGTTCTCTTCTGAAATCGCAACTTGTGGTGATACCTACTGGTATAATCATATTAAAAAGGAAAGATATGTTTGTTTTCGTTGGTAAGGCATAAAAAATGTGGTATAATGAGAAATAATTTGAAGTGACAAGCGGTATCTCCATGACAAAAATGATTTTGTGGCGTGATTGATAAACAGATGTACAGATAATCTCATAGAAATATGGTAAATTTTCTTGTGATGGTTTCAATGGCAGCTTTAAATTAGTTAATTGTCTTGGAATAATTTGAAGTTGTTCGAGAAAAGTGTCTGGTTTGATTAAGGAAGGGTGTGGTAAATTGATCTTAGCAAAGTTTATACCTTTGGCTAGTCCGTTCAACTCTTGTAAGAGAATTTTGAATGATTCGTGTATTTGCACCATGACATATATCGTTTCAATTTGACTGTTCGTGTGTTCTTGGTTCAGAATGGCGTTATTTATGGCCACTAGTATTTTATCCTGGGTTTCTTTGAGTGTATCCTCATTAATTTGTAGTGTCGATTGTTTTTGTGACTACGGAGACTTGCTGTTTAAATAAATCCTTGATCACGTTTTGGTTTGTATTGATTTGATGTATGCTTTCTTCAAAGCGTTCACCATCTTTTGCATCTAAATTGCCCGAAATAAATTTTATGGCTGATTTTAAGAAATTCAGCAAATACCTTTTTTGTTTTTGATTGTTAGATACTGTTGTCTTGGTTAACCCTGATTCACCATAAATTTTGTCTTTTCTTTCACTTTTTTAATTTTTATAAATAATGGACTGTATGTTATTTTGTTTTATTTAAATTGAATAAATGTACATAATAATTATATTGTCAATATTTAGTCAAATTTTAGCTCATACTCTCGTGTGTTATTTTTTCTATACTACATGCTACTGATGGTTCACTACATGGGACGCATTTTACATACAATGGTAGCGCATGCGAATTTCAACAATACATTTTTACATTTTTATTTGAAAATATTATTGAAATCTAAACATATTCCCCGGCGAATTGGGGTTTACACCAATTTAAAACAATTTTAATTTTATGAACGAAAAATATAAAGTATATAATATAAAATAAAAATATTGTAATACAATAACAATATTAGAAAATATAAACTAAACTAATTAAACTTAAGTCTAAATTGTAACATCACTCGAATCTTTGGGTAATGGACAAATTTTTGTTATTGCGCGTTTCACTAGAGCACTACGCGTTTTTACACTCACAACCCGTGTGATTCCATCTGCTCCAGGATGCACCTTTTCAATTCTTCCCAAGCACCAACATAGTGGGGGAAGATTTTCTTCTATTAGCAAAACTAGATCTCCAATTTCAATCTTGTTCTTTCCGATCTTCTTCCATTTATTTCTAGCTTGCAGTTGACATATATATTCGCGTGACCAGCGATTCCAAAAATGTTGAATAAGTTGTTGCAGTTTCTCAAAATGCGTTAAACGATTATAATTTGCTGCTGTTAGATCTCTTTCTGGTAATGAAGTAAATTTGTCACCTATCAAGAAATGTGCGGGAGTCAAAGGATTGAGGTCTTGTGGATCATTTGAGCAGTTAAATAATGGACGAGAATTTAATATCGATTCAATTTGACAAAGAATTGTGGATAAATTTTCAAATGTTAATGATATATTCCCAATTATCTTTTTTAAATGAATTTTTACTGATTTTACCGCGCTCTCGTGTAATCCACCAAAATGAGGCGATCTCGCGGGCATGAATTTCCAAACAATTTGATTATCTTGAAAATATTTGATTATATGTTCACTTTTTGCATTAATTATCAATGAATTTGTAATTTCTAATAGTTGTCTATTAGCTGATTTAAAGTTCGTGGCGTTATCGCTATATATTTCGTTAGGAATGCCACGTCTGGCTACAAATCTTTTTAATGAATTTAAAAATGCGTGTGAGGTTAAGTCTCCCACTAGTTCAATGTGCATTGCCTTTGTTGCAAAACAGACGAATATACAAATATATGGTTTAAGGATGTATAGGAGATACAATCGGAGACAAAAGTTGGATTAATTTGAATATCATGAATACTGGTCTTATGTGTGTAGTAAAATACTTTTTAAATTTCATAATCGATAAACAAAGTTATAAAAATGCACGAAGAAAGGTTTTTTTCGTTTAAATCGGTTCATTTTCTGAAATTACAGATATTAAATTTGACATAACAAAATTTTTATTAGTGACTATCCCTGGAAGCCAACCTACTATCTAAATAAAAAATGTAATAATTTTTATGAGTAAAAATTGATATTTGTTGTTAAAACTAATAAAAACCGAGATATATATAATATTTTTAATACCAACAAGTTTTAAATATGTTTAGGGTTCCTTTAACGTCAAAATCAATTTCATTTTTAGCCAATTGAAGGTGACAACTCAATATCGGTTGTTCAATTACTAATTAATTTCTCGAGAACGGGGTAGTAAACCATGATGAAATTTTGCTAAAACCTTCTTCTATTTACAAGCTATAACTACAGAAAATTTGAAAAAATTCTTATATTTTGATCATATATTTTAAGCTAATATATTATTCTATAAAATGTTTTTCATAAAATGATTTTTACATTATATAATTTTTTCAGGATTTCTTAGGATTTAGCTTTAGATTTATATTTAGACAAGTATTTTACTGTTTAACACCTTGTGATTTTCCCTGAAAGCAGACTCTTAAGCAAAACCATAGATGTGATTTTCTTGAATTTTAACAAAAAGTCAACATCAAATTAAAACTGCAAGAACTATTGAACGGTGTAGTGAATCGATTTGAAAATTTTTTTATTACATCGCAAAGTCAATGATGACATGTGTACCAATTTTCATCGATATCTTATATTTTTGAGTTTTATTTTTTGTCTCCTAATACATCCTTAATAAGTTTTTTGTTTCTAAATTTGCTGTCCTTTATTAGAAACGGACCTGCAAAATCTATGCTCACTACTGTAAATGGACGCATAGGTTTCAATCTATTTGGTGGTAAATTCCCCATTTTTGTATTGATTTGTAATGGTTTTACCTTAAAGCATATCAAACATTGTCTTAAAATACCCTTTATCGTATTTAGTCCTGACAAAGGCCAATAGTTTTCTCTAAGAGATGCTAAAATTGCATGTGCACCAGCGCCAGCGTGCAAATTTTTTAGATGTTCGTTTTTAATAATTAGTTTTGTTAAAAAATGAGATTTAGATAGAATAATTGGATGTGTTTTAGAATAATCAAACTCCCCATACTTTATTTTTCCTCCTACTCGTAAAATTCCTTTTTTATCCAAAAATGGACTTAATGCAAGAATTTTACTATTATTCTGAATTTTCCCCTTTTTCAAGTTTATTATGTCTTGAGAAAATTCATCGTTTTGGGCTATTATGATCAATTTATCTAAGGCATATTTTAATTCATCGACAGTCAAAGGACCATGAATTTTTGTTTTTAGAATGTTTAAATTATTAGCAAATCGTATACACCAAGCTGTGATTCGCTGTAATTTGTTTAACGAAGAATATCGAGAAATTAAATCAAAAGATTTAGTGTTAATAAGTGTGATTTTTAGTTGACGTTTTTCTGGAATATCTAAATTTTTGTTATATTGTTCATTAGGCCATAACTTTGTTTTCTTACTTAACCAACTGGGACCTTCCCACCAAATTGAATTTGATAGTTGGCTTACATTCATTCCTCTGGAAATAATGTCTGCAGGATTGTCTTTAGATGTTACGTGTTTCCAACAGGTTACTTTTGTCAAATGTTGGATTATTGAAACTCTATTTGCGACAAAGGTTTTCCAGCGAGCTGGTTGTTCTGCTAACCAGTTCAATACTATTGTAGAGTCTGTCCAATATGTTATATTTGAAATTTTTAATTCTAAATGTTTTACGACGATTTTCGATAATTTGGCTAAGAGAACTGCCCCACACAACTCTAATTTTGGTAATGTAACCTTTTTTATCGGAGTAACCCTCGATTTTGCACAAACAAGGGCAACCATTCTTTTCCCCGTTTGCGTTGTGCTTCTCAAATATATTGCGCAACCGTATGCTGCTTCACTAGCATCACAAAATCCGTGAATTTGTATGTCTACCGGTTGTGAATTCAATATGTGTCTTTTAATCTCTAAGATTTTTAATGTATTTATTTGTTTTCTTAAATCAAACCATTGTTTTTGTAAATTTTCTGGGATTGGATCATCCCAATTCAATTTAAGTTGCCAAAGCTTTTGCAGTAAGATTTTCATTGAAATTACCAAGGGTTGAATTAATCCTAAAGGATCAAATATTTTACCAACAGTGGAAAGAATTGATCTTTTGGTTGTTGGACAATTAAATGTAATTTTTCTATATTAATTTTAAATTTTATTTTATCTCGTTTGGAGTCCCAAGCAACTCCTAAAGTATTCATATCATTTTGATTTTTAATTATATGTTCATCGTTAGTATTTACGTTAGAACAATATTTCAAAACTGTTGGAGAATTACTACACCACTTTCTCATTTTAAATCCAGCACTACTTAATATTTGGTCTACTTCTTGCTTTAATTTTATTGCTTCGACTTCGTTGTCGGCACCTGACAAAAAATCATCAACATAAGTGTCGTTTATTATAGCTTTGCTTGCTACTGGAAATTTGGTTTCGTTTTCTACAGCTATTTGTTTTACACAACGTGTAGCAAGAAATGTTGCTGGAGTTGTTCCATATGTTACTGTTTTTAAACGATATATCGATATTGGATCATTTTGATTTTCACGCCAAAAAATCCGTTGATAATCGCAATGACTGTCATCTATTAATACTTGACGAAACATTTTTTCGCAATCTGCACTTACGACAATGTTATATTTTCTAAACCGTAGCAGAATTGAAAAATGATCACTCTGCACTACAGGTCCTGATTTCAAAATATCATTGAGTGCTCTACCATTTGTTGTTTTTGCCAAAGCGTCAAAAACAACCCTTAACGCTGTAGTGGAACTCGAAGTTTTTGTTACGGAATGATGTGGAATATAGTATAATTTTTCTTCGTTACAAGTATTTTTAAATTTCATTTCATTTATTTTTTCCATATGACCAAGAGATTCATATTCGCGCATAAATTTACAATATTGTTTTTTCAATTCAAGATTTTTTGTGAATTTGTTCTCAAGACCATAAAATCTTTTCAAAGCAGTTTGGTAGCTGTCACCTAGCTCAATATCATCTTTTAATGGTAAACGAACAATAAATCTTCCATTAGAATCGGGAGATGTGCTATTTGTGAATTCTTCTTCGCATTCTATTTCTTCTAATGTACTATGTGTCGTTTTTTGTTCAATTTCCTCCAATTGCCAAAACTTCTCTAAACTATTTTGTACATCTTGATCAGAATGCTTACAAATGGTTAAATGACAGAAATGTTTATTTTTAGCAATGTCTATTCGACCGGTTACTATCCAACCTAATCTAGTTTTTTGTAATTTTACACTTTTTTGGCTAGTTTGTATTTTACCAAATAATAATAGTTTATAGAAAATATCTGCACCAAGAAGTAAATCTATTTTTCTTGAAACATTATATTCTGGATCTGCCAATTCTACGTCAGCTGGAAATTTTATATTGCTCGAGTCAAAATTGATGAGCGGTATGTTTTCTGTAATTTTATCTATTACCAAAAATGTCAAATTCTTCTTGAATTGCATATTGCTGGAACTTATTTTTGCCTTTATCTCGGATGCCGCCGTTGATTTGCTGTTGTTAATTCTAGAAACTAAAAATGGTGTGGTTTCTGTACAAGGGATTCCTAATATTTTTGATAAATCTTTTGTAATGTAATTTGTTGTAGAACCGTTGTCTAACAACACTCTTACCTTGATTGGTTGATTATTTTTATCAAAAATATTGACTATTGCTGTCGAAAGCATTTCATATGAATCATTATTATTAAATGTATGCGTTGATACAACTAACGTATTTGTGCTGTGATCAGCAGTTTCAACAATATTTTCGGATGTTTCATCTTTTTTCTCTGGAAGGTGTAACAATGCGTTATGTGGTTTTTTGCATTTAATACAATTTTGTGCGGTACAATCTTTTAGTACATGATTGGGTTTTAAACATTTTATACATAAATACAATTTTTTAATTTCTTTTAACCTATCTTCTATTTTTAATTTTAGAAATTTTTCACAATAATATATTAAGTGAGATTCTTTACAAAAATTACAACGGTATTGTTTATGTGTACCTACATTGGCAAATTGTCTTTGATTTATTATATTTCTTGTTGGTTTTTCTAATGTATTAACTTTAATATTGACAGTATTGTTGGAAATTGTTTCTAAAAGTTGGCACCGTTTTTTTAAGAAATTTTCTAATTGTTCAAGAGTGGGTAGTTGTTGTGTATCTAATGAAGTTTCCCAAAAGCGCCTAGTGTTGTTATCAAGTTTATTAGTCAAAATGTATATATTAGGAGAGTGTCCCAATGCTCTACAGGTTGTTTTAATGCTTTTAGAGCCCTAATATTTTTTAAAAAATCATCTAAAACTTTTCTTAACATTGTGCCATTTTCTTTAAATAAAGTAGGTAATTCAAATATTGCCTTTATATGGGAATGAATTGTCAATTTTTCATTTTGATACCTCTCCGTGAGTAAATTCCAGGCTACTGTAAAGTTAGTGTCTAATATTTGTAATGAATGTATTACTTCTAAAGCGGAACCTTTCAATGATGATAAAAGATAATGAAATTTTTGTATTTGACTTAATTTTGTATTTGAGTTTATCAATGCTTAAAATGTATCTCTAAATTTTGACCACTCATTATATTTTCCGTCAAACTCAAGTAAATTTAATATAGGTAAACGTACGTTGTTGATTATTTGGCAATCAATTTCATTTTGAGTTTGTGCGGATAAACTAATACTATTTTGACTGACTTCAGATTTAATTTTTAAACTATCATTTATTAATTTATTAGCCTTTGCGAGTGTTTGAAAGTATTGTTGTTCAAATTCAATAATTTCTGATGAAACTTCATGACGATCCCCC
This sequence comes from Cantharis nigra, assembly GCA_958510845.1. Classification (NCBI taxonomy): domain Eukaryota; kingdom Metazoa; phylum Arthropoda; class Insecta; order Coleoptera; family Cantharidae; genus Cantharis; species Cantharis nigra. Next base: position 63,881,517 of record OY294028.1, read on the forward strand.
TCTTTCTCTTCTATTTCGACAATTATTTGCTCCAGCTCGGCTAAAGCATTTTCCGATTTTTCAAAACGAATTTTTAGTTCTTCTATTATGTCATCATTATTATAATTATCAATAAATTTTTTGAATCTATCAAATGATGCGATTATTGCATCTTTCTTTTTACGTAGCACTAACAAAGTAGTTTTTCCCATTTTTTTTGAATATTAACTTTTTACGACAAAAACAATACAAACCGAGTAATTTTTATTATTTTTCAAACGAAATTTATTTTAATGTTACGAGCAATAATGCGATGACGCAACTACTCAGTCATAAACTATTATATTTAATATTGTTCCAACTAGGAATTGGATATCAACTATGCGACAAATTTTAATTTTATGTTTTAAGTTATTTTTAGCACGATTTTTAATGTGCGAACCAATATTTTCAATATTTTCGAAACGACAATTGTAAGATATTTCTATTCAAATTTTATATTTCTATACGAGACGAGACAATTATTTTGTTACAACGAAAGTAGGTTATTTTCTAATTTTCAAATTTTTAAATATTCGAGAACAATTTACGAACAATAAGTTAGTAATCTATGTCAAATTTATCGATATTATTATGTATGTACATAAAAGGATATTATTAATTATAATTATTAGCTCTTGAAAATACAATAAATATGAATATCAATTACGAGCTAAAGGGTAAAATTTTACAATATTTAATTAGATAGGATTGCGAAATCCATATAATAGATTTATTAGTACCCTTTAGCTCGTAATTGATATTCATATTTATTTAAAAGGATATTATTAGGAAAAAAGGACTTACACATTCTGTCGAATTCAGGTGATCAAACGGTTGATATGAGATTGCAGCGTTCTTCAATATTCCATTCAGATTAAGCACCAAAATTTTCAATCTTAATCCGGTGTCGATAGGACCATAAATGATTAACCATAAATTTTGTATTTTCTTTCACTTTTTTAATTTTTATAAATAATGGACTGTATGTTATTTTGTTTTATTTAAATTGAATAAATGTACATAATAATTATATTGTCAATATTTAGTCAAATTTTAGCTCATACTCTCGTGTGCTATTTTTTCTATACTACATGCTACTGATGGTTCACTACATGGGACGCATTTTACATACAATGGTAGCGCATGCGAATTTCAACAATACATTTTTTTTAGTTATTAATTATTTGAAAATATTATTGAAATCTAAACAAACCCATAAAGAATTGTGATACATTTGTCGTTGTCGTTATGTTGGTTGAATCTTTGTAGGTCAGTTAAGTCGACGTATTTAAGGTTTTTCCAATAGGAAGTCACCAATTGCGCGTCTGCTTCTTTTTCGACAGTCCAGATCAAACAAAACATGCAATCGCATACAAATCCGGTCTCTAATAATAAGTAACTTCCAAATCCTATTCCGATAATAATAAAGACCGTCTAGAAAGTCTAGATGTTGGTTGGGTTAAACTCATAATCCATTTTAATGCTTTATGATCTGTAATGACAGTAAATTTTTGACCGTATAGAAAACATCTGAATTGTTTTACTCCATAAACTACTGCAAGACATTCTAACTCGGTTACGGTGTAATTTTATTCGGCTTTTTGCAACTTTCGGCTTGCAAAAGCAATAGGTCTTTCGAAACCTTTTCTTTTCTGACTTAGTATCGCGCCGATTCTGGTTCCACTTGCGTCAGTTCATAATATAAATGTATCTTTAAAATTTGGAAATATTAGTACATCCTCTGAGGTTACTGCTTTTTTTAATTTATTTATTGATTCTAAAACTTCGTGAGTAATTAAGAATTTATTTTCCTTTCTGATTAAATTAGTTAAGGGCAAAGTTAGTTCGGAAAAATTCTTTATAAAGCGCCTATACCAATCTACTAATCCGAGGAAAGATCGAACTTCTGATACGTTTCGCGGTATTGGGAATGTTTCTAAACTTCTTAATTTTTCGGTGTCAGGTTTAACACCATCTTTTGTAATAATGTGACCTAAATATTTAACTTGTTACGCAAGAAAGTGGCAATTACTTGGCTTAAGTTTCACATTTGATTTGAGTAATTTTTCAAAAACAAGGACTAATCTACGCAAGTGTTCGTTTACGTCATTTGGACTGTAAACTATAATATCATCTAAGTAAACTAAACACATAATTCCGATTAATCCGGCAAGGGTTACATTCATGAATCGTTGGAATGTCGTGGGGTTATTCATCAAGCCAAAGGGAAATTTGTTGTACTCGTAATGACCAAAAGCTGTTGAAAAACCTGTCTTTTTCTTTTCCGATTCTTCTGCTTCGATCTGATGGAATGCCCGTGATTTGTCGAGTACGGTGAATAACGTTGATTCGTGAAAATGTTGCTCAATCGTCTCATGTAGATCAGGAAGAGAGAAATAGTCTTTCTTCGTTACGCTGTTGAAACATCTATAATCTATACAGATCCTAACCTTTGATTCACCATTTGAAAGTGGCTTGGTCACAATAACAACTTGGGGCTGACCATGTAAAAGTTTCTTGATTTCGTTTTTCAATATTTCCCTTTATTTATTTATTTTCCTGGTATGATACTCGATATTGTCTTTTGGCTATGAGAGGTACATTTTCTGTGATTATTCTAAGTTTTACGTTATGGATACTTGTCAAAATTTCATCATCGTTAAAAAAATTGTGCGAATAATTTAAAATAAGTTTACGAAGGGAGTGTGCTGTGTCCTTATCTAAATGGTCAAGATTAATTTGGGAAAGAATTTCCTCGCTAATAGTTATTGATTTATTTATCATATTGATTTTTTAACAAGTTCGCTACTTTCTAATTGTTCTAAAATTTTTATTTTGTCCGATACTTTAGCGATTTGAGAATAAGCCTTTTAAGTTATGTCGTATGAATTAATTTCGCTCCGTCATAACGACTCGGTCAAACAATTAAAATTCTATAAATAAACAAATGCAGTTACAAATGTTTTTAACTAGGATACTCATTGACAATTACAATAATACCATTGCCGTACACTTTATAAAAATCAAAAATTAATTGAAACAAGAATGAATTATTTCCAAGTCAATCTACAAAATACCGTTAATGATATCTCTCATTTCACTAGAACACAAAATTCAATAGATAAAATAATTCTTAATAGCTAAAACTTAGTAACATTTTTACATAATTTAGAAAAAACATTAATGTTTGCTAAATTTTTACATAATTCCATCATTTCAATAAGGCAGTAAGCGAATTACAAAACATTGTCGTAACTCTTACACAGAACAAAAATAAATTTTTGCAATTCACATGCCTATTTTTTATATAGAAATTTTTGAATATTTCCATCTATATCCCGTTTCAAAAGACAACCTTATAATCATATCACAAAAACCATACCTAATGCTCAACTTAAACAACTATATCAATACGAAGAAATGCAATGTCCAATAGTAGAAGATGCTTACATTTCTAACAACAAATTACTGTTGCAAAAAGAAGGTTGCATCGTGTCATTTCTTTCCATCCATGGATGCCAACTTTCACCTATTCGGCTAAACAGTTTACTAATTTTACGGATCAACAATCAACAGATTCTAGTAATATCGACTGCAAAATCTCCACTAAAAATTCACAAAACATATTCAAGCAATAGATTCATAGCAATAACATCACCAACTTTAATTAAAATAGCACCGAATTGTAAAATTCTCATCGAAGACCGCATTCCAAAGCCATCATCAACGCATCACGTTAATCTTGACCACATCAATTTCAAAAGTAAGCTGTCAAAAGTAAGTATATTCTTACAATAATATTCCTAATTATTTTAATCTTTGTATGTGTTACAGTAAATAAAACAACCTGGGCTGATCCAAAAAACTCAGAAAACGACTTATCACCATCCTACCAACATCACTAAAATCATCGACCATAGACGACCATGAGATGCTCTTCTTTAACCTTTGATTCTTTTGTAGAACTTTGTAGATTCTGTAGAACTATTAGATGTGTTATTATGTTAATAAATTATTAAAATAAAATATTCTTGTTATTTATGAACATAACTCGCGCAGTCTTTTTTCATATGACGTAATATACAGGGTGACCGGTCGACCATCTGAACATAGGAAATTAACATAGGAAATTGATTTTTCTTTAATTGCTGCTTCCCATCACAACGGATAAGAATGAAAATGGTATCAACTTAAAGATATTTTTATTCCGCTTCTAAAGATACCTAACACTTGATATTTTGTTTTTTAATTACTGGTAAAAACTCACTAATAAAATGCAAAAAAGAGATTTAAAAAATAATTTTAGTTGCCCTGATTGAATTTTATTGCAATTGTTTTTGTAATATAACTACCACTGTAATATAATTTTACCATAAAAACTTTTTGTTCCACAGAATAAGTGTTTGCGTTCATTGTTAACCAAATTTATTGTAATCTGTCAAAGTAACTTGTTGGAAATTATTGGTTTTCAAACAAAAACAATTGCAATAAAATTCAATCAAGGCAACTAAAATTATTTTTTAAATCTTTTTTTTGCATTTTATTAGTGAGTTTTTACCAGTAATTGAAAAACAAAATATCAAGTGTTAGGTATCATTAGATTAAGCGGAATAAATATTTCTTTAAATTGATACCATTTTCATTCTTATCCGTTGCGATGGGAAGCAGGAATTAAAGAAAAATCAATTGCCTATGTTAATTGCCTATGTTCTTTGCAAATTTTGAATTTCCACATTTTCGCCGTAAATAAGTAATACAAACAATTTTTGAAAATAAAGTAAAGTAAATCGAAGTAAGTTTTCGCCTGATGCTGATAAACCTAACTGTTAGAATAGTAAGTATTACACCAAGTTAACCCTTACTTGCCACACTTCTATAGAGTAACGTATTTGATACGATAAAACGTGTAATTTCAAACAATCTATTGAATATTTTAAGTTGCCAATTTTTCTATTACTTCTCAAAAGCTAATTTTTTGTAGTGATATGGGTTATATGGTAAAAAAATAAAATTAAATACCTACCATTAAAAAATTGAAATATCGAGAAAGTGATTAAGTGACAACTTTTTACAAAAAATAACAAAAATAACAGATGATGCCATAAACCCGCTTTTCTCTGGTATACATACTTAAAATTAACGAAAACTGGGGAGGGGATTCTACACCCCAGTGTGGCAAGTAAGGGTTAAAAAAGTAAAATTTGAAATATTATCCATGCTTTAAAATGCTACATTTTGTGTGCCTTAAAAATAATATTTCTAAATTAAATTTTTTAATCATTAAAATCGGTTTATCATAAAGCTGTAACATTATACTTTATATTTCTGCTTTATATACCCTCAAACTCTAAATAGTTTTTTTTATTTAAGGCTATAATGGTAGGACAAACTTTTATGCCATTCATTTAGCATAGCTTTTTCTCGCCTTTGATAAAAATTAATCCACTTTAACTAGTCTTTCTAGTAAACATGTAAAATTACTAGGAACAGTATAAAATCTCTGTTTAAAATAAGTTGTTTGTTTGTTTGTTGAAAAGGACTCTTCCAACATTTGTTAATCCTGCAAAGCAAATGTGTGATATTTTTGCAATCGCATTTCTATAGGTTAATTCAAATGTCTTTTTAAAACTTGACAAAAGTTTGGTACCTAATTATTCACAAAATGTATATTTATTTATATAATCTTGAAAACTTTTATTAATAAAATTACAAATAAAATTTTTTATTTTATAAATATGTTTGTTCATTAGTCATTATTAAATCGTCGTTTTCATCTAAACATACAAAATAAGTAGGAATATCTCCTATCCCTTTTACATAGGTAATATCACGATATGAACATTTTATTCCCACATCTTGTAATATTTTAGCAGTAGCTTCAGGTATGTGTATTTTTCCAGACAATCCCGTAGAATCCATCCTGGATGCTAAATTTACGGTATCACCCCAAATATCGTAAAGAGGTTTCTTTGAACCGACAACACCTGCCAAAACTTCGCCATGCGAAATTCCTGTAAGTAATAAAATGTTGTTTAAAAATTAATCAAAAAAAGTTTTCTTTTTTATTTATTTACCTATTCGTAGTTGACACTCTAAAATGGTGCCATTGAATTTTGTTATTGTTTTAATCATATTAACTGCAAATTTTATCATGCTTACTACAACATGCTCATTAGTTTTATTCTTATATCCGCTAGTAACTGAATCTTTTTTTCTGTAATCTAATCCACAGGCCGCCATGTAAGTTAAATTGTTCACTTTAATTTTTTCAATTGGCGTTCTTTTATCCTTTGTGAGCAACTAAAAGTTTCTGTATTAATCTGTTTGTCAAAGGCGTGATCTCATCGAGGAAGATGGCAGGGTTGTTCCAAGCAAAAATTAAAAAGTGCTAACTCACAGAAATAAATTGTAATAGATTTCCTCAATTAGTAATAGATTTAAAAATAAGCAGATATAGCTTATTACAGAAACAAAAATTTATTATAAATTTTTTTTCTGAAAATGTTATCATTAAAAAAGCAATAAAATAAAAGACACTATATACTACATTACATAAACTAAATTACATGCAATTACTCGCAAAAAAATTCAAAATAGAAAGACGGATAGGCATTTTTGCTTGTAAATTTCAATTTTTAAAATAGTAATAGATCTATTGTAATTGTAATAGCTGGAACAACCCTGGAAGATGGACGTAATATTTCAATGCAATAGAAGGATACCTAAAAATGTTGCAATTCAATTTATAAATTACTAACAGAAAGTATTATAAATTTTTGTTTTCGTTTTGTATTGAAATATTATATCGACCTTTGTCGGTGAATTCGTGCCGTTAATACAATATATTAAAAATATTACGTTATCAAAGTCTTTTATTATCATGTTCATAAAGCTTAGAAAGAATTTATCGGTGATCGATTCTATGGGATAATCCAAAACCGTGGCAAACATAACCGATGCATTTTTATTTTCTTCTGTATACACTCCTTCGCTAGATCTGTTTATGTCCAAATATCGTTCAGCTAGATTAAATTAAAAAAAGTATAAACACATTGGTTTTTATGTATAAGTAATTTCTACATACCAACATGGGCAGGAAGAATATTTTCTAAAAGCATTTTGTTAATTTTGTGCATAGTATTTACTTTTTGTTGTTCCAATTCTAAAGTTTGACTCCATTGGTAATCTAGTCGGTTTAAATAATCGGCTTGTCTATCTATTAGGTGCAAAGTAAATGTCAAAAACGTCAAGTTTAATATGTGCGCTATTTGTGGCTTCATCATATTGTTAAAAGTTTCACTATGCTGAAATATGATTTAATAAATAAAAGATAATCAACTTTAGTTATGGATAAGTTATATTGTATGAACTGCTATATTATGTAACATGATACAAATTTGTTAAAATAAATATTAATAGGTACACTGAGAGAAAGAAATTGCTTAATCAAACGATAAACGATTCAACCAACAAATTTTTTGCATTGCGGGTGGCGAATGCAAAACGTGCATTAAACTAATGCAAATTAAATGTTAACTTTTTTGCGTTATTTTAACATGAGAAGTATTTCCTTGAACGTTCTCGTTGTGTTAATTGAATCAAAATTTACTACACTAAAGCTATCAGTTTCTTTAATAGGACGTACTAAAAGGTTGATTCAACATTCCGCACTTTTCGAACTAACCAAGTAGGTATATTGTATCAACCATTTCTGTGCATTAAATTAAACAATTTATTCTATTGTTTGAATCATTTTAGGTTTTTGATGTAATTTATTGTAGTATATGGGGAATTATGGGTTGGTGGGGCGTTGGTCATGTGCCAGGTGACGCTGAGCAAGAAAAATGGTTGTCGTTGTAATAAATATTATGTGTAATTGTTAGAAAAATATAATTACGTTAATATAAAGCGTAGCATTATTTCTCGAGTAAACATTACACTAACTTATGATGGTATTAAATCAAGCACTCTAAATTGAATGCGTATATTCAATGTTGAACCATCACAATAGGTGTATTACTGTATTAACCCTTTCAGACACAGTGTCCTGTAGAGAGGACATAAGTTTAAGGCAAAATTATGGCTAGTAGTAGCTGTATGGAAAGTGCCAATCAAGTTGATCTGTTCCGAGGACTAGTCAGCTTGACTCCTGATAGAATGCATTACTTTTGGGACTTATTGTTATCCTTTAATAAATTTATTTTGTCTTATGTTTTGAAACTGAAAGCACATGGTTGTGTTCGAGTTTTTTGTGTTCATTTTTCTTTTGGAAATTAATACTATTTCAGTACGTAATATTTTTTCTACTTTGTATAATGTTGTTTGCATTTAATAAAATAAATTTTTTTTCATGGAATCTCTAAATTTTCGATAAATCGTGATCAGAAAATCACCTTGTTTCAACAGAGGACAGTTGATATCTGAGTACTTGGGAATCTTAGGGTAATCTAACAAACATGAAAAATCTTCTAAAAATTAAACAAGTTCACATGCTGAGTTTGAAAATTTTCCTACAACCCCTTCACAATTCGTGTCTGAAAGGGTTAAGAGTAGTGCATTTTATAAATAAATAAATTTAAACAAATAATCCTCTAAGATATTAACTTTTAAACAATTATTCATAACTGTAGTATCCATATTTCTTGCACTTTGCAAACGCACATTTCATGAACACATCAAGGTTATTATGCATCAAAGATCAAACTGAAATATACGACAATAAACTTGCGCAGTAGCTCGTATATTTTTCAAACTTCTATTCAACACTTTTGTTGTGTTCAGTTTAGCTGATTAACATTTCGGTTGATCAAATTTTGCATTGAAATACTAAAATGCTACAACTAGACAAAATAATAGTTTCGTTCAAGAATTTCATTGGTTTTCTTCCAATCTAACTATTTTATTAATTCAACGATAATATCGTATAAAAGCTTATTTGAACCTATTATAAACATTAAATCAATTAATATTTATTTAACAAAACTAATGCATTGAAACAACATTTTTAAATTTATTGTAACAACTAAAAATTGTTTCATTCAACGAAATTTCGTTTAATTCAATAACAAAAGATTCAACATTTCAGATTCGTTCAATTTACCATCTCTTTTCTCTCAGTGTAGTACCTACTGAATGAACCCGGCAATACGTATAAATATTATGTATAGTTTGTTTCAATTTAAATTGAATTCTTAAATAAATTTTAAAAATTAAAAAAGATCACATATCTAATTACTTTGATATAAAAAGCATAAACTTTGCCACAAAAACATGTAATATAGAGATAAGGTGATGTTTTTAATCGCAGGCTAGCCATATTGGCAGTAGCATTATTATGTTTTTGCGGAAATGTTCATACGTTCTTATATCAAAGTAATTTAATATATTCCTTTTTTCAATTCCATTTATCTTGAAACAAACTATACCCATGTCTTCTTTTAGACAAGTAACTTTCAGCAGTGCTATTTTACACTATGCTACTAACAAGAGGAAGCTTTGGAACATTTGAAAACAGATTTGGTATAAAACGAAAACAGGTTTTCTTCAGATTCAATCACAATCAAACAATCAAAATTATCAAGAACCTTATGTGGATTGGAATATATTAATCTGTAGACCAGATCTGTAGTTTATCTGCAGATAAATTTACTGTAGACTGTAGGTATACTTGGTTTGCTAGATGCGTTTTCAGGGTTTTCAGTAACCACAATAAATTAGTAGTAATTAATTAGTAATTTTTAAGTTTACAATTTGATTTCTAATAAGTTAATATCAATGCTATTTATCCTATAGATTTCCTTGCAGATATACCTACAATATTTTCCAAAGTATTTATGATATATGCTTACCTCATAAAACTCTGAACTAAATGTCCATACAGTAATAGAATAGAAAATGGTAATACCAGAAGCAAGAAATAATTTAATCCAAATGTGAATTCTTAAAAATACAAATTCTGCTAAGATTGCTAAAGATAACGTATAACTCATATGCTAAAAAAATGTTTCAGTATTAAATTAATTTAATGTTTTCAATCTTACCCAGGGAATAACACATTCCTCTTCTGAATAGTTATTATTTGAATTTCTTAATAAAACTGACAATAGAGATTCCAAATTATATGATACATCTCTCGTATTGCCACCACGCTTACAATTAACCTGTAATAAATATTATTAAATTATTACAAATTTTATAAACAAAAAAATAGTTTAAACTTAAAAATCTAGAAACTTACAAGTTGTTCGAAAATGCAGAAGAAAAATAGAGAACAAATTAAGAAATATAACACCGTTCTTATTAAAACATCTTGTGTTATTTTACATGAAAAGTTATACAAAAATTTCAAGACTTTGTTTCTTGGTGTAACACTTCCATTGATTCTCTTTGATGTTGCATACCTATTCCATAAATAATACGTCCATGATAATGGAATTAAAATAAGTAGCATAAATGATAATGTACCATATTTTAACCACATCTTATATCTCCATCTGCAAATTTTCTTATATTATATATTATATTCCTTTAAAGAGAAAAACTCACTGAGGCAAAGTAACATTTTGTATAACAATAACTGCTATTAACAATATAACGTAGGCTATTAAATAATATCTGTATAGGGGATCTAATAACTTATTAAACTCGAATTCCATTTTTAAATTTCTAAATGATAGCAGTAAAGGATGTATTTCTTTCACTTGCGTCCACTGCCTAAAAAAATAATTATAGCTAGAAGTTCTTCTTGTAATTAGAATATAGTAATTTATCAAATTATTAAGTTGGTATTAAACCACAACCTATATAGGTAAAAAGCAAAAATATATTTCATGTTAAAAATAATCGTTGTACTTACTCATACTTTGTAAGAGGCATTTCTTCGATAGCCTCTTTAATATTTTCATTTGTTTCTTTCAATCTCTCTTTGTATCTGTGAATATTGTTGTCCATGAATGCAGTACGGCGAGGAACATAATTTCCACTACTAAATCGTTTGCCCACATATGTTTGGTGACCACTTAATCTTCTATTTAATATTGCTTCAATTGGTGCACCCAGACTTCGAAGAGATTCTCGTCGTTCATAATGATAACTTAACACATTATCACCATTAGGGTTCGCCGATGCGCTATCAATCTCAGTTGCATAGGAGTTATTAAAGTATTGGTTATTTAAAATGTCATCGTCTTCTGTTTGAGTTTTATTTGATATTTCATCTTCTGATATTACGGAAGATAGATCTACTTCTCCAATTTTACTTAGTCGCTTTTTTCTTTCAATTTCTTTTGGTTGTCTTATAATATGTCCAGTTTCCGATTCCTAAAGTTACATTTGAGTAGGTATGTAATTAAATTGGTAAATTTTAAGTTATTATTACCTGCGGTAGGTCTGGAGGAGATATCAAATAAGTAACAATATTGTAAGGTTGAAGTTTTGGGTTTATAGTACCTCTATCAGTAAGTACAATATTATATAATTTTGTAACTAGTTTATGAGTGTCTCCAGTTATATGAACTTGACTGAAAATATTATATTTTTAAGAACTGAACATAAATTAGGAATTAATATTACTAACCCCGGCTCACCCGTGGTTTCCATAATATTAGCTAACTGTACGTCTTTTGACCAAATATCGAATTGCCACTTTGCAGAACCAATTATACCGCTAATAATCTTTCCAGAGTGTATACCAATTCTCATGTCAATCGATAATTTTCTACTTTCTCTAACAAAAAATATCTAATTTAATAATATTATTACGTCTAAAATGTATACCATTAAAAATGTATACCTAACTTTCTTAATTATAGATATCATTTGTAAACCAAGATCTATACAAGCTTCGGCATGATTTGGTGCAGGATTTGGTGGTAAGCCTGCGACGCAATAGTAACAGTCGCCCAAAAATTTAATTCTAAGAACATTGAGTTCCTAAAAAACTTACAAACATAAATAATAAATAAAATTTAAATGCAAATTTTACTTCTGATGCATTGTCGAAACCACTAAAAAGATCATTTAATGCCTCTACAAGTAATTTAACTGGTAACTTGCTTGTCATGGAAGTATAATTTACTATGTCCGCATATAATATCGATACGTTATCATGCTCTTGAGAGTATGGAACCCTATAAAACGAATAGTATAAGCAGACACCTAAATTATAATTAACAAAATTCCTACTCTTTGGGATCGCTGAAAGGCAATTGGAAATTCTTTTCAATATATTCAATTTTATTTAAAATATCGTTTCTGACTTCTTCAATCGCGTGTTCTGGTATAATACTTTTCATTAATTGTTCCTAAAGAAAAGGTTTAATATTATGAATCTTAAATTAACCATTTCATAAGTTAGTAAGTATTACCTCTTGGCGTTTTTCAAATTTAAGTTTCAGAGTAGATTCCACGCAACCTCTGTGGTCTAAAAATGATTTTCTTTTTATTACTTCGTTGGTGAAACGAAAATATAAACCGATTCCGTTCAAACACAATAAATAAATAAAATCGGTTCCTAACTAAAAAATATTGTTTAATTGGAAAAAATGTTTATTTGCTTTTTATTCACATACCCTGGTGATTAAGAAGTCTTGTTCATTGTATGTTACAAAACCTAACGTTAACAAATAAATTAACGTGGTACCTACACCAACTAAGAAAGCAATGAAATTGCTAGTAATACTACTAAATATGTAGCAGCATATAACTACATGCGTTATACTAGCTGGTCTTATATTGTAGGTGGTATTAAAATAATAATAAATAGGTATTGTGAGATCTACCACAAATACAAACAATATAATTATAATTGGCGCTATTTTAAATATTTTAGAATTTTTTCTTCCATATTTTTCGTTTAGAACTAGTAAAATAATAGAGCTTATCCAAAGTAAGTTGTAGAGTATGAGATCCAATATGACAATATCTAAGGTATTTTCTTCCTAAAAATTAAAATTTGTAGATGCTGTTCGTCATAGACTTACAAACATTTATAATATCGTATAAGTATGTTGCGTTTAAAATGTAAGACATTTTCTATCTTTACAGCTCGGTAAAGTAGTGGTCTTACGGCTTTAAGGCCCCATAGACCTGCCAACAAATTGCGCAACGGAGGCTGTTGTGCAAACAGTTGTATAGTGTATACTGTTGTTTGACGTGCTGTGCAACTATGGGCATATATGGGTGACCTTAATACAACATGTTTGTGCAAACAACATGTTTGCGCAATTTGTTTGCAGGTCTATGGGGCATATTACACACAACCTAATTTTTATTTAAAAAAATTTACTTACCCAGTTCAATACTAAAACTAAAATAAATTGTGTTAAGCTAAGGCATGTTTGGAGTAATAAAAACAACGAAAAATATGCTTGATTAATTCGCTCTGTATATCTGTTGAATAAGACTTCCAATTCATTGACTATAAATTGTTCCTAAAAAATGAATTCCTGTATTATCACGACGATAAAAATAAATATGCAATAATTTATTATAAAGTAGGTATATTCAAGTATATTGTAATGGTTAATGTTAATAGTATATTACGTGTCTAGGTAGAAATTGTTTATTATAGCCGAGCGCTAAATAGGGGTCTAGGACAACTCGCCGCTGCCGACTCGCCGCGGGCCAACTCGCCGCCGGCCCATTTCGCCGCCAGCCAACACGCCCCTGGTCAACTCGCCGCCGGCCAACTAATCGCGAGCCCATCTTGCCCGCCATAAGCAAAACAAGAGGTTTTTGCGGTTTTAATATTTTATTAATAGAAACAATATATAACAAATTGTTACGTGTAGTTGTGAGCAATACCTCTTAAATATTCAATAATATTTCAATTACGATAATCCCTACTAAATTTATCAAACACAAATATAAACCCTTCATTATAAAATTTTTGTTTTCTACGTTGACTTAAAAGCTGATCTTCCATAATAATAAATTATTAATGTTTTGAATGAAAATTGATACAATAATATAATTATTAATGATTAATTTGATTATGATGATTTTAATGAGAGTTATACCTATAGTCGATAGGGGCGCATTCAAGGAAGGGGGGAGTCATTATGGGGGGAGGGGGTCAGATCCCCCCCCCAAGTTCGACATGTATTACATAGTGTTCTAAACTTTACAAAGAACAATTGGAGTTCGGCATTTACAAAATTTAAAGCCCCCACGATAAAAATAGTGAAAATTGAATAGCGCTATAAATTCCTTTAGTACCAATAAAAACCAAAAACGCGGCAGAATGAGCCGGCGGCAAGTTAACCTGCGGCGAGTTGGCCGGCGGCAAAATAAATAGTTTGCTGGGGTTCAAAGTGCAGAAGTTAACTATAAGCGCGAGGTCATAATGAAGCTAGACAACGAGGTAAATAAATAGCACATAATTAATAATTTTCTTACACCTGTTTTTATTCTAATAAAAAAAAAATTTTTAGTGGATATTTCAGGTCGGGAAGTGGTCACTTCTTGACTGGTTTTTAGCCGAGAGGTTGGCGAGTAAGCGCGTGTTCACAATGAACACATAGACATAATAAGTAAGATTGGAAAAATTCAACTTGAGGAATTTTTTACGAAATTCTTATGTTACTTCTAATGAAATTCAAGGAAAACGTTAATGTTGAGACTGATATAATAAATGATAAATAAATAAAAAATGTTGTAAAAAAGGTACAATAAATAATAATAAATTTAATTTAATTTAATTAATAAATTGTATAAAAGAATTAATTAAACAAATTAAAAAACTAATAAAATGAGCAATAACTTCAATAAATTTAAAATTTTGTGATTTAGTTATTTTATTTAAATTTAATTATCAATTTAAAAAAATTAAAATGTTTGTAGTTTTGTTAGTTAGTTTTGTTGTTTTCTTTGTCTTAGTTGTTTGTACCCTGATTGATAAATAATAATTTCAATAACCTGTTGTTATTTGTAAATTGATATAAATGTATTTGTAATGTGTGTATAAATGTTTTTTCTAGAATTAAAACATCCAAACAGGTAAAATTTTCAAAAGTACGGTATGCTGTTAAAGATATGCATGCGTAAATCCTTGGAAAATTCGGCCTAAACGTATTTTTGGTTGACAGCGCCTGCGCAGTATGATATAATATTTCTTATGTTCATTTTGTGAGCACTTTTGCGGCTTATGTAAAAATTACGTTTAATGCATATCTGCTTATGTACTTATTATGCCTTATTGTGCTTATTGGAACAAGCACTAAGACAAAATAACTTTCCTATTGGGATTGGTTAACAGTTAAAAGTAAAGAATAAACTGTTTCCCGACTTATTAAAACTTAGGAATGTTTTTATTCCTAATTAACGCCTTTTGATAATGTTCTAAAATATTTTATTATATTAATTCCCAATTTTAATAGCTCAAAGTTTTGCTTTATATTTCAAGTAGTAGTAATGCACATTATAATAAAAAATCTACGTAGTATTAGTGGTAAGATAAAATGTACTTCATAAAGTTAATGCTTGTAATCGCTATTCAGGGCTACGATTGACGATTCTATTTCGGATATTAAATTTTATAAAATACCTATAGTGTATTTTATTCCAAGCAAAACACAAAAATATTGAATAAATGCTAAAAGTCGACAGTTTTGAATAATTTAGCAAAAAAAATGTTGACTTTTATAATATTAAAGTGGTATATTATTTCTAGATTTAAAAGAGAAACTATAACTAGAGCAAAGTATACTGAAATGGCATACACAGAGAAAAGAAATTGCTTGATTTAAATAAATTGTTGTTTGTATACGGGGAAGTAAATATTTCTTTGAAATAAATAATTTTTCTTTGAATGAAAACATTCTTCTTTTACTAAAATAAATATTCGTTTATTTCAAAGAAAAATCATTTGTTTCAAAGAAATATTTACTTCCCCGTATACAAACAACAATTTATTTAAATGAAACAATCTTTTTTCTCTGCGTAGACGATAAAATGAGATATTGCAATATCATCTTGCAATTTTGAGCAATTTTAAGATTTTCTCCCACCATAACATTTTGTCATACAAACATAGATCTTCTTTAAATATTACACTATACATATCCTTGATGACGCCCCCTTCTAAAACAATTTAGAAGAAAGACTAATAATTTAGATTTAATAAATGATTTTATAATAAACATAATAAAAAATCAACTATAACCACCTTCTATTCTGTAAAATAAGATAATATATCATTTAAGACTTATCAAGAAATGGTTACATAACTTATAGACAATTGCTAATTGGCAAGCTTATTTCTTAATTCTACTATGAAATTATGCGAGAGGGGGGGAACTTAAATTAAAGTTCGAAAATAGTTTGGAAACTGGCATCAGATTCTAATAATTGTTTTATTTTGCAAGAATATAGCTAAGTATCCCATAAAAATAGTAATTACTTAGTAGGTACATATATTCTAGAATAGAGAACACATAATATATTTACATCAAAATAATTAAGACTTACCCTTAAGTAACTTAATCGAAAAGCATTTTCAACTTCTATTTTTATTCCAGATAGACTTTCTTCACTAATTCTTCTTATATCATGTATACTCTCTCTTGCTACTGCAACATCATTATTTAACATGAAGTCTTGAGTTTTCGATATTTGCCGTGAAAACATTTTTGTTTTTTATATCAACTTCAATTATGTAGAAAATTCTGACAATCCAATTAGAATTTAAGGAAACACATTTTTGAAGAAATCTTGGTTTGAATTTGCTCATATAATGATTTACGTAACCGTCCTAAAATATTAAGAAATTAATATTACTTTTATTTTTTAGGTAGTAGGTACCTAACGTTCAATGATTACTACGTATTTATTAAGTATGAGTATGCTGGATTAACAATTAATTGATAAAGAATTTAAGCTTTATATTTTGTGTACTTGGGTGATTATGTGTAATATGGCTTAAGGGGCTGTTCACAAATTACGTAACGCAATTTTTAACGTTCCTTTCCTCCCCCCTTGTTTGCGAGACCCCCCCCCCCAGAAGAATAACGTAACAAAAGTAAAAAAACAATTTTTGTTATAAATATTGTTAAAACAATATGTGTATCTATTACACAAATTTTAATTATTATGATTCATGACTGAATGGATCTCTTTTGGTTAATTTATCAAATTAATGAAAATTTAGTATCTAGAAATATAAAAGAAAATTTTTGGTTACGTAACATTTTGAAAAACACCCCCGCCCCCCACCGTAACAAATCGTAACAAATTGTCAATCCCCCCCCCCCCCTAAAGCCGTTACGTAATTTGTGAACAGCCTTTAACGCCTTAACATGATTTTCTCCGGTACAGAAAAGAATCACATTTTTAGCAAGTAATCTAGTTGTTATATCAATTGATAAAAAATGTATTTAAGCTTTCCTTAAGAACATACTTGTCTATAAATTAATAATGTTGATCACTTAAAAAAATGTGTGTAACAAAGTTTTATGTGATAGATTTAATTTTATTCTTATCATAATATAAGCTTATCAATGAGGTAATGCAAAATACACACCTACTACCACTTTTTTCAATAAGTGAAATAGCATGAGTAACGATTACTGAAAACAGGTAGTTGCTCAATTACTATTAATTGTCATTATCACTATCAAAATTAAAATCTTTTATTTTTGTAGATCAATTTCACGCAATATTTTAATAGTAATTTATTTATATTAACATACAATACAACATAATTTTCCTGTTACAACCAAAAACGCAGCCAAACTTTCATGTTCTAGAGTCTAGACCCTAGAGAATATACAATTATTTAAAACGAATGCTTATTAGGCCTAATGCTTATGTGAAGAACTTTCTGCTGAATATTATTTGGTTGTCACGGGGACAGCAAGAGCAAACCAAAAATATAGTGCCGGTTTCTTTCTTCACAATCCAATACTGTTGGTCTATCGAAATCAAAAAAATGTCTGAACTTGACAAATTTAACTGCAAATTAGAACTTTGCATATTGCAGAGGTTGCAATTTGGATCATTTTTCTGGTAGTAGAAAAGTCTGATGTGGCCATCCACGTAACATCCAATGTTAAAAAACAATGTGGTTTAATTTTAATTTAAAATAAGAAAAAATTTTAAAACAATTTTATTATGAAATAATAAAAATTTTACTTTATCATACTTAGAGTGAAAACATAATACAGTAAAACCCCTCTATAAGGCGTCCCGGTTATTACAAAAAATCCTTTTGTATAGCCTTTTGTATAACTCTTAGACCATATTATATGATCTAAGTCTAAGGTATAACTACTGTCGAGGACGGTTTATAGCGAAAATCTGTTATAACGAGTAAGTAGGCTGCTCCCTTATAAGTTCTCGTTAAGCCTGTATGACACGACGTTAAATTTGACGTCAAATTTACATGAACATTTTTATGTAAATTTGCTCATATTTTTGACAGGTAAAATTTTAATTTTATGCCTTCCAGAGTCCTGAGACGATCGTTGTAAATCAAGGATTTTAGGTATCCCCACACAAGAAGTTACAAGGGGCCAAATCAGGAGAGCGCGCTGACTAGTTCAAATCGCTTCTTAGGGAGATGAGACTCCCAGGGAATTTGTCTCGCAAAAAGTTTATGCAAACTCTTGCTGTATGGGCTCTAGGGCCGTCCCAATGAAACCAGACGTCTTCCAGTTCCATCCTTTCCAACTGAGGTAAGAAAAAATCCTTGATCATGGTCGGGTAACGCCCAGAAGTGACTGTAACCGCTTGATCGTTTTCTTCAGTAAAGTAAGGGTTAAGGATCCCAATTCTTGAAATTCCACACTATACACTCACCCTGTAGGAGTGCATGAGTCTCTGGTGGAGCTCCCTAGAATTCGTATCACTCCAATACAGCAAATTCTATTTATTGACACATCCACTGCAGAGTGCACGAAAACTACAAAAAAATGCTTATTCAGTATTTGGAATGTAAGGGGTGCCATTTGGATGATACCTTGTTCAAAAATCAAAACCGTGTAAACTTAAATTTCTCATGTTAATGAAACAGGAAAAATTAAAAATTTAGTCATTTTGTAATAGTCTGTGTTTTATTCCATTTTCAAATCCATGGGTCTGCCGCGCTCCACCCTGGACTTAACAATTTCTAATAGCAACACCGCACCCGCTCGCAAGATTAAACATTAACTTTAATGTGAAAAGTAAAGAGGAAGGTGTTTTTAAAAACAGAGAAAATAACTCCATAACTATAGCTTTCCATAATCCAAACTATGATTTCGTTTTCGCTATAAACAAATATCACTAGTGAACGCGGCCGGTTGAACGCGGCCGGTTGAACGCGGCCGTTTGAACGCAGGGACGTTTGAACGCAAGGACGTTTGAACGCAGGGACGTTTGAACGAAGGGACGTTTGAACGCAGGGACGTTTGAACGCGAGGACGTTTGAACGCAGGGACTTTTGAACGCGGGGACGTTTGAACGCAGAAACGTTTGAACGCGAAGACGTTTGAACGCGGGGACGTTTGAACGCGAGAACCCAGATGCAATTGCACCCCCGCCCCCTATTGTATTTAATCCCATTATATTTAAATATAATAATAAAAAAAATATAAATATAATAAATGTGACCATTTTTTTACATTGCAAAGGATAAAATTGCAGAAGCTTAAGTAGGTACCAAACTAATAAAAACTAACTGGAATTGGAACAAACAAAAAGTTTATCGATATATTTATTTATTAAACAAAACTTAACTATTCATTTCATAATTATGAGAAATTCCTCTCAAAAAATCAACAATGTTGCGATTATTGTAATCCATTACAAGTTTTTTTATTCTGTAGTCTGCATCAACGTACTTTTTGCGTTTACTTGGAGGTTCGTGCCCACCAATTAATTGTTCGAAAAATACATCTCTGCCATGTTGTCCTCGCGTTCAAACGTCCCTGCGTTCAAACGTCCCTGCGTTCAAACGGCTGCGTTCAACCAGCCGCGTTCAACCGGCCGCGTTCAAATGTCCTAGACCGCACTAGTCCGTAGTCCTACTATGTCCAGGTAGTTTGTGTACTTTTATGAAACTTCAGATTACTACTTCAAGCTAGTATTTGCACTTAATTACATGAATTCTATTGCAGCTCCCCGACTAGTAGTATATGTGTATCGACGAATCGAGTAATTCTCGATTTTTTTAATTTATTTTATTATAAGTGTTGTTTCGTTAATACTTCGAACCATTTTAAAACTGTCAAGTATATCCGAAATTGCCATTTTAGCTCGCAAAATGTAATCTGTGCTTGCACCTAACAGTTTCAATGCGATTTGAAGTGCTGAAGAAATAAAACTACCTACATTAATAATTATAAAAAATAGTTGTTGATGTGTAACACTAGCGGTCTTACTAATCATGGACCGGAAGTGACATTTTTCTTGAAGGAAGACGTTATTGATATAATTTGATTTCGGAAACTCATTTTACAAACTGCAGAATACATACATACAATTATTGTGGTTGAAGATACGAGAGGGCTACTAACCAGCCGTATCGGCAATATTATAGTTCTCTAAGATACCCAATTAAAGAGAAAGAATACTAAAAATACTTTGCCATTCTGGATAGCAGATTTCTTGTTGGTGGAGATGGAAGGCTAAGCTCTCAAGATGGGGTTCCCGCCCCCATAGTTAAAAACTATGAATTTAATAAAATGTATGGACAAACAAAACCTAAAAGTTCTTTCTACTGAAAAGCCCATCTACTGACCTACAGATACAAACAAGATTCCCGATATCTTGGATTTTTGTGTGACGAAAGGAATCTTATTAAATCACCTCTTGGGTGATCGAAGTTTCGATCTATCATTCCGACCTCTCGCCTATCATATAATATTGCTGAGCTCCACTGTAATAAACAAACCAAAACCAGTGTCTCTTGCTATCAAATAGACAAACTGGCAGCTATTTAGGTTATCAATCGAAGAAAAAGTCAATTAAAACGTCAGACTTAAAACTCGAGAAGAAATTGATACAGCAAAAAGAAAACCCTATACAATCATTAACAGTAAACACCTTGAATGCAACTCCTACCCCGTATGCTAATACAAAACCCCAAAATCAATCAAAACCAGCCAAAAAAGCCATTCAAAACAAAATAAAATTGAAAAAGATAAGAACGACGACAAGGGATCCTCAAGAGAAAGTCAACCTTGACAGAGCGAAGAAAAATCTTAAAAAGCTCTTGAATGACGAGGAAAATATAGCTTTTCAAGAATATTTTACTTAACGAAATAACGAAACTACTGAAAACTAATTGTGGAAGGCAACGGCAAAATTAAAAAAGAGAAAGAAAGCATTCCTCCTACAAGAAAATGAGATAAATCGTATGGGCAAGAACAGACAAAAAATGTCGATACGTTTGCCAAACACCTGGAAAGTGTATTCAAGTCCTTTTTATCTATGATTCCTTAAGAAGAAGAGAATCACATTATCAAATTTTTGCAAGCACCATACCAAATAATACCTACCTTCTATCCAAGCCATAAAACTCCGAGAAGTCAAAGCTCTAATTAGAAAATTAAATTCGAAGAAGTCTGTCCCCAAGTAATATTTTGATACTAAAATAATAAAGCTAAATAGCAACTAAATAGCTATATTTGGCCCCATTACCGCTGTGGCAGCTAGCAAAAAAAGCGTTTAAGTTGCATCCATATTGCAGCAATATTGCTAAAATAGCCTGCTATTTTTAAGCAAATAGTTAATTTGCATGCTATCAGACAGCTAATTGCGCGCTTTCAGCTAGCTGAATACACGCTATTTGGCTAGTTAAAATCTAGCTAAAAAGTTGCTATTGGACTAGATAAAACACGCTATTTAGCTAACTAAAAACATGCTATTTAGCTAGCTAAAAACATGCTATTTGGCTAGCTAAAAACACACTATTTGGCTAGCTAAAATCACGCTATTAGCTGTCTGGCAGAAAACAACTTGCTTTTTAATAAGCTAGCTTTTTGCTTAAAAATAGTGAGCCATTTTAGCAATATTGATACAATTTAAACGCTATTTTGCTGGTTGCCACAGCTACATTATACCTAATTATTATTAGGAAGTCAACTTTTACTATTTAATTATATATTATTGCAAAACAATTCCCAATTAGCTTTCGATGCTAGAAAACAACTAAATAGCTAAATTTGCTACATCGCCCGCTACACATCAATTTTTATTACTATATATTTCAAAATAGCGTGCATATACTATATGGAGTTTCTTTGAAAAATTTTGGAAACCTCTTTGAAACCCCAAATAAATCATCATACTTACATGCTTTCGTTTCTTTGTGTGAAGAAGAGAAATCAAAATTGTATCCTATACAAATGAAATCAAATGTGAAATGGTTGCTATTCGTTTCAGCTAGCAAGAATATAAAATAAAATAGAAGAAACCTGCTGAAACTTCTGTACCAGCCAATTGAAATGGAAAATATTTTTAAGATATCGAAAGCAATTTGTCAACTATGCTCATATGTAGAAAAGAAAATACCAATAATAATTTAGTAGGCGATGAAAGCCACTATAAATTTGAAGGCTCATTTAACGAGCCTACATCCAAAAGTTTTGGAGGAATTTGAGAAATTAGAACTTCAAATAAAGTTACTGATGGTAACAACAGACCAGAACCTAATGAAAATCCGAAGGAATTCGATCGCAGAAAATTATAACAAGCCAAATTCTCTAACTATGGCAGATCTTTGTAAAATTTTCCAAAGTCATTTCATATAGGGGATTATTAAATAATCTTTGTTGTAATTTTATTTATATAGGGATCATTTATTTATCGTCCGGATATGTATGACCTATGACTTATGTAGATTATGTGACCTACCTATATGGCTTCAGCATTAAAGTTTTAAATGTCTTTCTTACCTTTATAACACTTGAAACAAGTAATTAAAAACAATAGTTTCACACAAAACGACTTCAAAAATTGTTAAATATTTTCACAATAAATTAGTTATAGTGCTATGCACAATTTGATAAAATGAACACTAACTTAAATAAAATATTGATATGTTATCATGAAGTAAGTACAGATATTTATCAAACGATTAAATTTTTAGATATTATACTTGATTAGAATGTTCTCAAGTGCTTTTTTAATGCTTTACGAAATTATAAGCCAGACCAATTTCTTTATTAATAATAATGATAAGTCACCTTTTGTTCAGTAAAATTAAAGATGCAGCCAATTGTGCGAAATAACTATTAATGCGTGACTTTATTTGTCATATAACACAGTTGTACCATAAAAAAGTTTATATCTTGATCTAAATTGAAAATTTGGGATTTTTGGGGTCTTATAAACTAAAACTGATACTTCTGCAGTCATTGACAAATATTTCTATTAACAGCCGATTGCCAAATAAACAAAATTTTCTACAAACACTGGTTTTGTATTATTGATATTCGAATTTATTTCAAAAGAAGTTCGGAAAATTTCAATTTCTTAAAAAAGTTAAATGTTTTATAAATAGGTAGTTATTATTATTTATTAATTATTATTATTATTATTATTATAATAATAAAATTAATAATTTTTTTGTAATGAATAATTTTGTTAATTTTGCTACCCTCTCCTCCGAAAACAATTCTATGGACGCCTATGGTCTCTAGCTCAAAAACTACTAGGAATCTTAAACCATGTATTTAATACTTTATTATAGCGTTTTAGAGCTGATCAGATTTTGACTGAAATTGGTTCACAAAAATTGTTTTCAGTTTTTTATTACTTATAACACTTACCTACCATTCAAATAACATTTATCAAAAAACATAAAATTTACATAGCTAAATGCTAACATAGGAGTGCCCCACCCTATGGCCCCACCTGTTAATAGAGTAACTGTATGTACGTTTCATTTTTAGGTGTTTGTATAAAAAAGCTATCCTCTTTTTTGTTTAATTATTCATTTATTATTATTTATTTATTTATTTATTTTATTTTCAAAGCCGATACTCGATCGTTGGTAAAATATCTAATATAAGAATTTTCATTTTTGAAAATTATGAAATTTAAAGCGAAATTTTTTTACGAAGGCAGCGTAAAGTTCAAAATTATTCTAAAAAATTTTGTTTGCGTTTTATGACTAATAGTGAAGTGATAATTTTAATAATATAAGAAAACAGAATGCTGTTGAAAAAATTCTTCTTTTAAGTGCCATACACTATGCAGTGCATAGGCGGTCACTTGGCTGAAGCCAAGATGACGTACTAGGGAATTTAATTAATAGTTTTCCGTTGCCTTCCCCATAGCCCACAGATATATTTTGGGCTTTAGATCATAGCAGTGTATTCGACGCGCCCAGGATTTGAACTGCGGTTGCCCGCTTCCCAGTTGGCCGGTGTAGGTTTTACGCCACACTGCTGGTGTCTGGTTCTATACCTACTACGCTACTACTTATAATAATTTCAATTTAGTTCTTATTTAATAGCTAGGTACTATATACATTTTATATTATATTTGGTTACATTTTCTAAGGTTGTCATAACTTGTATTTTATATTGAAAAACTATAATGGAGTCAAGATTCGCAGAGTAGAAGGTGAATGACCTAAAACTTGAAAAGCTTTAATCTCATGATCTATCTGATGCAGAGAATCCATTTCGCCGTCAAAT
Source organism: Cantharis nigra (assembly GCA_958510845.1). NCBI lineage: Eukaryota > Metazoa > Arthropoda > Insecta > Coleoptera > Cantharidae > Cantharis > Cantharis nigra. Next base: position 63,906,161 of record OY294028.1, read on the forward strand.
TGTAGAAAATTTACTGTAGTTTGAAAGTTATTATACAGGTTTTTACCATTGGAGGCGTCATTTAGAAGATACGGAGCATAGGCGGATTTAGGGGGTAGGCACGGGGGCACGTGCCCCCCCCCCGACGCTTGAAATTAACAAGGAAACAAGGAGACAATCCCAAATCTGAGAACCATTTTTGCCCGTCTCAACCCTTTGTGCCCACCCCCCCAGAAAAAAATCTGGATCCGCCCCTGATCCGGGGTATATCAGGTCTACAAGTATGAAATGCGGATTTGGGAAACAGAAGGCGCACCAACTTCAATGTGTAGTATAAAGATTTGGCATATATGTCATTTGGTTGTGCCATCAACAAGGATCAAAAGCGCATAAATGATAAATTGAAAAAGTGCTTGCAGTGTTGTTTTGCTATGTTTAATGTCATAATGTCAAAATTTGTGCCAAATAAAGATCATTCGCGGACAACATTAATATTTTGTTTCTAATTTGAAGAAAACTGCTCCTGAATCATATCGATAGGCATAGGCAAGATACCTATGAACGATGGTTTCTGCATTTCAAAAGTGGCGATGGCCAAAAAATTATAAAGATGCAGAATTACAAGCATTGTTAGACGAAGACGATGAATGAGCTGTGAAAGCCCGGTGAAACGGTTGATACCAAACGCTACCAACAATAAGTGATGAATTTGAACCGTTTCCTGCTCAAAAAACTACCACAATATCAAAAAAAACACCACAAGGTCATTTTTCTCCATGACAATGCTCCATCATATATGGCAAAACCAGTTCACAACACGTTGGAAGCACTCAAATGAGAGGTACTATCCTATGCGGCTTACTCACCAAACTTGGCTTCTTCCGATTTACCACTTGTTTGCATCGAAGGGTCACGCACTTGCAGAGCAGTGCTTTTGGTTCGTCCGAAGATGTGCAAAAATGGCTCTATGAACGAATCGGGGTAAAATTTTACTGGCGTGGTATCCACAAATTGTCCGAAAGATAGAAAAAATGTGTAACTAGCAATGGAGCATACTTTCAATAAACCACTGCTTACCATTCTTCCACAGTTAACGTGTTTTTTTCGAAACCAAATCCGCATTTCATACTTGTACACCTGATATGTATGTAAAGTGGCTGGAATTTCCCAATTTTGAGAAACTTTCCAGAGCTATAACTCGGAAAATACTAGAACTAGAAAACTATTTTTAGTGTCAATTGGTAGCAAATTTAATGTACTTTAAAAAGGAATGAAAGTAAATTTTCTGCCAGATGCTAACTTTGACCGCTAATTGGCAAAAACTGAAAAAAAGTAAGAAAATTTTTTTTTTTTTTTTGGGAGTTGTGAAATCCCCGCAATTTTGCTTTAAGGCCGTTTAATTAAAAATTAATCATATTTTCATTTACTTTTTGCGTGAACCAGCTTGGTATTGATGAGGCAGTCGGTTAGTATAAAAATCTCAACGTTTGTTTTTTAGACTTTGAGCCCGTCTGCTTCGAGAATGCGACCACATAAAAGCGGCAGACAAATAATTTTTGATGTAGTTTGTATTTTCAATCATTTTGGGCTTTAAATCAACTTGGTATTAATAAGGCGGTACCTAGTAGGCAAATTTTTTCACATTTTTTAAAATTATTGCGAATATAAGACATCCACTTTCAGCCGGCAGACGAATGGTTTTGTATTTATTGCGGGCAATATTACACACCTGAAATTGCAAACCTTTGGTATCTTCTTGTGAGACGGTTGTTTTTACTCCTAGCTTTCGGTCTTTTACAATGTAATATATCGATGCAACATGGAGATGGCACTCAGGTTGCAAGCTTGGCTTTAGTAACTACTGTGCAACAGATAATTGAATTAAATTATATTAGAAAATGAGTAGGTGTAAGATAACATAAAATACATTTTAGATTGCTTTTATTTAAAAAAAGAATAAATAAAATATTATTTCCAAAGTGTGCGTAGATTACAACATAATAAATTATTAATAGATATGTGATAAAGTACAAATGCTACAAACTAATATAGGTATATGAAAATTGTACATTCAAAAATAAGCGGAACAGCCAATAAAAGCATTCTAGTGATACACATCAAATAATATTTTCTAAAAATATGCAAATAATCTACCCATAAATAATTCCTGCAAGAAAATAAATCAGTGTTAATGTAATGTATGCTCTTTTGTTAGTTGCTTATCATATTTAGGGTCGATTTTTAAAATAGTTGGATAAACGAGGTATAATGTTATACCTAGTATAATCATTGGTACCAAAAAATTTTATATTACGAATAACATTATATCCAACTATTGTAAAATTGACCCTTAGAAGATAATTTGTGTGATTCTGTTTATATAAAGATTGCTAGTTTTATCATAAATTATAATCAATCTTCTTATATAGTAAAGCTGAAATCAGAATCAAATTTAATGTTCTTATGAATATTGTGGTTGCAAAGCTATACAAGTTCTGCACATAAAAAATTGCATTTGAAAAAGTAAAAATAATCGATATATTTTTAAATTATAAATTATCAATTTCAAAGCAAACATGAATTTTTACTTCCTAAGTTAAATTTCAATTCTTTAACAAGTTTTATTTTTAATTATTACAAATTTAATTAACAGGTCAATAACAAAATATAGTAAGCATAACAATATTTAATTGTATATTTTGTAATAGATTTAACGATTTATTTATTAGAAAGAAATTTTGAAGCAACACAAATTTCACCACAAACTGTTCTTGTTTAAATAAAATTAGATTTTAGTTACGAACTCAAAAGTTTGTGCAATTTTTCAGCTGATGCAGGTTCCAACGAAATTAAGGACTTGGAAAACTCTTCGTTAAAATCATTATTTACAATTTTTAAAAATTGTTCTGATAAACCAATAGCATCTAAAATTAAAATACCATTGGATTATTTAAATAATATTATGATATATTTATTTATGTACCTGTATTTTCGTTGCACTGATGGCAATATAAATGAACAACAACTTGAATTACTTTAGGTAAATGCTGTTTGAGTACTGGACTACCCTGTTGATACAATGCATAAAAGCATCGAACAATTGCCATATTTTCTTGAAAATCTTTTTTTAAAGGAAGACGATCCATAAATGAAGGAAATACCTAGAAATTGATTTTTTAGTAAATTAAAAGAAATTAACTACAAATTCTGTTCACCTGTTCCAAAGGCACTAAAGCAGAATTTACAGTAATTAGTTTAGCTATGACAGAACAAATGTTGTCAATTATTCTATCTTGGGTTTCTGTGGCACTCAATGATGAGAGCAATTGCAAAATTTCAGTATAATATCTGCATAACGTTAAGAAAATGTGCACAGAAGATTAGGCAAATTTATATGACTAATTATTAAAATATAAATATAAATATAAAGGATACGGAAATACACTAGTTTTCCCATAATAAACTAACTCGCCTAGACCATACACCGAATTGCTTCTTGCTTCCCAATTTTCATCTCTAATTCCAGTGGACCAAATTTTAATTAAATTTACGACAAATCTATCTAAGTGGTCTTCTAATGCTTGCATGCATTCAGCTAATATTCCATAAGAAAACGATCTTTGGCTTTCACTTCTTTTCTTGTTCTAAATATTTGGGGATAAGTATGCAAACCTATTACAATGTGACCCACCTATCTTTTTATAGCCTTTAATAGCAAAATTTACTGAAGTGAATCTAAGTTAAATTGTAAATAAAATGCAGCAAGAGTTTCATTAAAATTTCTTAATATTTGCATGCTTGTGTTTTCGAAAATATTCATATTCTAGTGAAACTCGATAATACAGTAGAACCCCTATATAACGAGAGCTCAAGGTACCATCCTACTGACTCGTTATAAGCAGATTTCGCTATAAACGGTCAGTTTAGCATGTAAACAAAAGTCAAGGGACTAAACTTTTACTCGTTATAGCCGATAAATCGTTATAACTGGACTCGTTATAGAGGGGTTCTACTGTAACAACATTTGGTGTAGACAAAATAATTTAATGTCAATTTCACAGTCCAATTTAAATAATTTAAATTATTATATAGACTATAGTGAGCCGTGAGCCAACCTGTATAATATAACCGTGACTTACTGTTCGTTTGTTCAATATCAGTAAAACATTGGGAAAATATAAGAAAAATTCAGAAGGTTTCATTGCTTTTCCAAACTGAGGTATAATCTCTCCTGCGTGTTCGACTAATAATTCAGCTTGCTCGGAGTCGGAATCTTCTTCTGCATCAGCATCTGGTTCTTGACATGTTGTCTAAAAGTTATTCATTCAAAATAAAATAAAATATTAAGCAAAAATTACGAACTTTAAGATTGTACACATCTATAATACAATTCATAATGGCTTCTTTATGACCTTCTCCAATTAGTACGTCTTCTTTAATTTCTTGTAAAAGACTTTCGTATACATTAAGTGCACTCATCACAACTTCTCTATCGGTTTCCAGACGTATTATTTCAGAACATTTAGGAATGAGCATTTGTAAAGCAGTGTGTAAGGATTGTTTACTGTTTGGTAAATTTGAGTTATGCAGAGTAATGCAAAATTGTTGTAGCGCATCCAAGGCTGCATTTTGAATACCACTTTCATCTTCCGTTAAAGTTTTAAAAACTTCCATAAAGCAATTCTCTAAATATGGTAGAAATGCTTCCCTGTTGAAAAAGCACCAATACGTAGCAATCCAAATGTTTAGTTCTCTTAACACTTACCTAACATTAGCGGAAATGTTTTTTAAGGTTTTACAAATCTGCTCTTTCTCCTCGATAAAAGCTTTGTTTTGAATATAAAGCTCTTCATTTGAACTTTCAGATAAAGTCGACTCACTACCAATATCTTCTTCTTCGTCCAAATCACCATCAGGCGTGTCATATACATTTATAAGACCTCTAATTTCGTCTGAAATTTTCTCCTTAAAACAAATTTTGAATATAAAAATAAATATTACTAATTAAAATTAATATGTATATACATCGAGTTCTGCAGAATTCTGTAAAGAGCGCATCATTTTTTCAACAACGGTAGGTACGACAGGTGAAAAATCATTTTTCATGACAATTGCTAGAGCTCCAATTACTGCATAAGCAGCACGATTATTATCGGCATCGTAACATTCAGCATTTAATATTCGTAATGCCAATTTCAAAGCATCTTCAGCCACCGGTTTAAAATTTTCATTGCCTATTGTTACAGCAAGAATTGAAAGACAATCTGAAAATATTCGACATTAAATTAATTTTATTTATAACTAAAACTGTAGATATACCTAATGCATCGCACACTGCATGAACATTATGAGATGTAGATTCTGCACTCATATACAAATCGATCATTACTAAAATTCTGCTGAAATATGGAAGTATAGACTCTTTTACAGCAGTAGCTACTGCTCCAATCGTATTAAAACACATTTTTTTAATTGGAATATAAACATGCTCGGGATTGAGCATCATAAATAATTGTTCCATTAATGCGGGCACGTAAGGTTCTAAATTACTATTTAAATTCTCACAAAACGTTTCTAATGCATAAAACAAACGATCTAAAGAAGTTGATTTCAATTGCCCACATTGTACTTGCCCATGGATATCAGTTAAATTTTTCAATAAAAGTGGTAACACATCGGAAGCGTAATTACTTATTTCGGGCTGCAAAAAATAAATTTAATAAAACAATTTCAAATAATAAAATAATAGCTTACTTGTAAGTGTTCCGAAAATTGTCCAAAAGCAAAAAGTGCTGCATTCCTTACCGTTATAATTGGATTATTAATACCATTATAAACGCATTTTAAACATGATTCTATATATTTTTTACGAATATAATCCGAGCATCCTTCAACAATAACTGCTAATGCTAAATATCCTGCTTTCTGTCGATATGGATCATTATGTTGAATACATATTTCCACACGATTTAAAACTAAAGGTATAATTTTTTCAGGAGGTAAATTTAAAGAAATGATATCTAAAGTCTTTGCTGCAGCTGTCACTGGTACTAATTCATCAGAATATATTTCAATTTCATCTTCTAGATCAGGATCGAGAGACATTACTGCCATCATTGTATCAACTATTGGTTCAATTAAGTTTTCTCTCAGCATAACCTATCGAATAAAATTAACCATTAAATTAAACAAAACAGATAATTTATTAGTTTTGTGATGGAAACACCACAACATCAAAGAAGGAATAATACTTTTATACAAAAACAACATAATGTTGATAATTTCGTTGGACAGATTCAAACAAAAATATTTTATCAAATAAGATTTTGTGCTTGATCGATATGCATGGAGCCTTATGAGAAGACATGCAACAGAGTTTTAGAACGAGCACATCATTGTTGAGAGTTAAATTTGGTGAGTATGTTCGTCTGTCTGATTTTGTTATACAGATAATTTTCAATTTCTTAAAAGATGTACCCACATTGCACAATAATAATTACAACTCACTTTACTTTTGGCTTCGATGAAAAAGCTAAGAGCATTTATTGCTTTGTTTTTAACATCTGGATCAGAAGTTTGGCTACTCGCAATTGATAAACAAACTTTAGTGGTGTAATGAATGTGAGGAAGCAAAGCAGTCGGTACATATTCCACTAATTCTTCAATCAATTCCAACATATCACTTGTCCTTTTGACTTCATCTTCACCTTCAGCAGCAAAAGCACTAATTATTTCAAGCACACGAGGTAATGTATTGTGATACAAATTAACCATCTAAAACCAATTTAAATAGTTAAATAAAGAATTATGAACCAAAAAATACTTTACCTGTTGATTTCCATTACTCTTAGACACAAAATTTTTTAATGTAATCACAACATAATAGGCCAAATCACATCTTAAAACAGTTAAAGAACCTAATATGTTATTAAATATTAGAAGAAACTGATCAAAATATGGAAAATAAGATTCTGCCGACTCTTCAGTCAATATCGATATAACATACATGCCTAACTAAAATAATATAATTTAGCAAAATAAAAATTTCACTTATGTTCGAAATACCTCTTTTTCTGTTATATTTTCACTGTTGCAACATCTAATAATAAAATGAAAAATTTCTGACCAACAAGCGCTGTTAATTTCATGTTTTCCTAAAATTGCTATTAAATGTGCAATTGAATTTTTAACGGAGGGTACCTTTTCATTTATTAAAGCTTCCATTGTACCTTTCCTAATTCTAATTAAAACAAAACATAATATATGAAGTAATGGTTATGGTGACGCTCAATACCTAGTCCGCACGGAATCGTCTATTTTCATCCATACGTTACGCTTTGAAAATCTTCTTCGCAATAAGACGGCCGCCGTTTGTCTCAATTCTGATTGGGCAGAAGAAACCAGAACGTCAAACAAGGCAGAAATAGAATTGGGATCTTTAAAAGCTTCTTTTAATTCAAGAGTTCCCTATAAAGTAAAAAGTATTATCTCGTTTTTGAATGTGCAAGGTGCAACATGCTGAAAGATAGGTTAAAAATTATATAAAAAAAAGCTAATTACTTCTTGGATAATTCTATTATCCGGCATCACTAATTTTGCCACTATTTGTTCCATTTTTAATGATTTTTATATTGCACTACAATATTACAAACAGCATAAATTACATTTAAAGAGTTAAGTTCTACCCACTCTAATTATACAAAATTAAAAAAGTTGTGTTAACGTCAATTAATGTGAAGCTGTCAAAATGCATTTAACCGCACATTTTAATTCACAGAAAGTGTGCATGTTATACTGGATATTAGTTATACAAAAACACATTTTCTCGAATAGTTATTTTTGCCGCTTTCACAATAGTTGCATTCAGCAGGCTCACCCACCGAGTTAGTTCACCGGTGGACCGGTGCACCAGTGAACTAACTGTTGAATTTCGTCCGGAGTCTCCGGTTTTCTGGAATAATCTTTAGTCATAAAAATGCATCCGAGAATCTACGGTTTTTTCAAAAAGCCTTTTAAATCAGCCGGTTTGGGATCCAAAAAAAAACCTGAATTCGGAAATAATTAAAGAAAATTTTGAAATTATTTGAATTGCTTTATTCTAGATCTGGGATAAACCTACTCAGTTTTTCTCCTCTGATAAAGAGATCTGATGTTTTCGGCTCTTTCTTGGAAAAATAGTGGCAAAATAATGCTTTTTGAGATTATCTCGTAAATCGTTTATTTTACGGAAAAAGAAGTTATTATAAATATTCAGAATAAAAATAGTCCAGTCATTATATTATACATTTGGATAAGCATGTGAACACAACAAGCTAAATTTTTGATATTACGTGGAGAGGCCCTAGAAAAGCTTAAATTCGAATTGTCGACTAAAATTTCCTTGTGGATTTTGCGCCATTTTGAAAAAAAGGTTAAATTCAGTTTTTCCATTATAACTGGGTTCTCCGTTGAGATACAAAAAATTTTATGCAATACTTTTTTGTTGCTTTTTCCACTATCTATAATTAAGGTCTTTTACATTTTTCACCTATAGTCCATCGTTATTGATATATCGATCAAAAAAACCATAAATTTGGGGAGTAAAATTTGTTTTTTGTTATTTTCTCTTTTCTCGTGAAAGATATCAAAAAAATGTCTAGCATCAAACTTGTAGAGCGTGTTCAGACCTACAATTTTTTTTTTATTTTTTATATTCAACAAAAATTACGACCGCTAGCGGGCAGCAAAGTCGGTAAGTCTGTGCCCAGTTTCGACTCGTCAAAACGAATGAAACGGTTGTTTAGGGAATTATTGCAATACGAAATTGCAATTTCGTAATTTTTAATTATTAATTAATTTTTTTTTAATTTTAAAATTGAATTTTTTTATTTAAAAATTCATTTTTTTAACTAAAAATTATATTTTATTAATCTTTAAATTTAAAAAATATTTATAATTTTAATTTAATTTTATTAAAATTAAGATTGTTTTAAAAATTTTTAACTTCCGATTCATCGAAATGTCGGAAATGTTTTATTTTCTTTTTATGTAGCCCTAGCATTAGAGAAAACCTGGAAACCCTGAATTGTCAATATAATATTAATATTATATATCTCGAAAAAAATTTAAGAAGAGGTAATAGTGAATAACTCTTATATCTTACTAGATACTAAAAAAAGTTTAAATAGTTTTTTATTCAACTCGAAATTTAGCATCGGAAACTGCAAAGGTAAATTTTTTTGTAACCGGAAGTAAACATTCATTTTTTTTTTCAAATGGCAACATGTTTTTCTTTTAGCATTTTCGTAATCTGTAATTATTCGTAATTAATTACGAATTAATTACGTAAGTAATCGTAATTAATTATTTAATTTATGTAGTGTGCTATGAAGAACAAATTAATATTTAATTATGTCTTATTATATTAATACATATGATGTCTTGAACAAAATGGTCGAAATTTTAAACAATTTATTAGATAGGTTGTGTTTTATGTACCGCGATGTTGTTTTGTTTTTCATATGTAGCACATTAAATAAATTAAATAATTAATAAATTTATTATACATTTTTCTCGAAATTTTTCTTATGTAACTTTATGAGAATTTTATATGTATGTATAGAGAAAAACCTGCAGATTTCGAAAATGTTAAAAATAAATAACATATTGCTGTTTGAAAAAAAAATTCATGTTTACTTCCGGTTAAGTTTGAAGTAAAAAAAATTTACCTCAGCAGTTTCCGATGGTAAATTTCAAGTTGAATAAAAAACGATTTAAACTTTTTTTGTATCTCATAAGATATAAGAATTATTCTCTGTTACCTCTTATCGTAAACACACTGTATACAATGAAGTTGGCCACCCCTGGTCGTAGCCGGTAATGTGACCTCAAGTAATTTGATCTCCAGTAATTTCGTCTCAGGTGATTTTACTCCCAGGTATTTTGATTCCCTGGTAATTTCGTCCCCGGTAATTTCATCCCAGGTGATTTTACCCCCAGTTAATTTGATCCCCGGTAATTTCATCCCCTGGTAATTTTGACAGTGGTAATTTTGTCCCCAATTACGATGTATATTATTCTACTGCATTTTTTTTGTAATGAATTACTTAAAATACATTTATACTTAAAATAATTTATTAAAATAGTACATTATTTTGTAAAACTGTTCCTCTTCGTGTTTATAATTTGGTTTTAGTTATATTATCCGTAAAAATGAGATATCTGCGCGAAGATATGCATTTGTTATGTAGGTTAGTGCTAGCTTATGATTTTTTTTAGCAAAATCGCCCGTAAAATAGAGATATCCTAGCGAAGATATGCAACAGTTATGTGGTTAGTGTTAGTTTATGATTTTTTTTAGCGAAATCGCTCCTAAAAGAGACATTGCCGTACCGGGGTTGAAATTACCGGGAACCAATTTACCAGGGGATCTAATTACCTAGGGGTAAAATTATCGGGGGTCAAATTACCGGAGACCAATTTACCAGGGAGATCTAATTGCCAGGGGTGAAATTACCGGGGATGAAATTACCGGAGATCAATTTACCTCGGGGATCAAATTACCGGGGTCAAATAACCGGGGACCAAATTTCCTGGGACCAAATCACCTAGTGCCACCCCTGGTATAGTGTACCTATCAAGCTATTGTTTTAGTAATTCTTCAGTGATACGCGATACATACATACATACATACATACATACATATTAGCAGGGCCGGATTAACCAATAGGCAAACTAGGCAACTGCCTAGGGGCGCCGAGTAGGAAAGGGGCACTCAAATTATTTGACCTCATAATGAAACTGAAAAACCACTTAAAGGCTTAAGCAAATAGATTACTAAAAAATTTTGGATTATTGAAATCCATTGATTATTGAATTTTAACTGAATTTTGGTCATTTTAAATAAATGTGACAAAGTCAGCAAATCTCTTCAAAAAATAGAAACAGATTTATCAATTAATTGCTGTTTCAACCAAATTCTACAATTCAGTATTAGGATATATTCGTCCTCTAAAGAGATCAGTATACTCGTTTGAGAAACTCGTATAAGAAAAAAATTGTCGAATATTTATGAATATAAAAACGAAGAATGTTTGGCAAAAGTAAGCATGGTAAAGTTGGGTTTGGTGGGAAAACTGAAATGAGAATTAACACTTATTTGCAATTATAGACAGATTATAAGAAGAATTGAAAAAAATGGTAACTGCCTATAGCAAAATTGAAAATAATTTTAGATTTTTAAATAATTTAAAAACCCTTGCGTAATTTTAGAAAAAATTGGTGCCTCCGCGAGATCTGATTTTAAGATAAATGAATATGTACTTGTAGGACAAGAATTACAAGTTAAATTTCAAAAATTTAGGAATATCGAGTCTATAATTATAAGCTCGAAATTTTCTAGAATCATTAATTGGAGGGTGGGGAGGGGGGTTAAAAACTTTTGCCTATGGTCGCATACATTAATAATCCGGCCTTGCATATTAGGTACATAATCAAATTAAACCATTTTCCTTTCGTTGTAGATTTTTGTTTATTTAGGCATTTAATACAACCAAGATGTTGCCAGCATCTTGTGAGGGAGACACGATCAAAACAGTCAGATCGAACTGACTTAGTTAGTCGGGGATCGAATCCACGACTGCGACGTATAGCAATCTAGCATTCTAACACTAGCCTACGACCGCGTACCAATTCTACTATATCGGCCAAAAACAAACTAAATATTGAAATTAAATAAGATAAATAACAAATTTATTAATTTATTGTATTATAATTTTATTTATAGTGGCATCTTTAGTTTCAATTTTTACTGACATTTAGTTACTAACCTCTTAAAGCTATGGGGTACCTTTTCACTTTTTATTAAGATATTTTTAATTTCTAACGTTTAAATAACAAACAATTTAATAAATTATAATAATTTAAACTTGTTTAGATTACGAAGCACAAACTAATATTATTGGCGATATAATATGTGGCTAACAAAAATAAACATACAGTCATATGCTAGCCTTTTGAAGACATATTTTCTCATGTAATAATCGCTTTTACAACAACAAAATTTATTAGACATTTTTGGTTGAAAATTTAATTTTCTTCATTTTTGTTTGTATACATTTTTCTATTTTGTCGCACAGTATCAGAGATACAGTGACTTAAAAAAATCTCTGTAAAAATTTTGATAAAATTAACATTACTTTTATGAGTATTTTGTTAAAAATTGTACAGAGATTTTTGTAAGTCACTGAATTTCGGATACGGTACGACAAATTAGAAAAAAGTATATTATATAGTACAAAATTTTAAAAAATTATTATTTTTTTTACATGTTAGATAAATTAATAATTGAAAAACTTACTGGTTTTTGGGGTAACAATATGGAAATTAGTTGAACTAGTTTGCTACACGGGAATTCAGGTTGTTTCGAAATTTAGTTTCTCATCAGGCAAACCCGGAATAATATTTCTAACGCGGACAGTATTCAATTTAATTAAATTGAAAATTAAAAATCAAAAATTTAACTGTTGAATTTCTATTTAATATTTAATAAATCAAAAATTTGAGTTTTGATTTTCTATTTAATTGAATTGAATACCTACTGTCCGCGTTAGAAATATTATTCCAGGTTTGCCTGATGAGAAACAGATTTTCGAAACACCTGAATTTACTAATTCAATTAATTTGCATATTTTATCGTAAAAACCAGTAAGTTTTTTCAATTATTACTTTATCTTACATGTAAAAAAATAATAATTTGTTAAATATTTTCACATGCTAATATTAGACCTGTATAATTTCGTTTTAAAATTAAGTATCTATATCATTTTTAATATAATTTTATTAATAATAAAAATATAAATACTTAGATATATTATGTAAGTGTTTTTTGTTAAATTGATGTCGCTTGATCGGGGCCCCTTCAGTTATATTTTCTACGTCTACAGTCTACACCTTTGTTAAGCCGGCTCTGAGTAGATTTGTCTACAAATTTTACTGTTATTTCAAAATATTACTTTTATCGAGTTTAGTATTTTAGACTATAGCAATGGCATTAACTAAATGAACACACATGTGCAGTCTTGTTCATTGGAATAGCATTTCATCGGTGTTCTGAGTGCCATCATTGACAGCTCGTATAAAACAGCAATCAGTGTCGTTCTTCGCTCTTCTTTGCTCAATTGACTTATTTATAGTAACCATTTTAAAAATGTATTTATATTTTATGATAACTGCTACCATTATCGAATTATTTTTCCAAAATTCCAAACATATTCCCTGAATCACGTAAATAGATTTAGTAAGTGAATAGCGTTTAACTGAAAAAATTATAAACTATAACTTTAAAATAAGTAGCTATAAAATAAGATTTTATAAACAATTCAAATTCAATTGATACTATCTAATGTAATTTATTTATTATAATTTTTGCAATCATAATAGTTATTATTATATTATTAAGTATTAGTTGAAATTATTTTTATAATTAACTATTAGTATTATACAAATATAATTATTATTTTGTCTACATTGGAGTAAACAGACACAAATTTAATTTTTTATTACTATATATTATTATCTATTAACTGCAGAAACGTCCACTTTAAAATGTCATATTATTGAAAATTAATTTTAAAAAGTGCATAATATTCTTCCTTGACATAATATTATCTTATCGAGCATTTAAAATTAGAACAAGTGGCTTTTTAGATACTTACTTCTGATTTATATTGACAAACGTGGAAATATGTTATATAGAAAATTTTTCACAATATAAATCAGGCCCGTACCCAGGATTTTATTTCGGAGGAGAATAAAAAAATTTCGGGGTTTCCCTTCCGAAATTTCTTTTTCCACTTTAAAATATATCTATTTACCAATTTTACTTTCGCAATTCAAACTTTTCTTTCAAAAATGGTTTTTCTTTTGAACATTTCGGGGGGGGGGGGGCACGTGCCCCCAGGTGCCCACCCCTGGCTACGGGCCTGATATGAATCAAATTTATTCCCGAATAATAAATGAAAAGCGGAAAGGTTAGTCCGTTAGTCTAATCTAGAAAATGTTCTTGTGCTTCAATATACAAGTTATAGGTATGATTTAAATTAATTACTAAATTACTTACCTACTTGTTTTTTCGACAATAAATTAACTCTTCAAGAGCGCTTATAGAAGATAAAGTGGTTTTAGAAAATACTTTACCACTTAATATGTTTTATCAGCAAGAGATGACTGGAGAGATGACCTCTTTACTTTTTAGTACCACTTCATAAAAAAAGGTGTCTACTAAATAAACAAAATTAGCTATGATTTGTGAATCTTTTGTAATTTTATAAATTCACTGTTCTTAAATTTTCAAAATTTTGTGTTTCGAATTATTCTATGATGGTATTAATTCACTATAGAAAAAAAAAATTGTAAAATACCTACAAGTTCCGATAAATTTAGATTAGATATCATATTTTTCTTATATTCGGAAGTGGTTATTTAAGTACTATCTAAGAAAAGTTCGAAATACGATATCAGCAACTATTTTGGTTTATGACCTTTATCTGAGAGACTGCGTGGTACTTACAAAAAAATGAGCAAATTGTTTCTACGAATTACCTAACAATTAGAAAGAAATGTCGACGCTGTTATGGTTAAACTTCTATTTTTGTTGCGTTATGTCAATGTATATTACCTATTATTTTATCAGCGGCAAATAAATCAACAATTAATCAAGATTATTTTATATTCGCCAACAAAATACTAATTTTGTAAAAAAATTTATTAATCAACACCCTGTACATAACTAAAACCTACCACATAAACTATATTATAATGTTAATTAATTGATGATCAAACATAAACGTTGATCGTAAAATATACAAATCAAAAATTACAATTACTTTTATAAGAAATTTATAAAATAGTCCGATTTGCACAGATAACTCGTGTTATAAAAAATATTGATCACATGCTGTATTTAATATGTTCGTAGTAAGTATGCGATGGATTTGGGGATGATAACGATGTGGAAATTGCTGGTGAATTCAAATACGGTTTTCTATCACAGTGTAAGGGTTGAATTTGTCCACCAGCAGTACGCATAACTAAAATAAAAATTTTTTAAGTATAACAAACTATAAATTTCATATAAGTACAATTTCAAGATTAAAGTATAATTAAACAATAAAAACAAAAAATTTTTGAACGAAGAGAGCATTTGACTTGCAGTATTTTAAAAAAGATTTAGCTTTGAAAGTTTTGAATAAAACTTAAAAAATAGTTAAAATTTTTATCTTTTGAGTGCTAAATTTTGCTACTACATTTGAAGATATGTTTGCAAATTTTAGTTTTCCCATTTCCAAAATAATCTAAATTTGCTATCAATAAAAAGTTTATTAGGATAGCATCCTACAACTGATATATCAGAGAACATGTATTTTTTGGCAGGCGCCACACGACCACCCACTGGGTACGATAATGTGGCTGCCAAGAAATGTCAAATGTCACGTCAACTGTCTTGTAAAATAGTTAACTCTCTGATCTGGTTACTAAAACAATATATTAATTGACGACATTCAGCGAGTTTTGCATGGATAATTTGTAAATTACCTAAAAATTATAAATTTTGTACTTACCACTATTTGATGTGGAAATTGCCGTGGGTAATCCGTATTGATAATTAAACGATTCCGTATGGGGTGGTGTCAAAGCATCTTGTTGCTCTTGAACAGGACTAAGTTTCAAGTACGAAGATGTTAACGACGGTTCCGAATATGAAGGTAACGAACCAGGAGACGAACCCCAATCTCGATCACACTGCTGCTGATACACTGGATAATCATAACTGGTAAAATGCGGCGCCGTTACTGCAGGAACTTGCGCCGGTGTCGTCGGATAAGCACAAGTAGAAAAATCTTGCGACGCTACTATACTTTGGTGATCATATCCACTAGCCTGATTAATAATTCCACTCATGTTGTTACTAAAGAAGTTAACCGGATGGTATTGAGATTTCATTGTTTGACACTTTCGCCGAAATCCTCTGGGTCGCCTTCTGAAAGATCCTTCTTCAAACATATATTCACTTGCAGGATCGATCGTCCAATAATGTCCTTTGCCCGGCCTGCCCAATCCTTTCGGTAATTTTATGAAACATTCGTTTAACGAAAGATTGTGTCTTACGGAATTTTTCCATCCTTGATAAGTTCCTCGAAAAAAAGAAAATTCTCTCTGCAAGAAGCTGTAAATTTCACTAAGGGTTAATCGTTTAGAAGGAGATTTTTGAATAGCCATCACAATTAGCGCAATATAAGAATAAGGAGGCTTTTCCTGGCGTCGAATGCCCGATTTTTTTTCTGAACTCGAAGGTTTATTGGTTTCCACATCGGGTGCTGAACTTTCGGGTAAAACATTTTGGGTGTCCAGCAGAAGTTGTTGCTGCTGATCCGTTGACAAAATAACGCTGTGCTGGTTTTGATGAAGGTGCAAATGATGAAGATGATGTTGAATGCTGCTCACCGGTTGTAACTGTTCCGAACCACTAACTTCTGACAACTGTTGTTCCTTCATCATAGTATATGCAAACTTAATAGATAAACATTTACTTTAATAAGTTTAAACTAAATCCTTGTCCAAACAATTTAATTTTCAATGACTTAGTGCCTGGCGTCTTTATATTACAAACATTTAATACGCGTAGCAAGTTGTATACACAAATATTGTATATACAATTTATATACAAACACACGCGACGATTCGTACACAATTTACTTTTTTTATATACAAATGTACCGACCGTAAATTTAAATGATATTAAATGGTTTCAGTTGTTTGGTAACGCTCTTGGTAGAAGTTACTCTGAAAAATCACGATTACTTCAGGAGCTGTTGAAATCGAAGTGGTGCTCCTGACTGAATCAAGTGAACTGTAAAAGTAGTGACGTGTGTGCGTGGGATGAAACTTCCCGGCCCCCCTCACGTTGAAAGCTCTTTAAGACTGAAAAATTATTAAACGAAAACTTGTATGATTATTATTTTAATTCTTTAATAATTAATCATAATGTTTCTAATATAATTACCGTAATCAATAATACCAAACTTATTTCCGAAAAAAAAGTGATTTAATAAAAATTAAATCAACAGTCGACGAGTAGAATTGGATCAAGTTTTTATTTTTTATAAGTATAAAATTCAATTAATAATTTTTAAACATGCATTGTCATGCATTAACAAAATTTATCTTCGCATTACTCAGATTAACCAAATTAAAATTTGTGCAAAATAGGTACAACAATAATATATTATCATCATGCGATAACAATTTTAATAATTTTAGTCATTCATGGGAATATAATTTTTATCTATTTTCACGGTTACTTATCTAAAATATGTTACGGAATTTTTATATTCAGCAATAAGTTTACATTTAAAAGAATTTGATGTTTATATCCATATATCATAATATTATCGCTCACCTAAAAATTAACTTACATACCAACTCATCAAACTGGCATGCATTTAATAATTTTGCTGAAAGTTGGATTTTGATTATCTCATTTTTTACCAAGATAAAAAAAGGTCCAAATCTATTTTTTGCCACACAATAAATAATTTTTTTCGAGCTTTCAAATTTGAATGTAAACTAAATGAACGACTGAATAATTGGTTCAATGTAGGTGTTTTTGATATGTAAAATAAGGTATCCTTAGTATCCTATCTAAAAATAATCTGAACATGTGTTAGTTAAATGAAGAACAAATTATTTTTTAAGAGCTTTTGGGCGGGAGCTTCTAATTTTCAGGCGGAGCATACTGACATGTGGGTGGGCTCATTATTATATGTTACAGATGCAATATTCCCGAAGACACATTTTTTCTTCGGAAAAACTAGTATATACATTTTAGTTTTAATTTTAATTAAAATGAGCTGACAAATTAAATTTGATAGAGCTAACGAGATGACTCAAAATTTTTATTCAAAATATTTAATAGCTAAAAAAATTGAGATAATAGTTTATTGGTTATTGCCATAATGCAATCTGATGTATCTTATATCTACTTATAACTGATTGTGCTCAGTAAAAAGTATGTTGTCCCAGGAGGTCCACTACAATTTTTTGTTATATTAGCAAATTTATTACGCAGAATAACAACAAGACATATTCTGCGTAATAAATTTGCTAATGTAACAAAAAATTGTAGTGGACCTGCTGGAACAATTTTTTTTGTTAATTTAACAAAATACTTTTTACTGTGTGAGCCTTCATCTTTTCTTACAGAATCACCTAAGTATTTGATAAATTTTATCAACAATAATAAGTTATATTAATTGGCTATATTTGATTGTGTACCAAAAAATGTTTAACTGAATATTTTCTGTTAAAATTAGAACAAAAAATATATTCTTTCCTATACCGTCTACTGCTTGATGATGGTGCTTCAGTGCCATATATGTATAGCTATACCGTTCTTCAATTTCTTTTCAATCTCTCTCGTATTTGTCTCCCATCTTTTCTTCATTATTTGATAGATCACTTATTCTCCTTCATGTTGTACATTATACTTACGTTCCATTGTCCAACGTCCATGTTGAACCTGTTGGTTCAAACAGGGTCATAAATGTAGTTTCTAGGAAGGGCCATTTGACTGAAAAACAACTAAAATATTGAGAAATATAATAAATTAGGTAAAACGACAATTTTTCATATGCCTCTCTCTCTTATGGCCGTACTTGTTTGTATATCAATGTCTATTTTATCTTGAATTGAAAAAAGAAAACTTGAAATTAATAAATTTCAAAAAAATTGAATATTTCTACAGGGTGCTGGAATGAGTTAGCCGAACATAGGAAATTAATATGTAAAAACTTATTTATGCAAATTCCTGCTTCCCTAATTATTTTAGAGAAAAAATAAAAAACACAAAAATAATGCAGAAGTATAATCTACGAATAATAAGAGGATTAGATTTCATTTAGTTTTTACTTAAAAGGTATAAAAAATGTTTTTGAAATTGTTAAAAGTTTCATTTATCAATCCGATGGTCATGTAAGTTTCCATTGTAATTATTATTTGAAAATAGAAATTAAATTGAATTTATTACATGGCTAGTCCGATAAATGAAAATGTTAACAATTTCGAAAGCTCTTTTTGACCGTTTAAGTAAATGCTAGATGAAATTTAATATACTCTGTAAAATCGAGTAGTGCAGATCCACTAATTAAAGTTAGATAGAGCATTTTTAGATAAATTTACTTAAATTACACAGAAGATTTAGCTTTTTATTGGTTAGATGATTTCGAGTATCTTTTATTATATGATAACTTTCTCAAATTTATCAAAATGTTTAGATATTTATATTTCATCTACCTACTGGAAAAGATTTAATTTTGGTGATACATCAACTAAATATGAAATGATGAAACTGTATCTCCGTGTATCTCTGATGATTTTGATGATTTTCATCTTATATTTTACACCGTGTAGTCAGTGACGAATTGTAAAATTTGTTGTTGGGCCTCTCTGGGCCCAAAAGGTTTGCCGCCCCATAAATTAATTAAAAAAAACAAAAATTAATTTTTACTTGTTTTCTCAGTATAGGTAACGTTTATAAAATGCGCCCCAAGCTGAGCGCATGCAGTGGCGGTGCAGGAGTAGCTAGGGTCCGTAAGCAAATATACAAAACGGGCGCCAAAAACAACAATGTATTAATTTTGAATTGTGTATATTATTTAAAAATCTCTTTTTTGGGATTTACTACCTTTTATGGTCCCGGGCCCCAAGCATTGCTTACATTTGCTTATTGATATCACCGCCATCGCAATGAGCCTGATTTAGTGGCCTAAGTGCGCGTAGGAAAATCTTCCTGCCATCCTACCTAAAATCCATAATTCAGAAAAGTGCACTAGGGGGTATTCCATACCTTCGGATTACACCAATTCTTTTGTGACAAAAATAAAATGAGTTTTGAACTTAGCAGCAAAACCAGTTCTTTCCGATTCCAAAGCTCTAAACATTTAAGTCACAAAATAATTTGTGTAATCCGGGGGATTCTATGCACTCTTCTGGATTCTAGATTTTAGGTAGGAAGGCAGGGAGATATTCCTACGCACACTTAGGATACTAAATCAGGCCTATTGTACTACCTCCAATGTAGCGGCTCTCCGTCCTGTCACTCCTCAAGCCATCCTGTCTCCAGGATGAATTCGATCGAGACAGCTGCATTGGGATTGACTACTTTTTATGATCCCGGGCCCTTAAGCATTGCTTACATTCGCTTATTGATATCACCGCCACTGAGCGCGAGGGACGGCTTGCGCCACCCCTCGAAGCCTTCCGCCCCGGGCCATGGTCCTCTTGGCCCTGGGGTAAATACGCCACTGCGAGTAGTGTTATCGTTCGTAGTTATAATTCTGCACTATTTTTGTGTCTTTCATTTTTTCTCTAAAATAATTAGGGAAACATCAGGAATTTGCATAAATAAGTTATGTTAATTTCTTATGTTCGGCTAACTCATTCAGTACCCGGTATAAAATATTCTCCCAAAACATTAAATTTTTAGAAAAAAGTGGGTTTTTAAGAAAAACGATTTTCAAATTTTTCAGTAAAATTGAAATACTCTTGTTGGTCCCTTTGGAAATATTATTTAGATTTTTTATTTTAAAAGTTAAGTACGATATTCCACGTATGAGAAAGAAAATTAAAACAAAATCTACAAAATTACCAAATTGGTAGCGATTTTGCTGTTATGCTATAGGTACACCAAATTTTTGAGAAAAACAAGATTTAATTCCAAATACTTATTAAAATGTTGCTATTGGGCGACAGGACTTCTTTTATGGCAAAAAGATTCGGGTCTCCTTATTTTGTATAAACAACCACATGTTTTAGCAAAACTGATTTCTGGAACATGAAATCCATGATTTCCATGATGGAACATGATTTGAAATAGATTCAGTGAAGTCGGAATTTTTAATTTCCGAGTTATATAAGTATGAATTTTAAACTTCCGAGTTATAAATTGGAATTTTAAACTTTTTAAGTAGTTATAAGTAAAACTAGAAAATAATCGAGTTATAAATAGAAATTTTCAACTATCGAGTTATAAGTGGGAATTTAAAATTTTTAACTTACAAATTTTAAATTTCGGAGTTGCAAGTCAAAATTTTTAAATTCTAAGTTGTAAGTCAGAATTTTAAACTTCCAAGTTATAAGCTCGTGTTCGGAACGGAAATTTCACTTTCAATTTATTGAAATTTTATTTCGAAATCGACGAATCACGTATTTAATATTATAACGCATTTTAAAAATTGTACCTAAACCAAATTTATGTTTAATTGGTTCCTCAAAAACTACCCACTTACTGATGCTTAGAATTTTTGGATTATTTTGTGTGCATTCGCAGTTTCAGTATTAGATTATAGTCTACATTATTATACTTATTATACAAAATTTCAAAAATATCAAACAACATTTTTTTTAAACTTAAAAATGAACCACTATATGCGTCGCTTACTAAACACGTGTAGATTTTAGACTTTTTCTAAGAATAAAATTGGTATTTTTTGTGGCTGTATTTGTTCCATAATTTTATTTGATTAAAATTAGTATTATTTTTTCATATTGTCCCATTTTCATATATTTTAATCCAAATTAGAAATTTTGTTTAAGGGGTTGTCCTTTAATCACGTGAGGGTCTAACAGGGGGGGATAACATCACGATTGATCACGATGGGGGGGGGATGTTGTGACAATCACGTGTGTATTTTCTTACAACCACGTGAAATCTCGAGCGAGCAAATTTATGCCTAAAAAGCAACATAACAACAATATTTAGCTCTCAGCTGGCTTCCGGCACTGGACCTTGTGACGCCTCTCGTCGCCCCGCTGTCCGCAGCCTGTACTCGCCGTCTGTACTTAAACAAAATTTTCAAAAAAAAATACATGTGATGTTGAGTAGGGGGGGTAGGGGTAGTCTAAAACCTCACGACGTATCACCAAAGGGGGGGGGGTAAAAAAAATGGCATAAAAAAACCTCACATGATTAAAGGACGACCCCTTATCTATGGTACAACGTACAACAGTATTATAAGTATTTTTCTAAGTTTTTTTTTAATTAAAGATACAGAATCAGATAAGCAAAGTGAAATTATAAATTGATTTAAATAAATAAAGCTTATTAGTTATTAGTTATTACCAGTAAGTGCTATATTAATATGAATTAGTAAAAACTTATGTAGAACCAACGCCAGTGGAGTGGTACTTTTATATTTCATAATATTGAATTACAAGGTACCTAACCAAAAGCTTTTGTAACTACCAGGTCCTACCCCCTCCCCAAATTAAAGGGCTTGATACCTGTAATTCACGGATTCTCAGTACCTACCTCAGTACCAGTAAATTAAGTTGAAATTCAAAATTAAATATTAATAATTATCTCAGATTGAAAAGTATACCTACAATATTTTTTAAATCCAATATTATGTTTCACACCGCCATTTATGTGTAGATATAAATTTCTACAAAAAAGAGATTTCACAGGTGAGATTATTTTGAATGGTAGGAGTATTAATAGTATTTTTAAAATAACCCCTTCCAACGGAAGTTAAATTTAAATGTAAAACAGACCATATTTCTGTTTTGATGTGTTATAAATCCCGCCTACTCTAGACTACGAATATTTAGAAATAGGTAAACAATGGCGAACTTGAATTTCTTATGCAGCTTTATTACATCACGATTCACGATAGTGAGTGTAAAGAACGAAAATTTTTGAGTTTGATTTACGGATTTTTCGGAATTTCTTATAGTTATACTCTTCTGCGAATCTAGACGCTGCTGACGAATCCTATCCAATTAATAAACTACTCCATTGCTCTATTTTGAAAAATCACTCCAAACACCGTCGATTACATCTCGAGCATTGAGAATAAAAACCACCACAATATTTCGACAATAACGGAATCTTTTACAATTAACAAAAATGTGTGACAAAATATTGCATAATATAGAAAGGATTTGTTTAATAGCAATGAAAGAATAATATTGAAGAGTTACTTGTAAGTCAGAGAAAAAAGATTACGGAAAAAAGTTCAATAAGCATAAGTTTTTAGATTGGTAAATATTTAGCTAGATAATTTTATGGAAATGCTGCAGTTTTTCAGCTGAACTATATTTCTGCAAAAATTTACAATAAGAGTTAATTTATAACAATTAGAGAGAATTTCTAAAACCATACTTAGATCAAAAGTCTTTTTGCTCTTTATTTTAATAACCACACATATCTATAAAATTTGTTATTTATTAAATTTTTATTAAATTAATTTTTTTAATTAAAATTTCAAATTTTTTGTAAACTTGATGCAAAAATCTGAGCTTTATTGGACTGAGAAAAGTGACTTGGTAATTGGTAAATTTAATTTGCTACTTAAAAATTATTTAGAGCAACAAATATTTAGTTGTTTTCTTGTTTTAACTTATCCTTTTTTATAGTTTAGGCAAGTAATGCAAATTCGTTGTATGAAATAACTTTGTTTTGTTGTTTAAAAATAATTTATTTTGTTTTACTTGCAAATGCTTTTATGTCTAAACAAATATGGGTTTGTTGAATAATAGTATTCTATTTTAAGTTTTCATGCAGTATTACGTTGAAAACTGTACAATTTCAAATTTGCTAGAATAAGATTATAGGGATTTCCTGAGTTAATATCAGTGTTTATATTATATTTTTTAGTTTTATGTTTTATATAGTGAGTTATTATTTCATCTTACCCGCTGTGAAAAATGATTTGTCGTCGTAACAAAATCGGTAGTAACTATAGCCTCAACTGAATTTTTTGTTGCTACAACTAATTTTATGCTGTAACAACAAATTTTTGTTTGTTTGGAAAAAAGATTTTATTCTGAACATAAAAGACTTTGTTATGGTAGCAAAAAATTTTTTGTTACAGCCAAAAAATTCGGTTGAGGCTATAGCTACTAACAACTTTGTTAGGGCGACAAATTTTTTTTCATAGTGCTGAAAAGAAATCGTCACTAAAATTGGTACTGCTTTTTGTGTTGTAGCATAAGAGTTACGACACGAAATAATAAAAGATATCTAACCAAAGCAAGGTGTGTCGAAAAAGCATTAGCGATCTCAGTTGCAGAATACAAATTAATCTTTCCTGTACAGCAACAGACGAAGAAGAGAGACAACTAGACTTGCATACTTTGTTATTGTCTCTGTTATTAAAAGTAACATCTTATATTAGTTGATATAAACAAAGATTATATCCAACAAAAACCGATTACTTGAGATAGATCAAAAATTAGTTAAGCTTTTATAGCTATACTAAAAAAATTAAATGCTGTTAATAAATAATGTTTGCTATGTTGACCAATTTTTTTTGTATGTACACGAGATCATTCTTTTTTTTATTCGAAATTTGAAACATGTTTAATTAAACATTTATATAAGATATGTGAATTTATCTAAAATTGAAGACTAAAAAGCAATTTGACATTTATTTCAAAGAATTGGCCAAAAAACTATGCATAGTAAGTACAGTAGGTTAGTCCATTTGTGTCAAATGTTTAACTTTTCCAAAGCAAAATAACTTTTCTTATTGTTATCACTACTTATTATACATTTTCCCTCTACCCACATGAAAAACGAATGCAGTTTACTGACAAAATTTTATTAAAATGTACGTAGGGAAACAATTTTTTATAATTATCATTATTTCACATATACGATATTTTTTTACTTTTCAAACTTTGAACGTTACTTGAGGTTATACTTTGTACGTTAGATCTATTTTGCAATTTTTTAGACTTGGTTGTTGGAAACGTATGCCAAGATAAGGGAAGTTTGTCGTATTCTGCCAGGACTTTATGACTAGAAATTTTTTTGTTATTGCAAATATAGAGTACATAGGATTAGGGGCGGATGGGCTCGACGTCTTCGGCTTGGGAAAAATATGAATAATAATTAATAGATAACATTTTTTCTGTAAAATATAGTTTGCATATAGCAGCGAATTCCCGATCGGCCCATTTGCCACTGCTTAGGATGTTCATGAAAGCATATCAAAATTTCAGGTTTGACGATGTATACAAAATATCATCCGTTTATGAGCATATTTGGGTGGTTCATCTGTCGCCTATTTCTGATCGACCTATTGTTATACCAATTACATAAACAATATATTAAAAAATATGATTTATGCTAAGATTCATCAGAAAAAATATTTTGATTTGGCAACATGACTTATTACGATTGATTAGTTTACATCTCAAATGCTCGTGATATAGTCCAGGGAAATTTGACTTTTCCTACGAAATAAGTGGTGGACAGCTGAAATTTTACAGAAACGTTATTTTTGTGGTTCTAAATAAGAACTGAAGTTCCCCATCGATTCGAGTACCGCTAACAATTCTACGCAGGGTCAAAGGTTGTAAAAATAGGTTTTCTGCGAATATCTCTTTAGCCGTTATTTTTATGGAAAAAGTACAAGAGATCAAATTTGTATCTCTCAAAATTGTCTACAAAAGACATTCATATATTTCTTCTGTGCAATTAACTGTTTCGACAGTAATTCACTTCGTAGAATCAGAACTTTTCAAAAATTTTCTCTTGAAATGTATACTCCTGTCGTTACCACCTTCGAAGTTGAGTACAAGTCACGTTTTTTTAAATGCGGTTTTCTCGATAGACCTAATCCACATTGTTTTAAATCAAAAGCCATCCGTAGTTTCTATACATTATCAACAACATAATGAACTGCAACACCTTCTTGAGATATTTTCAAGATTTTAAATAATCAGAATGACACAGAATGATAGTATGATAATAATTCGCCGTATAACTGCCTTTGCAATTTCATCTGAAACGATTTTCTACTGCTTTTTGAAGGCATTATGACGACCATTTACTTTGTTTTCATTTCCTCATTCGCATTTTTACCACATTTAAAAACCATATTTAAGAAAAACGCTCCTTGGTACTCAACTTCGAAGGTGGTGACAACAGGAGTATACATTTCAAAAGAAAATTGTTGAAAAATTCTGATTCTACGAATTGAATTAATGTTGATACAGTTAAGGGGCCGTCCTTTAATCACGTGAGGTTTTTTATGCCATTTTTTTACCCCCCCTCCCCCTTGGTGATACGTCGTGAGGTTTTAGGCTACCCCTACCCCCCCTTCCCAACATCACGTGTATTTTTTTTTTTAAATTTCTATAAGTAGTGACAGCGAAACAGAAGGCCGCGGGCAGCGGAACGACGATTGGCGTCATAAGGTCCAGTGCCGGAAGCCAGCTGAGAGCTAAATATTGTTGTTATGTTGCTTTTTAGGCATAAATTTGCTCGCTCGAGATTTCACGTGGTTGTAAGAAAATACACACGTGATTGTCACAACATCCCCCCCCCATCGTGATCAATCGTGATGTTATCCCCCCCTGTTAGCACCTCACGTGATTAAAGGACAACCCCTAATTGAACAGAAAAAGCATATAAATATTTTTTGTATGCAATTTCGAGAGCTACAAATTTGATCTCTTGTACTCGTTCCATAAAAGTAACGGCTAAAGAGATATTCGCAGAAAACTTAATTTTACAACATTTCACTTTCAGTTTTTATTTAGAACCCCAAAAGCAATGTTTCTACAAAAATTCAGCTTTCCGCCACTTATTTCCTAGAAACGCCTTTTTTTGATCTAATTTCCGTGGACCAAACGGAATGTTATTTTTTTGATTCTTATATGTGCATGACATGAAATAAATCGAAAAATATACACGAAGCTCTTAAACTATTAATACTTGCATATCAAAATGTCTTCTCAAATGAGTTACCGAGTATTTATTCTAAAAATTTCCATTTCTAATATTTGCGAAAAAATATGGCAGCATCAAACTGAACCAATTTTTATATTAAAATAACTAATTTTTTAATGAGTCAAGACTGAATAGGCAGATTTTGTAAGACAAAGAAAGACATATTATTCATGGTGTAATAATTATATTGCATTTTCTAGAATGTTGATAAAAAGCTTCTTTTTATCTTATTTGATAGTTTGACATTTTGAATGAGGAAAAGTGTGTATTTCTAAAAGAAATTCCTTTGAGAGAAGAAACCATTTACTGCAAAGTTCAGAGCACTGCGGCATTGAAAAGTCCTTTAATCTTAAACATTAAACAAAATGTCTTATTCTGCGGTGGACCTCCCAAGATGTCGCGGCTTCTTTTTAGCATATAACCCAAATTTAAAATAATAAACATTATTTTCATAGGTAGTAGTACTAATTATTATCTTATAGTGTTTTTTAAATATAAATCTTTTGCAATACATTAATTGATAAAAGCCGTTCTATGTATTTAGTTATGAAAATAAGTGCGATGTTTGTTTAATCGAAGTTGTCTTATAAATGCCGCAAAATGAAATTTAATGCAGCGTTAGCGTTAAATTAGCAATCATGTTTATAAGAAATTGCTTATTGGAAATAAATAAATATTGCAGACTGCGTGTCTGCTTTACAATTTTGTTTTTATTTCATATGACGTGTAATAATTATTTCACATGTGTTGGGTATTTATTTTAAATATTGGCCATAAAGTGGTCAAGTGATGATCGACTGAACAAGGTTCTATTAAGCACAAAATTGTAAAATTATAGACAACGTAAAAACTTCCACGAACTTCCTCTAGTAAAGTCATAAAGTGAGTCATAAAAGCAAAATTTTAAGTTGAAAAAGGAAAATGAAAAGTTAACTGCAACATGTGCATATTTAAACATAAATATTGAGATATCGAATAACAAATTTTACTGGCGCTCTAAACCACCCATGATGGTAATATTTCCGAATTGGGTTAAAAGGATAGTTGACCCCCTAACGGGCCTAACGTGTGTAAACTAAACACTAGAGAACACCGATAAGTACGCTTCTAGTTTTACAAATAAACAATCAAAAACTTATTCATTGCAAATAAATTAAATAATTAGTAGGTATATACATTAATTTTTTATAAGTGTTGTACTATATACCTATCCTAATATTTAGCTATCATTAATAGCTGGTAAGCATTATAATAATCACAATATTACACTGGCGTTTACCAAAAAGCTTTGCCGCCTCCCAACTCCCTCAACCCCAAAAAACATTATTATAAATATTACTGAACATAAATAAATAAAAAATTTATTTTGTACAAAAAAAGTGTGTTTATATACAGGGTGCTGAATGAGTTAGCCAAACATAGGAAATTATCATGTGAAAACTTATTTATACAAATTTCCTGCTTCTCTAATTATTTTAGAGAAAAAATTAAAGACACGAAAATAATGCAAAAATATAAACTACGAATGATAAGAGCATTAGATTTCATCTATCTTTTGGTTAAAAAGTCAAAAAATGCTTTTGAAATTGTTAAAATTTTCATTTATCGGATTGGCCATAAAAGAAATTAAATTTCAATTTAATTTTTATTTTCAAAAATAATTACCTTGGAAACTTACATGGCCAATCTGATAAATGAAACTTTAACATTTTTTTGTGACTTTTAAGTAAAAGCTGGATGAAATTTGATGCTATTATCATTCGTAGCCTATATTTCTGCAGCTTTTACATAAAAATGATCAACTAAAAATTAACATGCATTATCATTTTATTTATATTAATTTACAGGGCAACTTACAACTGTTGAAAATAACTTAAATGTCTTAAATCCTGCAAACTATCCTCAAACAGCTAAGAAAATAGATTGTACTGTATACTGACGGCTTTCTATGCGTGGTAGGTGTGACACTTGCACAACTGTTGAAATGTGAAGCTAGATTTAAAACTACATACCTTCTTCTCCGAGAAAAGTGCGATTTTTAACCATCATGACTAAGAGAGTAAGTAATTATCTCAAAAAGTGAAACAATGGATTGGATTTACCATGTTAAACTGCAAGTTTAGACTGATTTGCATTGGTTGCATAGCAATCGACATGGTGCTAAATTTCTCAATGCAAAATTTACCGGGTGAAAACCACACCCTGCTAAAATTAAATTGATGATAGCCGCCAGCGCTACTAAGTATTCCAAAAGCTAGAATGGGAAATAGTAACTTAGTAAATAGTAATACAATCACTAATAGATACCTATTCTACATTTTATGTAGGTAACAATAGTATTAGTGACAAAAGAAATAATAAGATGAATGCATTTTATAATAACCCTGACAAGCAACACGAATTAGCATTAGTGATCTTGAAGGTCTGTTTCCTACTTATTCTCTTCATAATACTATTAATTATTATTAAACTTCCTTGAAATTTTCATTAATAGTATTTATTACTCGCAGACTCTGCCGATATATTTTAACTTCATAATAGTTTTCATAGCATTAAAAACTTCAACATAACAAGTTAAATCAAATAA
This sequence comes from Cantharis nigra, assembly GCA_958510845.1. Classification (NCBI taxonomy): domain Eukaryota; kingdom Metazoa; phylum Arthropoda; class Insecta; order Coleoptera; family Cantharidae; genus Cantharis; species Cantharis nigra. Next base: position 63,935,503 of record OY294028.1, read on the forward strand.
CATAATAGAAATTATATTTGAGCTTTCAGCAAAGGTTATCGCTTTCCTGAGAAATTTATTTATTTTTATTTATTTACTTATTTATTTCTATTTTATTATTTGATTTAACTTCTTATGTTGAAGTTTTTAATATTATTTATTCTCACAAATTAAGATTTATATATTTACAAAATAGTTTTCTATACACTTTGGCTAGCACTTTTTTCTCACTTATTCTCGTCAAATGACCCAACTCTCTCAACTCCTGGTTTATTATTCTTCTCCACCACTCGTCCACATTCTTTTCTGTGAGATAATTACGTTTAAAAATTAATTTTACCCATGATTTTACCATTATAGACATATTAGTTTGCAATTTTTAAACTATTAAAAAACATTTGGGGCAGACCTAATTTTAATTTTATATTAAAACATTGTTATTATTTGTCGTTCTAGCTGATACTGTTTCTTCTGTTCGCTTTAATCCTTACCTATAGTACTAGTTCTACTAGAAAGAAATTTCAAGATTAGTTAGAAAAGTTTCCGGATCTAAAAGATGAGGTATAGTACGAGACTACAAGAGGGCACAAAGAAGGTGACGGATTTTAGTTTTTTTGCTTACAGCTTGAAAACGGTTAAACCTAAGTCAATAAGTAATTTGGTACCAAATTTAAGCTAATAAAATTTTTACAAGAAATTTCCTACTTTTCATATTTTATTTTGCTGGGTTTTACTAAAATTTTGTTAATATGAATGTGATTTGCATCTTTATTGATATAAAATAAGACAATGAGGCCGACGACGGTTGCGGTCTTTGGAGTTTTAGTAGTATGTTTGTTAGTAATACTCAAGAATTATTTAAATAAAGTTTCAGACTTCAAATATTAAAATAAATCTTTGTAAATAGCGTTTGAATATGTATGCATTGCTCACGAAACATTTATGTATTATATGTGGCGCATTAATAAATAAATATATTTTCCATGATTTAACTTTGGTGTTTTTGTGACTATACCTATTCTTTAATAGGCCTTTATTAAGTTATTACTAATTAAGTTGTAATTTATTAATTATTATAAATTGTAGATAGATACTCAAAAGAGTAGCCAACTTCAAATTTATTCAAACTATTTTAATATACTTAATATTAATTTTTAATTATAATATAGTAATGCAATATATTAAAAAATCTTAACGTACCTATACGTCAAGTACATTTATAAACATAAATATAATCACATTTTTAATCGAATTGGAAATGGAACATGATTTTGGTCATTTATTTACTTTATTACTGCTGCGATTCAAAAAATATGTGTTACTGAAGCTATCCAATTCATCTCAAAAACTTATTTAGAAAATGTTGGATAAAACGCTCGGTTCAAATGCTTTAAGAATTATAGCTGCAGCATTACCATTTAATTATTAATCAATTAAATTCAATACACTTGTACTTGAAACAAGAAACGTTTTTAAATAAATTTTGTAGTTATAAAAAATGTATTTTAAAGTGGGAATTAATTTGTAGGAAATTGAATTAATTGTTTATAATACAAATTGTTCCTATTTCCTAAATACTGTTTTAGAATTTAGGTATTTATCTAACTAGCTCATCCGAAGCCGATATCTCCAAGAATCTTAACCCTGGAACTGCACACTGGGGTCTCAGAAACCCTAAGCGTCATATAAATTAATGCCACATGAGCTGTAAGGTTAAAGAAAATCCATTCTTGTAATTTAAGTTCAAAGTTATCTGAGTAGGCGTGAATATTCGTAGGTGCCTTTTAGTCATTAAGCGAATTACAATAATTGAAAATAAATTTTTATGGGTATCTCAGACCCCAGTGTGTAGTTTACGTAGACTTTAAAATCTAACATTAATTTACTTTTATGGAATATTAGCTTTATTTACCGTCAAATAATTACTGATTTATATCAAAGTGAGTTTTAAAGATATTATGACTTCATTATAAACATAATTTTAACAAATTTTAAAATTTTAAATTAAAAAAAATAACAAGCTATGCTGTGGATGTCAACAGCAAAGTTGAGAAGCTTGGCTAATAGTAGTCAGCACATTTTTTGGCAAACTAAAATGTTTTTTTGTTAAAGGTATACCATCTCAATAACTTTGTCAATATATAATTCATTTAATAAATTTACTTTTTTTATAATAAAATGTTGAGCATAATTTCACACAATTTATCCCATTTTTCAAGTTTTTAATAATAATTTGATCAAAATGGACGAAAAATTACTATCTAATATATCCTACGTACTAAAGCAGTATTGTTAAAGAGTACTAAACAAAAATTTTGTTTAAATTGGTTGTTTACTTTAAAATATCATAATAACAATATTGGGGTCTCTAAAACCCAGTGTGCAGAACACGTTACAAAAAATAAGTGGGAAGTTCCAGGGTTAACATTTTAACAGACGATTTGCTTGAATGCTTGAATTATTAAGTAACGACTTGTTGACAATAAAATCTTTCAATATGTAGAAAATACTTATTCATGTATTGTTACAGTTGTTGTTCTACGAAAAATAACTAAAATTTACAAGAAATAATTCTTGTCAACAATCTCACAAATTTTTCGAATAAGCTATGGTGATATTTTTTGCTATTGTGACGATTTCTTAAGTAGGTAGTAATAAAATAAGTAAGTAAACTTTTGTAAAAAGAGTTAAATGCCTACTTCCCTTGCCATGTAATACATACATTAATATCCAAAAATAAATTAAAAATAAATAGGTAGGTAGATACTTGAGTTGATTTGAAAAATTATTTTCTGTCGTATTTTGGATGTCAAAGTATACCTATACCTCAAAGTTTTATCATCAGAGTATAAATTAACTGATAAGGCAATAAACCATATAAATTAGTTACTTATGCAAAAAGTCAAGTTTTTTGAGGGTATAGGTAGTTTGGTTTTAAGTGGATCACAGCAAACAGGCATTGGCATTGCTAAGCAGGTCAAATAAAAACCACATGTAAAGTAAAAGATATGAACCAGATTTCAGGTATTTTGTGGTATTGGCAGACAAGTGAAGAGGTGGCTACCGAAAACAAACATTGATAATTCAAGTAGGTGACAGACATGGGATAAGCGGAACACGAAATTTGTCCGATGAAGGGTGCATTACGTAAACTGTTACTAAATAGACGGTAAACATACGTACAGTGCTAATTTGTTACAACTTTTTATTGGAAGTTCCTACGTCAAACTAATTAAATAAGAAGCCAATTTAATCTTTTATAAAAAAAAGAATATTAGTCGCACTTCCGACAAGTAGGTTATTTTACATATAAAATTAATTTAAATTTATTATTCGTTATAAACAAGTTTTAATTAATTAGCAAGTCTTTCGTTGAATCACTTAGAAATGTTTACGTTACTGCTTCTCAAAATATAATCGTTCAAAATTTTGCTGCCGTTTGTTTGGGGTATCATTAATAATAATCTTGTGCTCCTCTTTTATGCACATTATTTTATATTGACATTATACAAACCAACGACATTGAATTTAAGACATGTAAACAAAATGTTATTTTGTAGAACATCCGTGCCGACAGCGTGTGGTCCATCACATTCCCAAGAATCGTTTTCATATTTATTTATCCAAGGCGCAATGCAGCCTCCAAGTGTATCCATAAATTTCCTGAAAGAATTTATTGCCAAGAGCGTTCTATTTCACACAACTTTTATAATACTAGATATGTTAAAATTTTAATGCTTTGTTCTTTTAATAGTTTAATTGCGTTAGTTGATTAATTATATCGTAAAGTTACGTTTTATCATTAATCAATTCACTAAATTTATGTTCCAGCAAAAATTTCTACGCTTTTTCTCATCTAAGCAAATCGAAACTATTTCTTTTAAATAATAAATTTAAGGTACCTACCCATTATACCTAACCCACTGTAACCATCTAACCCTATGAACGACCCGGATGCTATAAATCGTTAAATTTAAATATAGCAAAAAACTTAAAAGAGAAGATATTGTTTACATCTATCAACACTTTAGCACATCTTATAAGCTCTTCATTCATTTTCTTTGTAGCATTTCAGATTTTGAGAAACGAATAACGTAATTTTTAAGGTTTACAACTTGACGTAGTTATTACTAGAATAAATTTTATTAACTATAATAAATGTATTGTATTACAAGGTTATTTGTTAAACGACAATGTAAAAAAGACTGCACTCTTCTTACATATTCTTTATTGATACTTAGGGTGAAGCACTTCGATCATAAACGATTATTATTGGACACAGTGTCTAAATAATATTGTAATAAAATTAAAATCAATCACATGACTTCCACTTAATCCAACATAAATCAGTAATAGTACTTAAGTATTAAGTATTTTTATTGAATTATTAATTATTATCAATAATTAATTATAAAAAACAGTAAAATAGGAATACGGCAGACTAAATAATAATATATGAATTTAAAATAAATATTTATAATATAGTAGGAGATAAAAGTATAATATAATCTATTATGACATTAGCAGTGAATGATTATTTCTGTACTACCTAAATCTGAATCTGATAAAATCGGATTAAAATTGAATATCGAAAAATGCAGTATCCTATAGCTTTGTAAGAAAATTCTAATTAAAATTATGAGAATATCGTTTTTAGCCATACCCTGACATATTGGTTAGGACAATTGGCAAGAGAACAACGACTCATACGATCACTCATCCAAGTGGGAACCGCACGGCCTTTGAAGGCACTACTTCTTCATCTCGATGCTTTTAACGCAAAAAGTTTATCTAGAATCTAAAAAAGATATTTTAGAAATGTTGATTACCCCATATAAACTAATTATGTTGAATGGATTAATCTAATTCCCATAGTAAATTCATTATGACATTTTATAATAATAATATTAATTATTGTAAAGCGTTTGCGGAATTAATATGCTGCTGGTCAAAATCAACCAAAATGCGACTATTGCTTCAATGGGCATTTTCATTTTGCTGCCATTTTCATACATCCATACTTTCAGTCCACACATCTTGGAATAATTTCATAGTTTATTTTTATATTTTATACTATATTTGTAAAAGTCAAGTAGATCATTTGAAATTATCAAATGGATTACTTAGTGACTCGCGGATCATAGGTTGTCGACACCTGCTCTAGAATAATATAATAATTTATAATCAAATTTCTAATTTAACAAAAAAATACTAATAATCGTTAGAGTTACATAAAAACCTCACTCGCTCCTTCAGTTCAAGAGGCAAGGAGGCCTCAGCCTCTCCTAAAATTCTGAAATATTAAAAATTTTAAAGAAATGTGGATTATCTATCGTGAAATAGATAGGTAGATAAAAGATAAACACTTCTTTTACAATACATACAAATACCTCAGCCTAGGGCAGCGAGGTTTTACTGATTACTCCAAAGAGAATTCTCATCATCAAGCACATATTAACCCGCAATGTTCTTGTATCGATTGAAATTTACGCATAAATATATGCAGCTATCAATTTAACGCGAGAATGCAATAATAATATTTTTCTGGCTTCTAGCGCATAAGAAGAATTCAATTCTTCATTTCATTATGTATCCAACATAGTACGTAGTTAAGTCTCAGCCATTTCTATAAATCATACGATTTTATATACCTACCCGTAAATGTGTAAAATGCCGTAAAAATGGCATCATCCTATCCTACATAATTTAATTTAAATTCAAATAAAGTTGTGGAAATCATTAAAATTCTAGAGATTGCACTTATTTAGAAATCATTGGAATCTTTTGAAAATCCTTAGAATTTTTGAATTCCTGAGACATCTTTAGAATTTCTTGAAATTTACTAGAATTCCTTGGAAACTTTTTGAATCCCTGGAAATTCCTAAAATTCAGTGGAAATCCCTGAAAATCTTTGGAATTTCGAGTCCGGTGTATAACATTTTTTCGAGATATTTAACTCTTAGATTAGCGTCCATAAATGAAAAAGCCACGAGCCACCACTGCTTTTTACCAACCCCAAAATATATATCCAACCACCTATCTATATCCCTGTAACGAATTGCACATCAGTCGAGGTCCATATCACAGTTGTGTTGTACACAGCAGCGAATCCAGGCAATAATTACCATTACCATAGCGGAGGGAGACAAAATAAAAATTTATTAACTATACGAAAAATAAAAAGTAGTAGCAATAACAAGTAGTTGTAGTAGTAAGTTCTAAGGGAGGGAGGGAATCGCCCCCATCGCCTTAAGAATATTTGTCGGATTTACATCGGTTACCGAGTAGTAAGCGTGTAAGCTAGATAAAAATATAAAATAATTATTATGTCTGAAAATAATATAAAAATAAGTTCACTTTATGCCAATCAAATCAATTATCAAAATTAAATTAAAATTTAATTAGAATTAAAATTTTTAAAGTAAAAAGCAAGTTAAAAGTTAAAAGCAATTGTCCAGTGCCCCTCAATTGCAGGATTTTGCTAACAAAAATGGTTTAATTAAAAATACATGAGTACTGTTTGATAATATAAAGTCTTGAATTTACAGATTTAAAAATAATACAATTTTTTTTCTTTATTAATTTCAGTATTTTATAATCTGCTAAAATTTTAAATATAAAAATTAAACATTAAGTAAATTATTTGTCAATATAAAAGAAATATGCTGAAAACATTGAAATCTTCGTAGGATTTCAATATTTGATTTGCTAGTTGGTCCTCAAAGTTGGATACCGTAAGTATAAATTGATTTCAGTACCCCTGCAACCAGTGCCATTTTGTAATAATATGTTATATTAAATAATCATCAGTAATTTTTTTGGAAAACGGAATCAAATTGCATAAATGAACGTACGTGGATACCTAAAAAAATCAAATTCATTAGATGATAGATTCAATTAATGAGGATACAATTTTTTATCTGTTATAGTAGCGCTGAATAGATGAATATTTTATTTTAGAAATTTTTTCAGTTCAGAAAATACACATTCTTCGCACCTGTTACAGAATATTTCATTCTGTAACAACCGTTACAGAATGACTATATTCTCACATCTAAGAAATATTAAAACCTGGTAGTGACATCTATTAACAAGTTGTTTTACCAGTTTTATAACGCCAACTGTCAAATTGGTGTTCGCGTATTACAAGAATTAGCACTGTTATAAGTATTAGCACTGCGTATCAGTCGTATAGAAAGTATAGTCTGGAACTCGTTTGGAATGTCTATTCTGCACTCGTGGACCGTCACCCTCGCCTAACGGCTCGGGTGACAAACTTTCCCCTCGTGCAGAATATGCCAATTCCTAACTCGTTACAGAATATACTATTCAACTTATAGTCGATTGTTGTAAAATATATCAGCACACAAGTAAGAATTTGTTTGATAATTTGTTATTATCATTTGTTAACTTATCTTTGAAAACTCATAAAAAGAAAACTGTTTCACTTCTTCAGTTAACAACTCTTTGTTTCATAAATAATTATTATTTTCACATTATTTGGCTTATATGAGTACTAATTTCATTCAGAGGCGTTTTTAGGCTTTAAGGCGGCTTAGGCTAATAATCAATCGGCACCCCCCCTCCGGCTGTGTGTATCGAGTACCTATGCTTATTTACTAAAAGAGACATGTTTAATTAATTTTTGAACATTTGGCATTTTAAAATACGGGATTTTTACACTTTTCGGGATAGCAGATCGGCGGCGTCTAAAATTTCAGGCACCTCTTAGAATTTGGCGCCTTAGGCTTTAGCCTTTTTAGCCAATAGTGTAAAACGTCCCTGATTTCATTCCCCATTTGTTTAAGTTGAAATTTAATCTAATAATTGAATAAGTAAATAATAATAAGTAATTAATTCATAATACAAATTTTGATTTTTATTAAAAGACGTGATAGTATTAAATTAATTTTTCTTAAATTTCTCTTCAAAATAATTGTTGGGGCTGTACAAATACACTTCAAATTATATAGGAGTATATCTTTATTTTATATATCACATAATATATGATATACATATGTATAAAGCAATATAAATATTTAAATAACTACTTTTGTTTGTATTTGATACGCGCAACTGGTGTGACACAGGGTTGAGCAAAGTACACCTATGTGTATTTAAAATACAACAGTACCTACATTGAATATAGTATAATTATGTATTAAAAATACAGAAGTCAACCCTTAATCGCTATCTTGTGGTCACTGAGACCGCGTCAAGTTTTAATTTAAGCTTATTTTTGCCTCGTTCTACATTTGTAATTTATTTTTAATTGTTATTGAATGTTAATATAATGTTAAAATCAATTGCTTTTTAATTTTTTCTGGCTTACTAGAATACCAAATAAAACATCTGTTGCAAAAAAAATTAAAAAGTTAGTTGAGTTGTTCGTGAGTTAACGAGAGAAATAAAACGCGGTCTCTGTTACCGCACAGTAGTTACAGTGTAACAATTTATTTGACGTTAGTTATTAATGGTTAAAATGGATTTTGTAATAAATTATGTATTTAGAATATAAAATACCTACAAAATATAAAAGTAAAAATATTTAAAATACTATATGCGTATTTGTATAACAATGTCTAAAAATTGATGTAGGTACACTTTACGACATGATTATTAATGATAATCATGGACTTCTAAGTAAGATAATAGTTTACAAACTAAAAGTTGGTAATTCTTAAATTTCTTTCAGTTATAGAAGTTTGGTTATAGTATACTTAGCTTATCTTTACCACTATTATTATTTATCATTCTGAACTTTTAGACCACGATAAGCAAAATTAATATAGAGAAAGTATAACTGGAAAGCAATAATTACTTTATTAAATAATAGTTGTGGTTCAAGTGGAGTAGTAACTAAGTTTATGGTATAAGCATAGCTTTTGGTAGTGCAGAAGAAATATTTAACAAAACTGTCATTGTGATAATTTATGTTGAAAAACTACAATTCACTTTTATTGCGTATGTATTATTATATTGAAAATTTTAGTTTAATTAATTTTTACAATTTCTTTTCCAGTTAACTCATAAAATTATTTACCACAGCGTTATACAAGATCATCAGCACAAAATTGCTTAAAATTGTTACCAAATGGACGAATACATTGGAGGACAGATTTTCAAAAAATAAAATTTACAACTACAATTTAATCAATCAATGCAATGGCAGAATACTGTAAGTGTACTTAGATTTTTCTATGATTGCGAAAAAGATTTATAGTTGGTTAGCATTAGCAATAAATAATATTGTAAAAATAAATATGAAACCAACAATGTGAAATGATTTTATCAAGTTTGGTTTATACTTTATATTATAGTATCCTATACATTGTTTTTCAAATTTCAATAAAAACAAAATGCCAATAACAATTTAATAATTAATGTATTTTATAGTATATACTATACATTTTTTCGGTCTAGGACAAATAGGCGCCGCCGAATAGGCGCCGCCGAAAATGCGCCAGCCGTTTAGGCGCCGAATCATTTAGGCACCGGATCAATTAGGCGTCAGTTAATTAGGCGCCGAGCTATTTAGGCGCCAAACCTTTTTTTTATTTTAATTTTTTTTAACTCTTTAGTGGGTATACATATATAAGTAGTATAGTTTGTTTCACGATAAATGGAATTAAAAAAAGAAATATATTAAATTACTTTGATATAAGAACGTATGAACATTTCCGCTAAAACATAATAATGCTACTGCCAATATGGCCAGCCTGCAATTAAAAACATCACCTTATCTCTATATTACATGTTTTTGTGGCAAAGTTTATACGTTTTATATCAAAATAATTTGATACATTATGATCTTTTTTAATTTTTTAAATTATTATAATTCCATTTAAATTGAAACAAACTATACATTATTCATTCTTTTTATTACTTTAAAAAAAAAACATGCATTTTATTTATTTTTTTTTATTGGAGATATTTTTATGTTTTTTATTCTTAAAAATTTTAAATTTAACGAAATCCTACAAAGATGGATAAATACTTTTGACAAACCAACCGTTTTTAGAGAAATTTTGAAAATAATTAAAACTACGCCTTTCGTGCTTTTATATATAGAATTTATTTAGTTATTCGCCCAGGCTCTTGAGGGATCCCGGGGCCTGGGGACAAATCCCCGAGACCTCCCCCTCTTGTTGGACCTGCTTATAATCCGCTAATTCTTCAACGTAATATATGAACGGCCCCTGAAGGAAATCCCTTGTATAAGAACGCCGTAAATTTTTTCTCACTATAATTCGTAAAAAAATAATAACAATATAATTACTAAGAACAGAAGTAAAACAATAGTTACAAAATTTGGCGCCTAAGTGGCTCGGCGCCTAAATGGCGGGCGCCTATATGGCTGGCGCCTCAACGGCGGCGCCTTTTTTGCAGCGCTTATTCGGCGGCGCCTATTTGTCCGGTTCCGACATTTTTTTATTAAAAATATAGTTTTCAATCCTACAAAAATTAAAGCCGTTACAAAAATAGTTTGTAATAATGTTGAAGTAAACAGCTTAATTAAAAATATTAAAATATTTTTTATATTAATTTTAATATTTATTATTTATAATTTTTCTTTTTCGGGATTTTGGACCTTATTTTAATAAAACTGTGTATTTGTCAACGTTTCAACTAACTTTTTTGTGGACCTCGTCAGGATTAATTACAATGTAGTATTTTTTAAATAATAATTAAAATAATTTCTTGTGAATTAGTGTTGACATATTTAAAAAAAAAAATTAGATTTTAATTATTCTTGTCGAGGTCCATAACAAAGTTGGGCAAAACGTAGACAAATACACAGAGTTTTATTAAAAGAAAGAAAAATTGTATTTAAATATGGAAAAAAATAATCATTTGACAATTTATTATTTATGGTTATTACGTATAATATGCAAATTTCAATATAAATATCTATCGTGAAGACAACTCCTGTAATGGGAAATATTAAATCGAGTGTTGTTCTAAGTTAACAAGATTCTTGTTTTTATTAAATCATCTGCTACTCTGCTACTCTTTGGTGTCAAAAGGCTTTGGCTGGGTTTATGAAAGAAGTATCTATATTAGAAAAGATAGATCATTCGACTGAAGTCACAAACACTTTCTTTTGAATTTTCAAAATACAGTCGACGGTGACGGACGTCGAGAAGTTTAAAAATTATAAATTTAATTTTGCTTTTAGACTTTTATAGCATTCCTGTATTTTGACTGTTTTTTTTTCATATTTTTTATTTGTATATGGAGCATTCCACGCCAAATCGGAAACCATTTTGCTTTTGCATCACGGATCTTTTTGAAAAATTTTTTTCTTTTAGTAGTAGTTGAGACTAGCCACCATAATTTTTTTCGATTTTTTTTTGTGTAAAAAAAATAAGAGATAAATTTTTAGAAAATAACGTTACTTTTTTTAAATGCTCATAACTCCGCGAATAATTGACTAACTGGCACGGTTTTTTTTAAATGTGTCTTTTAAAAGGTACTTTCTATAAAAAATATTTAAAACCTTTTGAAAACGATATATTTTCTATTTTTAACCATGTATTTACTGATCGATTTTCTTTAAAATATTTTGTAAAAACCTGTTATCCATTTAACTAATAAGCCTAGTCTGGGGTCCGTCAAGGTGGCCCCGCCATTTTGGAATTTGAAATTTTTTTTGCATAATTTGGAAGTGCTGGCTAGTGCTGTAAATTTTTTTGAAAGTGCTGGGTCTGTTAAAGTTCTAATCATAAATGAAAATTTAAAGATTTAGAGGGACCAACTTGACGCACCCCTTCCGCTTTGGAATTTTTAATATTTTTTTGATTAATTTAGAAATGCTCGCGAACTGCTGGCGAGTGCTGTAAATTTTGTTGAAAATGCTGGGTTGGTTAGATGTTTATTAAGAATTGAAATATCGACAATTGTCAAAAACGTCAAGTTGACTCATCTTTTTTTTAATTTTATTAGATACCTATTTAAATTTTCCTTATATTATTTAAAAGTACTCTTGAAGTGCTAATTCAAAAATTTGAAAAATAAGCTCCGAGCAAGATATATTGAATTCGAGAAAACTTTAAACAGTAGTTATCAACAAATCTTGATATGACTCAGGGCCGGATTATTAATGTATGCGCCCCTAGGCAAAAGTTTTTAAGCGCCCCCCCCCCCCAAATAAATGTTTCTAGAAAATTTCGAGCTTAGACTCGATATTCCTAAATTTTTGAAATTTAACTTGAAATTCTTGTCCTACAAATATTTTTATCTTAAAATCAGATATCGCGGAAGCACCAATTCTTTTTTAAATTACGCAAGGATTTTCAAATTATTTTCAATTTTGCTATAGTCAGTTACACTTTTTTTCAATTCTTCTTATAATCTGTCTATAATTGCAAATAAGTGTTAATTCTCATTTCATAGTTTTCCCACCAAAAAAAGGAAAGTATCCTAATACTGAATTGTAGAATTTGGTTGAAACAGCAATTAATTGATAAATCTGTTTCTATTTTTTGAAGAGATTTTCTGACTTTGCCACATTTATTCAAAATGACGGACCAAAATTCAGTTAAAGTTCAATAATCAACGGATTTCAATAATCCAAAATTTTTTAGTAATCTATTTGCTTAAGCCTTCAAGTGGTGTTTCAGTTTCATTATGAGGTCAAATAATTTAAGCGCCCCTTTCCTACTCGGCCCCCCTAGGCAGTTGCCTAGTTTGCCTATTGGTTAATCCGGCCCTGATATGACTTGTAGAACAATAATGGTTAAGATGTAAATTAAAATATAAAAAATAATTTCATATGAAAATCATTCTTAAATTATTTACCTCATTAGTGGCGTCAGCCACTAAACATTTTTTGCTTTATTTGTTATTATATCTTGTACTTAATTGAATTCTTATAATCTTAATCGCCATTTAATCAAGCTCTCTGTGGTCGCAGATCGAGAACAGCAAAGTTTATACGTTTTATATCAAAATAATTTGATACATTATGATCTTTTTTCATTTTTAAATTTTTTTAAATTCCATTTAAATTGAAACAAACTATACCTGGCATTGACAAGAAAAAATATTTTTAGGTGTAAAATTTGGTTTCAGTTTTCAACGTAAACATCTTTTAGCTCAATACACTTAGTCCAACGCTAAATCTATCTTTTGTATCCCCTCGAAAAAATTCGATTGCTGAAACCCTTCAAAATCAGTGTTTGCTTCAGCAATAACCTCTAAGTTTTTTTCCGCCGAGCCATTTTTTCATATTTTGAAATAGGAAATAATCACTGGGTGGTATATCTGGCAAATATGGTGGTTGCGGAAGCAATTCGTATCTTAACTCGTGGAATTTTGCCATGACAAAAACGCAAGTATATACGCGTTCTTTTCTTAATCGAAAAGAAATTTGTTCTTCGCCAAATGCGGATGTTTTTCTTTTACAACATGGTTGAAGCGGTCCAATAAATGTGCAGAATACTCTCAATTAATTGTTTTGCTATTTTGTCCAATCGACGTGAAGTGGTAACCTCATTTCCACGATCTACACGATCTTTATCAAAAATGTTTGTACGTCCACGTTTTAATTCAGATGTCCAAAATTTAATTATTGATATCGAAGGTGCAGAGGTCCCATAAACTTCGCTGAGCTCCATTTTAATCTTTTAATTTTTTTTCAAACAGTAAAAAAAAAGAAGCAAAATTTTTTTTTCATTATTGTAAAATTACAAAAGTTGTTCTATTTAAATAGATCTTTCACAAACTAAACAACGCAGCAACTTGACCGTTAAGCAGTATTACTGAAAAAGATTATATTTACGAAAAATATTATTTTTAAAATTATAATAGTGTTATTTCTTGCCTAGGCCAGGTACTTATCATACAACCCTCGTATATCCAATGCCCATCATTGAAATGAAAGCTTTCAATTTTTGAATCGGAGAGATTTTTGGATTTACTTTCTTTAGTAATTTAACATGATTGGCAAGATTTTATGTATGTTTTCATGCCTTTTTTCACGTTTGGCTACTTGTGGTTTTCTTTCACACATTTATTTGTTCGTAAGTAGCCGGGTCTTGATATAATATCAGATGCGAGATTTTCTTTTAATATTGATTTAATTATATTTTTAATAAGAAAATAAGAAAAATAAGTTTTTGTAAAGAATTGAATAAGACTTCATAAGATTGGTTGTCAAAATGATTTAATTTCGATATTTGTAACAATGTTTGTTGAATCTTGGAATCGGATAATGGCACAATATTGTATAAAGATATCTATATTGCGATATACTAGGGTATAAAATTATTATAAAAAATAGCCAGTTATGTATTTTATAAATAATAAGAGTTCTTTATTTTAGTAATTTATTAACAAAATAACATAATGTGAAAGTTCTATAAGCATCAACTGATTAAAAACAAATGGTAAATAAGAGCAGTTTATTGTAGGGGTATTTATGTTCTTTGGCTTATCGGTGATAAGTTAATAAGTATTATGTTGTGATAGTCGTCTATGGTTGATGAATTTAGTGATGTTGACAGGGTTGGATTCTTTTAAGTTGGTGAAGTACTATTACGTAACTAGCCTACCCCCTCAAATCGATTTTTATATGAGCAGAAGATTCTTGTTATTCATCTAAATCTAAACTAAGAATAATACAAATTAGTTTTCAGTAGATTTTACCAACGACAATATGGAAATATTAAAATTGTGATTATCCATTTGGTCACACATGCGACACGCGACGTCCAATAAACTTGCGTTGCATTCAAATTTTATGCTTCCAATTGTAGCAAATGGGGTCCTCTAGAAAGAAAAATAATTTAAAAATTATAAAAATTTCCGATTGCTAATTTTGTTCTGCCCTAATTAATCGCTTAATTGGTTCAGGTATTGCTGCTACCACATCGGATTTTAGAGATCCAATGAAAACTCGAGATAACGTGGTATCTTCTTCCGCAACTTCTACTTTGGAAACGTGGGAAAACATACAAGCTCATTCAAAGCAAATAAAAGAGTTTAAATGAAATGAAAAATGAATTTAATAAAAGAATAATAATAATTGTTCGAATAATGTACACTGAATTTTTAACAAAACAAAAATAACACATGCGCAAAAGTAAAAAATATATACCTATAAAAAAATACAAAAAAAATAATGTTTAATCAAAAATAAAAATAGAAAATTTATACAAAAATACAATCAAAAAATTTCTTTAGACTTTCTACTTAATTCTGCTAAATATACACACTGTATAGTAAATTTCGTCTTGAAACAGTAAATATAGTTTTTCTTAATAGTAAATGATTTTAAATTAAAATACACTATGAACGCAAAAAGAATAATAAAAATATAAAAATTATCCCTACCGAATAGCTAGCTATATTCAAACCAGCAGCGTAACGCCGGAATTGTAACGACTTCTGTTTTTAAAATTAAGCCTATTTATATTAATTTGAATATATCCGATAAGCGATGAAATATCGTGAAATATCATTATGGGCAGGATTTATGTTTTAATTTTCTTTAAATTAGGTTTTGAATTAAATTGAATAAAATAAAATAAATATAATATAATATAGTATATAGCAAAAATAGTCATTTTTGTTTCAAATTAATAATAAAAAAATAGGCAAAAAATAAGAAACTTGAAATTAATGCAGTGCATCCAAAACGGTAACTTGTAATTTAAAATTTTACTCGTAAGTCAAAAAACAAAAATTTAGGGTCACTATTTGCAAATATGATTACACACTGAACCAAATCAGAGCATAAATATAAAGCACACGGTAGTTGTGATAAAGAAATAGTTCTTCAAAATTGATCCAACGCACGGTTTCTTCATCTTAAAGGAAATGTGTTCTTTAATTGACGAACGCATTCACTAAGTAATGCATAAGAATTGGTATTAATGAAAATAAATTCTTTGAAATTAATACCTTATACATGCTCATATTTCAAAAACGGTTTCGTCATCGCAAAGAATAGCGTCTGCGGTCGGAAGAATTGGCGTTCGTTGACTGAAGAATATTATTTGTTGTCGTATGGATTTGTGTTTTTGTGAAAAAGATCAACATTCTTTAACTGACAACTGCATTTCATTGATTCAATAAGTATTGGTTTTTGCTTAACGTGAACATTTCGTAGTTGTACGTATGGTAGTAATTAATGCAACGTATTTCAATATTTCTTTAAGCGAATAAAATTGGTAGTCCAAAGAAATGGGTTCGTTCATATAAAGAACATTTAATTTACTTTATAATGTTTATTATTCAGGAAAAAATTGAATTTTATAATAAATTAAATTATTTATTAAAATTAATTAAAATTAAAATAATAAAAAAAACATAAAACATATCCTTAAGCGTTAGCCACATAATTAAGATATTGCAGTTATACATAATTAAAAGTTATACTACATAAGATACTAAATTGTCCGATAGCCTAGCCTAGAAGATATTTTATCAAATACGAAAAATAATGTACATACATAACTATACTTTGACTATACTGAAATTCTTACAATCGCCCTCAGTTTAGTCAACAAAATCTTAAATTGTCACCTTTGATGACTAATCTATAATGTTATTGTCAATAAGTATTTTAAAAATATTAATTTTAATAAAAAAATTTCATAATTTATTGTTTTTTAATAATGGTATTCAAATTATAAGTATAAAATTATGCTACTGTAGTACGAAGTTAGTGTTAATAACACAATGTTGATGCACAACATTTTACAATTTTTTGTCTTGTATTTGTATTTGATAAAAACAATAATTCATATAAACTAAAACATGTAAAATTAAAAAACGTAAAACTTAAAAACTAAAAATCTCTACTTTTTACGCTAACTTAATATTTATTTATAATTATTATAGAAAACGTTAATGCAAAGTAATAAAAGTAATAAAAACAATACAAAATGTTAATTTAAATAAGTATATACAAAATGTTAATTAATATAGTACACTGTGAAAAATGGAGTTTGTCACTCTCTCAGAGCCATAGCATCAACAGAGTTTTTCTTGCTGCTTTTCAACAAATTTTCTGCTGGCAGAACAAAAGTGTTTTTATCTATTCAGAGAAAAAGATTGATTGATTTAACAAATTTTCTTATTCTAAATAGAAAGAACTTGGTTATGGAAGCAGAAAATTTGTTGCAACAGCGAACAAATCAATCTATGGAATCCAAATGTGCAGCGAGAATGAAAACTTTCGGAAAATTTAAAAAAGTAAGTCTCTAAGAAACTATAGAACATAGAGGATTCCTTTGGAAAATTTAAGTTGAATACAAAAAATATTTTGAAACATACATCAACGGCTCTTAAAAAATTTAAAAATTTATATCTTACATCATCGAAATAAATACAAATTTCTTCAATATTGAAGAAATCTGTACCAACACAGTATAAAAATGGTTGAATATTGCTTTTCTTTCCCTTTAAAAATTTTATGCGGTCTTCGACTTCTTGCTGACATCTTCCAAAAAACAAGAACGATTCTTGGGAATCTTTTATTGTAAACTTAGTTGTATTTTTGCTTGACTTTTCATTTGCCACTACCGTTTTGCAACTTGGGACGAAATAGCCATGCATGGCCCAAAAAAGGATTGCGGTTCTTGCATCTAAAATGATTAAGCATATGATTAATGTATTTTTAAAGGCATTGTGCTTTGAATAGTGAGTGAATAACAATTTGACTGTACCAGGCCTGTGCGCAAAATTTCTTCATGGGAAGGAGGGTTACAAAAAATGTTATAAAATAATTATTAGGTATATTAATATAATATTATTATATTTATATCAATTTTTCAAATAGGTATATAAAAGGTGTTTTCGTCAATAGGTAAACAAAATATGACATGGGGGGAACCCACAAACCTTCTCATGCGCACGGACCTGTACTGTACAGAATTTACAAACTTTACATATTTACAAAAATTTACATAATACAAGTATATAGGTACTTACTATCAGAAATTGCGTCACTACTTTTCATGGTTTTTATTAAAGCTCTAGAGCTTTTATCTTTTAAGTTAGTGATATCATTGAAAAATTCAAGTAACATGTTGTTGCAGTCATTCCACTTATTTATGAGTCCATTTGCATTATTGTCAAATGCGGCCGTAAAATCCATGTCAATCTGTAAGTAAAAGGTTATAATGATCAGGTATAATTAGTATATTATCTAGAAAATCATACCAGCCGAAACCCTGTTGGTGTTTTATAAAATGGCCACTTTTCCATAATCTCCAAAGTGGTTTCTGAATTTTCAATATCTTTAAGTCGATACTGACTGCACGCCTTCCAAGTTCTATCAAATTCATCAGCTGCTAAATTATCAAATTTGAGAGCTCTAATGTATACTTCTGCATCATCCTCCGGTTCTAAAAATACATATTTTTAAACAATTCATAGAAATCTAAAATAATTTTGACAAAATGTTGTGAAATAATTTTTTTTAAATGGCAAAATATGAACAAAAACTTTGACTTCCATTTTCAAAAAAGTTTCTTTTAGATTTTAGTAAAGAAAAAAAGTAAAGTAAAAAAAAGGAAAATATAGCCTGTATTATTATTCACAATTTACATACCAAAATCTTTTTTGGGCCTGTATGTCTTGGTAGATATTTTTGCTGTTTTTTCTTGATCTAAATGTTTACCAACGGCCGCTTTAAGTGATGCTTTTAAATTACAGTATTTGTAATAAATTCGACCCCGTTTTCCAGAACGATAGTACTCCTAAAATAAGCCATGTTTTTTAAAATTGCTTAATCTTTGAAAACTCTGACCGCAGTTACCTTCAACACATCTAAATATTGAATTGGTTGTGAGGTCATGATTTCGTTTAAAATGAAAAACAAGTAATTTCATAGTTTTAAATTGCCTTTTACAAATAAAGCATATCATTGTAGCTATTTAAAGTTTAATTTTAGGTTTTAATTATAAATTTTATCAGTTTTAGAGCACCTTCTATAAATAAATAATGTAATAAAAGTAATTAAATTAAATTTAAATACGTAAGCAAAACAAGTATTAAAAGTTCTTACCTGTGATTTCGAATTTGCAATTTCAATAATTATTTGTTCCAATAATAAGCACTTTCTTACACTAAGAACACTAAAAACAGAATAACAATCTACATTCAGAGTACTCCTTGCAGCCGTAGATTTGCAAAATTATAAATTTTATGCAGTCTATACAAATTATAAATATAGATTCACCACAGTCATCAGCAATTCATTATTGCATTGCTATAAATTCGTTGTATTAATGTTTGTTGGCATTATATCACGTAACTTTTACATAGGATGTTGAACAAGTGCATAGGTACAAAGATAGCATGCAATTAATCCGCGTAACCCACACGTTAAAACTACGATTCATCGTAATAGATCCAACATGCAGTTCATTATTTCATAACAGTGTAAATTACTATAACGAAAGCGTTTCTTGCAATTAGTCAAATAATTTTAATGTTCGAATTCTTTAATATAAGGAACACATTTTATCGGATAGACGAAAACTGCTTTATATGCAGGAATATTCTAGATTAGTCAATGAAACAATTTTCTTTGTATATAAGAATGCCAATTCGATATATTAACGTATCTACGAATTCAGTATCTAAAATCTTACTTAGCATATCTTTTTATCAAGGAAAAGATTCCTTGTCACAGCAAATTTCAGTTAAAAATCGCTGTTCGTTAATATTAAGCACTGTATTATTTTCAGTGCACGCAAGCACTATATGTATCTCGGATATTATCTAAGTTACACATCTTTTCTACCATGAGACTTATGAGTTTGGGTCTATAGTAGAAAGTACCCTTAGATTGAATTTATAAACCAGTGACTCTTAACTGTATTTTGAAACTGAGTAATTATTTAAATAATAATTAAAATCAATGAATGAAAAATTTAACCACTAGTTGAAAATCTCTGGTTTTTACAGAAGTTCTATAACTATTAATTTTATAATGATAATAATGAACATAATAAACATGTTTTAAGTTAAGAAGTGTTTCTAAAATAAATCCTCCTTATTTAAAGAACAGAGCGTATACAAAGAATGATATTATATAAAATTTAAGAGGAAAGCAAAAAAAAGGGGGGGTTTACTACAGTATAAAACAAAATAGACTTGCGTAACAATAACGGAACTAATTCTCAATAACAAAAATATAGACGTGGAAACCAAATAATAACAATACCAAACTATGATAAAAAAAAATTAAAAAAAAATAAACAACATTTTTAAACAATATAGGACATACCAACAAGTTTCGTAATTAATCCGTATAATGATTTGAGGATGATGTAACTATTGACAGTCTCTTGTATACATAATACAAACCAAGTACTATTACTTCTGATTACTCAATTAAATTTTTTTCTCAAAATTTTCCAAATCTACAGATTGTAATTACCAAAATCCAAATTTATTTTAATCTTCCAAAATTGCTCAAATATCGTCCAAACTCCGGACAATTTTCAATATCAATAATAAAATAACTGACGCAAATCAAACAAATTTTATTGATAAACTTCAAAAACTCATAAGCAATATCGCAATTTTAAAATCAAAAATTTTACTAGAGAAAAAAATTTTCAAAATAATAAATTCTTCCAATTGCTAATTTTTCTACCCCAATTAATCGCTTAATTGGTTCAGGTATCGCTGCCACCATTCCAGAGTTTAGAGATCGAATGAAAACTCGAGGTAACGTGATATCTTGGTGATATTTTCTTCCGTCGGCGCAGGAAAATATAAACAAGACTCACACCACACAAATAAAAGAATTGATAAAGGAAAGATCATTAATTTATTGTAGTAACCTCCCAGGCCGGTTTAATAGATTTTATTTTAACTTCTACTCCTTACTAGTCGATGTCCACCCCCGGAGTTTTGCTCGACGCTCAACTTTTGGTAACGTAACGTTGAGCGACTTCTACTTTGGAAACGTGGGAAAACAAACAAGCTCGCTCAAAGCAAATAATAGCTATTTACGTACGAGCTAGCGAAAGTGATCCATTCCGGAAGAGTAAGCAAAATATCAGAACTCGCTAACGCTCGTTCTGATAGCTTACGAATCCGGAATGGATCACTTTTGCAGCGAGTCACGTATGCGGTTTTTTATCCTTTGGAAAATAAAAATATAAGAAATGTACGTCACTAGTCATAACAACTGTAATGAAATAAAGGACGTAAGTAATATTTTAATTACGGTTGTTATGACTGGGGATATCATGTAATACATATAACACAAAACTGTCTCGACCACAAAGTATCATTTTCCATTAGTTAAAACTGCATAGAATGGTATACTTTCCATGGTCTTGGATGAAAAAGAGTTTAAGTGAGATGAAAAATGAATTAAATAAAAGAATAATAATTGTACGAATAATGTACACTAAATTATAAAAAAATTAAATAACACTTGCGCAAAAGTAAAAAAAATATACATATACAAAAAATACGCAAAGAAAAAATGAAGACTTACTACTTAATTCTGCTAAATTAATCCTTAATTTCGTCTTGGAACAATATAGTTTTTCTTAACAATAATTTAAAAATGGAATTCACTATGATCACAAAAAAATAATAATAAAAAATAAAATTATACCGACCGAGTAGCTAGCTATATTAAAACTAGCAGCTTAACGCCCTAATTGCAACTGCCTTTTGTTCTAAACTTAAGCCTATTTACATTAATTTGAATGTATCTGATAAGGGATGAAAAATATTCTTATCGGTCGGATTTATGTTTTATTTTTCTTTAAATTAGGTTTTGAATTGAATTAAGTTAAATAAAATAAATATAATATAATATAAAGAAAATAAATCCATTTTATTTCAAATTAATAATAAAAAAATAAAGAAATAAAGAAAACCCTATATCCGAGTAATTTTAAAAATAAATTTTAAGTTAAAAGAGTGATATTTTAACAATTAAATTATTATTCAGTACGCTAAAAAAAGGCTCTTCTTCAAATTAATAAAAATGTAAAAAGAACGAAATTTAGTGCAGTGCTTTCAAAACGGTGACTCGCAATTAGACCTTTTACGTGAGATAAAAAGAAAGTTTGATGG
This sequence comes from Cantharis nigra, assembly GCA_958510845.1. Taxonomy (NCBI): domain Eukaryota; kingdom Metazoa; phylum Arthropoda; class Insecta; order Coleoptera; family Cantharidae; genus Cantharis; species Cantharis nigra. Next base: position 63,957,544 of record OY294028.1, read on the forward strand.
TCACTGTTTTGCAAACATGAGAACATAACAAACTTCTCTTCGTTTACTCGTTTACTTTAAGCCGATCTACTGTCTGGTTGAACGTATCTATAGTGCTCGTAACAATCGATATCTCTGCATCAAATTCCGAAGCACGCTATTATCCTGCTTAAGATCCTCGATGCTTTTCTCAAAATATCGACCATCTTCTAAATTGGGTCTAAATTTTCGGTTACCCATTTCATTGCTGATCCCAAGACGCTCATCAAGTATCGCTTCCTTCTTGTTGGTTCTCTCTGCGTTGTGTCTAACAGTTCGATTAGAATCTTTTTTAAGGCCAACAGTTGGGGTACTAGTGGGGTGGAAAAGAAGTTACCCACAGCTTCAGACTTGATTTTTGCTTGCACTATTTCGTTCAGCGTTACCAACACCTGTTCGTTGGGTTTGGATATGGGACCTTTCGATTTCGCATATGTCCAAATAACGAATGATTTTCCATTGAGAAACCGACACATAAGCATAAGCTTTTTTTTCTACATATATAACCCTGACGATACGTCCACTTTTTGTTGTCTTATTTTGTTTTTATAGCACGGAAGAGAAGTGTGTAAAGAATTAATTACGAATTTGGTCCTAGAATCTTTGACGTGGTTTGTAACACCATATACGCATATCTCTACAATAATACAAAAAATATTATGTGCATAATATATGTTACATAATCTACTTAATATTAAACAAAAAAGATGGAAAAAACAAATTTAAAAAAAAATTATCAGGGATTTTATTTTGGCCACATCGACGGGTCGATCGAATAAAATTTGGCGGAAATTAGGGTATCATTAATGGGTAATCTGTTCATTATTAACTGTAGGTTTCTAAATTAAATAAATAATCAATAAAACACTCTTCTACAGGAATTCTTTATTATATTAACCGACTTAAGTTTCGTGAACTGCTGTGTACTTCTTCAGGGTCAGGTCTTGTCACTTAAAATATAAAAAATATAAAAGGATAAAAAGATACATATCAACAACTCTTATACTCCATTCCAAATTATTTCACTATTGACAAACTGTCCTAATTAATTTTTAGTAAAATTTTTAAAAACTAAACACGAAATGTATGATTACTATGTTAAATATCTTTTGTATTACGCACTTCATAATATTTATGTCCGGTAGTTTCTGTATCTAAATAAATAAATGGTTAATTTTGTAAACTGTGGTTAAAATTGTGAACATTGAACCCGAATAAAAAAAAAGAGAATTTGGATTAGAATTTAGGTAAGATATTTCGGGTACGAATTCGTTCCGAACGTCTGGGTTGAATTTCCTCGTTATGGGAGATATCGGGTATAGGAAGAGGGAGGGCCAAATTTGTAGTATTTGGTTCTAGAAGCCTATAAGAGGTGATTGCTGAATTTCTTCGTTCTCCAAATGGTCTAAGCAAATTAAAATTAAAATTATGAAAATTTTGTTTTGTATCATCAAAGGAATTTTCACTCTAGGAGACACTTAGGAAAGCGAAATCTTCGGTACTTCTTCAGTGGTTAAGCTGGAGCAAAAGTTCACACAACTGTTATGTTTTGTTAACTTGGTTTTACGCGAACACTACTTGACGTGACACATCAATACACTTAGAAGAATCACCGATGAGATTAATAGCTATATAGATGAGCCATTGATGACTTCTAGAGGATGTATAATTTTCAAAGTTAATCAGACTTTCCTTTTTCTTATTTATATCTCCAATATGGTGCTTTCTAGGTCTTGGTCACAACATTTAACTAAGGCTGGGAGTAGTTCTATGGTGTTTTCTAATCTAGTAGTTGAGACTATCTTTCTACGATGATATTGATATTGTGGATTCGGAAGAGACAGTCGGGTTCAATTTTTAATAGCATGGATTCTGTGATGGCGTTTTCCGTAATGGTGGTGTTTTCTACTAAAAATAGGAGCCATTCTCCCGGTCGTAATATTTGTAATTTATTCTGCTTTTAAAATTACTCTGTCTTCCTCGCAACGTCGCAAGGTGACGTTTTGTTTATTGGGTGCATTGCTTTGAGTTACGTGGGTAAAGTTATCTTTTACCATAGAGAAAACAAAGGAAACTGGGATTATAAGTTGTGAAAGTTTGAAATACGTTGGGCTGTGGTAACCGCCCAGGGCTGTGATTTATGGGAACGACTACTCCCAATATAACCGTGAACTGTTCCTTGGAGTTATCCTTGGTACGCTGCCACCATAAAATTTTTTAAAGAAATTTGCAAAACTTATGGTAAAACGCTCAATTTTTCGGTAACGTGACGTTGAGCGACTTCTACTTTGGAAGCGCAGAAAAACAAACAAGCTCGTTTAAAGCAAATAAAAGAGTTTCAATGAAATAAAAAATGAATTTAATAAAAGAATAATAATAAAATTTATTCGAATAATACACCCTGAATTAAAAGAAAAACACCAATAACACATACGCAACAATAAAAATTATACCTATAAAAGAAATACACACACAAGAAAAAAAAATTTAAATAAAAAAAATAAAAATGGAAGAATTCAATCAAAAATATAGTGACTTGCTGCTTAATTCTTCCAAATATATCCGTAAATTCGTCTTGGAATAATATAGTTTTTCTTGACAATAGTTTAAAAATGAAATTCACTATGAACACAAAACAAAAATAAAAAATAGGAAAATTATCCCGATCGAATAGCTAGTTATATTTAAACCAGCAGCGTAACGCCGTAATCGTAACTGACTTCTGTTTTTAAAATTAAGCCTATTGATATTAATTTGAATGTAATCGATAAGGGATGAAATATCCTTATCGGCCCGATTTATATTCTAATTTTCATTAAATTAGGTTTTTGAGTTGGATTGAATAAAATAAAATAATTATAATATATTTACTGTATAACAAAAAGAAAGAAAAATCCTTTTTATTTCAAATTAATAAAAAAAATAAAAAATTTGAAATTAATGCAGTGCATCCAAAACTGTGACTTGCAATTCAAAATTTTACACGTATTTAAAGATTAATGTGTAAAAAAAAATATAAAATTTAAAGACAAAAACGAAAAAAGGGGGGGGGTTTACTACATTACCCCCACCAAAAAAAAAGGGAAGAGTATTATTTAGATACTCATTCTTTTTTAAATATATTATATGCACATTTGTATAATAAGTATATAAAATAAAGTAATAATATAAATTGAATATGCCGAAGTTTATATATATAGAACAAAAAAAAATTAATTTTCTTAAAATATAGTAAAGATTTATCCGTATACGACATTATTATAACTCTACGCTTCCATTAGGTTGTAGTTTGTTGCACAGGGGGGTTACGTAATAATAAGTTTTGTTTCACCAAAGGAATGTTCACTCGAGGAGGTACTTCGGGAAGCGAAATCACTGTAGGTTCTTCAGGGTTTGAGTTGGTGCGAAAGTTCATGAAACTGATAAGTCTAGTTAATAACGATCTACGAGTCGTACGGTTTGTTAATTTGGATTTTCGCGAACACTTTATGTAACACAATACACTTAAAACGATCACTGATGAGATGACAGCTGTGTAGATGAGCCATTGATGTTTTCCAGAGGATATATTATTTTGGAGCGTAATGTCTTCAAGATTAATTAGGCTTTTCTTTACCTTATTAAGATCATCGAGATCAACGTGTTTTAGGTCCACCGATTTTATATCCAATAATGTGCTTTTTAAGTCTTGGCCACAACAGTTGACTAAGGCTGGAGGCAGTTCTATGGTTTTTTCTAATCTGGTTGATCCTCCTTTTTCTCCGATGATATTAATATTATTGATGCGGAGGGAACAGCCGGGTTTTATTTTTAACAGTATGGATTCCGCGAAGTCTTTGTGAGTTGCCGGAGCATTCATACAGGTTTCGGTAATGGTGGTATTTTCTACTAAAAACAAGAACCATTCTCCTGGTCGTAATTTCTGTAACTTATTATGTTTAAGTTTTAAAATTACACGATCTTCTTCACATCTTTCGTAGTCCTTAGTTCTTAGAATTTATTGAATTTCGCAAGGCGACGTTTTGTCTATTGCGTGCATTGATGATACTTCGCAAAGCAATAAGTCTTGAATTATGTAGGTACAGTTTCGTGGTATAAAATAATGAGAGTTATCTTCTGCCATAGCGACAACAGGAGAAGCTGGAATTACAGTAGTGAAGGTTTGAAATATGTTGGACTTTGTAGGTAGGGAATAAACGTGATAAAATGAATAAGTTTTGATGTCTACTAAAGGGATTTCAATCAGAAAAATTATTTTGTCGTTTAACTGATAAGCTGCTATTCTTGCGATTTTCTCAAAAAATGGAAGATTTTCTTGAATCGGTTTTAAAGGTAATCTGGTTTTAACTAATTGATTAGGAATTTTTTCTAGTTGAGAAAGGAGAATGTTGGGTTCGATTACAGAAGGATGCATCGAATTGATCTTTGCGAAACTGATGGCTTGTTCGAGTTGGTCCAATTCTTGTAGAATAATGGTGTAGGCCTCTTGTAATTGAGTAGTGATGCTCAGGGCCTGAACTTGAGTGGCGGTATAGTGTTGGTCTACCAAGGCTCTTTTAATTGCAATAATTATTTCGTCTTGGGTTTCCTTGAAGTTTTGTTCGTTTATTTGCAATCTAATGAAGGATTCGTTGAGCGAAGTGACAGCTTCTGTTACGATAGAGACTTGTCGTTTAAGTAGGTCATTAACAATTTTATTGTTTTCTTTCAAATCATAGAGACTCTCCTCAATATGTTTTCCGTCTTCGGCATCCAAGTTCCCAGATATCCATTTGATAGCTGATCCTAAGGCGTTCACCAAATAACGCCGTTGCCTTCGGCTTTCTGTTGGGTTGGTTTCCATTAACTCATATAACGTCGCTTTACATTTCTCGTTCATTAATTTTAAAGCCGATAGTTGAGGCAAAAGCGGAACCGAAAAATAGTTCCCTATGTCCTTGGAATCAATGGTTTGCTGAACGGTCCTGTTTAATTGCAGTAGAACCTGTTCGACCTGTTAGAACTTTACCATAGCGTATACAGTGTTCCATTCTAGTCCGTTAGAATCGCAACGTAGTTCGGGAAATACTAAGTTAAAATCTCTGTTTTCAAGGCATAAATTGAATAGATTGGTAAGAGCGTCAAATAAGGTCTCATACGAAGGTTTTCCGTAGTGTTCACTTTTGATTATTGGGAATTAAATATTTCTGTCGGGAAGATTTAATACGGCTACTTCACCTACTTCCTTTTGCTGAGACTTTAGTTCGTTAATGTTGCCGAATAATTGTTTGATGTCTTTTTCTATACCGGTATTTAAATTAAAATTTTTGGATACACAAACAGCTAATGAATATTCGTCTGGGAAGGTTAACATGTTTTTATTTCTAATGGTTACGTTATTGTTTTCCGGGACGGTTTTATTTTTGAGTATTAAAAGGAAGTCTTTTATGGGCGGTTTTTCAAACACATACATCCTACTGAGAGCATCTACGTTGCCATGTTTTATTCCTGGTCGGTGTATGACTTCGAAATCGTATTCAGATAATAGTAATGACCATCTAGCAAGGCAAGATGTCGCGTCCTTTAGAGGTAACAACCACTTGAGCGGGCGATGATCAGCGATTACCGTGAACCTTCTTCCATACAGATAGCATCTGAATTGTTTTATACCGAAAACTACTGCGAGACATTCCAATTCCGTTACCGTGTAATTTCTTTCGGCTTTATTCAACTTCCTACTCGCAAAAGCAATAGGTTTTTCATGACCATTTCGTTTTTGGCTTAAAATCGCTCCTATACCGGTTCCGTAAGCGTCTGTAGCTAATATAAAAGGTTCGTTGAAATTTGGGAATATTAATACGTCATCTGATTTTACTGCTAATTTTAATTTTTCTATTGATTCTAAAACTTTAGGGGTAATAATGAATTTGTTATCTTTTTTTGTTAAGCTGATTCTGTTGCAAAATTATTTTAATACTTTTAAATAGGCAGCTTCCAATTTTATTCAAGGGATTGTAAAATAACGACATTTGGCGAGCCATTCTATAGATAATTTTGTTATCATTGCTCGCATTAATTTTCCAGCTACATGTGTTTTAAAACAAGTACCTTTTTTTACTTTTAGTGGCCTACTTGTTTTTTTATGTTTCTCCATTAGCGATGATAATATTAACCAATGTGGCTACAAGTTCTTCTTGGTTTTTTTGAGCCGATGGCTGGGAATTATTGACGCAATAAACCACCTGCCGTTATTTTCATTTCAAGGAAGCCACACCTTGCTATCAACTCAACAGCTAGTTTTAACATCGTGGTGTGGCAACCGCCCAGGGCTGTGATTTATGGGAACGACTGCCCCCCAATGTAGCCGTAAACTGTTCCTTGGAAAACGTTCAATTTTCGGTAACGTGACGTCGAACGACTTCTACTTTGGAAGCGTCGGAAAACAAACAATTTGATCAAAGTTAAATAAAAGAGTTTAAGTGAAAAAAAATATGAATTTAATAAAAGAATAATAATAATAATTGTTCGAATAATACACACTGAATTTAAAAAAATACCAAATAAGAAAAATATATCAATAAAAAAATACACACAAATAAAATAAAAATGGAAAATTTATACAAAAATAAAGTGACTTACTACTTAATTCGTCTAAATATATCCGTATATTCGTCTTGGAACAGTAAATAAAGTTTTTCTCAACGGTAAATGATTTTAAATTGAATTACACTATGAACACAAAAAAAAATACAATAAAAATATAAAAATTATCCCGACCGAATTGCTACCTACATTCAAACCAGCAGAGCGTAACGCCGTAATCGTAACTTCTAATTGTAACTTATTTCTGTTTTTAAAATTGTCCTTAAAATGTATTCCATACATTTCCTTTGGGCCTACAATTTCTTTTAATATTTTCACGAGATTTTCCACTTCGTTTCCTTTCCTAATTGTGACTACGTAGTTCCGTTTGTTAAATATTTTCTTCATGTCGTTTTTTACTAACTTGCCTAATTTTAAAATAATACGATTTGCTGTGCGTTTTCCGAGTCGTCATTTATCTGATCCAATATTTCTTTGATGTCGGAGATACGTGATTCTACTTCTTCGTCGGCGTTTACTATGATTGATAACAGATCTGTGTCCTCGTTGTCCTCGTTGTCCTAAGAAAGCGAATTCTTTGCGTAAAAATTCTGATTTATCTAATTGTAACTGTAAATTAAATTTTCGAAGTTTTTGAAAAATAAGATTGAGATGAACAATATGTTCGTGTAGCGATTTTGAGAAAATTACGATGTCATCCATGTACACGAAGCAAAATTTGTACAGGTATTCGCGCAAAATATTATCCATCATCCGTTGAAATGTATCTGGGGCAATTTTTAATCCGAAAGGCATTTTTACATATTCCCAATGACCATTATCCACGGAAAACGCTGTTTTTTCGATTGATTCCTGGTCCAGTTCTACTTGGTAGAAACCTTGATGCGCTAAATCTATGGTTGAAAACTATGTGCATTTTCTCAAATTATCCAGTATTTCCTCCTGTCTAGGCATTGGATATTTTTCATTAATTGTTTTTTCGTTCAGCTTCCTATAGTCAATTACCAGACGCCATTTCTTGCCGATCGCGTCGATTTTCTTGGGTACTATCCAGACCGGTTAGCTATAAGGCGATATGCTTGGTCTGATAGTTTTATTATCTTGCAATTTTTTTATTTGGTTATTTATTTCTTCTTTTAAGCTATGGGGGTATCTGAAGGATTTACAATACACGAGATCATTATCTACCGTTCTAATTTTATGTTTAATTGAGTTGGTAAATGACAACTTGCTTTTTTGGTCGTAAAAAATGTCTTTGTACTTTTTACATAGTTTTAAAAATTCACTTTTCTCTTCTGAATTTAGATGTTGAATCCTAACAGCGTCTGTGACGTTTACGTTTGAGTACCGTTTATTGAGATCTAACATTTCTATGCTGGAGATCGGATCTACATTGATTTGTTGTTGGAAATGCACCTCAAATTCTCGTTCTTCTTCTACAGGTATAATACAAATTCCATCTTTTGCGACCGCAATGGATTCCGCGATGTGATAGTTATCATTTATTTTTAATTGAGGGATAAGAACTTGACCCTCTTCTATATTTACGGGGATTTTAATGTTATTATTAACTATTTGCTTAATTGGTTTGAAATTTAGTGGATTTATTAATTCCATGAAAAAGGGTATTTTAGCGTTTAAAGTTTCTAATGATTGATCTGTATAGTTAATTTTTACACCCATTTATTAAGATCGTGGCTCCCTATTAACCCATCAAATCTATCATGCCACTACGTTACGTGGAAATCAATTTTGTTTGGGCCATCAAATCCCACCCCAAATAAAATGTGATGAGAAAAAAATAAGTGGACTGTATTGAGGTTATCGATAGTAATAAGATGTTAATTTTTTATAGTAACTTACCAGCTAATCTTACTTCTCCTCTCTCTTCGGATGGGATTCAAACAAAGTAAAGGGAAAGGATAATAAAAGGATGGTCACTGATAAGCACTATAAAACTGGTAGTGAAATGTTCCAATAATTATTCAGCTGGTTGAGGGTTGGTTGGTCACAAACACTCGAAAAAACCGGTAAAATACACAAAATTGGTATTACAACGAAATTGGTTGGTTTTTCCAATATGGCGGGTTGTTATCAACTATCATTGCGCTTGTTCCGAGCGCATTGGGAAATAGGTTTCGAAAGTGGCGCGAAAAAATTTTATTATCAATCCCATGCTCTTTTAATATAGGGTAGGACATATTTTCGTCATTAATAATTGTTTGAATTAAACTTTTTGAAATGTTTATATGCCGGTCCTGGATTTATAATTGAATTTGAAGCTCCGCTGTCAATTAGAATTTTTAAATTTAAACTAGGAATTATTATAAAAGGCAACGTGGGTTTTCTACGAATGGTGTTTAAATCAATGTCTGCTATTCCGAGGCTTCTACGCGAAAATTTCCATTTCCTTCATTTGATTCATGGTTTTCAGATGGTTCTCTCTAATAATCGCGTGATGATTCAGGATATTCAAGATTGTGTAATTCCTCCGAAATAAAATTATTTGGACCCCTGTTTGTAAAATAATTGTTAAAATTTCTAGGACGATTTTGTGCCCAAGAAGCGTTGGGACGGCTAAATGTATTTCGCGTGGAAATTGACATCGGCGTAGGTTCTGTATTTTGATTTATTTGGTGAACTTGCGGATTGTTATATTTGTTTTGATTACGCGTGATTTGACTTGGGCCGCGCTTCGAATTAAAATTTGAGTTGTTATAGTTTGAATTAAAATTTGAGTTGTTAAAATTTGGGTTAAAATTTGACCTAGCGTTTAAATTATCATTATTGTTAGAATTGGATTTGAAATTTACGTTATTATTAAAGTTTGAATAAAAATTTCCATTATCATTAAAATTTGAAAAAACGTTATTTTTATTAGGGTTGTGATTATTTAGAATCTTGAGACGTTTTTATTAAATGAAGTGTTAGGCGTCACCGTTCTTCTTCCGGGTGTTTTGTTTCGCATAAAATTTAAGAATTCGGTTTGTTGTTTCTGGTTATCAAAATTTCGCAAAATTAACAGGCAATCCTCGATGGATCCCACTGCTTGAATGCTAACATGACTTCGATAAGGTTCTAATTAACCAGCCTTAAAAATACTTAATGTACTTTGAGCGTACATGTTAAGTTTAAAATTTTTAATGTCATTATTACTTTCCCTAATCGTGACGTGTTCTAATACCTTTTGTAATTTGAATTTTATATTTTCGTAATAAATTTCATAATTTTCGTTATGCGAATGAAAACAAGTGTTTAAGTCGTTTGCCAGTAAGGTTTCGTTTTGCGGATCGCCAAAACGTTTCATTAACGCTTCTTTTATCTCTCCCCAAGAAGTACAGTTTGAAGTTACTAACCTGTCTCTTGCTGCCCCCTCAAGTTTAGAGCAACAAATTTCTAATAACAAAATATTTAACGTGCACCTCTCTTGACCCAGTGTGTTGTTCTTAAACATAGAACAAAATTTTTAACATTCCAAAATAAAATAAGATAAATTTCTGATTCCTCCATCGTATTTAGGAATCATTTTAATTTTCTCATCGTTACGTGCCACTTCATTTTTGCTTATTTTCTTTTGCAACAGCTCGCATTTATTTGGCTGAAGTAGGAAATTATTGTTTTCTCTAAGACAATTAAGAATAGCTTCTAATTTGATTTTATGCTCTTCGAGTTAAGCGGCATGCATAAAAATATCATCGACGTATAATAAACATTATTGCATGCCTTGTAATCCAAATAACACTTTATTCAACCTTTAGAACGAGGGTGAAGCATTTCGTAACTCGAAGAGCATTTGTAAAAATTTCGTAATGTCGTTGTGGGGTAGAAAATGCAGTTTTATGCATATCTTCAGGATTTACTTCAATTTGGTGAAATTCATCAGCTACATCGCGCATTGTAAAATACATTAAATGCCCAATTTCAACAAATATAGTTCTTCTGGTAAACTGGTAAAGGTATGGGAAATGCGTCACCTATAGTTACATTGTTGAGGCTCCTGTAATCGATTACTACGCGCCATTTATTTTTACCTGACGCATCTCATTTTTTTGGTACTATACCCATTATTATTATAAAATAGCTCTAGGCATATTGTACTCCGTTTTTCTATTGAGTTGTTAAGGAAAGTTATAAGTATTTCGATCCACAGTTTGATGTTCACCAGAGGAGTGAGTTAAGAAATTCTGCCGAGTCCGGGATTTGACTCCAGAATTTCCGCTCATAACTTCAACTAGCGATCACATCAAGCCATCACTGTGGTCTGGTACTACCCAAAAAGACTTGAATATGGCAATACAGATTTTTGGTGATATAAATTTTTGCTTTAATATTTTTTCGATTTGTTTAGTTATCTCTGTTTTGTGAATATCGGGGTATCTGTAGTTCCTAGAGTGAATAGAAGTCTCATTTGAGAGTTTGACTATCAAAAATACTTTTTTAATATCCCACTTCTGACACCAATTTGTTGAAGCACTTTCCTTGGGACTTGTCACTTAAATAAACGATTAAAGTTTTTAACACTTTTTATTTAAATTTAATGTAACACACTACAACTCTCTTGCTTACTATGAAAATTTTCAAAAAATGATAAGTGGTATGTTTATTGAATCTAACTTTTATATATTTTTTTATTTATTTATTATATCAACTACAATTAGGCACAAATGCCTAGTGGCAGTATATCTACATAATACATAATTAGATACAATACATATAAATACAACTAATATAAATTTAATCAATCATTAGATATTAGTAGCCGGTTGATTAAGAGCAAGTTTTTTTGTGGTAACCACCCAGGGCTAGCTTTACTAGACTTTATTTTAACTTCTACACTTTACTATTCGACGTCCAAACCCGGGGTTTTGCCGCCTCCACCACTCGTTATCAGTCAACGAGAACTGTTTTTCTCAACGCTTAATTTTTGGTAACGTAACGTCGCGTTGAGCGACTTCTACTTGTGGAAACTCTCAAATAAGAGAGTTTAAGTAAAATGAAAAATGAATTTAATAAAAGAATGATAATTGTCCGAATACTGTACGTTAAATTATAACAAAACAAAATAACACATGCACAAAAGTAAAAACTATACCTATAAACAAAATAGGTACACACACACAGTGCCGTAACTAGAACTTTTGGCGCCTATGGCTAACTACGAAAAATGCGCCTTAACTTAAAGGGTGGAGGCAGGGTTAATTATCTCTCCCCAAAGAGGGCTCCGGGGTTTCCCCGGAAATTTTTTGAATTTGGTGCAAAATGGCGAATTTTTAGACATACTCTCAGTTAAAATTTATTAAATTTAAAAAAACTGATTATACAGTATGTTCACGATATGAGGTAACAGTGAATAATTCTTTTATCTTACTAGATATAAAAAAAAGTTTAAATAATTTTTTATTCAACTCAAAATTTTTCATCGGAAACCGCGGAGGTACATTTTTTTGAACTTCAAACTCAATCAGAAGGAAACATAAATATTTTTGCAAATAGCAACATGTCTTTTTTTAACATTTTTGTAATCTGCAGTTTTTCCTCTATACATACCTATATATAAAATTATCATAGGGTTACATAAGAAAATTTTTGAGAAAAATGCAAAATAAATTTATTAATTATTTTAATTTATTTAGTGCATATGAAAACAAAACAACATCACGGTACAGAAAACACAACTTATCTGATAGATTATTCAAAAATGTCGCCATTTTGTTCAAGACATGATACTATAGTATCATTTTGTTTTTATAGCACAGTAAATAAATTAAATAATTCATAAATTTATCTTGCATTTTTCTCGAAAATTGTCTTATGTAACCCTATGATAATTTTATATTTCTGTATAGAGATAAAATAGCAGATTACGAAAATGCTAAAAAAAAAAGATATGTTGCTATTTGAAAAAATAAATTCATGTCTACTTCCAATTGAGTTTGAAGTACAAAAAAATTTACTTCTGCAGTTTCCGATAGTAAATTTCGAGTTGAATAAAAAACTATTTAAGCTTTTTTTTGTATCTAGTAAGATATAAAAATTATTCACTGTTACCTCTTATCGTGAACACACTGTATAGTTTTACCAACAAGAAATTATAATTTAGGCGCCTTTATTTAATCATTAGCCTATTTTTAATTTGAATTTTTTAATTTTGGCGCCTTTCGGCACCTTCATTCAAAAGGCGCCTATGGCCGGGGCCATATTGGCCATACCCTAGTTACGGCACTGCACACACACAAAAAATGTAAATAAAAATAAAAAATAGAAAAATGGAAAAATTTATACAAAAATACAATCAAAAATTTCCTTTAAACTTACTACTTAATGCTGCTAAATATATCCTAAATTTCGTTTTGGAATAGTAAATATAGTTTTTCTTAATGGTAAATAATTTTAAATTGAAATACACTATGAACACAAAAAAACATAATCAAAATATAAAAATTATCCCGACCGAGTAGCTAGCTATATTCAAACCAGCAGCATTGTAACTGACTTCTGTTTTTAAAATTAAGCCTATTCATATTAATTTGAATGTATTCGATAAGGGATGAAATATCTTTATCGGCCGGATTTATGTTTTAGTTTTCTTTAAATTAGGTTTTGAATTGAATTGAATAAAATAAAATAAATATAATATATTTACTGTATAGCAAAAAAGAAGAAAAATCCTTTTTATTTCAAATTAATAATAAAAAAATTAAGAAACTTGAAATTAATTCAGTGCATCCAAAACGGTGACTTGTAATTCAAAATTTTACATGTACCTACCTAAGTCAAACAAAAAGTTAAGGTCACTGTTTTGCAAACATCATGACACGCAATAACTCTGTATCTCAATATTATTTAAAATTACGCATCCTTTCTACCATGAGAAAGAAAGAAAATTTTAACCACTAATTGAAAGTCACTGATTTTTACAAAAGTGTTATAACTATTAATATTATAATGATAATAATATGCAAGATGCATTACATTTATTTAATTATAATTATTTATTATTGGTGTTTCTAAAATACAGGATTGGATTTCATAATTTGAATAAAAAATAGTTTTAATTGCGTTTTGATTTAAATAAAATTTGACTCTGTATTTAAAGAACAGAGTGTACAAACGAATTATATATAAAAGTTAAAACAAAAACGAAACTAGAGGCGCCGGATTACTACATTTTAAACATTATTAAACTTGGCAATTTTTTATCAAACACAGTTGGTGGCAACTCATTCCATAGTTTAATACTAGAACCCAAGACTGACCCCAACTCAACATTTGTGCTGTAGAATGGAAGATTAATCTTGTGCACATGGTCATGTCTCGATAAATATGTTGGTTTTTCCAACTTTGCTTCCAAACTGCCGTAGACAGTCTTATAACAGTTCGTCGTGTGTACATGTTACTCTACCCTCTTTTCTTCATTGCCTCGATGGGACTGAAATTGATATCAAATATTTTTCCACACATCTTTGACTCTTCTTTGGACCATTTCTATTTGATCACTCAAATAGGCTTCGTGAGAATGCCAAATGGAGGAACACTACTCCAAGGTTGGTTTTACCAGGCACATGTAAGCCCTTTCCCTTATTGTATTCTAATCACTCCTATCACCAAATTAAAAAGTGATTAGAAAATAATTTCCATATCATGGGAAACATTGACAAAAATAATTTTAAATTGGAATTAAATCGAGCTAATTTGAATTAAATTACCTTTACCTATTGAAGTAGTAAATTTAGAGGCAGTTTGTTATAAAATTACAATTAAACCAAAATAACACAAGCAATCCTTTATATTTCAAATTAATAAAAATAATGAAATGAATGCTGTGCGTCCGAAAAGGTGATTTATAATTATTTAAATAATAATTTAAATCAATGACAAAAAATTTAAAAAAAAATTGTAACCACTAAGTTGAGAATCGCTGATTTCTACAGAAGTTTTATTACTAATAGTGTTAATATGCATTGTCAACATCTTAGACATTATTTATTTAATTATAATAATCATTGATGTTTTCTAAACTAACTAAAAATGGTTTTAATTGTATTGTAATTTAAATGAAATCTGGCTCCGCATTTAAAAAACGTGTAAAAATATTATATATAAAAAAGGGGGGGTTTACTACACAGCATGCATTAGTTTCAACTTAAATATGAGAGGAGTTATATTGAAAATTTTAATTATTGTGGAAAATGGAAAATATAAAATAAAATTATTAATTTCTCCAATAGGTGAAAAACATGGTAAATCAGTTATTTTTTAATTCCTGCTTTCGATTGTATTTCTGTCGTTTCCTGTGTTTTTAAATTTTTGAGTATCCCTATAAAACTGAGTACTCGATATGTATTGTAGTGAAATAAACTTATTAAATTTTAGTTTTAAAAACAAAAATTAATGCTGAAACTAATAATGTATTATCGGGAAATTTTTAATTTTAATTTCCGACGTTAAACCTAAAAGGCTTCAGCCAGCTCAAAAATGTCGGAAGCAAGAAATCCTCTGGTAAAACAGGTAAAAAAAACCAGACAAATAGTGTGTGGAAGCAAAAAATATTTTTATTTAGCACAGAACTTATTTTTCAATAAATTTTGGAACTTTTAGGGTTTGAGGTGTTGCAAAATGTACCTTTCACCAAAAGCAAATATTCACTAAATTTTACATTTAACCAATTAATTAATATAGGTACTTACTAATATCAAATTTTTGTATTCTATTTTTCTGCAATCCAAGTCAATCAATCTCAAATCATCCAATCAAAAAATCATATCAAAAATCACTTATTTAAAATCTTCAAACTTCATCCAAAATTGGGATGAATATTATCCAAAATATTAAATAAAAATTCAGTAACAAATTAATTCACTTTATTCTTCAATCAAAATTCCGAAAAAAATCAAAAATTGAATTAATATCTTTTGTTAGTTTTTACTAATAATTAAACTTTAATTAGTCGAAAGTGTTTTAATGTATGTTTAGCATAATATAAAAATATGACGCTATTTGAAAACTATATTCTAAAAACTCAATCAGAAATCATTTTGTGCACCATAACGAAATCGTTGCATTTGTAAATGCAACACTGCAAGATGAATTAATTATTCGAAATATTTCTATAAGTTTATAACAACTTATAACGTTTAAAACTTATGTTATAACATTTATATGCAAATAAATTTTTGAATAAACTTTGTTTTATTATTAGTTTTGTTTTTTTTTTAGTTTTTATTGAATTGCCCCCTCATATATTTTGAACCCTGGGCAGAAGCATCCTGCTCAGGTTATCTTTATCTACGTTGATGATTTTTAATAAAACCAAATAATAGTATTTATTACATTTCATAAAAGCAGTATATTGTTTAGAAAAATATCGCGTTTTAAAGACCTTTATATTTTGATTAATAACTAAATAAGAGAATTATTGCTTAATTTTTCCTATACTTAAAAATTAATAGAATTATTCGCAGTCTTTGCAGACCCACCTATCTATGTAACCAAGTAACTGCATGTTATTAATAGCTGTTAAATTATACAGATTTCTTACGATATTTTGTTGAGTTTGCAGATATTGGTTCTGTGTTCAGCTAACCCGAGCTTATTAGACGGCTTCCTACCAATAGAGGCCACCATAAGCGACGTTTCATAATAATTTTTATAAATATTTGAAATTGTATTTATTGTAATTTATTCAACTTGTTTTACATTATTTGTATATTTTGTTCAATGTGTAATGATAATAAATAAATAACATCATTTAACAGTTTTTCGTATTTATGTAATTTAAAATACTAGAGAATACCCATGACTTGGCAATTCATGTATCTTGTCCAAGTTATAAAAAATATTCTATATAATTAATGTATTTAATTACTAATATAATAGTTAATAATTTAATAATCATATGTTATATTAAATATTAATAATGTACACTTAAGGTACGCGTTCACTTATTCGCATCGCCGTCATCGTCCGCATCGGACGAATCTTCGTGTTCTATTCGAGTGCGTCGACTTGTTCGAATCGCATTAGCGGAGGAATCGCATTACAGTAATCTAATGTGTGGTAGTCAGTATCATTTTTTACTTTACCGAGAAATAATGTGCGATAGCAAAAGCAAAACAGCAATTATTAGCTGCTTATTAATTGAAGATGATGAAAAAACGAATAATAAAAAACGAAAACAAATTTGGATACACAATATATGTAAAAAGAGACCACGTTTTGGGGAATTCTATACTTTGTTTAGTGATCTAGAAGAAGACGATTCGAAATTTTTTCAGTATTTCAGAATGAATCAAGAAAAATTTACGACTTTACTTAATCTATTGGCACCCAGTATAACAAAACAAAATACAAAATTCAGAATGGCAATTGGGCCTAAAGAAAGACTAGCCCTTTGTTTAAGGTAAATCGATTTTTATAGTATAATGTTCAGTTGAGTTTACATTTAAATTTTATATCCAGTACCTAGTGGATCTACGATGTTTTTGAACCGGGGCGGTGCAAGAACTTGACACTGGTGCCCCTTTAAGTTTTGTTTTGCTCGTCAAGATTGTTTAATGGCACATAATGGTCTAACATTTTTTTTCAAATGTACGAATTTGGTGCCCCCATGAATTACCACTCGGGGCGCGCACCCAGGTCCTCCCCCTAGATCCAGGCCCGTTTATGTTTATTATAATCAAAATTATTATTTATTTCATTTAAAATTAACCGTAGTCTTAAAAACCGAAACTTAAAATTATAAATTAAACTTAAAAATTACTACTTATCATTATTTATTGATCATATTTGGTTAATTACAAAATTTACTTTATAAAAACTTAAAACCTACATTAAACAACTTAAAAAACTAATAATTATATAAAAAAAAACTAAAAATGATTATAATTATTATAAAATGTAAAAATAAGCAATTAACCCGGAAGCAGAAGAAGCTAGCGCTTCGGGCGCCAAAAGTTGAGGGGCGCAAAATTTATTTTAACTTGTTTTTCAATCGTCACGGGGGGGTGATGGAATGTGGTGCATAAAATTAGATCTCCTAAAAGCCTCTCTTTTTTCTGCTGCATGTACTATTTCATACAGTTTACCTTTAACTTCTACCTGTTCTTCTAAAGGAAAAGTTTTTACTGTTTCTGCCATATTTAAAAAAAAATTTGTTAGGGGATCGTTTTTGTTTTCGGTTTCTTTAGTTGTTTCCAAATACTCTTTGAGTACTGCTGCTGCAGACGGTTCTTTATTAAGTATATGGCTTCTTTGCCGTTTTGCTAAATTCCTTGTAGGTATTTCGTCACGAGGAGTTGGAGGATCTGCACTTATTTCTGAAGTATTTCCTGAAAATGAGCTTTCTTCGAGTTGAGAATCAATTTCTACTTCTGGACATGTAACATTGGTTAGTCGTATTTCTTCATCATACAAATACGTTACCAAAAACGATAATTCTTTGTCGAATTTAGGTGCCTTCAATTTCGTTGCTGCCTGGCCAGATTTGGTTTTTCGTAAATTGATGGCTTTTCTGTGGCCATCACGCAAACGTGTCCATCGCTCTCGGCATTGCTTTCCTAAAGAAATAATTACTACAATGTAATTTAGATATGCTCATTTTAAAAATAAATTTAAATATAAACTAATATAGTACTTATATAACTTTTTTAAAATAATTTTTTATTTAGATATTTAGCTATTGGAAATTCATTTCGATCACTAGCATTTAATTATCGTTTGGGGGAACGTACAGTACGAGAAATTGTTTATTCATGTTGTAATGCTATTTGGAAAGTGCTGCAACCAATTGTTATGCCAGCACCCGATGAAGAAATGTGGCGTCAAATAGAAAATAATTTCGCTACAAAATGGAATTTCCCAAATTTAATAGGAGCCATGGATGGGAAACACATCCAAATTCAAGCACCTAATCATAGCGGATCACTATTTTTTTCGTATAAAAAAACCTTTAGTACTGTCTTGCTAGCTCTGGTAGATGCTAATTGCAAGTTTATTGCTGTGGATGTAGGTGCGTATGGAAAAAATTCAGATGGTTGTATTTTCAATAATTCCAATTTGGGGAAAGGATTAATTAACAACACGTTAAATATTCCTCCTAGTAAACCGCTACCTGGGAGTAACGTAAATTTGCCATTTGTCATAATCGGAGACGAAGCTTTTCCGTTACGTCCTTATTTGCTAAGACCATACTCGAGAGATCGAGTTCGCGGAAATGAGGAGAAAAAAATATTCAACTATAGACTCAGCAGGGCAAGAAACGTTTCGGAAAACGCATTTGGAATTCTTGTTAAAAAATTTCGTGTTTTTGAAAATAAATTAAATGTTTCACACGAACATGTGAACTCCATTGTTCTGGCAGCTTGTTGTCTACATAATTTTTTGAGAAATGACACTTGTCATTGGACAGAAAATGATACAGTTTCTGTTTCGGACATGAGAGGCTTAAGTAACTTAGGTGGACTTGGAGGAAATGCAGCCGTTGATGGATTAGAAGTTAGGGATCAATTTATGAATTATTTTAATTCAAATTTAGGATCTGTAGCTTGGCAACTTAATAAAGTTCGAACAGGACAAAGATTTACTTAAACTAAATACCTAAATAAATGTGTACATAATTCAATAATAGCTTACCGGATTTTTTTAAAATTTTTCCTATTTCTTCCCAAATATTCTCCCTTCTTTGCTGATTTGCATATTGAGAATGTCTTAAATTATAAATTTCTTCATAATTTTGAACTAATGAAATTAGTAAACCGTCATCCATGGTAAATGTGTTGGTACAAACTGCATAATGCATAAAATGCGATAAAAACTGTACCTACCGTTTCTGATATTAGAAATGCTGATGTGCTGATATCATGTACCAGCGTAGGCTGATGTCCACATTCGTTGCTCTGTCGAGCAAGGCGTCAGTATTTCCGTGAGTCCGTGCAGAACGATACGATGTAATGAACGCATACATATTTAAAACAATGCAAAGCAACTTAAAATACGTTGCCGGCGTTGCTGACGGTGAGGTCGGTGCGAACAAGTGAACGCATACTTTAATCGAGTGCTTCCACTTGTTCGAATCGCATCAACGGAATTAATCTTTGAGATGATTGGCGAAAAATAATGTGTGACACCAAAAATAAGTAGCAATTTATTATCAGTTGCTTATTAATGAAAGACGAAGAATGGACGGAAAAAGGAAAAAGATTTTGGATGCATGATATACTAAATACATTTTTTGTAATCAAGACCAAATTTTGGGGAATTTTATAATTTGTTCAATAATTTAGTCTAGAAGAAGATAATTCAAAAATTTTTTAATATTATTGGCACTTAATAGTGCATATGTGCATAAAATGTGATAAACTTTTCAGTTTCTTATCGTTTCTGACATTGGATATCCTGATAACATTATGTACACTCAGCAAACGCCATTCGCATTCGTTGCTCCATCCAGCAATGCGGCCGCATTTGCGTGAGCCCGTTTAGAACGATACGATGTAATGAACGCTGGCTCATTTAAAATAATGCAAAGCAACTGAAAATGCGATGACGGCGTTGCTGGCGGTGCGGTCGATGCGGACAAGTGAACGCTTACCTTTACGACGGTTTAGAGTCAGAAGGATGTAACTACAAATTACCACATTTGAGATATTGCAGAAAAATCGATATTTTCAAGCAAGTATGCTGTTAATTAATTTTTAGGTAATATAATATCTTACTAACTTGACAAGTGTTTATTAAATTTTCTATAGAAAGAAGGTAACTCAAGACAGATATATTTGTAATTACACTCCTCTGATTCTAAACCGTCGACTTGATAGTCTGGTTCCAAGTCATTTGGGAATTTTGTGTGAAATGGCCAGTTTGGCAGCAACAAAAGTTGAAACTTGAAAACTTCAAAAAATAACAATTAATCACTAAAAAAGATCATTGTGATTTCTCAGCTTTCGCTGTAAAGACCCTGAGCACTTGGAGTATCGATGCGAAGGCTTTGATTGAAGACAAGATCAGCTTGTAAATTCAACGCAGAAATTTGAAAAAAATATTTGTTATTTTGTTACTAAATATAATTATATAATAAAATGTCGTAACACCGACGACTTCAGTACAATTTCAGGAATTAATTTTCTAATTATTATAGTAATATGAAGTAATTATCTAAATATAACTTCAAACAAAATACTTTTCCTATAATGCGACATATAATAAAAAAAGACGAATTCTTTTTTCAAAGAAAATCTGAATAAACTATAGGTGAAGTTTGTTTTGTTTCTGTTATAACCACATTTAAAAATAATATTTTGCTGGAAATTACATGACATTATATTGTTACAATAATGATGGCAATAAGCAATTTAGTCAGAACAAGCCTAAAAGCCTAATCCTTGATGGGAAGAAAAAGAAGAAGATGAAGCTTATATTGTAAGCTAGATACAAGTTCCATTGATGACACTTAAGAATATAAAAAATGAATCCTTGATTTGAGATAACTATTCTCTTTGCTACTAAACATTGCAGACATTGGCGGACTGAACATTCAAATGCTGAGTGATCGTTAGAATGAAGACTCGGATTTCTATAAAATAGAATGGTCAATTTCCATTTTCAATTATAAAATAAAAATAAAACATAAAACAAAAAACTACGGTTATTCTTCTAATACGAGTAAGTACTTAAAAAAGTACCTACTCAAAATCAAAAGATATACAAACAAAACTGGACTTAAGTATCTTGGTGAATTTAACATGTGTTTCCAATGCATTTAAGTAAGAAAATCATTAAGTTTAACTTAAATTCGATTTATTTTTATTTAGTGAAACTGAACCTAATCAGAAAATGTATCATAATATGCTGTCAAGGTAATTAACCAAGTTTAGCTTAAACTCAATTTATTGGATTTATTAGATAAATTTAACATATTTATGTTAATAAGATAAATAATCAAGATTCGCATATTATATAAACTCAATTTACTTTTGTTTGGTTAATACGGGCGGGCCCCTAAGAGCCACTTTCTGGTGCACTTTTATAAAAACAAATTAAGTTAACTACTACACTATATTTTCAAAACTATAGTAAAAACACCAATTAATTGTCTGTTATGTGCGGATTTGGATTTCTAGCATCTTCTGCTGCTTTCTTTGAGATTTTTTTTAAATAAGTCATTCATATTTTGAATCAAAAAACTATCTTGATTTCAGTCACTGGCGGCTTATCATATGTGGTAGGTGTGAAAATTGTATACATGTTGAAATGTGATGCTGGATCTAACTTGAAGTCGTTGTTCGTTGCAAAAAGTGTTCTTTTTAACCATTACTAAAGGTCCCGAAGCGGTTCAGATACAATGTTAAACAGCAAGAGCAGACTGATTTTCACAATTAACATATAGTCCTAAATTTAGCAATGCCAACGTTACAGTTAAATTTTGCAATTTAATGCTTTGGGGATGAAATCCGAGTAGTCCAAGTAAAGTAAAAATTCCATTTCTGAAATTTTAAAGTTTGGCTTTCAAACATCGTTTCTGTATCAACTATACTGCTAGGTAAATTGTTATATTACAACTACTTATATTAAAAGTTGGCGGATAAACAGTAAAAGCCGCATTTAATGTTAATTTCAAATTTTATGAACACGTATAAAATTTAATTTGGTTTCATGTTTATTTTCATACTCTTGTGAGTTAAAATGCGCATAAATAAATTTCGGTATATTAGCTGGTAGTATTAGTATGGATATTCTAATACATTTTAAGGTAGGCATATTAAATGTTATGTTATCGTACAAAATTTTTAATTGTATTTGATGCTTCGTTGGTTTGCTTTGGTTCAAACATAGTTCTTTACAAAGTATAATTCAATAATTTAGGATATTTAAACCATTTCTTATTCAAGGATAAATAGTGGAGACGAATATTGGAATATTTGCTGGACCAATAATCTTACTTTATTTAATAATTCTTACCTACATATATATAAATAAATAAATTTATAACATTGAACAGAACTAAACAAAATATAACTCTTCATTTCTTTCTTTCTTTCCATTTCAATAAAATTATTTAATTTTTTGAAATTTTGTGGCAACCTGGAATTTTTATATTATTTTTATTTTCTAAGTCTGGAAGCTTTAATGATTTTACTTCGAAACGTCCGCTTTTATAATAGTATACAATCATACATTGTATAATACACATAATTAATATAATAATTACCTACTGTACGGACACATAATATAAGTGTAAGTAATTATTATTCAGAAATACGCATGCAGAAAAAAAATTTGTTAGGAAAATATTGGAATCCGTAATTTTAAATTGGCAAAATGCTAAAATTTTGAATTAGAATATCATCTTAGGAAATTTAACTTGACAGAAAAATGTTCTTTGCAATTTGCCTTGAAGCAATTTACGAAGTTTCTCAGAGGAACGAACAAAGTTTATCTTCATAAACATAAACAATAACAAACTTGCAAAGAGCATCTGAGCATCCAAGATGGCTCTAACTTCTTACTGTTAGAACTTATGTAACATTTTATTTAGGTACAATACGTTGGCTGCGCTCTTATGGTAGATTACGTAATTTATAATTAGCAAAGCTTTTGTTAGGAATTAATTAAATTTTTATTATGGTTCAGGTAGCTAATTGTAAGCAACAAAACTTTCATCTGTATATGTTAAATTTTAAATATTGGTTTTAAATTGGATTACATTAAATATTAATGTTGTTTTCTTTAATGCCTACTTCTTCATTTCAGTCGCTTAGATGCAAAAGCCGACATGTCAAAACTTTTTTAGAAAGGAAATTAATTCTATTCTAGCAATTAATTCTTAAAGGCTTCTGACTACTCCAGATTTTATCAATTGATTTTTATATTTTGATCTATGGGTAGGAAACTATGTTAAAAAAAATCATTGCTTAATTCGGTTAGATAAAGATTTTGTGAGTTTTTCTGCATTATCTAGTTTTATATTTCACTGTACTTGTCGGGTTTTGCATTTAAGCGACTGATTTACAATGCGTTAATTTGTCAGCACAAGTTAACCAACGAATTTTAATGCTTACTTAGAACCACATGTTTGGTATTACTAGACTTTCAGGCACCAAAAGGTTGCTGCTTTCACGCTGGTTATAGGTTTTCATATTTTCTCAATAAATTTAAAAAGTTTAGAAGTTGTTTAATTATCCAATCATGCATTTGTACACCAGATATCATAATCGCTGTTTTAAATGCAGACAAAATAAGTTTTCTTGTTACGATTCGTTTCATTTGATGTATCGTTTTCGATTCTATTTGAATATTTCCTGTAAGTTAATATCGGACAAGTTCCGGGTTGTCGGTTGATCTGTTTCGTCCCCATCCTCATTAGGGGATGATTTAATAAACAGTTGATAAACGAGTGATGGGAGGGTCACTTCCTGTCTTTGTGTGGTGCCAAGCAGTCTAGTCCTGGTCCCGGGTTACCCGGCCACACTTGATGTCTACCCATGTCAATTTATAGTGCCTTCAAACTTACTCGAGACGTCTGTGGTGGTCTTTTACGTTAATCTATTTGAGTACAAAGTTAAAACGATTGCAGGCATAAATTAAAATTAAAATTAACTACATAGAGAAAATATTGTATAATTATTAAGATGGCGCACTTGCCCTCTCAAATGTCTATGATCTGAAATCTAATATTACAGAAGAATATTATCTAATTCAGCTAATTTGAAATTTACAGAAATTTCATTTCTCTGACTGATAAATTCGATTGTAATTGTATATAATTTAGATAGTATAGGATAATAAATTATTATCGCACGTTATAGGTATATGTATTGCATTCACTTTTTAATTTTTAATATAATGTTTTTCTTAAAAAAGCAAATTGACACTTTTTAAGTATACCTTAATATACGCATTCTATTAACTTTAACTAATAAATGTTGTTTATTTTTAAGTATCAAAATATATTAAATACACGTGACTACTTTTGAGATACTATATAATAAAACAAAATAAGCAAATATTCTTTTTCTTCAAGTGCCATGTTTAGGCAGTGTTTGCAGTGTTTAACTTGGCTGAAGTCAAGGTAACGATTTAGGGAATTTAATTAATGTGGTGGTTTCCCGTTACCTTCCCCATAGCAGTATATTATTCGACGCAACCAGGATTTGAACCGCGGTTGGGCCAGCATGGGCTTTACATATCATGTTACTATTTGCACCATAACCAAATATTAATTTTCAAATTTGCATAAAATACTTGTACTTTATTATTGGACAAGATTTTGTGATTTCCATGTCTTCAAATGATATCCTCATTTGATGTCCTCAAATGTGACTTGCAAATCAGTCGCTTAAATGCAAAACCCGACAAGTCCAGTGAAATATAAAACTAGATAATGCAGAAAAACTTACAAAATCTTTATCTAACCGAATTAAGCAATGATTTTTTTTAGCACAGTTTCCTACCCATAGATCAAAATATAAAAATCAATTGATAAAATCTGGGGTAGTCAGAAGCGTTTAAGAATTAATTGCTAGAATAGAATTAATCTCCTTTCTAAAAAAGTTTTGACATGTCGGCTTTTGCATCTAAGCGACTGAAATATGAGTGCACATTGAATGCGGACTCTGACCTGCTAAAAATGCTATTAAACAAAATATAGAGAGCACCTCTAAAGTACTTCGGTGCCGTCCATCGCCGACAGTAAAGTGAAACAAGTGCTTTCCACGCTTCCCACATGCTCAATTATACTACTCAAGCAGTAAAACAGCACTTTTAACACTTGGGTAGTATATATATATATTATGTATAATATTAATTTTTCTACTTTTATGAAGAAAGAATACTTTCGTTACATGTATTTATTAATTGTTGGTATGACCAATGTATTGCACTGATTAATTTATTGTGTTATAATTTTTATATTTTAATACCCCTTTTACGTCTTCATAGCTTTGCATTGTCAGTGCCAACATCCAACATTTATTTTCTATTTTAAACCAATCCTGAAATATTAGATTGTACAGATTGTACATTTAACGAAATAATATTTATTTAATAAAGTTTAAGTTTAGATCAAAAAGTTGGATCATACAAAACTATAAAAATTTCACCACTTGAAATATTTCAAATAAGTGATTAATAAATTTTAATTAAAAAATTGCAAAAAATGTCCTTGCAATACCTACTATGTATGGTCAATGACAAAAAAGTATATATTGACGTTTCCTTATTATTTTTACATACATATTAGGGTATACCAAAATAGAGCAGATAAAAATCTGTCAATCTGTCGTCAGTTTGTGATAAACAAAGATAAAATCTTGTTATGTCTGATTGACAACTATTTCACACGAAATAAGCGTGAAACATAATGCAATAAGTTTTACACCCAAAATACCTGTTAAACGCTCTCTTTATGCTCTCACAAAGGTGTCCTGCGGACACAAGTCACACTTAATCCCCAAACAGACAGCAGCATTTAAAAGATTACCCGGATTGTGTATAGACCATTGATTAAAAACATTTGTTGCTTAATTTGGTGAAATTCTAAGTGAGATGAATATAATAGATGACAGATCATAAATGGCAAAGTCAGTATATGAATGAAATGAATGAAGCATTCATAGTGGAATGTGCTGTCTAATACAATCAGTATGGTCACTTGTGTGTGTACGTATAGAATATTGGTAAATTTGAGTTTTTAATAAAAATAAAAAAACTTTTGAAGTAAAATCTTTAATGGCCCAAAACGAAGAATAAATTGTATTGCCAAGGGTAAAACTCATTTTGATATTATATTTCTCAACATTTCATATATTATTATAACAACAAATAAAGGTTTTTACTTACTCCCACTCTCAAGTAGTGTTACATTGAATTAAAGCCTGCATTGATTAATTATGCCCTCAAAACTTTTAAAACAAACGCTGTTCTAATTACCAAATAATATTAATTTGTTGGCATGAGGTAGTTGCCAAAACAAGAAATTTTTCAAGCAGCTACTTCAAGTTCTTTGCGAATTGATCATTCCTAGTTCATTTTTAATATACCAATATCGCTGAAAAGAGAAATTGACCTGTGCATTCAGCTAATAAGAGCTTTATATATACTTTTACCAGATTTAAGACATAACAAATTTCCAAACCACCAAAGTGAAAATCTGTAATTTGCTAGTTAGCATATTAGCTACGATAAGGAAAATTTAAGTGTTCCCCGATTGAAAAATTGTAAGAGGCTGTGAGTTATTTATAGCTATAATTGCTGTAGCAAAATAATGTAGGTACCAACTATTACTTTTTGATTTTGATAGCTTGGAGAGACTTCTTTAGAACGCACGTCGTAATGCAAAAACGAAATTCTAACGCTCAGCTTTTCATAAAATGTTTTTCCTCCCGAACGGGAGATCATTTTGTCAGTCATTGATGCATATTTTTAAAGCACCTAATTATAGTAATATTAGGTAAATAAATTATTTATTTGAATTCGATATTTGATCCAAATAATGTCTATAGCCAAAACTCACCGAGTATTGTACAAAAATATCACACAATGTTAGTGCAATATTATGTTAATCAATTTGGTACCAATATAAGTTATCGTTTGGCTTTCAATATTATCAATCAATATTTAGAACTATATTGCACTAATGTTTACAATATATTGAATCAACCACATGGTTGGGGCTCCGTCAAGTTGGCCCCTCCATTTTGGAATTTGAAATTTTTTTTGCATAATTTGGAAGTGCTCGGGAAGTGCTTGCGAGTGCTGTAAATTGTTTTGAAAGTGCTGGGTTTGTTAATTTTTTATTAGCGAAATACAATTTTCGCGCCGAGAGGGGCCAACTTGACGCACCCCCTCCACTTTAGAAATTTTAATTTTTTTTTTATTATTTAGAAGTGCTCGCGAAGTGCTGGCGAGTGCTGTAAATTTTTTTGAAAGTGCTGGGCTCGTTAAAGTTTTATTAAGAAATCAAAATTTAAAGATTTGGAGGGGCCAACTTGACGCACCCCCTCCATTTTGGAATTTTTAATAATTTTTTGATTAACTTGGAAGTGCTCGCGAAGTGCTGGCGAGTGCTGTAAATTTTGTTGAAAGTGCTGGGTCGGTTAGATTTTTATTAAGAATTGAAACAGCGACAATTGTCAAAAACGTCAAGTTGGCCCCTCTTTTTTTCAATTTTATTAGATATTTAAATTTTCTTTATATTATTTAAAAGTACTCTTGAAGTGCTGGCGAGTGCTGTAAATTTTTTTAAAATACTTATTTGATTAAAAAATTTGAAAAATAAGCTCCGAGTAAGATACATTGAATTCGAAAGACTTAAAAAAGGAAGAGTTTTGAATAGTTTTAAGTTTTGGAATTTATTTGTTATTATTGAGAAAAACGTAACCAATTTATGTTTATTTATTTATTTTTATGGTAGTATATAAATTTTGAATTGACCATAATTTTTTAAGATTTAAGATTTTTTAAGCCAACAAAATATAAAAATGTACATACAATCAATTTATCAGGATAGCGTTGATCAGCTTTTTCTTTAAAATCGTTGTAAAGTTCGTATTTCCCATGTAATCGTTTAGCATAGGCCACAAAATGACCTACTTTTGCATTATTCGGGTTAAAATTTTCGAAAATTCCTTGCAGATGATATTTTTGATTTTTTACTGAAAACTGTAGAAGGGATACTTGATAGTTGAAATGTGTTGTCTTCTCGACTATTAGTTATCTATTCTATGAATAAATAAATATTATTCAAAACAAATTGGTTACTTCGAGTATTGCACTCAAGAATCAGGACTAATATTTTCGCCACAGTGACGCGCATGGATGGATTAACGAGATTCCACAGGAGTAGATTTTGAAATTGCAATAATTCGAAAACGGCGCTAGATATCGAAAAACTGAGGAAAAAATTTACCCCTGTTACAGTAAACCTCCAGCGATTTGTCGTAAGAAACCATATGCAAAATTTCAGATCAATAGCGCGCAGTAATGGCGCAAAAAAAAGTACTATTACTTTATAAGTATTTTTTTAAAGTATATTTAAATGCATTAATTTACTCCTGGAATTGTGAAAACATGTTTTTAAGATCATAATCTCACCTTTTTTGCCATCCCTGAGCCTTTTCGTGCCATACTCGGGTAAACAGTCCCGGGTTGTAATACCCGGGCTTGCCCGGGTATTTTCCCTCCTGCCCGGGACTGTTACCTACGAGTATCAAAATACAACATGTGTCACAGTCAGTGGCGGATTTATATGGATGCTTACGATGCTGGAGCATCGGGCCCCCGATCATTGAGGGGCCCCCAAGAGCCAAGACCTTATTTATTATTTTATAGAATTTAGTTTTATTTATTAAATATTAGCTTTCTTTTTCAAAGAACATACAAGCAAACGGAAATTATAAAATTTTGTTTAATTTAATTAAATTTTAAGAAGCTTAAGATGCTAGAACATTAAATATTAGACCCCCGATTATTGAGAGCTCCATAGAGGCCCCCAAACCTTACTCGTTATTTTATAGAATTGAATTTGTTTTCTCTTTTTATAAGAATCAGTTGCTTTTGCTTTGTTTTTTAAATTATCTATAAAATAATAATTGATTGATACGTGGTTTAGGTAGTGTAACTCGATATTAACCATATCAATATTTTAGAAAACCCAAAAAATACACACAGACGTTTTAAAAATAAAATACACTGTAAGTATAAAATATTGCAAACGTTTTCATTATAGACTATGGTATCATCAGGCGATGAACTAGTAAGAAAATTAAATAGAATCCGTTTAATTGTTGTTTGGGATGGTGAAAAAAAGTATTTTTGAAAAAATAAGGGAGTTTTTAGGAAAGTGATTTAATAAAAGTAGGGGTATAAAGAATAAGCGTTCTAGTAGATCAAAGTTAAGTTCTTTTTTGAAGATGTTTAATAGAGATAAGTTTTTTTACATGAGATTGACTGTTTAAAAATAAAAACGATTGCTTCAATTTATTGATTTCCATAGCTTCTAAATATTCTAGATTTTTACTTTTTGGCTATACATGTAAAATTTCGTATCCCCCCCTGTTTGTGATTAATGTCTAATTAATTTTCTGTCTCCAAGTCGGACATATACCATTATTTTTATACTAGACAAACGTCACCCCCCCATAATATCCTACCAGGGGCCTCTAAAATATAATTAGTATCGGGCCCCAAAAAGGCACCATCCGCCACTGGTCACAGTGGAAATTAACAACTGATTTTGAATTATACTACTTAAATTATATTCAATATCTCTTCCGACAATGCTAACACGCGGGGTAGGGAATTCATTTTTCTTGCAATTTTCGGAGGATATCAATTGGTTTACAGTTTCTGCTAACATTTAAATTTAAACACATTCAGTCTTTTTGAGGTTCTAAATAGGACCTCCTCCGTAGATGTATTTCAGAAAAAGCTCGAGTTTTATATTTTTGATATATTATTTATATTGATGTAATTGATGAACAGTTAGGAAACAATGGAATCATAACACCTCATTTCAAAGTCAGAGGTAACAGTTTCGATGTTATCAAATGGTAAAAGTATGGGCGCTTGTGAAATGTCGTGAGATTTGACCTGACCCCTCCTAATCTCACGTGAGATTTTTTTAAATGCGTATTTTAAGTGATTTATTTAAAAAAGCATAATTTGCTTAATTATGTTTATTTAAGACTACTTAGTCAAGACAAAACAAATTACTTGATATTTGGCGAGAACCCCCTCTCCTCCACGTGAGATTGATTGAAATTTGGTTCGACCCCCCCCCCCCTAAACCTATGATAACGATTTAGTTTATGTTACAATGATTATTAATTATTTACTGTATTGTTCGTTTGATTTGTTAATTGTTTTCTCTATTGGTGAGTTGAATACTATAAGGGCGGGGTTGGTGTGTGCAAAGGATTCTGAATTGATTTCGGTGTTTTGATGTTCTATGTATTTAAGATTTAAATTAAAATTGAAACTAGTCGGTTAAAAGAAGGGTAGTTGTTTAGTTCATATTGACCTAGAACCTAAAAGACATCGATTTGATGAAAACTACTCTTTAAATTTTTTTCGAATTCATTGTATCTTACTCGAAGCTTATTTCTCAAATTTTTTAATAAAATTCGTATCTTCAAAAAATTTACAGCACTCGCCAGCACTTCAAGAGTACTTTTAATTAATATAAAGAAAATTTAAATATCTAATAAAATTGAAAAAAAGAAGGGCCAACTTGACGTTTTTGACAATTGTCGATATTTCAATTCTTAATAAAAATCTAACCGAACCAGCACTTTCAACAAAATTTACAACACTCGCCAGCACTTCGAGAGCACTTCCAAGTTAATCAAAAAAATATTAAAAATTTCAAAGTGGAGGGGGCGCGTCAAGTTGGCCCCTCTCGGCTCGAAAATTGTATTTCGTTAATAAAAAATTAACAAACCCAGCACTTTCAAAAAAATGTACAGCACTCGCCAGCACTTCGCGAGCACTTCCAAATTAAAAAAAAAATTTTTCAAATTCCAAAATGGAGGGGCCAACTTGACGGAGCCCATGGTTGGCACAATGTAATTCATCACTATTTTATCAATATTGTATTTATACGCCGGTGATTTTTGAATTAATATTCTGAACTAAAATAATGAACTAATACTGAATAATATTCAATACTGATATGTATTGTACCAATATTTTTACATATTGGTAATAATACCATGGACGCCGGAAGCAGGGCGCAAGGGGGTGCACTTGCACCCCCCTGCCATAAAATAAAACATACGGAAAAAGATAAAGAAATAAATTTCTAGATGTGTAGATGCAAATGCACCTCCCTGAAAATAATCCTGCCGGCGCCCATGAATAATACCAATATTTACCTTAGATTGTACCAATATTTGGTTTGGTTTTAGTATAGTGGTCATTGCACAAATATTCTAACTGTATCAAACAAACGAGGCTGCACACTGTTAAATATTGTTAAACAATATTATATCAATATTGCCTGCGACTTTACAACATATTTCCATACATACTACAAGAATTTTTAATTTTCTTAATATTTGGTCGATACCATAACTTTAATTTAAATAATTACTTTAATTTATTAACTAAATAAAACCATCTTTAAAAATATTTTTGTAAATATAAAATTTATAAAATCTTTATAAAATTGTACACTGAAAGAAATTAATGGGTACCGACAACAATACTGTCCTTGTTCAAAAAAATATTGTTAATTTTAGCATAATTTATTGTAAAATTGACTAAGACTATAATTTCGTAGTTGTTACTATAACCATTTGTTAGAAAATGAATGAAAAAATATTGCTTTTATTAACACAAATGTTGTTAATGTAACCATTTTCATTTTGTTAAAATATCCATAACAAATATTGTTCTTATTAAGACAAAATATTGTTAACAAAATCATAATGCAACGTAAATCTTTACTAATGTTGTTGTTACTGAAACCATATTAATATTGTTAACAAATATGAGGCGATTTTATTCTAATATTAGATTACAAATTCGAAAGTTTGCATTTTTAATTGTCAAATCAATTGTCGACAATTTGAATGCACTTGGGATATTGTATATGACAATAAACCATTGCTAAATTAAAGACCCTAAATAATTACTTTCCATGGTTATTATAGCTATATCATATTGTTTATAAAACAATATAATATATAGTTAATAGAACTATTGTTAAGTGTTAAAATAACATAAACGGTAATGATGCGTCAATCATATAAAGCAACCAAACTCATATTGTTCCATCAAACATATAATATTGGAGTGCCTATAGCGACAATTTATTATTGTTCCTTCAACTACATTTTTTTTCAGTGTACTTTCAAAACAACGTGGCCAATCTGTAATATCTCCTAGTCCTAATAGGCTTACGCTCCACCTCTTTATGAAAATTTTCCCAAAACTCACTTGACACTTTTTTAATTTTAACCAAAATTATCAAAACCAAACAAAATTCAAGATTAAAATTCACATCACAGCAATATTTTTAATATATTTTGCTATTTTCGAGTCATTACAGAAAAATTTCTTCTATATAGACGCTCATTTTCAAAGATGAATCCGTAATTTAAAACATAATCAAAATTGTGAGAACAGTTATTGGTTATCTATGTATTCCAAGAAAAAGCGCTTTTCTTTAATAATAAGGGTTTTTTGTGCCTAATTTATTTAAAATTTCCATTGCAATTCCAACAAACAAAGGCGTAGTAATCAAGTGTGACGCCACAAGCCTTTAATATTTTGCGCCCCTATATCCTCGATTTTTCTTTTTTTAATTTATAAAAAAAATGAAAACTTGTTTTTAATAATCATTAGAACGATTAATAATTAGGTAATTTGTAATTACAATTTACAACTCCTCAAATTAAATTTTGCGGCTCCTGAAATTTTGCTTCCCTGAAATTTTGCGCCACAAGCCCGGGCTTCATAGGTTTATGCGATAATACGCCACTGCCAACAAATAATGCCGTTGATGGAAATTCCTATAGCCACTACTGTACACTAAAATTTCCCTACGATTTACCTCTTGAGGTCGTAATGTTAAGAAAATTGTTTCAGGTGATTATTATCATAAAATAAGTTTATTACCAAAATCTTAGATACATTATTATCTGAAATAATTCTCTTAATGTGAATCTTGTTTGCAATGAAATATGAACGGACACTAATTTATTATTTTATTTGAGCACAAAAAACAAATTTTGTACTTCGGCCGTAATATATCGTGACTAGCAAGGTTTGAAATTTTTTACATTCTTTTAATACAAAATTCAAGGACCAAGAAAAAATTTTAATTTATGACCAAGTTGTAAAAATCACATTAGAATCAATCAAATCATAGTATAATTAGTAATTCTTAATATCATTTAATTAAAATTTTGAGTTTGGCCTAATGAAGGGATAATTCATCTAGTTCCTTACTTAAAATTCGAGTGAAATTAAGTGCTTTATTAAACCAAAATTCAATATTTTTAACGCTTTGCCCTTTCTTCAAGTAATAATACGTATGATTTAGCTTCACTGAAAGTTGTAGTTGAAGTCTTAAATTATGGATGCATCCAAAGAGAATTCATTGCAGAATTCAGGTCACAATAATTTCAGCTTTATGAACATGAATGAAAACTATAAAACTGTTTTATAGCACAATTAATACTTGAATATTAAAGGTATATTGTTTGTTTATATTTGTCATAAACTTTACCAGAAACTAAGAAGTTTTACGGATGAATTAACTTTTATCGTTCACCTACAGATGCTCGTGAAAAACACATATCCTATAAAATGGTTCTATATTTAGACACATTTAAACTTATTTTAAATTTACAATACTAATGATTTGAAGAAACCGTTAGGTAAAGGATAGGTTAATAAGTGCAGTAGCTACTGGTAGCAGTTGCAGTTGTTTCTTTTGGAAAAATTTTTCAAAAAACCATTGGATAATTTGATATTTAAAAATATAGTTAATTATATTAATATCAAAAACTGAATATCTTCAGAAATTTTTTTTTATTATAATAAATTAGTGTCTACTATTCTGTGGGTTTGAGTAACGTTAAAATCAATCTTTTTGTATATTAACTAGATAGGTACCTTCTAGTTTAAAGTTTTAGATATTCAATGTGTGTACTAACAATATGGTCACTATTAGTAAAAGAATATTTAAAAATTGTTTTGACATTTTTGTTGACCCATAGTAGTAAGATTTGACAGGTAAGACGTGAGCGAGAATGAAGTAGAGGTATTACGAGTCTTCATTGTTATATCTTGATTGCTCGAGCTGCTACATTTTGTTTGAGTGACTGGCATTTGCTAGACAATCACTCCGTTATGTTGCTACCAATGATAGCTTGTATTGTATTAAATGACAGCATCTGTATTTTGTGCATATGATTTGCTGAGTTGGAATACAAGATGAAGCACTTGAATATTAATTTAATCATATTTTATGTCAAGCTTCACATGTAGGATGATCATCAAGTAACTTTCATTGATTGTCAAAATTATAAAAGTTTGTGCTCGTCGCAGTACCCCCAGGTTTCGTAATTTATAATTTTCTATAGGTAAAACATCAAGTGGGAAACTAACAACACTAATAATGTGGTAGTTTGTCATCATCAAAGCTAAACATTTCGGCAAGGTATCGCCTCGTTAACTGCAGCATTTCCGCAAAAGCGCCCCTATTTCAATAGATCTATTTCACCACATTATGCGGAACAAACTTGCTTGTTTTATGTTTTATTTACTTAACGCGTACGTAATTATATCTTCAAATTTTAAAAATAACTCTATATACACAGGGCGTTCTCTAATTGCTTTACAGCACTTGATAATGCCTCCGAATTTAAATTCATAATAATTCGGTACCTAAGTATATCTTTCAAAAGCTAAACTTTTTATTTATTTTCAAAATGCTGCTTTTTCCTTCATTAAATAAATAATAAAAATATATTGATAAAACGTAAGAACAGATTTTGGGGATTTTAGGAAATTTATACGAAAACATTTGTACGACACAGAACGATATTCGAATACTTTTGTTGGATTGAATGTTTATACGAATAATCATTCATAAAATTATTTTAATTTGGTTTTCGTTTTTAAATTTTTAGTTTTATTATTTATTGTAATATAAAAATACTCAATTTCGAAAATGAGGTTTTCATAACAATTATCGTACCATACGAGCCTGTACTTGATTTTAATTTTATTATTTATAAATAGTTTTATTTTATTCCTATAAATTTTAATTAATAAGCACTAACTAATATGAAGTGTTAATTATCCAAACTACTTTTTTTACATAATACCATGTACATCAACTTGTTGAAAATATGATAAAACTAAAGTCAAAATAATATAATGTTTAAATGGCAAAAAAGTTTATAGAAACAACACATAAAAATAAAATAATTATTATAAAAATATATAATAAAATTATGAAAATAATAATTTCGCTCACTTCTAAATTTAGACTTTTTTTTAATTTTAACTTTTAATTCGTAATATTTCTAATGGGTTACGTTATTTGTATGGAACTTGGATAATTTTTGCTAGGGGAGGGGGGGCTTCATCTATAAATGAAGTCTGTGAAACTGGAAAAAAAAGTTTGCATAATACAGTTTTGGTAGAGTTTCGTCAAGTTTAGCAAAGTTTCATGTAGTCTAGCACAGGTTTTCATTTTTTCCTATTTTTTCTCATTTTGAAAATTCTGAATTTTAAATAGGATATAAACTGTTTTAAATATTTTAAATATTCAAAGAGAACAATATAAACTTAAAATTAAAATATCTAAATTTAGCAATGTACAAAAAGTTAAATGTCTTTAACTTAGAATAACGCCCAGTTCTTGTCTGAATAAATGTAAATTTTGATATGCCACTTTGTGAATGATTTGAAAAGGTGTATTATTGCGTCCTTGCGTCTAATTTAGGTAAAGTAAATAATAATAGCATCGAATTGCATTAGATAATAATATTATGATGGTGTGGTTCAAATTTTATTAAAATGTAAAGAAACAATAAATTTTTTAAATCATTTTGGGTATACGCCCAAATTTTGTAAATTTTATTCGAAAACGTTTTGCATTAGTGCTACAAATGTATTAGGTACGTTCTGGTATAAAAAATCAATATATTTTGTGTACCACCAGATTTTATATTGATATAAAGTAAAGTAACATATTATTAGAAATATTGTAATCTCAGAAAACAATTTTTTTTCATTTTTATTTTCGACAAAGTTGAAAAAGCAAAAAAAGTAGTACTTATCTATAACATTCACTAACATTCCTAAAATTTTTTGGATTTCCTAAGATTTCCGTTGACTTGTACACCAGATTTCCCCATTAATTACCCCCACGCATACAACAAAATAAAATTGTTTGTGTTATACTTATAAAATTTCAAAAGCCTCTTTAAATTTTTTAGCTCCAGCTTACATTAAAGATTAATCCAGCCCTGGATTAAATGTATTAAAATAAAATTTTATTCATTTAAATGAAGTTTTAAATTGCATGTAATTGCTAATTTAATTATTGTTGAAATCTCACATTTTTATTGTTTGCGCTTATTTTTTATAAGTTGCGTTAACCCCTTGCAACTCCTTTTTGAGATTGTGTGAATACTTTGGTTGCATGTAAAAATCTTTATTTTTAAATTTATAATTATATTAATATTTGTAAAAAATTAATATATAATAATTTTACAAATTATGTAAAAAGAATCTCAATACACGGTCGAAACAGCCAGCTGTAGGGATCGAACCCACAATACCGACATAGCAATGTATCATTCTAACTGGTAGGCTACGACCGACCGCGCTCAATAGTATTATTATTATATTATTAAATTTATGAACAAAATCCTATTGTAAGCAAGGTATAAAAATAATTACCTACACCTATAAATAGAAATGTTAAAAAAATGTAATTGTAAAAATGTATATTTAAATCCCGGTTAGAAAATTGCACCAAATTTGAACTTGAGAACGTTTGGCAACTGGAGTATTCTGTTGTTTTCTTAAGCTTATATGCACATTTAATTGCAATTGAATAAATAAATAAATTGTCGATCGGTTTTTAATTATTTTTCAACAGAACGTCCTATCAGGTTTGAAGATATCAACGACACAAACGTAACGTAAAAATTTGAAGTGAAGACATATTGAGGTTTGCCAAACTATAAATATGAAATTACGGTAGAAACATCAAATTTTTCCGCTATATTCCTATATCTCCAAAAAATGCTATTTTTGGTTTTTATACTCCATATTTTTTAGTCAGGTGCAAAATTAATGCTGTCATTGATAGCTCCTGTATAAGAATTGTTATTTTTTAAAATTACTAATTCGGTCAATGCGTTTTTCAATTTTGATTTAATTACCTACCCGATACTATTCATCCTGCAAAGGGTTGTAATTGAAAAATAAAACAGTTTTATTCTGAACTTGAATTATTATATTCCGAAAATTTAAAATTGTAATTACAGTAATATAAGCTACTAAGTTTTAAAAGTTTTTATATAGAGACACAGATGCGTTTACCATTCTTCCTTATTTAATTTTGCAAGATTGTAGCAGTATAATTATCTCATCGGTGAATGATCACATTTGTAACATCCTGAAAGCGTTACGAAGAAAGTTTCCATCGACTGTGATAAAACAAACAACACCTTCAGTTACTAATCTTTATTTGCACTGAAATATGCTAATGTAAATATTAAAATGAAATTGCAATAACTCATAATAATATAATTATTTTCGATTCCAGATGGGTGTACGCATCAAGAGCATTGCGCTACATTTCCTCCACTTTGTGAACGGTTAACACCTCGTATGAGGCCAACTGTGTCCGCCACATCAAAGGATGCGGCGTTAAAAATATAAACAGGGCTTGATAGTTTGACGTATCATAGCGGCAACCTTTGATTTTTCCGGACGTGGTTAATGTCTCATTAGATACACATTTGCCTATCAGGAAGTATACATACAAGAAAGCTACTGGAGATTAAAAGAAATTGCTGAGAAATGATTAGTTTCATCGATACCGGGAGCATAAACAAAGATTTTCTGGTATTTAGCTACGAAAGTAACTACTATTCAATGAATCATGAAAATATGAAAAGAAATGCCTATACTATACTTAACTAATTTATAATTTAGTAACGCAAACATGTTATCTTTCTAAGTAACAACTTAATGTTCTACTAATTACTGTCAAATTTTAGTTGTTTTTTTTTTCGGGCAGCATTTAGTATAATTTTAAATTTAAAAAAAATTGCAATTTATCTATTTATATTTAAAAACCAAACCACATTAATAATAGTATAGAGGCCACATAAATGAAATGTCTAAGAATGATGGATGCCGCTAATGAGGCGTCTGTTCTTACCCAATCTTTAAAATCAGCTGTAGTTATTATGACAGGTCTAAAGCCCGTCAAGTCAATCTCGAAGTTATTTTTGACTATTGCACTTTTAATTTTTAGCAATTTTATATTCCATTAAATTTTGTAGATAAATGGAACGTAACTTAAAAACAAGTACTGCCGAAAAAAAAATTTCGAAGGAAGTTATACTTACATAATACATGTTTATATAATTTATAATTGATGCTAAACATGTTTCTGGTGTTATATGAGTATTATAATATAATGTTTAACTTTTGTTAAAAATATGAAAAAAGCTTGATTTTTTTAATAAGACGTAATAGAACACGATGACAAATATGTGTTTACAATTCAATAATGGCCCCAGGAAGCTAAAGTTGGGCCACACAGATTGAAGTTGCTCTCTATCTAAACAAATCCTAAACCTCTCATCGCTTTTTCAAAAATGATCAATTTGACGTTTTTAATTACATCTGCGAAATTTTGAATTGAAATTGAAAAATGTCAAGAGAATTAAATATTAATTAAATACTGCGAATAGCATAAAACTCATCGATGGTTAGCTACTGTTATTCGGAAATACTAAAATATTACATTTATAGAACAAACTTAAATTTACTTCAATTGAGTGTGCATTGCATTAAAATAGATGACGATACCAAGCTGGATTTCCTCGACTCCCTTAACTGGGTACAGATGATAATGTAAAATATCTCCATAACAATGACACTTGTTCATCCTCGAATCGCAGTATCTTTGATATGTAAATTAACAGATGCGGTATCGTAATGCCCGCGGACATAATATAATTCATGTATTGTTTGTAGGAGTAAAAATTATTTCTATAATAAATTAACAACACATTGCCAAACGACATAATCACAATATCGATTGTCGTAACCTCAAGGTATCAAATCGATATAATGCAATATCTTAAAGAACCACAGTCCATTTATTTCGTTGAATGTAACAGTTTTTTAAGCTCTTATTTTTTCAGGAGCACAAGACAGAAAATAGATTTTATAAAAAGTAATAAAATGAAGGTATAAGCTACTGATTGTTGCTAAAAGTGTCCATCAGATTTAAATCGAGCATGAAACGATTGATCACACATAAAAAGAAGTTTGCAATGTTGTTTCACGTGGCGTTGGGGGTTGCTCATTTCATACATCGTTCTATTCATCTATTGTCATATTCCCACAACCGCACATAATACAACCTGTGCTTGGTGCATTCAATTTTTAACGTTCCACTTTTCAAAAATAGTAACGTTATTTTAACGGATTAAGCTTTTGTTCTAATTTATTGTATCAAACACAAAAATTCTATTATTATGAGCTCATAGTTACACTAACCATTAGTTCCTAATATATTCTCGCATAAAATTTGGCAATATTTTACTGGTTTATGTTTTTACGTTCTGTAAAGATTTAAATTTACTCGACATCTTTTCTCTCAAATTTCGTCTCAATAGGTACTTCCGTTTAGGATTTTGCTTACAAGATTACCGACCTCAATTTGACTAAGTGACACTTTCCCATAAATATTTTAAGACATTTAATGACATTTTCGCAAAAGTGAAGTGGCAAATTACGATGGTCTTAAATCTCCAATTAATTTATTTATTTATTTTAAATATTTTTAAGTCGCCAAACTAAAAGTTAAATAAACTTTTGGTTGGTCGCAATTATATTGGATAAATAAAGTTTAATCGACTTTAATGGTAATTTTTCAAATGTCATAAGTGGAAACTTATTTTAAATGCAGTTCAAGTAATTCATAGTTATGATCAATTTAAGATTAAATATTTTTTATCACACGTAGAACAAATATTATGAATACATGTATTTTTATTTGTTTACATCAGCTGCTTTCAAATCTATTGTCCAAATATTACGAGTGTGGGTGGTCGGTCGGTTTAAAGTATAAGAACTGCATACTTTTGAAGATTATCTTTATATTCCCGACTTTTTTGCAGATACTTAAACTGTAGTCTTATTATATTTTCTATTATGTACAAATTTAGCGTAAAAATGTAACGTAGCAAATACAATGAACAAATAGTTTATATGACCACTTGTGTAATTTTCGACTTGATTCAGGTAGCTGTGTGCGATTGGGAAATCTGTTAAAAAAAATTAAGGAATTTTAAAAATGTCGAGAATATTATACAATCTTCAATTTATAGAAATCCAATTGCTGATATGTTAGACATCTTATCTTACAGTATTATCAATCTATGATTATACTTGAATGGAATGTTTATATTACGAACCTCTAAGTTTATAAATACATCACCCACCCTCGTAGAAAAGTTTTAAGAAGTAATTTTCTAAACAAATCTAACTATTTCCGTCGATTGTTTTAATGCATACTTACATCCATACTTAACATGTTACTGTCAGAAAATAATAATTATTGTCACATTACATATTAGTATGTTTATTTGCTATGTAAAAAGGTAAAATAATCAAATGTTAAGTTAGTTTATTTGTTCGTGGTATACCGTTAATATTTCACGCTTAAAAGAATCAGTATTTTAAATTAAGTATTGTGTAGCTCTAAAATATTTAAAAATTTAAAGTGTATTATACCATCTTAAACAAATAATCTCTTTCATATTGATATTTAGAGTTAAAAACACGCGGTTAAACATTTTTTCAAGATTCATTCACGTTCTATTTACACAGTATATCTTCAACCATACAGGGATTTCAACTTCCGTGAAGTTGGCCTCCCATCTGCATAATTTTGATATAAAAAAATATGGAATTGTTTGGTCATCGTTAGGTCGTGAAAGGTCACCCGGTTTTAACGTTAGATCGCTACTAGTTTTTCGAAAATAATATTACATTTTTGAAACATTGTCTTGGTAAGTTAGCCTCCCACTTACACTTTTTCGATGTAAAAAATGAAAATCGACTGTTGAGAATTGGTCGCGAAATTTTATCATTAGGTTGTTATTAATTGTTTTGTAATAAATTAACTAAAATTAAAAATCCATCGTAAAATGGTTTTGATTAGAAAATTTCCATGCTAATAATTGGTTTTGCAATCAGCGACAGCTGATTTTACACTAATTATGATGTTCGTTAACTTTGATATGCGCATGCGTAGAAGAGACGAAAATTTTCATTGATTTATTGCAAATAAATTAATAACGGCCTAACTATAAAAATACGCGACCGATTCTCGGCAGGCGATTTCCTGTCGATTTTCTTTTCCACATCGAAAAAGTGTCAAGAAAATTTTTCAAAAATATAATAGTTTAAAACTAGAAACAAGCTAACATTTGTGACCTATGGATTCCACATTTTCTTATGTCAAAATTATGAAGAAGACCAACTTCACAGAGGTGGGCTTTTCGACATTTCGAAAATTAATAATATTTTACTTTTGAGAAAAGGGTAAAAATTGAAAAATATGCTATCAGAATTTTGATCAGATATGTAATTGATCTAGTGCATAATTAATGCAGCAAATTAGATCAATAATTCAATATTAGATCAGAATATTAGATTAGAATTCAATATTAGAATATTAGATAACTTATGTATGTGATTATTCGTATTAGCTGTAGTGGTTCAATGTCCACTTTGTACTGAAGCTCTAGGCTTATTGTACCCCGTTTTCCATTAAGTTATCAAGAAAAGTTATTAGTATTTCGATCCACAGTATGATGTTCACCAGAGGGTTGAGCTAAGAAATTCTGCCGGGATTTGAACCCAGAATTTCCGCTCAGAACTCCACTAGCGATCACATCAAGCCACCACTGTGATCTGTGTGGTCTGCATGTGATAATTTTTTTCATTATTTTCAAGTTTTTTTAAAATTTTAAAGAAACGCGTTGGGACGATGCAAGAAGAATTTTTCAAATAAAAAAAAACAAATTAATTTTGCAGATTTTCCTCAATATTTAAAAATTTGAACTATATCAATAAAAACTCTTTAATATGATTAATATCCTATATAATATTAACTTTTAATATCTAATTAATTTTCTTTCAAAACATAACAATATTCATTTATTTATTTATTTAAGATATATCAATTTCAATAATTTCAAATATTACAAATTGACATTTAAGTTCCACATTGGAAAGTTCTTTAATTTGTCGTAGGCTGGGTGAAATATGTCGAAATGGTCCTGTTAATTCGAAATGTTGACTATACTATAATATCCGGCACATTTTTGATAATGCATTGTTTAGCTCGTATAGTTTAAGGAATAGACAACAATCTATATCAGCTTGAGTGCCTAATGAGATTGACAAAGAGATAAAAGATAAAAGAAATTCGCAATCGATTTTGCTATTCAATAAGCAATGAACAAACATAAATCGGTGACCACTCTACTGGGTTCCAAAGATTATGTGAAAGATGCTAGAAGGACCAAAATAAAGTTGTATATCGACGCGAAGCCTGCAATATCTCCTAACTACTAAAATGTAATTGTTCAGGAGAAGCAAAAAAACAGTTTTTTAC
Source organism: Cantharis nigra (assembly GCA_958510845.1). NCBI lineage: Eukaryota > Metazoa > Arthropoda > Insecta > Coleoptera > Cantharidae > Cantharis > Cantharis nigra. The sequence goes on from OY294028.1 coordinate 64,000,538, forward strand.
ATTTATCCTTGTAGTAAGTGATTTTGTAATACCGCGTTTTTCGAGGTTTAGGATTTTTTTTTAATAAAGAAATTTTGCATGAACATGCGTATTCACCTGACTATTCCGAAAATGTAAATAACTCAATTTGACAAAAATGTTGGTTAAGAGATATTGCAGGCTCCGCGTCGATATATTGTTTTTGGTCCTACTTTTTTTTTTAATTATCTCCGTGCAAGATTAAGATTAAATTCAATAGACTTTTTGTGGGTTCTTGCAAATTAATTTCTTTTTGCTAGTTTCGGTTTTATTTAACCATCCCCAGAATACTCTACAAAAAAAGATTAAATTATATCAAATTTATACCAATCTTTCATTATCTTAGCATTAAATGACTTACGTGTCAAATTGAGAAAACTTTGGTAAATCCCGTCATAAGGTAAAATATATAAAAATATAAAATTACAGAAACTATAACACACTACACAACCAAACGAATCCAAATATTTGTAATAAAACAATTAAATTTTCAAGAACATACATTATACCCCAATCTATTGAATTTTGTCCTACTGTTCATATTAACAGTAAAAAATTCAGTTCTGGATCATTTTTGCAGTAATAAGACACGTAAAGTTTAGTTATTAAACATAATTAATACTGGGTAATTAACTAAGAGTACATTAATATGTATCTTATAAAATATTGCTACAAGTAATATCTGGGCACTACTGACGGAAATTCATATAAAGGCAGAGAGAATAAAATACAATTAATGCAATAAAATCATACTTCGGAAATAAAAATTTTGTAATTAGTGTAAACATGAATTAGTATACCTGTGACTTCATCAGGTACCATTTGTTTTGCTTTAAAATCACAAAAACGGCGAAATTTTTACATGTTGGTTAAATTCGTGTTAAAATAGAGTGGAAATTCACATAATAGCAACATAGTTTTTAAGAAGTGTTTAAAAAATTTAAAAAGATTTTAAATAAAATTTAATTGTTTGGAGTAGAAAGTCATAAGACTTTTTTCTTTCTAAACATTAAAAGACCAAGAAAGACAAAGATGGCTGTATTTCAAATAGGCAAATTTGTTGAATTATTTCTTATAGAGAATGGATTGTCGACTAAATTCTTTTTAGTGCAGTAAGTATCAGTGGTCCTGATATATCCGGGATTTTTTTTATTTAAATTCCAACGGAGATTTTGGTATATCATACTTGTATTTCGAATGGAAATAAACTTAAAATAAGAAATTTGAAGTAGATTAGTGATATTTATGTATTTAATATGTAGGTAATATACTTAACAGGATTAAACAAAACGTTAAAATAATAAAATTTTAACAGTAAAATGAAGAAATACATTTTGTAGAAAACAAGATTGGTAAATATTTTTAAATGATTGATTCGGATTGAATTTAGATCCTGTATAACCGTGAATTTTTACCCCCGTAATATTTTACCCCGGGGTAAAATTTTGCTAGGGATATTTTACCGGGAGTAAAATTTCACTAGGGATATTTTACCCCCTAAAGAATTTTTACAGGGGGTAAAATTTCTAGGGGTAAAAATTCACGTTGACACCGGGATTTAGAATAATTTAATATTTTGAATTCCGACCATATATACATCATCTCAATATATAGATACTTAGCCTCTACATGTATACCAGTACCCGGATACTTTTTTGATTTTAAAACAGCCTATACAAATTTTTTTCTACCAATCCGATATTTTTTAGTCTTGGTGACATTTCTATACAAAAATGGATGTAGTATGTATATCTAAAATACCTATGGCTTTTCCGAAATAAGTTATGTTTGGGGCCCCTGCTGTGATCACTATTAGCCATTCGAATTTATTATTTGAAAATTTGAAATTAGTTGAAAATTTATTATCTCATCAGACACTTATTTTATAATAATTTATATTTTTTATAGGAGTTAATTATAAAATTAAATTTTTATAATTTATATTTTAATTCATTTTTCATAAAAAATATATATTATATCTATTGAGATAGGGACCATTCGAACAGGACGCCGAGTGTAAAATCTTAAAATAGGAATTTTTTAACCAGACGAATATAAACCGAGAGACACTTAGGATTAGAAATATAACAATCAAGAACCTACACACAATATTATACGCCTATAATTTTTAAGACATTCGTGGGTTATGTTTTAAAAAAATTGCAAAGAAGCCGGCGTCTAAAGAAAATCTGAGAAAATCGCTGCACAAAAAAGGTGAATATCCTGATAATCTATTTTCCAACCAAACCTACGATAACTCCAAATTGAAACAAAAATATGATAATTTCAACATGTGTAAGTTTACAAAAAGCAGCATATTTAATAATTGTTAAACGTTTAGATATTTAAACCTACCTCAACATTCTGTCTCTCATCAAATGTTGACATATTGGTAATTGTTTAGCCCACTATTTAGTGTGTTTAAACTGGCTCGCGAGGTGTTTACTGTACAAACAACTAGCGTCAGATGATACGAAATTAGCTGCTTTCAGTTCGTTTAGTATTTAGATATCGCCACAATTTCTTACAGGTGCTCTTGAAACACTTCTGTTTTGATTTTATTATTTTGTCATTTTGCTACTGTTTTATTTTACCAGCGAAATATGGATCATTATTAAAAAAATCTCTAATTTTAGGTTTTCTTTATTACAGTTTAATTGGTGATACATTTCAAAAATAGCACATAGTTATTACTAATGTAACAATTGTTTAGAAAATTACTCACACAAAAGTAACATTAACGATTGCGCAACAAAGGTATGCATCGAATTTCATGTTGGGTCAGTGGATTTGTGCAGAAATATCTCAAAGGTTGACCAGTTCTTCCATCTAATTCGCAAGTTTGGACGTAATATTCTGGGCACAAACAATGTACGGTGTCGGTGCAAATTCGGCCCGCATGAATGCAATGTAAACTAAAAATAAATGTTGCCAAAAGCACCAAATTCACTCTTGATTTCATTTTTGATTTCAATCTTTATTTATTTTAAAATATTTAACGTATTTTCGAATATTTATACCACAAACGGTAATAATACTGCAGCACTAAATACTAATTGATAATAAACTGGTTCGTATTATAATTAATTAACTAATCTTTATTTCAAAACTCGTACGTAATTTAAAATAAATAAAAACTATTGTGTAGAAGTTTATTACCTCTCATTAATTATGAAATAAAATTAATTTACTAAATTGAACTTGAAATTAAAAAATACTTTAATAAACTATAAAGCATTTAATAACCTATGACGATGTACAGGGTGATTGACAAATATAATTTAAAATTATAAACTAAAAAGAAAAATTTTACTAACACCTACATTACCTACATAAATATATGGCTATCTTTACTTTTTTGGTAAACATTGCAAAAACTATATTAAATATAAATTTTTACTACAAATTATAATTAGTTCGTAAAATTATAAATAAAATACTCGCTTTCAGAAAACCTTTAAATAAATTATGTCTAGAATGCAAGGTGTGAATTGAAAACTTCCAGTAGGTATTCTAGTTTAGGCTTTTCGCCAAAATACACAAATCATTTTGTGTTTGTATTACGATAACTTCTTTTGTTATTAAATATACAGTTCTACCAAGTTGAGTAGCCCGACGGAAAATATACCAGCAAATTTTCAATATCAACCACAAATCAATATCATCATAAATAGCGAATCTCTCGATACAAAAAATATAATATTATAATTTATTGTGTATTTTTGTTCAGTCGTTCTATAATTGCAGATCCATCAACAAATTATTCAGATTTCAGACTTCTTTATATTTCTATCAACACATCTAAATATTCACAGCTCAATTTTAATTTCTAATATTGTTTCATGTTTAAGAGTAAATTGCACTTATTGTATAATATCGATCTTCGATACAAAAGGAATTCAAAAGTATTTAATTAAAGCAATCGTTCTTATTGTTTCTAAAAACTTCCGCATAGCAATTTGTAGGTAAAGACAAAAAAATATTTATAGTTTTTAAGTTAAAACGATCTGAACTTGAGGAACTGACTAACAGTAAACTGGAAACTTTTATCAAAATACCAATAATAAAAGAGAATAACTTTTGATGTGCAACTGAAATATTTTGTGGGCCTCTAAAAGTTCCAAATAATTAAATAATCAAAATAAATCCAAAAATCAAAATCTCATAAAAATTTGACGAGTTAATAAAATTAATTCTTTGTCGTTTTATTGTTAGGGTCAGTAATCACTGATTACATTTTGGCCAATGTTATTGCGGTAGGAGCAAATATTTGCAAAATGTCACAGGGGTAATCGTTATAAATTTAACTGAGGCAAAATTCTGAAACGGTGCGAGACTGCAAGTACGTCCTTACATTAATAGATCGTAGAGGCTGCAAAAAGAATGACAGATTTCTCTGAAAAGTATTCTGTTATTATATCATCCATATCATTATAATACACCTAATGCCATTCGAAAACCTAATTTGAGTTTACGATTAAATCATGTTTTGTCATATCATGCCAATCAAGAAAACTGAAGAAAAAAGAATCGGTTTGAAAGATTTATACATTTTTCACAACAATTTTATCCATGGAACCAGACGGCTTCACATGCCCTCCGAAGGGCAAACTTTCATAAGAAAGTTAGCTTCTTCCCGAATTGAAACAGAGTTACAGATTTGATTTGATCATACATCGCAATAACTTTCCTCTTACTATGTTGTGTTTTGTTGTTATTACTAAAAATCTCTATATATGGTGCTGAATGAGTTAGCCAAACATAGGAAATGAACATGTAAATACTTATTTATGCAAATTCCTGCTTCCTGAATTATTTTAGAAAAAAAATAAAAGGTACAAAAATATTGCAGAAATATAAACTACGAATGATAAGAACATTAAATTTCATTTAGCTTTTACTTAAAAAGTCAAAAAATGCTTGGAAAATTGTTAAAAGTTTTATTAGACCGGCCATGTAAGCTTCCATGGTAATTATTTTTGAAAATAGAAATTAAATTGAATTTATTACGGCCAGTGCGATAAATGAAAATTTTAACAATTTGTAAACAGTTTTTGACCTTTTAAGTAAAAGCTAGATGAAATCTGATGGTCTTATCATTCGTAGTTTATATTTATGCTTTATTTTTTTTCTCTAATGCCCGTATTCACCAACTACAAATAGCACTATTTGTCGAATCAAATTACGTATTTTAATGCAAAATAATATGTCATTTTATTCTACAAATAGTAGGTACTATTTGTAGTTAAATAGGGGCATAAAATAATTTGGTAAGCAGGGATTTGCATTCCTTTTACATCTTAATTTCCTATGTTCTGCTAACTCAATCAGTATAATGTAACAGTGATATTCCTAATTTTTTTTTAGATATTTACAACAGGTTTACGAACCCTTTATAAGGCATGTGTCATAAAACTCAATCACAAACGTTCATTAACCTAAGTACTTAGTATGGTTTTCATTGATTGTTTAACTTGATTAATCGTTAGGTTTTTTTAAAGATTTTTGAAATCAGACACGAATTAGCATTGCATTTGCATCAGTACCTGCTCCAAGATTACTTACTATATTTATTAATAAAATTATTATTCTATTAATATAAAATATTTTGTTTTTAAATATTTCTATTTTGAATGTTCGGGATTATTTTAGACGAAAACCAAACAAGCGTTTGATGTTAATACAACAATTTATTATTGAAACATTTCACGGAATTGTTTAGTCTTACTCTTGTAGCAGTAGGTATAGTAAAATGTTTTAAAAGTTTTTGTTTGAAGACTTAGGTGTATTATTAAATATTTAAATTAAACTAAATAAGTGCCGAGCTTAAAAAATTGCTAAAAATTATATTTAGCACAAGGGTGAATGTATTTCTTTTTTAAGATAAATGGTTAAAAGGTTTTTTAAAAGCTTTGAAAATCTAAGAAGATATGGAGCATTTCGTGAGAATTAACCAGCCGTTAATACTTGACAAGGAGAATTCTAGTATTATAAAAACAACTGGAACATTTGAATAGAGAAATAATTTGGAACTTGTGCTTAACGCGTGACATAAGTTGACAAATACGAATGCTAAACGCTCGAGTCTCACTCACGTAATGCACTTTTTATTGTATTATTAATAGGTAAAAATTACAGGACAATTATTTTTAATAAATTTAAATAATTTATTTACAGCTACGTTCTCTCGAACCCATTAAAATTATTGTTATTAATATAAAAGCTGATGGATAAAAATTGATTGTTGTTTAACATTAATAATTCAAATCCACCCCGTGCTATTAAATTGCATTTCTCTGTCACCCCTAACCCAGGGGCGTGGTAGGTTTTATTGTGTTGATACTAGGGCCTAACGCAAGTGCTTTGCAAATATACATTTCGTATTAACTTACCCCTAAAACCGCACCTCTAAATGATATTGGTTTATTTTGCAGAAGCAATTCGCATTTTTATACAATAAAACAAACACCGATTAAAAGTTCTATTATGTAAGGCAGCTATACTTTTAAAATTAATTATCGATGCACCATTTATGCTTTCAATTTTTACAGTGTACAGAATTACTGTTGAAAATTCTGTTTATTGAATGACTACATAAAAATAATATTGATTTATTGATGAACCTTAATTTAATCATATTTTTTTAAATTCATAACGATTATAATTAACAAGTATTCTCAGAACTTCTTCAAGTACTTTAAAATTTAATTTGAAAATACAAACTTCAAAATCCAGCTCTATTTGAAAACAAGAATTCAAATCCACAAAATTAAACTTATTATAGCTTGCAGGTTTCCTCTAATTTGTACACTATAATATGCTTCTTTTGTATTTATTATTAATTCTTTATTATTTTTATTTTTATTTAATTTATTATTAAATGTTATTACTATACACAAATTTAAAATTAAACAAATTCAAATTCGTAATTGATTGATTGAATTTTTAAAATTGCCAAATTTTAATACATTTTGTTTACTTTCTTAATTTTCTTTGATTATAAACTGGTACGCTATTTTGCATTTCATTTGCAGTAGTTTATATTTATATTTGGGGTCTTAGAAATTATTAGGAATTCACCATTTGAATAAAAATTAATGATTTGTGAAAAGGATGAGAGGATATATATTATGTAAATATATAAAAATACTAAATTAAAAAAAAAAAACAGTAACCGTGCACAATTCTTCTTCTTCTTCTAGTGCCTATCGCCTATCCGTTTTAAATGTTGGCGATCATCATAGCAAAGCGTACTTTGTCTGCCGCAGTGCTAAAAGAACTCAATGTTGTTTGGGTTACACCCTTACACCAGCATGTTCTCAAGTTTTTTAACTGAAATATCCTTCTTCCCAGACCTCTCTTTCCTTCTACCCACAGAATCAATTGTAGCAACCCATATCGTTAACTATTTCTCATAACATACCCTAGGTATTCCAATTTCAAAAAGGTGATCTTTCTTTTTGTTCATTCTTTCTAGTACAGCCCGGTTAGTGGCATGATCCGTCCAGCGTCCACGGTATCCTCTGAATACGTAGGTACAACTATATTTGTACCTACGGAATGGTACGGAAATCCCCACAAAATTTAGCATTTGATTTTTTGGTAGTAGAATAAATATAGATTTAAGCCTGTAATGTTATAAACGTAGTTTATATTTGGCGCTTAATGAACGATTTTAAATTATTTGAAATTACCACCAAATGCATGCTTGTTACTTTGGAAATAATGCATGAGATGGCAACCTATGGATTTACAGCGCTCGACATAACCGAGGGAGGAACGATGACGACAAAGAATGATGGTGGGGATGAAAGGGTAGTCAACGGGAGGGTGAACGGTAGAAGGAAGAAGGGAGACATCTTGATGAAGCTGTGTTGAACACATGCTTTTAAAATTGAATTGTATATAACAGTTTGTAATTGTGATTCAACTTTGTGGGTTTAACCAGTTTAACCAATCTAAAGGTAATAATGTTTATATTTGTTATATAATAAATTCTAATCATTATGAGAACGAGTTAGAGACGAGCTTGCTGACCCCAGTAGTAAAATCCCACAGGAGACCTCATGGGTCACTGTGGGACTACTAGACAGAGTCCATTGCAAAACCTCAAGAGCTCTAGACATTTCAAGATTTGATGAAATAAGATTAGAATCTTTGTGCGGTAGCCATTTTATTATGAAAGGCACGACACGAGACTTGATTCTTTGGATCCACGTGGAAATCTTACTGATTATGTTTTAACAGTTTATGGGAGATTAAAGATGTCAATCTCTTTATATTCTGAATGACACTGTATATTTTATGTATTACCCAATTATGCAAAATGCAACATATAAACTTAAATGATAAAACCATTATGAACATTGACAATATTATGAATATTAACATGTATGTAATTTACCTGACGAAATGACAGAATTGATATGATAACCTAGAAGGTAACAAAAGCTAACCACAAGGTTGAATAAACAAATGTAATGACAACTGACAAATTATAAACATCAAATTTTACTGTCTTTAATTATGTGTTCACTTTGCGTTTCTTTCGATTCATTTGCTTGGCTCAAGTTTATTCTTCGATAGGAGAGAAGTGCTACGTCTTGGGATGTAATGTCGGGGTAGGTTTTTCGCACAACGTGGGGTCCTAGTATTAAACGATATGGCATTGCGGGTTTGGTGGCCACCATAATTGCGCTTTGGAGGGCTAGGTTCAGATTAGGAAGTGGGGTTATTCGTGGGAGATTTGATTTGATGTTTTGACATTACAAGCCATATCTTTTTGTATCTGTCCACTAGGATACGTGTAATATATCTAATATATCTTATCTTATAAATATATCTTAAGGAGCTAAGGAGCCTATAAGGAGCTCAGCATGGATACCGTCTTACCCAGATTAACTACTGTTTTTGAGTTGTGAAATTGCCTTCACGACATCGTCTTTTGTTATTGGAAGATCTTCCGAGCAATTGCATTTCAAGTGTCCATTTTCTCTTGTTTGCCTATTATGATTCTGCCGTCTGTGGTTTGCAGCGTTGCTGTTGTATGTATTAGACATTATACAGGGTGTCCCAGAACTCAAAGTTATCTCTTGAAGGGCATATAAGCCAGTTCATGGCTGACCAGAATATCGGAATATGACCTTAGTAAAAAGTCGTTAGTTTTCGAGATATTCGCACTTTTTTTAAATTAATTTAATAAAGACTATAGCCGGGTAAGCATGGGGAAATGGCCCTTACACCGATTTGGCGAATTTTTTATAAAGGTTCCTCTCTAAACAACATTACATTTTCCAAAATATTAGATCCTAAATGTTGATAGTTACTTAGAAAAAAATTATTTTTGAAATTTAGTAAAGAATTTTTTTCTCAGAAAGTATTGTTGCAAATTGAATGATATTGGAATATGTTATAGAGGTACTAAAGACTTATAAGTTTTAATTTTTTTGTAATTTTAGCTCCACATAAAATGTAGAAAAAACGGGAAAAACGTTTTCAAAAATTAAAAAAATTAAATTTTGGCCATACAACAATCACCAAATTTTTGTCAAATCCTAATATATAAAATCCCAGCACGCTGCTCCTGCTGCTGCTCCAGCGTGTCATTTTTTGGTGAAAAAAGAAACACTCTGATTGGTCGATTATTTTTTACCAACCGAGAAATATATTAAACTAAGATTAAGACTAAAAATATTTGAAAAAGAAAATAATGAATAATTCCGGTATAAGAGGAAACAATTAAAATTTAGTAATCATACTAATCAAAACTGAATGAGTTAACTGAACATCCTAATACATAAAATTCCAACAAGCTGCTCCAGCTTCTGCTCAAGCGTGTCATTTTGGGGGGGAGGGGTTGGAAAATATTACGTAATTTTTTTTATCCACAATAAACTGTAAAATTGCGATGGAACTGGGTTAAATTAAGTAACACAAACAATCTCACGTGAGATTAGAGGGATGGGATCAATCCAATTCTTACGACATTTTACCAGAGGGGGGGAGATCAAAAAATCGTCTAACGTAACAATGACGTGATGCAACTTGAACTTTTAATATATTGGAATTGTCCCTAATAACAAAATGCATATTAGAGCCGTCTTCCTTAAGGGCCCTTTACACTATGCGATTTATCCTAGGATTTCTCGTACAATTTTACTTAAGATTCAGAAATAGACAGCTCCCTAATCATAGGATTCGGTTAAGATTTTGTTATGAGTTCAGATTCGAGTTTTTCTTTGCTACAAATCGTAAAATGTAAACGGTAGCATATCTGCTTACGACAATTCGTACGAGAAATTCTAGGATAAATCGCATAGTGTAAAGAGCCCTTTAAGTATTTCAGCTAAATAGGATATAGATTGACTGTATTGGTAAGTACCTGAAAAAAAAATGTTTAACTCGGTTTCGGTCACTTTAGGGAAATCCAAGTATACATATCTCTTGAAACCAGAGCTTGAAAGGGTACTTTTTTATGTAACCAGCCGTTTTGTTCTATTTGTGTTCCCAATATGTTTTCTCTTGAGGTCCTATGGTCAAGAACTTCAATAATGAGACTGTAATCTTTTTCCGAATTCATTTAAAAGAAACGATGCAATCCGGTAGTAACTTTTAATTTTTGGTAGCATTTTATTGCCCAAAATATTGTCTAATAGTTGGTACAGTTACTTAAACGATTAGTTATAGAATTACACTTGAATGGTGTTTTCTATTTCTTATTAAATGATTATTATGCAGTTGACTGTCGATGCCGGCCGGTGCATTTAGGCAAGAACTTTTTTAAATATCAATATGTTATACCATTCGGAAAAATTTTAAATTAATATATGTTATAAGGGCATATATAAGGAATATTTGACAAAAATTTGGTGATTGTTGTACGGCCAAAATTTAATTTTTTTAATTTTTGAAAACTTTTTTCCCGTTTTTTCTACATTTTATGTGGAGCTAAAATTACAAAAAAATTAAAACTTATAGGTCTTTAGTACCTCTATAACATATTCCTATATCATTCAATTTGCAACAATACTTTCTGAGAAAAAAATTCTTTACTAAATTTCAAAAATAATTTTTTTCTAAGTAACTATCAACATTTTGGAAAATGTAATTTTGCTTAAAGAGGAACCTCTAAAAAAAAATAGCCCAATTGGTGTAAGGGCCATTTCCCCATGCTTACCCGGCTATAGCCTTTAATTAATATTAATTAAAATTAATTTAATAAATTAATTTATGAGTCGGGCAAAAACATTTTTTTTTTCTAAAATTATGGCACTATTAGTTTTATTTATTTATTTATTTATTTATTTATTTATTTATTTATGTAACCAAAATTACAATTTCAAAATATAAACTTTCGTACTTGTGGCACTTGAAAAACTGATGATTTAAAGTGTCAATTTGCACAAAATTTTTAAAAGTGCGAATATCTCGAAAACTAACGACTTTTTACTAAGGTCATATTTTGATATTCTGGTCAGTCATGAACTGGCCTATATGCCCTTCAAGGGATAACTTTGAGTTCTGTGACACCCTGTATATTCCAGCAGCTTCCCAAGTAACAATTTTTACACCATGGTACCTAAAACACCAAGAAAACACCAGTTTAACACCAAGCTTGGTGTTAAACTTGTTCAGGGTTCTCTTACCCTGTTGTGGACATTAAAGAGATCATATTTACTTTCTCTCAAGCTTCTCAATTTTCTCGCAGTATGTTCGGAGCCATCCCTCTTTTGCTGCTCTAATTCTCGTCTTATGCTTTTCTGAGTGTCCTTATACGCTGCTTCGTTGTTTATCAATTTTCCTTTTTCCTGCATAATTTGTAGTATTTCTTCTGTCGTCCATCTCTTTCGTCATGCATCCCTGTTTGCCAGGTGCATGTTTCAAATTTCGTGCAAAGTCTTAGACAGTTCTTGCATTGCTTTTTCCAGATCATCTGATTCGAAATACTTTAGCTCTTACCGCCCTCTCTCCTAGCGGTCTTGTTATTGTCTCTTGTGTTTCTGGTGCTTTTGGTCGGTCGTCTTAAGTCCCATCGCTTTTCGGTTGTTTTTCTTTAAACTTTCTAGAGTTTTAATTTACATAAATTTATCGACTGGGAGGTAGAGTCAAAAAATATTTCCGCACCAAAATAGATTTCAACTCTCAGACATCTGTTGCGGAATCGTTTATTTACTAGCAATTAATCAATTTGATTTCTCACTGTGTTTCGTGTTCATCTTGTGGTGATATCCATATATACAGTCGGCGTAGTGGAAGTTTAAAAATTGTATTCAATATTAAGTATTTCTTTTCCTCTGCAAATAGTTGCAAACTTTCGCCTCTCTCATTTCTTGTGTCTAGCCTATAATTACCAACAAAATGTGCTAATTGATAATGTTCTAATTTGTTACATTATTATATTTGCATACATCTTCTTCTTCTTCACGTGCCTATCTTTTACAGGATGTTAGCGATCATCTTGGCTGAGCCCACAAATATATTTTGGGCTTTAAATCACAACAGTGTAGTGTAGTCGCCGCGACCTGGCTTTAAACCGCGGTTTACCGCTTCATAGTCCGGATAAAACGATAAGTAATTACAAATTTTTTTCAAGTTTTGCATTTCTTTTTGTGTTTTTTGTTGTAATCAAATTTTCTTTTCTTTGGTGGTATTTATATAAAAAGTGCGTATTGACCAAAGAGACAAAACAATTATGCTTCACTCAACATCGATCGTAATTAGCAATTACTATCCACTCAAATTCTAATTATAAGTAGTATACTGCTGTGTTTTTATCAAGCCCATCCTGAGCTGTTCTTTTGGAAAGTGTTTAAGAATATTTAAAGATTATTTTTTGTTTTTGACTCGGCAAAGGTTTGGTTGACGGTCTACGTGTGCAGGATTGGTGGGAAAGCATTTTGCCGACAAAGATAAAAATGGCTAGTCCAGTTATGAAATTGCTTCGATTAAATTTTTATAAACAAATATATATGTAATAAATGCAAATAAATATGATAAGATGTGTGCTGGTATTTTAAACATCCAGTAATAGTGCGATAGTAAAAGTCGAAATTTTTAATATAAAAAATAGTTTGAAAACCAAAAGCAGAAAGACGAACCGAATATTTACTAAAGTGAGTTTAACTGGAAGAAAAGTCAGAGGAAATCAAAAAATGCAATAAATAATTTATTCTACAATAGACAATAATTTTACAAATTCACAATAATTAATGTAAAAATAGAAATAAGAAGTTATAATTTTCGAATTAAGTTTAACATCAAATGAAAACACCTTAAAATACAAATTTTAAAAACTTTTAAAATAATTTTTATAGAAACTTACAATCTCAACTGATTTAAGTAACTATGCATAACAGCGTTTTAAATTTTTGAATTTTGTAATTTCCAAAATTCTTCTCCTGTTGATGCGGCCGAAGAGCGTTAATACCCGCAGCACTTCTACTTTGAAAAGAATATTGTACACAAAATTTGATTTTCAGATGCTGTAATGTTTGCGTTTTTACAAGCTATGGTTAGACTTTCAGTAGCCTGAGTCTGAGACTTAAAATTGACGAAATGGAAGAATTATAAATAAAAGTTTTCTAATGTTATTAAAATATTAGAAGGTTTATAAAAATAACTCCAAATACTAATCTTCACCAAGATAAAACTTGTTTCAGCTTCTTTTATATTCCATTACTTGGGAACTTGAGATTAGAGAATATGCCTATATGATCCCAGTTATTTTTGTTGCTTCTAGAAATCATCAATCCAAAAGAATCGACGGAATTACAACTTACAAATTTCTGTAATGGCCAAATTTGCTATTACTTCCTACTACGATATTCTGTTTGATAAAAATGTACATCATTTATTTATAATTTTAAAATTTTATTTTTATTGACCTAAACTCACGAAAAATGTATCTTAAAATTTTATATTGACATAAATTTATAAATTGTTCAGCAAATGTTTTGTTGTACAATAAGAAAATAACAACTTTCCATTTAGAAAAGTATAAAATTTAAATTATGTGTAATAATGATTTTATTTGTACTTATTTTATTTGAAATTATTTCAGATATATAATCCGTGTAAGTAAAATAATACGTACAAGTAATAGTAGTAAATAATCGTACAAATAATAGGTACGATAGATAATATAATGTTGATAATATGATAAAAAATGATAATAAAATGGAAATTATTTTTTTCTCGGAAATTCTTAATTTAATCTTTAATGTAGATATTGTCTCTTTTAAAGTAATCCCCCTCCAATATAATGTACCTCTTCTACATTTTTTCCAATCCTAAAAACACTTTCCAAACGCCTCTTTCGGTTTGGCTTTCAGTTCTTGCAGCAATTTTTGTCTTGACTCAGCAGAAGTTTTCCAACGAGAAGATTTTTACCTTTGTTTCAACGTCGTAGCCATAATATGCCCACGTTTCGTCACCTATTATGATGTGTTTGAGAAAGTTTGGGTCTTCAGCAACTTCAGCTAACAATTCCTGGTGAGATACGATTTTGGAATTCAATTTTTGTAGAAAATTTTACAAGTTTGGTTGTTACTTGTCTCAATTTCAAAATGGTCTTAAAAGTAATTGATGTTTTTGAATTATCTTCCATGTCGGAATGGGTCTCTTGAAAATGTTTGTAAACTGTTGTTTTCGACCTATTTTATATGCCAAAATTCTTATTCAACATTTCCAGCATAATATAAGCATAGAATTTAATGCAAACTTTTTGATATCTTATAATCACTTGTAATATCACTTAGAGAGTGAGAATAAATTGAAAATAATTTAACATATTTTCGAAAAGGTTTCAGAAACAATAAAAAAAAATCTGATGTGACAACACATAACTTTCCCATTTATTACTAAATTAATAATAATAATAATTAAAATAAAAAAAAAATAATAATTGCCACTAACAATTACAAGAAGCACATCATCATGAATCTCGATGTTGCAGATCGCTGCCGAAAGTGTGGTGTCCTCAATGAAACCATAGAGCATATTATAGGAGGATGCTCATTCTTGGCTCCTACTGACTATCTCAGACGACACAACCAAGTTTGCAAGATATTACACCAGCAGCTTGGTAAAAAATGTAACTTGCTCGACAATTTTAGGCCCTATTATGACTACGTACCTGAACCTGTACTTGAAGACGATTTTTCACTACTCTACTGGACAGGACTATATTGACGGATAGAGAAATTAATCATAATAGGCCTGACATTGTCTTGATAAGAAAAAGAGACCAAAATGCAGTCATCATTGACGTTGCTGTGCCTCTATCAAAAAATGTCATAACCACCGAGAAAGAAAAAATTCATAGGTACGAGGCACTAGTGATGGAAATGATGAGTGTATGGGGTCTTAATAAAATAGTAATAATTCCTATAGTGATATCGGCTACTGGTGTGGTATCTTCCAAATTTAAAACCCATTTGTTAAAGCTGGATCTATCAACAAAATTGTACCCAGAAATACAAAAAGCAGTTATTTTGGAAACGTGCCATATTGTCAGAAAATTTTTAAATTCTCAAAATTAAAAATGCACTAAACAATTTAAAATCTTAATTATGAAGCGTACTTATAAGTTAAGAAACACATTGTAAAGCATAAGATGGTTGGAGCTAAATCCCCCGTCTTATGCTTATTACCACTGTATGTGAGGACTGAAATAAATAATAATAATAATAAAAAAATAATTAAAATTTAATAAATAAAAAATAACGTATGGATTTCGACCAAAATCTAATCAGCTCTCGAGATTGCTGTTACAAACCAGTATATAAAATTTGAATAAAATCGGTTCACGCGTTTTGAAAAAATCGTGGACGAAAAAATCGCACACACACGCACACACATCCGGACATCATTGCAGAATTTGTCTCAAACGATTTGTACGGACTCATAGACTATGGAAAAAATGCTAGTTCAAAAATTTTTTTTTACTCGATTACAATACATACTTTCCTTTACTACGTAAATGGGAAAGTAATAATCAGAAGAATAAAGTATTCTAAAAATCTCAGATAGTTAAAATTATGTAATAATCAATCATCGGTAAAATAAACACAAACTATACACCGAATATGGCTAAAAATTTACATAAACATCACTGACAGTTGTACCTATTTAGAAAAAAAAATTTCATTCGGTAACTTATACGGTGTATATTATACCGTGCAAAATGCAAAAATTCTTGATACATTTTGAACATACCTCGTATTTAAATAAATTCATTTATTAGTATCTCAAATTTTCATTTTTAAATTTTCCTTTTAATATTTCTAAAATACAAGTGCTTTAACTTCAAAACTACGAATCAGGTCTGTAAAATCCATTCAAAAATTTTCGATTCCATTTCTATGATTCAAATCAATTTTATCAAAAACTATCTTTCTAAATACCTTTTAATTAATTTTCGGATATGCAAATGTTATTCTCAAGAATCCACAAAGGTCTTCTTAAGCAGTGTTTCTGTTTCTAAACCTCTGGACGTCAACCAAAATGTGATCTCATTCCTACCCCAAAATTAAAATTTTTGAATCCCAATTTGTATTTGATAAGTAAATTACTTTGGCAATAAGTTCATATTGAACGACACTATAAAGTAAGTTTAAATTTTCGATCTTGAATATCGTGCATTTCAGTTTACAATTCATTAACAAATAATTATCATGGTTCCTTCCATGATTACAAATGCTTTCTGCTGTAAAATATGATTTAATTATAATTCTTTTGACATCGCATTAACAATTCAACTACTGTCTTAAATTGACAAGATTTTATCTAGTCATAAAATGAAAAGTTTTTATCAACACACCCGTCCGCTGGAGGGTTATTAATGGTTGAACAAAAGTACAAACACCCATGACGATTGATAAATTCGGCATTCAAATGCCGTATCTTGGGTACCAACTATACCTTATGTATTTCATGTAGGTAAATATGCATGAATATACATAAATAGTTGTGATTGTAATTGAACAATTATACAGAAAATTAAGCAGAGATTATGAAAAAACTTGATTTAGCTGTTTTCCAATATTTATTGAGTATTTACGTAATTTGTCAATTTTAGAAAGATGTCAAGTTAATAATGCGAAGAATTGTTCAAACAACATCTGCTTCTTATTATGAAATCAATTATGAGCATCGTTCACACCGATACAAAACGATTTTCGATTAAGCGTAAAACTGTCCATTTGTTACGCCACTTCGTCGGTTCAACTCCTTCCATATTCTAACAATTCCAAAGCCATTTGTTAAATCATTCACACCTTGTCAAATAATTGTAAACTATAAAAGCAGCTACTGTAAAAAATTGTCCTATGTTTCAACAGTTTTAAAATATCGCCTATATCCTGTAAATAAATTCAATATTTTGGTCTTTTCGAATAAAAAATAAAAACTATAGTTGTATGTAAAGGCCGTATATCATGCTAATTTTGTCCATGTGTAGCGAACGACCACATGTTTAACAATATAATGCCTTTAGCACGAAGGGGTAGTGTGATGCGCTTGTGCGCTCGAACACTTTCCTTCGGGGCTGGCAAATACATTTCCTATTTTCAGACCAAACAAAGAAACCTATTAATTAAAAGCTCCATTTAAAGGTTTACTCGTTGAAAAAACAAACTCGAACATTGCATTGTCTTGATCTTTAATTTAAGATTTTTATATGCCGTTTAATTTGACCATTTTATTTTTTCTCTAGTGAACTTCGAGGTAATTTAGTTTTAAGTGATGATACTTTTAGCAATAAAAATGTCTCATTAATTTGAAAGTTTTCTCAAGTAGAACGATTCCAAAATATTTGGTGAGAAGTTGACAAATTTTTAATAGAAGCACTTGTTTAATTTCCAAATAGTCATAAATTATGAACCGAACTAAAAGGATAAGTACTTAACTCGGTTACTCTGTATAATATTTGGAATAACGGAGTTAGGAAACAATAATAATTATTTAAATAGTTTTTTTTTTCAAATTTATGTAATAACTATTATACTTTTCCACTATTCCTTATTTCAATTCCGAGTTTTTTGTTTTTGAATTACCCAATTTTTTAATGTACTATAATTTTGATTCAAAAAAATTTTTTAAAGCAAGCGTTATAAGCTGATGATGCATTTTCCTGGTAGAAAGAAAATTTATATACATTAGACGTCAGAGTCACAGCCCAGAGCAATCTGCGGTTCATACATTTTCATCTCGAATTTTCATCGGCTCCTCAAAGAAAATAAAAAGAGATCTATCCACTTAGTTTTATCTTGTTCAACAGATTATTACTTTTATAAATTTTTTTCATTTAAAAAACTTCCTAATTACTAAATCCATAAAGCACCTACTACTTTAATTTAACGCCAAAATTGAGCGATCAAAATATGTTAAAGTTATTTTATTAAATAATGAAATTCAAAGTTATATTTTGAATAAATTTTATAATTATTGCAGATTAAGTACCCGATAAACAAACTACTCGCATTACGTAGTTAATTACAATAATTTACATTTAAAATTATTTTTTTAGTTAAAACTTTTAAAACACATTTCGAACCTAACATTAAATAATTTTCATCCCCCTTGAATTCAAACAACGCACTTGGTTCTTCCCATGATGCTGTAGAAAATATGGTAGGAAGAGCAAGCGTTTCCAGGGCAACTTATAAAATGTTACACGATTGTATTCACAAACTTCAATTTTTCTTTTATCAATCGTGTAGATAGCATTGCTTTGCGTTTATGGCAAAAATAGTGAATATACGTAATATGTAAATGTATGTAAAAATAAAATATGTATTGTAGAAATTATAGTAGATGTACTGTTTTATTTTCAATGTAAAAATCGTCTTTCGTAATAATAATAATTATTATTATTATTAGATAACTAAAAGCAAAGCTAATTTTTGAATATTATGCTCAAGTATAGAAAATATATTTATGTAATATGAATGAATTACATTTTCTCGAGTTATTAAAAAAAATTTTTTAATGTGCATCCGTGAAGTGCTATTCAACTTAAACAGAACCTAGACAGTATAAATATAATACGGTTTATATTAATTTTTTTTAAATTGCGAAAAATACTGATAATGTATTTACGAACATCAATATTCCGAATATAAAATTTTGTTTGTTATGTTAACCGTAGATTGCAACTATACAGAAAATGCAATTCATAGTAGTTTTTCTCTGTCTAGAAATCGTCGAAGTGCAGAATGCAGATCTTCTACTCATAAGCAGTGAAAATATAATCCAGACATCACACTGTGTTTATGAAAGTTTCCCGGCGATCACATCTCTCTTCTCACTCGTTTCATTTAAAATGAATGATTCAGAGAACGACTGACTTGACTTGCTTTTACTCTAAAATTAACTTCTCAAAACAAATTAGATGTTAAAATTTGAAAATCAATTAGTAGAGGATTTTTTAAAATGCGACTTTTATATTAATTAGTACACTACTCATTTAGATCATGAATAAAAAAACGCTAAGAAATTTGTTAAAGAGCTTGTTTACCAATATCAATTAAGTCGTTAATTGAGTACTAATTGAATTAAAGTGATTAATTCACTAATATCATATTTTCAAATAATTTATTACTCAACATGTAATAAATTATGGAAGTTTTCTAAATTAATTCAACCTTTTATAATGTATACACCCACCCATGAACTAATATAACAAGTTAGTATCAATCGAAAAATTTTTGAAAGTTCAACAGAAGTAAGTATTAAAAGTTTTATATTAAATCTAAGAAATAAAATAAGTGCCATGTATTTTTTGTTGTCTTCTGAGACAACATGAAAATCCTCACACCGTCACTCAACTTGTGAGAACTAAAAATTGCAGCTTTAAAAATCTACAATTTAATTTGCTAAATTCGAAACATTTAATTCAACTTCCAGTTTGGAATTCAATCTGATCTTATGCATATATATTTAGTGAAATAATAATTCTTAACCTACACGGAGAGAAAAATATAGTAGCTTTTATTAAAAAATACTAGTGAAAATTACTAAATTTAGATTGTAATCTTGAAACGCCTAAGAAATAATGCAACTATTCATATGGAAGTAATTACATTTTGCAATGCGTTTAGTAATTTTTGCTAACTCGAATTACGGAGTTCTACTATACTGTATAGAAAATTGTATTATATCAAATTTCAAATATTAAAAGGTAGGTTAATAGTAACTGCAAATCATAAAATAAAATTTCATATTCCGTTTAGTAAAAATTAAAACTGAAGAATTGAATATATATAAATGAATATATTAATATTTTTAAACTAATTTAATAAATATATTATAAATGAGTATATGAATTTTTTTTATACGAATACTTAGTAATAATTGAACACTCAAATGTGAAAATCTATATTATAGTTTATTTTAATTCTACACAGTAAAAAGAGAATTGTGATGTACACTTTATTTTCCATGGTTGTTGTGGTCCAGTTTGATTTAAGTTAAATTATCAACAATTTTAGTTTTCTCAACAATTTAGCTGTAGAAAGCTAATTATTTTGATAATTTAACTTAAATAATGTATATTTCCACGACAACCCTGGAAAATAGAGTCTACATCACAATTATTTTTAGTGTGTATAATAAATTAAAATAAACTTATAATATAAGTTTACAAATTTTGTTCAATTATTACTAAATTCGTATACAAAATTTTTTTTTAAATTTAAAAAATGCTTAAATTTTAATAAAAGTAATACCCACCTAAAGTAATAATATTGTAGTATTATTTAATTTACATAATTACTATAATAAATTACATAAATCTATTAAGGGTAAATAAATTAGTCATTTTATTATTATTGCTATTATTGTCCAACTTTTTATTATGTATTGAAATTATTTATTATTACATGAATATTATTGAACAATAATTTATTTGATATTTTAAATAGGAGATCAATTTTTATAAAGTATTTTAATAAAATATATAATAATATTAAAAGAAAGTAAACAATAAAAAAAACTCTAAGACCATCTTTTAACAATATAGTATAATATTCCATTTCCTAGATGTATTTGGAACGCTACACTTACAAAAATTCTTACATTAGCAAGGGCTTTTTTCAATTCTCTTCTAATTATTAATCAAGATAGACGAGACCACGAAGTATAAGTCAACTGTTCATTTTTATTCTTAATTGCAAGTAAAGCACAACCTCCAGTATTTAGTTTTGAAAAACCATATAAATCCTACAAATAAAATAAAAATTATAATAACGTGGTCAATTTTTTTATACGATAAAACAAAATACTGTCATTTGGTATACATTGTATTATTATCAATTTTTGTTGATCATATAGGTAATATTTAATTCCTTACCAGTTGCAAAATATCTTGGTCAGTTATTATTTCTCCTTCATCTTCTTTATCTATTTGATATTTTCTGGTTATTGGACAACTTCCCGTTTTATCAAAAGATTCTTGAACCACTTTTCCTTATCATTATTTTATTAGCAACTACGTTAATTTTGTACTATTGGTTTTCCTTGTTTGCGATAGAATGTGGCTCAGTAAAAGTTAAAAAATTGCTACCAATGTCGTCTAAAATAAATAAAAATGAATAATTAATGGTTTGATTCAGAGATATTTGAAATAATTAAACATACTACTTTCAATATCGATGTATTTGGTGGATAGTGAAGTACTGTCAAAGGTACTTGAGATTGATGGGCAGTTAATCTGTAAAATTAATAAGGCACTGATAAATAAATAATTTAATTTTTAGCAAAATTTCTATTCAACAAAAATGATTGACATGATGAAATAAAAAAATAAATTAGGATAAGCAGATAGCAAGCAAAAGATAAAACCACACGAGGATTTAAATACAAATCTAACAAAAGGAGGAAAAAGATATCAAGATAGTTATTTAATGACAATTAATAACAATACATACTTACATTTAAAAATTTCAACTAAATTTGGAAAATTCCATTTTTTAAATGATGAACATGTACTTTTTTCATCTTGAACACTTATATTATGAATGTACATCATACAGTCTTATATTTAGTAATATAAATTGTACATTTTGCAGACTCTTTTTGCCACATAAAAATCACTTTTAAAGCAATACCTATTCAACAATTTTTGTTGCAAATTTCATTTCCTTCATTTTAGTTTCCGCGTTACGGTGATTTTAAAAACACCGTAAAATACAAATCATATTAAATTAAAAATTAAAAAGAAAACATGAACAAGCATTTTTTTGTACATTTCATTCTCTACGCATTTTTTTATATTCATTTTTCTATTTTATAGAGTAGGTACCGTTTTCAGATACCACTTGAAAATCGACAGTAACGGTGCGACGAAATAGAAAAATGTACATAAATAAAAATAAACGTATTGAAATTTGCAACAGAAAATGTTTAATACTTACATAAGTAGGTATTGCTGTAAATGGAATTTTTATGTGTCCCAAATAGTCTTCAATAAGTACAATTTGGAGACTATATTATGGAAACTTTCTTGTATAACTGTAACTGTTTTTCACTTGCAAGTAGACTACACTATATTTATTTTTCTATAATATTTATTTATAAGCCATTATTTAATTTCCATCCACCATATAATAAAGCGTTATATTTTACGAATAATGCAGATTTGCACATTCTTTAAGAAGAATGAGCGCGCGTCACACACCGAATCACTCCGAGCTTCCGAGCCTGTTGTTCGAGTCTGAAAATTACTAAACGCTTAGCAGTTTATACATAATATATACCAATAACTCTAAACTTACAATAAAAACTTGAATACAGAGAGTAAATTTTAAAAATGCATTGTAAGAATTGCTGTCCATATTGTAAACTTTAATTCACGGACACTAAATAACTAAATAACTTTAATAAAATTTACTATTTAGTTAACAAAAAATCTAATTATATTAGCAATAGATGCATTACTTATAAAAAATTTTAAAATCAGCGTATAATAATAATTGCTAACTAGTAAATTTTACTAACCATTTTGTAATAAGTAAAAGAAAAAAATGTATTTATTCAATTTAGTTAGTAAATTTTATTAATATATTTTAATTATTGCTAGATTTTCGCGACTCGTTTTCTCCGTGTAGCCATGCAAGATTTTTATTTCCTATCTCAGAGGGTTTTCTATACAATATTTATGTTTAAATATATTTGCATTGCTGATATTTTATATATTCAAAATTCTTACAACATTGAATTATAAAAAACGAACATTTTTTAAAAATAACAAAAATAACCCTACATGCCACATTATTTTGTATGATAACAGATTATACCTATATTACCAAGACATTTTTATAATATAACATTTTTTATATTCCGTTTAATAAAGAGAGCAGAAGAAAATTGACGAAAATCTTGATTAAACTTGGTAACTCGATGAAAATAACAAGAAATTTAAAATTGTAATTAGGTAGTCAGATTCTCATCCATCTACTTGGAAATCTAAGCTTTGGAAATGATTTTAAGAGGAATCGTTGATCTTGAGAATATAACTGTGCTCTAATATTAAGATAATGCAATGCATTTATACGAAACATAATATTATTGTTTCTTAAAACCTTAAACTCTCTGTGATATTTTTCTTGTTTTGTTTTTAATAAACCATTGATATTAGATTTGCATATTTTAATGTAAGCAATTTCAAATATTATAATTTTATTTGTATAATTTAATAAATATTAGGTACCATGATATGCTATCATTTTTATATACCTATCCCGATTGATTCTTTCAATTTCATTTAAAAAAATTAGATAAAAAATTAATTTTTGCCGAAGTAGTAGTTCTCAAAGATTAAACTACAACAAAATTTTGAAATTATTATTAACAAATAAATTCAATAAAGCGATATCAGATAGAACACCGTTTCGGGCTATTTGTATTTGGTTTATTTTCAAAGCAATACAAACATTAATACTTTAATAATAGTATATTATAAATATTTTACATTAAAATAAAAATATTAATTAATCTTTTGGAATTATTAAATGAGAATAATATTAAAACAGAAGGATTAGGTCATTAAAACAACGTAATATTGAAGAAAAACCGACATTTTCAAGCAAGTATACTTAATTAAGGATTTCTCAATTTCCTTTTTAGGTAATGTAATATCTTACGTTCTTACGAGTTGTTTAGATAGTAAAATAACAAAGTAACTAGATAAGTGTTTATTAAATTTGCTATAGAAATAAGGTAACTCAAAACAGCTATTTTTGTAGTTACACCCTTCTGACTCTAAACCGTCGAATTTATTATTTCATCTTCAAGCTTACGGCAGGACGCTACTCAAAAAGTCTATGACAATACATTTATGTTAAAAATTAATAAATTAAATTAAAAAATATTACTCTACAATCAGTAAGATTTTTGGTATATTATGATTAAATAGCAACAGCTATATTGCACTTATTACTTTGTGAATAACTGCATATTTATGAGTTGTGAAAAAACCATTATGGATGAAAAACCATTGTGATAATATAGTTCCTCTCTCTAGTTTCTAGTAAATCTATACACAAAGAAAGTTTTGATTTAAAACGAATCACTTCAAGTCTGAGATGGTAATAATTATAACCAACTAAATTTAATAACTAAATTTATAACTAAATTTAGTTACTTTACAACTCATTTTAACGTCTTCTATCTTAAAGAAATTTCTTTACAAAAAAATAGTATATTTTACTGACTCGATAAATATCTCTTAAGGGATATACTAACAAATATAAGTTCTTACAAAAGAAAACGGCATAAAAACCTAAAATAAATGTCTGGTAAAATTTGCATTTAACTTAATTTTGGTTGAGATTTTATAGGTAAAACGAAACAATTCAAAATAGATATTTATGAGCAGTTTTAAGATTAAATTGTATTTGTTTTAAAGGTTAAATAATAAAACTTCAAAAAGCGAACATAATTATTGTAAACACAAATCTGGTTGCTAAAATTGACTTTTACAACCGAAATACTGTAAATTATTATATGTAAATCCATTATTTTCGTAGATATTAACAGTTTTAATCTATCTATTTTTCCAACTGATATCCGTAGGGGACACACGTACTTCTCATTCTCGTTCATTTATTTATTACTAACTTATAATAAAGACATATTGCCAAGTTGCATACATATTAAACGCCAATTGAGGTGCACATCAATCATATTCTACGCCAATCTACTTCCACATATTATTCAAGCATTAAAAGGTCCGTGGCAGCCGATGGTCCGTCTGGCCTCCTTTAAGAATTGATTTATTGTTAAAATCCGGGTCTTTTTTCTAAAATTTACTCAAACTTTTGAAAGCTCAATCCACCAATAGTATATATTTAATAATTAATAGTAATTCTCATCGGCACTTTATTGATGTAAATTTGTCAAAAACGTCTTAAAATTGTTACTGGACTATAATATTACTCTTATTCGTAAAATTTTGGAGTACACACCCCCCCTCTCGGAATTCATACCAGAAGGTTCTAGTTCAGTTGACTCATCATAATCCGCGTCGTTAGAGATATTTTAGCCTGTAGCAGTTTTAAATTTCAAAGTTAGATATTATATGTACCTACATTATTATACCTTACCTTATATATCTTTCCTATACCCTTGTTATAGAAACTATGGGAATCAATAATATATTAGAACTATTTCAAATTTGTAGTTGTGCTAGTTCTCTAAACCCAACATGAGTTTACACAATAAATGATGATTGACTTACTAAGGAAAGAACAGCAGGGGCTGGTTTGGTCAAGTTGAGTTAAACTCGAGTGTATAATTTAAATTAATAATAAATTTCATAATATTAATTTTAAAGCTACCTTAATTAAACAATTGAAGTGAGTTTTTATCAATTAGTTATTTCTTATTTCAAACAATCAAATGGATTTATTATTTTCTAATATATAAACTATTTTTCTCTTTTCAAATTAGTTTTCTACTACAAACTGACCAATTAAAGAGTATATTGTAAGTTTTACAAATAATCAAATCAAGTTCAATAAAAAAATTGAATATTCTTCAGTTTACAGCACCCATCGTGACTATTTGGCACCCTGGGCAAAGTATATTATGACCTGCGCATAATATAATATAAAAGCCAAGATGACTTACTGATATAATTAATAGGGAGATTTGATATTGTGCTTTAGATCACAGCAGTGTGTATCCGACGCAATCACAATTATTTAAATAGGTGACGCGGTCTACCACTTCTCAATCGATCGGTTTATTATTTACATATGAAACTGCTATACCTATACTGTAAAATTATCTAAACTATTTTATAGAAATTAATGCCTCTTGTTTTATTTTTTGTGAAAACTTTAACTAGTGATCCTAGATCAAACTGACCAATGAGTAGGGTCAACTGGGAAAATGATAAAATTGTTTCAAAGAAAACACATTCAACTGCAGTTGACTAGAATTGGCTTCGAAAATTTTCGTGATACTATACTTAATACTTCAGAATGATGAATGAATGAATATAATATCGTGCAAGCATGCAAGCAATTAGTTAATTGAAGATTAGAACTCTTTTAAATACATTTGTATAAAAAGTTCTTGTTCAAAAATCAGAATATTAAGATAAAATTTTGCATATAAAAAAGAATTAATTTGAATTTCGACCTAAACTAGGCCATGACGCCATCAAATCAAATAACCAAGACTCGACCGTATTTGATTTGTTGGAATTAAAGAATATAATAATATCAATTCGTGTTCGGCAAAAAATATTTCCTATTACCTCAATATTATATAGTGAAATATTATATAAATATATATAAACAGTGGCCAGAACCAAAATTTCTTTCTTTCAATTGATATTTAATATTTCAAATATTTTTTACAATTAAAAAAATTTTTATTTATGCTTTACGTAATAACTAACTTCAATTTAATTATTAGAGTGTTTCTTATTTATAGTCCCCATTAATTTTTCCGGGCCCTCCCCAACTGGACTTCAAGTAATTTTTAAAAATTGTTTTTTTTTTAAACTTGCACAGTATTCTAGCAAACTGCATTATTATTTATACCAACAAAAGCAGCGAATTTCATTTCTTATGTATTCTATTCTGTGCGCATTTTTGGCATTTCCAGAATAAGTTTTATCAAAATTGTAAAGAAATAATAATGATTTATTATCATTTTATAAAAAAATGTTGGATTTGACGTGGTGAGTTTTGTAATCTGTAAGATTTTACAGAAATACAGAAATTACATTTGCTCCGAATAAAACATCTTAATTTTTTTATGTAAATAATAAGTAAATTATTAATTAATAAATAAAAATTTATTAATTAAACGATATTTCATTTAATTAACAAACATTTTACTGTAGGCTATGAGCGGCACAAAAGTACTTTAACTTTAACTCTGTTATTTGATAAATATAACTTTGTAATGAATACTATTTTTCTATTAATATTGTTACTACTAAAAAAAAAACATGTTATTTTAACGCAAAATGGGAACTGTTTACAGGGAACCCCTTCAATATTGAAATAGAGAGTAAAAATCTATAATGTTGGAGCCAAATGGGGGGGGGGGGGGCAAACCGGTGTAATTTTTTCTCGACTCCAAATAAAGATCGCCCTAATAATTTATAGTCAAGGCCCATGATCTATCAAGGCCCGGCAATAGTTTTAATCAAACTCAATATTTTTAATTTTAATTTTTAATTCTAAAATTTTTTTTTGATTAATTCTAAATGAAAAATTGTGATCTATGACTTCTTCTGTATTCTATAATAATATAATAGGCGGAGAATATAAAATTTTCTTTCAAAACTTTCTTACTTTGTAAAATAGCATGATTGTAACATAATTTTGCAGTTTTGTTTTTAAGAAATTTGTAATTGTATTTTAAGGATTTCGTAGCTTAATTTCAAAAATCGTAATGGTAAGAAATCTTTGTTTATTAATAATTTTTAAACTTTAAACAAGTATCTTTTTCTTTATAATAAATTATTGTATTTAATACATATTAAAAATTGGTTGGGTACGTGGGAATATTTATTATCAATCGACCGATAAATAATTTTAAATAATTTTTGTATGAGCATACCTAATAATAAATATAATGTTAGTTCCTACTTACATAACTAAAAACATAAATTAATTCAGTTTAGTAGGTAATATCCAAATTTTAAATTAAAATTTGATTTTGCAGGTACAAGTATCAGATACCAGCAATTGGCACTTGAGTTGATTATTTAAAACTTAAACCTTGGAATTTTATAAAAGAAAAAGTCAAATTATAAAATCTTTTCTTGCCAGCTTTTAATTGTATTTAAAAAATGTATACAACAATAATTAATTACAACGCAGGATGCATCAGGATGTATTTTTTGATACTTTCGAATATAAATTCAAAAAACCTTTCATTAATGAAAGGTGTCTGAGAGGAAATATTGAGATCCCAAAGTTTACCCGTATAACAAGAATGTACATTACACGATCTTGTGACACATTATAATTATTATGAATTTCGAAATTTTCAAATTTCTCTAATTTTTAATCAATTTAAGGCAAAATATTGAATAATCTATTCATTTTAAAGGAAGATCATTGTCTTAAATAATCAAAAAGTTAAGAGACAAAGTTTATCATAAAATGAAGATTTCTTAAAAATTTGCGAATTTCAAAACCCAAGAAACTAAAACGGATACCTCAAAAATAAGTTGAAACACTATTGTAGTAAATTTTATCAGCTTCAAAAACATCTTTTTGGGTGCACTTAATTGTTTTCGAGATATAAGCAAAAAACAAAAACTGAGAACCTGCTTTGCACCCATCGTACCGCTTAGATTCGGGAACTTTTAGTATGTTTATCTCTTAACTAGTCCAAACACAGCTCGCAAGTCTAAAATTGTGATTTCTACATTTATTCTCTCTAGAATTATTGTAGGTAGTATAAATTTTTGAACATCTCGGCGTTTCCCCTTAGATCACCGTTTTGAGCGTTCTTTGCCTGAACAGTTTGTTGTTTTGAAAATATTAGCCTAATCATTATTATTTATTATATCTTGAGATTTTAACAATTAATTATGTAAAGTTATTAAAATTTCGAAAAACAACAAATTTTAAAACGACCCTGTTGTGCTGGTTTAAATTTTTATTCGGTGAATTAAATCTATGTTATACGGAATAATTGTTTAACTAACTTTTTATTAAATAAAGGTTTAAAATTTAAATTTTATATAAGTATACCTAGTAGTATCTACATAATATACCTACCATTAAAAATAGTAAAATAAGCAAAATAAAACTTATGCAAACCCAATTTTCAAAATTGTCTTTCCCTGAAAAAGGAACCGAAATGATTTCAATAGCGATTGTCGTCTAAAACACATAGGTACTAATATTTTTTAATATATTTATTTTATATTGTGCGATGAAAAGTGAAAGCTGGTAATTGATGAAATCAGTTAAATTCGATAGTTTTTATTCATTATAAGAAATGCTTTGGTATGTTTTCTATCCCATTATAATAATCACAATAGTTTGCAATAAAAGAAAAATAAGAAAAGTATGTATGTAAATAATTATTATATTTATTTTTACAGTAGATATCTTCAATAAATATACATCATGCGTGCTTAGTGATACATTCAATTGTAAAGTAACACCTACACTATTATATTACAATCAAAAATTTTATATACAAAACTCACACACAATTACTCACATAGAGATCTCACATCAGACATTTTATAAATGCATATCTAATCAATTTATTTACATTAAAATTATAAAAAGGAATGAAAAATAACGTACAATTATAATAGGAACATAAACATCATAAGTTATTCAAAAACGTCAAATCAACGTAATATATTATAAGTAGGTATCGCACCTATTTTTATATTATAATAAATTTTAAATCGTCGAGATGTTTAAATTGCAAATAGTGAAACACATTTTTAAACTCTATTATATTATCACAATTACTATCAATTAAATAACTAGCCTGCGAAAGATTAAATTTAAGATAATTGCAATGCCTTCGCGTATCAGCCTTTCATTTAATATTATATAAACACAAAAAATTATATTTTAATATTTTTGTACCACGCAATCTTGCTGATGATGATAATAAGAAGCCGGCGTTGGTCTATAACTGGGTGGACTTGGAGAAACTCCCGTATGCCGAAAACTTCCCAACTGACAACTGGGTGGTACATTGTCGAAGATGATATCTCGGTAACCCGGCGTTACTGAAGAATCGGGAGAAGTTTCCGGACTATACCAAGGACTATTGTAACGCGGCGTAACATCGTCACTAATTGTATATTGCTGAGAGGGTGCACTAGGACAATAAGGATACATCCCACTCGAAGTATGATGCAATCTTGGACTCGAGTAACTGTAAGATTGTTCACGATTGGTCATTAAACTATCTACACTAAATGCCGCCGTCGAATCTATTGCTTGTAAAGATGCAGTGACGTCGGTCATGATATGATCTTGATGCACTATAACCGATTTGCCTTCTTGATATTTATTCATGCAATGGCTAAGTTCCAAGTTTGGTTCCCTTTTTGGTTTGCACTCTAGTTTGGGTTTGGTTATTTCTAATGGTTTTTCGTCGCGTTTTGAAATCGACGACGAATCGGGATTGATCTGTTGTCGTTTTAAAGCTTCCTCCTTTTCTCTCAGAGCGTCTTTTTTCTTGAAGCGCCGTCGGCGTCGCAAATAAGAACCGTTGTCGAACATATTGTAAGAATCGGGATCTAAAGTCCAGTAACTACCTTTTCCGGGTTTTTTGTCGTCGCGCGGCACTTTCACAAAACATTCGTTAAGACTCAAGTTGTGCCTAATCGAATTTTGCCAACCTTGTTTGTTTTCCCGATAATAGGGAAAATTTTCCATTATAAATTGATAAATTCCGTTTAAAGTTATCTTGCGATCGGTTGCCTTTTGAATTGCCATCGTAATTAGAGCTATGTACGAGTATGGAGGTTTTACCATGTCTTTAGGATTTGTAAGTTGATGTTGTTGAGGCCATCCCGCATATCCGTATCTGGAATATTGTTCGTAGGAATACGGTCCGGCGCTAGCTGCCACGGCTGCAGAGTAACCTCCGGTAGCGGCCGCATGTCTGTAGTATGTACTTTGACGTTCGCCGAAGATACTATGCATAATTGTAAACAAATAGATGCACTTGTTTTAGAAAAGGTACACAAATCGCGATTTAAATAAACACAATTATTTATGTTTGATACCACTTGTTACATAAACAAAGATGTAACATAAAAACAACAAACTCGAAATGACTCGTGCTAAATTTGAAAGTGTTAAAATTTTGCAAACAAAAACAATTGTGTTAGTTTAGCAGTGTATGTTTAGTGTTTTCAGTCCAATCTATTTCTAAAAACAAGTTTGCGTTCACTTAATATTATGATACACAACATAGGGCAGTTTACACAGAGATTAAGTAAAAACAGAGTATGTTGCTTCTTGCCGAGGCACAATGTTACTAGTGAAAACAGATGGGCCGCACGGTCGACGAATTAGTGTGGGGTCTGGTGCGGGGACCCCTGCGCAGGCAGCTCGATACCCGCCACGCCTGCAGGAGTACCACCAATCCTGAATATCACGAAACGCCTTCTTCAGATCAATTTAGCGTCACCAGACTACCATCGCGATGCGGCATTGTTCGACGTCCTCACTTTTGTCACCCCATGCGTTAACACCCACGCCTACTAACCATAAACCCTAATTTTTTCTCGCGCGAGTACAACGGAAATGGAGAAAAGTCGGAAAAGCCTCTCCGAAATCGCGACAACTTTGTTGCATCGTATAAATTTAATATCAACATCACAAATCAAATTCCATCCCTCTGTAAGAGATTATATTGAAAGAGCAACGTCCTCTACCTAGTAGTATATTTTTACGTGAGGTGCAACCTATATAGATACAAATATACGTTAGTGTTGTATACCTTGGCAAGCTACGACACCGTAAATGCTTTACGGACGCGCGCCAGTAAAAACAATATCGAGATGGATATTCAAATTGTAAAGCATCGCGATCGTAGTATGGTTTCGTACGCGAACATATCAGAATGCGAGAAAATTCTCTTAAGAACTAGATGTAATTCTCTTAATCCATTGTATTGTATACACGTGTTCTGTGCTAAGCAGATTATTTATGCCATTGAGTGAAAAGTTGCAAACATTCCCACGCATTCAAATGACAAACGAAAGGCAAAAGATTAAAGGATTTAAAAGTTATATTCCATTCGTATACCTTCCAGCCACAATTCTGTAAGTAAACAATAATGTTCATTAGAAGTATTATAAGTGCCATATTATTCCTTCATTTTAAAACGTGACAGGAAGTGAACGACGACGTCGGAACTTCTTTTCGCTGTTCCTGCAAGGAAATCCTTTAATCTTAGGGGCGAGCTTAATAATTATCACTCGTCGCTGTAGTACCATGTGAGTATACATATAAATCAAGATTGATCATTTCAAAAGATACCGCAATCGTCATGGGATTAGTTCCACAACTAATATTTTCTTTAGTAAATTCGTCGATATATGTGGTAAACAAATTAGTGAAAATAAAGTTACTTTTGTGGTTTTATTTGGTATATTGGGTATGAAACGATTAACGAATATTTTTATAGTCTGGTGAATCACATAAAACTATACGAGTGTACATTATATAGGTATGTACCTATATAGATTATAGATTTTTTATTTAACTATATTTGGTATATAGTTAGTTTTAAATTTAGCTTTACAACTTCTAAAAAAATACTATTTTGCAAAACAGCGGACAGCCCTTCCGACGGGAAAACTTTATAACCAAAATTTTTCCTATTTATTTTCAAAATTTTAATGGTGGGATTCTTTAGAAATTATGGAGACTCATAAAGTATACCTACACAATATAATAAATTTATATTACACTGAATCATTATTTGTTATTTATACCTTGACAACGAAATATATTAAGTATGCTATAATAACCTAGGGCGTATAAATCATAATGCCCGCTTATTATGCCCTCTCAATAGCAATTCCACCGCAAACTAGAAAATTTAGCAAAATCTAATTCAAAATTTATAAAAATTTTAAATTTTCTCAAATTCAAATGCAGTGTAATATAAAACGTTGTATGCACCACTGGCATTACTCGATGTTTATGCTCTCGAGCAACTTAAAAACTCTCGGGCCTGGCGGCCCTCGACCTTTTAAATTGGTTGCCCTCGACATAAACATCGTCATAATGCCCTTGATACATAAATAACTATAAGCATGTTGTTTAGCAACTCGATAAAACGATATCCACGTTATGTCTAATAATATAACAATATAATGCTGCTTCATTATTAATTATTGTTTACCTATATTATCATATGATGCAGTACATCAATATATTACCTATACTGAAGGATAAATTGCAATTAGAAATACTAGATGAACAAAAACGTGAAAATATTTGAAAATATCATGGAATTCTTTCAAAGTAGGTGTACAAAATATTACCAATATTGATAAAAGAAAATCAGATCTGATCGCTTATAGTATTATTTAAATTTATCTCTGTCAATAAATTTTATCCCGCATAGCGAAAGCAAAGAATCTATTGTGCATGAAATGAGCCCCGCCATTTTTGATAATCTATAAAAATTAAATAATATTGTGCTGAATAATTGTGCTCGACTTGTGCCACTTTGTACCTCAAATTTTTTTTTATAATTTTGTCTATTTTAGATTTTATGGAACTTGCATTATTTTGGGGGTAGCAGTTAACCCCGCTATTTTCGATATTGATAAATATTAAAATTATGCCGAATTGAGCTCGACGTGAGCTGTAAATCATTAAAATTTATTTTGAAAAATAATTTTTTTTTTTTGTAAAAAACCAATTTATCGATAGACGTTAACCTAGCAGTTTTCGACAATCTTAAAAACTAACATTGTGTTGAAGTATGCCTTATGTTTATTATTGTGTGCCGTAAATCATAAAAATTTATTTTTTATGTTTTTAAATTTTTTAAATTTAAAATATTTTAAAATTTTTATATTTAAAATATTTTAATATTTTTGTATTTACAAATATAATTTTTTTAAATAAATTTTGAAATAAGAATTTTAAAAAAATTAAGTAATAAAATTATTTTATTAAATAATTATTAAAATAAATTTTTTGAACTTAAAAACTATTTCCACCATAATTAAGATAGAGAACATAATAATATATCTGTAATATAATATTATGTTAACTTTTTCAGATGGCGCGCGATGTTCGGTTTTTAATCCCCTTTTCAATTTTTTCAATGATCAAAACATTTAAAAAAATTTTTATATATATAAAGAGTAAAGCCCCTTGATTCGAGGTTAATACTTAAGTAACGGAATGGGGTACTTGCATAAAAAGAAGGATTTGTAAATATGATCCCTATTACGTCATTAGCCATCTGAATTTTTTTAAACACCTTTTGCTCAACTTCATATCGAGTAATTAATTAATTAAATGTAAATTAAAAGCTATGACGAAGGTGGTACGTTTACAGACGAGGAAACGTACGAAAAATAATGTTTTGACATAGGTAAATCTGTTATGTTTGTCAAATTATTTGGACGATAAATTATTTGAGTAAGGTTCGCTTTTACAATAGTCGGTTAAGTTTTATTTATCCGGGTTGTAACGTTATACGGATGTTTATTGGTTTATTGTTTAGTGTGTTTATCGTTGATTGGTTCATAGCTATAGGTTAGTTATACTCATACTTAACCGACTATTGTAAAAGCGGACCTAAATGGCATAACTTATACAGAGTGTTTAGTGACTTAGCCGAACATAGGAAATTAACAAAAACTTATTTATGCAAATTCCTGCTTCCCTAATTATTTTAGAGAAAAAATGAAAGATACAAAAATAATGCAGAAATATAAACTACGAATGATAAAAGTATTAGATTTCATCTAACTTTTACTTAAAAAGCCAAAAAATCCTTTTGAAATTGTTAAAAGACTGGCCATGAAAGTTTCCATGGTAATTATTTTGGAAAATATAAATTAAATTAAATTTATTACATGGCCAGTGCGATAAATTCAAATTTTAACAATTTCGAAAACATTTTTTGACCTTTTAAGTAAAAGTTAGATGAAATCTAATGGTCTTATCATTTGCAGTTTATATTTCTGCATTATTTTTGTGTCTGTCATTTTTTCTCTAAAATAATTAGGGAAGCAGGAATTTGCACAAATAAGTTTTTACATGTTAATTTCCTATGTTCGGCTAACTCATTCAGCACCCGGTATACTATACTTATCAGTGCCATAACTAGAACTTTTGGCGCCTATGGCCAACTACGAAAAATGCGCCTTAACTTAAAGGGTGGGGGTGGGGTTTATTCTCTCTCCCTAAAGAGGGGTCCGGGGTTTCCCCGGAATTTTTTTTTTAATTTGGTGCAAAATGACGAATTTTGAGTCTTTTTTTTTAACTCTCAGTTAAAATTTATTAAATTTAAAAAAACTGATTATCTAGTTTTACCAACAAGAAAATATAAATTAGGCGCCTTTATTTAATGATCACCTATTTTTAATTTGAACTTTTGAATTTCGGCCCTTTATTTAAACGGCATCTTAATTAAAATGACGCTTATATTAAATACAATATTTATAATTTGAACTTCTAAATTTTGGTGCCTTTATTTAAATAGCACTTTCATTCAAATGGCACCTCTGGCGCTTATATTAAATACAATATTTATAATTTATATTTTTGAATTTCGGCGCCTTTATTTAAACGGCATCTTTATTAAAATGACGCCTATAATAAATACAATATTTTTAATTTGAATTTTTTAATTTTGGCGCCTATCGGCGCCTTCATTCAAAAGGCGCTTATGGCCGGGGCCATATTGGCCATACCCTAGTTACGGCACTGATACTGATTATGAAATTTAATTATAATTAATCAATTGGTATTTATTTTAAATACTAGTGTTGTTATTGTGCTATTCGTCTGTGGTAACACCAATAAATGAATTGAAAATATTTTGTTTTTACTTTAATGAATATGTTGGAGTTTTACGAGTATATTATATTATTTCACTGTGGTAGGTAGAAACCAGAAAATTATGAGGTGGGGTTTAAATATATGAAAAAAAATGTTGATTTGATATTCGTATTAATTCATACTCTCATAATTGATGAATGATGACGCAGGGCTTTTCTTAGTGGTTCAGATAATATTAAACAATCTAGGTGTATATTTTTTTTCAATTTTTGGTAGGAAAAAAATATTTATACAGATACTCTTCAGTACAGCGTACAGCTATTTACTTACGGAATATGTAAATATAGTTCCTCAAAGTATGTACCTAGTTCTAGAAGTATATATAAACTTTCGCGAACCTATACACTTTTCATTGTGTAGTGTAGATATGAAATCTAATAAGATAGAATTAACCAGAATAACATAGTACAGTCATTTGGTGCTCAAAAAAGAGGTTACCTGGAAAGTTTTCCGGGAGTTTTGAAAATTGGTGATTTTATAGATTTCGACATGCTCTTTACGAATTTTTACTTTGCCACCTCGTATTTTTGTCGCTCGCGCCACCATATGTGAAAAATGGCGCCTAAAAACTGTTTTTTAATAATATCTCTTTTAGGTCTCATTTTACGATGAAAATAGTTATGTAATAAATTAAATTAGAGAAAATTTCCTATAATTTATTTAGTAACCTTTTTTTTTGTAAAATAAATAGTTTTAGCGTACGAGCGGCGCAAAGTCTACTCCAACACGAGTTTTGGCCAGAAAACTCATTTCCTGCGAAGGACTCTACAGGATGTAGGCTGTAGAGAGCCGGTTTTTCAATGCGTCGTACAAGATTTTTGTATATATTTTTAAATATATATGTACATAAATCTAGTGAAAAACTAGAAGTTGATTTTCTCAAAACTACGTTTTCAAAATCGGTAACCGCTGTAATTCAAAAACCACTCGATGGATTTGAATAGAATTTATACAGTTTATTGAAAACATAAAAATCTAGTGCCTGAACGAAGGAATTTGTTTTTTAATAAAATTTATAGATTTTATAAACAATGAACTAGCGATCTTTTCCTTGAAAATCCGTAAGTTAATTATTAGTTGCCCCCATTTTGTTATTTTTCAAGAAAAAAACAAATACTTTTAATCAGGCACTAGATTAACTACTATTAAACTACAGATTATTTTTTATTTTATTGACTTTAGATGAAGTAGTAAAATGTTACGATGGTCAAAGCAAAGCACGACTTGTGGGACGGAATCCAACAAATATGGCGATAACTTAGTTAATAATAAATATTTTTTTAAATTTTTTTTGACAAAATAAAATTAAAACACAGCTTAATAACTTCGAATTATTTGTTTTATAAAATAAGTTTAACTACTGTCAAAAAAATATAATTTAAATGTTCATATTATTTGAAATAGATTGCTGACGAAGACGATTGTCGAAACTAGTTTACATTAAAATATATAATATATTCTCGAGGAACGTGTCTTTTATTTTATTTTCATAAATAACCTCGATGGGCTTAATAACAATAGAATATTTTTCCTTAATATAATGTATGTACGAAAACCGCTTGTTGGTATAGATGTATGTTGGTTTGTGGCACTAGTACGCTGAAACTATTCATTTTACAAAAAAACAGTTAATACATAAATTACAGCAAATTTTCTCTAGTTTAATTTATTAGATAACCATTTTCATCGTAAAATGAGTCAGAAAAGAGATATTATCAGAAAACTGTTTTTAGGCGCCATTTTTTTAATATAGCGGCGCGAACGGCAAAAATACAAGGTGGCAAAGTAGAAATTCGAAAAGAGCATATCGTAATCTATAAAATCACCAATTTTCAAAACTCGCGGAAAACTTTCCAGGTAAAAGTACCAAATGACTGGACTACATCTGAATCTTACAGAAATGTCTAGAATTATGCTAATATCATTCTAACCAAAGTAAAAAAAAATAAGAACCAAGAAAAAATATTCGAACTAAATTATGTATTAAAATAATATTAGAAAATATAAAAAGAATAACAAAAAATTGACGAAATGACTTACCACGAACACAAAAATATCAAATCTAAACAATGCCACGTGCCACAATAGCAATCAACTCGTAAAACGTGACGAGGAGAAATCATGGTTTTTTAATCATTTTTCAATAATTAATTATTCTATAAAGAGTTG
This sequence comes from Cantharis nigra, assembly GCA_958510845.1. Taxonomy (NCBI): domain Eukaryota; kingdom Metazoa; phylum Arthropoda; class Insecta; order Coleoptera; family Cantharidae; genus Cantharis; species Cantharis nigra. The sequence continues at coordinate 64,038,781 of OY294028.1, forward strand.
ATCAAAAAACAGGAAATAAATTTAAACAGTACTGTCTAAAAATGTAAATTTTTCATATTTTCCCAAATTTTACACATACTTTTTTTGTGCCAGCACCCCATTACTTTCACATTGAAATAACTTAACTCCCTCTCCCACAGTTCATCTAAACTGCTCCAATCCACCACGTACCTGTCCACACAAAATGTAAACCATGGACCACGGTGTGGAATATCAGGTGGGAAAAAGTACAAGAGTAACAATTCTTGATTTGTATCGCGTTGCAATGCGTAGGCATAAAATTGTGACTTTTTGACTAGTTACTGACGGTGATTTCAAATTTTTAACGGTTTTTTTATTTAACGGATAATTCTATGGAAATCGTTGATAACAATTTTATTTTAGTCAAAATATTTATTTAAAATCAAAAGTTATAGGTACCATATACATAATAGAGAACTACACAAAAAAGAGATTTAAAATTTAACCTATGATTAAAACCAATACTAAATAGAATTTTTTTATAAAAAAGTATCTTGGCAGTTCCTTTGATGGTTTTCCATTGCTAGTCAAAGAAAAACTATCCAAATAAAATTGTAACTCTTCCCGGTCTGGAACCGGTGATCTCAACTTGAGTACTCGATGCACATAATCAACGGGCTTTAACCGTCTCCTGAGTATTTATATTAATTTTCTTCAAAATGATAACTAATAATATCAAATTCATGGTATACTTTTCCCACAACGAAAATATTGAAATCACAAATTACAGTTTTCATATTAATAATATTGTCACGAATAGTGCATGCACAGAGCACTTGCCAAATTACGAAATTATATTTTCAAAAAATAATAAGGAAGTATAATTTTGGTGGAAGTTCTCTGTATTTCTAAACAAAACGAGTCTTTTAAAATTAACGGTTTCAGTTCTAATAGCAAAGTTAACGCAAATTTGAATTTAATTAACAAAATCCAATTTAAAATATAATTGTGTCCCAAACTGAATTTGAATTTTGAGTTTTTGAAGCTTAATTTTATTATTAACTATTTTTGATTCTAAATTTTATTATGAAAAGATGTTGTTTTTGAATTTTATTATGTGACAATTTTTGTTTGATTTTATTTTGCATTTGAATTTGTTTGTGAAAATTAATTTTGTAAATAATTTTGTGTAGTACATACACACAGAGAAATATTTAAGTAAATGTGTGTTAAAATCAAGTATTTGCGTGCTTCGATTCCAGCCTAGTAATCTGCATACTTAAAGTCAAGCATTGCTTACTTATTTAACGGTTATAAATAAATTCAACCCACCAGTGTGTTAATTTTTAAGAATTTTCATACTTAAATGTTAGCAATCAGCGTGCTTGAATTTGACATTCAACTGGGTTGACTTTTAAGCATTTACATACTTAAACACAAGTATTTATCAGGGTTGAATTTGACATATAAGTGAGTTGATTTTTAAGTATTTACATACTTAATACTTACTTACCTGCAAATCTGAAAAATGCCGGTTTATAAAATAGCCAAAGAGACATTATGCTTGTAAACCTTATGTGTTTTAATTAATATTATAATATTAACTAAAACACGTTTTACAAACAATGTTTCTTTGGCTATTTTATAAACTGAAATTTTTTAGATTTGGTTGCTAACAGGTATTTGCCCTCTACACAGGTATAGAAGTTGAAATTTATAGATACATAAGTACACAAAAGTTTAAAATTTAGCAAAAGTAATACACTTTCCTATCAATTATTATCATTTTCGTTAGGAAGTACTTACCTTCGCGAAGTATCGAAGTACTACCCTTCATAATAGTATTATGAATATTGTTACTATTTTTTGTGTTTCCTGTAAAAAATATTTAGCTAGTAAAAATAAAAAAAAATATCAAGTTTAAATTTCAAAGAATTTATTTATAACAATTGTCATAATGTAATAAAATAAAACTTAAGTTAGCCTTATAATCCTAATTAATATACAAAAACATATTTTTATAAATTTATAAACTAAAAAATAAATACATAAAATATTTAGAAACAAAATCAGAAAATATCATGCAAACAAATTTACGATATTAATCGAAGAAGTACAAAATTAATACTAAAAAATAATAAAAAATAACTTCAAAAGAACAAAACCATTTAATTTTAAATGATTATTTATTCACAACTTACCTAAAAAATTTTCTATAATGTTTTGTCCAAATCCCCAGTAAGAGAAGGTTTCTGACTACTTCAAAATTATTGTTTTAGGTAGTTATCAGAATTAAAAATTGTTAATATTCTATTGATCAATTGGTCATCTTCATCCATTTTCAAAAATATTTGCACTTTGTTTATAGATCACACAACCACTTTACACTTCGTTGAAACGAACATGAACTTTTCATAACTACCAAGATTATGGGAATGAAAGAACTCCGTCTAAACATCGCGATTGTCTTACATATTATCTAGGACTGGGGTCTGCATTATTTTACGAATTTTGCAGTTTTCGCTAATCTTTTAAAACAAGTGTCAGCTCTGCTACATGTGCTTATTTTTTGTTAGCGAATTATTTGCGTGGTTATTAAGTATGCAATAGTAGAATTTAAGTAATCGTATTCAAACTTTAAGTATGTGTGCATACTTAAATATGTTTTTAAGAATTTTCTTACTTAAATTTAAGTATTATCATATTGAATTGCATTTTAAGTATTTATATGCTTAAATTGGAAACATTACATTGCTTAATTATTATTCCAACTACGTACGTGCTTAACTTTTAACTACGAAATGGTAAAAATCAAGCATTTTAAAAATACTATTTCTTAACCCCCATATAGTTAACCTTTTACTATGCAAAATATTTTTGTGTGTATATTACGAAAATTTGAATTTGTGCGTCTTTTCGCGCTGAACAAAATTGTTAATAACTTTTGCTTTTGCCCGGTGATCATTCAACAACGCGGACGTTTAGCTATAAATCTCCAAAATTTTATAATTTTGTATTAGAACTTGGAAAATTTTGGTGTCTTTTCAAATATTAGAGTAGTTAATTTAATCTAAGTAAATTTTATTTGTTAAATTGGATTTATTTGTCCTTGTTCGGATGAGTTTGGAAATTTTAGAAGATTTTTGATTGTTTTATTATGTATTTTGGAATTAATTGATTGCTGGATGATTATGGTATTGGTAAATTTGGGGATGAGAAAATTTAAATTGAAAAAATAAAAAATTTAAAAGCAAAAATTGAAGGAACAATCAAACTGATAATGCGAGGTTGTATGGCCAGCTTGGTGTGCAGATTTTATAACTGGTAAAATTTACTTTAAGTTAATTTGGATTGTTTTAAAATTTGTTGTGAAATTAATTTTAAATCAGATTTGTATAAAATAAATAAAGAAGAATCTCTAGCTCATAAAATGTATGATTTGCTAGCTAATTAAAGATTTTGCTCAAATTTAATATTTAAGAATTTTAAATGCTTTTGAATATATCATTTTATTAATTGATGTGAGCAACTACATGGTTAACAATTAATTGAGACCGGTTCCGTCTCCTAAAACACACTGCTGCATGTATTTACGTCGAGCACACGAGACGTACCGTCAACAGAATGTGCAATTCACAAACTTTCGTTATCTATCACATGTCTATAGATTTTTAAAATATTTTACAAAGGTATCTTCGCGTAAAGATTAATGTGCTCGACTCATATTATTTAATTAATTCTGTTAAACTATTATATTTTACAATTTAGACTGTTAAAAACAAGTTTTAAAACAATACGAAAAATTTGATCCAAGAATTTTTATAGAAGGGAGAATTTGGTATAAAAGTGTTTAAAATCTTCTTATTTGAATTGATCAATTTATTGTCTCCAACATTGAATATTATGGCAGTTTATTATGGTTTTCTCCTTTTCTCACTGGGAAGTATAAGTTAGTGAAGCAACTCTTGCAAACTGAACTCAACGCAACTCAAACATAACTCTTGCAAAATTTTTGTTTGTGATTTGCATTTGACATAGTATTATGTCGGTAGAGCATACCTATTTATCCACATAGAAATATTTTGAAAATCGATCAACGTTGTTCGTTGCATCTCAGCAACTTGATAAAGTTTTGCTCTGTGTAATCACTCAATTTAGAAAGCTTCTACGTGCCTCCATTCTACGACCAAGTTCGAGCAATGCAATGAAGTTCATGGAGAAATACCTAAAATTTTCTGTGAACTTGATTAATATATAGTGTCCTTCGTCGTGTTTTGGCCGATACATTATGATTACGATTGATTATTCATAATATGAAACGATATTCTTCTTCTTAATTGTTTCTTGATAGAATTGTCGAAATCTTTTCAGAATAAAGTTTTACTTCGCCCGGAATCGCACCGTGCACCTTGGTTTGGCAGAAGAAAATTTTTATAAAAATAAAAAGTTTTAATTTAAAAGAAAATTTTAGTTTAAGTAAGAAATGTAGAAAAATGTGAAAATTTCACATAAAACTGTGAAGTATTATTTTGAAAGTAGTATCATTATTATGTAGCATATTAGTTTTAAAGTTTTAAAATATTTAAATTTTCAATTTTAAAATATTTTTAAAATTTTAAAATTGTTTTTAAATTAACAAGTTAATTTGTATTATGGCTTAGAAGCGTTCAACAAAGGAAAGTTTCGAAGTACAACTTTCTTTTTGATTAGTACATCTATGCCCTAGATATATTTTTCTAAAACATTTAAAATACCATCACTTTTGCCGCAATACCTCCAATCATCAGCACACAAGATTTTATCCAGTGATCCGATGACATATTCATTTATATGAATATTTAATAAATAATTATTAAATTACTGATAACTGTCAGATTAATTATTAAAATTAATTACAAGTCATCAAACAAATTTTCACAAAAAATAGATAAATTAAGATTTCAGTTAATATTTTATGTAATTTTCTTGTTTTTACATTTGGCTCAATTGTTTCCTCACCGATACTTGTATTTTAAGAGCTCTATTAGCATACAAAATATTATCACAATCGGTTAAACATTTCCGGAGATATGATGACATTTTAATTTTTTTTGATTTATTTTATTGTGGTAGCCCTGGAAAAAAAAATTTTTATTGGAGGTAAAATTTTTATATTGTAACATATCATTGAAGCCTGTTGAATTTTTGGAATTTTTGAGAAGTTACTGGGATATTTTAAAATCACCGAAATTCATTGAAAATTATAGAAATTGTTTAGAATTGTACTTTTTTGGAATTTCTTTAGATTTTTCTTGGAAATCTTTGGAATTTTTAAAAATCTAGAGAATTCTTAAAAATACTTACTTAAAATTTGTTGTGAATCCTTGGAAATGCTCAATGAATTCTCCACCCCAACTTTTTGAATAAAATAATTAGTGTAAATCCTTCCTAAAATTTAGTTTGTTTTTATTTATAAAAAAATATATAAAATTAAACTTCAATTGAACTTTGATTATAACTTTTAATAATTTGTATGCCTCTATATTCTTATAGTGTTCTGTAACGGTTTGTCAAAATGTACTGTGATACCTACATGATGTAAACAAAAATTAGGGTATGTAAAACCGTTTAATCTTTAATGACATCAGTATCGGTTGAAAGATGTATTAAAATTTTTTAAATTAAAAAAATTAAAATTTCAAAATCAAATAAAATTTGAAATTACATTATAAAAATCCACTTTGACGTTTGAAAATGTCAATGTAAAAGTTATTTTACTTGCAGGTATTGGATAAAAATTATTCTATAAAGTTTTAGCAATAAATCTGTATATTGCTTGAACTGACAGACCACATCTGTCCGCTGGAGGGTCAATATATTTTTTATTCATTTCATTCATTTCTTATAAATAATTTAATTAGGTTAAAGTAAATTGTAGCAAATTTTCGGTGTAAGTATATCAGAACTCAGGTATATAAAACAAATATATAATATTATAGTTAAACGAATATTGAAATTGTTATTAAATTATGAATGCATTACAAAAAAAATGAGGTCGATAAATTTGGCAATTTCTTATAAGTTGTTAAATATAGATTATAAGCATGAGCCTTAAAATAACCGATCAAATTACTCCTTTCAAATAATGCTCCAAATGCAAAGCTTGAATGTCAACAAATCTTGAAGATGTCCAGCTTTGACATTGACATCTAACATCTGCACACAGATATTTCTTACTTTAAACAGCGGGACATCCGGAGTTTCTAATATGCACTAAAATTGGCTTCTCCGTACAGATTTCTGGATAATTTAATTAATGAATTTAAAATAAAGTAATTTATTGTAGAAAGAAATTATTGCTTAGGTTATAAAAATTAAAGGTGGCCTGTGGCTTATAGATTATATATGTAAGCATAAACTGGAAGATATTGCATTACGATTCCTTATCCTTTAATAAAAAATTAAAAATTGAAATGATTCTCCAAAGTGTGAGGTTATAAAAAATTTAAAAAGTGGGTTCCGATTTCATTAAGTTTTACAACGTACGTATTGTTTAATAAATAAATAAGAACAGCCATATGATATATTTATAGAGGGTATTTTAGTATTTGTATAAGAGTAGATCCTTCTAACTCACCATTTGGACCACGTCGGCTGCCTGCCAAATAGCAACGGGTTTGTTTCTTCTACCTACTATAAAAATACACAGTCTGTCAAGTAATCGCGCTTATAATCATTTGCATTGTTTTGAAAAATATTTGGTCCAATTAAATATTAGAATTAATGTTTTAAGAAGGTAATCAAAAATTTATCGAATTACTGAACTCGAAAATAGGCAGTTTAAGTCATTTTTGCAATTTATCAATTTTTTTATTATTATTACTCTTTTGTTTATTTTTATATTGATGATAATAACTACCAGCAAGACTGGTTGAATAGGGGGAGAGGGTTTCGATAATTTACGATATCTATACTAACCACTACTGTTCGGAAAAGTGCACTTTCAACATTCGTTTGTATTGGAAAATAAGCTACTTCTACTCTAAATAAATAAATAAATAAATAAATAAAATTTAAAATTTAAGAAACCACCGATCCATAAAATAAACAATAAAACAACTCATTAAAAAGAAAACGAGTAATTATTGAACTAACTATTTTATTTATCATATTTTACACTAACTTATATTCTATTTTCAGCTTTTACAATAGAAATTCTGTAATCTATCCATACTATAATGTTTTCATAATCACGATCTAAGGTTTATTAATTTACTAGCGCACACTAGAGCTGTAATGAAATAATTAATAAACACATTTTGCGATATAACCAATCGAACACTTCGAACTTTGAGTATACTTATTTAAAAAAATCATATATTAGAGCCACATTTAATTTTTTAATTGATAATATTTCACACCTTGAGCCAACACAGGTGGTCGTTACTTACATTCCAAGACACTTGAAACTACTCGAATGAGCTTATGTAGTCGCACGTATTTACTTTCAGATGGTTCGCTTAGTTTACCGAATCTGCCTGAAAAGGACCGCAACTGACCTAATATATTCTATATTATTTGTGGTAAGTCGAAATGTTTATTTTATTCCAAAGTGTATAATTGTGTACGGACATCCCTATATACCCACTATTTTGCCTGAATAAATACGATTTCATAGATTTTGTAAAGAATAATGCCATTACTAAATCCATTTTCTAATTTACTACGTTTGCATTTAAAGAATTAGTTCATTGTATATAAATGTAGCTGAAATAACATTTAGTCAATATTTGACTTTCAAGTACTAATTCTCCACCATTGTATTCAAATCCACAGCTACAATAAAAGAAAACTTTTTAAGAAAATCGTTCATAAAAATTCCTTTGAAATAGAAATAAAATTTTATATGCTTTTTCAACATAATTTACGACGAAGACGAAGTAAAAATAATGATTACAAATATCTGGCAATCAATAATAAATTACAATTTTTATTAAACATCCGTAATTTATGACTTCCATAATATCTATCAAAAAAATTCAACTGTTATACTTAACATGTTATGAAATTTTTAAAACTTACTAAAATATTAAATGTATGGAACAGCTTGTATTGTGTGTTGACAGCAACTATAAACAAAGAAAAAAGTTGCTCGGTCTCTAAATCTTTGAATGCTATGTGAATATAAGAAAATGAAAAGTCCAGTACACTGAACCAAATCAGAGCATAAATATAAAGCACACGGTAGTTGTGATAAAGAAATAGTTCTTCAAAATTGATCCAACGCACGGTTTCTTCATCTTAAAGGAAATGTGTTCTTTAATTGACGAACGCATTCACTAAGTAATGCATAAGAATTGGTATTAATGAAAATAAATTCTTTGAAATTAATACCTTATACATGCTCATATTTCAAAAACGGTTTCGTCATCGCAAGGAATAGCGTCTGCGGTCGGAAGAATTGGCATTCGTTGACTGAAGAATATTATTTGTTGTCGTATGGATTTGTGTATTTGTGCAAAAGATCAACATTCTTTAACTGACAACTGCATTTCATTGATTCAATAAGTATTGGTTTTTGCTTAACGTAAACATTTCGTAGTTGTACGTATGGTAGTAATTAATGCAACGTATTTCAATATTTCTTTAAGCGAATAAAATTGGTAGTCCGAAGAAATGGGTTCGTTCATATAAAGAACATTTAATTTACTTTATAATGTTTATTATTCAGGAAAAAATTGAATTTTATAATAAATTAAATTATTTATTAAAATTAATTAAAATTAAAATAATAAAAAAAACATAAAACATATCCTTAAGCGTTAGCCACATAATTAAGATATTGCAGTTATACATAATTAAAAGTTATACTACATAAGATACTAAATTGTCCGATAGCCTAGCCTAGAAGATATTTTATCAAATACGAAAAATAATGTACATACATAACTATACTTTGACTATACTGAAATTCTTACAATCGCCCTCAGTTTAGTCAACAAAATCTTAAATTTTCACCTTTGATGACTAATCTATAATGTTATTGTCAATAAGTATTTTAAAAATATTAATATTAATAAAAAAATTTCATAATTTATTGTTTTTTAATAATGGTATTCAAATTATAAGTATAAAATTATGCTACTGTAGTACGAAGTTAGTGTTAATAACACAATGTTGATGCACAACATTTTACAATTTTTTGTCTTGTATTTGTATTTGATAAAAACAATAATTCATATAAACTAAAACATGTAAAATTAAAAAACGTAAAACTTAAACTTACTAAAAATCTCTACTTTTTACACTAACTTAATATTTATTTATAATTATTATAGAAAACGTTAATGCAAAGTAATAAAAGTAATAAAAACAATACAAAATGTTAATTTAAATAGGTATATACAAAATGTTAATTAATATAGTACACTGTGAAAAATGGAATTTGTCACTCTCTCAGAGCCATAGCATCAACAGAGTTTTTCTTGCTGCTTTTCAACAAATTTTCTGCTGGCATAACAAAAGTGTTTTTATCTATTCAGAGAAAAAGATTGATTGATTTAACAAATTTTCTTATTCTGAATAGAAAGAACTTGGTTATGGAAGCAGAAAATTTGTTGCAACAGCGAAAAAATCAATCTATGGAATCCAAATGTGCAGCGAGAATGAAAACTTTCGGAAAATTTTTTTCAGACTTAAATTTAAAAAAGTAAGTCTCTAAGAAACTATAGAACATAGAGGATTCCTTTGGAAAATTTAAGTTGAATACAAAAAATATTTTAAAACATACATCAACGGCTCTTAAAAAATTTAAAAATTTATATCTTACATCATCGAAATAAATACAAATTTCTTCAATATTTCTTTCCCTTTAAAAATGTTATGCGGTCTTCGACTTCTTGCTGACATCTTCCAAAGAACAAGAACGATTCTTGGGAATCTTTTATTGTAAACTTAGTTGTATTTTTGCTTGACTTTTCATTTGCCACTACCGTTTTGCAAGTTGGGACGAAATAGCCATGCATGGCCCAAAAAAGGATTGCGGTTCTTGCATCTAAAATGATTAAGCATATGATTAATGTATTTTTAAAGGCATTGTGCTTTGAATAGTGAATAACAATTTGACTGTACCAGGCCTGTGCGCAGCAAAATTTCTTCATGGGAAGGAGGGTTACAAAAAATGTTATAAAATAATTATTAGGTATATTAATATAATATTATTATATTTATATCAATTTTCCAAATAGGTATATAAAAGGTGTTTCCGTCAATAGGTAAACAAAATATGACATGGGGGGAACCCACAAACCTTCTCATGCGCACGGACCTGTACTGTACCAAATTTACAAACTTTACATATTTACAAAAATGTACATAATACAAGTATATAGGTACTTACTATCAGAAATTGCGTCACTACTTTTCATGGTTTTTATTAAAGCTCTAGAGCTTTTATCTTTTAAGTTAGTGATATCACTGAAAAATTCAAGTAACTTGTTGTTGCAGTCATTCCACTTATTTATGAGTCCATTTGCATTATTGTCAAATGCGGCCGTAAAATCCATGTCAATCTGTAAGTAAAAGGTTATAATGATCAGGTATAATTAGTATATTATCTAGAAAATCATAGCAGCCGAAACCCTGTTGGTGTGGCCACTTTTCCATAATCTCCAAAGTGGTTTCTGAATTTTCAATATCTTTAAGTCGATACTGACTGCACGCCTTCCAAGTTCTATCAAATTCATCAGCTGCTAAATTGTCAAATTTGAGAGCTCTAATGTATACTTCTGCATCATCCTCCGGTTCTAAAAATACATATTTTTAAACATTTCATAGAAATCTAAAATAATTTTGACAAAATGTTGTGAAATAATTTTTTTTAAATGGCAAAATATGAACAAAAACTTTGACTGCCATTTTCAAAAAAGTTTCTTTTAGATTTTAGTAAAGAAAAAAAGTAAAGTAAAAAGAAGGAATACATAGCCTGTATTATTATTCACAATTTACATACCAAAATCTTTTATGGGCCTGTATGTCTTGGTAGATATTTTTGCTGTTTTTTCTTGATCTAAATGTTTACCAACGGCCGCTTTAAATGATGCTTTTAAATTACAGTATTTGTAATAAATTCGACCCCGTTTTCCAGAACGATAGTACTCCTAAAATAAGCCATGTTTTTTAAAATTGCTTAATCTTTGAAAACTCTGACCGCAGTTACCTTCAACACATCTAAATATTGAATTGGTTGTGAGGTCATGATTTCGTTTAAAATGAAAAACAAGTAATTTCATAGTTTTAAATTGCCTTTTACAAATAAAGCATATCATTGTAGCTATTTAAAGTTTAATTTTAGGTTTTAATTATAAATTTTATCAGTTTTAGAGCACCTTCTATAAATAAATAATGTAATGAAAGTAATTAAATTAAATTTAAATACGTAAGCAAAACAATTATTAAAAGTTCTTACCTGTGATTTCGAATTTGCAATTTCAATAACTATTTGTTTCAATAATAAGCACTTTCTTACACTAAGAACACTAAAAACAGAATAACAATCTACATTCAGAGTACTCCTTGCAGCCGTAGATTTGCAAAATTATAAATTTTATGCAGTGTATACAAATTATAAATATAGATTCACCACAGTCATCAGCAATTCATTATTGCATTGCTATAAATTCGTTGTATTAATGTTTGTTGTCATTATATCACGTAACTTTTACATAGGATGTTGAACAAGTGCATAGGTACAAAGATAGCATGCAATTAATCCGCGTAACCCACACGTTAAAACTACGATTCATCGTAATAGATCCAACATGCAGTTCATTATTTCATAACAGTGTAAATTACTATAACGAAATCGTTTCTTGCAATTAGTCAAATAATTTTAATGTTCGAATTCTTTAATATAAGGAACACATTTTATCGGATAGACGAAAACTGCTTTATATGCAGGAATATTCTAGATTAGTCAATGAAACAATTTTCTTTGTATATAAGAATGCCAATTCGATATATTAACGTATCTACGAATTCAGTATCTAAAATCTTACTTAGCATATCTTTTTATCAAGGAAAAGATTCCTTGTCACAGCAAATTTCAGTTAAATATCGCTGTTCGTTAATATTAAGCACTGTATTATTTTCAGTGTGGGTTCTGACCACCCAAGTATCAATCATTAGGTTTCGCAACCCTTATTTTTTGTCTTGTATTTTTTTTTCGATTTTTTTCGGTCACATAAAATGCAATTATTAGATTATCAATAAAAAAAAGCACATGTTTTCTTTGCACATCAAGAAAACTTTTTTTAGTTACATTTGCAGTTTTCGTTTTTTGGGTATCATTTGAGGCAATTCTCGTAGATATTTGCTTCATTTTCTTGTAGAACGAGCGCTGATTAATTTTTTTTTCTTTAGCTACCATGAAAATATCGTTCAAGATGACGAAAAAACAATTCTGCTAAAGTTTGAGCTCTTAATATTAATATTAAGAGGTGGCTAATCGTGATTTTTGATTTCCCATTTAAATAACACGGGAAATTTTATTTTTTTTATTTGGAATTTTAATGCGCTTGAACGAATTTCGTATAATAAAATTTAAAACTCATACTTGTAGTAAATTAAACGATCTACAAAAAAGGTCTGAAATGATTTTTCGCTAATTCGACTCGTTTAAAAGTTATTCGAGGTTTAAATTGAACCTCAAATGTTAAATGATGATTTTCACAATTATTTATACTCGATCACAAAATAATGGCTCAAAGACATAAAATATCATATTTTACCTAAAGTTTATCGAGTGTTCTTCGGTAAAACAATGAAATTTTTACAAAAATCAATAACACTTAAAAAAATTAATCATTCCCTAAAAAAATTATAGATGTTCTATTTACACTTGACAAGTCGACTTCGCAAAAAATCATTTCAGACCTTTTTTTTAAATCGTTTAAGTCCCTACAAGTATAAGTTTTAAATTTTACTATACGATAATTCGTTCAAGCGCATTAAAATTCCAAATAAAAAAAATATAATTTCCCGTGTTATTTAAATTGGAAATCAAAAATCAAAAATCTTAATAATAATAAGAGCTCAAAAATAATTTAACCAAAATTTTTGTTGTCATCTTGGACGATATTTTCATGGTAACTAAAAAAAAGCAAATTAAAAGTTTTTTTTGGCCCACCCTAGGGTGCATATTATTTATTGTTACTGATTTACACTTATATAGTCAGAATAAAACAATCATTTTTTATTCGATATGCCGCGAAAATAATAAGCAATCTGTGTTTGTCCTACAAAAAAATCCATATCCATATCAGATCCATATCAAGAAAATTGTTCCAGATGATATTAATTTATCTAAGAACCAAAAACCGTAAAAAACTATTACAATACAAAAAAGTCATAATTTAAATTATACAAGAATAAGGATCTAAAAAATGAGTAGTGGCATCAAAAGCATTTTTTACGTTCCAAGATGACTGTGGTTTTTCAGAATTTTGATTGTATTTTAAATGAACGAAAAATCATAAAAATATTAGTAAAAATTTCGAATAACAGGTACTGCCACCCAATTATTATACACAGTTCTGCAAGGTACAGTTTCAAGAATGAGCGGCCGTGATTCTTGTAGTTTTTCTTGCGCTGAAAACGAATCTTACTTTGAAATTGCTCCAGCACGTCAGCTTTTTTTGAAATTTTAGCTTAGGTGGTCAAAAATGGCTATTTTAACCATTTTAATGATTTTTTTAGGAAACCAAATTTTTTTGTTTCAATTTTCTATAATTGCATCGCATAGTATTAACACGTATTACTACTTAGCTTTAAAATCCATTTTTCTAAATCAATCTATGAGTTTTTATAGTGAAGATATACAATTTATGATATACAAAGATATACAACTTACTTTTTGACAAGTTCTTTAGTACAGTAGAATCCGCTTAATGAGATCACGGATAATGTTATCAGTCGGTTATTGTGATAATTTTTTTTGGAAACCGGCCACTTTTTAAGTCTACTAAAATTCACCTTTATCTAAATTTCGCAAATTGTTATCAGTTTTCAGTTATTCTACTGTATTAATTAATTAGGGACCTCAAGAACCCATACGTAGACAGAATATTTTATATTGATTTTGACTATTTCCTTTGAGAATTTTTTATACTACCTCCTACTACAAAGAGGTGTCCATCTGCTAGGACACCCTGTATATATTTAGAAGAATTTATTCAAAAAACCTGAAATGTAACACTTCTCGTACACAGAGAAATATGTGTTACTAAAAACAAAGTTTTCGGAAGTTTTTGAGAAAAAAACTATACAGTGTGTTCACGATAAGAAGTAACAGTGAATAATTCTTTTATCTTAATAGATATAAAAAAAAGTTTACATAGTTTTTTATTCAGCTCAAAATTTGCCATCGGAAACAGCGGAGGTACATATTTTTGGACTTCAAACTCAACCAGAAGTAAACATGAATTTTATTTTTCAAATGGCAATATGTCTTTTTACGTGTGTAATCACGTGTGTAATCGTGTAATCACGATTTTTTTCGGTTTCCAGATTTTGACGGAAATATCCGTTTTGACCTTCCTGAATCCATTTTGACTATTTTCGTTGTGACGTCTGTACGTGCGTACGTACGTACGTATTCATGACGCGCATAAATAGATTAACGAGATTCTTGTACAATCATTATAAAAATTACAAGGAAGTTATGTGGTGTCCACATCAGATTTTTTTTAACATTTTTGTAATCTGCAGTTTTTCTTCTATACATACATATAAAATTATCATAGGGTTACATAAGAAAATTTTCGAGAAAAATGCAAGATAAATTTATTAATTATTTAATTTATTTAGTGTGTTATGAAAACACACAGATGAATGGCGCATAGGACAAATAATTCCACTGCACAAGAAAGGAGATGAAGAAGATTGCACAAATTATAGAGGAATAACACTTTTGCCGGTTATATATAAAATACTGTCGGCTATGATTCAAAACAGGCTTGGAAAAATAATGGAAAAACAGATAGGAGATTACCAATATGGCTTCAGAGAGGGCAGGGCTATAGTAGACGCGCTGCACATTATGAAGCAAATAATGGAAAAATGTCAGGAGCATAACATAGAGCTAAACATATTGTTCGTTGACTTCAAACAGGCCTTCGACTCTGTAAAAAGAAGAGAACTGTTGAAAATTATGGAAGAAATGAATGTAACGTCCAAGTTAATACGGTTGGTGAGGATGACACTAACGGGAACCTAGGCTACAGTGAAGGCTTTAGAAGATGAAACGGAGGTTTTTCTGTTCAATGGGGGAGTACGTCAAGGCGACGCGTTGTCTGCGACTCTATTCAATATTGTTTTGGAATATGTGTTTAGGAAAATAAATTGTCAAGGCACAATAAAAAATTAAGAAGGGCAAATACTTGCATATGCAGATGACATGACAATTATAACAAGATCTAAGAGAAAACTAATAGAAATTTTTAGAAAAATTGAAAAACACGCAACGGAAGTAGGCTTGAAGGTGAATGAAGGGAAGACCAAGTTTATGAAATGTGGAAGAGACAGTGTAAAGACCGTATGCAGATGTTGAAGATTGACAAGTATAGTTTCGAAGAAGTTGTTGGGTTTAAGTATTTGTGTGTGGAAAATGGAAACGACAACGTGAGAGACTCTGAGATCAGACAAAAAATACAAAACGGCTATAGAGCGTACTATGCTAATAGCAAGATCTTGAAAAATAGTAATATATCTAAAAGAACAAAATTGAAAATATACAAGAGTTTAATAAGACCTGCTGATATACGCAGCAGTAGTACTATTCATGACACAGCGAGAGGAAGAAAGCTTAAGAGTTTTTGAACGCAATATTTTGAGAAGAATACTAGGTCAGAAAAAGAGAAATGATGGAGAAATCAGACAAATGATGAATTTCGAGCTCCTAGAAGAGATAGAAGGAGAAGACATCGTCAGAGTAATAAAAGTTCAGAGATTGCAATGGATAGGTCACATAATGAGAAAGAGGGATACAAAAACCACAAGAGAGATTACTGAGTGGAAACCTGTAGAAAGCAGAGGTAGAGGAAAACCGAAAATGAGATGGATGGACGGAGTAAAAGAAGATCTCAATAAAATGGGAGTTGCTGAGTGGAAAAAAATGTGCCAGGATAGAACAGTGTGGCGGAAAATAGTCAATAAGGCGAAAACACATAGAAAACTTTAGTTGTGAAAAGACCAGCCATGAGGATTAATCCACCTCATATAAAGGATTGAGGGGACCTTTTAACGATAGCGATATTCCGAATGGAATGAATGCTTTTGATGATGAAAACAAAACAACGTCAAGGTACAGAAAACACAACCTATCTGATAAATTCTTCAAAATTGCCAACATTTTGTTCAAGACATGATACTATAGTATCATTTTATTTTCATAGCACACTAAATAAATTAAATAATTAATTAATTTATCTTGTATTTTTCTCGAAAATTTTCTTATGTAACCCTATGATAATTTTATATTTCTGTATAGAGAAAAAATTGCAGATTACGAAAATGTTAAAAAAAAGACATGTTGCCATTTGAAAAAATAAATTCATGTTTACTTCCGGTTGAGTTTGAAGTACAAAAGAATTTATTTCCGCAGTTTTCGATGGTAAATTTCGAGTTGAATAAAAAACTATTTAAACTTTTTTTTGTATCTAGTAAGATATAAGAATTATTCACTGTTACCTCTTATCGTGAACACACTGTAGTTTTTGATTTATTTTCTCAATTTATCATTATGGTTCGCCTTTTACCAAATTCTTTATAAATGTTTGTATTTGTTTCTCAAGAATTAAATTTTGTAGAATGATTATGTTTCTATTTTTTCGAGTTTTTGAATTTTTATTTGATTTTCATCGCACGTTATCAAGTGATTGGAGATTTTGTTTCGGCAATTTTGGCATCTGTCAAAATTTTCATTTTTCCGCTGGATTTTGTTTTGAGTTATTTAAGAAAAATGTTGTAATTATGCTTCTTTTAAAGCTTACTCCACTTCGAAAAAAGCCATTGCCCTCAACCACGGTAGATTGAATTGAAACCTTTTTTGTAAGGTTTTAAATTTTACAAGAAAAATATAACAAGTCAAATGAAAATATCAATTATTTATTAAGAGAGTAAAGTGCTTTCAAAGAAGTCATTGTATGAAGTTGAAGCACTAGCCCAAAGTGGGAGTTAAATTACAATAATTACTACAATAAGCAAAACCACATTTTACTTTAGGCAACCGTTTTTGCCTTAGAAAACGAAGAAGTTGGAAGCTTCAATTTATTTGAAAATACTCACACTCACATTTTGGCTTTATAATACTATTTATAAAGTCCATTTGATTATTCTCTTTATAATGAAAAAGCCTCGTTATAACATACAGTAGCGGATAGATTAGAGATTAGGCTCATTAGATAAACGTTTATTCTCCTGTAGACCTTTACCGAATCCTTAAAGGATGTAAATTTCTAGATTCAAGATTTTGTGAGGCAGTAAATGAGCAGATAGACTGTACCCATGTAATTATAATTTTTTGGAAAAAGCATAGATTTTTATTTCTCACTTCTATCGGAGAAGTCACGTGAAGAAAAAAAAAAGAAAATCAAAATGTAAATCTCAAAATAAATGGATGATTTCAAAGTTTTTTTTTAATCAAGATTTTCTTAGTCTTTGGTTTTTCAAAGTTTGGTAGTACTGACCTTAAATGGTTGAAGAAACCCAAGTAGTTTTTAATCATGATTAAGTTATCTATTTCAATTAAAAATATTAAAGATAAATTTCATACTATGTACTCGTATGTGCAATCGTTCTAATACCTGTGAAAGATTTCAAAATTTATCAGTGTAAGCTGAAAACTACTGTATTTAGTTTCTCTGTTGTATATTCTGACTATAAATGGTTGACTATATTCTTTTTAAGAATGTACATAAATTTCAGTTAGGTGTTTCAGTTAATGCTAAAGAGAAATTTAAAGCCGCAGATTGACATTCGAGCAAAATAGATTCATCCTTCGCCACTAATGTTTATTCAGCCGTACCGACAGTTCTTACTGCGTCTGGAAAAGAAGATATTAGAAGTTATATGTATATCATACATCATAGAAAATAAATCTGACAATAATTTTTATAAGCAGTTATAAATGTTTTGTCTGTTACAAATAATCAATATAATAGTACAATGAAAATAATAAAATTAATGTTAACCAGATATCATTTTTAACATTTGCGAACGTTTCAAACGAACAGAATAAAAAATAGATTAAATATTACAATCGAGTTCGTTTAGGCAGTAATTAAATTTAACATTTTCATTTTAATTAATTTTACTTAAAATTCTAACAAAAAGCGAACGGTATTGTATTATAAGTAACATTAAATTGTTCGATTAATGCGTCAGCTTTGTAATGGTAATATCCAGAAATTAAGTCGAAAATAGTATCTACTTGAAGTGGTGTTATATAAAAACACAAAATTAAACTAAGAAAGTTAGAAAGGGGATAAAGCGGGGGAGAAGAGAATTAAGAGGTTTTATTTGCGAGTCGTCGGATCGAATGAGAGATCGTCGGTTGGATGGTTAATTCCCGGGGCTCTGAATAAACAACAGCCCCTTGCGGCTTCTCTTACATAAACACTGAACGTTAATGCCATTCTGTATTTGCAATGCAATTTGCTCCATAGAAATTACAATTAACTAGAAAAGCCTAGTCTTACACATCAGTTCACTTCAGTTATTCTTTGCACACATCAAAGTTAGATACCTAATTTTGTATATGATTATTATAATTATTTTTTATTTTTATTATTTCAAGATGAAAATTTATTTTCTAAATTAAATGTTTTATGCTGTTTTTCTTATTATATATTAAAAAAACGTATTCGTTTCATCTTTATATGCATTTTATATGTAAATTTACAGAAGTAATAAATTATTACCGTTTTGCCTAAATCTCATAGCTCTTTGATGAAAGTAAACTGCACAGCAGTAAAACTCTTCCAATAAAAATGTGTAATCGAACAAAGATAATGCTCGTACGAGAAAACCAATATTTCACTTATTGCTACTGGCGAGGGTGCAGAAATACTAAGTGAGACAATTGACAATAATTCAACAAATTGACAAACTTGATTTTTGCTCATTTTGAAAATGTCGTTTGACATGCCAGAAAAATGTCTCACTTTACTCGGAGCTTTAAAATACTCGGCACGAAGTGCCTCGTATTTCAACATTGCTTCTCGTCAGTAATTTGTCATTTTCCTGACTTTTATGTAAATAGCTATTACAAAACACTGTTTTTTTCAGTTTTTAAAAATGGGTTATCATGACTTTCAAAAAAGTTAACAGATTAATTTATTGTTTGTAGACATTCTAAGTAAATAAAATCAGTAACTACTCTCAGGGAAAGAGATCTGATCTGTTCAGTGGCGTTAGTTTATGTAGAGAGAAAGATATTATGTTTTGGGCGAAATTTGTTAACCGTCTATTATCGCGTAAATCAGATAAAAACTGAAACTTATTGACCCGAAAATTAAATTTCTCAAAAAAAATACGTTTGAATGATGTTTATAATTTAATTGCTTTATCAATATACAACACTCGTAAAATTTAACATATTGATAGGTACATGTATTGAATAGCCTACCCACATCTTAGGGTTCACAATCAATTTACTAATCTAAACTTCACACTTCGTTGTCATGTGCTTGCAATTGAATAGTGAAGGATTAAAGTAAGCTTCTATACACATTATAATGGGTACATATAAGCCAAATCTGTTATGCAATTCTATTTACCATATCCGTTTAAATTGTGTGTGCAAAAGTTTGGCTAGGTATTGGAAGACAAATTGTATGATTTTAAACTTTCCAGAATAAGCAAATTAGTTTGACGAACCAAATCATAAATTCTCTTGCTTATTATAGTAGTGTCGTTCCGAAATTCTTTTTTTTTTATCTTTAAATTTTGATTTTTAATTTTGTTATGAACCATTTATGGTGAACGTTTTGAGATTGAATTTTATTGTGTATTGTAAATTTTATTTTGTAAATAATTTTGTGTAAATATTGTAAAATTTTGAATTTGTGCTTTTTTTCGCGCCAACAATTATAGTTGGCACGAAAATCAACAATAATTTTTGCTTATTGTCGCAACATTCGACGGAAATAGACGTGTAAAAGCAAGTGTCCGATAAAAAAAATTTAATTTCTGTAAAAAGTTTGAAAATTTTTGGAAGTTTTTGTAAATAAAAAATAGATTTGACATAAGTGAATATTGTGAATTGTTTAATTATTTGAATCGATTTTGAATTTTTATGAAGTATTTTGAAAATAGTAAATTGATTATAATAAATAATTATAGTTTGGACAGGATAAATTAAAAATTGAAAAATAAAGCTACGCTGGAGAAAATAAATGAAAAGCAAACATTTAAGAAATATTCATACGTATAATGGAGAGCATATGGCGTTATCGGACACATTGTAATCCACATTTTGTTCCAAAAATAAAATTGGACGGAGTGATACAAAATTTTATTGAAATTCTTGGAATTGAAGAATAGAAGAAAAGAAGAGTAAGTGGTTTAATTTGGTTTTAAGATTTTGTAGTATAAGTTGAATATAATTTATTAATTTTCATAACAAGATAAGTTGGAAGCAGTAAAATAATAATTATTATTGGATGGAAGTTAATTTCTTCGTTTATGGTAAAAATTAATAAAATAAATAATTTAAAATTATTTAAAAGAACGACAATTTTGATTGATAATCAACCACATGCATACCAGTTATTAGTTGTAAAATTTTATGTTAATCTTAATGTTCACATTTTACAATTTATATAAATTTGGAAACCTTTAAAAATCGTTTTTCCAAATAATCATTTTTAAAAAGTATTGCATTTACGAAAATTGTCTAGCAATATATTGGTGTGATACAATTTGTATAATACCGGATGTATCTCGCAATTACTAAAAACATCCAAATATTCTAATCTTTTAAAATTAATTTTTAATATGAAATTTTAATTTAAATAAAAATTTAATATGAAATAATATAAAATATGAAATATCTAAAATTAAACTTGACAGCTCGCTACAGTCAACCACTTCAGTAAAAAACAAATAATACATAAAATTACTTTTTTCTCTAATCTAAACGAAAGTGCAAGTTGTTTCAATAGTATCAGTACCAATATTAAACACAAGCTTGATTAAAAATAGTTTAGTAGTATAAGGTCTATTAAAGCAACATTATATTGTCCGACGTTTCGGGTCATATTTTATTGACTAATTTTCAAGGCTAAAATGTTATAAAATTAAGTAGGTAATATAATAATTATTATATTAAAATTTTTTTAAATATTATTGAGTTTGACAAATTAATGTCACAATAATTCTGACAAAAACACAGAAACATTTGCCTAAAATAATTATTTAACCAACATCGGCATGAAATAAATTAAAAATTAGAATTAAATAGTTAAAAAGTTAAGAAGTTAAAACAGAATATTATGATAAAAAATCGTCGTTTTCAGATTATCTATAGGATTATATTTGTATCCATCATGAAGGTATTGTATATCCCTTTTGTCATTCATTAATTTAGAACTCATGTGAATGTTAATAGCCACTTTTATTTTTCGCTTTTTGTCTATCATCTCCCTAGCCAGTATATTATGATATCCTCACGGTTTATGGAATGAGATTTTATTATTTACATCAAATTTAAATAAAGGTCAACTATAATTTATTACTTATTTAGCACAAAAGTTAAATATTTCCATACCACCGTTAACATAACAGGTGGCGTAAAGTAATTTTTGATTTTTGACGAATTTTTCCAGGAAGAAATTCCTACTTCCCTTATTATTTTAGAGAAAAAATGAAAGACACAAAAATAATGCAGAAATATAAACTACGAATGATAAGAGCATCTAATAACTTTACTTAAAAAGTCAAAAGTGCTTTTGAAATTGTTAAAATTTTCATTTATCAGACTGGTCATAAATTCAATTTAATTTTTATTTTCAAAGATTAAAACCTTGGAAACTTACATAGCCAGTCTGATAAATAAAACTTTTAATAATTTCAAAAGTTTTTTTACTTTTTAAGTAAAAGCTAAATGCTCTTATCATTCGTAGCTTATATTTCTGCATTATTTTTGTGTTTTTCATTTTTTCTCTAAAATAATTAAAAAAACAGGAATTTGTATAAATAAATAAATAAACCTTTTCATTCTATATTCGGCTAACTCATTCAGCATCTTGTATACAGTCACTCACAGCGAAATTCGTGCACTCCTATGTTAGCAATGTAAATTATATCTTCTGAAGACTTTTTTTGGCACATAAAAATTGCTTTACAAGCAAAACTTATTGGATACTTTTTGTTGTTAATTTCATCCCCTTAATTTTTGTTTATACGCATTTTTCCGTTTCGTCGGACCGTTTCCGTTTTACAGTGGCATAACAAACACTCTGTAAAAATAATAATAAAATTTTTGTCCAAACTTTGATAATATGAAAATTAAATATTAGGCTTAGTGGACTAAAATCAAACTCAATTTTTACGAAGTTGACGTTTCGAAGACTTTATGTCATCATCTTCAAGACTAGAAGAGAAGCAACATTACAATAAATAAAAACATTAAAAACGCAATAATTATACCTAGTAAAAAAGGATAGTTTTGAAGATGAAGACATAAAAGTCTTCGAAACGTCGACTTCGTAAAAATTGAGTTTGATTTTAGTCCACTAAGCCCAATATTTAATTTTCATACTCTGTAAAACTCAAAAATTATTTTTATCTGTTTCTCAAAAACCGTACAACGAAATAGAAAAATGAATCAGCAATTTTTATTATAAATTTCATTTCCTACAATTTTGTGTAAATACAGATTTTCCCATTTTGTAGTACCTACCGTTTCTAATATACAGATTAAAGTATTTTTTTGATTTTACAGAGACTTTTTTAAGTCACTGTAAAACGGAAAGGTTTCAACTTTTAAAAAGTTTTAAATTTTACTATTGAAGCTGCAGTTTATAAATCAAACTTAAATATTACCTACTTAATTTAAAGCTACAGTTGACAGATTCAATCATGTCACCTTACTTTTGTAAGTATATAGTTTTATAAAAAATTACTAGGTTAAATTAAAATTTTAATAATTAATATTTTTGGATTTTGATTGTTTGAAGAAAAGTAACATATTTCAGTTGAATGGAAAGTAACTTTTCTTGTCACACCAGTTTTCCATTCGCTCGGCTCGTTTCAATCGCCTTGTAAATATCTGTAAAACTTGCAAAGACAAAAAAGTTAAACTTTCCCGTCTAATGCAACAATATAGAATATTATAGATACTATTACATACCAAGATGGAAAGTGTTTCATTACAGCTGAACGCTAAGATATACTACTTATTACTATAGGTATATAAAAATATATAAGAGCGAGGCTGTAACGAAGCTTAACACCGAGATATGTACCTATAAGGTATTAATATTATTCAGAGTCAGTCAGTAAATAAAAAATGAATAGTACTTAAATAATAAATAATTCTATTATAAGTATTAGGTAGGTACTTGTTTTTTTATTAAAAAATAAAATGTTATCCAAGTATGCATGGCAGGTCGGAAAGTGATCACTTTTCAACCGGTAGGTCAGAAAGTAAAACAAAAGAACTTTCCAGCCGGTTGGAAAGTGAAAGTAAATGATAAACTATCTCTCAACTTATGAAAATTTTATTATGGGTCCATTTTCCAAGACTTGAATAAAAGTTTTTCATTTATCAACAAAAATGAAATATATTATGTAATCGGTTAAGTTTTACAAAATATTTTTCATTATAGAAAAATAATTACTTTTTATACCAGGTGACCGATCTTACACCCGATCATAGGAAAATAAGGTACATAGGAAGTTGATTAATTTTCCTGCTTTCCATTATAACAGAGAATAGTGAGAAAACTCATCTAAAACTATATAGCATTCAAGCAGTCCATTTTTCCTTGAATGCAAGAAAACCGCATCTAAGTTGACTATGCATAAACTATGCATAAGTTTCTATTTTTACATACAATTAGGTATACTGTATGTAATTTTGAAATTTATTGCGGTTTTTTGACCAGATTGGTTATGTAGAATATCAAAATAACAATTAAAAATTGTTTAATTTCAGTTTTTCTTTCGAATCACCCAAAAGGATTTTCAAAAAAGAAAATGAATATTGTATAATATTCAACCAATTTCGTCACTAATATTTTTATAATGAGCACCTCATAAATTAGTCAAAAAGTAAGAAAGAGCTAATCTATAATCGGTATCGTATAACGAGTACGTATGTAGCTTAGCTATATACTAGTATGTCCATCGAGGTAAATATACAAACCGAGGCTAAGTACCGGTTTCATTATAAAATTATGTATCATTCTGGACATTTATGTTATAATAAGTTGACATATGAATATTTTATGTTGCAGTAATGAAGTACCAGAATTGAGATGACAACAAAGAAAAGTTTTCAACATGGCGGCTCTGACCAATCCGGTCGAAGTTGCTACAATGCCTGGGCAGAACAGGGGACTCCTGTTATACTTCACGCGGCAGCTTGTGTCAATATTATTTTATCGCCCCTCGCCCAATTCCATACAATGCTATTGTCCAGTTAATATGCGAACCAATTCACAAAATCCATTTACTATAATTTCATCCTACTTTGACAACCACATAAAGAAGAACAGAGAGATTTCTATAAATTATAATTTGAGCGACCTTAACTTTCATACAACGAATAAAAGAAGTTGTCAGCTCATTAACGAATATGTTTTTGTAACTGTTGAATTACTCAATTTGTTAAGTAGTTTAACTGTTTTTATTATATTTAGCACATTTAATTTAGTCTCCTTTTAAATTCCAACTTATTTTTCCTGTAAGTGAGAGAGGTACCTTAAATATTTAATACAGTTACCTGATCTTGTTCTCAAAACTTTTTAATGTTCTGTTTTTTTACATTTCTTTATATTTTATTTTTTTATCAGCTTCATCATCAATTTTATATCAATATTATATATACTTCTTGTTAGGAATATGTTGTAGTATTTCACATACATAGTACAAGATAGTACCTACAAAAATATAATATAATAACATTCGGTTTTTTAATCTTACAGTCCCAGACAACATCATAATAATTGTATAATATTATACAATTATTATGAAAAAATTATGAAAAATGTTGTCTGGGAGTAATCTATTTCTTATAAAAATTAAATTAAACTGAAAAATAAACAAGATGGAACTCGGATGACCAAATTTCTTAGGCTTCTACATTGCTATCTTTCTGGTTAAACTTAAAAAATATAGATTAGAATATAGAAACAGTAAAATTCCAAATAAAGTCCACATTAAAATATCTGATTATTGGATAATTATATTTAATTTGTAGGTTGGTAATATAATTTTACTATATAAAAAAACTCTAATAAAAAAAATAGAAAGTATACATATTATGATGTTTTATAATGGTATATATTTTTATGTGTTTTATAATAATATACTCATAAAACACTCCAACAATATAAAAAACATAAGTACTACGTATCTGTCCGTCCGCATGTTTTAAATTCTAGTTCGTTAAGCTACGACGGCGACGGGAGCAAAACCAAAGCATAAGGCTTCTTACTTACTTCGTATAATCATTGACTATATGAGTTATCAAGACACGCAGCCATATATGTTTTAATGCAATACTAAATTGTCGCGACAACTAGATGGCGCTAATTTTCAATGTAAATCCTCATTAACAATTATTAATCTCGCAATCCATTCCGTTAGAACGTGTGGACAGTATAGTGCGCGGAGTGCGTTCGAGTGAGAGGGACATAGAATTTACAATTCTTCCATATGGCAGCGTGTCTTGATAACTCGTATAGTCAATGATATAATGCATTAACGAATACGTGAGTTTCTGCAGATAATCAAATCATAGTATTAATACTTCATGACAATCAGTGCCGTAACTAGGGTATGGCCAATATGGCCCCGGCCATAGGCGCCTTTTGAATAAAGGCGCCGAAAGGCGCCAAAATTAAAAAATTCAAATTAAAAATATTGTATTTATTATAGGCTCCATTTGAATAAAGGCGCCGTTTAAATAAAGGCGCCGTTTAAATAAAGGCGCCGAAATTCAAAATTTTAAATTATAAATATTGTATTTAATATAAGCGCCAGAGGTGCCATTTGAATAAAGGTGCCATTTGAATAAAAGTGCCGTTTAAATAAAGTCGCCAAAATTTAGAAGTTTAAATTATAAATATTGTATTTAATGTAGGCGTCATTTTAATAAAGGTGCCGTTTAAATAAAGGCGCCGAAATTCAAAAGTTCAAATTAAAAATAGGCGATGATTAAATAAAGGCGCCTAATTTATATTTTCTTGTTGGTAAAACTATATTAAAATCAGTTTTATTAAATTTAATAAATTTTAACTGAGAGTATGTCTTAAAATTCGCCATTTTGCACCAAATTTTAAAAAACAATTCCGGGAAAACCCCGGACCCCTCTTTAGAGAGAGAGAATAAACCCCGCCCCCACCCTTTCTGTTGAGGCGCATTTTTCGTAGTTGGCCATAGGCGCCAAAAGTTCATTGTTACGGCACTGATGACAATAAAACTAGGACAAGAAATGATAGTACACTAAATTTTTTAATAATAACAGGTTATAATACATATTACGTCACGCAAAAAAAGTCTGAATCCTGAAAGATGATTTTTGAGAATGGGAGCAGGCGAGCAGGGAGTTAAAACTGTTTCACTTCCTTTACTCCAACCAAAAGGTCGTCCAAGGGGAATTTGATATTTTAATCATAATTAAGTTGTTTAATTATTATCTTAGCCCATCAGAATTTTTAGATATTGTAACTTAAATGTGCGGAAAAAGCCATTCAATGGACGTAGGTAGTTATGCAGGAAACTACCAACCCAGCAAAATTTTCAAAAAATGACTTCTATAAACTATTCCTTGACTTGTAAAAACCTGCAAAACATACAACAAGCTAATACATTTTATGTGAATATTCATTTTAAATATTCATAAAACTAAAAATATTAAAAAAATTAAAAATTTTATTTTTATATTCCACTTAAAATATAAATTTATAAAAATTTTGGGGGGCTTCAGTTTCACCTGCTGCAATGATACATAAAGTTTTAATTATTTGGTAAATATTGGGAAATGCAATCTAATAATTACAACAACACTGGATATAATTCCGTCATCTGCCTGTAGTTACGCTAATGTGTTTTGTTTTGTTTTGTATTATAGGTCCAATAATATGTATGGGGGCAACGTTGTAACGTTGTTAATTTTTAAAATTTTTGGTATTACTATCATTTTATCTTTTTATTAAAAAGTATTGAAAATGAACATCGGTGTATAAAATTTCGAATGAAATGATTTGAATTTGTTTTCGTTTGTAATAACAATTTCTTGTTTTTGTTTTAATTTTGTAAATTTCGGGTTTGTCGTAAACTAGTTGATTTTACGCTAACTAGAGGATAAAACAAGACCTTTTGAGAAAGTATAATAGAGAAGACTGACCGAACGACTAATTTTTAAGTCAGCAATTTTTGATTGAATTTCTTTATAAGTTGCTAACATAAGAGCGATTTATTTATGTTTTCGTTTAATTGAATTTAAAAGTAATTGCTATAATTTTAGACAAAAATTAATTATTAAGATTAATAAATTAAATTCGGAAGCAATGATTGGAAAATTTAAAGATAATGAAAAAGATAGTGAATTTTGATGGAAGATTATCATAATTTGACAATAATTTTAATGCTAAAAATTTGGAATATTTAAAACCAAAAATTTAAGGAACGAAGAATCAAAATTTGATACCGAGATAAATGGGTATGATTATCTTTATAATTAAAGTTTACCGGTCAAAATTATTAAGAACTGCATATTTTCATAGAGGACGGTTACGGTCTGATGCTTAAGTGCGTTGACTACTAAGCAGATAACCCTGGTTCGAATCCGAATGGAGCAAGTACTTGATTCTAATCGTTCTCCTTCGGCAAGCAATGGCAAACCACCGAGTTAATCTGCCTTGAAAACCCTTCTTAAAATGAAGTGGTTAGCCAAAACCACGGTACATAATATAGTAAGGTAATCCGACGAGCAACGTTTACGTGAAACGTTTTCGTCCCCAAGGATAGAGAATAAGGTACCTATAAGCAAGCGTTGTATAGACAGAGAGCGATGCTTGTCGTAGTAAGATGATCTAAAATATGCACGTATTATTACATTTAGATACCTTATTTTGCATCTCTCTCGTAGTACATTATGATTTCATTTCTAATGCACGTAAAGAGTGCAGCGCTGGATTACCTTACTATATTATGTACCGTGGCCAAAACTCATCCTGGGTTGTTGAGCTTATAATACGATAATATTTTCTATAAGGCCATTTGGAAATCTTTGGTATTTGGAAAATATACTTCTATATATTGCTGTATATTCTCATGTTGATTGGAGAAAGTAAGAAAGATTTTTGAATTTTGTAAAATTTTATTTTTGAAATACTTTGAATTTATTAAATTTACAAAGATATAGTGAGTTTTGTGTATACAGAAAATAACTGAACCAAAGTGATATATGCCGATGCCGGTCAGTAGTGATTTTGATTCAAATTAAGAATAAGTTAATAAAAAGTAAAAAAGGAAAATTAATAAAGAATAAGAACAATAAATTCCTATTGAAAATTTGTTTTATTTAATTATTAAGACAGTATAGTGATCAAATTGGTGAAAATTTAAAGCGAAGTTTGGACAATCGAAAAAGCAGGATTAATTTTTAGTTTTGAATTAATGATATTAATTTATTATCACATTTTGAAATTAGAAAACGTTCAAAAATTCAAAATATTAATTACAGGGACTTAATTTATGCTACAAGGAGCTCAGAAAACAATTTGTTGAATTTCTCCAAAACAACTTTCTCCTCAGTGAGATACAACACACCCAGTGTGCGGTGTGTGCTAGTCGATAGTGTATACGGCAGCCAGTTTAACCAGGGGCGCAAAATTATTTGACAATAATTGCACTTGACAATTTGAAAATTGAACAAAAATTTCTTTGATAAATAAAATAAATCTCAAGAAACTAAATTTTTGAAAATTTTACAAGAAGCAGTCATGGCAAAAATTATATGAAAATCGTATTTGAAAGTTATCTTGTTAGTTCCAAATCATCTCTTGTGCCTAAATATCTACTATAGTAAAGTAGTATACCTACAAAACATTAAATTGAAATTAACCCATTGCCTCCCCCCTGTATCCACAGCCGGTAGGGTAAATTCATTGGATTACGGCCATTTAACAAATATTTCCTATTTGACATATTCAAAAATATTAATTTATTACTTTGAATTTGTAAAATTTATACCGGATATAAGTACGTCAGAATGTCTACCGTTGCTCCTTAACTTTATTGAAAATGTCCTCCTATATTTTGATGTTTTAACGAAAAATTTCTAAAAACATACATTGTTAGCTCTTTTTTGACCGGAAAATCTAATTTGAATATTATACAATCAAGCAATATGTGCATTACAAAAATTTACAAAAAAATTTTACCTTGTAAAAAGTCTGATTGCAATAAGTAACGATTACTATATCAAATGTACAGGGTGGCTCAATTTCGATGCCTCTTATGGGGAAATTGGTAACTATAGGAGATATCGAAAAATGGATGGCGCATCCTCGATCTCTTTTTTTAAGAAAAGTTTAATGGTGATAACCCGAATTCGATATATTTTTTCGTTTTCGAGTTATAGCCAAAAGTTCACTTTTTCGACTTTTCGTTAAATGTTGATATCTCTGTTGTTTGTAAAGTTATAGAAAAAATATTTATACCTTTTATAGACACTTTTTTAAGGGCAATAAAATGGGCTAAAGAGATTTTAAATATCTAACTTAGTTTCCGAGTTATAATATAAAGTTGTGTTTTTTTAAATGGAAACCATAGTTGGCTATGAAATATTTAAATAGAGTTTTTTTATCCTCTTTTCAATTATATACAACATGTGGGTCTTTTATCTAAGTTTTATCCCATTATATTAAAACATGTTAAATAAAAACAAAAGAAGATCGGAAAATTAAATGTTGGATTTGTCAAAACAAAACATTATACAATATGTTATATATTTCATAGTTGTCATAAGCCATTTGACACTCTTGTGAAATAATAGGTAATAGGTACTAAATGAAAATAGGTATCGGAGTAGGTACTAAAAACATTCTTTAAAACAACTGGAGGCAATTGTTTTAGATGTCAATAATAATAGATTTTGTATAGCGTTTTGTTTTGAAAAAGTCAACATTTAATTTTCCTATTTCTTTTGTTTTTATTTAACATTTTGTATTATAACGGGATGAAAGTGAAATAATAGACCCCACATGTTATACATAATTGAAAAGAGGATAAAAAACTCTATTTAAATATTTCATAGCCAACTATGGTTTCCATTTAAAAAAACACAACTTGATATTATAACTCGGAAACTAAGTTAGATATTTAAAATCTCTTTAACCCATTTTATTGCCCTTAAAAAGTGTCTGAAGAAAGTATAAGTATTTTTTCTATAAATTTACAAACAACAGAGATATCGACATTTAACGAAAAGTCGTAAAAGTGAACTTCTGGCCATAACTCGAAAATGAAAAAAGATAGCGAATTCCGGTTTTGGCCATT
This sequence comes from Cantharis nigra, assembly GCA_958510845.1. Lineage (NCBI taxonomy): Eukaryota > Metazoa > Arthropoda > Insecta > Coleoptera > Cantharidae > Cantharis > Cantharis nigra. The sequence continues at coordinate 64,069,513 of OY294028.1, forward strand.
CAGATTTTCTCAAAAAAAGAGATCGAGGATGCGCCATCCATTTTTCGATATCTTCTATAGTTACCGATTTCCCCATAAGAGGCATCGAAATTGAGCCACCCTGTACGTAAACCGTGACGAGTCTGCAAACCGTCACATTGAATCGTAACTTATTACTTTATCCATTATATCAACTTTGTTTGGTGGTACCATTAACCTTTTAATAAAGTAAAGGTAGCGGAAAATGGACATATTATTTTTTGAAACTTTTGTTTTGCGATTTTACTATTATTTAATTTTATATCCTTTTGGTGTACTTGTACGAGACCGGGTTTAGTACGTTTGTTTAAAAACACTACATTTGAGGGCGCCAAAGCGTTTTTCACACATGGGCGCCAATTCGTCTAGTTACACCACTGGCACTGTAATAATAATTATCCGCCACCCACTAGAATGCTGAAATTTTAGCTGAACCATCAAAACACTGTAACACCTTGTATAACATTGTTATTATTTTTATCCTAAGAAATTCTAATTTAGAATATTTGAATTTTTGTATCTATCCAAAAGAGAGCACTAATATTATTGTTAAAAATAATCGTACACTGAAAAAAGTGCATGTAATTTTACAATTATTTTACGTTAAAAAGCACGTAAGTTTACCTAGAAAAGTTATGTAATGAATTTTTTCCATATATCTACAAGTAAAATCACGTTCTTTAGTAAATTTACATAAATTTTTAAAAAGTTTCCTGTTGAATTGTAACTTTACGTGTACATAGCAAGTAAAAATTACAAATACTTTTTAATTTTAAGAAACAATGTAAAATTGCATAGATGATGTAAATAACATCCGGCGCTAAATGCTTACGAAGCTGCATATTATTGGCGCCTTTTATTATATGCAAACGTAAATTGCATCATTTGGTGGCATTAATGATCACACTTTTAATGTGAATGATATGTGCAAGAATAATTTATATTTTTGTAATTATTATTAGTGATTTAGATTTTCGTTCTTCACAAAGTTTGTTTTTATAAGTAGGTAAGTATTTTATCTTAATTCTATATAGTTATTACGATGAAGTGCAGTGTATGTAAACTGTATATAAAATCAATTGAAAAATACCAACAACACTTGCGTTATCATAGAAATACTCCAGGAGTTAAATTTAATTGTATACAACCAGGTTGTGGTTTAGTGTTTAGCACATATAATCGCTATAAGCATCACATCTTCAGAAAGCATAAAACTTTAGATAAAAAGACGCTTCCTGATGATTCAGGTGCATTGATCAGTTGTAATGCAACTGATTGTATCTATAAGAATGACGACAAAAAAGAATTTTGTAAGCACATTTACAATCATATTCAAGCTGGTAATTATGTTAAATGCCCTTTCTTCAATTTATGCAAATGTGCTACTGTTTTTAAATCTGTTGATAGTATTAAACAACATATTTGTAGAAGGCATTATAATAATATTACAAACCATAATGCAACTTTTATACCGGAAAATGTTACACCGATGGTTTTTGACTCCGAGTCTGTTGTAATCACCGGTAACGAAGAAGAAAGTGAAAACTTAATAATAACAAACGATTCTGAAAATTTCGAAAAATTAGGTATAAAATTGCTTAGTTCGCTTTTTTTAAATCTTGAATCAAAGTGTTTTCTTACAAACTCATCATTACAAACATTAATTGAGGGAATACTTGATATTAATCAATTAAATAATGACTTTATTTTGCAAAAATTACAGCAAGAGAATATAAATGTTGAAAGACATATTATTGAAGATAATTTGTTTAGTCAAGCTCTTAATAAAACGACTGGTATTTTAAGAAGTGGGTACACCAGGAACGTAAACTATAGAAATTGTTTTAATTTTATTAACCCTGTTGAAATTCCCTTAAATGCTAAGTCAAAATTTTATTACATTCCCCTATTTGAAACTTTTAAAATGTTGTTCAAAAATGATTTCTTTTGTAGCCAATATTTTGATTGTAATAAACGAATGTCAGAAAACATTTATTCAGATATAACAGATGGTGCATGCTATAAAGCCAATTTATTTTTTAAAGATAATCCAAATGCAGTTAAAATTATTTTATTTCAAGATGCTTTTGAAATTTGCAATCCTTTAGGGTCATCGAAAAAAGTACATAAAATTTTAGGCATTTACATGACCATTGCTAATATTCCTACATGGCAAAGAGCAAAAGTAAATCAGATTCAATTAGTTGCACTAATTTACGAAAAGGATTTGAAACAATTTGGATTTTCTGTAGTTCTTGATGTAATTATTAAAGATTTGCAAAAGTTAGAAACTGAAGGTTTTGATATATCTGTAAAAGATAAAGCAATTAATTTAAAGGGTTCATTAATTTCTGTTGTTGGTGATAATTTAGGAAGCCACCAAATAGGTGGCTTCAATGAAAATTTTAATTTGCTTGGGTATTTTTGTCGCTATTGTTATATTCATAAAGTAAATGACATAAATAACATGAAAAATATTTTTGAGAGGCGAAGCCGAGATTCACATTCGCACGATGTGAATATGGTACTGACGACTAATCAGGCATATAAGGGAGTTAAATCTGAATCAATTTTGAACAAATTAAATTATTATCATATATGTAATCCTGGCTTGCCTCCTTGTTTGGCACATGATTTATTTGAGGGAATTGTCCAGTGCGACTTAATGCTCGCAATAAATTATTTTGTTTCTCTCAATTTAATCTCATACGATGAACTAAATTCTAAAATTTCTACTTTAGTTTTCCAATATAGTAAAAAAATCCATTTACCTACTTTAACAAAAACAGATAAACTACCGGGCACAGCAATTCAAAATATGTGGTTTTTAGTTGTTCTTCCTTTTGCATTGGATGAAAACGAAGATATTCTGGTTACAGATGTATGGAAAATGATTTTAGATTTAAGAAAAATTGTTTTGATTTTGTTAAGTTTTAAAATTTCTCTAGAACAAATAACGTATTTAAGAACTCAACTTTTTGATTATATTGATGATCGTATAAAATTATTTCCCAACAAAAGTTTAAAGCCTAAACATCACTTTTTATTGCATTATCCGTATTTAATATTGCAGTTTGGTCCACCGAGATACTTTTGGACACTGCGATTTGAAAGTAAGCATCAATATTTTAAAAATGTTATAAAGCACACTGCAAATTATAAAAATGTTTTATTTTCTTTATCCCAGAAACACCAATTACTTCAAGCCATTCATTCCGACCAAGAAATTGCTTTTGGCAATAAAATTTTAGCTAACGATGGTCAAATATTTAATAATTGTGATTATTCAACTAATATCGTTAATCTTATTCGTGAGCATATAGGTTACGAGAAGTGCTTTTTATCGCATAATGCCGAATTTAGAGGAATCGTGTATAAAAGTAATATGCTGGTATGTACAAGTAAAACTGATTATGGGGAATATGTTTTATGCAAAATTAAATTAATAGTTATCAATGCAGATTTCAGCAGTTTACACTTTCTTGGAAAACAATTTTGTGTTCTTCAAAACGAGAAAACCGGCTGTTATTATGAAATGGAACAAAACTTAGATAGTACAGATATAATTATTCATGTTGAAGATTTACTAACACCAGAACCGATGATACAATGCAAAAAAGGATTTGAATTTTTGTATGGTTTTAAATCGGCTCCTTTGGAACATTTTTAAGCTACAGCTTTATTTATATAAAGGATTATTTCGACTTTAAATGCAATATGTCAATTTAATTTGAATTCTACTCAAAATTTGCCCAAAAACAATAGTATATTATACATCATGGGACTAAGGTGCTGCTTTTCATCCCGCGTGCAAAGGTTTTTGCACGAGGTGTTAGCCGAGTGCAAAAATTGCACACGGGATGAAAAGAACCTTAGCCCCAAGGTGTATATACTATTTTTCAGAATTTCGCTGAAAATGCTGAATTACATTGGTTAATAACTAAATTGGAGATTTTGAAATTGCTCGAAAACGGCGCTAAATATCGAAAAACCGAGCAAAAAATTTCGTTACAGTAGCCTCCAGTGATTTGTCGTAAGAAGCCATATGCAAAATTTCAGATCAATAGCGCGCAATAATGGCGCGGGAAAAAAAGTATTACTTTAGTCCCGCAAAAGCAGGAGTAAAGTGAGCACTTTACTCCCGGAATTGTGAAAAATATTTTTTTGTCAAAATTATTAGAACAGTACTAGATATTGCATTTTGACATGAAGTATCTATATAAACTGTTCAAATTATAATCAGAAGCAGAGGACTAAAATTATTTAAAAATATGCTAAATTTATATGGTAATGCAAGTGGTAATGTTGGTCTACACTTTCCGTATACTATATTCATAATATTTAAATATATAAATCTTAACTTGTGAGAAAATAAACAATAAAACTTTAAATAACAAATTAAATTCAATAATATAATCAAATTATATTTTTTTAAGCTTTCGACGACGTTTATCGTCTTCTTCAGAAATTTATTTAATATAAATAATAAAAACGACGATAAACGTCGTCGAAAGCTTAAAAAAATATAATTTAATTATATTATTGAATTTAACTTGTTATTTAAAGTTTTATTGTTTATATTCATAATAATGTTCTTAGGCTTAAGTAGTACTTCTTCGTTAAATTATTATAATTTAAATATAATTATTATGATTTGCTGGTTAGGTATTTTTATTTTATAGGATGAATAATTTTGGTAACCATATTTTTAAAGTGTGGAATCGAAACAGAATAAAAAAAACAATGGCGATGGTTCAAACTGAAAATGTATGCGCTAATTTAATATTACAGGGTATGTTATATACATAAACTCTCGTATTTATATTATTTATTGACGTGTTTTATTTTTACAGCTTCCAAAAAATTACAAATTGATGGGGAAATTCTAGTTTTAGAATGTGATGGAACACCTGTGGAAGATGATGAAATTTTGATTTCCTTAAAAGGTGAAACTCTTATTCTCTTGCAAAAAGGAGAATGTTGGGTTGATAAGAACGCAACAGATATAGCTTCTTTACCATCAATTTCTACGGAAACATCAGCAAAATCGACATGCACCAATAATCTTGATTTGCCATTTACCGATGAAAATGAAGAAAATTATGAAAATGTTGAACCAATCGAAATAGGTAATAAGCTCAGAGAATTTTTTTATAACAGTACACCACAAGAATTTTCAGTTCATTCTTTTTAATAATGATTTTAAATTAATTTTTATTTTTCATTCAAATGAGAAATTTATTAATTTTAAATTATTATTTTAGGTATTTTATGTTATTTAGATTATAATTATACATTTTCTTCAGATAATATTAAAACTTCAAAAAATCAAGTTTATTAAACTAATAAATTCAAATTATATTTTCGAGATTTCAGCGACGTTTGTCGCTTTCGTCAGAAAGTTTATTATGATGTTTATTATTATAATTTGAATTTTAACACTAATTTCGTGTCTTTTTGATTTTAAGGTCATATATATTCGTTCCCAATTAATATGGAATATGAATGGACAAATTTTTCAATTCCCTGGAATTCACTATCAAATCATAATTTAAGCATGTGCGATGAAGGCAGAAGGGACAAACGATGCATTACCGAAATTGTTCATGTCGTCGTTGACAAAATGCGTAATATCAGTGAAAGGATACCTTCAAGTGCTTTTCGAATTGCTGCAATGAAGATGACACAAAAATATCCAAAAACCTTTGAAGATCGCGACGACGACGACAAAGCAATTAGTAATGGTTATACAAGTTTATATGCAAAATTATACGAAAGAGCTTCTTATTTGAGAAGACCTCATGTAAAAAGAAGTTCTCTACAAAATTCACCAGCTGTATCACCAGCTTTAAAAAAAATTAAAAACAATTTAATGGCTGGTTGCTCATCTTGGGCACCCGATATTATTGAAAGTTTAGATACATCAGTAAGTTTAAAATTGATTTTGAAAAATGAAATTGAAGATACCGCAAACGTGTATAGACTACTAGAGAAAACATATCCAGACCAGAGATTATTTCTAAACAATATTGAAAATCCCCCCTCTGTACAACAGATATTTGAAGAGTGGCCAATACTATTCAAATCTTTTGTAATACGATGGCATTTTCAAAAACTAACAGGAACTGACCTAAACAGTTTAAAGACCAATATGAAGGAAAAATCTGAAAAAATATGCAAATTTGGACAACGGTTTAAGACCTTGCGAAAATTTACAGATTCTGCAAGATTGGATCACGTTGTCCAATCACTGTCAATTTTAACAACCTATTTTAAAGAAGATTTTACCAAATTTTGGTATAAATTACAGGTAAAAATACTTGAAAAGTTTTACTCAAATCATCAATTATTAATATTATTATTTTTAATCATTTAGTGCACAACAATTCCAGCAAATATTAAGGATATAATAGTTGAATATCCTTGTATTGTAGAAATTGGTACGTTATTTTCTATATAATTTAGACATATAAAGTTTACTTACTCTATTTTAATTATTACAGGTATCGAAGAAAAACAGACGTATTTTATTTTTATGGAAAAAAAAGAGATAGTCAATTTCGACAATTATCTGGATGCTATTATTCATACTTTTGCGCTTTATTACAACTTTAACAAGAGGTATCCTAAAGGACTAAGCACCTTCATGGAGTTTTTACAAAGGTATTATCTAAAAATACATCCTGACAAAGGTTCTAAATCCGAAAATCAAACAGCGACAAAAAAAAAGGTTATTGCTTTAATCAATCGATTGCGAGATTAAGATAAAAACAGCATCATTATAAAGCTTATTTGTGATGTGATGAATTTGGATAATCATAAATTATTGATTATATAATAATTTATGTAAACACCCAAAGGTGAATTTGAAGTGAAAGTTTTTTTTAAATATTATTTTAATAATATTTTTAATATTATTAAAGTTTATATATTTATTTATTATGTACCTATATTTTACTTTTAATTTTATTATATTTTAAGTTAATAAATTCATTGTAAGACTTGAAAATGCACGGCTTAAAATCAGCAAGGAACCAACCCACTACAACAAAATTTTTAAACTAACTCTTCCATCAGGTATTCCCAATGAGCCTGAAAATAAATATCTCATTTGCATACTCCTGTGGTTTGGTTCCTTTCTGCTTAAAGCCGTCCAAATGGGTCTCCTAAAATATCTTATTTATCTATAAGGTTGTATATTTATTTTTAGTTTGAATTTTTAAACAATTTTTTATTCAATATTAACTTTAGATTTAATAATTTAAATTAATTATAGTTTAATATTATAAAATAACCACCATAATAATTATTATTGAATTTTATAAAATAATGTTATAATATTTTATTTTACTTTATATGCAAAATAATAAAAATTATATTTTATCAAATTATGACTTTAATTACAATGGAAATTTACCTATTACCTACAGGTAAAATAACAAGTAAAATCACTTTATAAATGTGAAAATGGAAAGTAAAATCACATTGATAATGTAAAATAAAATTACTTCACTGATGTTATAATACAAGAACGTATGTAAATATGTTATTACATGTGACATGTAATTTTACGTATTGTATGGAATTCATTTACAACTACTATGCTATTTTACGCTGATTATCCATGGCCACTCGTGACCACGGATAACACAAGTAAATTTACAAATCATTTCTTTCAGTGTAGTAATCGTATTATTTAAATAGCGTCATCTTACGTACAAAAGTTACATCAATATCTAATCACTTCGCTGACATCTAAGATTACCAAGCTGAATAATGTTGCACAATAGTTACCTGTAAATTGAAATGTCAAAATTATAACCTATTTCTATGTGAAATTTAAATTCGTTGTATCGTACAAAATGCACCGATACATAGATAAATTGCCTAATTTTGTATTAAATACGTTGTTAAAATTCAAATATGGAAACTGCACTACTTTACCTTCATGTCAACCAAATATTATGCTTCAAAATTATTTACAGAAGAATTATTGCACCAACAATAAGGTATCATCAGTAAATATTGTGAAATATTGTTCTAAATGATTATTTTAGATTTTAAAGTCAGCTAGAAAAGAATATGCTGCTGTTTGTTTGTTACTTCAACGATCGGGCTTGAAAAATTTAGAACAATTAAACAGACATATTGCAAGTCGAGGATTTCATACTTCTTCTTTAAGACAACAAGAAAAGAAAGTAAATAGTGGCGGCGATAAGGATCCAAAAAAAGATAAAGATGATAAAGACGACGATAAAGTTTCGTCTTTGTTAGCAAAGGCCTTTTTATGGATGTTGTCGGTCTACATGGCTGTAGCAATTTTAACCTTATTATTTCCAAGTTCGAATAAACCAGAAGTACATACCTATTAAGTTGCAATGTTTTTTTAATTTAATTGTTGCTATTTTAAGGTAGTTCGATATGTATCTTGGAATGAATTTTTATATCAAATGTTGGCTAAAGGAGAAGTGGAAGAGTTGATAGTACAAACTGATCTCGATATAGTTACTATTATTTTACACGATGGGGCAATAATTAAAGGAAAAAGAGTTAGTGTTAAATATTTTAGTCGTAAACTTAATTTGAGAGATTATGTTTTAGGTTGATCATAAAACATATCACATGAATGTTGTTGATGCTCAAAAATTTGAAGATAAATTGAGAGAAGCCGAACGTAGACTGGGTATTAAAGAGGGTGTTCCTATTACATACGAACGTGGTGCGGATGCAGCTGGCAAATTTTTATTGACACTCCTGTTTGCTTTAGTATTAATGTTTCTGCTGGCACGAAGTAAGAATATTCGTCCTCCTATTAGTATGGATACTTTTGTAAGTACTAAATATAATTATACTAAAGTTAGAAATGGTAATAATTTTTGTTAGACTCAATTAGGACGAGCAAAATTTACACTGGTAGATCCACTCACTGGAGGACAAGGAAAAGGTGTTCGTTTTGCAGATGTAGCAGGTTTACGAGAGGCTAAAATTGAAATTATTGAATTTGTTGATTATCTTAAGAGACCGGAACATTACAAAAGTTTAGGTGCAAAAGTTCCTAGGGGTGCTTTACTTTTAGGACCTCCAGGTTGTGGTAAAACGATGCTTGCAAAAGCAGTAGCAACCGAATCTAATGTGCCTTTCCTATCGATGAACGGTTCAGAATTTATCGAAATGATTGGAGGATTAGGTGCCGCAAGAGTTAGGTTAGTTTATATTATATTCTTTTGATATGATTATGTTATAAAAGATTTAATTTATAGGGATTTATTTAAAGAAGCTGGCAAAAGAGCGCCATGTATAATTTACATTGACGAAATTGATGCTGTAGGTAAAAAAAGAAGTGGGCAGCCTAATGTTGCTGGTACTAGTGGAGAAAGTGAACAAACACTAAATCAATTGTTAGTAGAAATGGACGGTATGGCTACTAAAGAAGGAGTTATTATGTTAGCTTCCACAAATAGAGCTGATATTTTAGACAAGGTAAATTGATGACCAAAAATGCTTTGGTCTAAAGCCAAACATATGACACTTTCTTACTTCATCTTGTATAAATATTTGATTAAGTATGCATATTTTAGGCTTTGTTACGACCAGGTAGATTCGATCGGCACATTCTAATAGATCTTCCAGATTTAGAAGAAAGAAAACAAATTTTTGAACAGCATTTAAAAGTAATTTCTCTGGAAAAATCACCAGCAACCTATTCCAAAAGATTAGCCGACTTAACACCCGGATTTAGTGGAGCAGATATTGCTAATGTGTGTAACGAAGCAGCATTACATGCAGCTAGAGAAAAAAAGAAAGAGGTTACCAAAGTTGACCTGGAATATGCTGTCGAACGTGTTGTTGGTGATATAAACTTTTATTTATTTATTAGATTGTATGGTAATATATTAAAATTTTAGGTGGAACTGAAAAAAGAAGTCATGCAATGTCTGCTCACGAAAAACGAGTGGTTGCTTATCACGAATCAGGTCATGCTTTAGTTGGTTGGATGTTGGAGCATACTGATGCCTTCTTAAAAGTTACCATTGTGCCACGTACAAACTTAGCGTTAGGTTTTGCACAGTACATACCAAGGGATCAAAAGTTGTATACAAAAGAAGAGGTAGAAATATTCAAAACTAATATTAAATAATATTACCATAATTCTTGGTTTAGCTTTTTGAGAGAATGTGTATGGCATTGGGAGGTCGTGTAGCGGAATCCTTAACTTTCAATAAAATTACTACTGGTGCTCAAAACGATTTAGAAAAAGTTACTAAAATGGCATATGCTCAAGTTAGAGAATTTGGAATGAACAAAGCCGTAGGTTTGGTATCATTTCCGGAAGAGGAAATTAAGGAAAGTGGAAGGCGACCTTTTAGTAAATTATTAGCAGGCATTATTGATCAAGAAGCACGAAGATTGATAGCTCAAGCATATAAACATACGGAAGAAGTACTTCAAAATAATAAAGATAAACTAGAATTGGTGAGTTTATTGAGTATTTTCTAACTGGCTAGTTAAGTTAGTTTAATTTTAGTTGGCCGAAACACTGCTTAAGAAGGAAACTCTTAATTATGATGATTTAGAAGAATTGCTTGGTCCTCCACCTTTTGGTGATAAAAAATTAATAGAACCTGCAGAGTTTGAGGAATCTGTAAGAAAGGATGTGGGTGATACTCCACCATCAACGCAAGATGTAAAATCTAATGATAATGCATCGACATCTTCTAAGATTTCTTAAATTTATTTGTTTGTAGTGCAATTCTAATTTGTTAATAAATTAACAAAATGTGTTTTGTTAATAATAATTTGATTTTAATTAAATAATGAAAAGTTAAAACTGATTTATTTATTATTGCCTAATCTTTAATATAATATGAAGAAATTTGCTGTAGTCCAAAGATCCAAGTTGAGACTTTACATCGCAGCAATATATCTGGAATAAAACTGCCCACTCTTCAACCTTCCTTTGTATGATTTTTGCCTAACATTTTCTTTTAACAACAAATTTAAATATATTAGGTAGGAGGCCTCATCCCCATACGGCAACAAAGCTCAAGTGAAATTCAGTTATTTCAACATTCCCATTAATTCCCAATATTTTTTTTAATTTTGACTTTCAATCAATCTTACATTTTTCTGCATAAATGGGAGAATTTTTTAAATTAACAAAGAAAGCAATGGGTGGTCCTTTTCTGGTAAGCCATCGAGTAAACTGTACATTCCATTCATACTTGACTATTAGTCACCCAATTTTATTTGCCTACCTGGATTGGGTAAAGCGGCATACCTGAAAATTATGGCAAGATGAATTTAAACCACTCAATTTTTAAAAAGACAAGTGCTTCTATCGTAAAACTAATGTGAAGGTAGCGGTTTACTTCCGTTCAAACAAAGTATCGCTTCAACGACAATTCAAACATATTCAATCTTGGCGCTAACTATCGTGGAAAGGTGGGGAGTAAGCAAATGGAAAAACAAGTTTCAAGTGAATAGTCTACTCAAAGAGCAGTGCTTTGATTATAAATTTAATTTTATTTAGGACGTTGATATAATAAAACCGATTATACGAAATAAAAGTTTAATTTAACAAGTAAGTAACTTAATATTATTATTTTTAATTAATTTTTTATTTTCCTTGTTTGTGCATAGCGAGCAAAGGCATTGAGTCTACTCGCACAGCTTATTTAAATTTGTCCCGAGGCTAATTCACTAATTATGCCGTTTAATTTTTAAATAACATAATATTTAAACTTACTCAAAATTTACTTCAAAATGAAATTTTCGGTTACGCCACAATTCATTTTAAATAAAACATTGAACAAGCAAACAAATTTTAATTTTCTGAAATGGTAACTATTACGATTTAAAGATAAATAGAACAATTCTAAGAATATGATTTGATTACTCTGTAACAATTTACACCAATAACATTAATCAACAAATTAGGAATTATTCGTAATTTTTCGTTTTTGATGGTATTTTTTTAAATTTATATTTGCATTAGGTGTGTTAATTAGCATAACTTGTAAATACCTACTTTATAGTCAAGATTCATTCGAAATACTTAATTACGTTTAACACAAGACTATTTTTATAATAGTTCAAATCTTCAAATTACAAAATAAGAAATGCTTAATGTATAAATTCAAATTAGAGAAAAATTCTGATGAAATCTTTTTTGAACTAAAAAATTTACAAATATCTTGTAATAATATTGCATTGGACAACAAGGTCGGAAAATAGGTTATTATAATCACTAGTGCGGATAGTAATCAATTTACGCCTAAGTAATAATATACTATTTTATACGTTTCCGAAAAATCTACTTATACAAATTTGAAAAAAAAGACGAAAAGAAATTGAAATTGAAATATATGTAATGAAAATAATTCGTTAGATTTTGTGCTAAAATATACAAATAGTAATGCAACATAATGTAATATTTCTACATTAGATGGGAAAGTGCAGGAAAAGGTGCTGATCTCAAAGGCGGGCGACATAATATATAAAATCAACAACTCGGAAATAAAATTTTTTTTCTTAAGCTCTTTTAGTATCTGAAAAAAGTTTTTTGACATATAAAAAATCGCTTTTACAGCAAAACTTTTTAGACATTTTACTTCCTTGTAAAACAAGGAAGTATTGTAATCGATTTTTTTCGGTTTCCAGATTTTGACGGAAATATCCGTTTTGACCTTCCCTGAATCCATTTTGACTATTTTCGTTGTGACATCTGTACGTACGTACGGACGTCTGTATGTCGCATAACTCAAATACGGTAGGTCGTAGCAAGTTGAAATTTTGGATTTGAGACACTTATAGCATCTAGTTGTGCACCTCCTATTTTTGGTTGCAATTGTCCGTGCCAAAAGTCGTAATTCATGACGCGCATAAATAGATTAACGAGATTCTTGTACAATCATTATAAAAAATTACAAGGAAGTTATGTGGTGTCTGCATCATATTTTTTATTAAAAATGTCATTATCTTCAATTTTGTATCTATACATTTTTCTGTTTTGTAGGCGAGTTTTTCACTGACAGCGACTTAAACAAGACTCTGTAAAATACAAAAAATATTTTCACTTGTATCTCAAAATTAGTGCAACGAAATAGAAAAATGTATAAACAGTTTTTGTTGCAAATTGTATTCCCTCCATTTTTGTTTATATACATTTTTCTATTTTGTCACACCGTTTCTGAGATACATATGATAATATTTGTTGTATTTTACAGTCTTGTTTAACTCGCTGACAGTCAAAAGCGAGGCGACAAAATAGAAAAGTGTATATACATAGGTAAAAAATTTAAAAACAATGAAATTTTTAACAAAAAATGTCCAAAAAAGACCTCACTAACTTCAAGGACTTCCATCTTGAGGTCCTGTGGGGCTCTCAGGTTATATGTTACCTGGTGATTTTAGTTCCATTGGTGGGCGAAACAGATAATGGATAAGTTTCAGAAATAAATGTAGGTAATACATTTTCAGGGAGGGGGAGGAGGGGCTATGGTGCATAAATAAAATTACATATAAATTAGAATTATCAATGTTGAGCTACAGGACACAAATAAAACACATTTTTAAACAAGCTTTCGAAAAATGACTTTATCTTTTTCATTCATTGAATTCATATTAAATTCATATTCATATTAAACATTGATAATTCTAATTTATATTATTTTCAAGAGCTAATAATTTTAATTAATAAATAAAATTACTGTAAGTGTGTGAAAAGATTCGCGATTTACATTAAACAACCGCCGCCACTCGGAAAAATATTAAGTTAATCTAAAATGTATAGTTGGTATAGAAAATGTTTTGTTTATAAACCAAACGTTTGCATTTTTTTGGTGTTCTATTTTGTAAACTATCATTTCACCGCGGTTTCACTGAATACATTTAATTCTTATTTTATTTTTGAACAGAATCCTAAAACTATTAACTTTATCTAAACTAATTAAATTAATTTACCTACAAAATTTTTTTAATTAATTTGCAGAAGTTTATGAAAAGGGACGGTCCTCGGTAGTGAATTTAGACAATTTTTAAGATTTTTTTTGATGAAACCATTTTTCAAACATTTTTGAAAAATTAATTTATGTTCTTCCCCGCAGTTAGATGTAACGGAAGTTGTTTAAAAATGATGTCTAATTCATATGAAATAGCATTGCCACATTTCTTCCCGTAATTTAAAAACGGTACCAAAAGAGAGTCACTCAACATTGAACATAGGAAGAAAAAATAAAGAAAGCTACCTAAAAATATAAAATATTAAAATTGTAAGGCGTAATGGCCTGTTCCCACGGTCAATATTTTCATCTTTTTTTTTTATAAAAGTTTTGATCAACATGATGTAACGTCACAACAGAAACGCAATAAAAATATTTTTGACAGGTCGTCAAAACGACCCAGTTACTCAGTATTTCGGGATAATTGGAACACTATTTGATTATTGAAGGAACTTGATAATAAAAAATGGTACTTAATGATAAAAAGATAATTGAAAGGCTACAGAAACTTAGTGTAAACAACTAGCCCAGAATTTTTTTTATTTAATTACTATAAGTATAAATTATAATAATTTATTAAATAATATTTGTTAATAATAAAAAAATAAATAAATAATTGAAAAAGTTAATTATTTATCAAATTATTAAATTATGGGGTAATTGGAATTTATGTCCAAGTTCTCTAACGCAATAGGTTCCAGTTACCCCGGTTGATCATATTATTCGGTGTAACAGGGACTTTCCACCTAAAACTGATGTAAACAAAGTTAACCTTGAAATTCTGGATATATCATCTTTTATCGAACGCCATAACATATTATTTAATCAAAAAAATAATATATGTACCTAATGTTATATTATCTTTAGCGATTTTTTATATGAAACTGGCTATGTAGGCTTAACTTTCCTCATGAAATTAATTCAAATAGCATAAATAATATATCTGACGTTGTTGTATTATTTTGTTCTTTTTATATTGCCATAAACACTGTAAAATTTAAAGATTAAAAATAAAGATTAATAATATTATGTATACATTTATATAATATATCATATAATTATATGATCTTATTTATAATATTTACCAAAATTTAGAAAGAAATCCGAATGATCCAGCAATATTACTAACAAAAGATAAATATTTTAAATCTTTTATACAGAATTAAAATAAAATAAATAATAATTTAATCTAAAGTTATTTTTAAAAGACGGAAGGCATTTTTGTTATTATGGATTACACATAATGAACTTTTAACAAAAATAAAGTCGTTATGATACACATCATTGCACAATCTTGAATGATTAATTTAATGGTGTGATAAAATTAATACATTTATTTAATTATTTTTCAGAAAAAGAATGCTCAAATGGGGTGTAATATTAACCCTGTCGTTGGCAGGTGTTTTGCTTATTTTTCACGAAGTGGAAAGTTGCAATGAAGCAGTATGTGGAAGCGTCGTTAGTAAATGTTTGCTAACACAATCTTGCAAATGCGATCTTAAAGACTGTGCATGCTGTAAAGACTGTTTCAGCTGCCTGGGAAATTTGTACAGTGAATGTTGTTCTTGTGTAGGTATGTAAAAATTATCAATTAAATTGTAAGTTCTATAAAATACAGTTTATTAATTTACAGATATGTGTCCAAAACCAAACGATACAGGCGGTAGTTCCTTAAGTAGGAAATCTCATGTTGAAGAATTTACAGAGAAAGTAACTGGTCTCTTTCAAGTTTTGACAGAATACCCAGATGTTGGGAATAGGTGGACGAGTTTTACTTATGCTATTGATTTAGACTCTTCATTTTTTGCTCCCAAAAAGGAACTTAAGTTACATATGCGTACGTAATTGTTACATTTTTGTGCCTTAACTTTAATAGTACTTGAATTGTAGAAAGTGTTGAACAAGAAGTAGCACCTATAAAACCTAACGTAACTACGCTCAACTGCACGGTTGCATTTATGTCACAATGTATGAGTTGGACAAAATGTAGAAGTAGTTGTCAGTCGATGGGAGCATCTAGCTACAGATGGTTTCACGATGGCTGTTGCGAATGTATAGGTCATACATGCATCAACTATGGAATCAATGAGAGCAGGTACGATATTTTTCAATAATTAAATGAAAATAGTATTTAATTTTGAATTGATGCAGGTGTCGGAAATGCTCATTAAAAGATGAAATAACAGACGATTACGATCTCGGGGATAACGAATTAGATTATGGAGAAGAAATGGATTTGGATGAAGATCCAAATAACGAAAGTCTGTAGTAGTGATTTTTTTAAATATTAGATAATAATGTTATGGACAGTATTATTATTAATTGGCAATCAAAAATTGTTAGTTGTATTATATTTTTATTAAGGTATAAGTTGTAAGTTTACAAAAAAGAATATTTAATAAATTAATATAAAAGCTACATATCATTTAAGTTTAAAAGCATATTTATGTATCTAAAAAAGTATAAAATGTATAAAAGAGTTTGTACCAGACAAACACCAACGCTAATGTTTATCGTTACATTTATATAAAAAAGTTATATAGAATGATGAAAAAAATGTTGTCTATCGAATTTCGTATATCACAATTAAAGATTTGAACTTTTCCTTAGTGCTTAATTTTTATATATTTTTTTAAATACATTTTTTGCATCATTCTATATTAGACTAGAAAAGTTTGTAAAGATCTTACAAAATTTTACATTTTCAAAAGTTAAAATGTATTTGGCAGTAGATTTAATTTAAATTATACAACGTATGGCAGTTATATTATGATCAATAATTTTTAATGCTTGGAAATGTTTGCGCAACTTGAACTGCTTTTAAAATTCACTTCGTATTTTACCTTAGTTTACAGACTTGTTAGTTTGGTAGTAGGTACTACTACTAGTGGCACAGAATTTAAAAAGTCAACTTGATGGCTTTTACCTTTATTTTTAAAATAAGTATCTAATACAATAATTTTTTAATAATATATCAAAGCAGATCAAGTTTGCACACAAATTTTGTATATAAAAGTATTTCATATCAAATTTTCATTTCAACAAGCAATCAATAGGATTCTAGGACAATTGTTCACCTAAGACTTTTGTTCACCGGACAATTGTTCGCTATTTTTGTTCGTCGGGTCTATGTATATGTTTGTGTCACCATATCTCCCGAACGGTTACAGCTTTCAAAGTCAAAGAAACTTTTCAGTCGTTCCAGCATTGTTTGAACAGTTGTAAACCATTCATGGAGTGAAGTACAACAACATTATTCCAGCAATTTATGCCTTGCTGTCAAATAAATCAGAAGCTACTTACCAACGTTTTTCTCAGCCTTGAAACAGTAATGCTCATACCTGTAGTCAATACTTCGCTCGATCTCAGACTTAAGTACAAAATCGACCAATCAAAATGAATAATTTCGTACTTAAGTCGTGCTCAAGTTTTACTGCAGCCAAGCATCGACTATAGGTACGAGCATTAGAGCTTTCCCTGGCTCCTCAGTCGATTATGACAGATTTTGAAATGGCGGCTATCAACGCTTTTAATGTCGAATTTCTGGAAGCTCAGAAGCGTGGTTGTTTTTTTCACTTTCGTCATAATGCATTTACCAAAACATTCAAGCCCACAGATTGCAGTATCAGTACGAAACTAACGAAAGTTTCGCATTGAAATTACGTATGTTACCCGCTCTAGCGTTTGTACGACAAGCAGATGTTGTCGAAGCTTTCAATGAGTTATCCAAAAATGGCGACTTCCCGCTGGAAGCTCAGCCAATTCTCGATTATTTTAAAGGTACTTGGATTGGTTTTAAATAAAATTTAAATTTTTTAAATAAAAATTTAACCTTCATCAAAGTTTAAAATTGTGTCTATTGTAATGTTCTTCAAACAGTTCTTGGTATATGGTCCATTTCATAAGGTAAATTATCTATAAACAAAAAATCAGGCGAATAATTATCTGGCGAACAATTGTCCTAAGCGAATAATTATCCGGCGAACAATTGTCCTATGCGAACAATGATCTGGCGAATAATTGTCCGGACAGGCTCGATAGACTTAGGGCTGGTATTTCAGTTGTGGTTTAAACTATGATTCGAGTTTAAACTCCGTTTATATTGATATCTGACCAATCAGGTAGCCATAAACGTAGGTTAATCTTTGAAAGCAGTTTAACTAGCAACTGAAATACTGGACCTTAGCACATTAATGGTGTACGTTATATTATACATCAACAGCCTTACTAATAAAAATTCGTTATACACGCGTTGAACAAGTGTATAGTTATACACTGTATAAGCACTGTATAAGGAGTATATAAATATTCTACTAATAAACGTTGTATACGTACTGCATAAGCTATAACTGTGTTATACTATGATTATACACTCGAAATGTCATTTTTCGTATGTAAGTGTGACTTTTTCTGTCACTGTCATTTGAATTTATGTTATTAAAGTCATTTAAGTAAATTTAACCTAAAAAATGGAGAAAATGACAAGGAATCGTTAAACTAGAGTTCTAGTTGTATAAGATTTGTATAAAATGTGTTTTGACACTCATGAAAACCTTGACTACCTCATCGCTATACACGGTTTATTAGTAACGTTTACTTATACACCATGTATACAAGCTGTATACAAGCTTTATAAGTACATCTATGAATAGTTATGACAAGCTTATACAGAGTAGAACTTATACACGGTTTATTAGTAACGTTTCCTTATGCAACCCTGTATAAAATTTATACAACGTTTATTAGTAAGGCTGCAAGTTTTTATGGCAGTTATACATAATTGTACTGTGGTTTCAACTTGAGAGAAAAAATTTAACGGTCAATAGTTGAATACACATTTTTTGTATATTTAAGTACCTAGTAATACATTTAATAAATGTGTTATACGACAATAATTAACATCTTGTAGTATTCATAAAATTTTAGACATTGCATGTTTATAACTTTGAATGCAACTTTATATATTATAGAACACCGATTTATCAGAACCAACAAGAAGAGTATTTTTATTTATAATATAAATTAATTGAATTGTAAATAAAAAACTAGAAACAAAATTCAAAATTCCCCCATTGATTAGTTCCACCTTGGTTCAAAAATACCATTATTAATCTAAAAACCCCAGCAATTAACAGCCAAATACAGAAAAAGGAAAAAGTGGCGATGTATCGGAAGGAATGGAAAGGTACTACCGAGAGGTCTCTCACTGGGCAAAAATTTGTACAATATTGCTAATTGTCGGCAATAAAATAAGATATTACTATTATTGTCTTATTAGCCTTAATTCCATTTATTTCCTGATTATTGCCACTTCATTCCTATTTAATGCGTGGTATTACCGTATTTACAAAATATTGCTTGGAGCGGGTAGGCACTTTTTGTAGCTATTTACGGGAGAGAGAGCGAAACTTTTCTTATGCCCGTATTCACCAACGTTAAATAACTTTATTCTATGATTAAAAATTTAACTAACCAATAGAAAACGTTTGATGGTACTTGTGGGGGTTTTCTATTGGTCAGTTAAATTTTTAATCCTAGAATAAAGTTATTTGTCGTTGGTGAATACGGGCATTAGTAAATTTAATTATACACTTTTCTCAATATTATACATATTTATTTAATTGACTAGTTTCGACTGATGTCAGTCTTCTTCAACATATTCTATCAAAAATTAAAGCTAAAATTAATTATTTAATTAAAGATTATTTCAAAAAATATGTTGAAGACTGGCACCAGACGGAACTAGTTCATTAAATAAATATGTATAATATAATTAATTGATCGAGAAAAGTGTATAATTTAATTTACTAAGAAAAGTTTTAATCGCTCTCCCGTAAATAGCTACAAAAAATGCCTACCCGCTCTTAGCAATATTTTGTAAATACGGTAATACCACGCATTAAATGGGAATAAAGTGGCATTAATGGCAATAATCAGGAAATAAATGGAATTAAGGGCAATTAAGATAATAATAGTAATATCGTAAGTAATTTTTAGGAATTAATTTTGCGAAAACTATCAAACTTACAGTGCCGGGGTTTTCGCGCATAATAAGATATATTTTAACTAACAACACAAATTTTTATGAAATAATTGATTTAAATCTATATAATTAAGTTATGCCGGTCGTAAGCGCGGAGACGCTCGTTCAATCGGGCGCACAGATTATGGAGGTTCTAGTCGTCCGAAACAGAAGAACAAAATCTATATGAAAGTAGTTATCGTCTGAACTAGAATGATACCGATAGCTTGAATATTTTAACCCTGCTCTCATGTTTTAGTTGACAAAAAAAAGTTAATGCTACTTATTGCCGTTTTATTACTCAGTATTGCGCACTTATTGCTCTGCATTACCACAATTGCCGTTTATTTCCGTATATTACTACCTATTGCTTCTTATTTCCATCATATTACCAACAATTTGTACAGTATTGCCATCAGTGAAACGCCCCTCGGGTACTACTATAAGAAGTCTGAAGCTATGAAAACGCTATTTGGTCATCAAAAAAAATAAAAAGTACTACAGACGATTTATTTTACAATACACCAGATATGTGGCTGGCCAACCTAGTTGTAATTTCATTCGGTTAATAAATCGGATTCCGCTGGTAAATTATTTTTTTCTTGCTATTTACCACTCTGGTAAATTTGGAACATTTGCTTTACTATATACAAGTTTTGTCTTGAAGGGTAAATTAAAAAAAAGTCACCTGTGACTTGTTTTCCTACAATTAAAAGGCCCCTTAAAATTTTAGAGCTCTACCCCTGATGTGCATTGTGTTAATTATTTGTTAGGGTGTACAGTGGTAGACTACTGAACAGGCTAGCTAAGGAGTAACGAGAACATTCTCCCAAGGCTACAAGATATATGGCCCTGGAACAATTTTTGTTTTAACTTCAATAATACAGTAGAAACTCGTTTATATGTTATATTAATTATTGTAAGCCTTGTCTTTGTAATTGAGGGTTAGGGGAAAGTGGGGGAATCGTGCGCACTTAAGCAGAAATCACTATAGCACTGATAGCATTGTAGATAATTTAAATGTAAATACGGTAATGGGAGAGCTATTTAGTTTACTCTCGGCACGTAATTCAATTTTAGCAAAAAATAAAGTATCTAAAGCACAATATTGCTGAAAGTACAGAAGTACAAAAGCGCACAATTCCCCACCCTTGCGGGTAATTGTGCGCAACATTCTTCCTTTAGGTATTAAATGACTGTATTTAATAGATTTAACAAACTACTTAACCTAACAATGTTAATCAAGCATCAATAGAGGCATAAGATCGTATTTTTCCATAAATTAAATATATCTTTCGATTAGAAAACAAATCTTATTTTTCGAAATCAAAAATTTACAAAAAATGGCTTGATTTCAAATATATACGGCTAGTTCGGTGCAAACGTATACAACTGATATGAATAATGGCGTCAGTAATTCTCAGTGGACAGGAGAGAGTTAAGCTCTAATCGATTGCGCTTAAAAGTCCGCGGAATATGAAATAGTTTGATGCGCACGATTCCCCCACTTTCCCCTACATATAACTGGGATATCATCTTTTTTGAGGTACATTGACCAAATAAATTTTAAAACTACGTTAATAAGACTCATCCTCCCTTAAAACACTTGCAGTATGTTGTTAGTTGCAATATATAGTCATGGTCACAAATAGTGAAGCTTACATCAGAACCACCTGAATCAAACATCGACAACTGCCCTCCCAAAATTTTAATCAACAACACAGGTGCAACAAAGACACACATGAATGTGTCGTAATTGTTTCATTTTAGACATATCGAAAATTGCGCATGCTTCATTTTTCGTGATCACCACTATAGTTTTTTAAGTTAGATAGCTATAATTTTGTAAAACTGTGTATTTTGGCGTTCATTGTAATGATTCACATTTTACAGATTATTAATTTTATATTCTAAATATCCCCTTACTGTTATATTTGTAATGATTATTAATTTAAATACAAAGTGTACAGGCAATCAACTTGGCCAAAGTTGATGACTTACTGGGGAATTTAATTAATACGATGGTTTCCCGATGCATATCCCATAGCCCACAGATCTTGGATTTTAAATCTCAGCAGTGTATCAGACTCCACCAGGGTGTGTACCATAGCTCTCTGCTTTTTAATTGGCCAGGGTGGGTTTTACACTATACTTGTGGTCTATACCATGGGCTATATATATTATTCATTATATTTACTCGAATCTCTTAAGCGACAAGTAGCAGAAAAAATTGTAATTTTCTTAAATTGTTCTATAAGTAAACATATAATCGAGTTCTGATTTTTTTGTAATGTACAGAATATAATAGAGTTCACATCTTCTTCGAGTGCCATACATTATGCAGTGCGTATGCGATTACTTGGCTGAAGCCAAGATGACGTACTAGTGAATTTAATTAATGGGGTGGTTTCCTGTTGCCTTTCCATAGCTGACAGATATATTTTGGGCTTTAGATCACAGCAGTGTATTAACTGCCGGTTAATAGAGTTCCTATATAAAAATTTAATTGCACATAGTATATCTGGAAGATCCATATAATTGAGGGAACACATAAGCAAGATTCTACTGTATATACGATATAATTATATTGGATTTCTTTAAATATTTTAAATGTTACCATTATAAAATATATAATATATTTAAGGAACCAGCCCAATTGTAACATTCTCCCAAAGCCTTTTCATTTCAGTCCGCCACCGATTATCGATTAATATAGATGAGGTAGAATTCACTTGAAAAAATGTGTCACGTAATTAATATTGTACATACAGATTAGCAGCAATAAGCTAGTTAATCTCGTACATGTTCAACACTTTATGATACACAAAACAAGATTTACCTATATATCAAGTGTAATATTTAACTATATTAAGGTAGTTAATATAATCTTGGATTGGCAGACAAATATAATTTTACACAAAAATCAATATTGTGCAGTAGCAATATGTAGCTTAAAAACTACGATTGAACTGTAAAATTACTTGTAACTTACAAATTTGCTTTTAAATAATCATAGAAAGTAGCTTGTGCACCTGTGTTTTTCCATAATTATCTTTATAGAATAATTCAAGTAAAAGAAAGTTTAAGTCTTAAACTAATTTGATTTACTTTTCAAATTACCTGTTCATCTTTTTTATTGATCTTCTTAAGTTTGGTAAAAATATACCTTCAACCTTCATTACACCATCCATATTCCTATCAATATTTTCTAATGCACTTGATTGATATAATTACAGTGCATCTTCGGAAAAATTTTTACTGTACATATGGAATTTTCAGTAAATCAACTTTCACCAGTGATCTTGGTGACATTCAAAAACAAAACCCTCAAACCAACAAAACCAAAGAGGCTTTATATTTTACAATAAATTCTCAGTGCAAGTAGTTCAGAACATAGCATCAAATACTCAGTTTCGTTCTGTCTGAGGGTTTTTAAATTGGTTTAGGAAACAACGATTGCAAGTGGTCAGTAGGATCGTTTTCATTATCACTATCATCCTGAGGTTCTTGAGATTCTGGTAAACGAATGAAGGGCAAATGGTCACTACCACTCCATATTGAATACAAATTTGTATGCATTCGAACTGCTTCCTGTAAGTAAAAACATATTTAACTTACTTTACTGTATTTTCCAGTGAGAAGATCAAATTTTTTTTATTAAAAAAATATACTAGCAAAGATAGCTACTACAAAATATCAATTTAACAAAAATTGTGAGGCACTAATTCTGAATGAAATTAGCAAGGTCGGTGAGTAGTTCTTTCACAGATTTTATTATTAACTGTTTTCGACAATTTAAATCATAAATGAGCAGCTATTGTTCAACCAAAAGTGATTGAAAAATAAATTATTACAAATTTATGCAACAAACGTTCAAAATTAACTTAATAAAAGCTTTTAAAAATTACTCACAGTGCCGCTGTTTGTTCCATCTGACCCACGTTCTGATGCACTTGTTGATCTACTATGTATGGAAAGACAAGATGAGGAATCAGTCGAAGAACTGCTTTTACGTGATGTTAAAGGATGTGGTGGAGGGAAAACGTCATAATGCTCTGTAACTGACATTCCACTTGAATGTGGCATGTCTACCGATTGCCAAATACCCCTAAAAGGTAAACTGTAAACAAGGGAATTTTATTTCCGTAAATACTACCTTTGCAGAGGTCCAGGAGGAATTCGTCTTGGTAATCTATCTTCATGAGAATCCAACCATGACGTTCCTCCAAAAGGTTGCATAAATTGTGATGATAAAGGTCCATGTGGTATCGCACAGCGCATTGGTCTGCACGATAATAATTGGATTGCTTCTGCTAAACCTTCACCACTTGTAATTGTTCCAGGTTGAGGCGGAATTGATTCTATTGCAAAATCACCTATTAAAATCACCTAATTGAAATACAATAAAATATCTACTAATAACCTGGAGTTGTGCTTCGACTACGATCCTGTGACACTGTAGCAGGAACTGTTAATTTGGTTGGAAAATACCTTTGCTGCCACGGAGAAGCTTCTACTCGACCACAATCCCAAGGCATTGACCAACGTCTCATTGTGCTATCTCCACTTTCACCACCAACTTCAGGAGCTGCTGCCTCAGACCATCTTCTTTGGCCAACTAAAGGAAATAGAGGAAAGTGCAATGGAGATCTACATCCACGCGTAGGAAATGGCGACTTCATAGTATGTAATTGACCAGGATTAGGAAATGGGCCACGAATTACTTCACCATGGCTTGTAAAGCCATGAACTGGACTTGGTCCTCGAAATGGCTCATGATAAGGAGAAGAACCTCTTGCTTCAGAACCTATAATTATCATACATTTTAATAATTAAACGTATGAAACAAATACAATATTATTACTTTTTGGACTATCCAATGTACTCCTATCGGTCTGAAAATGAGGACTAGACATACGAGAACGAGATTCGTGAGAATAAAATTGAGCAAAACACTGTTGCAAAGCAGCCATGTTACAATCCGAATCGTGTTGACCACCTGGTATGGTCTGACAAGAAGGGCACATTGCCATTGGTCCCATATATTCACAACTTGCTATAGAAAATTGATATTGTAAATTAATAAATGTTAATAAGTTTTCAGCTATTATTAATTGATTATGATCTTGTTGTCGTTGAGCATCAATTTCGGTAAAGGTTTCTCCGATTATCATGTCTTGCATAGCCATTGCTATATGAGCTTTCACAGTGTGACTTGCATATGTTGTGGCTTTAGCAAATTCTTCCCAACTAGCTTGGCACTGAGACGCTAAGGGAAGATTACTGGACTGAGCCAATGTATACAAAGATTGTGATAATCTAACGCCAGCCGAACATAAACTATTCACCATCTAAAGAAGGTGTTTCATATTAATAAATATTGTTATAAACTTTAAATTACAATTTACGTACTTGCAAATAACATATCCAACTATTTAAACATTCTGTCGCAGCCACTTTTAAAGCATTAGGGCTTGGAGGTTGGGGTGTATCTTCCACAGGTTTAGTCTCTTGGTGTTCGGAACTACTAGGTAAGGTATCGGTTGCTTGTGGTTCTCTAAAATTGCTATGAATAAGTAACCAAGAAATTGATAAAATAGTAATACTCACTGTTCCATAATTATTTCTAATTACTAATTAAATTGATAACTA
Source organism: Cantharis nigra (assembly GCA_958510845.1). Classification (NCBI taxonomy): domain Eukaryota; kingdom Metazoa; phylum Arthropoda; class Insecta; order Coleoptera; family Cantharidae; genus Cantharis; species Cantharis nigra. The sequence continues at coordinate 64,095,205 of OY294028.1, forward strand.
TTTCAAGTAACCATTTGATATTTTATTTAAAAAATATTATAATTTCGAAAACATTGTATAATGAAACAAGTTTTTCAGATAAAATAGAGTTGTTGTCAGGTTTTAAAAATAATTTGCATTTTGCTTCCAAAATTGACAGCTACAATTACTCCATCTATACTTGAATAATTTATTTTAGTGTTTTGTAAAAATGCAAATTAATAAAAATCAAATATTTAGAATTATTTTATGTAGGTACTTAATTTAGAAAATTATACAAAAGAAACTTTTAAAATACAAAATATTATATTTTAATTATTATAACAAATCAGTAGCGGTACATAGCAAGGGACCATGAGCGTACCAAACCCGGTCCCTAAAAAAATAAGATATATTAAGATTTGGGCGCTAGTTCGAAAAGAATTGTAACTAAACCCTTCTATATACTTTCATTCTTTCATTTGCTAATTGTGCTTAAAGGCAGGTTCTCACCGACAAAGAAAGATGTAATATTGCAATGCAATAGAGAGTGACCATAATATGTTACAATTTCTTGATTTCAACAAAAAATATTGTACATTCGGGAATAACTAATGTACCAATAATTTAAAATTTGGTTTTTGTAACAAATTTGGGTTTTGAACAACCCACATATTTAGGTAATGTAAAGGGTTGAATTATTTATTCTTGAATCTAGATTTGATTCTTTAAAGATGAATTTAAGCAAACCCTGAAATACATTTTTAGGTATTAAATGGGTAGGGGACAATGGAAATTTTGTTAATCTATTTATACGAGTGACTTTGAAACACTTTTCATCTCTGTTCATCCAAACAATATGTAAATAAAATGTTCTGTGTGGTCATCCCATTAGAGATAGAATTTTCAAAACGAATAATTCTTATTCTGCTCACACTACAGAATAGCTTTTTTTAAGTTTTAAGTTTTAAGCTAATAATTTTATGACATCTGTCGTTTGAATCATAAAAAAATAATCATCAGTAATCGATATATATCGAAATTCTATTCGCAAAAAATAAAGTATATACTTTATTATAAAGTATAGTTGGAAACTCTACTTCCATACCTCCTACTGAAGCTGCAGCTCAACAACATGCCTTCATAGTTTTCAATCAGGTCCTACAGTGGATCGGAGATTACTTGGATCCATAGCCCCTGACCCTTTGCCTGGACCTTCTAGTGCCCGAAAAGCAATGCTGAGCCATCGACTACCAAATGGAGACGACTGAAATAACTTAGCAACTAACATCAGGTATTTCTTCAAACATCGATACTTAACGATTCAACTTTTCTGTCTTTCGTACCCACCCAGATAACAGAGTGACGTCGTAATGACGACATAAATTGGTCATTATTCGTCGGCGACGTCATATGACCAATCAATGACGTCATGGGTACGTTGGTAAAATGACCAAATATTGTCGTCGTTATTCTGACGTCTTTTGACGTTATTTGTGGGTTAGAATAATCACCAAAATGAAAAAAAAAATTTTAGGTTCAAGCCGTTCTGCATATCAATTTTTAAGTAGTACCGGTCATCAATGGTAGTACCTATCATGATGCCTACCTAATGTTGGCTCAGTCGCATATGTCGCAATATTATTACGTCCTATATAATATATACTTATATTTATTGGTTCCTACATATAATTATAATAATTATACTAATGACCTACCGGAAATTCAAGAACATTTGATTTTTTAAACGCGCCGTCAAACGGTCTACGTCGGGCGTCACGTATGTTCGTTCATCGTTGGTGCTTGTTAAGTCACTCACGTTGTGCGTGTTTTGCTGCGCTGGCGCTGTATGGTGTAGTGTGCGGTTCTCTGTTTGTGCGAGTCTCGTTCCCTTGTTCCCGCCATAAATCTCTTCTTCTATCTATCTTGCATCTACTCAACGTATTTACCAAGGTAAGTTTATATGCATGTCTATTATCAGTGCTATTAGTTCCCTGTTGATTTCAATTATTATTATTCTTTACAAAAACCAGTAGTTAGTAAAAGAACAATATTATCTCATAACCTCAATAATTTTCATTCCTTCAGTTCAATTTTTTATTCACATACATGTCGTCAGTAGTTGATGAAGTTCCTCATAATTCAGCCTATCCATTATACCTACCTACTTCATAATTAATATTAATTTATCCTTATAGCTCCTGCCGTAATGACTTACGTTGGGCTTTCCCTTGGTGGTAGAGGTGAGGGTGGCTTAGTACTGGTGCATGAGAACTGGCTTAATACCAAGAAAGATGAAGTATTTTATCCGCCCTACAAGGCGAGAACCACATTTAAACAGGCACTTAAAGATGGGGAGGAAGTAAATGAAGAAACGTGGGAATTATACCCAGTTGAACGTATATTTTTCGAAGATGGTTTGTAGATGTTATTTTAACGATTACTTATTTAGAAATTTATAGTCAACCAACTAGATACCTATTATATACCTTGCATGATTAACCTTATACCTACAGTATTAGATACCAATGCACATTGTACAACTTCATCAATCCCTGTTCAATATTCCATTCTTCGGAGTAGGTATTATTAGAAAGCGAGTTTTTGTTAAAGAATTAATGGAATAGCTAAGAATGAGATATAAAATGTGTATCAAATTGAAATGTATACAGGGTGGTCCAGGTTATAATACCTAACAGTAATTCACCATTTGATGATGCATTGAAAAATAAGTTTTGTTTTATTATTTTGAAGATCGTTTCTTTGGTCATTACTCACATCATTCTATTCACAAATTGTATTTATAGATGAATACGACAAGGCCAACAAAAAATTGAAGCTGGCAGAGACTACCTCTGACCTTGCAACTGATGATTGCGATGATAAAGAGGGAAGTGCAAGTCGGCCAAGAAGACATCGGTTGCCACCAAAACGCACATTTTTTGAAGACGACGACGCCAGCGTCAGCTCTGATGACAATAAAATCTCATCACAAAAATCAACTTTGAAGAGGCCACCAAAAGTGAAACTTGCGTTGCAGTCTCATAAACTGGGTAATATTATTTATTAATGATTTTAGTTGACTATTTAATTCCGTATACAAAGAACCAATGACAAACCTTAAAATGCAAATCGACAGCCAATGAGCTTGTACCACCCCGGCAGTATGAGTAGCCTAGAGCTCCTATTGTCAGTGTGGTATTGTGAGTTGCCCCTTTTCCTGCTGCTTATTCCACAGTAGTTTCTCCTGCCTGCTAGGAAAATTTCTTATCTGCTGGTACCACCTGTAGTAACACTACATCGGCACCAAACAACCAAGCAAACAAGTAATTAGTAAACGATACAGTACCTGCAAAAATATCATCGATGTTAATCAAAACACACATGTCACATGTCAAGGCATAATATGTACGGCTGATAATTAATAGAAATACCCAATAATTTTTCTTAAAAGAGTTGTGTTCCTTGAGTGTGTCATGTATTATGACAAGCCAGTTCCACCAAGCCTCAATCAGACTCAATTCCCAACTAACAAGGCCCCGAACATTTACACGTATAAGCTGAATGCTACCAATAATATTACAATGTTTTAATTTACGTGTCTTTCTAGTTCCAATAAGTTCTGATGCTTACTCAAGTCAACGTTCATCCACAAATTATCCACCGAGTGGATGGTCTTCTGGGGAAGTCCATCAAGAATTAGGTGAGTGAGTCTACCTTTCTCCTTTTTGCCATCACCTGAATGATGATTATTTCCTACGAAATTATTCATTTTTATCTAGCTGGTCTTTCACCAACACTGTTCTGTTTTTTTAGTCGCACCTTCACCGTCAGTTTCATGCTCCTGCAATAAGTTAGGTAGGTGCTCATTTGCTCATTGACCGACAGTACCCTAACTTTAAATATTTTAGAAATTCAACAGCTGAAGGCAATAGTGCTGTTCATTAAGGAACAAAATATCCAAATCTTGGCGTGCCTGCAATTACAAGAGAACAACACATCAAATTTGGAAGACCTTCCAATCGGTCTTCCAATTAAAAGTGAAAAAGACTTCCAGACATTTGAATTATATCTCTCTAAAGCTACCAGTTTGACAAGTGTGGTGTGTAATTCTTTTCTCATTATTACCTTTAAATTTTTTGGATAATACATTACTTTTATTCTTAGGCTAAATATTTCTCAACAAGAGGAGGAAAAGATTTGACCAATCGTGTGAATGAGATTTTGAGAAAACTGTTGAGTGATGACATAGCTCAAGACTTCAGTTATTTTGGAACAAGAAACCAAAAAAGGGCCTTCAAAAATACTCTTTTAAAGGATGTCATTATTCGTGAGTGTATTTAATAAACTTTTTCTAGATGTAATATTTATATTGAATATTGTTTTTCTAGAGGCAATCCAAATTACAAGTAACGCCATAACCGAAGCTGAAATCTCAGCCATAGTCAAGGTGTGGCTCAAACATGCACCTCAAAGGCTGAAGAAAGCTGCGAAAACAGCTGAAAAGTGAGACGTTTTCATGTTCTATGTTACATTTAAGTTTTGAATTGAAATTTTTTCAATTGAAGGTTTTAATTTTGTTTTGTACTAATTTAGCTATGCTATTTTTTAAATTTTAAGTTCGATTTTTAAGTTTCATGCTAAAAAATTAATCACTTTTTTGAACATACTCTGGGACCAACTTTCCATGTCATTTAAACTTTAAACAGTTCAAGAAAATCAGTTATACGAATTTTATCTTGACCACTCATTCTTACTCGAGCTGTGATTCGTACTGCCTGATTGGAAAGAAAGTTATCCAAATCCATAATTTTATTTTGAATTCTGCAAGTAACATAGTAATTATTGGTAAGCAATTCAACCTACATATGTCATTATATAACTATCCATTCGATTCCAGTATTTTGAATATTTACAAGGTAATAGATTTATCTGAGAAATACGACATGTGGTCGCTTAATAATATTGATGCTAAATGTATTCTTCTACCTGATTTTGAGAACAGTTTTGCCGCCTTTCCATTATTGCATACATTATTGTAATCAAAATTATATGTATCTTTGTGTTCTTGTTATTTCCATTTTATGAATTTATTTTATTTTTTGTTAATAAACGTAATATACAATACAAATTTAGTTTTTATTAAAAGGGGTGTAATTTTTTCAAAATGCGGTCTAGAAAATCTGAAAAATGACGTCATACATTGACGTGTATCGACGTCACTTATTGACGTGTATCGACGTCACTTATTGACGTGTACGGACGTCACTTATTGTCGTCTCTGGGCTGTGACAAATTCACGTCATTGAGACGTTTCACTGACGTCTTTAATGCCCGATTTATGCCGTCTTTGATGACCGATTTATGTCGTCATAACAACGTCATTCTGTTATCTGGGCATGTTCTAATACTAAATGCCTTCTTTTTTTCCAGATAGAGAACCTACTCGTACTGATGATCCAATCCTGGACTCAATTTACTCTCATTTGATGACACATGTACTAATACATAGAGATTTGTATTCAATGTGATATACTACCTACCTAATAAGTTGTAAATATAATTTGTTAATATTTTCATCAAACATGCTTAGCCATCAATTCGTTCAAAACAACCTTTTTTAAGCGTAATACATCAAAAGTGTAGAGCTGATGAGAGATAAACAGGCCGTTTTGGCTGTAGGGCGCAGAAGGCATTTTTCTTAATTTTCTCTTTGTTCCTTTTTCCGTTATGAGAAAATTAAATATTAGAGATATCTCTTATAGAGAAATATACATATTACATTGTATTAATTCTAATTTTATAATACATAAAAGAAATCAAGGATTTGGAGCTAAGAGTTTTCATCTTTACTAAATCCCTCCTTCGCCTTCTTTAAAATAGCTAGTTTTTATAAAAATTGGTAAAATACATTAATTTTGATAGTAAGACAAACTAAATTTAATATAATATTTATACCTAAACTCCACCCAGTACAATCTAATCGCTCTATAAAATGTATGTATTAGTTTTTGAGACATTATACTTATTGAGTGTGTAAATCATTTTATACATTTTTGAAAAGTAGCTCTTTGCAAACTAACTGGCAGATTTTAACCGATTTGCATGATAAATGACAAAATAGAAATTAATAATATAATTTTATAATATTTTAAATAAAATTAGTTCCCATATGATAATAATCAGAATTAAATCGTTAATAAAATTAAATCCCACTCAATGAAATTTGAAATACGCGATCTGGCTTCTAAATTTTTTAATTTTTATATCTGTGGGCTTGGTATAATTTTCCATTAGCAGGTAGTGTCGAACTTCAATTTTAACCATTAATTAAAGGTTACCCAACTATAGAAGCAGTGTATATGTGTTAGGAGTTCTCAAATCCAAAATTGATTCTTGATTTATTGTTATACGACATAGTTCACTACTTCTGGCGTATAGATCTTGTAGGTCTTTGCAACTGTCAGTAATAAGAACCGTTACTTTACACACATCGTTAAAAGACACACTGGGGCATCAGTCTGTTTTATTAAATTTGACGTCATTTGTGGGGGAACTCACCTGTCTAGTAAAGGTAGAATTGCTTCAGATATCCGTGCTTGAATACAAGACTTTCATTCTGCATATCCAGTTTAGTTCTTGATGAAACGGTAGATTCACGGTGTTTATCGAGGCGAATACCCATATAAAAGACTATTATTGTTGAACAAATGTGTAGTGAATTTAAATAATAATAATGAGTGAGTGAGGAAAGTGCGTTTTGTGAATACGAATGTGTTGTAAAATAATTATTAGCGATGTTGTTTGAGACATGTCTTTTCAAAAAATATTGTTACTGCATTATTACTGTTGTTCTGGTTGAGTTAACCAACAGGATTATATGTCAAGGTAATTTATATTTAACCTATTTATAATCATTGATACTGTTTTTAAAAATGTGTCAACATTTTAAAGTTGTCTATCTATATCGTTTGGGTTTGGGGTAGTACAGTTAACCGAAAAAAAAAATTGGATTAGGCCGGTATTAATCTATGTCAAAAGTGATCTGATGAGTTTGTTAGTTTGCTTGCTGATTGATAACACTTGCCCCAGAATGAAAATAATTATTTTTAAAATATAATTTTATTTTTTATCTTGATTACTGTTTGAACAATTTTATTGGTAGGTACTAGAATTAGAATATAAATAATAATATTCTATAATAGTAACTTTTAAAAAATGATTGATCAAAAAAGAATTAAATAGATCACTAGGTGTTATCGTACATTAAAACCAGGAAGTTTCAAGTTGACATGATTTAAACATCAAGTTGTTTTAGTAAATGATTTTGCTTCTTATATAAATCATTACATTACATATTACAGCTGTTATCACAAAAACGCTAAATGACATTAGAAATTACTTTTTCTTTTCCAAATTGTAAAGTTTTAAAATTTCAAATATCAATTATTTTATAGAAAAGGTAAGAGTTCTCAACCAAACTAGTTTTTATAGACCCACACTAAAATTTGCATTCGAGTTATTTATACAGGTAGGTAATTATAATAAAGTTTTGGAAAAACAATATTAAAAGTAATTATTGAGAAATCAAAAAATTTAGATGTATGTTTAAAATTTAAATGTGTGAAAAGTGTTTTAAATAAATTTTTTATTTATTTGGATTATTTAGCAGGTATATTTTGCACAAAATAAAGTTCAAGTCATATAGATTCAATTGAAAATATGATAAATGAGTATAAAATGCATTGATCAATAAAAATATAAAATACAGCATAACTTATACTGTTATATATTATTATAATAATATATAATATAACATATTTATTCCTAATAAGGATGCATCTGGATATTAGTTAATATTTTTTAATTCAATTTTTCAACAGACGCTGAAACGAATAGTCGAGTGCCAGATTCGCTAAAATGCTTAAAAATAATTGTAGTGACAGTTTTGGGATTAAAAGATTATATTACTTACACATAATCGAAGCTTATATGGTACGGATTAATAATCCCGAAGTATTGTAATATTGTATATTATTAAAACCGAGATAATAATATCACAAAATATCATTGGAAATAACACAATATTATTTTAATATAAAACTAAGGTATCGATTAGAAAACCATAATTTTTACTTTTATTTTAATCAAAATATGGAATTAAATTATTTAAAAACTTAAATTTTGAACTGCAAACCGTACAGTCGTTTACTGCACTTCCTCACCATGCCATGGCTTAGTGTATTTATTTAAGTTTTTCGATCATATAGAAGTTTTTCGCATATGTATACATAATTTATTTTAAATAATTAAATTAATCAATTACCTACTTACTGATATGCAAACGTTCTGTACCATACCATTGCAGGCTCCAATTCAGCTCATATACATAAATATGTATTATTTCTCCTGATGCAAGTACAGACCTTGCTCCCATTAAGAGAAAATTTTTAATCTTGATTTTGTTTTTACTGAACAAATTTACAGAAAATTATTTTTTTATTATATTTGAATAACCAATTGCAATACGAGAGGTTTTTTCTGCTGGGACAGCTAGTAATCCAACTCAGTTCAAAAATACATTTTCGAACATTCAGATCTACTTTTAGAAAGCAAAAAAAAATATAGTACCCATACTCTTCAACGCAATTTATAATAATTTAACAAAACTGAACAGAAAAACTTAAACGTTAAAAATGTTTTAGTGACTTAACATTTTGTTTAATTTTGTTAAAAATTATATTATCAAATACAAATATGTTCACATATTGGGTGGCTCTTAACTTATCCATATAGGAACTAATCTAAAAAAAAATAATATAAGAAAAATCACGAGCTTATGTTGTTTATGTTTATAAATCAGTCGCTTAAATGCAAAACCCGACAAGTCCAGTGAAATATAAAACTAGATAATGCAGAAAAACTCACAAAATCTTTATCTAACCGAATTAAGCAATGATTTTTTTTAGCATAGTTTCCTACCCATAGATCAAAATATAAATATCAATTAATAAAATCTGGGGTAGTCAGAAGCCTTTAAGAATTAATTGCTAGAATAGAATTAATCTCCTTTCTAAAAAAGTTTTGACATGTCGGCTTTTGCATCTAAGCAATTTTATTTCCTTTCGCGATATCCCTATTGAGATTTTACAGTTTTCATTGCTATATTTAAATTAAAATTAATAATCCTTAGAAATAATTCCATAATATATTATTACAGTAGAACCCCTCTATAGCGAAAGCTTAAGGGACCAACCTACTTACTCGCTATAAGCAGATTTTTGTTATCAACAGTCAGTTTAGCATGTAAACAAAAGTCAAGGGACCAAACTTTTACTCGTTATAGAGGGGTTCTACTGTATTATCATTTATTTTAGGTAATATTTGTAAGTAAAAAAATAAGATTTTTTTATTGCACTTGATTACTATATAATTTTAATTAATAAGAAAACATCAGAATTTTTTATTTTTATTGCAATCCACTAAAAAAGTGCAAACAATAAAATATAAAGAGTAAAAAATCTAGAATATAATATGAAATGCAAATGTTGTTTGTTCAAAGTGTGAGAAGTCAAATATGTTATAATAATACAGTGTAACATAATAAATGCATTTTTTCTTTTCACTTTAAGCTTAATTCTGACATCATTTATTTAAATCACCAAATCAAGTTTTCTCGTAAATTTCTTAAATTATACCAAAATTTGAAACCATGTTTGCAAATATTGCGCATATCATAGAGGTCATAGCAAATATAAAACGCCAAGTAAAGTAAGTATACTGTCTACCAAGGTACAAAATGATAAAAACAAAAGTTTTCCATTATTATGTACATAAACGCAAGTTTACATTATCCTGTCGATTATACATTATTATTAAAATTGAATATAACTAAGCAAAATTAACAAAATAGCTAAATATTACTAGACTAAAAATTAGCTATTTAAACTCTAACTTCTAGCAAAATATAAAAGTCTCATCTATTATTAGATTTATTACATATTATTACCAAATTGTGTATGAAAGCCGGTTACTTACAATTAGTTAAGTAGATTATTTATTTTACTATTTATACTTACAACTAGTTGCAAAATGGTAGCGTTTTATATACCAAGCGTGAAATTTGTACAAAGCCGGCCGTAATATGCCGAGCCAGACCACATGCCAAGTATGTAAACCGCAACTTTCGCATAGTATTTTATATAAGATTTTTTTACATATTTAAAAATTATAAGCACACATGATTAAAACCCTACGTTAAAAATGATAAACATTTTGAAAATATCTTATACTTAAAACAGCAAAAAGTTGAAATAACGGATATTGCTAAGCTGCCGCCAGGTCACTTCCGTTGATTTGTACACTTTTCAAAAATCCATAGCTTGAAAGGGGTGCGTTTTTATAGATAGGTAATTTAGGTTATAAATTCTAATATTTCGGCTTACTTACTTAGTTTATGTAGCCATCATCGGTATGATCATAAATACTTTTAATCCGTACATAATATAATAGCTTTCTATTAATTTTACGAGTTTATGAGTATATCAAATTGAACGAAATAATCTTATAAAAGGTAGTTTGAGATAGGAATGAAAGTTGGGTTTACAGTTTACAGAAGTTTACATTTATATAAAAAGATTTTTTTTTTAATTTTCTTTTACTTATAAAATCGGATCGTGAATATAATTTAAGAAATGAATCACCTGAATATTCTTTAATTGACTGCTGCAATAATTAATTAAAACCTTGATATTATTACGTGTTGAGAAAGTATATTATCTTTATAATATGTTAATTAGCTAATAATGTTTAATTAATTAAAATTAGCAACAATTGATAAAAATGCAAAGCTTCAAAAAAATTGTTTTTTAATATTCTGGAATTAAATTATCATTTTTTTAGTGAAGGATGATAAAAATTTAAAATAAAATAATTAAAGGTAAATTAAATTTTTTGACAATTAACCAGTTTGAAAAAAATCTTTATCTTTAATATAAAACTTTATCGATGAAAACAGTACTTTTATAGTAGATTTAAAGAAAGTGAAACTATTTAAACAGGATACAATTTTACATATTAAAATATGTAGATTTTATTTATTTCATCAGACTTTTACTATCGATAATTAAGGACCGATTCGCACTTACCTTACATAATAATATTTTTTTTGTTTTTCTGAATTTTATAGTACACCATAATATGTATTTGGTAGACTAGGTTTTAATAAAAATTGAATAAAATATCTCAGAAATGAGGCGTTTACAACCAGAGTGGCCTAAGTAAAATCATGGATTGCTTTGTGCCTAAACTACAGGCCACTAGTACTCGTTAATTAGAATGTAAAGTAACGCAAGTGTGGCTTGAGAGCTGCTCACTACTGTAGTTGTTACCAATTTAATATACATAGGCCACTATTGAAAATTAATATAAGATGTTTAGGTTACGATAGAAAAAAAAGCTGAAAATTAACTTAGGCCACTATGGTTGTAAACGCCTCAAATATAAGTTTAGTAATCATTAAGTAACTGAATCACTGATGTATTAAATTTTACTTGTAAAATTACAGTAATGTGGAAAATAAATATTAGTTATGTTAAGGTAGCGGTAGACCAATATAATTTCTCCAACAATTCGCTTCAAATGCATTTACTTTTGATCATTCTCTAATATCTTTTTGATATTGAAGTCCAAAATTTTCCTAGGAAGTAACTTTTTTTTCTATTAAGTAATAGATTATTATTTTTAATTGGCCAAATTTATTTACTGTTGCAGCTATTTTTAGTTTATAACAAATATAATAAACAATAATTAAACATTATAATTCTCCTTCTTTAATAAACAGTATAACGGGAAATTAAAAAAAGCTTTTGTATAATAATATGCATACAATTTGAATAATTTAAACGAAGGTGTATTGGTAATCCTTTAAACACATAAAATACAATTAATTTAAATATTAATTTTTATTAAAAAAATTATAATTACAATTCGAATAATAATTGTTTTATAAAGAAATAATTGTTGCAGTTTTATAATAAACACATTTTTGTAATCTTCTATAGGTATGTACAAACAATTACAAAAAAAATTTTTTTGTTAAGTAATAAGTTAAATAGTGAAACATGTATTACAGGATATTTTGAAACTTCGACGGTACGATATTTATGCTTCATTAGTAAAAACTCTTCTAAGGTGATAATTTAATATAATTGCAATTTTTTTAAATTATTAATATATTAAGGGATTTTAACAACTAAAATCATTACGCCATGCGCCAGCTCAACAAGCTGATCAATGCAAGCTGATGCAGAATTCGAATCATGAATAATTAGTAATTACTAATTAATTCGTAGTCGCTTATGTTCTCCACAATACCATTCTTCTGGGCTAATTTTATATTTAAAAATTAATTTGGTTACTTTACAACTTACAGCAGAAATTGAAGATTCATAGTTTAAGTATTATTATTGATATTATTTTTTTAAATAAAATTTATTGGAAGTTAACTTATTATAAAACCTTATAATTCGACTTCAACATAAAAAAGTTACTATATACTACCTACTTCTTTTCTTATTTTTTAATAAGTGGAATAATAATGGCATAAAAATGAACAACTCATTTATTTTTGTTATAGGTAAATGCTAAATATTAGAAGGACGAAATTTTTGAATAGACTTGCTGTACTTTAAATACTTATTTTGTTAATTTTGCTGAATAAAAATTTGATTTTAATTTATCTGTTAGTTTGTTTAATTAGGTATTTTTTATTTTTTTATTTTAAAGAGTTAATGTTACATATCAAAAATATAAATTTGAGTATCATCCGCTCGTGCATCAGCTAAGAAGCCATTAGCTACAAATAATTAGGTATTATATACTACTTCTATAGTAATTAATAATAATTATTGTATAAAAATTTAAATGTCGTTAAGTATGCAAGTCAAACTGCATTGCAATATAGATATATTGTCACCGACATCGACAGAGAAATCGTTTTGCCTTCCTTGTAGCTTTCGCAAACAAGCATGTTAATTCCAAACATGTAATTTGTTACAAATACTTGTTCGTAATATATTAATTATAAAAATTTATCGACTTAATTTTACCATCTGTCCACATAAATAATATATTAAGTAAAAGGTTTCGAATTATGATAATGTTAGACAATGGAATAGAATCATTGTATTCTCAGAACAAAAAATTAAAAAAATTTGTATTAGGTGATTAAAATGTTAATGAAACAAATAAATAAAAAACTCAACTTTGCTATTTTAGATACATATACCATATAGTTACGTACACCATTGTTGACCAATATTAGCCTCGGGTAACCACATTCTTGATTATTTATACAGAAAAAAGGTGCATTTATAAGCTAATTTTAATTTTTATAAATAGGTTACTCTACCTTTGCATCAAAATTCATCCCGAATATAATGTAAACAAGTTTACGTAAACTTACTTTTACTGAAGTGTTCAATGTTATCATAAGGAGTAAACGTCACACAATCAAAGAAATTCGATATTTGTGGTCAAGTGCAATCATAAAATTAGTTTTGTCTTCCTAACCAAAACGCCTTCGTTGGTTGCCAATTACTAGATAAAAAAATATGTAAGTTTTCCTTTACGCTTGTGGGATGCTCTTACTTATAGAAGACTTTTTTTGTTCAAAATCAATTTTTTTTATATAAAATAGTAGTTTACGTAACGAGTTTTGAAGGAAACTTTACCAGGAGTACCAGGAGGGGTACGAAATAAATGAAAATTTGCATTAAGTTAAAAGTGTTCTGAAAATTCCTAAAAATAATATAAATTCCCAACAGTAACCATTTATACGATAACCATTGTCAAAATCTGCTGCCTAATTTTTATAAAATTAATTTTGATATCAAACTTGTTTATTTATGTGTCATATGCATACAATTAACTCCATCGTCTAACATTAATACCACACTGTTACGAACCAAGACATGTTTTTATGTTTTCAAGTTGAAATACATGGTTAAATATATTGCAACCGAAATTCAAGTTGTTTCTTGCCATAGTTCATGATTAATTATTAAATAGTAATTTTCGGAATAATTCGTTTCTTATTCTGACCAATCAGAAGTACATTATAAATTAAAAAGTAGTGTATGTCAAATTAAGATCCGACAAGTTGATAAAACATTTGAATTGTTGAGGATGTTCTGAAGATGGAAATCTGAAAATCTAAATATAATTTACTATACATAGTTCCTACTACAATCATGATTTTTTAATATTAGATACTAGGTATGTTCAGTGCCGGATTAAACATTTGTGGGCCCCTAGGCAGTTAAATTTTCAGGTCCCTTTAGAAAATTATTATTTGCATAATTTGTCTTTAATTTTACTACTCAATAATTAAAATAAACAGTTTCAATAATAACCAACTAATTTTAAAACATAAAGTAATGTTTATTCAATTAATTCACTAAAACTTATTCATTTACACAAAAAATCAATAAATTAATTAATATTTTTATATTTTCTAGACGCTGAATTAGTATTATAAAAAGATAAAAACAGAGAAATGAAATTTATAATTAAAACAAATTTTTTTCCGTTTTCACGGGGCCCCTAAAATAAGCGGGGCCCCTAGGCAGCCGCCTTTTCTGCCTTATGGGTAATCCGGCACTGGGTATGTTACTTAAAGTAATCCAAATTTTTAATTTTATTTTCAATAGTAGGTACAGTTTGAAGTTGTCAGGTTAGAAAGTATAATAGTATCTGTAATACCCAGAGAAGTGTTGAAGGTTACTAAGTAATTACATATTTTTACTTATGTCTTGATAAAATCGGCATAATTAAAATAATCATATCCTGTAACGTTCAAGATGGTATATTTGGTAAGTATCTTACCTTTGTTAGCAAATAAAACGTACTAATAGAAATATTAGGGTGCTTTCAAATAAAAATAAAAACTTTTTATATCATCATAATAAAATTTTTTAACTTATTGGATAATATATAACAAATTTTTAAATATTTACAATAAATATCAAACAATTTATTTATTTTCAAACAATTTTGTCTAAAACGTTTAAGTTATCGATATTACGATATTGAAAATAATAAGATTATAGAACAATACCAATCCAATAACTAAATTTATTGATATAGTTGATTTAATCATCTAGGCTTTTCTTTTTTCAACTCAATTCGTATTATTTTTTGCTATTATTATTTGATCTTGGCAATCTTATTTTTCAATTCCATTCTAATAATAATGTTTTCCTCTCTTTAGTCAGAAATTAAAAATTAATTTTAATATCTCCGATTGTGTTAGGCTGGATTTGTTTCTATTATCCTGTTCTTTATTGTTATTTTTTAGTTTTTATCATAATATACTTCCCTGTTTCACTTATGTAATGTAGAAATTCGGCCCGTTCTGTTTCTCCAAAACCTGATATGCTAAATGTTTGACAATTCAGTTATAATAACTATCACATTATTTCTTTTCAAATTTAAAATTTTAAACAATTGTTTCATAGATTATTATAATAACAAAAAAAATTAAACAGTTTTACTTTGTTTTATTGTTTTCGGTATGCATTTTATTATAATATAGATTCTAGTTCAGAATGGAACAGTTTTAATTCATCGTAATTGGTTAAAATAAAGTAGCCGTAATTATATTATAATGCAAATGAGATTGATTTTTTCTTACTTTCGCTACTTTCACTATCTTTTTTTATATAAAATATTTTCATAAATTTTAAAGGTATTGTTTTGATATTAATTCTACAATCCTTTCGAGATCTCACGTTTAATTCTCATAATAAAGTTAATATATATTTGCAATTATATTGTTTTAATTAAAAGTATTTTCAGGTGTGGTCATTTCTAGTTTTAACCTTATTAAATATTCCATAAAATCAAGGCAGTTCTTATTATAAATCAAAGTTAACTTGCTGGAAGTATTACATCCGCTGGTAATTTTTTTATCGGCGAAGTCATCAATTTGATGATTGTTTTATTCGAAATTATTAATTCTTTAAATGAACATAATTGCATAATTAACATCTTTTTATCGTAATACCGTTTCGTTTATTTTGCCAAGCCAGGGTTAAACATTAAAAATGACCACACCATGCTAAAATTTTGAAAAATGTATTAACAACATTTTTTTAATTATGAAATGGGTATGTGGCCAGTAAAAGATAGAAAGCCATTTAAAAAATAAGACTTAACGGAGATTTGAACACCGGATGTGCAGACCAAAAACCATTGATAAATGAATTCATTAAACGTCTAGCGGAAATACAGGAATATTATTTTTTTTAGTATTAACCAGATTTAAATGTATTCTTTAACTTTCACTTCGGTTTACAATGTGAAAGCTTAACTTACTACTAACTTTTTCATTAAGAGTAAAATAATAAAAGCAATCGAACATATTTTACCTCGAGTATATAAATTGCAGTTAATCGGTTGCCACTTGAAATATGCTGAAGGGGAAAGCAAAAACAAGATGTGATGTGGAAACAAGAGGTTTTAATCTCTTCACTGCTCGAAGACCCAGAAGACTTAGAAGATTAATTATTAATCCTTGCAAAATTTAAACTAGTAATTGTTATTCTATTTGTGTTTTTTCAAGCTTGTTTACCTTTCATCCCAATTTTATGAAAAATACTGCACATACTATTTTATGTCATTCTTATTTTAGTAATTTTTTTATCAATATAACGGTCTTTAATAATAACATTATGCATTATTTGTTTGATCTTGGATTAACAATGTTATGACAGGAATGATCACAATGACAAGACAATCAAAAGCGTGACTCTAAATTGCATGTGGGAACTACAACTTTCTTCATCATTTTGTCAGTTTCCTTATAATTATCCTATCAGTTTGATTATATTCTTTAAGTAAGAAACTGCAAACAATTTTTTGAAGCAAATTTTATAGAGCAAAAGAATTTTAATTTCCAATATTGCACAAATATATTTTACTTAACTACCAACTAACTACGATTTAAACTGATGTTTTCATCTTAGATTTTTCTTATTATTCTTGCAGGTAAAGACTGATATCTAACATCTTTTATTGAAATTGATTCGAGTATTGTCAATAGTGAGTGTCTATTATAGGTAAATTTTTCTAAAATTCAAACTAACATTTTCTATTCGGGCAGTTTGGTCTTGAATTTGATGGTTAAATTGTTCAGAGTTCAGAGGGATCAATTGCGATGTCTACAAGGATAAGAAACAATCCATCAATTACTTTCAATATTTAACCTTTTGCAGAAAAAAATGAAATCATTTTTACTTGATACTCATCTGTCTTTTTTTCATATGGAATTTAAGAAAAAGACATCAAAATTGAAGCATCTATTGTTTTCCAGATTGCTTAAAGTAAAAATGTTTTTCTGTTTTAAGTCTCTTACGAACTATATGCAGAATCAGTGTTTAATATAATTGTTGTTTTGGGCAATTAATGAGAAGTCAAGGTAAAACATGAAGGTAAAAATATAAGAAGAGAAGTGTTAATAGCATAATATATAACATAATAGCAGTGATTGGACAAGTTTAATAATAAAAACTGCAGTATACAATTCATTCACGGTCGTTTTGTAAAGTTGTTTTAACTCTTATTTTTATAAATCTGAAAATCCCTTTTTCCCTTTCTTTTCATTACTTCAATCATTTACAAAAATAATATATCATTTATTTTACCAATAGCATCTGTTAACAAATAGTATAACCTGTTTAATTGCATTTTATGCTTGATTCGTAATTTAAAAACCTCCATAATACTCTAGTATATTGTATTGAAGAAACTTCCTCAAACTTGTTTATAGCAATAAATTAATAATTATTCACACAAAATTATAAGTACCTTGTATATATTAGGTACAGTCACTTTCTCTGAATTGCTTGGCGCTTGATTTGCTATTGCTAATTTAAAATGGAAGTACTTTAACCTTTAAATATAATATTAATTATAAGGTATTTCACTTGTAGGTGTTTAAAGTATCTTGATCTACAACTACTGTCAGATAAAACCTACTTTTTGAAATCATTTCACTTATGTTTATTACAGGTTAACATACATTATAGCATTGGTTTTCTGCAAAAAATAAAGATGTTAATGATATGAAAACTCATCAGAACTTTTCAGATATTAATTATTTTTATCTAAACCAACGTTTGATGACATTGTTTTAATTAAACGTTGACATTATTTTGTAGAAGACTCAACTTAAAAATTGTTCTGCATGGTTGCAGATAAAATCATAAAATGCATTTTCCAACTAGTCGAATTGAACTATTAGCCTTTCACGTTTGGAAGACATAATAAATAATCTACCTGCATTACATACCGTAACTGGATTACCTTGTAATGTAATAGTTATATTATTACTAAATCTCCAAAATAGTTAATGTTGATCGGCTTAAATATATCTACGAATTTTGAATATAAATTATATTGGATACCACTAATAAATCTTCTAGAATATTATGGAGCGAAAATGTATTATATTGTTGACCAAATGAACTGATTTATAAGAACTGGATGACCTCAAAAGACAATTTCATTTCAATGACTAAGAAGTATCAAATTTTACATTCAAGGCTTAGACAATTGACAGGAAGTCCTTTTTAACAACGAACTTTAATTTTAAAAAATTGGTTTAACATACATTAGCAGATACATAATTGTTTTTTTTTTATATTATCGTGTGTTACCTTTTCCGTGTGGCATATTGACTGACGTTGAATATTACAGAATGGATATTTTAATTAAATCAATATCGTAATTACTGTATTTATAGGTGTATATACTAAATGTTCGCAAGAAAACGTTTTAGAAATTGTTTCAAAAACGGCAATTAATATCTTCATAACTGACTACATATAATATATATTTTGTGAAAGTACTATGATGTGAATTATAAATTTTCCTTTTTTTAATCAGTTATTAACGTGAAATTTTGACTTCTTAAGATAGGCATTTTCTACGATACTATAAATATAGGCTCAAGAAAAATTGCATATAATAGATTTATTATTATTCATATTTAATTACAAATTATACCTATAATAAATATGCTGCTAATTGCATTTAATAATATGCTAAACTTTTTTTAGCCTGAAGCAAAATATTATTTTGTAAATAAAAATAATAATTATTATAACATTATGGAAGCCACCTACATTTAAATTTAAAGATCAAGTTAAATTGCATTTGAATAAATAAATAGTCATTATTCTTTAGTGTTTTCATGTCGCGCCGTTATACGGTAAAACATTTTTTTAAATCATTTACCTATACCTTGAACAACCGTTGTAACCACTTAATTTTTCGTCCATGTTATGTACTTACGTAAATTGTAATAATTATTTTGTTTATTGATTCAAACGCATTACATTGATTTAAAAAAATATTTATAAGTAAGCTTTCGCAGTTCGTGCATCGATAACTTACTATTATGTAGCTACTGCTATGTGCATACTGATTGCACATCTTAACTGAACCAAATCAGTAAAATACGTCTGACTGTTTACTTTAATTAATGAACGGAACAAGTTTTACTTTTACAGGACTTTTCCAAAGTAGTTATTCCTAATAATTCCCAATGAGAGATTGTGGTAAAGCTATTCGATGCGTGAAAATTGCTTTTGACAAATTATTTCCAGTAACTTCTCTTTCTTTTTGTTAATGTCTGTACTAACTCGTAAAATAATCTAGTTCATTCAGTAACGCTTAATCTGTCACGCTAAATAACGCATCTCATTGGTTCATTTTTTTAGTTAATAAATCCCACTAGTAATTCCTAAATAAATCATGTAATACAAGTAGTTTTATATCTATTGCTATATTATATCAATATATCAATACTATTGAAAAAATATCAATAGTGACATAAGTCAAAAATTAAATTTTCTGAAAATGCAATGCACGAGCAAAGCAACTGGATTGTATATATTTTTTTTGAAAAATGTATTAATGGATAGGATCGTCCTTACAAGAGCTGAAATTTGGTATACATCCTTCAATAATAGTTACCAATTGCTTATGCATATCTTAAAATTTGTGCGTAAATAAATTGCAAATACAGGAAATAAATTGCTCCAGAATATCATAACATCTATAAGTTATATAATAAGAAATTCAGTAATAACATTATAATAATACTGGATGGATTGGTATTTAATCAAGCTTATAAATACCAGATCAATCTATTACTACGGCACTTAAAAGTATAACAACAATATGCTTTATATTTCATGACTGCATGAATAGTAGGTAGGTACCTTATTACATAATTTGGTTACTGACAATTAAAATTCAATTATGTATAACAATTAAATAAAATTTTGCGTAAGATGTAAATATACAGCGTTATTTTAAACAAAGCTTTCGATTGATTTTTTTAGCAACCCAGTACCAAATTTGGTCACGGTCGTTTATAACCTGTCTTCACACTGCTATTTAATTACCAAAACGTTTCATCAGTGAAAGTACTGAGATCTAAAGTACAATACTCTTGATTTAATTTACATTCCGACTGCAAGTAATTAAAAACACTGGAGATAGATACTGCTATTATTAAACGACATATTTAATATTTAAAATTCTCATATCTAAGAATGTGTTTATTAGTGAACAGTTTCTAAATTTTTCTTTGTTTTGCAAAAAAAATTGTTATTGTTATTGTAGGTGAGAATAAAATCTTCGTGTGTATGTGTGTATTTGAATTACAACATAAAACATTCCTATGAAGGTATAGGTACTACGTACACTTTTCACAATGAGCTGTTTATTGCTATATTATTATTATTATTATGCCACTCGCATAAACGAAATAATAATTTTGATATGCACATACCTACCGTTTCAATACTTTTCTATTCGATTACAAAAGGTGAAATAATATGCAATTTTGCAATTCTATATTATGTATCGAAGTATGAGCGCATATTATACCAAGAAATATGAATTAATTATAGTTTTCTCAGCCTCGATAGACCTATGTACTACATATTAGAAACAATTGTTTTTAATATGCATAAAAAGAAAAACAATTTTAATAATTTTTTGTTTTTTGAAAACAAATTTCTGGTATTAAAAGTTACATTAAGGAAGTCATTAGGTATTATGATGACTTGCTTATTTTACACAATATTGTTATAATACTAAGAAAGTTAGAAGTAGTTTATTTGTTTTAATGCTTTTCATAAAATGATCTCGAGTTTGCAAAGCTAAAAAATTTTTTAAATAACCACCTATTAAAGTCAGTTCTATCACTTTTAGAAAACCACCAATTATCCCCGTCTTTTCCATACACTTAATCAGTGTAGCATCTGAAAGGTTCAATTAGCACCTTGAAGTTGGGTCGACATGCACGATAACATTAAATGACCCACTATATTGCAATTGAAACTTATTTCTTAATTAAGTTTTAAATAACTTTGAATTATTAATTTAAAAGTGCACTCAACTCTTCTATTTTTCTAAAATTCTATATTATTAAATTATTATGTAGTAAGTAATTTTTCTACAACTACTTAGTAACCACTAGTTGTTTTTCTACAAAATTTGACAAAAAAAAAGAGGTTAATGTGATAATTTAATAACGGTTTTTTACATGCTCCAAACCCACCTAGTGACTTTAACGGCTCATTGTAATCTACAGTATTATTTACTATACGTAATTTGTAAATAAGTCATGAATATCAGGGGCTGGTCTTCTTAACGGTAAACAATCTGCATGTTAACAATTAATAATATACGAAGTTCAACACAATGAGAATTTACCTACCTTGAAAATTTGAAAATAATCAAGCATTATGCAATTCTATTATAAATATACTTTTTTTTAACTTACATAATACAATTAAAAATAATTAATTTAAAAGCATAAAATTTTAATCTTTCTGGAATGCAAAATACATATCATAATAACGCACGATACAGACGTTATCGAAAGCATTAGAGAAACAATCAAACAGAAATAATGTACAGATCGTGGGGATTTTGCGATTTATTACCTTTTGAAGTGAGATTATTATGTAATATATTAACAAGTCTTATATATAATATAAAATCGGCAATAACGAATTTCGAATAGTTATTCTTGATCAGAATTATTGAAATTTTACTTAAGTAGTAGTTGTAATGATATTTTAAGATCAATTGATTCTAAAGAAATGAAATATAAATTGAGAAAGTTGTAATAATTGCCTTTGCTATTAATAAACATATTCTTGCGTATTATGAAGAAGCTAACCATCATTGAATTCATAAGGTCATGGTGAAAGTCATTAATATTAATTAATCTTATTAATAGAACAGTCATAATCAGAAAGTAAAAACTATAAAATTCGAGAATCTCCATTCAAATTTAATTCGTATTGTTTGAAAAAAAAAGCATTTAAACAGCGTACAGTAATGTGAAATCGAAACTGAAATTAAAAATAATGCAACTTTCCTCAATCTAATGATTTTTAAATCACGTTTCTGACGATCACTTTAATTAAAATACGTGAGAAACATAAAAAATTATTCACTTTTTTAATTCTATGTAGCAGTCGAAAAGAAATTTAAATTAAAATTATTTATATTAAATAGGTATATAGGTAATATTACTATAAAAAATATATTTTGTAATAATTCTTTTCCTTTGTTTGGAAATATTTGGGGATGAAAACTTTTGAAATAAATAGTTTCAAATTTAAAAATATTACAATATCTCTAGTATCTCTATTGAACTACATTTTGAAACAATATTGATGATATTATAAGATATGAATGCTATAACTAGGGCAAATTATAACAAATAATAATATGAACTTTCAAATTATTTACATTATTCAATAAGCAAAAAATATAGAACAATCTATGCGGGTGGTATTTTAATGGAAATATTCACGATGTCTATAATTTTATGGGTTAGGTATTAGTGAAATTTTATGTATTTATATAAATTATTATAGTACCTACCTAGTAATTCTAACAATTATTAAAAATTTTTAAATTACAACTTTATATTGTATGAGTATATTTTGTTACAGAGATTAAATGTGGACATCCAGCTGTTCCTGTAAATGCAAGAGTTACATTAAGTTCGCCAGGACTAACACCCGGAACGATTGCTACTTTTATTTGCGATGAAGGATACGAAACTTTTGGAAATACTGAGATATCCTGTTCATCGAGTGGACGATGGATTGGTGAACTACCGTTTTGTGGTAAGTCTTGCAAGTATATTATAATAATTTTTTCTAATCATGTTTCAAAAAGTCTTACTTTGTGATATTCAAAAGTGTGCGGAAAAGTACTAATTTTCCGCACGGTTTTAAAAGTGTGCGGAAAAGTAGTACTTTTCCACACACTTTTGAATATCACAATGTATATTTTTGTAAATTTAGTAAATATTTAGTAAATTCATTTACAGTTATTGGTTCTTTTTGAAACATAATTAGAAAAAATATTGTTCGATACTCGTGGAAATCTATCTTTTTCCTACCTTGTATCGAAAATATCTATTACAAGCAAATTCCATGGTAATAAAATAAAATTAATTTTGCCTGTTTTAAAATCCCATCCAATTTCAAAAAGTTTTTTTTTAATTATTATAATATCTAAAGTTAAATTGTAGCGGTCAAGTTCTAAGGATAAAATTAGAAAAGGCATTTCTTTAAATAAAAATTAATAATTAAACAAATTATAATAAATATAGGTATTGTAACATTAGCAAGCATTATACAAAATAGACATAATAATATGTGCTAGTAAAACTTATATTAGCGAATATGTCGTGTTTCAAACGTTAAATTTTGAATTTTTTTTTGTTAAATTTGTTCATTTTTATAATTTTATTTAATTTTGTAAATATTATTTTGAATTTGGTAATATTGCGCGAAATATTTTAAGTTGGCGACAATTTTTGGAAGAGAAGGGGCTTTTTGCCGAGGTTGATATCGAGAGCGGACGTGTTCCGCCACGCTCTCGTAATTTTTGAGCGTTTTGGCCAGTTTTTGGCGTAATAATTGTATAAAATTATACGATGGAATTGATTTATTTAAGTAAATAAATAATTGAATTATTTATGGTGAGAATTTTATTATTTTGTTTCTACGATTTTTTCAAAGCTGATGAAGGTTTGGTTGTTGATTGAGTGGATTGGATATTGGTTGATTAATTTGGATGTTGGAGATTGGAATTGTTATAAATTTGGTAAATAATTAAATTTAAATTTGGATTCGTTTGAAGATTCGTTCAAGGGAACGCGTGTTGAAGAGATAGTGTGACCTGGCAAGTTATCGCCACATAAAATAATTTAGAAATTATCTGAGCTAGCCGGTGCAAAACTAAGGAGTAGAGAAGAGGTTTTGTGGAAAATTAATTTTTTCATAGAATACCATTACAGTATATTATTTAATACTTAATAATAATACCATTGTAAAGGTAATAGGTATCTGTCAAATCGTATCGACAGAACAATTTCGACAATTTTTAAAGCAAGATTTATACTTCATTAATTACTTTAAAAATGCGTTTTTTATTTGTACCTTTTCCAACAGATTTTGCTTTCAAATGCAAAGTTCGTAAGGTAAATAAATTTTGCTTGTGGAATTATGAAAATTAATCAAAAATTTTTAATTGTACTTTTATTTATATTAATAAATTACAAAAATAATTATTTTATTTTCAACTATGTAAAAATAATTTGACTTATAATTATTTAATTACGTTTTATTAATTAAATTAAAACATTGACACATTCGACAAATCTTCAATTAAGATGCTCAACACGTTTATAAATTTGGTTTTATTTGACGATCAATTAAAATTTTAATAATTTCAAATTTCACAATTTCAAGAAAAGCTGAAATCATAACGTAGTTAGAAAAAATACTAGATTTGATAGTTATTTAGAATATTATACCGGCAATCAAAAATTTTATAATAATTGTAATTAAAATAATGCATATCATATTTATTTTAGAGATATTTTCTGTGCTTTCATGCACATTTGTATATTTTACTCGAATCTAGTCTATCACGAATTGTTGCAAAATATACGGTACCTATACCTATTGTATTGAATATTATTATCTTTTGGAAGGCAAGAATTATATAATAAATGTAGCAATGATAAATAATATTTAATATTATTCAATAGTTATTGCTACAAATATTACTGGTCAAAAAATAATTGGTAAAATATTTTTTTATATAATTATTTTTTAATTTTTTTTAGGAACAAATATTGCTTATAGAAAGCCTGCAAATCAATCCACGTCGGTGAGAGGTGGGGGCGGTCTAAATGCAAATGATGGTGATAAAAGTACTGACCACGATGGCAAAAGATGTACTGAAACTCAAAAAGAAGCTAGTCCTTGGTGGTCAGTAGATCTCCTTAAACCTTACTCTGTAAAAGTGGTAAGGGTTACTACACGAGGATGTTGTGGACATCAGCCTTTGCAAGATTTAGAAATTCGCGTTGGAAACAGCAGTACAGATTTACAACGAAATCCTCTGTGTGCATGGTTTCCCGGTACAATTGGTAAGTATTATAATTAAAATGTAATTGCTTTACTTACACTTGAATACCGTTAATGTCCGTACTTCCATAAGCCATGCAATTAATTTCAATTTACATTGCTAAGCACAGTAACCTACATTTAACAAAAATTATAAAGAAAGTAAAAATTAAGCTAAAGTTATAATAAAATTTTAATTTAATTTTAAAAATACGAATTTCTAAGCCTTACTTTTATCAAAAGACCAAAAGAGAATGGGCGAAGATAAAGCAATGCTACACTTTTTTAACTTTTGTACGTTTTCAACCATTGAGTTTTAAAAAACATACTGCATTATCCTTATAATCAAGAAACTTTCTTCTAGATTGCGAACTACAATTTCTAATCGTGAATGGCACGAACTCGACAATTCAAACTAATCGATCTACTAATAGCAAACCATTACGCTGCATTATTATTAAAGTAGTTATTTTTAACGAACCATATAAAGGCACTAAAGTTTACAGCTCTAAATATTTTATTGTTTATTTTTACTGAATATTATAAAATACAATTAAATTATTTAAGTAGTGCACAGCTCAATAATAAATTACCTATTCGGTAATTATATAGCCGGTCTGCCTGCATACATATAAAAGTTTATTATTTTAATAAACAATTTTATTTAAATTTAGTTCCATCAACTTTTAAAGTTGCTTTAACCCCATTTCTTTTTTTGTTATACTAAACCACAATATAACCCAATTCTTTTATTGTTAGGAACAACTACCTTATAACTGTTAGTTTTTTAAAAGTATTACGTCTTGATAAAAAATTTGAATAATAGCTATGTACAATAAGATTTCATCTGTATTGTATGTATACCTACTTTTTGAAGGTTTTTGTATTTTGCATTTCGTAATAATAATAATTATTATAAATAGAGGCTTTTCTTTTTCTTAAAGACGTTAAAAATACTCATCTTTAATATTGAAAAAAAAAGTTTTAATCAAAAGAAAGTTCCTTAACAGAAACTGCATTACAGTCAAGTATTGCATTTTAAGGCCTCGAAAAATTAATTAAATAATTTAAAACTAACATAGCACATATATTTTAATTGCAAACAGACAATAGATTAAGAAATAAAAAAAATCATTTACGAATTATATTTCTCAATTGCAATTTAGATGAAGGAATCACGAAGACATTTACATGTGCTCGAACATTGATTGGCCAACATGTCTTTTTGCAACTGGTTGGAGTAGAAGGCTCTCTATCTCTTTGTGAAGTTGAAATTTTCACCACTGATGGTAAGTAAAAAATTTATAACAAATACTATGTTAAAGTAAGAAAAATCAAACTTTAACATATCAACCGACCGTATTATAATAAATATAAAAATTAAAAGAAAAAAAATAGATAAGGACGCTCGCCAACCTTTCACATGAGATCCAAAAGAGAACGTGGTATGCTTTTTCATTTTCCAAAGTTTTAATCTCATACTTTTATGCGGTGGTTTGCATCCATGCATCGGCACTGCTGGTTAATTCGTACCTGATGAAGAGAAATCTCTTCGGAGTAATCTCGAAACCGTCGGTAGTGCGATAAAACCTAGCGGTCCATGTGATGGTGTTAAGCTATCTGCATGTATGTTTTTTGACAGGGGATTTTGATTTTGCAATAACCCCACGTTACTCATTGGTAACATATTGTGAAAAGAGTATCTATCATTGGATAGATCTTCAACGGCCGAAATCCACTTATAGCTACTTTTGTAGTTTTATATTTAAAAAATTTATGTATTTTTCAGTAATGTAAAACATATTGTTAGGGCCGTATATCATATCCACCTAAAAGTATACCGAAGGGCCAAGTTAAGAAACTTTGTCAATTCGCGATTTGAACCTTGAATTTCCGGTCTGTAACTCAACAAGTGATCATGATCACATCAATCCAAATATTGTTCTCAGTTTTTGATGATGATGCAACATAACAACATAGTAATAATTATATTATATTTTCGTATTTCCTTGATTAGATGTTACATAGTAAATCTTATTATATTTCATATCATTGTATTCATATGTCACAAAAAGTCTAAGGAAAAAGTCATTTACCAAATCTTTATTGTGGAGATAATAATATGACAAACAGAGCGGAAATTGATTAACAGTTGCTTTAAAATTTTACACGGTATTTTCTGTTGTATTGAGTTTTTCTAAACTTATTGTTTACTTAATCTAGTAACTACATTTTCTGCCATGAGAGTTACTTTTTACATTTTCAAACAAATATTACAATTATACCGAAAAATACTTATTTAACATGGTTTATCTCATACTATAATACATATGATTGTAAGCTAACAATTTAAGCGAAGCGTAAAAATATTTTTTTATAGTGAAAAGATAACAAATGTGCACGGAGAAAGTAATTTATGATCAGGCGAAATGGTTAAAATGTTATTTTATTAATTTGCATAGAATTCGTTAGAAGAAAACAGAAACTTTTGCACATTTTTATTTAATGTGTATTAAGGTATACTGATTCGTAACAAATTTTGAAAACATAGTATAAACGAAAAACGTCCAAAAACGTTAACAAGAGATTCTAGAATTATTGAATCGGCTTGAATTCCAGACCTTAATAATTAATATTATGATTATTATGAACTACTGAGAAGCTAAACTCAGTGATGTAACTACCAGGATTCCACGAGTTTAGTAGAACCAGGAACCATAACTTGGAGAGACGAGAGGCAAAACTGGCTTTTGTGGTTATTTCAAAAAAATTTGATATTATATAATATAGAACCCATTTTGTGTTGTTAATAAATAATATTTATTTACTGTAATCTTTGTCGTTACTCATTCATGTGCTAATCCGGAAGTCAATGTGCATGTGAACTAAATCATATTATGGTTCAAAATTTTTAACCATACAGACCGGAAGAACAGTGAAACTGAGTATAAAAACCACCAATCTGCCACTCGTAAGTGGCAACGTTAATTTGGGAGCGGCGTGAGAAAAAAAAACATTTTTGGGTTGAACTAAACCATTACATAGGGTACATGGGAAAAATTTATATGAAAAGCTTCTGTTTTTCATGTAGTTTTCGAATATAAGATAACAGACGGTTTTAAGTGCACCGATCATGCTGGCAGAGGTGTTTGAAAATAACAAACAGATATAGACGCAACGCTTTGCTTGCAAATGAGATTCGATAATATTTTTTCAGAATTTTTTTTTTATGAACTCCTAGATACAGCAATCTATCAAACACGACAATAAGCTTAATTAAAAGACAATACATGACATGTACAGAGTGCTCCTGTGAGCAATCTGCGTATTCCATAATTAACCTAAAGTTCTTCTGTTATTTAGAAATAAGAGGGAAACCAAAGTCTAACCTAAGTCGTTTTAAAAGTTTTTGATTTTGAAACCTCTTGAAACTTACAGACTTTTTGATTATTTTGATGAGATTAACAGTATCTCATCATTAAGTCGAAACAACAAAGTTTTGATTTAATGCATTTTTACAGGATAAGGATTAGGAAACTAATTTTGAAAATTTTCGATTTTTTACATAAAAATCGGTGTTTTGTCCATTCTGTTGACGGTACGTGTACTCGACGTAAATAGATTCAGCAATTTGTTTTAGTGGGAGAAGCCAGCCGCAGTTGTCTACTAACTCTGCAACTGTTAACAGTATAATATAAATTTATTTTAAATTATTACACTAATTATAGCCGAATTGAACTTAAAACCAGATTTCAACCCTTCTAGACCTGTGATTTTCGAGTTCGGACTGTTTCATGAATGTTTTTCAAAATTTGCTTGGGTTCAGATATCCTGTTTTTCTACGGCCAGGGATATGTTTATCAATGAAATAAGTTTAGAGGTCAATTCGCTTTAAATTCTGTTATTTCCTTAAATCAGTCGTTGTAAAGATGTAATTTTAAGATATTTTTAGACCTGAAAGCTTGAGTAAGCAAGATGAAATTCAAAAAACGTACCTACAAATTTATGCCGAATCAAATCGGTAACTTTGAGGGATACCAGGATCTTGGCCGTATACTACTTGTCTATAGTCAGATTTCTTTGAAGGCACTTTTTCCGGGATGGTACTCTAAGGGGACGTCCATTAATTACGTGAGGTCAAAATGGGGGGGAGGGGTCCGGCAAAATCTCACCAAATATCATTTAAGGGGAGGGGGGTTAATGAAAATCTCACGTCAACCTTTTAATTCAGAGAATAACATTATTATAACAGATAACATTTTGTATTTTAGTGTTTTTTTAGTTAATTTTTTTTTATTTTGCTTATTTTCTCGTGAGAAAAAATCTCACGTGAAAAGATAGAGAGGGGGAGAGGGGTCCCGTTACATCTCACCAAATCTCACCAAGGGGGAGGGGGGCTACATTTTAAGAAAAACACCTTAAGTAATTTATGGACGTCCCCTAATGTGCCTAAGCGGTGCTCTTTGAAAGAATAATCTTTGAAGAATTTGGCATTGCCTTTGACTGATTGGCAGTTCCTTGTTGGCGCAACGCCGCTAATGAAACACCCAGTTGGCCATGGCAAGTTGACAGGGACTTACAGCTTTACGTGGGTTCCGAACCACGGCAGAGCTGCTGTGAAGTGCGAGTCGAACTTGACTTACTCCAAAAATGCTCTCTGGTCATACAAAGTTTTCCACCTGAAACAAGATTCGATACTGGGATCCCCAGTCCCAGGAGGGTCGAGTAGCGTAGTAACCTTGTTGCCCTAAAGATTTTGCCAAACAATGTAAATATAAAAACATGCCGTTGGAAGAGCTAACCTTATGGAAACAGCCAATTAGATAGTTGCACTACGTATTTTATCCCCTTCTACCCTAATTTTTGATTGATCTTCCAAATTTTAAGTTAATTTTTGTAATTTACGCTCTCAACTATGAAAATTTCTCCAGTCTTCCATGTGGCACACATGTGAACTGGGCAATAATATTTATATATATAAATAAATTATTTATTTAAGAAAAATTTTAAAAGCAGTTGTTTATCAGTTGTTTTGCTAATGGCCCTAAACAAAATAAATCGTTTTCTGAAAAATTTCATTTTCAATAATTTGGCATCGTTACCTATTTCTTCTGTACATAATTTGCTTCTTTTTCAAATAGAAATTTAAATATTACGAAATATAAACGTAAAGTAGATACTACTGAAATTTGTTTAATAGATCCCATGTAAACTTGTTTAAATTATATTAATAAATAATTTAAACTTTAATAATTACTAAAACTGCGCTGTAGTGATTAAATATAACTATGTAGTATTATAGTTGGACATTCTAGATTTAATATGGAGAAATATATAATATCATGGAATTTTGCCAAAATTGCCAAACTTCAATCTATATAAAATCCTCCAATGTGGTTTATTATTATGGCACTTTGCTTTTTGCTACTCTGCATCTACTCTCTAATTCAATTTATAATTTATTCAATAATTATAAGCTACAAAATTTACTTGTAAATTATAAATACACTCTCTGCCTGGGTAAGTAAAGAAAACGGAACTGTGAGAATTTATGTAGATTTTATAATTAAAAAGTGTTATCTTCATGACTTTTAAATAAACATTGTATCTAGTAATCTGGAAAAATAAGAACAATAGTTATAATTAATAGAATCATACATCTAAATACTAGGAATAAGTGCAATCGAACTGAATTATCTGTAGCATGTAATGATCGATGTGAGCATTGATTACAACACAAAATGCATCATGAAAAATATAAATATGATGCTGGGAAAGTAAGAAATCAAACTGCCATAAAAATTATTTAATATGATCATGAATTTGTCTCATTTGGTTCATAAAGAATTATTTAATTAATTATCTGATGATGTTATAATGTGTCAAAAACGTTAGAATATAATAATTTATAACTTCTTATTTAATGATTATAGGCGGGTTAAGTGCGGGTGCGCTTAGAAAAATTAAATTTCGTAGAAATGTTCATTCGTACAAAAGCTTTCGTATTTGTTAAAACTTAAATGAATGCCACAATTTAGCAAAATCCACCAAAATTAAGAATATAATAATTATTTAGCTACCTGGTGTGAATTCAGGTTGTGGCTTCGTGAGATTATAATAATCATAATAAAACTATTCTTCATTAGTGCATTGAATTTAACCAAATTCTTTTAATTAATTGCTTTTAATTATTAAACAGCCTGTTGACTACTATGTAAAACATGTTTTGTATTACCATTCAATTAAATTTAACTTTCGCTTAGATCAGTAATGATAATTCCAATAGTAAAGCATCAAATAATTTGGTTCAAGGAAGTTCGAATTTCCTTTCTTGTAATTCATAAAATCTCTATTGGAATTTCTTAATGCTATCAAATATGTACCTGATTGCAAATTCGGCTGACTAAACATAACTAAAGTTTTTCTTGTGGTTAAATATTTTAAAACTTATAAAGTATTCAATAAATTTTACGAAATTTGCATGGTTGTATTGGGTTATTAAAATGTGGGTTGACCAAATCACATAATATCGCTACGTTCATTGCTCTATTATGCTAATTTAATAGCTTTGAAAATAATAATAGTTGATCTATTTTCTTAAACTATCTATGGTTGATGATCCTTAATAATATATGTAATAATATAAGTTTATAAATCATAATGTACCAATATTTAATGTTTTTTAGTGTTTAAATTATTATATAATTTAAAAAAAATATTTATTTTTAATTAAGTTAATTTGTAGGTATTAGAGCTTGCAACTGCAAAATGAATAATAAAATATTAATTTTAGTTCATATCGAATTAATATTTACTACCCTAGATATACACGCAGGTAAAATGGAAATTAAATTATCCAGAATAAAGCAAAATATATAGTTGAAAACGATTAACTTGTTAATAGGTGGATATGGAATAATTAAAATAATCCCAGACCGACCCCTAAAACAACTGTGCGTATTATGTTTGTTATACAGCATTTCATGATTATTAGTATATCAATATATTATTTGAATGGTTATTACTATTTTAATTTAATTACCTGTTTCTATTCTACTTGTAAATAATTGTTTATTATTGTTGATTAGGTACCTCAAGTTGTTTAATTGTATTATTTGTTATTCTTTACATACTGATTTTAAAAAACTACCGAAACTATTATTCATTAAATATTCAAAATATTTCAGAATTCTCTGTGGATCGATGTGCACCTCGTTCAGCTCCAGAAGACGTTCAAATAGCAGCATTTGCAAGAACTTGTTATGAATTTGGTGTAGGCCGAGGTGGTTCTTTTGCGGAAGCACGTACTTATTGTCAAAGTCACTCAGGTGATTTAGTTCATGGCATGAGTCCTGGGGCAACATCGTTTTTATATTCTGAACTTGAACGACGAAAGCCTATGCTTAAGACCCAATTAGTGTGGATTGGAGCTCAAAAAGAGCCAGGACTTACAGCACGCACTTGGAAATGGGTTAATGGTAAGTAAATTTTATTAACTTGATTTTTATTTCATAAAAATATCTGCAAGAACTTTTCTAAACATTCAAAAGTAATTAAAAGTTATAGAGAATGAAATACACAATATAACACCAAAACCTTATAATTTAAAAATTATACTTACATTTAATTTCAGTTTGCATAATATAAGTAAGAAATCGTGATTCTTCGCTCAATAATTCACAATGAAAAATTAAAGCCAAGTGTTACGACCTACTTTCAGCAATATTTATTTAAAATTACTAGAATTTATATTTAATAATCTCACTAATCGCTTAAAATAAAATGATGGGAAGTTTTGTTTGTTTTAGTTATTGATTATTAAAAAAATTGTTCCATCTTAACTTTCCCTTCCTAGCATAAATTATTTTTGTTCACAACTATTAAGATAATTATATCAAGCATCACTCTATTTATTTATAATATCTTTCAGGCGACCTTGTATCTCGGCCATCGTGGGGAAAAGATCAACCGAACAATTATAATGGAGAACAAAATTGTGTTGTTTTGGATGGCGGTAGAGGATGGCTTTGGAACGATGTGGGCTGTAATCTAGACTACTTACATTGGATATGTCAACACAGTAAGTTAGTAAAAAGTCCACCAATTCATTATAAAAGTTAATTAACACAATTAAGGTAAAGAGCGATAGACACATGTACTGCTTTTTCGACTTCCAAGCCATCACACCATGACATGTGTTTCTGACTCGTTAGTCTTCATCAGTATCGCATACTTGTTGTAATCACTTAATTGTGTGCACCTTACGGCTACTGGTCTAAACATTCCATGTGGACGAAGTATTCACGTCACTACACAAGAACAAAGACCGACGCCAACGTGCGGTTCTCGAGCTATATCAGCGCTCATAAACTAAATATGATAACAAAATTCTCGCATATTGTGCATAAGTTTTACAACTAAAAATTAATTAACACAATTAAGGTATCGCTCTTTACCTTAATTGTGTTAATTAATTTTTAGTTGTAAAACTTATGCACAATATGCGAGAATTTTGTTATCATATTTAGTTTATGAGCGCTGATATAGCTCGAGAACCGCACGTTGGCGTCGGTCTTTGTTCTTGTGTAGTGACGTGAATACTTCGTCCACATGGAATGTTTAGACCAGTAGCCGTAAGGTGCACACAATTAAGTGATTACAACAAGTATGCGATACTGATGAAGACTAACGAGTCAGAAACACATGTCATGGTGTGATGGCTTGGAAGTCGAAAAAGCAGTACATGTGTCTATCGCTCTTTACCTTAATTGTGTTAATTAATTTTTAGTTGTAAAACTTATGCACAATATGCGAGAATTTTGTTATCATCATTATAAAAGTTTTCCCAGTACTCTTCCTATACAAAATAAAATTGAATTACAAGCATGCAAACTTGAAATCCTAATCAAAATTTTCAGATCCTTCTTCGTGTGGTAGTCCCGATAAACAGTTGAATACTACCATAAAAGGGACCAACTATAATGTTGGATCAACAATTGAGTATCAATGTCCCGTTGGGCACATGTTGGTAGGAAGTGCTAACCGAACATGCAGCGTAGATGGATTTTGGTCTGGTATGTCTCCATCGTGCAAATGTAAGTTTTCCTATTAATTTATTCGAGTTCAACAATAAAAATTAAACATTTTGCAGATATCGACTGCAAACCCTTGCAGAATATAGATCATGGAACTGTTACATTCAAAGATAATCGTACAACCTATGGGGCACGAACAATATACACATGTCACGAAAATTACACATTGATAGGTCACGAACAAAGGGTTTGCGGAAGTGATGGA
Source organism: Cantharis nigra (assembly GCA_958510845.1). Lineage (NCBI taxonomy): Eukaryota > Metazoa > Arthropoda > Insecta > Coleoptera > Cantharidae > Cantharis > Cantharis nigra. Next base: position 64,129,986 of record OY294028.1, read on the forward strand.
ACTTGGAGTAATAAAACCCCTCAATGTCTATTTGATTGGTGTCCAGATCCACCTACGATAACTGGAGCTGTAGTTACTACTACAGGACATCGTGCTGGAGATACTGCAACTTACATGTGCCAATCGGGATTTCTTCTATTCGGACAAGGGGTAAAATTTTAAATTAATAATTTGACTAAAATAATACATTCAACTTTAGGTATTATCCTGTGGACTCGGAGGAGAATGGTCTGGTAAAACACCGACTTGTAAATATGTCGATTGTGGTGCTCCACCAAACATACACAATGGACAATATCAACTGGTAAATAAAACCACAAGTGTAGACAGCTCAGTTGAATACTCTTGCAGTGAAGATTATTGGCTTGACGGACAAAGAACGCAAAAATGTACAAGAGAAGGTAAATGGTCGGCCGATCCTCCTTCGTGCGAATGTAGGTGTAATTATAAATATATCATTCGAAATGTAATTTTAATGTTCTAATTTTGTAGTAATTACCTGCGACGAACCAGAGGTTCCAACTGGTAGTTATGTTGTTGGTTACGATTTTAACGTACATTCGACAATTGAATATCATTGTGAGGTTGGGCATTTACTTAAAGGTGAAGCAACTAGAACATGCACCAGAGAAGGTGAATGGTCGGGAATCATGCCTTTATGCGAATGTAAGTGTTAATTCCGAATAAATATAATATGTTAATGATATTAATTCAAATTTTTGAGTAGATATCGATTGTGGAAAAGTGCCAACAATCTTATATGGAAATTTGGAATATGCAAATGGAACTTCATTTTTGGGTAGCGAATTAAGTTACAGCTGCTCTCGTAATCATAGATTGATCGGTGTTCCAAAAAGATTTTGTTTAGAAAATAAACAATGGAGTGACTCCAGTCCTAAATGCGAAGGTATTTCTCATTGCTTTAATAGAATTTCCTTCTAGGCTAAAAATTTATTTTCAGAAATCAGATGTCCAGAACCAATTTTAGCGGAACACAGTATATTATCGGTAACCGGAAATGATAGGATGTACGGAAGGACTTTAATAAGAACTTTTGAATCCACAAATAATGGAGCTACCTCTTATAAAATTGGAGCTATTGTGAAATATAGATGCGAACGAGGTTATAAAGTGATCGGCGAACCTCTCAGTACATGTGAAGATACGGGACAATGGAGTGGAGATGTTCCTCGATGTACTTGTAAGTTTTTTCAGTACGTACACTTCACATTAACAGCTAAATGGTCTGCTTTTATAGATGTAGACTGTGGTGCAGCAGGTAAACTTGAAAATGGTGTTGTTACGCTGGTGTCCAATGCTACGTACTACGGAGCTTTGGCTTTATATTCGTGTGATCCAAATTTCGAATTAGACGGCGTATCCAGACGACTTTGTTTGGAAAATGGAACATGGAGTTCGGATACTCCTATATGCAGAGGTATATTACAAACAATTGATTGAATTAAAAATCTAATAAATATTTTTCAGAAATACAATGCAAAGATCCAGATGCGTTAACAGGCGTAAATTATCAAGTTAGTACACACAGTGTGGGAGGTATTACCCATTACTCGTGTCCAAAGGGGCATCGTATGGAAGGAAACTCGACTAGAGTTTGTCTTAAAAAAGGATTGTGGAGTGGTCAAACGCCTACGTGCGTGCGTAAGTTAACAATTAAACAAATTTATCAAATTCGTATTAATGTTTTTATAACTCTTCAGCCGTCGACTGCGACCATCCTGGTAAGATAGAAAACGGACGAGTAATTATTATGAATGGAACTACATACAATAGTGCGGCAGAGTACCATTGTATTCCACAGTTCGAAAGAATTGGTCTTTATCTCCGCAAGTGTATGGATAATGGAGAGTGGTCTGGAGAAGTACCAAAATGTGAAAGTAATGCAGCAATCACTATTTTGAAACTATGTTTAAATGATTGTAATTTTAGAAATTTCTGAAGAATCGCAAGAAACCTCTGGTCTGGGAACCAGCATTGGAATAGGTGCAGGGGTTGTTCTGTTTCTTTTATTACTTTTAGGCATAATTTATTTAAAGCTGTAAGTTTACAAATTAGATTTATAAAATTGAATGACAAACTTTATTTTTTAGTCGAAGAGCTACTCCGGTAAAAAATACCGAAAACATTGAAGGTGCCGAACGTAAAGAAGATCGTAATGCTGCAGTCATGAGTTATGCGACTCTAAGTGATAGGAATGGCTACATGCATCCAACAATTACCCCTAATTTATACGAAAACATACACGATGAGTGTATGTACGATGCACCCTACGAAGAAACGGGTCGGGATAGTGGTACGTACGAACCAGAACCAGTAGGAAGATTAAATGGAAATAATGTTACAATAAATGGAGTTCAAGTTCGATAGTTGTAAAAATTGTGATTGTTGAATAATTTTATTATCTACTTTCTCTGTAGATAGACCTGCAATTATTTATAAATGTTAGCTTCGTGACGAGTTACGTATTGAAAACCAACTGTGAACACGCTTCAATAACGTCATATCTCTTGCAATCTTAACTTTGTCCCGATAGACCATTCCAGTCAAACGATCTTTTTCAATAATGTTATTAATTTCGTTGCAACACCAAAGTTTGTAATATTTATAATACCTACACGCGTAAGATACCTACATTTTGAATTAAAATTTACGTAAATCAATTTTTTTATATACTTTTGATATTTCACTACTTACCTATATTTAAATTATTAAAAAGCACTTATCTCTTAAAAAAGCTACAGTCCAACTTCGGCGAGCCATGCTAACGTTTATTTTTATTAAACATGAAACTTTCAGATTTTCACGATTGGACTTCAAGAAGTTCGACTGTAAATTAATTTTAGTGTCAAAGACCTGTACATTTGTTATATTTTGTGTAAGAGTTGATATGTTTGTATGCACAGTGTGATATAAATGATTTTATGATAAATTGTAAATATATGCTATAATTTTGTACTTATTCAAAGTGTAGAATATGTAAAATATGGAAATAATAATAATAAGAAGTAATAATTACAATTCTTTTTTTAAATTACCAAATTGACACAAAAACTCAATATATTTATAACAAATAAAGTTTGCATTTTTAAAGGTTTGTATAATCGTGCATAGAAATCTATGTCGTAATTTTCCTATCCCTGTGATGTACAGAACTTGCTACTGGTTGATCAGTAGTAGGTACATACATTGTTAAAAATTACGATTTATTTTTGAAACTTGAAAATCAAATAGTAATATTGTTTTCAAAAATTTTTCAATAATTTTTATAGAAAGTTTGTTTTAAAAGAAATATTTTCAAAAAAAAGTTCCATTTGGTAAATTTTTATTAGCGGAGTTATGAGCATTTTAAAAAAAAGTAACGTAATGTTCTAAAAAGTTATATCTCTTGAATGACATGATAAAAAAAATCGAAAAAAGTCATGGAGGCTAGTCTCAACTAGTAATAAAAGAAAAAAAAATTCAAAAAGATCCGAGATGCAAAAGCAAATTGGTGTCCAATTTGGCGTGGAATGCCCCAAATACAAAACTTTGGATAATTTAATAATAATGAAGGCGAAAATTTATAATATTTGACACTCTAAACTGTATAGTAGAATAAATAAAAATATTGATGTTCACTGATAAGGGATAGAGACTGACATTATAGCTTAGTAGTTAGCGCGTTCAACTATACTAACGTACCCGGTTCAAATTTACTCGATTTACCCCATAGCTAGCAATCATGATTATTCAATGTAAGAACAACGAGGAATTCAATAAAAAATTTTAAAATGTTCTATGCTATCTATAGCATATATATAAGTTTATCACCAACTTCAAAATAATTTTATAAAACATGAGTATCTATCCGACTTCGGACACCGTCACTTAGGCGCCCGTCAATTAGGCGACGGTCAATTGGACACCGATTTTTTAGGCGACGGGCTTATTAGGACCCGAACTAGGCGACCGGTCAAATAGGCGACGGAAAATTTGGTACATTATACATTTTTTACAATTTAAATTTCGTAAAATAGAGATTAATGTTGTTTTAGGTTCTAAGTGCCAAGAGTGACAAGTTATTTGAGTCTCCTGCTTTTATTGGCATAATGGCACTTAGTATCCCTTTTGCATATTTCACTCTTCATTTATAATTATTCTTAACCCTGGAACTGCACACTGGGGTCTCAGAAACCCTAAGCGTCATATAAATTAATACCACATGTGCGGTAATGATTCTTTTTTAATCCATTCTTGTAAATTAAGTTCAAAGTTATCTGATTAGGTGTGAATATTCGTAGGTGCCGTTCATTCATTTAGCGAAGATACTTTTAAGATGTACCATTAAGGGAATATTAGTTTTATTTACCGTAAAATAATTACTGATTTATATCAAAGTGAGTTTTAAAGATATTATGACTTCATTATAAACATATTTTGACAAATTTTAAAATTTTACGATGGTGTATTGTTTGGAGCACAGAGCGAAGCTGTGCTATAAATGTCAACAGCAAAGTTGAGAAGCTTGGCTAAGAGTAGCCAGCACATTTTTTGGCAAACTAAAATTTTTTTGTGTTAAATGTATACATTCCCAATAACTTCGATAAAATGTTGAGCTTAATTTCACAAAATGTATCCCATTTTTCAAGTGCTTGACCAAAAAGGACGAAAAATTACTATCTAATATATTATTCTACGTACTAAGGCAGTATTGTTAAAGAGTACTAAACAAAAATTTTGTTTAAATTAGTTGTTTACTTTAAAATATCACAAAAAAAGATATTGGGGTGTTAAGTTCCAGGGTGATAATTTTATTATTCTAAATCAGGCATGTCAACCTCAATAGGTACTATGTTATGCGGACAAAATGTTTCGAAAATTAGTTTCGGAAATCTTTTCGGGATCTCAAAACTTATTAATTGTTCATTTTTGTTAAAAAAAATTGCATTTTTTTGCATGCCTATTCTAAATCTTTAAATTTTGACGTTAATATAGGGACCGAGCGTATTTGCAACTAGCGCCAGTAGTGGTGATAATTTGCATAATTGGCGTGATCATTTCAAATAGTGATATTGCATATTAGATTCTGTTTATTAGTATCACGTGTTTTTAACAATGAAAATCGGTACTCGTGTGAATTGCTGTGTTGTTGGGTGTACAAATAATTATTTAAACACCGAAGGAGCTGTAAAATTTTATAATTTCCCGCAAAACCACACGAAAAAAAGCGACGTGATCAATGGATAAAAAGTGTTCGCAGGAAAAACAAGCAAGTATATTCCATATTTTCCTCATTTATTGGTACAATTAAAGACATCCTAATTGCTTATTTTAGTGATGAAAGTTTATGGCAACCCACAAAATGGACTCGAAAGCCTAAGGCGCCAGAAATTTAAAGTATTCTAGGAAGGAAAAACCCTTGAAAAATCCATCGAAAAAAAGGGTGAATAATTGTACTTTTATTTTCTAAGGCGAGCCAATTTATGCTTTTTTGACTTTTTTGTTTTTTTATTGGTTCAACTAGAAGATAGGTACATGTTTTATGAACGCGCTCAAACCAAAATTTTTGATCTCAGATCGCTGTAACAGAAGCTAAAAATCCCGCCAATTGATGCCTTTTGCCGCGAGGGTCTAATCAGCCAAGATTAGTTACTCTATCCCCCCCCCCCGTTCTCTATGTTTGTTAGATTATGTAGGGTCAAATTCATATCATTGGCTAACAATTCCAGCTAACACATCGTCTGACTGGATCACGAAGCGGTTTAAAACATATATTCGGTTTCTCTATACATTTTGACAAAATGTACTCCAAAAAGAGTGAAATAAAATAAAAATCAAAAATTTTAAAAATCCCTGGCTGTAAAAGCACCTTACTTTAAAAACTACTGTTCCCTTTAAGAAGGAAGAAATAATTTTTTCTTCTTCACTCAACAACATAAACTCTCCGACACTTAACTCGAAAAATTAACTTATCATCCTCCGCCCCGCCTCCACTATAAAATTTAAACATTAATTTTGAAGTCAGGGGAAACGGAGATTTGTTCCACTTACGAAACCTGTTTATAAATTCCGTATTAAAAATTCTCCGGTTCCCCGGACTTCAAAATTAATGTTGAAATTTTGTATAGGCGGGGGGAGGGGGGCGGAGGATGATAAGTTAATTTTTAGAGTTAAGTGTCCGAGAGTTTATGTTGTTGAGTGAAGAAGAAATATAACATTAATTTTTGATTCAAGTATAATAAAAGTATTAGTAAAACTTTATATTAGGTACATAAAAAAACGCCAAAACACCAATTTCTAGAAAAAGTAGAAATGTGCCAGGTTTGAACGAGCTATCAAGCGAAAAGAAAATAAATTAGAATTAGTAGGACCTTGTGGATCTAAAGAACAAGTGAACATTAATTGTGCAGAAGAAGCTTAAAGAGATTTTTGTAGTCAAGTGAGTTTTCGAATTCATGTCAAAAGAAGTATAATACAGCGAATCAAAACCCATCATATTTTGCACAATATAAGCCACGATTTAATACCTTACCTTGATGACATAGTCCGTATGTGTTGTGCATTAGCTAACTTGCAACCACCAATTTATTCGACAACCTCCCTAAAATCTATAAACATTTCCAAGAGAGCTAAATTTGGTTTATATTTTTTTAAATTTTAATTTGTCATGTAATTATGTTGTATTTTTTTACAAATAAAATGTAGCATGTTTTGAAAATAATTGCGTTTTAGTGTTAATACTAGATTCATAGCAAAATCATAATAAAATTGAACATTAACGATCTTTAACAATAATAATATATGTTTTGTGGCTATGACCTTCACGCCAAAAATGTTCAAAGTGTCCGCCTTAGGCGCCACTTTACGGTATTCGCTCGGTCCCTATACCATAAAATAGGTACAATCGTGGATTATATAGGGTAAAGTGGTGAAATACGCCCCACATTTTTAAAAATGCATTATATTTATTAAACTTCAACACGATATGAAAAACTTTTATTTTTATAATAAAGATATTAAGTGGAACATACAAATAAAATAGAAAATTAGAATAAAATATAGAAAGAAATAGTAAAATTGTAATAAAACATTATTTTCAAAACTGGGGCGCTTTTCACCATAGTTAGTCACAAACTTTTCACTATAGTTAGTCACAAACGCCCCTGTTTTGAAAGCACTAAAATTTACATGTTTTTCTTTCTACAATTATTACAATTATCCTTAAATTGAGTGCATGTTTCGTGAAGCCAACGCTCACAAATTGTGAGCGTATCAATAATCATCAAACTAGAAAAGCTTACATATTTCTTTCTGTAACGCTTTCTTTGCCATGCACACCACTTTCGCTAGTTCTTATATATTTTTTCCCATTTTTGGAAGAAAAATATTCATATTTTGAAATAAAAAAATAATTCTCATAAGACGTTTTATATCACAAACTTATGGGGCGTTTTTGCAAAGTAGTGGTGAAATGCGCCCTTCACATATTCAAGCTACTTTCAACTCAATACGGTAACCACGACTAACGCATTTTGTAGGTTATGAATCGTATTTATAGATTTAGATTTAGATTTAGATTTATTAATTTGTGTTTTTACATACATACAGTATATTTACACTTGTCAAAATGAATTAAAGAAAATTTCAATTCATGCTAATTACATTGTCATTTTATTTTACAATGTTTGAAAATTATATTTCATATATTCATCTGCAGAATAAAATGCAGCCGCTTCCAAAATTTTAGACAATTTCTTACGAAACTGGACTGGTGGCAAAGATTTCATATGCACTGGAAGTACATTATAAAATTTGATGCCATAAAATCCCGTAGCCTCTCTTGATCGGGTCAGCCTGTGAAAATCCGGTAAAAGGTGGTCCCTCTGAGGCGTTGCATAGGTATGTGAGTAAGTCCGATACGACGATTCGTTCTCTTTTACATATAGTAATGCTTGAAGTATGTATACGCATGGCACCGTTAAAATCTTCATTTCAACAAATTGTTGTCTACAATCGTCTCTATAACTTAGACCAGAAATGATTCTTATGACCCTCCTCTGAAGCGCAAAAATTTTATCTACGTGTGCAGAATGACCCCATGCTAGAATCGCGTAAGATAAATTATTGTGAATTAACCCGTAGTATGCTGTTTTCATACGATACTAAGTTTTTTAGTTGTCTCAGAAGATAAATATTCTTTGATAACTTTCCAGCGAGTTTATTTATATGGGGCTCCCATGTTAGTTTTGAGTCCAGTCTGACTCCAAGAAAGTCGACTGTTTCATTTTTGCAGGCAGTCTGTTTAAGAGTAAACACTAAGCTTTGACTCTTGTTTTCGTTTAGGCATATTCTATTTGCAATGAACCACCTTCGCAGATCTTCATGGTTTTGCGTTGCCAGTGCCGTCAAGTCACTTAAGCATTTGCCTTTATTGAAATTTGTAGTATCGTCAACGAATAAGAGAAAGTTTGTGATTGAACAATTCGGTAGATCGTTTATGTATATCAAAAATAGAATTGGTCCCAGTACCGAACCCTGAGGAACTCCCATTGTAATTTTTTTAAAAGAGGAAAGTATATTCTCGAACGAAATACACTGACTTCTGTTTTCCAGATATGATTTCAGCAACAAAAAAGCGCTTTCCGAAAAACCGTATGCTCTTAGTTTATCAAGTAGGATTTTATGCGTTACACAATCAAATGCCTTTGAAAGATCATGGAAATGTGCATTAAGATATTCGTTTTTTTCATAGGCTGCTGTTATGTTATTACACAACTCAATAATTGCCATGGTGGTCGAGCGATTATTTCTAAACCCAAACTGATTAGCGTGAAACAATTCCTTTGATTCAAAAAAACAATTTATCTGTGTTTTTAGAAGTTTTTCAAACACTTTACCCATAATAGGTAAAATGGATATGGGACGATAATTACTTGGGTCACCCCTATCACCCTTCTTGTATACTGGAACAACTCTCGCTATTTTCAAGGTTTCGGGAAATATACACTTGTTTATACATAAATTCAAAAGATCGGTGAAAGGAACCAAAATCTCATCAATAATAGATTTTATAATTTTTGAGTTACAATTATAAATATCTTTGCTATTACTATTTTTTAGATTACTCACAACATCCCTAACTTCACTATATGATATTTCTTTAAAGCAAAATTGCTCGGATTTTATAGTTCTAACATTCCCTCTTAAATAATCGATTGGATCGATATTTGACGAAGGCAACCCGCCAGTAATCGACTGTGCAAAGTTTGCAAAATATTCATTCAGCTTTTCATGCGAAGGCATATCTTGTGTATTAACAGCCATACCTCGATTTGAGTTAATCAACCTCCACGCAGCAGCCGAACCGTTAACCGCCCCCTCCAAATACCTATCATTGGCCGTTCTTTTGGCCAGCTTTATCTTGTTATTATAATACTTTTTAAATTTTTTTAAAGTTTCTTTAGAAGTTAAACCTCTGATTTGCAAATCCGATAGAAAATGTAATCTTTCTCTAAGCATCTTAAGTTCATCATTGAACCAGACAATGTTGTTCTTTTTATTAGGAAATGAAGATTGATTTCTCTCTTTAAAGCATGTTTCAATACCACTTTTGATTATATCATTAAACCTGGTGAACTTGACATTTGCACTAACGTCCTCGCTATCGACAAAGGACCAATCGGATGCATGCAAACACTCACGAAGGAGTGTCAGACCGCACTGCGTTATTGGGACAAACCTGGCAACCTTTTTCACATCTGCTGACTTGTTATCTGATCTAACATTTACTATCAGACCAAAGTGATCCGATAGACCAAAATTTACTACGTTAACTTCAACCTCGCACAAATTCGAAAACACATTATCAAGACATGAATCATTTCTGGTATTTTGAAAGTTCTTTTGGATTAAACCAAACGAAGTGAAAAGGTTTACTATATCTAAAGACTTACTATCGTAAGTATTAAAGTGAACATTAAAGTCTCCCACAACCACAATGCCATGCCCAACACACCTAAGCAAAACCTGCTCTATTTTATTTAAAAAAGTGTAGAAGTCACCCAAGGGTGATCTGTATAGAACGACAAAGCATACATCGCCCCAGACAAACCCACACACCTCACAATGTAGATCCTCGCATAAGCATTTTAAATTTAACATCCTCACAGAATGGCCCGCTTCAGAAAAAGTACATACTCCCCCATGTAGCCTCTGAGTTCTACAATATTGTGTAACTAAGCGGAAACCCTCAATTTTAGTTGCCTCCAGTTCAGTTTCTGACATCCAGTGTTCAGCTAAAAATAAAAATTTAAAGTTTTTATCAATAATTTGAGATTCAAGTTCTAGCACTTTGTTTTTAAGACATTGTATATTAGAAAAAAAGATTGTTACTTGACCATCTTCTCGTCTTGACCGTCTTGAAAATTTTGATTCTGTTTTTGAGATTCTTCTTGTACGTTTCTTCTGTTCCAGAAATATCTTGAGAATCTTACATTTCTTGGCCAGAAATCTATGTTAAACATTTCATTTTTTAGTGCGAAGTCGGCCCCCACTCGAAAGCATTTATTTTTTCTTTGTAAAGGCAATTCTTCAACATGGAATTCCCTCTCGCTCATGTTTGCTTTATTTTTTAGGTATTTCTTAATGCCATCCTCTGTTACGTTAGATGATACTCTTGATAGGAAAATCCAGATTTTCTTCGGTACGCCGGTGAAATCACTACAGTTCGATTCTGCATCCCCAACTTCAATTGGTTTGGACCTCCTTTTCCTACTTTTTGGCAAAGAGAAACCTTCCACGTCTACCTCCGCTTTGTCTTCTGTCTCTTTCCGTTGTCTATGACGTTGGAAGCCAGCACTATGTTGAATTTTAGTTTTATATTGCAAGTTTACACCCTTGTTTTGGCCAGATTGATGTTGATTTGACCCCTCCATCAACACGACTTTATTTACAGTTTCTACCGGAGAACATCGGCCATCTGTAGGAGTTACATTATTCTGCGTTGTTAGGTTTTTTACACCGTTTTTTGTGTTTTGAAGATTACGAGCCACTACTGCATTGTAACCAATTTTAGTATTTGAATTTACATTAGCCTGGTTCTGTACGCTTAAACCATCGATATCTGCAATATTCAACTTTAGTTTATGTCTACTTTCACTTCCATTTCTGGTTTGTGTTTCTACTGAATTTCCTGCGTTATTCTCAACTTCGCCATCACACATTTCTAATCCACATAACGTTGACAATCCTACATGAGCCGTATCATATCTTGCTGCATCCATAAAAAACTTTAACTTCTCTTTTAGTAGCTCATTGCTGTCCCTCAGAAGAGAGTTGTTTTCTTCCAGAATTTTGTTCTTACTTCTCACTTCCTGTACGATTTCTCTTAGATAGCTAATTTCCAACTCCATGCTATTTTTTTGTTGGTTTGGGGTTAACTTAAGGTCATCTCTAACCTCACATTCGTGTACACAGTTTGAACTTCTTAGAGAAGCAGGCTTAATACATCCCGGGTGGAACGTCTTATTGCATTTAAGGCAGACAACCTTATCACGCACAATAGGTCGATTACAGTGATTACAAACCACTTCAACACCACTTGCATTTACGACGCCTAAATTACGATTCTTTTCATCGTCCGCCATACTGCCAACTATAAGAAGCATTAACAAAAATCCGTTAAAATTTACTGGTTTTTCAAAATATAAATTATTCATCACTTACCGAAAAAATTTTTTTAACAAAATTCGTTAACAAAAAAACTTAGATTTTTATTACATCATTCACAATGTACTAAATCATACTTTATTTTTTTAATACACATATTGTCATCTCACAAATGATTTTTTAAATATCGTTACTGGGGCGTATTTCACACCGGGGCGTTTTTCATTACTATACCCTAATATACTGGTTTATAGACCATCACCAAGGCACAGCTTTAAATTATAAAAGTACAGAAAGATATCTCTTTATAAATACCATTTCAATATTTTTTGGGTTTTCTAAAATATTGATATAGTTAATATCGAGCTACACTATACTTAAATCACGTATATCAAACGACTATCTTTATCAGCAAGATAAAGCAAGATCTCCTACCTGGGCCCCATCACCCAAAGAATTTACCGACTGCTAAATAAGTTCGGAATACAAACCTCCGTGAAGAGCGTGAACACGGTAAAAGGGGCGTCCATTAATTACGTGAGGCGAATTTGAAGATTTTTAGACCCCTCCTCCCCCCATGGTGAGATGTCGTGAGATTTGGCTTGACCCCCTCCCTCCCCTCGTAATCTCACGTGAGATATTTTAAAATGTGAATTTTTAGTGTAAATACATTAATATGTGCTTGATTACGTAGGATTTATTTAAAAAAGCATAATTTGCTTAATTATTTTTATTTAAGACTAGTTAAGGCAAAAAAATTATGTGATATTTGACGAGACCCCCCCTCTCCCCCACGTGAGATTGAGTGAGATTTTGCTCGAACCCCTCCCCCCCCTAAAATCCTCACGTAATTAATGGACGCTCTCAAAGCAATCAATCCTCAACAACAAGGACAAAACGAACATCTTAGAAAAGAGCGGAGTATATGCTGTAAAATGCAACGATTGCAACGCCAAATACATTGGGCAGACAGGGAGAAATCTAAAAACTAGGTTAGTAGAATACAAAAATAAAAACAAATTTTCGGCTGTGTCACAACACCTATTGAATACCGGACACTCGAGGTCCCAAAATAATATTAATCTGCTGCATAATTGCGAAAAAGGAAATAAGCTCGACCTCCTGGAATACTTAAAAATCAGACGAACACAGAAAGACCGTGATACAGAATTACTAAACGAACAAGAAAATCTTGGCTACATTCCAGTGTTTGATGTGTTTTAATTGTGAATTGTTAAACTGTGATAGGCTTATCAATGTGAGGTTATTTCCCACATACACATGATTTATTGTTGACGTTTAAAATATATTTTTCAGATTTTAATAGTTATCTAAATGGTTAATTGTTGTTTTATTGTAAGATTTATGAGGGTAGGCTAATTGTTATTAACTGCGGCTCAGTATGCTAATTAAACATTTTCTTGTAGAAAACGCTGATGAAGGCTTACAGCCGAAACTAGTTCGTTGAATAGTAATAAATTTCTTGAGGTAAAGTGTACCTGTGTATTATTTATTGATTAATAACCTCAAGGGGTAACTTCTTAATACTATATTTATAAATAAAAATTTTGTTCAAAACAGAGTTTCATAATTTAATGTTGGGTTGTGAGGATGATATAAAAATAAAAATAATAATACAATTTCTCTTACCGGGTGTCCGGCCTCAACGGTGAACTGATGAACATTTTTTCTGATTACTCGCTAATTCAGCGTACAAAAAAAATAATGGTAAGTACCAATCGAAAGATAAAATTATTTCGCATCAAATGATTCAAAAAATAAGAGCAAAACTGAAATTTTTACTTTAAAATACCAATTTGATGTTTCAAATTTTTAATTTTTCGAAAATTAGATTCCGAAATCTTTTCTGGACCTCAAAACTTATTAATTGTTCATTTTTGTTAAAAAAAAATTGCAAAAAAATATATCATAAAGTAAAAATAGTATATCAATATCGGCTGTGAATTGATAAACTAAAGAGGAAAACGAAAAATTTTCTAGAACCATCAGTCGTAGGAACTGATCTATATTAGATAGATACAACTACGATACAACCTTTATTAATCATTGTCCATCCAATGTTTTTATTGACGCAAAACAAGCAGCACCATCTTTCGTTTCAAGTTGCAAAAGCATTATTTCTCCACTGTGTATGACCAAATACTATAGATCTATGGTATGACACTATAGTGCCGTCCATTGCAAGCAGTAAAAGTAATATATGTTAATATTCTACTATTTATATTTTGTTTCTAGACAAAATAATATCTACTTGGTGAAAATTAGAAAGAAAGAGATGATTATTAGAAAGACATGTTAATATAATATTAAAATATATTAATTTGCGCTCTATTCGTATAGGTAAAATAATATAGTACCGAGTAACCGACCGAAAAAAAACTTATTAAATTGATACCTTTCTCATTCTTATCGTTTGTAATGAAGCAGGAATTTAAAAATAATCAATTTCGCATGTTATTTCCCTATGATCGGGTATAGCGTCGGCCACCCGGTATATATAAAAATAATATAACATACTAATATAGAAAAATAGTAAGAAATGTAAACAATTACTTAAAAAAAAGTCCCAGAATTATTGGTATCATCCTATACATATTTCTTTTGATAAAAAATTTTTTACAATTTTTTTTACAAAATAAACGAATAAAATTTGAGATGGCCATATTATGAAATAAACTTACTTAAATTTTTTTTATTAGGTCGGCTGACAATTTTATTTCAATAATCAGCATTTTCTCTTTAGTAAATAGAATTTTTCGAATCAACCAAACATCAATTTGTTTATGTTTAAACATTTATTAATTTAAAATCAAATTACGCATGTTTGAATGTAGGGCACGTTATGGCAATGAACATTATCAAGTTTGTTTGAATTCAATTTGTACCCATATAAGGAAGTATTGATCAGAAATCGTTGCATTCAAAAGTATGGTATCAAAAATTAATTTATTCGATTAAAATAATCGTATATTATAATTTAAATCACAACTAGCAATTTCAAAATTAAAAAATTTGAAATAGAACAGAATATTTTCAACATTCAAGTGTGGCGGTAAATATTTCAAACTGTCATTGGTTTACTTTTAGGTCACCAAGGTGTGGTTGGTAGCGTTTTGACATTCGTAAAGTGTGAATCATTTTTGATATCAACAACTGTCGGTGACTGTAAAATTCACTTTCATTTTTATTCTATTTTTGTGTTGTCCATAAATTCAACTCAAAGTAAGTAAACCTCAATTAACATGTTGGTTATTTTTGTAATATTCGTTACATACACAAAAGAAAAGTTCCACATTAATTTCCTTATGTTTGCAGAAATGTCTTCACGTAAAACCGTAAATCGTCGTGGTACGACAAAGAAACGCGCCCAAAGAGCAACTTCAAATGTATTTGCTATGTTCGATCAAGCTCAAATAGCAGAATTCAAGGAAGCCTTTAATATGATTGATCAAAATCACGATGGTTTTATCGACAAAGAAGATCTTCACGATATGTTGGCTTCTTTAGGTAACAAAATTAACTAACAAAGTTTCACTTAGTTAACTAAATTATCATCATCTCTAGGTAAAAATCCAGCCGATGAATATTTAGATTCAATGATGAACGAAGCACCCGGTCCCATTAATTTTACCATGTTTTTAACTTTGTTTGGCGAACGTTTGCAAGGTACTGATCCAGAAGACGTAATCAAAAACGCTTTTGGATGTTTCGATGAAGAAAATATGGGCGTTATTAACGAAGAGCGTCTTAGAGAATTACTGACTTCAATGGGCGATCGTTTTACTGATGATGAAGTTGATGAAATGTACAGGGAAGCCCCCATAAAGACTGGACTCTTTGATTATGTAGAATTTACACGCATTTTAAAGCACGGAGCTAAAGATGAACAATAAGTACTACGATATGGATGATTCTGTTTTTTACATTTTATATGAAATATTTAAAGTATACTGAAGTTAGCAAAAATCTTGTTAGTATTATAATTAATAATTATTGTATTTAATTTGGGACTCTACTGTATTATTATAATTTTATAGGATATAATAAAAAAAATTATTTCACAAAATGCACTTTAAAAGCGTTGACCTCAATTTTTAATTTGGTAATGCAGATGCCTGTAATAGGTCGGAAACATTAGCGCCGATACTTGGAGAAGTCGCCGTATGATTGTTTACATTTAGCGACATAAACATATGATTCAAACGTCAAATAGCACGTGTTGTTGAATATGAATAATTAAGAGATTACTCGTTTGCATGACACTTGGATATAAAATAAATGGCGAAAGTATTTGGCGCCGATTTAAAAGCGATCAACAAGTGGCGGGCGCCGCGACGACAGCGCCGCTATTTTCGACGTTGGCCGCGCCACGACGCGTCCCTCCACCTGTTTTCGTTGCTTGCATTCCTTAACAGCGACGGCTTCGTTTGACAACGAAGTTATTGTAAAATTGTTTTGATTTGTTCATTTTTGCAATTATTTGGAAAATTTAATTTTGTGTGTGTATGTGTGCGTAGATTTATGATTTTACTTGTTTTACTTTGTGAGGTGAGCTTTTGTTATTTTATTTTTATTTACATGGGTGACGTAGAGCAACGGTCGGCTGGAAGGGTCATCATCGGGCGCCACGGGCGTCTATTCTAAACGATCTCGTTCATTTTTTATTCGTAACGAATCACGTGGTTTTATAAAATAACAAGATAACAACGAACTTAACCTGCAAATTTTTTATTACAATCTACAGGTAGTTTTAACAAATTGCAATTTTAGGGTGGCAAAAACGTTATATTTTTTAAATTAAAAATAAAAATTGCAAGAAGATCCCAAGCATTGACATTTTTGTTAGTAAAAATTTACAATAAAAATGAAATCTTTAGTATTCTAATTTATTACCAAAAGGGCTCCAAATTTGTTGACAATTCTACTTTCTATTTCAGTTCGAACGACGATTCTACGACAACGCCCAATATTTTTCTAAAAACATCACTGGCTAACGTTTAAGTGTAAGTTTTTCTTTTGTTTATTTTATTATTTATTTTGGAAACTTGTTGACATTATGACGCTAGATTTCTACTTACAATTTCGAACAATTGTACTTGTAGAACGTAGATGGCGCAACAGTACATTTTATGAATATTTTACAAACTTCGCAAGTAACGAAATTTTAAATTTCAAGTTTTTTTTTAAATAATACTCAAAATTTAAATTTATTTTGAAGAATTAGCAGGTAGGTTAAAAAGTTTTTTATGCTAAAATATTAAAAGTTATGTTATTTATATTATGACACACGCCATGATTTATTGTTCAGCATGAAAGAAAACGAATAAGAATATTTGCACATGACGTTTCGTCACGTACGCTGTGCCACCCTATTATTTTCGGATAACTTTTTTTCATACATATGCTCTTCGGCAAGAGCTTATTTATCTTAAAGTTAAAAATTTAAGGAAATCAATGACGAAATGTCATAACAGTTTTGTTTTATTGAAAATATTATTGTGGGTGGCGAATTATCTGCGACTGCGATAAAAAAAACTTAATGTGATTTTATAACTGATTCATATGACTTATGAAAAAGGCTGCGAAGAGGTAACAAACAATTATCTTAATTCAACTAGTGCAGGGAACGTGCTTGATATCCGGCCCGCCTCAATTCATTTTGAGAAATCAAATCAAACAAAATAATCACACAAAATAATAATCAGATATTTGATTTACCGACTAAAAGTAGTTGTCAAAACACAACAAAAAGTAATCTTAATCTGATGAACTAGCTATAGATCTTGGCCCTCGAGGCTTTTTGGAGCAATCAAGTTTGGAGACCTCTGAACTAGAGTGTCAGATTTTACATAATATTTAAAAAAATCCACCTAAATAAGGTGCAACATAGGTAGAAACATTAAGAAAGTCAAGTGTCAAGTTGACATTTTGCAAGATGACAGAACAGTGGTAGAACAAATTGATATTTGAATGACAACAGGAGGATATAATATAGATTGGGTGAAACAGTTCAAAAATGTTCAACTACTACATATTTCCGTAATAATGACTTACCGTCGCACATTTCATCACCCATGTAGCGGTCTTATCTCAAGTTAAATGGTGCAACAGATAGAATTAGTACATATATAGGTATATCAGTTCGTCCTCGGTGGCTATTTGGTCTGTGTTCACAGAGCACAAGTTATTAGTCCAGTCAATGAAGGAAAAATATGGGAAATAATTCGTGTAGTCGCAAATTTTTGTACATTGGTAGGGGAGAGTGTCATGAACAACATACTAAAAGCCCTGACCGATGGGGGGTGAGCGTTGGGGCGGGGAGGGGGGTAGACGTCACTTTTTCACGTTTTTCTTGAATAACTCGAAAACCGCGGCTTTTAGAAAAAAAGTGTCTATATACAACATTAAACTACATAAAATTTCCTACAAAAAAGGTGTTTATCAATTTTTCTTTAAGTTAAATAGTTTGCGAGGCACAGGAGGTGGAAAAATCGAGGATTATTAAAATTGCCAGCTCGGTTTAGAACATAATGAACCAGCGCTGACTGTGCTTGTGTTTATATATAGTTGAGTTATTTGCAGTTATTAATGCCCGATTTCTTCTCCTTGTTATCTATTGGATAACAAATCTGCCCGACAAATTAATCAAGGAACCAATCGATAACCACAATTAAAATTTTAAAAACATTAAAATTTGATTTATTACTTAATTAATTTGTCGGTCGGATTTAAGTAAAGACGGGAAAGCTGAATGTTTTAGGGACAGAAACACGGTGTTGTTCGTGAGTCTTGCAGAAAAGAGTACACCAGACCTGAATCAATTATAAAGTTTTTCAGAGAAACTCTTGCAGAGCTAGAACCTTCAGCGTCGCACGGTGCTCCACGATAGCGTTCAGCTGAACTGAAATTTGATTTTAAATCGAAAAAACGAATTGTCTGTTTTGTGGTGAAGCTATTGACGATAAATTTCATAACAAACGGAAGGAAAACTCCATAATATGCGGCGAAAGGTTTACAATGTTCGATCCTTCAGTTGTGACAATACAATTTCAGCACAGGAGAGGAAGGATAAATGGGGATACACCATCCTAAGACGTATCTGGTCAATTGATTGCTGCAGATGCAATCTATCAAGAGGATTGCTATAATTTTACATCAATGGAGGAGATATTTAATTACAAAGAAGGAAATGACGACTTCCAGTTCTCCTTGGACAAGTTGTTGAAACAAGTTTCGGGAAGAATACCTCATTAAAAACAATTAAAGGGAAGCTGAGAGAAAAGTATGGGGACCGCATTGTTTTTTTAAATTTTGTTTTCAGCTATTGGGGTATTCCCCGTTTTTCTATATTTTCAAAGTAACTCAAAAAGTTGCTGCTAAACTTGATGTGCCGTCGGGCAATTAACATTTCTTGTTATAATAATACCGTATAAGAAATAAATAAGTTTCTCGAATTCTAATTTTCTTTAGCCGAACGTTTTAATTTTCTTTTAATTTCTTTCAATTTTGCTTAAAAATTCAAATTTACCGGTTTTTCCTGGCAAAATTTGTAAAATTATAAATTCCCTATCTTCTCCAAGTATTCTAAAAGAGTGGAAATTCTGCGATATGTACTGGAGGGTGTTCCACACCCCCCAGACCCCCCGGTTTACAATTTTGACTATATTTTTATATTATTTTTATAATTAACTTTTAAAGTAACACAGAAAGTTGCTGCTAAACTCCGTAGGCAGTAAGGTAATTAAATGAATTAAAATAAATATTTATTCATTATATACGACTGAGGATCGGAAATAACCGTGAAATAACGTTATATCGCATTATGAATTTTTCATAATTTCAAATATCTTTAATCCAGACCTGTAATGTGATAATTATGTCTTTTTTTAAATAATTGAATTTCTACTTATTTTATTATTCTTATTTTTTAAATTTATCGAATCGAAAATCAAATTTTCCAACAATATCCTTATAAACTTAACTTAGGTCCAGTTTTTCAATTGAAAGTTAAACCAAGTTCCAGGATTAACCTACGTTTATGACTATCTGATTGGTCAGATATTTATAATTATTTGTCAATTATTGTTACATTATTTCTGCTTCAACATTGTAGTTCATTTTATTATTTGTCTTTTTATCTAATTCTCTTTATCAATAAAATTTATAATTCTCGAATGTTTGCATAAAGTTTTTCATGAAAGTCTCTCATACTCATAGACTGTAGAAACATAAATGAAAATTCCCAAACTTAAAACCAAAATCGAGTGTTGTGCGTTGCCCTATTTTACAAAATGGCTTCCGCGTGGTAAAATATCCTAAGTTTTAATATTCCATCATCAACTTCGGCAATATCTATAGTTTTTGTAACATCTCCTTGGGCTCGCTTGGTATTTCAAACAGACTACAATTTATGTAGTATATAAACTAATAGCGATTATATTTCTCGGTAATTTCAAATAACTTAAAATTGTATATCAAGCGCTAAATGCAAATTACGTTTGTATCGTTACAAAGGAAAATACAAATTAATTTCTTTTTCTCAGTACGGCATATTTTGTATGTAGTCGTACAAAGCGCTCATCTTTAGGAGCTACTTAAAAGCTACAGAATAAATTAAAAATGTCAATGACATAGGAAGCTAATTCACTGACAGCTTTTCTATATAACAGAAGATCAACCTCAGATCAGAGTTAAATCAGGGTTAACTTTGACTTTGAGCACTCTGAATTGATCCTGGGATAGCTCTTATACCCGAGTTTTATACAACTGGCTCATGGCCCATAGTCATACGAAAGCTGCGAAATCAATTTGTATTTTTCTTAAGAATGAATTTATATGCGAAGAAGTACAAGCATCAAATAATTTAGGAGTTAAAAGCATAAACAAATCTGTGTGAAACTTATAATCTTGGTCTAAGGATAACCTACCTTTATAAAATATTCAGTATCCTAGTTACAACTCGCCCATTCGAGTGCAAAGAAAAAGCGAGAATGGATTGAACGATTATTTATTAAGAGCCAGTTTTATAATAATCCTGTTCTGGCTCTAACAGTTTTTAGTAAATCAACTACCTCCCTATTTGAACCTTAAAAAATCTACTAATATTTGTTAAAATTTGAAAAAAATACCGAAATTTTTATGAAAATATACAAATTTACCCCTCATTTAGTCCCTCCGTGGATCCTTCTGGATCTGCCCTTGTAGTAGACCCAGTAATAAGTACTTTTATCATTATGACTTTGGTACAATTCATATGCAACTCAATTGATGTAGTATGGATTTGGAACTCGTCCGATGTGCAAATCGTTACGGGTAGAAGATCTTTACCGGTGCACACTTGGTGCACAGTAGGGCAGAAGAACTAAAACCTGCACTTAAATCAAATACTATTTGATTGAATTTCTAAGTTGAATATATATTTTCAGGCATATTAGGAGAATTTTAAAAAATTGATAGATATAATTTTTTTGCATTTCTTAAGCGAGAAACAGCTTATTTGGTCGAACTGCCAAGTTATTCTCATCAGCAACAAAATTTAGAAATACTTTTTTGACTGTCGATGAAAATATTTCATTAAGCTATTATACGATCTAAATTTTTTTATCGAAAAAAAGCCTACAAAATTTTTTATAATTATTTCTAAAAATTTAGTTCGAATATTTTTTCTTGTTTCTTATTTTTTATTTTTTGTTTTTCCTGTTTTTCGTTTACATTATATTATAATTTATATTTTTTTGGATCACCCTCGCTACCTAAGATAAACAAAATTGTATCTAGTGAAGCATTGGCAAAATTATCATCCGCGACTGTTTTCTTAGACTCAATACCCATTACAATAAAAAATCCAAGTTTAGAACATAAGCAAAATGCTCGAAAACCAATTGAGCTTCAGATTTTAATAATCTTGTTTCCGTAACATATACTTTTATAAATTACATGCGACGTTATAGAGAAGAACCTCTAAATACCATTTTATTTTTTCATTTAAATCCAGATTTTAGCTCTTCTGTCCCATGTTCGGAGGTTTGATATATTTTTTGGTTGGTACAAAAAGTCAACCAATCACAGTGTTTTTTTTCGGTTGGTAAAAGGCTACCAGAAAATGACACTCTGCAAAGTAGCAGTAGCGTCCTGAAATTTTATATTTATGATGAGATGATTACGCTAAGGATGTTTGTACGTATGTTTTTTATTTATTTTAATTATTCTCAACCTTTCCTCCTATACAAATTTATTTGTTAGTATGCAAATATTTATAATGCTTATTCGATTTTTTTGCAATTTTAAGATAATTATATTTTTCTAAAATGGTAAAAAGCTGCTTGTGTAAATTTAAACTTGAAAATATGTTTATTTTACATTTACATTTTCTTCATATGCAAGGATTTAAAGCAGCAATAAAATATTTTTACTTTGGACTCCCTATAGCTTCACAATAAAATTTAATAAATAATACTCGATACATCTTGAATAAGCAATATAATGTAGATATATTATTTTATATAGTACATATATAGGAGAAGTCGATTATTCAATAATTTATTTTATAAGCTTTCGACAACCGTTATTACGTTCTTCGTTTGAACATATTAACTGAGGAAAGCGCTTAAACACATAAAAAATACACTATTATTATCTAAGTAAATTAATTTTGATTTTAAATTATATTTTTATTTAGTTTTTTTAGCTTGTTTATTTTTAATTCAATAATAATCTCTTAAATATTTATTCTCTAAGTATTTTTTTGCTAGAAGATTAATTTGGTAATACTTATTATTAGAAATATCTATAATAAAAGATTTAATAAGAAATTACAATAATAGATGATATAATTTTAATATCAGATTTTCAATTACCTACCACAAATTCAAGTGCTGAGATATAAATGTTATATTCATAAATTAAATCATGACTTCTATGTAATTAAAAATTATTACCATATTAATTAATGTTTAACTACTCTTGCATTGTTAAGTATATTTTATTATTGTTTTCAAATTGATTTATTTTATCATTATTGAATTTATAGCTTTTTACGAATATGCTCCGAGTTTTATGTTTAATAACAATTTAAAACGTCGAGGCAGGTTTTATTTAAGGGGGAACAGTTTCCAATATTTTTGATATGTTGGAAAACGTATCATTTCGTGTAGGGGAAACTTAATATCGTAAAGATGGGCTCGTTTAAGCATTTAGAAAGTTGAAAGTTGCAAGCACGGCCAAGGAAATTATTTATTTGTAGGTTTTTTACATTTAAATAGAAAATTTAATAAAATCTAGTATACTATTTAGTTACTTAATGAATTTTCTAAAAACTTTTTAGTTTTATCAAATTCTACTTCTGCAGTGGGTGGTTGGTTTGATGCATGATGTAATAGGGCATCTTGTTTTTCTATTTGCAAAGATGGTACCTACTTCCAAAGAGTTTTTGGTTTTAAATTTTATTATTAGATTACATACATACATAAGGTAATGTAATTTTCAAATGTACTAATTTTTGTTAATAAATGACTTAATATCTGCACGACATTGAAAGCATTTTAACTTTTTAATCTTGTTATATTGAACTTGATGTGTTTTGACGTTAAAACATATAAAACATTTATTTATTAATGAAATTTTTGTGGGGGAGAATGAAAGTGATTTTAAGGCTGTTGAAACTTGAAACTCAAACCATTTCAAATACCTACAAATTTTTGTATTTAACTTCTTTCATTTTAAATATCTTTGTTGTGTTAATGTATTGTAAATATATTACTTTTTTCGTTCAACATCATTTGTAACAAATTTCCTCAGGTGTGTTTTAATTTATGACAACGCAACTTAACGATAAGAACATGTACGTTGGATTCAAACAATTGTGCTTTAGTGAGTCACTATTTAAATTACAAAAATACAATACGCAATAAGTTTAACTGTATTACACATTATATAAACATAAATGAACTGTGTAATTAAATAATAATCTAATTTAAGTTGACAACAATTAGTCAATTGGACAAGGTATAGAAATAGCGGTCTGAAAATTGCGATAAGGCTGTTGTATACAATACATTTAAATTTTAAACGAATCTCGCCGGTTACTGCTAGAAATATTCACAAATTGTATTTGCCGATATAAAATTATGTATTCGTGTATGCAGAGGGACGTTTAAGCGTGTATAAAATTGGTTAGATATGAATAATAGAGAATCTTTGATTGATTTTTGCGGGACACCTTTATTAATATTTTAAAATAGTGTATTATCCAGTTAAAATTTAATAATTATTTGAATACACAAAAAGTTTACGTATATATGCAGCGAATCGTCGAATAAAATATGTTTAAAACTTTTCCTTCATGTTAAATTATTACAGTTTGTATGCATTATTTACTATATGGACTGCAACCATTCATTTATTTAGTAGCTAGTCCAATGTACTATTTCTATCGTTCTTGCATTAAAGCCTGTGATTATTCTTTAAAAAAAGGAATATACGTCTGTTCATTTTTGTATGCAATATTAAACTGTTGTAAATGATACGCCTACGTTACGTTACATGTTACACCTTAAAACTTTACTTTGGGTTTAAGTAAGAAAACATAATTTCTAAAGGTTAAAATAGTAGTGTAATAGTAATAAATTATTAAACAAGAAGAATAGAATTAAATTTTAAAAATAAATAAGTAAAAATAGTTAATTCAAAAACGCTTGAGAAGTTCCTAACAATTAATTACTTTAATAAAATTATAATTGATAAAGTAATTTAAGAATAAATTGTTTTGATATTTAAAATTAAATTCAATATTGCACAGTCGGAACGCTAAACAGGTTTTAATTATTGGAATGGTTTAAATGTTATAATGTAGAACATGTCGAATATCAAACCTTGTTTAAGGTAGCAAAATTAAAAATTTTCAATTTGTAAATTATTTTATTGAATTTATTATTTGTAGTTTTTTTTGTGTTTGCGTGGCGACTTGATCAAATTTCAACAATTTCAGGGGTTTGCTAAAACTGAAATATCTTAGCCCCCATTTATTCTATCAACATGCGGTTAAAAGAAATTTGTTTAAAAAGAAACAGATTGCAATATTGATCCGTAGACATGTGCACACAAATACAATTCTAAAGGGTAAAATTAAACTTACAATTTTTTTTTTTCAAAACTTGAAATATTTTTCACATTTTAGAGAAGTTTTGCAGGAAGGAAAAATGGTAAACTTTTCAGAACAAATTTTTCAAACTTTCCGATAAAAATACAAAAATGAATTTAATTTAAAAAAATTCTCAAATATTTATTCAGAAATTTTACCCTTTAAAGCTGTATTAGGTAGACTGATTATAGGTTAATGCAAAATTGTGCAGAAAATTGTTGCGGAATTGTGTAGTCTACTAAAGTTTCTACAATATTGTTTTCAGGGAGAAATTTCTAAGAATCAATCTTGTAGCTATTTTTTTTTAAATAAATTGCTTTCAGCTCCATGTTGATATAAAAAAATAGGAGCTAAGATATTTCAGTTTCTTCTCATTTATATTATTTTGATAAGTAAGGAATGTAGTAACTCAACTTACTTTAGTAAGTAATGCTACTTTGAAGCTTTGATATTGTTTTTCTAAAAGAGTATACTAAATTTTTGGATATTGACATAACATAATAATGGATTAGGTAGCAGTATTTTAGTATAACATTCTTTGATTTTGGCTTGGCTTTTAAACCTGAACTTGAAAAGTAGAAGTTATTCGTATTATAGCTACATTTTTTTGTTTCGATATCATGATCATCATTCAAATAAAGATACAGAGATACCTGTTTTCTACATTTAGTATACATTGGTATACATGCAAAGAAAAATAATTTTATTAGTGCTCATCCTGCTTTGTAATTGAAACGGAAATGTTGCAAACTAGTTTTTCTGTAATATTAAAACAACTGTTTGAACTAATTTGCTGAAACACCTCATAATGTTTATCAGCGAATTTGATATGTGAAATGGCAAATAAAATATTAAACAATAGACACGCATTTACATATAATTCACTTTAATACTAAAATAGCTAGTGTGAATATTTTAACCCTACAAATGCTAATTTATACATGAAAATTAAAATTTTCTGGAACTCAAGTTGTAATTTCCGTTACTACTTAAAGTCAATATAAAAAATTTAATAAAAGATAATTCAACCTACAATGAAAATGTCAAGTGCTGATGAAATAATTATGTTTATATTGTTAAATTTGCGTTTTGCTTGTTGATACAACAAAATTAATTATATTAAATCATTTGTGATGTTAATTTTCTGTTTTGTCTAAAAGGATTACATTTAAAGTCAATCTGAATGATATTAGTATTATTACCTTTAGACCGGGGTTATTTAGACATTTTGTGTTGTTTTAAAATTTCTTTTTTATTTATAATAAACCACTTACTAGGACCAAAAAACACATAATTTTACATAATATTATTTAAATTTAAAATTTCATACAAAATATAAAATACACTGACATAAGTATATTCATAAATGTTTTGAATACTACCATTACAGTGTATTATTTATTAGCTTCTAATTAAAATAATATTTTTATTCCAAAATATGTGTCAATCGATTACAGAAAATTATAATAAAATATACTGCTGGTAGTTCAAAATCAAAACTTTTACTTGCGATGCCAGCATTTAAAAATATCTAACTGATAGGTACATGGTTAGCAACATTAGTTTTGCGTTGCTTTGCTTCAAGTAGTCTAAATGTTACCCTGCATTACAACATCCAATCGTCAAATTTGACAAAGCTGCTTTCGTTCTAATGCTGTAAGTTCATTATGAATCTATAAAATACCCAAAGTTTATGAGGAGAACCTCTCAAGTGTAACTCTAGAGTCTAGAATCTAAAAAATAGATCGAATAATTGGTTTTTTGAGCAACCGTTTCTGAGAAAATTATAATACTTCAGCTAGTTTATGCAACAATAATTCAAAAATCTTTTAGCTGATAAGATGGTAACTCGTCCGCAAGTGGTTAGGAAGGTCCCAGGTTCGATTTCTTGTAAAAATATTTGCTTTTTTCAGATATTTTTATATCTTTTTGTATACGATACAGATGATACTTTATATTATATTCAGCTACCCTTACAACATGACATACTGCAAGAAAAAAGCTATTACTGCGGGAAAACGAACATGGTTCTTCTAATCCACAGTAAGACGACATTTGGATTTTGATTTCTTAATCTTAAAAACACTTAAGCGTTTGCTTAATTCTAGTGCTTTTCAAACTACCAAAGCTTGTCCTGATTCTAGAGTTGGTTGTTTGGATGCCTAAAAACTACGGGCGGATTAACCTTACGATATTTCAGTTCTGATATTTAACTAATCGTAAATTTAAATTGCTACTTACGATTTTAATTATCTTTTCTTGTTTTTATATTCTAACTAGAATTTTGCACCATATATTTTTTGTAGTCGGATATTATGTTTCGAGCATGGCCCTAGACTAGTGGTTAGAGCGTAGGACTATTCCCGACCAAGTACATCATATGTTTCCGTTGGGAGAGCGCGAGGAAACGGTGTCAACATATAAAGTATAATATGTTCTCTTGACAAACAAGGCTTTTATAACGTCTCATCAATAACTAGCTCCTTATATTATTTGATCGTATAACCAAACTTACTGAAGACTCCTGGTATTTTATAATAAATATTTTGTCGTGCGGTGTAAATTTTATTAACACCTTCAAATATTATTATTTAAGTGACAATCCAATTTATAAAATAAATTAGTTAAAAACGCAAATGAAGATTAATGAAGACATATTAAGATTGCTTAATATGCGTATAACACATGTCAGTATAAGCTCTCCCAGGCTGTTTATTTACGTGCTTAACACAATTTGAACAAAAATTGATTTAAGCGAACGTAACGGGCTTTCTAGGGTTTATTCAGTTAGCCCTGTCTTAATTAAGTCAAATTTTACAAACGCATTTTTTGAATAAATTTTTAATCTTATTTTTGAATTAAGTTATATATTGTTATGGTATGCATAAATTGCGTGTATTTGAAACAATAAAAGCTATCAGCCAATGGGCACCGTTCGTCCGAATATAAATTAGGGTGGCTAAAATAAATAAAGGGGAGTTGAGATCAATAATTTACAACTGTGTAGAGTTTCATATTTGTCTCGCATGTATTGAAATTACGGTTTCGCATTTTTACAAGCCAAAAATTCTCAAGAGATTTTGTTTGATATAAATTTTCTATGATGCAATTAAATTGCCTTTTGGGTGTTGTAAAATTCATTTTATTTGTTATATTTTTATTTACTTGTTTATTATAAGTTTTTTAAGAGTAATGTAAAAAAACTATTTTCATACAAAAGTTTGTTGGGAAATACTTTTCGACCGCACACAACAATTTAAGTTGCTCGTTGTCAAATATTGCTTATTGTAAAAGGAAAGCTATGATAAATAACTTCCAATGTCGATCGTAGACGTAATGGCCGAGAGAAATCACAATTTTCGGACGTCATTATTGAAAATATTATCTGCCAATTTTAATGCAGAACTTTTCTCTTAATTGTATTATAATTAGTTAAGTACGTTTATTTTTCTTAAATTAAATTTCAAGACCCGCATATTTTTATTACCAATTACTGTGAACGATGCACTTTTTGTCTGGTAATTGTAAAATTCTTCAAAATATTTAAGCCGAAGCTGCGGGCGTTGCTAAATTTTATGTCATACAAGAACATTTTAACCATTTGATTAAATATATTGCACAAAACTGCCACTCGTCAGAGCAAGATGTAAAATTTTAAGTGGTAATTATAAAACCACCTGCAATAACTCATTTGAACGAAATGCATAAACATAATTTATTAATATTTGATTCGGCATGTTCTTGTTATAAAAAGATCTAATCTGAAGGAAAATTAATTACTTTCTTAAGCATTCAAAATTGAAATGAATTTGAATTTATTGTTTAGATATACTAAAAGTGCTGTTGGTGATAATTGAAATCCTGAAACAATGCGGAAGATGATTAGCAGACATGCATGGGGTTGCAATTCAATCATGAGTAAGCAAAAATTTGAATAATAAATTTGATGAAAGCTCATTCATTTTTATTCGAATTTTAATTGTTAGTCATGCATTAACTGTTGGAAAGTTGATCAAACTTTACTAAAGATAGTTTTCTCAGTTTTACCATTCGGAAAACCATCTTCGCTCGTCTTGAAATTATTTCAAAAGTTGTAGGTACCTGCTTCCTATTTACGTTACGCTTTGCTTCTTCATGTTATTTGAACTAATCAAATTATCTTATTGGAAAAATTCAAATTGCAAATGCACAGTGCGAATCTGATTGTTCATTTTATTTCACTGATGATCTCATTCATTGTGTGTATTTAAATTAAAGCTGCAGCATATGTTTTTAGTCGTTCGATTTACAATATTTTATAAATTAATGAACGCTTTCGATACACACTATGAGTATTAAAATTTTATTTAATTTATTATCATTAAACACAATGTGTTGGGATGTGGGTACCTACTTTTATTTTAAATTCAAACTTTTAATTATCAAAATAGTTTAATTTGTTGCAAAGTTTTTTTATTTCTTATTGGGTCACCTAAAAATTAGTTGATTGAATAGGTACCGCATCTGCAATTTTCCTGCTAACTGTTCTGTATACATTGGTCACAACTTTTCTTCTTCCGATGTTCCTTCAATATTGGGCATTTTAAAAATATCATTTGCACCAAGAAGAATAGCAATGTGCTCGGCGTAGTTTACACGACATAGCAAAGCTTCTTCAACTAGGCATGCGATATTTACCATTTTGTATTAAATTAGTAGAGCACGAAAGATAAAATTTCAAAGGATATTGTTAGTATATTTGAAATTTCTATTATTATTTGTTAATTTACATATGTTCAGAAGAAATTGAAATCGTTTAGACTTTTTATAACTCTCAAATTTTTTTCCGGAAAATTATGAACAATTTTCAGTTATAAGAAGTATAAGTTTTGCCATTTTACTTTGTAACATGTAAACCTGAGACATAAATATTATTCAGTTGGATATGTACATAATATTACATATGAAGGAAATAATTATGTAGATATAACTTCCCAAAGTTTTTAATTTTTATTGAAACTTTTTTAATATTACTCGTTTTTATAGTAGCAAAAATATTACATTGTTAAACTTTCTTTTCATTGCTATCTGTCTTGAGAATTGCTAATATATTTTAGATGACTGTAATTTATTTTTATGTTTTCAACTAAATTTATGTAAATTTTTTTCTTTTCTACATTTATATTCAACAACCTCATTTCGTTACGTTTGTATTTAATGGTATTCTTGGTATGTATATTTTGAGAGTATATTTTAGCAATATAGATAACCTAATATGTATCTATATCGATGTGGGTACGTATATCATCATTTATAGAACGATCGAAGGGGGCACTCGGTTTAATGTTTTCCTTTAGAAAGTGACTATTTTTATCGGTTTCGAACTTAAAATGTGAATAATTTAAAAGGAGGATTTTATACATTTGTGCATTTCGGTTTTTTTTATTTTATTTGTAATTTTATCGAATTTTTTCTAGTATACCTATATACATATGGTATGTTCGTTCGGTGTGCGTTTAAAATCGCATTAGTTACAAAGACCATGAATAATATTTAGCGATGGCGAGAATTTTAAATGGGTAATAAATTTTTTTATACTTTCTTTAAGTTAGAGGAGAGCAAATCTATTTGGACTCACTTAGTGAAGGTGATTGCTGATAAAGCGCAGCTTTGGTTTTGCACAGATGTATGGAACTGAACATCGGTGCACCCAAGATTTATACTCGTGGACTAACCGCAGGACTACCTGAAGAACATGTCTAGTAAACAATCCGTGCCGTCTGCGAATGCAATCATACGCATGACCGGCAAATATATATTTACGAATTAAATTGACCTTATTTAGTTACGGCCTTAGTTGGTCTGTCGAATTTTAATGGCATTTTGCATTTTTACAGGACCACCTGCAATACCTTTAATCAAATTTCTTGTGACTACTAGGTTTTGATATTCTTATTCATAACATTAAACATAATTTACTTATATAAATCGATTTCTCTGCATATTTTATTACCCTGGCGCACTTTTCTTTCATTTAAAAAATGTTTTTGCTAATGGAGAATAAATTATAAAGTGTTTATCGAATAATCAAATTTTGGATTATTTAAAATTTCTAAATTACTTTTTAATATTGCGAGTTACGTTTTAAGAATAATAATTGAGTATTTAATAGGGAGAAAACAGCAGGATTTCAATTTTTTATTAACAGACAATTTTGAATACGATGATGACAGATGTACTTAGTATACCTATAGTTCATGTTGAATACTATTCATTATTTCACAAATTTTCCGTGTTCTCTAAATTATACGGTAGTATTACACGAATTAAGTTCATTATTTTGATTTAAAATTTATCGAATTTCAAAAAATTTGTTTGACTTTTTAAATTTTTTTAGTGCAGTAATAAGTTATATGAAGTAGATAATGTGGTTCTGTCACCACCTACTTCCATTTTTGAAAACTCCCATGCTACCGCAACAACTGTAGATCGCGGCGGGTGTTAATAGGAAAATAATGAAACTTAAAATGCAAATTACTTGTGATTCTCCCCTAGGCAAGTCATTTCTAAATCAGCATGAGGACACTCTTGGGTTTCCACGTAGTCGCACGTCTGTTCAACTAGAAACCGCCACATTTTATATAGTGCTTTTAAAATTTTAATATCATTATATTTTGAAGGCACGTGTTGCCTAAAATGTATTTATTAAATTTACCTCCATATTTGATTTATATTCAGCTTTTATCATATTAATGCTGTAAATTCTTTTGTGAATTATTTTAAGTGACTTTGGTCATTAATTTTCTGCGATTCTACACACAGAAAAACATATACTTGAATTCAAGTATATATTTTACTCAGCATTATTTACTCGTGTGAACTCTTTTTTTAGTTTCATTGATGAAACGAATTACTTGCTGGGAGTAATAAGATTACTTAGAATATAGTGTTGATTCAATCTACAAAAAAGTTGAACTAAGAATTGAAATATATTTAACTTAATATGAACACTTTTATTTGATTTAAACATTTTGAAAATTTAAAATCAAGTGAAATGGTGTTGTTCTAAACATTTCATGTGTTTAGATTAAGCATTACAAACGGTTAATTCTTGAATATTGTCATTATTTTCAAGTCAACTCTACGTAGAGTTAACTGGAATAATAATATGGTTGCATTGTGCTATTTTTAACTTCTATAAAGGTGCATACTTGTGGTGGCGGGGCGCTATATTGCTGTATAGACAAACATTACGCCATTACAGTTTTATAATTTGCAAAGAGAAGTTTTCTTCAATTTTGGTGTTAATAATTTGTGAATTCTTTGTGTACTTGTCATACTAAAGTTATTACAAACTTGGAATTTACATCATTTCGTGAAGAGGTAGGTATCTACAACCTATATATACGTACAATTTCGACGCGGCCATGGCGCGGCTTAATTAATGTAAATTAATCAGTTTAAAAATCCTAACTGTTACTTTCTTGTGCTCTATTAGTTATCTTTACAATAATAATTATTATTACAAGAAGTACCTACAAATAACATTTTAAAATAGGCTCCCTTGACTTTTGACCTTGATTACAAGCTGTTTAGTGTGGTTTTCTAGTTACATAAAACACTTTGCATTTTCAATGTTGCTCGAAGTCGAGAAGTAGAATTTTTTACGTTGCTAATACCGCATTAACTACTTATAATTTTTAAATTTGTAACTTTTAATTATTTAAATAAACATGTAACCTGCAATTTCATAATCTGACAATTTATTGTATTATAATTTACAGATTCTAAAACTGCAATTTATTAAAGAGATGCTGACATTATTAAATAAACAACATTGGAAGTATAGTAAACAAGATGCTTATTGATGGAATAATAATTATTCATGGTAAGGTGTAATCGAAATAATTTTGTTTATTTTTGTATTATTAAATGTAAATGATTTCAGGATTCTGGAGATATGGAAGTACATAAGGTACTAGGTATGCAGTTACAACAAAAATTCAGATTTAATAAGAAATCAACCTCTTCAACATTATACTATGAGGCGAAAACATCCGTTAAAAATACTAAAATAGAAATTTTCTAATAGATATTTATAATTAAATGAGTTTCAATTTTATTTAAATAATACCTACCTCAAATCCATCCCAAATTTTATTAAATTCTATAGATACTTTCCTCGATTATTATTTTATTTTAGGAACTAGTTTTGACTGTTCGTCTTTTTCAACATGTTCCGTCAATTAATACATTTTAATACATCAATGTATTAATTGACAGAACATGTTGAAAAAGACGAACAGTCAAAACCAGTTTATAAAATAAAGTAATATATAAGGAGAGTGTAGTAGAATTTAATTTAATCCCAAATTAAGTTAATTCAATTATTAGATAAATTCACTTTAAGTAATTTCTTATTTAATTTCACTTTCAAATTATGTTAATCGAAATAATATATACTCGGGTTGAATTCGTATATATTCGTAAGAACTCGATTCATTTCTAGATGTAACTTTTAAAATTACTTGGATATAGTATCAAATAATAAACATATAACTTTTAAATTTACTTGAATATGACCCACGTTAGGTGTTGTTTCTACTATATCAACTTAACTGAAGTAACTCAATGCTTGAATTTACAAGTATTTTATTTACTTACTAGGACCATACGATATGATCACGTATATATAACCGTTTCATAGAGTTAACTGAAGTATATTACACTTCTCTGAACCATTTTTTTTTCTGTGTGTAGTTTGTTTAGTATTTATTATTAGCATATTATCAAATATTCTTCAAATAAGTCGCATAACTTTTCCGCATCTAATTTAATGCGGTTTATATTCAGAGATGATGAAATTTAAAATCCGAATGCTAAATCTTGCAAGCTTAAAAAATAAATTTAAGACATACAACAAGGTAGTGTAGCGGTCAGCATTCTAGCGTTTGAATTTGTGTTATAGATTTTTTTTAAATTTTGATTCATTTATTTTCAGTATTTGTATTTAATTACGATTAAAAATTCATCATTTTTGTGCCGATGAACAAGGTTCATCATATTGACGAAAACTTCATAGATTTTTTTCAGTGTATTATAAGAATTACGTACAAAACTTACTTACTCTTTCACTGCTTCACTCGGTAACCTTTCACCAACCAAAAAAGCCGACTTCTTTTTACCAACCGAAAAATACGTTGAACTTGACATATGATAGGGGGGTTACACGTTACAGTAGCTTTGGTTTAGATTTTCTGTATAATTATTTTTACCCGAACATATACTTTTGTGCAAAATGCTATTTATTAATAATTGTTCGTATTTAAAGTAAACGTACCTACATATATTTCTAATTCAAATTTTTTTGGAAATTATTTAATAGATTAGCTTCTTTTGCTTAACATTTAGCAACAAAACATACTGATGCAGTTCCTCGGTAGCCATTGGACCGATTTGGATGAAATTTAGTAGATACATGAGATGAGGCAGAACTTATTGTTTGCAGTCACCTGCTCACAATAAATAATGTATTACATTTCCTTGGTGCGGAGTCCACGTTGAGTATAGTACGGCCTCTAATTCTGATATGATGTGATAACACTTGGCACGCACGATGCGACGTCAGGTTGAATTTTTAAAATATGATTTTTTAACATGGATCTAATATATAAATTTAAAGATTTTAATACAAGGAAGTTAAAAAGATAACGACTGGAAACCGTGGAAGAGCTTGGGTTTTATATTATTTAGCTTAAAAGAATTTTATTTCAGAAACAGTTTGTCTCATTAAAACTTTATTTAATTGCGAGGTGAAAATACTTACAAAGTAACCAAAGAAGCATTAAAAATCAAAAGTCTACTTTCGGTTTTATTTAAGATTACGATTTAGTTTTATATCTACTTTTGACTTATAGCTCAATTTAAGTTCCACTCATCTAAGACCGCTATATTTTCGTTAATCGAAATTCTCCATAAATTCATTTTTAAACTTCTGCAAAAATTTTCGACTTGCGAGTTTTGAAGAATCTGTTATATATCTATTTATTAAATAAATGCGAAATCAAAAGGACAAGAATATACGAATGATTTAGAAATTAAATTTGTGAGTAGCCTTTATTAGAGAAATTGGGGAAAATTTACATAAATTAAGCAAGGGTGTTTTAATTGTGTTAATTTACTAAATGATATCTCTTTGATAAAAGCGAGGAATTACGTAATAGGTCAAACTTCTCAACATTCAACAATTAATCGTTTTAACTCCTTTTGTTATTTTATTTTTAACATTACGTATACGGTTTAAAATATAAATAAATTTTTTGATCGGAGACGCAACAGCTCGAGGCATATTTTGATATTAGGGGAGTGCGAACCAATGCCATCATAGATTTAGTTTCAAGAATAAAATCTGCCGCTGTGGATGAGTGGCTTATTCGATCAACACATCTAGATTGATATTCGTCGATTGACGATTGACGGTTACAATCTTCTTTAAAGATATGTAGTTTCTCTTTACCTGTCTTTTTTGCTCTAGAACGATAACAGCATCAGATCTTTCTCTAACAAATTTACACGAATCCGCGCAGCTTCCCTTTCAACTGTCAAATTTGCACCGCTACATTAAAGGGTGCTACAGATTATCGGGGTTGAGGATAACCGCTGTAAACGCCTGTAAATATTTAGATGACAGCTCTCAAAGAGAATTCGAAAAGATCATTGCAGAATTTTCATCAAATACAAACAGTTAAATTATTGTTTGTTTAATTTTGTATTTTTAAGTTTTAAAAAATTGTTTTTAAATTACAATACGAATTTAGCAAAAAGCACTTATGTTTGTTTTTTAATTAAAACGTAAACTGAAATAAAATTTTCATAAAATGTCTTTGTTTCGTTCGTTATTTTTTTTATTAAATCAAATTAGCGTTTTGTATGCACGATTAAAATAGACCTGAAATTATGTTCGACAAATTTTTGGATAAAACAATACCGAAGATAGTGGTGTAACACATCGCAGACATGTATACCGTCAATACACCACAAAGCTGCAGTCCCTCAGCATTACAGGCTTTAATAACAGTGTGCTCGCCCCGTAATCTCCACGGGGTTGCCGGCCACAATTATAGATATTACAATATATTGTCTGTCTGGTCAAATTACCTCCAATCACAGACATTACTGGCTGCTCGGCTAATTGTTGATAACATTCAACCCGTGATGAATCTACCTTTTAATCTCATTTTATTAAACTTCTATTCTAGGTTTCACTGTAATTATAAATTGTGTTCTTTTCGTCGAGTGTTTAAAAATATACTACTTCGGTTTCATTAGGTACCTACTGGTTATTTTATAATTAAAATTTTTTAAATTATTTCTACTTTTTAAAATTTTTTTATTACACGCCAAATCTTTCCCTAAGCTATTCGATGCAATTGTGCATAAATGGAAATATATTTTTGCTATTATTATAAAATTCAATACAATTTTTATTAGAATAACTTGAAAATGTTATTTTATTTTCCTTAACAATTAAAAGGAAACTTATTATGTTTCAAAATCATTTTTCCTGAAATGTGTTAGATCTTTCAAATAATATATTTTTACCTACACCAAGCTATTATATTTTTTCAAGTGTCTGATTGTGATAGACAAAACTAATTTTACCCCTAACAATAATCATTATCCGTCAAAAGCTATAATTTTGTTTGGACTAATAGTTATTTAAACTACCCAGAAATGTAGGGAAGCTGAAAACATAGGTACACACTTATCATTAAATATTTTTCAGTAAAACCAATTCTCATCCAACGACAGTAATCTAAACGTAAGGATATCAAGTTGATTGGAATACAAAATCAAACAAATAAAATTTGCTTTGCCGACGTTTCGGAGAATCTATTTCTCCATTCTGGAGGCTAAATGAGAAGTATTTGTTGTTACTTCTTTTTTAGTATTGAGAATGACAAAATAGATTCTCCTAAAATTTAAAATTTTGGCTTCATTACTTTTACGCTAATTAATCATTATTTGCTTATCACCAATCAACTAACAATTTTTTTTTCATTACTTTAAAATTCTTACAGTCTTAGGACCATAAGTTTGTCGTGAAGATAATTGAATAAACAAATATTTTGTACGAAATTATTGTACCACAGATTAGTTTTATTTTGATGGTGTACAACCCGATGCGACAGAAGTTCACAATGAACTATAACATAGTAGTAAACAACAGTTCTAAGATTAAATTTAGCTGCAGATGTGTTAATGAATCAAATATGAAGGACTTTTTGGTTTTACACATTCCTACTTCATCAAATAATACTGCCCGAGGATATCAAACTAATTCATAATGTAAGCAGTCGTGGAGGTTTTCCTCTGGTATGTTTGTAATATCGATTCATTGAAACAACATCAATGGGTAGGTACTATGATTTCTATGATATTAGTAGTTTCTAGTGGAAGTACTTGTTCTGCTTGAGCGTTTGTAAAATATTTTTTTGAACAATTTAATGTTGTGCCTGAAATATTACTTTTGTAAAAGTATCTAACTTCTTAGGCTATAAACATTTTTTGTTAAGTCTGTCATCCGATCATCTTAGTTCCTATGAGCCTCATGAGAAAACAACGAAAAACTTTATGTCACGTGAACTATTATCGCGGCGACAGTGCTGTCACCACTACTTATTGACACTGCAAAATCAAGCATTCTCATTGGTTCCCATGAACACGAGTGCTGTGTAAGTTTAATCGGAATCGAACTGTTACTTGAACTACTGTCATTTTACTAAATATGATTCTTCGGGGGTGTTGAGGGTACTAGCAATTCATAATATTTCTTGAAATACTATATTTCTTTATTATATAAATTGTTTTTTTTTCAAGTAAAGTAGTCAGGTTTTGTTTT
Source organism: Cantharis nigra (assembly GCA_958510845.1). Lineage (NCBI taxonomy): Eukaryota > Metazoa > Arthropoda > Insecta > Coleoptera > Cantharidae > Cantharis > Cantharis nigra. The sequence goes on from OY294028.1 coordinate 64,167,692, forward strand.
CAGAGAGGGAAGGCTTCTATGTTCTTTTAGCTCCTTTGAACTATAAAGCTACCCAACGAACTACATTTGGGGGGGGGGGGCAAACCTTATATCGACGAACATATCGTAAAAAGTGATATTGATTATAATTTGTTTGTTAACTGTTAATGAAAACTGGTAAGTTGATAATATAGAATTCACAATTTTTATTTCCTTCTAATCAATAATAGTTGTTTTTTATTTTCTTAGTTATATTTTTTTAAATTATGTTGCTTTATAAATAAGGCCCGGATTTTTAGGCACTGAAAACTTTCAAAATAGGCAGGCAAATGGGCATCAAAAAATTCGATTATAAGCACTAATAGGCAGTCCAAAATAAAAAATTAAATTATTAATATAAAGAATATGAAATAAATATTAAATTTGTACAAAAAATTTAAATTATTCAATTTAACTTTTAATTTTACAATAATATTAATTTTCAACATTTGCATACCAAATTAAAGCTTTTTTTAAATATTCTAGAGTAAAACTTCTTCTGTTGTCTGTTAAAATTTGTTTGTACGCAGAAAATGACCGCTCTACGTCACAAAAAGTAACAGGAACATATTTAAAATCTGGAGCATCCAAGCTTCCAATTTTATTTGGGAGAGTATTTGAATCTCTAGATAATACTTTGCCAATTTGCATTAAATCCGAGTAGCCCAGGTTTTTCACCAAAAAAGCATCCAATTGTGCAGAAATAAGTTTTACAATCTTACCCGGAGCTTCTTTCAATTGTTGTTGCAAATTTTCAATTTTGCTAATATTGGTATGCAATGCTTCTTTCTTAGTTTCTTAGCTCTTAGGAAGATATTCTTTACTAAATTTTTCTCAAGATTAGAAGCCTTAAACGCCTCTTGTGCTTTCTCTGTGCAGTCTGCAGTTTTAAAATCAATAAAACTATCAATGACTTTTCTTATATTTTCAAAATTTTCATGGTAAAACACTGCAGCCCCGATTTTATGTTCCCTATCTCATCAGTACAAGCTTTAGAAGCAATGGAATATACAGTGGTAACGAAGATATCCGGAGACTCTTATGTTAACAATGTAAATTGCACATTTTGAAACCGTATTTTGACATAAAAAAAATCGCTTTTGCAGCAAAACTTTTTGGACATTTTTTGTTATAAATTTTATCGTCTTCAATTTTGTACCTATACATTTTTCTATTTTGTCGTCCCGTTCTTGACTGACAACGACTTAAACAAGACTCTGTAAAATACAAAATATATTTCCGTTTCTGAACTATATTCCATGGTTAAAATTAAAAAATAATATGAAATAAATATTCATTTAGGCAAGACACTAAGACACTAAATGTAGAAAATAGGCATTTTAGGCATTTTAAAGGGCTGTTTAAAATGATCGCAAAGTCGCAAAATACATTTTGCTGCAAAAAGAATTATAAAGCCTGTACGGAATCAAAAAAGGCAAATGCCTAGAAATCCGGGCTTTACTTATAAATGTATACTATATACGTTTGCAGAGTCGATTATTACATGTTTCTTATTTTTATTATAAATCTAGCTCTAGTATCGTCGAACACGATTTTAATTATATATTATAGAAGCTTGCATGAAGTATGATTTGTTCAATTAATTTTTAATTTAAATTTATTGAAAGTTATACCCATTTCTATGGTTGGTAGTAGGTATTTTTTGTATAATGAATAGAGCTTAATAATAATTATTTGATGATTGTCATATGGTGTAGAACTAAGTTCATGAATAATATAGAACGCATTTAGATATACAAACTTTCAACTGAATTAATATTTGATATATTAATTGGCGTATTTGATGAGCGTTTGGGTGGGTTTACTACAAATAAAGGCGGGGTTATTTGAACTACTGCAGACCACCCGTACTGTTGTTTTGCGGATACACAGGTATATTATGTTATTTCAAGTCCTAGTGATAATAATTATTTGTATAAACATCATTTGTGTTTGTTTTCTTTACATTCATTTTATCAATTTAATGTTAAATCCATAGGTAGTTAAGATAATGCTACAGTTTTTCCATCGCCACATTAACATTAGAACAATCGGACGAATTACTTCTAGTAACAAGTAAACTAATAAATATAAAAATTTTGATATCAATGCATAAGTACTTTTAATACTATACTTAACTCCTTTTAATTTAAATAATATAATTTTGAATTTATACTTTAGTGAAGAAGTGCATAGTCTAAAACGAAGATGGTGTTAATGTTAATGCCTAATTAATAATTATTCTCAAGTAAGTTATTGATTGATGTAATTAACTCAGTGGTAGGGTGATTGACTGCTGAGTCGAAAGTACTAGGTTCGACTCCTGGTAAACTATTTATCCAAAGAGACGTTCAGGAATGATTGGAACGTTATTAATGGGTTCTATTTCTAGTTGAATAATTGTCTGTAAAATAAACGTGTTTTTAATGTGTTACGGCTTATAAAGGGTGATTTAATAAGACATGTCATTTTAATTTGGCCGTCAACGCTCATATTTTGACATACTTACCTCACCTGCAAACATTGCGATTTGATCTTGGAACAATCGACGAACGTATAGTTATTGTGAAAATACATGACTAAATTGGTGATCATTTTGTAGTTACAATTTGTAAAATTCGAGAAATTTTGGGTAGAAGAAGTGCACCTTTTTGTTGTGCAGTGGTAAATTTAATAATATCTAGCGAAATACTTATTGATCCCTGATAGCAAATGGAAACATACCAATATATTCAATTATATCGTTAGTTTTGTTTACAAAACAAAGCATTTTTATTTAATCTTGTTCAAGTTACCCAAAAGGATAACGCTTGGTTACTGGACTTGGTAAGGTCTGAAAATAAAACCACCCTACTTCCATCCAACAAGAAATTCACATTAAATTGGCTGCTATACACCACCCAACGAACTATCCGATCTGAGGCAGGATATCTGACGCTTCAAGGACAACTGACTATATCAGGGCGTGAGTAGGGCGCTTTTAAGATGATTAAGCTGTTTACTTAGAAAAAGCGAGTATTTGATATAGATTATAATTAATTATCACAACTTTGTGGAGATGTCGTAATTATATTTCAGCTAAACTTGTATGTAGGTAACGAAAGGGGAATTACTAGGGAACTGTGTTGTACAAGTGAAGGGAAATCATAGGAAATATGAGGAAATGTAGAAGAAATAGAAAATCTTAGGAGTGTAGCTCGTCTCTAGGTAGGATATGATCAGTATAGTAAATCTAAAATAATACGACAATTAAAATAATAAACCATTGCTTGCAATAGAAACATAGTCACGGTGTCTTTAATTGGAATCTAAAAATAGCCTTTCTAAATCATACGATAAGTATACCGAAACTATTTTCAGAATTATATTTGACATATTTTGGATTTTTCAAATGTCTAATGGGTAGGTAGAAACCTAGGGTAAAAGATAAAAGGTAAAATTTTGTTTTATTTCTGATTATAATTTATAATAAGTAGGTCCACATCTATCTACCCACATTTAAGTGAATACTATTTGATTCATGGAATACATAAATTAAATGTAGCCACATTAACGTTCAATTATTTTTAATATTTTTTTGAAGCTACGTAGTAGTAATCTAATAATATGATAGGTGAGTTTTAAATACGCCAGAATGGAACGATTACTAAAATATAGTTGTAAAATTGCAAGGTAATTGATACTTTCGGTTAGATTCGAATAAAAGTAAATTTCACACAATGTGTGCAGTCAGTTTCTTATCATTTATGAATATTTGATATTGTTTAACGTGTTGTGGATATTAAAAAAAGTAGTGAGTATTCTATGAAATTACCGTATTGCTACCGGCGTTGTACATGTAATTTGCTTTAAATAAAGATTGCGAGTGAAGATAGCCGACTCTTGCATTGATATCTATGTAAAATATCACTGTATGATTATTGCAGCGTTCGGGGATGTATTATGGCAATTACACATTTTTAAGATTTTATTTTTATAAGCCTATGGCTACAAGGCTACCGTGTATTCTGATTAATAATTATATAGTGAAATATATAAGCTAAGGCATTTATTATGCTTTTCGTGTTTTGTTTGAAAGCTTAGTCATTACATTAACAATCTAGCTGCATTGCGATTAGTTGAATAAATTATTAGTAGGCATTAACATGTACAATTTCAATTGGAAAATTTTATTCAAAAGTTCTTATATTTTGAAGTCGATTCTTCGTGCAACATTCGCGAGCGCTGTGTTATATTTGTACCTATATTTGAAAATTTCTTTTCTTTCTTGCGTCGTCGCGTCGTTAAAATACAGGAGGTTTCTTTTTTAAAATGTTTTCGATTTTTACTACAAGTTAACTGCAAAAACGTGATTAGCTAAATAATGCAATAGACAATGAACACAAAATAATCGTGAACAATATTCAACCTTCTTAACGAAACAATGACAATGTATGTTTCTAAAAATCAACATCAATTTCATGAATAAGAAATAATACATCCCGAAGAAATTAAATGTACGTGATCACGACCTTTTGTGTTTTATTGAAATATTAGCCGAAGAAATAATAATTATTATTTGTGGGCCTTTTATATTATAATCTATATAGCTATTTCTTCTTGGTAATTAAATTCAGCTCCGGAATGCTGAATTCGTTGATCGCTTTAAACTGAATTTATAAACGTTGTGATATATTATTGAAGGGCTGTAATTTTGGTATTTCTCCCAGTGCCGCATAAATAAGTTATTACAAATAAGCACAGGTTTCTTTGAAGATTTATTCGTTTTTATTAAACTAAAAAGTAAATTAAATGTACTAATAATTTATAAAAACGTCAAGCGAAATAATAAAACAATATAATTAAATATTATTATTGAAAAAAATTGGTATTAATAAATTTTTTCCCATCATGTTTGAAAGATTCATATATGGGTTTTATAAGCCAAGCGGTAAGGTATTCTCATTCACTTTTGTTTCGTGTCGATTATCAATCTCGGTTCAAGAATTTGCATTATTATTGAATATAACTGATTAGCATAGAGATAATATCCGTATTTAGTAGCCAAATGCAGGACGCAAATCGTTACATTACAAGTTCGTGTTCCAATCTGGCGAGGAGTAAACAAGCATTTCTTTTATTAAATTACCGTCAGACTAAGTTAGACAGTGCAGTCTGGCAAAATGCCTCTAAGCATTTTGTGGCTAGATCGTGTAAATCGAATTACTGTTTGTTTTCTTAGCTTTATATAATACCATTAGTACGTTAGAATTCATTAAGCGTGAAACCTACGAATCGTTTCAATAAATAAGTATGAGCGTTTTCCGAGATTTTATCAAGTTTTAAAAGGTATGTCAGACAGAGAAGTACCTAAATTTGTCAGATAGTCGTGCTATCTTTTTATTATGTAGTACTACACCAACTTTTATCATAATGCATTGTCGAAAACTGAAAAACATAACATAAAATGCATAATTATTTTACTTTTAATACTCAATTCATTTTAGCAGTGCTCTGATTTTACCACAAATATGTTTTCTGATGCATCTGTATAATTCTTACATCTGATCTCAACTTTCTCATCGCATAACTAACAAGGAAGAGATTCCCAGTATCCCTCTCCAATCTGAAATATCGAAAAATTAGAGATTCCTATTTTGTTTAGCTGCTAGTTAACGATTTTAAGGTGTGCAATCGCTCTCCAAAAATGGGGTAAAACATTGAATTTTCATGTAGAAGAAGATTATATAAAAATTATAAATATTTATTAATTATAAATCCCTAAAACCATCTACTAGCAGTGTTCGGGCCTGTGGAAATGCTTCTGTGATATGCGGCTACCGAAACTTCTTGATTTGATATATGGAAGGACCACTTACAAATAATTTAACATGAGAGTTCACTTTTGATGTATAACTTTATTCAGAACTATATAAATATTTACATGAAAACTATATTGAATACACTTCGTAAGACATACAAGTATTCCTCTTCACAAATGTTTGTAATGTTAATTGTGGAGTACAAAACTCTTCATGAACGATGTGGTTATTTTCAGTTCATGGAGTGCACTGGATTGGTTCAAGCTGTTTTACTTATCGAAAACTCAAGCTCCTCTGCAGGTTTAAAAGATTTGCAAATTTTAACCAACCTGTGAAATTGCCTGAAGCCGTTGATTTTCGATGTGGGTACAAGACTTATACGAGTCCTAGATACCCGCGCAAATCTCCTCATAAAACCAACAATACAGGGTACAGCGGCAAAGTGCCCAATTGGGGGTTTTATGACTAAAATTACCTTAACATATTTTTTATCTTAAATATAATAATTATTGGCAATAAATATTTATAGGCATTGCCGGTCTTTTCGGCAAGTGCCAATTTTAAGCGAAACGTGCTGATATGATAATATTACACCGATCTTTAAAGTAAAGATTGGGTTTTACAACCATGAGAACTGTTTACGGCATTTCATATCATTACTTCTTGGCTGCATATTACGAGTTTCTTATTTTTCGATGTCTCTTATTTACAACATATCCAAAATTTATCCAAATTGGTGAGAGACATCGGGGATTTTTTCCTCGTAATAATAATAATAATAATAAATTTTATTTCGCAACAGGTAATACCCAATAACAGGAAATAACAATAACAGTAACTATTTATACATTATTTACAGATGTGCTTTTCTTGTTCTGGTTCTATTAGCATATTGTCTAGATATTATGTACTGTATATATCGCAGAGATCCAGTATACTTTTTATGTTGGTGATTGGTGCACATGATATTGATGGACACTTTTTCATTACATATTTTGTTCTGTTATTATTGCTGATTAAAATATTTCTTTACTACGGCAATAATTGAATTTCGTCCAGGATGTAGGACATTCTAAACTGAATTCGCTTAAAAAATTGTTATGATCAAATCTTCGTTCAAGATACCTTCTATGGGCTTTCATGTAGATTAACATTCAACACAATCATGTTGTGTTATTGTGTTCTCGATATAAACATACCTTTGTAAACTATTGATATGAAAATTTTTAGAAAAATTGCACAGAATTGAAACTGGTCTATAATTATTGACAAATGAAGGGTCGCACTTTTTTAGGACCGGGCATATGAGAGATTTTATGCAGACGTCAGGAAATATTGTAAGTAGATGTATCAAAATTATTTGAGCATCCAAAGTATTGGAACAACAATACATTTTATTTTTGAATACAACTAACTCGATCATGTATTCAATGCAAGATTTTCATTTTACTCAGATTTGACGGTTGAAAAAAAATACCACCAAATATTTAGCTACTTTTTAGTGAAATAATAAATTTTTATGTCTTAATTATCCAAAAATTACATATAACTACTTATAACTCATAATAAGAATATTACTTAAAACACAAATATCTTGCACTGTTAACAGTGGAAGACTGTTAAGAGTCCATACTTACTTTCTTTTTAATGCAATGAATGCCCAACTTAACAAACCTCTGCATTTAGCTGGTGAACGAAATAAAATAATGATCAATTTTTTTAACAAAAATATTTTTCAAAGACTCTTAAATTTTGAAATGAATTTTAAATATTTATTTTTCAGTTAAATTAAACAAATGAATTACAAAGATTATGGTCCTAAAATTCCGCCTATAGCAATGCGCTTGTCCCGTATCTAATAACTTTCCGCAAAATCCGTGATAATGTGCAACAGCACTTTAAAAATCAGTTTATGCAAACCTAAACACCAGTAACTCGTTCTTCCGGTTCTCCCTTGAAATTATTTGTGGTTTCCTCTGTCTGTCTTCCCACCACGTGAAATGGAGACACGTCCAAATTGACTCCAATGAATTTCCAAGCCCCTTTCCAAATAGTTTTCCAAATAAATTGTTGCACCATTGCTTCGTCAATTGAATTTGTTTTTATTATGCCGAAATTATTTCCAGTTTCTTTGAAACCACCACTTAAACAACTTGATTGGACTCAAGTCCGTGTTCCAATGTATTGGACCTTTGTCCAAAATTGAACTAACTCGGAACGTGTCCAGAGATCAACCTTCTCGGACCTCGTCCAAGGATTAACTAAATATTTCAAAATTGTTGCAATTCAACTTTTTTTTTTGATTCACATATTTTTATTTACTGCATGTTACTCCTTCTATGATTCGTTTTTTTCTTGTTCGTTTACCTGCGCGCACCGTAGCGTATCGTCGCTAGCCACATGGCTTGCCCTAACATTTCAATTGTTTTACTTAACCTCAAAACTGTAAATCGTCAAATTTGACATTGTCATAATTTATCACATAAGTTTTTTTGACATTAAAATGACGACATATAATTTTTGACTTGACAACTAATGACATCTGCATTTGATTTGATTAAGTTGCATTAAATGACACTGCAATACATTTAAAGCTTGAAGCAAAGCTATGCATCGAGTCTGCTTAAGTTTCTGAGAAAATAGGGTTTACAATTTATTTGAATGTAATATTTTAGCTAGTTTATGCAACAGAAAACTTAAGAGTTAAAATAAAGTAGAATATACGAGAATACGTTAAAATTTTGTGTAAAATAGAGAAAAGGACAGAAATCACTGTTAATCAATTAAATTTTCTCATATATTCTTACCGTTCGGTACGGGCTGAAGTTGATAGGAAAGTTGTTGCCACGACTTTTTACATGTCTGTAGAAAGTTATCGGGAAATTTGGTCCTGATCCAAAAAGAAGTCTGCCAATTAATGAACAAATATCTAAATTTTTCGTTACTTCAACAAAATTTGTAAAGTTGACTAAAGACACCTATAATTAATTGATTTTCGAGAACATAGTGAAATTATATCCATTTTTGTTTATCGTTGATTCCTGAGGTGGGCAAAGCGATGCCTTTTTGTATGACAGTAAATTTACTGACAACAATGAAATACTGACATGTGACATACCGACAGAAGAGTATGTAATTTTTCCAGTGGGTTAGTTTTGGAACACATTTTAATTAATATTCCAACAATAATAATAATGTATACCCATATACCATATTATACATTCATCTTACTAATCCACACTTTAAACGCTATTTTTCTCATAAATCGTTGGTCAGAATATTAAAATAAACCAGGTGTTTGCTTTATTTTAGTGCTTTCTCTACACTTGAGAGATTCTCTTTGTAAGCATATCCCAAAATCGACAATGCTTTTTGTATGTACAAATTTTGGCCTTTGGACGAATTCAAAGACGAACAAAATATCTGTAGTATAAAATGTAAAATGTTTTTGTAAAAAACTAATTAAATGTAATCTACTTAAATTTATTTCATAAGCTCTCAACAAAACCAGTAAAACTGACAGAAACCACTATCGAAAGCTTATGAAAAATATACATGTAGTATCTTATTATGTTTACTTAGCTTGAAATTTTTAATGTAATAATATTTAATTTTTTGCAAGCTAATAATTTATATTTTGGACTTTAATTTAAGGCAATGGATTTTCAATAGGGCAGTTTGGATTAACCGGCTGCAGTTTCGCCGGGAGGCGCGATTAACAACTGTTCGTTAATGTTAGCCTACAGACACAACGTCATTTATATTTTTTATATAATATTAGGAAACAATAAATCACACGTTACAAAACTTACTCATCCCAAATTTTACCGATAAACCGATTCAAAATTACAGTTACTGTAAAACAGACTTTGATTTAAAAATTATTATTCAAGATTCAATTTCAGCATTTTGTAATATTTATAACTATATTAAATTTTCATTAATATGAACAATTTATTGTTAAATTTCAAATCATTTTAGTAAATTTATCCGTTATACCTAAATATTGACATTGCAAATGAATTAAAAATAGAGTTTAGACCTACACATGAAGTATTACTCAAATTTTAGGTTATTTTTTTATGTGCAATATTGCTGGTAACAATCAACAAACCGGCAGTTTTTAATATTATTTTATAAATGTGGTGGTATGGTAGAGACAAAAATTATTAGCTTTTTATTTTTGTAAATGTGGTCAAATTTTACTAATTATTATTGTTATTTTTAATTTTTAAGGGTTGGTTCGCACATATTTTAGTACACATCCGCATTACTGCCTCAAAGGCTTTAAAATCTTTTTGGATTTGTATCCGTAGCTTTAAAAGTTGAAAAAATGTAGGTAGCATTAAAATTAATTACTTAGATAACGATAAAAGATAAAGAAAGATAAATTCCATACATAGGCAACTAACGACGGCTGCCAAAATATTTATTTCTAATAATATGTAAGTATATGACAGGCGGAGACGTATTTGATAAGAATTTGGGATTAAAACGAACTTGTAATGGTAGAGCTAGAACAATATAAACTGTAGCATGCTAACTGAGAAACTCCACTATTTGGTTCTCTATTGCTAGGGTAAACCTAGAAAGAAAAGAATATTAACTACTGATGTCAATAAGTTCGATGAGTAAACTCTACTCGAATAGACGTATTTATTAGATCAATAAACAAAGTAGCAAATCAAATTTTTGATTTTTTACTGTGAATTTGAGTTGCTGTTGTATGATCTGAATGAATTTATCTACGAGATACGATCTTAGAGATATTTCGATGCAAAGAATCGGGCATAAGTATATACACTAGCGTCCATAAGTTTAATCGCACTTAAATAAAGTTAAAACGCATTACAAAATATGTAAAATACAACTGTTTTAAAATGATTTTATTGTTTAAATATCAAGTTTACATATTGCTAAACCATGTTAAGTAAAAATTTTTAAGTAATAATCAAAAAAATTTATTAAATTTTACTCTCTTCAAAATATCCCCTTTTTGCTTTAATTACAGCTTCGCATATACGCGGAATTCGTTTAGTTAAACGTTCAAGATAATCTTGACTTACTGTGTACCACACACGCTGTAGAGCATCCCAAAGGGTCTTCTTACTTGTTGGCATAATTTTACGTACCTCTCCTGGTCCAAGTGATCCCATAATAATTCAATTGGATTACTATCAGGGCTTTGTGGAGGCCATGTCATCAATGTAAGCAAACCTTCTTCGGTACGGTCCTCAAAAATTTTTTTAACAATTTTTGCGGTATGTTTTGGGTCGTTGTCTTGTTGAAAAACATAACCCTCACCCAAAATTTCCATTCCTGTGAGAATTGCATGGTCGTTTAAAATATCTAAATAAACTTCTTTCGTCATTTTTTCGGTAATTTGAACCAATTTTCCTATTGTATTTGCTCCAAAACATCCCCAAACTAAAACATTTCCACCTCCATGCTTCACAGTTTTTACGGTGCACTCATCCAACATTCTTTCACCAGGGCGACGACGAACAAATACTCTTCGTTTACTTCCAAAGATTTCGAATTTCGACTCGTCTGTCCATAATACTTGATTCCAATCAGCGATGGTCCAATTTTTATGATGTTTTGCCCATGTTAGTCTTTTTTGTTTGTTTTTTAAAGAAAGCCGTGGTTTTTTTTCAGCAATTCTGCCTTTTAGTCCAGCTTTACTTAAACGTCGTTTTACTGTAGTGACGCTAACATTGCTACTATGAGCAGCATTGAATTCTGCTGCAATATTTGGAGCTGTAAGGCGTCGATTTCGTAACGACATTAATTTTATGGATTGATCTTGAGCTTCTGTGGTAATTTTTGGTCTTCCACTGCGTCTACGGTCCTGAAGTTGTCCGGTTTCTGCTCTTCTTTTAATTGTTTGACGCACACAATACTCCGAAACTTTTAATTTTCGCGCAATTGCTCAGTTAGAAATATTTGTTTCGTGCAGAAATATTATTCTAGCCCTTTGTTCAAAGTCCAGCTGTTTTCTTTTTGCCATATTTTTAAATAAATATTGAAATGGAACCGATGGAACACGCAACTAAAGTAATACGGTAACGTTTAACTGTATACTGATCTTAAAGGGTGTTTGGGGGTAGTAAAATTCATTAAGTTTTAAAATGCAGGTAATTATATTTCTACGTAACAGTAGAAAGGCGAAAGCTTTTCTTAAAAGCATAAAAATTCCAAAAATTCAAAAATTAAAAATCTTTTATTTGAATGCAAAAATATTACCTGAAGCTTATTTATAACAGGTAAATTTAATTACCCCGAAAAACTTCCTTGAAATTTTGTTTAAATTTGCCAACTTATTATTATAGAGGTACATGTTAATACCACTATTGTATGGAACCAAAATTTTCACATTCAAATTTAAATTATATTATATTTTTAAACAAATGCATTTGTTCTCCAGGTGCGATTAAACTTATGGACGGTAGTGTACATAATATGTCCGTTTAATGTGAAAATAATATATTGAGAAAAATTACACTTTAATATTTATTTTATTCTTCATAATCAAAAATAGAAGTTTATTTTAGTAAAGAATTTAAAAAAAATTTTTATATTAAAATGAAATTACTTGATCGAATAACTTACTTTTCTTATTAGATGAAAACTACATATGCAAATTTCAGATTTTCATCAGGCAAAATAACGAAAAACAATTTTAAATTTATTTTATAATTCAAAATAATATATAATTTATAATTATTGTTTCTGGTGGAAATCGCTTGCGAAACCAAAATTATAATACAAAAATAAAGGTCGTTTCACATAATGCCCAATGCATATTATTTGACACTTTAATATATTAGCAACTTGCAACTCCAAAATAACAAACTTTTCAGGAGACAAACATAATAGTACATTGTTTACTGAGAGAGTAAAGTGGATAATTTTCTCTCGCAACGTGGTGGCATTTGGTACCCGAAAAATGAGATAAATTGATAAAAAATAGAGTTATGTGATTTGCTAATTATGATGACGTTATATTCTTGGAAATAAGTTAGTTTTATTTTACAAAATTTTGTATTATACAACCTGGAATACAACAACAAAAATTAAATAGGGATGAAGAGGGAAAATTGAATAGGTTTCAAGATAAAGTACTAGCGATTCTCAATAATAACCAAAAGGTTTATTAAACATAAGATTACGATTGTCTAGTATTCCTAGAAATGAAATATTGCAATGCATTTATAAAATATATGCAAAAATACGAAGCAGAAACAGTTGAAAGCAACCATTATTGCCGCGGCGCAGTGCCACCAAATTACTGGCACAGTCACAGAATAAATAGTAGCATTTTCAAAATTCTATTAACATTAATGTTTCTATTTCTATTAATTGTATTTTCTTTAGAAAATTTGAAGTGCAGTGCACTTTATTTCGAGAAACTTTTTCTAACTAACGAGGGGGGCGGAATTAAGTTCTCATTTTATAAAATAAAATAAAATAAAATTATGCTATTGGAATTTTTTTATTTAAGATTACTACAGTTAAATTTATTATATAGTTCAATTATTGTAACACATTGCAAAACTATTTTAATAATCTCAAGATCTAACCTAAAATTATATTTGTCCAGATATGTGATTGGCACATTTATTTCGAAATTTCAACAAGAACTTTTTACGATTACAATAACTAATGGCATTACTGCGTTGCATTACCACCTGTTTGGTTCTATCAAATCATGTCAATAGGCTATCGGTAACAATCTACCTTTTCTATTCGGGTGGGAATAATCTACTATAGAACATTAATGTCACTGATATTTTAATAACAATCTGATTTGACCACACATGACTTTTCCGATTACTAGGTTTAGATTAATTCGATCTATTGCTTTTTAAAAATTTATTTAAATAAAATTATAATATACTCACGCAAAAATTAAAATCCATTTTTGTGTTTTTTATTTTCCAACTATCATGGACAGTACATTTGTACATTCTCTTCTTATTCATTTCCCTTACTCTTTATCTCTTCTGATCTGCTTCATTCTACCTCGACTTGTTTATTTTCTTTTTCTCTACGTTCTTTTCAAGTTTTCGAACAGAATTTTCCATTTCCTTATTCTACTGTTTAACTTTTGTTTTCAAGAAAGCGTCACAGTTAACTAATTTTTGAAATTTAATTCTATAATTTGTACGTTTCCATTTACGAAAAATAGATAGCTTTAATAGAATAAAAAGTAAACGGATTTCATGCAAAATGTAATTTGAGAAAAACTGAACCTTTACAGCAATACTTTCGGTTATAACCCGACTACCTATATTTCCAATATTTTTAAAAATGGGGATTTGGAAAACAAATTAGTATACATTTCTACAAATAATAATAATAATACTAGAGATTTTTAATTTTTTTTTGTCGACGTCGCTGAATATAACTTCTTAGTAATAAATTGAATGATATAATATGCATTTAAATTAAATGTATATAGACGAGAAATGCATTTCATTACATTTAAAGCAAAAAGAAATTAATTTTCGGTCTACAATAAGAATTTATAACAAAAGTGAAATGTTTGTGTAGAAAGATTAACAATTGTATGCCTGAATAAAAGAACAAAGCAAATAGGACAAGTGGATAATTTCTTTGGCAAATGTTGCATCTACTGAATAAAACATTGAAGGGCTTAGAATGGGAATAAAATGAGTTAGCATCGACATGGTTAGATCACGAAACGTCGTTTATATTTAAATTTTTATCTGGCGTAATGTATAGTTAGTCTAGAAGATATGATTTGCCAGTAGCAGCCTAGTTAGGTATGTATTTATGTATATATTTGCTGAGAGAGTCGAAATGCACGACTAGCAGCCATCTTGAATTGATTTCCAATCGATATGTCATTATATTATTTCTGATAAATAACGAATGAACATTTACCTGTACCTACCTCTACTATTATTTACAGACAGTCGTGATTCCATATTGTACTTATTTATTATTAAAAATAAAACTAGTTCAAATTTTTGAAACCTTAACGTATAGGTTGGTAGGTAGGTACTCTTTTTATATTAGCGTCAATAAACATTCATGTGAGTGTTGGGGAAAAAGTTGTAATCATAAAAAAGATCATATAATTTCAATCGTTTCGGTTAACGAATTGATTGACACCGTCTATAAATCCAGATTGAATACATTTCTTATTCTTTCTAATCTTCTCCTACATTTACGATTACATCGAAATGCACAACGTTTTGTCGAGAATAAATTAATAATTAAATATGTGAACCATTAATCAATAAAACTATTAGTATACATACTATGCAAATTTTTATTAGTTATGCTGCATCGATAGCAACATAATTATTTAATGCGATAGTCGAATAAATTATGTAGTTACAATTTAATTTTAGTAACTTTATAAATATGTCCAAGTCTGCCTATTAGTTACATTGGAAACTACGCTAAAGACTTTAATGAATCATTTAAACGAAATGGTTTTAGGATGTAAAAAATAATTGAGTTTTAGACGTAAATGTTCACTTTCAAGTAAAATTTGTTAACGATATTGAAATTAAAAATGAAAGGATTCAATCATAAAATTTCTAATTTCATCAATTATTGTGCCAGGGGGATGGTTTTCTTTTGCATTAATTTTTTGAGTAGCTTGTCAAAAGTAGTTTTTATTATTTTATCGAGAAATTCTATCATGGATTTTAACTCGGCAAATGGCTAAATACCTATACCATCTTTTTATAAAAGCGATTTTATTAAAAAAATAAAGTTTTAATATTATGTATGTTTTATATTCGTAAATATATGGCGCTCGTATTGCCGAAAAAAATTCGGCTTATATGAAAATGAGGCTAAATTTTATTATAATAATGGCAAATAAAAAGTAAAATTTAAATTGCTAACATTTGTGATTGTGAAAGTGATTTTTCTTGACAATAAAAATTACTAAATGCTCTTTCAAAACTTTGTTTTAAAACGAACATTAGTAAATGTAAGCTTTCGTAAATGTCATTTAGCAACTTTGAAATTGAATTTTCTGCACATGAAATAATATAATTTGTCGGGGATTCGAACGGCTGGCAGTAATTATATTTATTATATTATTTATTGAGTACGCTACCCTCGCTAAAACATAGGGGACATAAAACTGCACTTGGCCGATTTTGATTCCCAGCACTCATTTGTAACTTTAGAAGAAATTCATTATGTATAAGATAAAATTTAATCAATATATACTATTCGCTAGTGTACCTATCATTGTTCAATATTTCATCTTACAAGTTACAAATTTTATGTTGCTTGGTATTTGGCGATATTTCTAGCTGTACTTATTACACTAAAGGGTGGAATTTATGTGAACCCCTATATAGCAATTTCCTTTCTAGAGGACTTAGTTGATTAGGACGGCCTTCTTATTGAACTAAGTAATTTAATAATGGCAACTAAAACGACAGGGCTGTGTTCTAATTAAATCAATAGAATATCAAACCACTTGCTTTTAAAATCGGTGGGCCAATTTTTTTTAAATTATTAAATCAATTTCTCGGTTAGCTGTAGGAGTATTTTGTACAAAAACCCATTCGATGTAAGAAAGATAAATTTTTTAATTATTTTATGTTTGATGGCAACATTTTAGGTATAATGCTTTGAAGACCAGCATAAATCTATAATAGATATATATTATAATATTATATATTATCAGAATAATATTTAGTTAAATAATAATATTTTACCTTAGAAATATATTTCCAAATGTAAATTGTTTTCTCTGCTAATTTGAATGAATCCGAGTTTTTAGAATATTTCTGCATAAAATTTGTAAATATTATTAACCCCATCGTACCACTCGTATTATATATTATGTACCTATAGATAGGAGAGCTATGCTTTGCAATTAAAAAATTACAGTTTTCATTTTCAATTTAAAAATGTACTTCAATTATTGTATTTTTTGAGTAATTTCAATTTTGCGTATATTAGCAATGTGATACCACAGTTGGAGTGCAAAATGTAAATTGTTTCACCGTAGATTGACTTTTGCTTACGTGAAATATCCCAATACGCTAGAATTTATCAATTTTTTCAACATTTTAATTTTTTTTGCTATGTTATATGTAAAATCTGAATTTATGTATCTTTCCTCACTTGTACCGCTGTCATGACAACACAAAAAGTCACATATTTCTCATTTGGTTATCGTGTATCGAATGGATAGGCACTCGATCAGGCCCTCGGGCGCACGTTATTCGCAAATATCAAAAAGCGGGCCGCAATCACCCCTACTCTCAGCTTAGTAAAAATACATAAATATAATGGATACAAATTGTCAATCCACTTCCCGGGGGCTTGATTGAACGAAGGGACGTTTAGGGTCTCCCGTGGTGTGTGCGGATCAATGTAGACCTGATTCCTGGCGATACGCTAACACGAAAATTACAAGGTAAAACACGATATTACGACAGATAAAAATTTATTGGTTTTGTAGTTGTTACCGTAACCATTTGTTCGGTTCAGGAGTAATCGTGTTTATATTCGCGCGCAAAGGAGGTGTGTTTGTAATTGACGCATAATAGCAACTATATATAAATATAATATCTGCAATTGCTTTATAAAATTTAGGTTACTTTAAACAGTAAAGTACCGCCACGAAGATCTTCGGTGATCGAGTGTTTTAAAAGGGTTATATAGGGTTAAGAATGACTTAGTTGATTTAGAAAGTAAACTTTAAATTTGATGAAACGACAGGTTATGCAAAACACGAGGACCGCAAGAAAACGCCACTAAAGGCCACTTAACATTGTCATGTTAAAAAATAGGAAAACTACCTAAATTATGTACGAAATAGAAATTATAGGTATCTAGAAGTAGACTTTTAATTTAATCAAAGTTGCCGTACGTATGCTTGTCAGATGTAAAGCATGTTTTACAAATTTACTTTCTGATAAAATCATAGTATTGCGTGCGGCTTTTTATAAAGATAGTTTTTTAATGTTCGTAAGTCCTACGTATTGGACATACCTATAATGTACCACACATACTATTATTAATCTTTCACATTTATACAATATTAGCATGGAAACGAATCGAACTACTATATTATATTGTGGTTTACAATAAATTTATTTCTTATAATAGGTATATAATGTGTATTTTATAGGTTGTGTGCCGTTTGTTGGTATATTGTTAAATGTATTCATTATATTTTTTAATCAGTCGTATGAACCTTGTTAAATGTTGATTGTAAACTTCAATTTGTAATTCAGCTTTAAATCAAAGATAATTTTTTTGATTGCGTGCTTTGAAAATTGCGAAGTTATATTTCATTACCTAACCAATTTTTTAACAACGCACGTCCGAAATTACGAATTCTGCGGACTTATCGCGTAACGCACAATAATACAACAATATATATCAATCCTTGTGACATTTATAATAATCCAAAAATATATTTGGACACGTTATCCAGTACATGGCTGACAGTGGGCTACTCGTCACCAAAGTGTGACCCTTCCTTTGTTATTGCAAAAAATACATTCATTATTCATCAAAAGTGGGGGACGAGTGTAATCAAAACAAATCGCGTTCACAGACCCACTGCCCTAGCTCGGTAATAACTGCCCTTGCCGCTGGTGTTATTGCCCCCGAGCCTCAAACCATGTCCTTCTTTTTCAGATGCAAGCTATGGAGATTGTTTCAACCCTTATTATACAGGTGTCGTTCATTATGTATTTGTTTTACGTTGCAAAATAAACGAAACCCCCGCTTATGTTAGAATTGAAACATAATTTTCGTATCCGTTTGAGAGTATCGACTTCCGGAAGACTTTTTACGACTTGTTTTCTTATGTAAATATCAAAAATACTGTCTTTTGTGCGGCATATTGTTATAAAATGTGAATATAGTGGCTTTATACTTTCTTTAGTACACTTGTATTATATTACTATATATATTCGTGTTTTGTGGGTAGAGGTATTACATTTTTGTATGTGAGTGGTTGGGGGTTATGGATACGCTTGTGTGTATCTGTGCCAGTAATGCTAACGCAAGCTTATTAAACATTTACTCGTTTTTGTTTTGAATATTTATTATTTTTACTTTCGGTCCGAATGAAATTGAATTTTTAACCACATGTACATTTTTAATTGCAATAATCTCTATGGATTTTTCCGAGCTTTTATAAAACAGTTGCTAAATACGACTTTATCCTTTCGAATATGAAATCGCATATATTCAATGAAAACATTTTTATGTTTTTACTTTTATATTTTATTGATAACGATAAAATTGAAATTTCAATTACTTTTCGCTTTTATCGTTTTGTATTATTTTTTAAATTTTCATTGGATCTCCAGTGTAAATATTTGTTTTTTATTTTCACTGCTAATTAATGAATAATAACTTCGTGTAGAATGACTATACACAATGCATAAATATTTTTTTCTTCCTAATAATATTAAAAAGTTATAATAAAGTTAACTAACAATTTAAATTTCCAAATTTATCTATCTCCTACCTTGTTCGACAACAATTTATTTAGATCTTTAAAATTTTTCCGCTTTGAGTGTTTTACACTTACCGTATTTTTATATCGATATAGTACCTACTACATACGTTTGCAGTAAAGCATGCTAAATTAGTAATGTTGTCATTCTTTTGATATTTAGGATTGAAACGAACGAAATTGGGATCCATTACTATAATTAGGGAAAAAATGTGACCATATGTGATCGAGGTTGACTAAATTATAAATGGACCAAAATGTAGGATTAACTTAGTCAACATTAAAATGTCCTTTTATTTTATGTATGTATATATTTTTCGTCTTTTATTGATATGACCATAATAGTACTCCATCGTGATATCAAAATTGGATCGATGCAAAAGGACTGGTCGAAATGAATTTGTTACCTATTTTAATTTTGTACGATATTCTTTTTATTAAAATTGTAATCAAGACACAATCTACTAGCTACTCTGGACGTATGCATAGTCGTGAGTGGGCGAATAATGACATCCAGTATCAGGTCTTCAATAATTTACCATCATCTTAATAATATTAGATTATCTTTCAAACTATATAAATATATACATACTATGTAATGCTAGGAAAAATGAGGTACCTACAGGTATTTTGGTGGGATGTGTCTGAAATTAAAAGTCTAGTTTGACTACCATGTACGTAAATATAATCACCATCACTATTTGCTAGGTAAATGAAAATTTAACATAGATGATAAAAACACCAATTCATTGATGTAACATAATTATTTTAAATTGCTTTCTAATACGATTATATTTGAAATTATGACTTGTACCTGTTATCCATGTAAAAGCAATTTAATTTTAACATTTGCAGTTTAGTATCAACATGAAATCTGCTCAAGTAAATTATTATCGATTTTAGATTGAGTTTGCTTATTGTTTCTTGTAGTATGCAGTGTGTATATCATTTCGTATTCAAATATGCTACCAGAATGAATACAATTTAAATTTGGTATCAAACTTTCATAAATGCATTTATTACAACATAACATGATCATCCAATATTATACAGCACTTTTCTTTATTAAACCATAATAATTATTCTCTGAATGGCCCTTAAAATACACATTTTTATTTTGATTTAGGAAAATCATCCTAAAAGTATCCGTCGACTCCGTGGCATTAAGTCATCCCACAAATAAAAATAATAATATTTTTTCCGATTTTTCCAAATATGTGTCGGAATTTGTACCCGCACCCGACGGTGCTTGACGCTTGATCAAATATTAGCAGTACTGGTCCAATGCTGATCTCGAAGCTGGGCCAGCATAGGGTCGTTCACGTACATTCTTTAAAAATCAATTGATCGTGAATTTCTTTAACCCTACCTATCCGAGTAAGTTTTGAAGCAAAAAATAAAAAAATTAATTAAATACAACTATTCTTCTCTTAACTGGCTAGTTTGGATTTTTTATTTAAAATCTTCGCCAGAAGTTACAACAAGAATACGAAGAACATCAAAACATTAAATTTAAGAACCCACAATTAAATTAATTAATTAAATAATGATGTAGGAATTACGTTCAGCGAAGTATTAATTAAAGTTTAATTCACCAAAAAAAAGTTTTCTAACAAAGTAGACCTCGACAAAAATTATTGTTTAATCTAACACAAAACTAATATTTTTTCTCGGTGTAAGTAAACAAGCACAGTAAAATTCAAATCATTCAGTATGCTTTAATTATTTCAAAATCATATTGGTGTTAAAAGCAAAATTGTACATATAATCCAAGTTCATACGGAATATAGAGTTCATTTTTTAATTTAAATTAAATTGACCAATAACTGCAAAAAAACGTCTTATTTCAAAAGACATTCCAAGAATCGAATTTTCGCAAAGCATTTTAGATAAATAATGTCTGATGCTAAATTTTATATTTCTGATATCCTTGGTTGCTTGAATTAATCAATGGATGTTGCAGATTTTTCAATGCCGTCTAGTTGTATTATTTATTTTCAATTCAAGTAATTTATTTCTCATAATTTTAATTATTTCTTATTTGAATACAACAATACCTTTACAAAGTGTAAAATTCTGAGCAGGAAATCCCTCACTTTATAGTTGATTTTAAAATGTTTATAAAGTTATTCGTGGGCGATAGTACAACTTAAGGCAATAGTCTGCTTTAGAAGCCGAAAAAAAAGCGTTTTTTCAGCAATTTTTTTTAAAGGGAAGGAAATGATTGGGGTAAACGAAATTTTCAGACGATAGTGTATTATATTTAAGATTTAAAAAAACTTTTTATTATTAAAAAGTTGTAAGGATTTTTCTGGAGCGCCTGGAGTCTGCACTTGTAAATCGGTGCCGGCGATGGAGGTCGTGCGATTCATCTGAAACAGTCGAACCAAATTTTTTTTTAATTTTAATAAGTTTTTTTTCTACATGAACTAAAAAAATACCAAAAAAGTAAAAAATCCCAAATTTTTTCGAAGCTAGAAAAAAAATCACTTTTTGAAGAAGAAAATTTTTTTTCAAACTTTGAAAAAATTGGGTCCGTTACTTTAGCCCTCCCCCCAGTTAAAATTTTTGGCCAAAAAGCTAGCTCCCGAATCTACGGAGCTAGCACCGGCTAGCACCCAAATATTAAAGCTAGCACCATTATAGTTTTTTCACAAATCCAAATTGAAAGTGGGGGGGGGGCTAAAGTAACGCTAGCCCCCCCCCCCAGTTAATATTTTGGCTTCAAAAGCTAGCTCCTTAATCTATATAGCTAGCACCAGCTAGCACCCAAATATTAGAGCTAGCACCGTTACAGTTTCTTTGCAAATCCATATTGAAACTGGGGGGGGGGGGCTAAAGTAACGCTAGCCCCCCCCAGTTAATATTTTGACTCCAAAAACTAGCTCCTTAATCTATATAGCTAGCACCCAATTATTAGAGCTAGCACCGTTACAGATTTTTCACAAATTAGTATTTGATAAAAATATCTAGATGTTTCATTCCACTGCGCATGAGCAATGATAGATTCCACATGCCCCGCCCATTCTAAACTTTACTAATAATTTTTTAACAGCTTAAAGCTTATTGTTCATCTACATTATGTAATTTATTTTAGAACTCCGATATTGTCTTACATGCTATAGATAAGACACCCGACTATTTGGTTTGGCGAAACATCTTCTTAATTTTTTAACCAGTCATTATAAATTTCCCATTTACCATTGCTTCGTCTTCCATAGGTCAAAAAGTGTCCCATATAATTTCAAAACTTTGTATCTTTAAAATATAATGCGCGTTATTTTTTCGGGAAGGGGGAGGGCAGAAGTAAATCTTCAGTCTTGCTTGTAGCGTCAACCCTGGCTATTATAGAGACCGAAATTAACTGAATTAAAATGGTTTATCGGTAGAATTAGTACATAATATCCGAACATGTAATTAGAAAAACATGCAATGAATGTGGAAACAATAGGTTCTTGCGAAAGATTACTTTCTTCGGTAACCTGTTTCATCTGGTGTATTAACTCTATTTTTTGCGAAAACAGAAATGTTCTTGCACCAACTTCCAAAATTATTAACTGCTTATTATTATCAGTCATAGAGAGTGTCGGCAGAGGGATTGGGGGCACTGGGGGATTTCTCCCTGGGGCCTGGGATCTCTCAAGAGCCCGAGGGAGCCCAGATGAATAATTGGCATTGCCGAAAATTAGTTGATTACTGACTTTTTTAAATTAATTTTACCTATTTCAGATGTTTTGTGCGTAGTTTTAAAAATACGAAGTTTCATATTTTTCTTTTTTATTTATGAAATTTTAAAGAGTAGAGGGCTCGCAAAAAGTCTAGCCACGGGGCCCGACGGCCCTGAGTGCTGGCGCTAGGATATGTTACGCTCTAGGCAAAAATCTATCATTGCGCCCCTCCCTCCCCCATTTATATAGTAGTACTGAGCTGGGAGGTAAGAATCCGCGATATTTAAAAAATATTCTTACATTTACATATTTTTATTTAAAAAAATACCTTTCCAACAAAAATAAAACTTAAATAAATAATCAAATAACTTTTCTGGCCATTTTTGCGGCCAAAGCTGCATCTCGATCTGGTTTTGCGTCCTAGGCAGTTGCCTAGTTTGCGTAGTGCATCTAGCGCCAGCACTGGCCATAGATAAGAGAATATCGGTCTCTATAATAGCCAGGGTTGGCGCTATAAGCATGACTAAAGATTTGCTTCTGCCCCCCCCCCTTTCCGAGTAAATAACGCGCATTATATATTTTAAGGATACAAAGTTTTAAAATTATACGGGACACTTTTTGACCTATGGAAGACGACACAATGGTAAATGGGAAATTTATAATGGCTGGTTAAAAAATTAAGAAGATGTTTCGCCAAATCAAATAGTCGGGTGTCATTTTCTTATCTTATAGCATGTAAGACATTATCGGAGTTCTTAAATAATTTACATAATGTAGGTTAGAAATAAGCTTTAAGCTGTTAAAAAATTATTAGTAAAGTTTAGAATGGGCGGGGCATGTGGAATCTATCATTGCTCTTGCGCAGTGGAATGAAACATCTAGACATTTTAATCAAATACTAATTTGTGAAAAATCTGTAACGGTGCTAGCTCTAATAATTGGGTTCTAGCTGGTGCTAGCTGTATAGATTAAGGAGCTAGCTTTTGGAGTCAAAATATTAACGGGGGGGGGGGGGCTAGCGTTACTTTAGCCCCTCCCCCCCCCAGTTTCAATATGGATTTGAAAAAAAACTGTATCGGTGCTAGCTCTAATATTTGGGTGCTAGCTATATAGATTAAGGAGCTAGCTTTTGAAGCCAAAATATTAACTGGGGGGGGGGGGCTAGCGTTACTTTAGCCCCCCCCCCCCACTTTCAATTTGGATTTGTGTAAAAACTATAATGGTGCTAGCTTTAATATTTGAGTGCTAGCCGGTGCTAGCTCCGTAGATTCGGGAGCTAGCTTTTTAAAATTTTAATATTTTTTAATAATAAAAATTTTTTTTAAAGTTTAAATATAATTCTCTATCGTCTGAAAA
Source organism: Cantharis nigra (assembly GCA_958510845.1). Classification (NCBI taxonomy): domain Eukaryota; kingdom Metazoa; phylum Arthropoda; class Insecta; order Coleoptera; family Cantharidae; genus Cantharis; species Cantharis nigra. The sequence continues at coordinate 64,192,021 of OY294028.1, forward strand.
TTTCGTTTACCCCAATCATTTCCTTCCCTTTAAAAAAAATTTTCTGAAAAAATCGCTTTTTTTTCGGCTTCTAAAGCAGACTACTGCCTTAATGTGGAATCCGAACCACGGCATAATAATTCGGGAATAGGAACTAGATATCTAAAAACCGGAGACGCAGGATGTCATTGAATGTTTATAGAACAATCATAAAAAAGAATATCAACCTCAAAGAATTTGTAACTATGATTTGATTGAGTGATTAAATTCACGACCTCGAAAAATAGGAAGTAATAAAAATTCAGTCGATTAATAATATTAAAGGATCGAAAACACCAAGTAACTTTTTTTCGTGATTGAATGAATATTAATAATTTTAATTCAATAAAAATTTAGCACGTTCAACTTAAGGCCAAAGGCTGTTATAAAAAAAAATATGAATACTAAAATATCTACCAAATATATTTTATAAATCCTTATTTTAAAAATAAGAATCGATGATTTCTAAAATTCAATTTAATTGCTTTGTTACGTGTACCTAATCCGCATGTTAAATAAAACACGTCTATATTCAAATATTTTTAATTAAAAAAATTTTGTTTGTCATAATCGAAAATGAATGGTATTGTGTAATTATTTTTATGTAAACGTATTTTTAAATTCTATTAAAATTAAATCGCTTCAATTGCTAATAGAGGTCAAGATAATTCTATTGTTAAGTACATACACGCAATATAAAACAATATAATAAATTATTGATATGGATGTTAATACAGCTATACGTAATATCCGAGAATTTAATAAATAATTAATATGCGTAACACTTTATTAATTTCAATTGAAAATATTAATTTTGCATCCTAATGTTAATGAATAAATAAATATATTAATGAATATTGTTTCTTTTACATTATAGAAACTATTGATATAAAATGCAAGGTTGTTAAATGTTATAATAATATTAAGTAAGTACATAAAATTTAAAAATTTGATTTACTTAATAATTAAAACAACAATGTCTTGTTTGAACTGTACCGTACGAACACACTTGTTTCAACGGTTCCATACCCACATCCTGGTAACTATAATTTTCATACGCTGCATTAATTAAATAAATAATAAAAATAATTATTATTATATATTTATTCGTAAATTAAATTATGAAACGATTGAACCACCTTATCTGTACTTCAGCATACATTTGACCCACGTACAACTGAATCTTGGATATCGGGACAGAAATATTTTTTATTTCGGTCCCCACTTCCCACTCGTGCAATTTCGGATTATAAATTTGGGATATTTACTATATCCTTCACCAAACTGCATTAAGGGTGAACGACTTGAATAAATAGTGAATGTTGATTAATTAATCAAGTGGACAAATTTGTTGTTAAACAATATACTATGACTCTAGTTGCAGTAGCCTTGATTAAAAGTAATCAAGATTAGGTAATAATGATGATAATAATGGACAACTCAGTGGCGGCTTGTGCTATTGTTTGCCAGTTTATTGCAATCCTCTAAATTTAATTTAATTTAATTCCATGATATTCAACGTAGTAATAAAATTTGGCAATTTAATTTGATTATAACACCATATTAGCGCGGCATATCGTCGTTTGTTACTTTCCACTACATTACAACTTGAAGATATTTATATTCACATTATGCTAAGAGTACTAACATGAATCTATGCTGTGAATTTTCAAGCAACCACGGGGGGATAGGGGGCACCCCTCATCCCCAGACACTATAAAAGTTGGAGAAATATGTAAAAATTTAAAATAATAATTTTAAATATAAAACACATTACATTTAGAAATAAAAAAATACAGGTGTAGTTTCGGGTCTTTGTATTTTAATTCCCCTAGAGGAGAAGGTCTAAATTCAAGACTGGATAGAACCTTTTTGTCGGATCTTATGCAGAAAAATTATAAATTAAAAATGTAGCTGGTTCTACTCCAAATTTAAATATAAATAAATTAAGTCATTACTTGTTTAAATCGAAATTTTTATTTTTCAAATTTTAATGCTTTAATTTGTGGTTTTTGAAATGAAAAACATATTATTTTGTTTCTTTTGCTTAATATTTGGAGAAGTTAAGTTTTATATCTCTATATAACCTATTGCAATAGATGGGAAAAAGAAGAAGCTCTCACATTTCTAAAGCACAAGCTGGCAGTGAGACAACTTAATTGTAGATTAAATTTTTAAGATCCTAATGGGTTGACTCCGGTCACTTATTGAAATCTTCTAAAGAATTTAGTAATATGCATTTCTGGTCATATACAATTTATCGATGTCAAAACTTCGTGCGATAGCGTTTATTAATATTTTGAATATCAAATATTATCTGTTTGACAAGCTAATATTATCATTGCATTACCAATTCAAGGTCCGGTAGAATAAATACATAATACATTCTATATAAAATACGAATTACTGTTTAAAATGCGAAAAAAAACATTGCTTATTGATATCTCGGCTAATGTCGCGGTAGATATTACCTATAGTCTACACATTTTGGCTTTATAAAAAGAATTACTTTTATGTCAAGATATAATGTAAACAACATCATTATTTTATCTTTTATTTCATTAAATTTTGTATAAATTGCGAGTTGGTACGAACACCTGTTCACTATCCACATGATTGGTATTAGCTTCTAGACATCGACAATAGTCGAAACTATCGACAATAGTTTACAGACAAAAATGCTTGAAAGGAAGGATAAAGTTTTAAAATTATTATTTTTTTGAGACCTGGAAGAAAGTAGTTATAATGAACTCCACTATTAAAGCTAAACATACAACTTTAATTCCTAATCATCAGAAAAATATGATTTAAGATGTACATTATTAACTTTAATTCCATCAATTTTTCATGAGTTTTACAATAATTTGCCGACATTATCATCCTGATAATGATCCACGATAATGATTAGTTCAAGAAGATTTCGATAAAGAAGAAGAAATTATTTATAAATAATTTTAATTTTCATATTTCGTAATAAATTAGCCGCATCCTGAATAGTTTATTTTATTATTTTATATCATATTAAATGAATTTTTTATTCAGACTTAAATTTTTATGGAATACAATAAATTATTCCCAAAGATTCAGTTAAAAATATTCCCAAAAATTATAAAATATTAAAATATTTGGTAAAAGTAAATGAATAAGTAATTATAAGTTACTATTAATCATATTTAATTTGCAAGCTTAAAATTCAAAATTTTAATTTTATCTTCTGTAGACACCTGAAGATGTATGATTCTTCATACGAAACATATTGTGCTAATTTTTAAAGAATTCAAAATAATATTTTTGCGAAATCGTACTATTTAAATATATTAATTAAAACATACTTCGCTTCACGTAAAATATTCTATTAACAATTAACAGAACATGTATAACTTGTTATAAGTACATGTTCATTGGCTATAAATCGTAAAATCGTCTTTTATCACTGCCTACCTACAAACGTTTTCCTGCTTTCTTAACAATTATGAAGTTATAATCTTTAAACTTGTAGACAATATTGTCGAAAATTTTTAATGTGTCGTTCATAATTTATACAACTATTAAATTTTGTTGACGATTTTCTGTACTCAAACTGCGCACGAACACTTTTCGACAATTTAGAGCAAGAACTTGTTGTGTGTCAAGTAGTAAAACTATTTTTTTTAAATTACGAAATTTTGCTTTGAAATTCTTATTAGTGTAAGGTAAGAGCGCACACAAATTTTGACTATACTTAAATCAAAACTGAAAAAATTAAACTCACTTAGAATTTGTTTAAAAATTTAATTAATTTACGTATTTTGCTCCTATACTATAATAATTACGTTGTAAAAATATAAATTTAAAAAAAATGTAAAAAATATTATTTTAAATTAATTTTATCTTAGCGCAGTCTTAATGTCTAACCGAAAATTTGATATTCAAAACTCATCAAAATCAACTCTTAAAAATATCCATCAGGTGGGCACACACGTAAGCTTTGGTTACGATTAGTCGCACGTCACATGGAATGTGGAATTTCTAGTAGAAGTACTAAGTACTCATATTAATTTACTTTGATCACTCAAATTTCCACCAAGCCGAATGATCTGCTTTGGCGATTAATAGCATTTGAAGCTAAACATATGTAAGATTTTTACTATATCATAACAAACTACCCCGGGATATTTCTTGATGTCTCGAGCTATCGCCTGTAATTCTTGTGGTCGAGGGGTGAATCGCGACTGGAAATAGTTGTGGAAATATTATGGAAATAAATTATTTACACAATTACACACAATTTTTTGTGGTGGTTCACTTCTCGCTTGCGGGTTAATCATGCCAATAACTTAAATAATGTGGTAGCTTTCAGCGTTTCTGTTATTTTTCAAAAACAACATTTTCCAAGAACTCATGAATTTAATTTAATAATTTTATGTAGCTTCTTATATTATCGAAATGTTTATTATTAGATTTAATGTTCCATATAAATATAATTTTAGTACTTTTAAACATTATTTAAATTCGAATGTTTTATAATAAATAAACATAATTTATAATAACAAACTTGTGAAGTAATATGCATTACAAATTATTAAGTTTTCTTAAAATTTATTATCAAAGTGAAATTTTATTATTTCTCCGTATTTATCAGTTATTTAAAATATTACCGAGGTTAATGTAATTAACGTCATTAATGACATGTATCAGTGTGTATTTTAAATGTTTATTAGTAAAATAACGATTACAGCTGATGTGATATTTTTATTTTATAGGTACCCAACATTACAATATTAATTTCGATTAAATTAGTAAAAATTTAGCAAAATTTTTGACAAATTTGACAAAAACAGATTTTTGAAATTTCCAAATTCTTCTTATTTAATATAGACCTTGTCGTTTGTAGCAGTGTACAAGAAAAATTGAGATGTTTTTTTCAATTATTGTATGACAAATGTGCAATAATATACTAATAGTGTATTTCGTTTATCCATTAATACGCGTCACATTTTTATTACTGTGACGTAATATAGCTAGTACAGGAGAACACATCTGTGGAATATATTAATTAATTGCTATAAAGCTATAAATATTAAATAATATAATTAAAAACACTTATATCAATAAATATTGGTTATTTAGAAAAACTTTAATTTTGTGAATTATATTTTTATATTAACACCACCCTATTCTATGTATATCTTTATTCAACCATTATCTTTTATTCTTCACCAACGTATTGAATTGTTTAATATATTTTTAAGTTAAATATTAAATAATGAAATGCAATAATAATACAGGGTGTCGCGTGAGGATATGATGATTTTCATATAAATATAGGATAATTGAATTACGTTTTCTTGTGTTTATTTGACAATTAAAGTAAATATGTAATAACTTGAAGTGGTAATTTAACTAAAATTTCGAAAACGATTACAATTTTTCCATTAACATTTAAATACTCGCATGACAAATTTATAAACTTACTCGCAGCCATTTAAATTTAAAAAGTAAAAAATTACATTATAAAATGATACCAGAAAACCGTCTCTGGCTATCAAAATAAAGTAAACAACATTTTAAATCTACTTAAACAAATTAATTAAAAATATGGTAGAAAGTTTTAAAATGCTTTTATCAGACTTCAAAATGAATAATTTTAACAACTTTTAACGCTAAAATTTTATTTTGCTAAACTTCTTTTATAATACTATATGTACCTACCTATAAATATGCCCCTCGCTTTCAAAATTATTTTAAAAAACTCTGTTTATATTGTTACGTATAGGTATAATACAACAAATTTGCTATAATATTATGTATAGACAAATTTGTTTTGTATATTGTGTATTATAATTGTATAAATAAGCACTTATTAAAATAATAATAATATTAATAAATAATCAAATATGCGTAACTAATATCAATTTCCGTTTTTAGTATGACAGTTTTGAAAATTATATTAGTTTTATCATATCCGTATCGTGTAACTAACTGCTACATCCTCGTCTTTGTATTCTACTGGTAAATGTCTAAATTCAATCAGAAATCCTTGTCAGTTATCAATCACATCGTTAAAATTAATAAAAATGAAAATCATTTTTACATTTAATTAAATTAATTATTTATTATTAACATTTTTTTTGAGATAACATATCTTTTGCTGTGTGATTAAATCAGTATCAGGATAAACATTCGAGTACCCACGGATTGATATACACGTAGGTCGGTCAAATATAACATATTATTATTGATAAATCTGTGTACAACAGAGGTCTAAATTTATTATTGTTGAAATATAAAACAATGGTTGCCACGTATCGGCAGCCACTTGGTTGGTGCTAACTCAGAATTCAAAAATAATTAAATTGAATATTGAATATTAAATTAAAAATTTCCTAACCAAAGCATCCAAAGTTTTAAAAAGCATTTTGTAATATTTCGGAAAATCAAACGACATGAAACAAACACTAATTCGACTAATAGGTGTAATTCCACGTCCGATAAACCAAATAAAATGCGATGGTGCCTAATGGTTAAATACGAATTATATACATCTCCATAAACCACAATACATTCGTTAAACGAAAACTTGTGTTGGTCTAGAGAAACAGTACCAAAAATATAATAGCAACAGGTGCTATGCTATAATCATTGGTTGGTTAACACCTTGCTGAATGCATCAAAAATAAGATTGGCGAACAATAACTTCCTAATGGAATTGAGTTGCGGAAATATTTTACATTACTTACTTTTATTGTTTAAACTTTTTTTTTATTAAAAATAATTTAACTGTATGGGAATAAATTATGGGTTGTGTTTTGTTGACCGATATTAGAAGAAATTATTGAAAGGTTTTATTTTCTTAAAATTGCATAAAATTTTGAATATTTTGCTCTTAACGACACCAACTTACATCTCACAATTTTCATGTCGTTAAATGCAATTTCGTTAAAAGTTCAATTTAAATTGCAAAATTGTTCTTCATTTCGTATTGGAAAATTCTAATTTAACCTCTTATGAATATTTTATCTTTTAATTACTACGTAGAAATTGTAACTTTTACAAAACTAGATATCCGTTGGTCGTTTTCATAAATAGAATAAATTAATTCTTATTTCTTTTTTCTATTTACACTTACCACAATAATGTCGTGATGACGATAACGGTTTTGACAAATAATATATATTAGTTCGTGTTTTAAAAATGTTTGGCTAGATATAAACCAAGAAGAGTATAATTAGTTGGAAGTGAACAAAACAACAAAGTGGCAATTAGCGGTATTTAGCAAATATTCATGATGTGCTGTACTAGATAAACATGCACTTCCAGCGTTCGAATTTTATTCACATTGTTCTCTATCATTAATCATAACATTGATGTGTTTAAATAAAGCCGACAAAAAAATGGGCATCTAAGTATTAATTATGCTTTTTATAACCATAATTACTTGGAAATGATATATTGGTTTTAAGGTCATTATTATTAATTTAGAGTATAATTTGGGAATATTTGGTATTTATTCAAATATTCCAATTTTTATTACAATTAAGTATTACGGCGTTTAAATATAATATCGATTTTTATTACATACTATATAGTTACAAAATCGGGATTCACTTTAGTTTTTCTTCAGGTTTTCACGAACTCTTTCGTAAGAGTTTACTACACGCCATCTTCATTTGTACGTGCATCTTACGAAGTTTAGTATTTTTTGATTCTTATTACAAACTCCAACTGTGCTATTATATCCCTATTATTAAAATCATTTGTATTCATTCGATGGTAATTAGAATAATGGAGTGATGTTTTTGAAATATGATAGAATGTCGTGCAGTTTATGAAATAGGTGGAACTTTGATTTATGAATATTCATTATCGATTGTTGTCTGGTCTTTGTAAAAGTGTGAAAATTAGAAAAGTTCGTTATCACAAACTTAAAATTGCGATTTCTATCGGTTTATTTATATATTAATACAGCAACGTAACTGTGATTAACGAATTTACAGTTTAATTTATAATTGTTAATTTAAAATCCGAATCTAAATTTTATTTTATTAATATTCGTATTAACAATTTGTTACAGTATAAGATTGTGAGAAGATGAAGATCATTTATAAAATTTAACTTTTAAATCTTCTAATAATCCTGATCCTCCGTAATATAATTACAATGACATATTTTCCCGACCTGTTTGTTGACCAGAACGATTTTGCGAAAGCATTTCCACTTCCACATTATGTAACAAGAATTCAGTCATATTGTCATCAAAATTTCTCTGCATATTCAGAAGTTTATAAATCGATTCGGTATTGTCTTTAATGCAATCGAATCGTTCTAAAACTCTGAATATCCATTTAATTTTGTTCAAATTGTAGAAAATTTATACTTTGTTATTTAAATTTCCTACTATCACCGTAATAAGAAATTTTTTCGTTTTACTTCAATTTAAAGATTTTAACCGTAGATTAAATAATTTGATAGGAACTTTTTTCTATAGAAAGAAAAATATGTAGGTATATTAGGACAATTACATGACAACGACAAATTTAAAAACTCAATTTCCGGTGCGCTTTGCATATTATTATAATTTATATACATTAAAATTACTATGCTAAATGTTTTAATAAAACAAAATACTTCTCAATATTGTATTATTATTTTATGTTAAATTATAATGTACGAAAATTACAGTTGTTACGCCAAGATGATACTTTATTTTAAAATATGTATAACGTCTGATTACAATGTAATACGTAATTTAACGAATTCCTAGTAAAGCTAATTCTTTATACTTATAATTAAATAAAATATTTATTTTTTGTTTGTTTCGTAATTATTACTAATTATTTGTAAAATTATTTCCTGGTTTGCCAAACTGCTTGAATATCTATCTAAATTTTAGGACTAATGTAGTATTTGACAGGTAAACAATTTCGAAAAAAAATGTATCAACATTTTTAAATATTGAAATTTGAGAATTATCAACTACAAATACATCACTGATGCTTTTTCCATGTTTACCAAAAATATGAGACCCAATTTTGGCTAGTTTTCAAAAAAAAAATGATCAGCTAATTAGTTTTGTAAATTTCAAGAGTGAACGATACAACTGCGGATTTGTGGGATCATAATAATTATAATATATTATTTTATATGTACATCAGTTGAATTATGGAAATAACAATACCTATCATTGCATTGGAGTGTTAGTTGTTTGTATTTGTTATTAAATTATACGTAGTAATAAATATTTAATTATTACAAAATTTATACGAGAGACAAATAGTAATTTGTTGGATGCTATTGCTTCAATATTTGTTCAGTTAATTAGATTAAAAAATAATAACTTAAAAATCGAAATTTTTGCAATGATTCTCAGAATGTTGTTGTCGACAACTATAAAGTAAAATCAAAATATTAATTTATAATCTTCTAATATCTCGTCTCAAATATTCAAGGTGTTTATTATGCTGTTATGCGCAATATATAGGTACAAGGCAGGTAATATTTGATGTGTACTATCGTTTGGACATCAATGATTAATTTAGTTAATATACGAACCTGAGCATCTCATGAGAATTCAATGGTATTGTTTGGCCTAGAGACAACTTGAATTATTTTGATGCTATACCATGCAATATTATATCAACAATAGTATAATTTGCAATTAAAATGTTTATTGATTATTACGAGATGATTCTCCTAACGTCCAAATGTTAAGGTACAAAATTAAGCAGTTAAAATTCTAGTTCTTCTGATCTCAGACACTCTGAGCACCGAGTTAGCTAACTAATAAATTACATATTTTTTGTGTGTTGTTGAGAACAGAAACAGAATTATTCTTAGATATATATACCTATCTTAAGTTTCAAATTACCAACAAACAATTTAAATACATCATTGCACGTACATAATAGTAGCCAGAAATAATATAAACTTGTAGTGAAAGAAATCGAAGTAAAACAAGTAATGCTAATTTTGAGATGATTGCTAATATGAAGGAATTTGCATAAAATGGATATTGGTTAATTTGCCAATATAAATTATATGCGTGGCACATAAAAGGATAACAAAGCATGTACTTAACTTAGCAGATGTATTAAAATTATTTTTCGAGATTTTTTAACTTTATTTTATTAAATGATTATGTATTACTGGGTCAATAACGTATATTAAAAAGAAACACACAAATAATAAACACTTTGCTCACTATAATTTTTCTAGAATAAATTTTTTAGTACTTATCTGTTTTGATATAGTGCCGTAGATAATGGTATCGGGCCATCGTAAGGATTTCTCGCTCCTTGTAATTTAAAAATTTTTGATAAATTATTTAAATTGCACTAAAAATATAAATACGTGTATTAACTTCTCAGCATTGAGGTAAAAAAAACGGCATCGAAACTCGATATCTCTGTTACCAACCCAGAAAATCCCGACGTATAAAAAGAAAATTTTTAATTTTTCTACAGTCGAAACGTTTAGTTTAAAAGTTTTCAATATTAATTAAATATTCACGAGGCAATGCTAGTGACTACCAAATCGGTAGGAGTAAAAATATTTAATGATTGCATATAAAATATAAAAGAACACAGGAAAAGTTCAAAACAACAGAATTCTCTCAATTAAATTGAAATTATAAATAATTCTCTAAAGATAATTTATAAAGTTTAATTTATAAAGTTTCTACTAGCACGTTGAAGTTTCGATTAAATTGCAAATAATTTAAAGGTTCATTTGTAATAAATGAATGTAGACATTTTAAAAGGGGGATCGGTCTTATGTTGGTGTCATTATCTATTCGTTGACTTAGGTTCTGTTCGTGTGTCGTTAAAATGAAAATTTAATGATTTACAAAAACAGCTCTTTTTAAAACTGCATCACTTCTTTAATATATCTTTTAGTTTTTAATTTAAAGTGGGACTTCACAGTGAAGCCAAGAGCTATAAGGAAGCAGCCAGTTTTTGCCCCGATCTGTTTAAATATTATTGGGCCGAATAAATTTTTACATTCTCTGGCTTCTCTTCAAAATTCTAAGTAGGTTCCACGTCACCAAAATCTTCTTGAATGGAATACAACTCGACTGGAGCATATTTAAGCGATATGAGATTCGGTTAGCCAATTAGCAATGATGACAATGTATTAAATCAGTTTTTATTAAGAAGATCAACCGCTTTCATGATTCACGATCTAGCTCGACCACAGCGTAAAGCATGCATGAAATCTATCACGTTAATGTCGTAACTTCTTGTTATTGTGTTAGCAAGTAAAGAAATTGTCGGTACACCGAAACTCCAATCATTCCGAAGTATTTTTTTTTTATTGAAAAAATGATTTGAGTATAAACCGAGAAAGGATGATATTCATCCTCTTCGTCCTAAGGGATGTTATGGGTCAACTTATGGAATAATTTACTGGAAGCTACAACAAAGTTATAAGATTTGAAATAATTGCTGGAAATGTTGGTTGGTTATGTGTAAACATGTGTTTGTTGTTTATTAGGATGTGATTACCGGTAGTGAGTTTCTACTTTGGAGTCAACAGAGTGCAAATTACTTTGCAAGTAAATGATTATTGCATGTGAAGCGTTATTACTTATGAAGGGAACGTGAAATTCCTGGGCCCGCGACGCAGCAATGCCTTGGAACATTAAATATTTACGGCGTTTACAAATTTATAACCTCTGCGCACAGTATTAAAATTAATTATTTAATATTAAACTTCCTAATTTTTTGTTAGGCTTGCCTGTTTCTGTAATAATTTATAGATTTTATGTCTAGTTATAATAAAATCATAGAATTATATATAAAGATATAATTACGTTTGGGTAAGTTGGAGGATATTTTCTTATTATGAAGGTAGGTAGATGAGTAACGGACGCAAGTTTGGATATACTTAATAATAATAACCAGAATTATTATTAATTCAAACTTAAGATTGGACAACAAATTATACAAAGGTACAAAATATAAATAATTTATATTTTGAATATAACATTAATTCTTTTTTCTTTGACAAACATTATACCCATCATTTATAATTAAAAATACTCTTCTAAATTTGCTTTTTTTACATTCTTTACTTTTACACTGGTTACTTTTATAATTAAATTTTATAATATCCTTTGCATACCGGCTTGTTAATTGGATTTTATCTAAGTGATGTAATAAAGAATACAGTTAAAAGTTAACCCTTTACACAAAACATTCTACCTTGGGCAAACTCTCTTCTGACGTATTTAAGCATGGTTAATTTAAAAATTATAAGCATGTCATATCATTAAAAGCGTACGGGTATTAAGCTTTTATGATATCCCTAGAGCGTTATTTGTGTAAATGAATAAATTGTGGTCATCACAAATGCAATTCACTTCTTTCTTTTATCCTGTTAGTTGTTGAACAAAGTACGTTCATATGTATGACTATGAGATTTGATTTGCTTTGTTTTGACAATTTGTTCTGTTTCTTTGAGTTGGAACTGAATTACACGATTGTCCGAAGAACGCTAAATTATAAAACTGCGTATTTACATTGTAATATGCAATTTCAGAAAAGCATTAAAGTAAATCAATTTATCTTACCTTTGTGATACCAAAGTGCATTTATATTATTTCAAAATTGCTTTATAATATGTAGATTATTGTTGGATTATTTTTAAAAAGTATATTTCGAGAGTTAAACTAAGTTTTAGCTTCGACATATTATACCCTTCTATAAACTGTAAAAAAAATTAACCAAAAGTTACACAAAATAACACATTCCTGTGTTAATCCAGGTCCACAAGGAATTGTGTTAAATTTTACAAGCGTGTAAAATCTTAAAACACAAAAATATGTAAAATACTTACAATACTTACAAATTAAAATTTTTAATATTTCTTTATTTCTTAGCGTAAAGATTCAGCCAACCTGTTTCTTGATAGAAATGTAGTATTGAAATGAATTTAACTCCAAATATTAGCCCCACAATTTATTCTTCATACATCTAGGTAGCCAACGCCAACGTTTTTAATGTCGTCATCTTGACGTCCCATGTCTTGATAGTATCATTTTTCATCGACTGCAACTGCACTGTAAAATAATTTAAAAAATTACCTACATGCAAAGACGAACTTTATGAAACTTACCTATAATCCTCATATTGGAAACCGATAGCGTTTGCTTTTACCCAATTTGTACTTTTCTTATCTTGGAATTTGGAACTTGAATTTTACTTACATATATATCGTCCATGCTAGATTTAAACAGAACACCATGTCAACAATGTTTAAAATTAATAATTTAATTTAAATCTAAATTTTAAGCACATTGCATATTTAATACAAATACGCTACATATTTACTATAAGCAATAGGTATAAAACTTACTTATTCGTAACATACACTTATTACTTATAATTTTTTAAATATTATTTAAAATAATTTATAGTTACTATAATCTACTGGAAATGCTGGTGCATGGTACTAAACGTGTGCTCGATCCATAAAGTATAATTACGCGTGGTAACGTCTGTTCTGTCGCGTTTGTTCCACCTACAACCTACATTCTTGTCGGGGAATCACACATTTACACAACAACGTGTTAATTATTTTTCAACCGTAATCAGAAATTTTTACATGGAAAATTAACACAAAGTTACTAAGCTAAATTTACACATCGAATATAGCGGTTTACACATTGAAATTTCTAGGAGTGTAGTGACGGATAAACTACGATAGAAGTTATGGCAATACTGCATACAATATTGACAATATATACCGACAGTATTTGCCCACTCAAAAATTTGAAAATTACGCAACCCAAAAATACCCTTTTTGCCTTCTGCTCAGAATTTTCAAAGCAGAAATGGAAAAATACAATAATTACAATAATACAATTAATTTATAAATTCTGAACACCTAAGTGGTCGACTTAATTAACGTTATGCCTAATGATAATAATAGGAAATTTAAGACTAATTTTTTTGACGAAATGACAGACTTAAAATTAACAGTTACTCGACACTAAATGCACCATCAAAATATAAGAAAAAATAATTATATATGTTAACTTAATTACTTCACAAATAATATCTTAAAACTCATTAAAAACATAATTAAAATAGATATTAAAAAATAACTAAGTTGTTTTAAATTTGGAAACTTCCCACGAGTTTGTGCTTTAGGCTTGTTTCAGATAAATTTGACAGTTGCAAATTTTTATCATTGTTCTTGGTTGGCTTTATCAATTTTTATTTAAAATCTTAGCCGATAAAAGCTTAAATTAATATACGGTGTAACCGTTTAGCGCGAAAAAGTGTTTAACGCATTTTCTTTCTGTTATTGTTAATTATACCTACTTAGGAAATAAAAATTTGAGGTTTATTTCATTTGTGTACGAGGAGGGGTGTCGCTAACTATGACATTATTTGATTGATACTTAATAGAAGTGTGACACTTTCCAACTTTGTGATTGTGTATTTGAACATATCAATTAACCTGCAGGATTTATAGTTCCTCCCTCGTCGCCATATTAATGACGTCATATATATGCATCCAATATTTCTCTTGATCCCAAGTTCGTAGGAGTAGTAATGCTCTTTATTAACGATTTATTGAACATATATATTGATCGACCGCTACACCAAGCCAATAACCATTAACCGTAATCATTGTTTAGCAAACTTAATATTGATTAAAGTATAATGCAACTTACGCTTTACTGGAATTTAATTTAGTGGAACCTACTATGTATGTAAATTTTATTCTTAAATTTTAATTTACTTTGTAATGCAGTTATTCGTTTTATTTCTCCAAGCGATGCCAAGTTGATCAATCATTATAAATTAATTTTATCAATAAATTTATTCAATACCTTTTCCCATCATAAATGCTTTATCCAGTTACAAAGTTATCGATTCGAAAAATGTAGTAAGTAGAATATTCTTGTGTTAAGTTTGTGAAAGATTTGTTACTAAGTACCTACTGAAGTTCCTACGAGTACACTTTCTTGTACTTGGAGACAGCAAGTTAGAAATTGTTTTTCTTGAAATGTTTCTTTCAAACTTACTTTTTATTTAACCTAACGTGAAGTTAAGATAATTTTCGATGAGCTGTTTTGGTTTTAAAATAGTATGTATTGAAACTTCCTTCGAATCCTACTATAGTGTCAGAAATTTTAATTTATGTTAAAGATCTTTCAGCACCTTCCGAATCGGTATTTATAAAATCAAACATTTTTAATTGCTTCTATTACGATAATAATATCGACTACTTTATACTATATAGATGATTGTGTACTTATCGAATTATTTTTAATTATGGGAAGTTATAAGAAAATTTTACTTTGAAATTCGTTTTAATATTTGAAGTAAAACTTTTGAATTAATTGATATTTAAATTTGAAAAACTAATGATTAAGTGTATTCTTTTTCTTAATTTTAACTTTATAGCGATGAAAATTCAAATTGTATGAACACTCCAAAGCTCTTGTCAACCGGTTGAATTGTAAGAAAATTTTAAATTTCAATTTTAAATTTTTAAAATATTCAAACGCGTATGTTAATTATTTTAATATAATAGGTACATAATTGCTACTTTTAAAAATCCACAAGTTAGTGATAGCAAGATAATGCAAATTGTGTATTATTATTACTATTTAAATTAATTTTAATTACACCTGGGGCTATTTAAGTTTTTGTTAATTAACATTTAATTATTTAAACAGCTTGTCGAATCTATAGGATTTACTACGAGAATTTCCATTTTCAAAATAAGTATCATTCGTAAAAATTTAAAAATTACTTTACTCGACATGCAGCATTAAAGAATTTTAAATGTTGTTTAAAAGAATAAATTAAAATCAAAGTTATTACACAGATTTAATTTATGCTATAAATGACTGGGAAAATAATTTGCCTAACAGACCTAAATTATCTTAATCCGGCCCTCATATTATGCGCGGGTTCTCCGCGGAGTTTTTTGCCGAACCTGGCGGCAGTCGCGATGGAAGCAAACATTTTTGTATCTGGAAACTTTGATCACAATTCTCTACTTATTTATGTTGGATTTCAGAGCTCTTTGGGCTCGGGGGGGGGGGGGGAGTGCGATAGCTAGCAGACAGGCTCCAAAGTTGATGCGACGAGTTAAGCATCGTTCCCAGCCAAACGCTAAGAGATTCGAACTACGAATTCTTAGGATACGATCGCTATCTACACGGACCATTATCCACAGGGGAGGAACTAAAATGTACATATTATGTTTTAATGCATCTCATCTGTTGCGTTTTTAAACTTGCGACAAAAACTGATACACTACTTTTACCTTTCTGAAGAATTAAATGGTTTAGCTAAAAATAAAATTTTAAGTTGGTCATATTTAAGGATTGTAAATGTTTACACATTTATTAAACTTTCAAATTTTTTTTAAAAAGCATAGATACCAAAATATATCAAATTTATTAAAATTCAGTAGATTTGGAATATTACATTACGCTACTCATTAATCATTATACATATTGATATTGGTATGAAAAACTTGAATTTTCGTGTTTAAATTTGCTACTGAAACAACCCACTTACCTTTGATTTAGAGAAAAAGTATATTAATTCTCATCGAAGCATATTTTCATCATTAAAAAAATGTTTGGATTTGACAAAATATATTAACTTACTTTATTTTACTTATTGAAGACGGTGACAACCTAAGTATTTAAATGTGTTGACTGTTCAGTGAAGATTTCCAGTTCGAGTGCGGGCGAAGAATAACTACTTTATTTTCAGCGTTTTATTTCAGTTAATCAACACCTGTGTCACTTTTAACACTGGTGCGTGTCAGTAGTTCATTTCTTAACGCGAACTAGTGTTGAAAGTATACTTTCCCGAACCGTAATAGATAATGAATATGTTAACCCTTATCCAACAGCTTCTGATTCGTTTTATATGATTGTTAAATTTTTTGTGTGTTAAATTTTGAAATTGTAAAAAATTGTGACAGTATTCTCTCGAGTAATATTGAATTACTGTACAACCTAGATAAGATTATGTAGGGACATGATAGTATTCGTGTAACAATTCGATTGTTTGATATTTGCTATCGTAACACGAATACTTTTTTGTACCTTTATTAATGCCATCTATTTTGTTGACAAATTGTAAAACATATAATGTACTAAATACAATTTATTATCAAATAATGGAAGTCGTGGCCCGTTTGACCCTTTCAACAACACTGTTGCTGAACGTACGCAACGTATTCTCGATTTATATTAAGTAAACGCCACCTCGCGGAAAAATATCAAGTTAATCTACTACGTATAGTTGGTACAGAAAGTTTTGTTTATAAAGCAAACGTATGTATTATTTTGCTGTTTTATTTTGTGAATTATCATTTCATCGCGGTTTTACCATGGAATAATTCAGAATCAAACTCAAAATAAATCACGTATATACACTTAATAGAGCCGCCATGTTGTTAAAATTTGGTAGCGCCGCTAACGGTATTTTTTGAGTTTTATTTTTGAATGAGAAGTCGGCAAGAAATGTTTAAAATTTAGTAAATTTTTACGGGGGTTTCAACCGCAGTCCGCTTTATGGAATTTTGATTTCTTTACTCTTTCATATCTTCTGTTTTTGCCAAATGTCTTTCATAAAACTAATTAATAATTGAATTTTCATAAATTTATAACAGATTCGTTAAAAATTTTCTAATTGTATTTTATTTTTTTAGCAAATTTTGGAATCTTCTTCAAAACAATATCAATCAAATTAAAAATACGTTTAAGCTAATTTTGCATATAACTTGATCTAACACAAAATTTATCGCTTTCTGTAAGAGTTGAATTTTCTAACTTGCATTCACTTTAACGTTCTTTCGATTTAGACAATCAAATTGTTATAACCAGGATCCGGATTTCAATTACCTTATAAAATGATAAAAAATGCTTATTTAAATGTTCTAAATTGCCTTTAAATATTCTTTTTTATTGCATTTCAATGACACAATATTTTAAAAATTTAATATTTTTAAATATTAATTATTTTTTTAAATTTTATATTTCTACTTATTTTTTCGCATAACGAAAATTGTTTTTCCCAAAATGTAATTTTTTACCTGAAATAGAAAAAGAATGAAATAGATCTATTCATTGTTCCCAATATTTTTTCAAATTCAAATTTGTTAATTTAAAAACAAGAGCCTACAGGTATTACTAAATAAAAAGGGGGTTATCTGTTGTTGGGAAGGGGGCATCATTCGTTGATATCCTATTGAACCGCAACATGTTTTTCCAATGAAAAATTTAATTCCAATAAAAAATTCAAATTCAAAAATTACCCAAAAATGTCAAAAATTACCAAAAAAGGGCATTGAAGAAAGAAAATTACGAAAATTGGAAATAATTCTAAAAGATACAAAAAAATGATTGAACAAGTAACGTTGATTTCAATCAAAATAGTGAGATCGAAATTTATACAACTCTGCATCGTCTGTGATTTACAGAAAAAATTATGAATGGTTATAACAGTCGTATCATTTCCGGAGATTTAAATTTTTAAATTTTAAATTTGATAAATATGTATTTATTTCACTTCAACAATTTACACTTGTTTGATTAATTTATATCTTCATTAAGAGCATTAATTTTATTACCGAAATCCTTTCTCTAAGCCCAATTTAAATAATTAAATTAAAATTTTTGCTTATAATTTGCAATTTGTTTTTATACTTTTGTTCAGACATCTATGACCATATACTAACTAATTTGTTGCAGTTATCTGCGATTAACATTGTTGTTCTTGGATACTTTCAAAGTATGATCTGATCTGAAGTGGCTATATTATTTTCAAATTAACTATCTAATTTCTAGATCTCCAAAGTAAGATTAAACCTTTTTAAACCAAATTTCATTATAATAATTTTATTTATATGTAAATCTTTTTAAATAAATCAAACATACTGCAGTCTGTAGTGTATAAGTTGTACTCTCTGGTCACTTAAGGGGGAAAGGGGGGAACATTTTAGGGAATTTTTACATTTTTACAACAGAAATAGTTATTTATGTATCAAGGGCATTATGACAATGTTTATGTCGAGAGCAACCAATTTAAAAGGTCGAGGGCCGTCAGGCCCGAGAGTTTTTAAGTTGCTCTCGACATAAACATCGAGTAATGCCAGTGGTGCATACAACGTTTTATATTACACTGCATTTGAATTTGATTTTGCTAAATTTTCTAGTTATTTGCGGTGTAATTGCGATTGAGAGGGCATAATAAGCGGGCATTATGATTTATACGCCCTAGGTTAATATAGCATACTTAATATATTTCGTTGTCAAGGTATAAATAACAAATAATGATTCAGTGTAATATAAAAAATATTTCGGCTCATTTGTAGCCAAAATCATCTATGGCCAAAATACTAGGTATTCTGGATCTGGAACTTAGCTCTCCAAAAAAAGTGTTTGTCTCGTTTCATAATTAGTGGCAGACCTTTAAATAAAAATCTCTTAAAAATATACTAGTATTTTTCTATCTCTCCACCAGGTTTAAATTTAAAATATTGAAATTTAGAAACTTTTAGAGTGCTTTCCCCCTTTAAAATTTGATCATTCTATCCATTTTTAGAAAAAAAAACACATGACAATATAAAATATTAGATATTTGGTTTGAAATTGAAATCTTTGTTGAAAGCAGGAATCGTGCATTAAAGAGTTAATCTTTCCTTTCGGGAAGGCGGGGATCCTTTCGTTCTCTCCATAGCAGGCGCCACTGGATATAATAATCAAATTTAAGAATTGGGCTTTGTAGCACGACTTTGTAATGGTTTATGAATTGCAAATGGATTTTATAGTCGAGTTTAATAGAATATCAACCAATTTTTTAAAAATTATCAGCTGCTCAAAGCGGTCGCCGCTCATAGTAATGATACTGCAGATTTCTAAGTTAATCCTTTGGTAACTCTACTTATAAAAAAACTCATAGCATTCTGAAATGCTTACAAAGTAGCGCTTTGTAAAAATCTTGTAATTATAGAGAAAAAAAGTAAAAATCGACGTGCTAAAGCACGGTTCATACTAACCAGATAATGTGACTTTATAAGCACTTACATCATAACGGTAATTAGGAAATTAGGAACATATTTAGCAATAATAATAAATTATTAGAACTGAAATTTCGATCAGAAGCAAAAATAAAACAGTAGGTACTTTTGAAGTTTTCCATAAATTATCAGATTTTATTTTATTATCTGAGCATATTATCTATTTTACAGTAGTAAAAGTGTAACTTGAGAATTCTGATCATAATCATGCGGTGTAAAAAATTAATATATCAATTTTATACAAGTTAGTTATCAACATAGTTGTTTCACACTTTCACACTTTAGCAACCATGCGTGAACCATATTCATATTAGAAAACACATGTAAATATGTAAATTGAAATTCTTCGCCATTTATAGATGAAATGCTGTTACTTTAAAAGCTGTTTTATTACTATTCTAATTTTCAATCTAAAAGTTCTTTCTATGCAAATGCATCTCTGTAGTTGATATATTTCTTCAAATGTTGTAAAACGTAAAGTGTCCATTGTGTTTTCGAGTTTAAAACTCGTGCACAATAACAGCATAAAAGTTGTATTATTTATTACAACTAGGAAGCTAATTAATTTATTTATTTAAAATGTAGATAATCTTTGTAGAACATGCGAGGATATGGTTCAATGGTTGTTATAATGAAAATTAAGTCTCCCTGGTGGGATTTGTAAATTTGGCATGCTTTTGAGAAATACCCTTTACATGCTCGACAAGACTTTCCTGTACTAAAATAGTAATCATTACTACTCCATATATTCTTCGCATTATCATGGTACATCCTTCTTACGACATTGTAACTTCTTCAGTTTTTATTTGACCAGTTGTTTCTTAGCTTTAGCTATCCGACAAAAAATTTTGGAAAAACTACCGGAAACAAACAAAACTCGAAAAAGTATACTTGACAAACTACAAATTTAATGATAATAACAATAATTAACGATATTCCCCAGAGGGACGTTTTTATCCACTTCTTATTTTATTTTTGCCCACCTGGTTTATGTAAGATCCTAAAATCCTTATCTTGTATGTAAAATTACAACACAAGTTTAATTATTTTTACTGTTATTTATAAATTTTACTTTATATTCATTCACCTGCAGTAAGGTACATTAATTTTTGTTGTGTATATAAAACCTTAGTAAATACATTTTTATGTTTGTATTTATTGCTCAATAAATTTTCAATAAGCCTTTGCTCTAGTTGTGTGCTTGTTTTTTCTTTGCATTAATCTAATAAATGAATTTATAATAAAATTTTTATGTTGTAACAAGTCTGCTTGGTAAACAATATTTAAAACTCTACTTTTGTTTGTTTTTTTTTTTAATAGTTGGATAAAAGTTTCTAGTTCGATAGCCAAATTTGAAGAAATACGCTCATCACATAAATTATACTTCCTTATAGCAGTTATTACATTGCAAATTATGTAACATAGAAGCTTTAATACATGAACCGCCACTGGTTGTCTGTTCAAGTATCCATGTATAAGTAGGCACTATAATCTGCATTTATGTACAGCCGTCATCTGGCCACTCTGTTTTGTTAATTATAAATTACTAAGGGGCCTTCGTATTTACCATGAACAAGTTATACTTACATTTCTGCATGGGGCGTTTACAAATTGAAATTTTAAACAATTCACAGTCACACGTTTTAATGTATTCAAATTAAACTTTAAAGCTTGTTGAAAATTTGGCAAATATGTATCAAATTTTGAGTGTCAATGTATTTACGAGAAAATGAAAAATGTGACTCGTAACTTGGTTTTTTAAATTTTTCAAATCGTTTCAGCTAACATAATGCTTTTGTACTATGTACAATAGAAAGTGGACAAGAAATGTGTTTAATCGAAAACTTCATTTGTGCATAATTTTTATAAAATTCTATCCTACCTTATTTTGCAGAAGTGTGTGGACTGTGGAGCCACCTTGACCTTTTTGGTGCCTTCAAGTTTAAGGACAAATCTCAAATCGGGAAATCGCTTTTATAACTTTTTATTTTGTTCCACACTTGGGATTCGAAAATGTATCTTGCACCATTGCATTATTAGGTACTGCTGCTATGTGTTTCTAATTATTATCTCTTCGTTCTCTTTCTTATTGGCTAATTATGTAATTTCAACAACTACTGTGTAATTTAACGGTAGGTAATTTTTATGTGGTAAGTAATTTTATTAGAATGGGAACTTTTAAAAATTACCAAATTTAATGAAGGACTACAGTTTTATATCCTACCTTTGCGTGTACGAAAGGAGTTAAATTGCACTAAATTCATCAAGTTAAATCTGAAATAGTATATTATCCACGAGTATTTTTTTAATTTGCGGTACTTAATACTGAAAAAAAGAACAAATTTGAGATTTCAGACTAACAATGATCGATTCTTTAACGATACGAATTTTTTAAATATGATAATTGCCTTCGATTATGCCAATTGTTTTCAAAATTTTACAATATAATATAAAAATGTATTTAAGTGTAGTAATTTTAAAAACTGCACTTTGATGTAAATTTATTAAATTACAAGTACGCGTATTTACAATTTTTTTCGTACAACAATAAACGTACATTTTTACCCAAACCCTGAACATTATTTAGGGATCGGTGGTTTAACTGCACCCCTTTTTCATCAATTATACATTTTTTATCATCATTTATAACGATTTTTTTAATTACAACCGTACCTATGGTAGGAGTTTTTACAAGTTATAACTTTTAAAATTAATCGGTTTAAAAAGTTGAGCTTTAATTGTATTAAATTAGTTTTACTCTGGAAGGTTTTTAATATTTTATTTTCTTAGAGAAATGAAAATTCGCGTCGGTATAATTAGTTAGTGACATTGGTAAATATAAAATTATCGATTCGGTATAAGATTCCGTATAGTGATAATTGTTACAAAATATTAGTGTTGGTATTTAAATCTAACGTAAAATCAGTCATAAAGTTTTATGCAGCATTTTTATTTTACGTCATTAAGATTACTGTTTTAGAACCAATTACCTTTGTAACATTTAGAAAATTTATATCGGTAAAACTGGTAAAGAGGTAGAAAAAGCGATTAATTTTATTTTAAATGTATTGTTATAAAAAGTTTTTTCTTCAAATACTTTTTTCTTCATTTAATTTTCTCCTAGAGATCCAGATTACGGATTTAAATTAAAAGAATTTTAAGTATAAGCCGGAGGGGAAATCCAAGTTTCATTAAAATATATAAAGCAATTTAAAGTCAGTTTTTACATTTATATTTTAAACTTGCACAAAATACTTTCTAGCGAAGTGCCGAATTAACTTCGGAGAGAAAGTATGTTTTAATTGCATTAAAATATTGTATATTTTTCAAATTTAAGCTTGGGTAGGGCTGCTTTCAGCTTTTGTTTCTTTTTGTGACTGCGATATTCTTATTCTTTGCTTATGACTTGCTTTCTGATACAATAGAAAAAGGACGGAAAGTTTTACGTTTATGATTTGGCGAATTTTGCAGCAGCGAAGCTTAAATTTTTTATTTACATTGAAGGAAAAGCCCATTAGTTTTAAAATTAAAATATACATCACTCGGCCAGTTTTATAAATCGCAAACACCGAAGCAAAAACAAATGGCACCCCCGTTCTCTTGCAATATTACACTATGAAATTTATGGTGAGTTATAAAGAACGTAGCTATACTTGCCATTAGCGCGAGCAGTTTAGCTTTTTATGGTGGACCACAATGTTGAATGTTATAAAGATGTGTTGACTTTTACTGATTTATATTTTCCACGTTTATTGTACTTTTAATTTTTCGGTTGGTGTAAATTTTTTATTATTATTATTTCATATTATAATATAGATAATGGAAACATGTTTGCCTGGGTGTTTTATAAATTTTGTTTATATTAAATAAAAGTGTAGCCATTTACGCATAAGTTAGTTGTTACATTTAGGGGTTGTTATTACGATTCAATAGCATCAAAAGTAATAAAAATGTAATAATATTACATTGTTTTCGTTCAAAAATGATGATAAAATACGAAATATGCTACTGTAAAAACGTAATTTTAATAGAAAACAGGTTATATTACAAAATAACGCTATGAATTTTTGTTTCGTTCAATTTTTAGTTTGCTCCAAATGTATGCTGTGGGGGTAACTAATACGGAAAAATAACAATAACTAAAAAATACTCTAAACATAATGTACTTTTCGTTTTTATAATTATTTGTAAATTTTGTTTCAGTTGGACCATATATGCTTTTTGTTATTGGTGGGATCGACAGCGGCGGAGATCTGGACGAAAATAAGGGACAAGCGCTTTTTTTTAACTACTAAAATTTTATTACAAGGTAAGTGAGTGTCGAAGGATTGCGCACATCGCGGCGGATAGGCATAATACACAGATAAGCTCGCGAGCGTTTAATAAAATAAATTAATTCATAAGCTTTTACTTTTCTGTAAATTTGAACGTTTTGATACTCAACGTTATTCTGTCTGAACATAAATTACCTAAAGAAATAAAAGGAAATGTACTATTTCCGCAGGTTAATAAAATAGTTTATGGGCTACAGCGTGGCAAAGTCGTAAACAAATACATTTAAAATAAAATACTTTTATTGTGAAAGTGAAGAAAATGTTATTTTAAAATTTTTTTTAATATCGCCTATTAACTTCGGTAGATAAAATTTGACTTTCTTCTGATTAAGTTGTAACTTTTTTTTCCTTTCGTATTATGTACTATAGTACATCATAATATACGATTATATCTGCTGCTGTAATTTTTAATAATAATTATTTAATTGGATATTGTGGAACCACAATAATTATAATAAGCGAACTAATCGATATCGGCAAAAACAATTAGTTCAGTAATTTAAATTTTAATATTTTAACAAACAAATATATTGATTTCATAACTTTAGTGTAATTGAGTTTCTTGAATATATTATACACGTAATTACTAATGAATAGCAAAGTAATGTTTACATAATAGTTGAAGTATAATACAGTCGAATAGTCGTGTGTTATTGCTTATTGATCAGATCAATCAAATAAATTGGTTTTACAAAGAAAATTTAATCGATTCTTACTTTATTCCTACAAATTTAATCGTTTACAATTAAAAATATTAAAAATCTTATTGCAACTTGGTTTATGTTCTAAGAGCTTTCCAATAACAATTGCTTTTACTTTATTATCCCAGAGGAAAATAAATAATATTAAATATCGTTGCAAAACCTGGTATACATGAAAGTCGCACATAAAATACAGTTCTTGTTAAGAAAATTTGATTTGTTTTTAGTTTTAGTTCTATTGTTATTTATAATTCATTCGTTTTACGGAAGACTCGAAGTGAATAATCTACTTACCATGACGTTCATGTGATCATACTCACACGCTTTGAAATTTACTCATAAAATACTAGTGAAGTTAAGGGAAAAAAATGTTATGTCAAAAAGGCAGACAAGATTACCCAGGCAATCACTTCCACGACTACTTCGGCGTTTACCTTTATATTATAATATAGAACTTTCAAGGCGAAACATTAAAACCCGAAACGGCAGAATCAGTTCACGTGGGTAATAGAATTTTACCGAAATTACCGTCATCTCAGCTAAATGGGAAAATGCGACGTTATGATCTTCAGCTAACATAAATAAAACTACTATTAAGAAAATAAAGAATCGCTTTTAAGTATTGACAATCAGTTGATATTGAATTACAACATACACTTAATTCTTTTTTTTTTTTTTTTTTTTTTTTTTGAAATTGTTGATATTAAGGTCTTTTTAACAATTAAATTGTCTGACGTTTCGTGTCGTTTATTGGCACATTTTCAAAGCTACAAGTTAATAAATTAAAAAATTTTTAAAAATTAAAAGATTTTATAAAGGTTTTAAAAAACTTACTTTGACAGATTGTCAATATGATGTTTTTGTTTTAATATAACATTAAAACATTTGACTAAAAATGATGAATTATATAAAAACTTTTTAAAATCTCTTAAATCCTATAAAATTGAACATAATAAATTAAATTAAACTAAAATTTGACCATAAGTTATGGCATCGTTTTCATGATATCTAGGATGTGTTTGTATCCACCATGAAAATATTGAACATCCCTTTTATCATTCATCGCTTTATTGTTCATATGAATGTTGATTGCTTCTTTTATTTTACGTTTTTTGTCTATCTTTTCCCTAGCCAGTACTGTAATATCTTTACGGTTTATGGAATGAGAGTTGTTAGTCATGTGTTTGCATAAAGCGGTGTAAGCGTTCTCATCTTCTTTATTAAAGAAAACGTGTGCTTTATTCACATCTCTAATATGTTCCTTTATGCGAACACCTAACTTTCTAGAACTCTCACCTACGAAGATGAGAACGCTTACACCGCTTTATGCAAACACATGACTAACAACTCTCATTCCATAAACCGTAAAGATATTACAGTACTGGCTAGGGAAAAGATAGACAAAAAACGTAAAATAAAAGAAGCAATCAACATTCATATGAACAATAAAGCGATGAATGATAAAAGGGATGTTCAATATTTTCATGGTGGATACAAACACATCCTAGATATCATGAAAACGATGCCATAACTTATGGTCAAATTTTAGTTTAATTTAATTTATTATGTTCAATTTTATAGGATTTAAGAGATTTTAAAAAGTTTTTATATAATTCATCATTTTTAGTCAAATGTTTTAATGTTATATTAAAACAAAAACATCATATTGACAATCTGTCAAAGTAAGTTTTTTAAAACCTTTATAAAATCTTTTAATTTTTAAAAATTTTTTAATTTATTAACTTGTAGCTTTGAAAATGTGCCAATAAACGACACGAAACGTCAGACAATTTAATTGTTAAAAAGACCTTAATATCAACAATTTCAAAAAAAAAAGAATAAAATAAAAGGTCAACAATATTTAAAAATTATAAAATACACTTAATTGCCTATTAAAACTAGCACTCAGTTGAAGACTTAAGAACTAGCAAACAAATAATATTCGAAATAAGAAGAACTGACATTCACCCAAAGGGTAAATTTAGTCAAAATATAAGCGAGCAAGGCTATACTATGCTTCAAAATGAATTCCCACACCGAATTTTTACACTTGGTAACATATTTATGAAGGCCTAATAATGACTCACCAGAATTCAACCATTACAACTGCCTGCGGTATCTCATTAAACGAGTTGGTGTGATCTCAACACCTGTATATATTCACTGTATGTAGATATTTAGATGTAAACCATCCAAAACCATCAAAATTTCGCCAAAATGTTAAAGTACAACTCTGTCTTTACACTTAATTTTTGAATACCACTTTTTTTAATAATTGGAATAAAGTCTTTTTGGTTTGTTTTTAATGTTTTCAGGGTATATTCTTCAAATAAAATATACCATGTATCCGGAATTTAAGGAAACCAGCAGGGCCGGTTTTAGTGGTCATGGGGCCCCAAACGGATTTTTTTTAGGTCCTCTAACGTGTATTGTAATGGTAGAGTACGATTTTCTAAGGAATTTTTAAATTAATTAAGGTGTTTTACATTTATTAAGAGATCTAGGTTCAACTTCAATTTTCTTTGGCTTCGATTTTTTTCATTTTTGAGCTTGGAAGACGGGCCCCTCTGAGGCCCGGGCCCCCAAGTGGACGCTTGTTCCGCTTTATGGTTAAACCGGCGCTGGAAACCAGAATTTTAGCCCTGTAATTCAACCAGTGGCCGTACCAAGCCACTACTGTCGATATTTTTATTTTAAAATTACGATTATAAAATTTTCTTACGGATATTTATATGAACGGGTAGCCGGTAGTTTCAGTTTTCCATTATTCTAAGTACCGTATTTACGTATTTCTATTACATGAAATATGCTAATTTAAATTACATGTAATTTAAAACTTTAATGCATTTAAACTTACTCTTTACACAAAATGCTCTCTTCTAAAGAGAGTTCTTGTTTAAAAGATCTTACATTTTAAAAGTACAATCTGTAATGTTTACTTTCTCTGTTTTATAGAGTTTCAAAAATTACTCGAAATGCATAATGTTTGCTGATGATGGCATGTGAAACATTTTTGTGTGAAAATACTGTTAAGTTTGGTTTAAAATTTAACAACAATGTGATTTTGTGTAAATAGTAATTATTATTAGATTTGCAGTTCAAAATATTATTAAAAAACCTACCATATGAGAATCTTGTTTGATGAAACTATGAAGAATTGAAAATATATAATATTTATATTCGAATTAATTTTATGTTTATACGTATTTATTTTTAATATTACATAAAATTGTATAAATCTTAAAAAGGAAATAAAAATAAGCAGAATAAAATATGGCGAACTTTTATAAAGCTTACAATAATACAAAACTGAATTTGATTCGGAAATTTTTGTTCTTTATGCAAAGCAAAAACTTAAATAATTTTTATCTTTATTTATCCATAAGTCAGTTTTTATGACGATAATACCGTCTTCTGGCACCTAGCATACAAACAGAATGTAAGTATTTAGGCCATTTATAAATGATATTTGGAGCCATAAGGTCGGCATTTGCTACGATAGTAAAAAACAGAAATATTCGTTTGGTTCTCAATAATAAATCCATTACTGATAAAAAAGCTAAATACATTTTTACAAATGAATTGTTTTTACTGCTGAGATACAAGAGATGTATAATAAGTTTGTTGATCTGCATATTTGTTTTGTTAAAAAGTCACTAATAAATTTTCTAGATAATTTTCTAAAAATCTTCAAGGCATTCTGAAGCGAAAATGTATAAAGCATTATAATTACTGTACTTATGGCTGTTTAATTCTTTATAGATGTCGATTACTAGTTTCAATTGTCATTTCAACAAAAGATTGTAAAATATATTTCTGTATTCTATATTTATCGTTTAGATGTTCAGCTTATACGTAAATAATTTAGTTTCCGTTTATATAGAAATATTAATCTTTAATCAAAAATATCGTGCGATAGTTTTGTTATAAACATTTTGTAGAAAATCGTTTGGATAAAAATTGGATAATATTCTCAATTTTTCATTTACGAAAATGTAGTTTCGAAAAAATTGTGTTTGAAGTTTTGCAATCGATATACTACTTCCACTTTGCGTTATTCCAAGAAATCGACTGTAAGTTTGTTCATATTGCTAATTTAGGTATAATGCAAGCACGGGTTGCAAAACATCTTACCTACATCCGAAACTACAAAAACTAAAATTTTATTTTTCCAAGTTGTCATCCGGATATTTTGTCTTAAGCTACTTTTTACGTTTAACTTGCATTATCACGTAGACGTATGTAATAATTTCAAAGTTAAGTTAGCAATTTACTGTCTTCAAAAATCTTTTAACAAATAATATTCAATAATATAGAATTCGACGAACTAACTATTAACAATAATGAAAATAATGTAAATTTTATTATTCATACTTTTTTGTAGTTTTCATTTATTCTATTCAACACTAATGGCAAAGTAATATTATGAATATAGCTTTTGATGCCTATACATTAAACTTAAAATTAAGTGAAAGCTGAGCTTTGCACAGGTAATATTGCGTGCAATCATGTAATGAAATATTAAGTTGTACTTTTATTCTCGTTTGATCTTCATTCGATTTTGAATAAGATTTTTGCCGGTAAATCTTTTGCGATTTGAATTGTAAGAATGTATTTTTAAAAAGCTTTTCTCTCATTTTTAACAAGCAAAACAGCTACATCGAATAAGATCTAGTATGTAGTAAGAATGAATACTTACTATTTATCTGTTCCTCGCAGTCAACATTTTAGCTCCGTCGATGTATGAACGACCCTGAAGCAAAATGATGAACTTCAACTAACATTACATATTAAGTTTAACTTTGAAATATATTTTCTGAGATGAAGGTAAAAAATATAAATTTTAAGTATATTGTTTGGGATTTAATGTATGTATCGTAAAATAAAAATATAAAATAAAACTAAACAGAACTTAAAAATAATAGAATTTTAACAATAAAGTAAAGAATACCTGCGTAGAAAATTATTGTTTAAAAACAGTAAATTAAGAGGATAAATTTAAAACGTTTTACAAGTTAGGAGTAATAATATTTGTAAATGAATATTATTAAAACGAATATTTACATTATAAAAAATAATAAAATACAAACATAAAATTGAAAAGGGAAAAAAATAAGATGAAATTGGAAATTATATTCAGTTTTTTTTGGATTAGTATTTTTGAAATAATAAATATTAGTAATGAAAAAGTTTATTTAAAAATCATATTTTATTTTTTTATATTTTTCTTACTTACTGATTTTTACTTTCCTGTCAAAAGTAGTAAATTAATATTTTTCACTTGACGGTTAAAATTCTATTGTTTTTACGTTCTATTAAAATAAAGCCTAGTATGTGTATTTCATAGAGAGACGAAAAGATTTGTCGAAGTTATTTGTGAATGAATTTCTTTATTAAAAGTTCTTCGAAAAGTTAGTTGTTCAACTTAGAAATGCATGAATGGAAGTTGTTGAGATGAGAATTAAATTCGCTAGCGTTCGACGTCAACCAACATCAATTGATTGTGAGGAACACATTAAGTTTCCGTAAATTTAGTCAATTTTGTGTTAAATCGTAAATGCTTATTTAATTTATTTGTCTCATTTATTGCCATTATTTCTTCTAAATGTTTAAATTGTCTATAGTTAGTAGATAGAACTAAAAAATGTTAGCTTTATGTGCGGGATTACCAAACTAGTTAGGTAAATACGATTTTATTTAAAATAATAGTCGAAAAAGCTCTTGACAAGTGACATTTGATGCAGGAAACACGGATTTCCAACCTTTTTGAACTGTAGAGACTAGTTACTAGTGCGGCTAATTCTACAAAATAAAATTAGAGGAAAGGAAACTTTTTTCTGTTAACCAAATTCCAAAAGTTTTCGTCTGTTATAGAGGAACAATTTTAATCAAAAACTTATCGATTTATACGTAAGGTTTGGAACCTCGGTAGTAATGACTAATAACTATCAATAAGATAGACAGAGAAAAGTGATATTAAAACCACAATTTTTCGAACAAAGCAAAATTCTGATTTTAAAACGCATTTGAGTGGTGGTAATCTAGGCCGTTATTTATCTTTATTTGTGTTTATACAAACGAAATAGTTTTAATGAAAGCAAATAAAATCGCACTAACGAAGTTGTAGCAAACTCCAGAGTTTTCTACGATTTTATCGACGACAATAATAAATGTTCGCTCAAGTTGGAGTTTTTTAACTGAAATCGTTGAGGAAATATAAGATCAGTTGAAAAAAAAGCTCTCTAAAATACAATAATAAAAATGTACTATAGGAAAATGGCTTTTTCTTAAATCACTGGTATTATGTAGGTTTCAACGTATTTAATAAATTTGCAAATCTTGTAAATATTATTGATTATTTTTATTTTATACATAAAAATTTTCGTGTAAATTTGACGTCAAATTTAACGTCGTGTCATACAGGCTTTAAGCTTAATAGTTATTTTTGCAACTAGTATACAAAGGTGACACTTCATCATCATCGCAATATAAAATCGTTATTATATGTATATGTAAGTTATCATTTTTGGTGTATTTGTGCCTTTCTTCATGAATACGTAGCCTTTCCATCACCAATGGCAATTGTTTAGTTTGTTTCAGTGCTGAAACTTTATCGTATTCAGTATGGAAAAACATTCTTTACCTATCTCAAAAGGATATTAAAAGATTTGAAATTAAAAAAATATTACAATATTAAAAATGCTTTTATAATTTCAAAACTTTCAACTTCTATTTTTTATTTCTACCGAATTTCTACTGAGGGAGGGGGTAATCGCTGGGAAAATTTGATGTTCAAGTGAAGGGAAATCGCAAGAGATCTTAAAAATTTGAGGAAATAAAACTATCAAATACTATAACGGTTTTTTGTTTATTTATAAAATTAAAATTAATCATTTATTTGACGTTTTAGTTTTTTTTCCATTTATTGTATACATAGCAGTATAGAAATCATTAGTTGAAAATTCTAGACATTGAATTGATACTGACCAATTGAAATTAATTAATTATTATTAAGTTATAAAAGCATTCAATCGAAGAGAACAGTAAGTTCTATTAGTAATGAATTAAGATTAATTCTTTCATTTATTTCTAAGTATATACAGGGTGTACTATGTACTGCATTGGAAATTAATATTAAACCGAGAACCCTTTAGCTACGAAATGTTGTAATAATATTGCAAAATGTTCACATCTCTATTACCATACAACAATTAGAAATACAAATGGTTGCAACCTATATACAATAATTATTATTGAACTATATTGGATGTCAATATTGTACCAGTAATTCCATTATGATACCAATATTACATCAATATTTTGTGCTGTATGGGTAAAACACATCTTTTAAGATATATTATGAAATTTCAATTTTACTATAACAGCTATGATTGTTACACTCACTCAGCAGGCAACGACTATTATTTAATTGTGGTTTCTTAGGTTTCCCACTACGCCGCACTGCTGGACTATTCTGCTATTCATTTAATAAATATGAATCTGTCATTTGTTTGTTTTAAATCGTTTATGTGGACTTCATACAGGAAATACGCAGCACTCAACATAATAAATAAATTGTATTAGGGGACGCATATGTGTTTTCTTTATTTGTGAGCGGAAATAAAATATTTAAAACGATTAAATTAGTAAATCTTACTTGATCTACCTACATATTTATATTATTTCTAGTCCAAATTTACAAATTCATTGCTTTAAATGAAGACAAAATAAGGATATAAGTAATCCGAAAATTAATGTGAAATTCAAAAATTTTCCGGCAGTTACTAGTGTATTTTTTAATTTTAGTTTTGAATCTTTGAATTTTGTCATTTAAACACTACCGCTGCCTACACCGGATTGAGAACTTATGCTTTTTATGAGTTGCAATATTGGTGTTTATCTAAGCTAGTTACATTGTTCCTTTCTTTCTTTATAGTTTTTAGTGTTGTCCAACATCTATGGTCTTTTTGGACTTTTATTCTTTCCACCATCGAGGGAAAATTCGATCGTACCCTGCTAGTATCTAAACCGAACTGAATTTTTAGAGTATTATAAAATGGACCAAACTAATGCCAGATTACTATAATCAAATCGTTTGATCATATAAATTTCGAGAAGACGTCGAGTTTCCATTATACCACCGACCGCCACTGTGCTAGTTTTAGCTTGATTTGAAAATAATTACATATTGCACTAAATATAAATTGAAAGTTGTTATAACTTCTGAAATAAATCGTTTGGTAAGTTTAACTTTTTGAATTTGTTTGTAAATTTGTCTTATACATAAAACAACACAAATTTAGTTGTCATAAAATCACAAACTGAACAAAAAATATTTGAAAGTCAGAATTTAAGGTTCCATTAGTATTTGCTAATATAAAAGTTGTTTGTTGGTCCATTTGGTAAAGCCAGTTAAGCAAGTTGAAGTGCAAATCACTAAGAAAAACTTTTAAACAGTCGTTGCATGAAGCGAACTCGTTGCGA
Organism: Cantharis nigra; assembly: GCA_958510845.1. Taxonomy (NCBI): domain Eukaryota; kingdom Metazoa; phylum Arthropoda; class Insecta; order Coleoptera; family Cantharidae; genus Cantharis; species Cantharis nigra. The sequence goes on from OY294028.1 coordinate 64,225,601, forward strand.
ACTTGGACCATAAAGAACGGCTGATCGATAAAATTAATTTTTGTTATTAACGATTATAATATATTGCTTGGAAGCAGGTTAGGTTTTTCTTTAATTAATTTTGAGCTTTTGAAATACTACGGATTTAATTTATTTTGAGAGAGTAATATTTTTAATTTTTAGCATCGACGTGCTCGAAGGAAAAATTCATTGTTTCCGCGTACGCCGCCGTCCTAAGCTTAATAGAATTTGTTAATCTCGCAAGATTTTTTCCGAAACACTACGTAAACTTAACCTTAGACATAAATTATATCAGTATTTATGTACTTACTAAACTGAATAAATTGTCTTATAAATGTTTAATTTGAACACTTGTGCAAAGTTATAAAGTTTGCTTTTTATGGAGAGAAATAAGTCCATGCAGGCATGTTTCATGAAAGTTATGGTAGTTTAATAATCGAATCGCGTTTTCTTGTTAGCGTTAATTTTACAGTACACTTGCGGTTAATAATTACAGAAAATGACCACCCACATTGATATTTAACTTACTACTGCTTCACCCTACCTTACGTAAATTGCATTTGTTTAATGACCTAAACTTTTGCTATATTTATAATTGCTGATTTGATATGTCGTTTTATATTTTAAAAAATAAAACAACTTCATTTTTCGTGCACGTTCTTTAAAATAACGTGAGTCATTGGTTAGTCCAAAAATTGCATATATATGATATATGTATAAAATGTATGAATTATTACTTCAAAATGCATAACGATATTATCGTATATAGTTATTGGCCAACTGACTATCTCTACTAAAACAACAGAATTTCGAATTACTTCTCATATATACGAAACTTTTCTTCGTAGCTAAATTATAAAAACACCGATTTGAATTTAAAAATCTTTTTGTTCTGGTGGTCTTCGGTTGATTTTACTCCAACGGCAGTGTTAATATTACTTTCCGTGTTCAATTTTAATTCAATATTTGTGACATTCCGGATTCATTATTGTATCACTACCCGAAAAATGAATTACGATTCTCTGCGTAATCCGCCGTGATCTATTCAAATTAATTGGAAACGAAATAAGTAATTACATTTCAATTTTTAAGACAACAGTTTTTCTATAATAAGAACGTTGCATTACTTTATAACATTTCAATGTTTGTATTGAAAACTTATTTGGGATAGCTAGTGATCATTATAAAAATTATTAAGGAAATTGCATTTCCATGAATTTTGAACTTGCATTTTATGATTTTATATGAAAATTTATTTGGTCACGAACAAATTACTTTTAAACTTGAAATTGTTAAATAATTTTAGCTAACCTAGTTTTTTTATATTTGTATGAAAATTTTTTAAAATTAGTTTATCAATTATTGTGATTAAAGGTTTTATTTAAACTCGACGAATATAAAAGCAACTATATATTGGTAATGATAAAAAATATTATGATTATTTTGTTTGTACTTTAGGGCGGGGTAGCTTTAAGGGCGTTCATAAATAGTATAATAATTAAATACGAAAACCACACTACCCTTATGACATGTTTGTTTACCAGCTATACTTTTATATTATAATTTATACAAATAGCTTTTATTATAGATGCAATGAATCATGAATTCGAAATAAAAGTATACTATAAATAAATATAATATGCCAATTGGCCACCAAATAGTGAGCGAATACAATATTGCATATAGTAATATGTATGTAAAGAGCTATTAATGTTTAAATGTTCATTATATTGAAAATGTTTATTTTAGCTTAGGTGCGGTTTATTGTATGTGGGTTAATTTTACAAAAATATGAAAAAATGCAAGGAATTCTTGAATCTTAATTTATTTTTAAGTTAGAAAAATTTTACTTGTAAAAATAAAATATACTCGGGTATTTTTAATGACATTGAAATATGTACACAATATGATGATTTTATTACTTTCTTTGAGGGTGAGGGATAATTTAAATTCGATTACAGAAATTTAAGTTTCGGCTCCGACTATTACGAACCATTTCCACAGTTCTTCGCTTGCTGATATAAACATTTTTTAAATATACTTATAAATATGCGGCCGATTTTATTTATATATCGTACTGACGAGTTCGAACGGTAACGATACACATGTAGACAGTTATTCACAATTTATTCCTATTACTTACCCGAAACTACATACTTTATTTATTTTAATGCAAACAAAAGTTAATAATACACCAACCACTTTCCATTATGTTATTTTTTTACTATTGTTTCGTGAAACTTTTGTTGGCTTTACATATACATATAGAGTATAATAATATAAGAATACAAATTATGTGTGCATTTGTTTTTACATCTTTAATTACTTTTTTAACGAACATATATCTGTTGTTATCTTTTCTTATTGGGGAATAAACGCAACTTTCTTACCTATTTGTGTAATAAAACTTGCATTCAAATCATTTCGACGATGTACGAGAACATAAAACCTTTAGAATCTTCATCTTTAATTACAACTTCAAGTTTCTAACATAGTTTTCTTATAATATGCACACATTGTATATTAAACACGTTTTATATTATATAAAAATATCGCAATAAATAAACAGGAAAAAAAAATGAATAATGTGAATAGATGTTTATATTTTATAAACGCACACATAATAAGTATTGTATTTTCTTAAAATTTAATCATGTATTAATAAATCAGAAATATTTTTATTTTGTTACTACTATATTCTGCTGGTTTAGAAAACTGGAGGCGGGCTGACATATTTTATTAAAATGAGAATGCTATGAATATTTCTCTTTGTTTTGCTTTCATTTATTGTTTCTTTAATTTTTACATTTTTAAAGTTGAAACAGTCGAGTAATAATATTTCAAACTTTTTTACATATACAATAAAAACTTGGTCGTAGTGAATTGAGTGCAGAGAGCTTTTATTTATTTAAAACCCCCACCCACACGGCAATTTTAACCCCCAGAGCGGGTGCGCTTTTATAAATATTACAATAATTAAATATACAGTGGAAGTTGTTAAAATTGCATGGGGTTGCTTCCATTATTCTAGGGGTACGGAAGGGTATCCGAAGGGTGTTTCTGCATTTATTTAGAACTTCTTTGGTGGATTTTTGAAACGAACGAATGTGGGTAGATTAATTATTTACATCAAGTAAAAATAAAAGTTGGCTATTTGCGATTGTGTGTTGAAGGAGTATAAAATTTTGCTCTCGTCCTTCGAGTGAATCGTCGAGACTTTTTATAATTGACTTTGGGGTGACTTTGGTTTGTGATCGACTCGACCGACTGTTGCTTGCTTTACCCTCGCACGAAGGCGTGCGTTTACTTAATTTTTATAAAAGGCTTTTTATTTTTTGATAATAACACATATACAATACACACACACACACACACACACATTCGGTACTTTAAATTTAAATTGAGTAGTATACCTAAAAACTGTGGCATAGGTGCATATTAAGCGTAATTTTAAATGTTAAAATTGAACTTTTTACTTAAACATATGTTACGTTGTTGACTCGATGGAAATTTAATGGCTTATCGTTTCCTTAAAAATTTATTAGTTATTTTATATTTGTTTATTTAGCTCTCAAAGAAGTAAGTATTTGAATGTAAAGTTAATATCGTTTACGAAATTGATTGTAATTTTAAAACTTAGTTTAGGCTGTAAATAATAATTTATTTAGTTATAAATTATACCTTGAAAACTTAAAAGCGTAGTAAGTAAAATGAATTATTGTTTTTGGAAGTTGGTGCTTCTTTCGATAGAAAATCGGCCGTTAAATAATTGATTAGCAAGAGGTTTAAAGTTTACATAAGTAATGGAATGGCGAAGTATTGATCAAGCTCTAATAACACTAATCCCGTATCAAGCTACATTCTTCATTTTTTATTTATGTAGTAACAAAATAACAATTTTTTTTCATTATTTAACTTTTATTTCTTAAAAATAGTGTTTACGTTCTTCTTTATATTTTGTAAATATGTATGTATGTTTTCCCCTACTTGCTATATATTTAATAAGAATAACACGGGAGCAATGTACTTAAAAATTACTTTATATTTTTAGTTTAGTCTGGAATTTATTTATAATTAAAATATTTATGGCACATCTCCCGGCTCCAAATATAATATGTTCTTGTCGTATTATTCTTTGTTGTGCATATAATAAAAATTGCAATTTTTTATTATAAATCTACTTATGATAAATATACGGTCGACTTGGACTCGGATTGTTCGGTTAGCCAGCCAGTGCGTGCAAATGAAGTTAGGAGTCTCGTGTGTTTTGGCTTTCGTTTTGTCGATTGCTTTCGAAATTAAAAATTGCACAAGGAAAGCAATTAAATTAAAATTTTTATGCAAGTATAAATATTGTAAATTACGATCGAAGTCGGTTGTTTACAGAACTGTTAAAATACAATATAGTCAGAACAGCATTTCTCAGTCAGTTTTCAAACAATTCAATTATTTACCAAACGGATTGGCATAGAAGAGCGAGTTCTATTCAAATTGCACCGTGAATATTACATAAATGAACTCAAATAATTCATAAGTTTGTAGTCTTCGCGTTTAGGGTTATTTACAATGCACAAGGAAATATTTATGATCTCTCAGAGCGGATTGCCCCTGTTGTCTTATTGCTGAGTTTGATTCCTTTCTTAATTATTAATAGAATGGACTCTAGGCAATTTGTTAATGCACTATTCTAACTCATGTATTTTTGATTTTATCCCTTAATTATTTATAATATTAAAATCTATTAAACAATACGGTTCGATACTTTCGCAATTCAAAACCAAACACATTCGGTTTTTATACACTAAAATCTGCTCGAGAGCGCTCCACACTTTTGAAATTTTTATTACTTGAATATTTACGTATTAACGTTTAATAAATTTGCACATTTTCGTGTAAGATTGTTCTAGATGCCTTGGGGATTTCGAAATACCTACTAGTTTTATTTAACACTTTCACAAAAGAATTTCCACTTTCTAAGCACCCTAATACCACAAGGAATGTATTTTTATCAGTCAAAATTTTACTTTAGAAGATTTTTATAATATATTTGTATTGTCAAATTATACTCAAACTTTTTAATTGACACTTTTGTCTTCCCTCTAGCTGAAAACCTTTTAAAATTCATTTATACAATTGATAAGAAGTTCAAAACGAAATAAAGTTGGTAAAAATAGCAAGTGACAAAAGCTTATCACTATAATTTTTCTAAAATTTACCAGATGGGCAAATTATTATGCTGTTTTTAATGTTCCATAACTGTATCGCGGCCCAAAGTTCCAATTCAATCCAAGAATATCCCAAGTTCAATTGAACACAAAAACAAATCTTTGAGAAGACTCATGAAGTGTACTTAATGAAATATTTGGAACCCCCATGCCAAGAATGCTTAGCAAAGATATTTATTAAAAAAATAAATACTAATTTATTTAGTCAGCAATCTATATTTTCCAACCAATGATAACTCACGAATTTGTACTGTCATTACTTCGCATTACAGAATTTTTCTATATGATGGTACATACGTACATAACTCTGACTTATCTGGAAAATACAATTAGGTGGAAAATACTTACCAAGTGACTAAAAAATTAATCTAAATTGCGAATATATTGCGTTATATATAATTGTGTTAAACCGTCGAGTTTATAATAAAGCATAAAAACCCGATGATTACGTAAAATTTAGAACATTTTGAAACTTTCATTTTGAAGTAATTGATGGCTTCGTGTAGATATACTGGAAGTCATTTTTAAACTGCAAATCTTACTTTATGAGTACAAACTAAAATATTTTGCACGATGAACAACATTATAACTGTTATGACACTTATTGAAATTCGTTGGGATTCCGATGATTTTACCTTTCTTGTATAACAATTTTGCTATAAATCACAATTGCATTGATTGGGAATTTCAATTTCTGTTAGTTCACTTAACGAAATTTTGCTGTATAATATGAAGTATATTTCAGCTGAGAAAGTGACTCTTGAAGAACAAATCGTTGTCAAAACGAATACCAATATTGTCTATGTTGTTGGCACGATTGTGACAGGGTTCGTCCTAAGCACTTTCCAAGTATTGAAAGATTGGGCTTTAAAATCGTGGAAACTTGGTGTTTGATTTAGAAAAAAGCTTACTTACCCGCTTTTCAAACCGAATTTGCGCTGTTTATATTTATAGCAAAATATTACAAACAATTTAAAACCAAAAAGTTTCTTTTTATTCAAATTCATTTGAAGTTTTTTTACAAATTGTCGGGACCAAAGCTTTTGAGGGAACGCAAAAGTTCAACTTGCACTGAATGCGGGGTAAGTTGAATGTTATTAATGCAACAATCAAACTAAATATAACAATTACGTCTTGTCGCTACCCGTACAAAGAAATAGCTAAATGAGATTCTAATTAGATGCAAAATCATAAAAGTAGATTTATATCAAGCAAGTAATTATTGAATTTCATAAATATTTAAAAGATAAAGCGATCCAAACGAAAATTTAAGATACATAAATGATTTACACTATTTTAGATCCAAAATGTAAAATTGAAGAGGGAGCGGATCTGGTGACATGCATTATATGAATTGCTAATTTATTGTTATATATGATTTTAAATTTTTGCGTTAAAATCCTCATCTCACGATAGACTAGGCAGTTCGGCGCAAGGTCTATTTGGTACAAGACTGATTGTTTTATAAACAAAACTTTCTATACCTACCAACTATACGTATTAGATTAACTTAATATTATTCCGCGTGGTGGCGTTCGCTGAATATAAATTGCGAATAGCTAGCTTATGAACTTTCCAACTTAATTTTCTCAGTGTGTCTGGATATCTGGCCCTATTATTTCAAGATAATGATACGGCCATGATGGTTGAAAATAGTTTATTGCACTGAAAGCAATTTACTATCAGTGTTGTTTATCATCAGTTTATTATTTAATCAGAAAGATGTTAATAATTATAACCTAAAGCCAGCAATCAGATTAAAACATGATAAAATTATTGGCACCTTACAAAACAGTCATTCGAAAACATAGAATTAAATTATAAATAAATTAATCTGAGGTGCTTCATAACCTAAAAACAGTGCACTATGTCAAATTACAATCCGACAAGTTGACAAAACAGGGACGGTTAAATTATTATCAATTGGATGTAGAACCATAATTTATCTACATGTTCAATAATAATAGTAGTTTCTGCGATACCTTCATCATTTTCATTATCACTATACAGGGTGTTGAATTGGTTCTCTCACGCATCGGTATCGAGTAACTCTTGTATTTTTTGTATTATATTATCTATATCTTTTAATATTTATCTATTATATAATTTACCTAAACGAATTTCAAATAATTCAATTAACTTGACGTTGTGATTTGAACTATATAACATGGTATGCAGCTAGTATATAATTCAAATATTCAAGAGTATGATTAAAGCAGTAAAATGTATAAATAAAGTGAATAAAATTATACTTATTGTATTAGGGTGCTCTGCAAATTTGCTGACGCTGATGATCTGACATGTACATACAGTTGCTGTATTCAGAACGATAGATAATATAGTAGTAGTAATAGTACTTTATTCCAGTACTAGACCACCACTTGCAGCAATATAAAACTGGAATAATCGAGTCTTAACTGTCTACACTTATTATTTACCACCCACAATAACGGAACAGTAAAATACCTTAATTTTATTGTTTGTTTAGCTAATGCGATTTCCAAATAACTTTCATTGATTTTTTAAGTTGTTGTTTTATAATAATAAAATTGGATATTTTAGATTATTGAAAAATTATTGCTTTTTTAAATTATAACTACTTAAAGGTATTTCTATTTTAAAATTTATTGCTATATAATAAAATTTATATGAAACACATTACTTTCCAATAAAATATTTGAGCAGTAAAGAATCCAAATATAACACGCTGGACGTGCTCATATGCGCATATCGTACTGAATTAAACCATTATAATATTTAATCTTTATACGTAACCGATCGCTGTTTTGTTATTTTCATATATACTTAGCTGTTTTATGACTTTCAGCTATAATAAATCTATAATAAGTATTCAAGTCTTTTGCACACGTGTTTTGCTTCTACGTGAATTCAACTTTACCTAAGCATATTTATTTACTTGGTGCAGAAACTCTCAATGCTTAAGTGGTTTACCTTACAAATTTAATTGTTTTGGCTTTCAACTTTTCGACGAAAAGAAATAAAGCTTTTGCCAGCCATTTTCTTTGCTCATACTTCTCAACGCAGTAGCGGTTCGTAGTTTAATAAAATAAGGGGGCTACAAATAGTAATGTGGAGGCAGGTGTGGGTATTAAAAAATAGTATATTTCCAGTTATGCCATAATCATAATTCTGCGTTTTTATTTGAAAGCGCGGCTCACCATCGTCCTCCTACCAGCCACCGCTCTGGGTACATTTAATAAATTCATCGATACAATGGGAACTGGGGGCTGGCCGATTTGGTCCAAACTGAATTTGCCCCCCCCCCCTTCGCAAAATAATCAGTTTCGAGAATGATTCTTTCTTTTTATGATGATTTAGATCTGATGTTACAGCTCTATGCCTCGAGTGTTAGACTTTTAGACTTTTCTGTTAAGAGAATGATTTTTGAAGGAATAAAAATGAAATAGTAATTTTTTTTTAAACTTTGGTTTATAATACTTTGTATCATACATTTTGTTGTTTGATTGTTTAAATTGTAAAGTATAAAGTAATGTAAACAATCTTTAAAATATAAGATTGTCTAAATGTTGATGACTTACAATGTGTATTGATTTAAGGTAGCAGTGTTGAATAATACTATAACAGGTATAGTGTAATAAATAATGCATCTGTTTCTATATAGTTGCATTAGGTTTAAAAGCAAATAAGTAAATAATTAATTACAGTTAGAAATAGTACATACATAGAGTGGAGAAGTCTGGAAATGAACACTGCTGTAATAAATGTATATTAGCATATAAGTTTAAATTTTCTAGTTTCTATAATTATATTTGGATGCAGTATTACAACAATTAGGATTTCTAATAATTTAAAACTAAAATGGGAGTTAGCTAAGTTTGCCAACCTGACTGAGGAAAGCCGAGAAATTACATGAAGCCAAGTGCAAGGTAAATGTATATTTTATCGAGCAAAGCAATCTAGCAAATTCAATTAGTAGAAGATTAGTTGTAGCGAGCACTAGAATTTCAGATTAGGTCTATACATTGGCTTTTCTGCACTAATTTCATATTCTCGATGGAAAATTATATTCTGTTATTCTATATTTTATATGTGGTAAGAGTAATCTGTTTGACCTCTCGTTGGCAGTGCCCAGTAGCTTTTCGCTTCGCGATAGCTTCGCTATATTTTTATTCTAGCTCATGTAAGCACCTTTTTATATTTTATTATACCAACTTATACGTTAAAAATTGTTTAACTTGATGTACATAATTACGTTAAATTTAAAAATCTTGAAAAATTTTATTATTGCAAGCTCAAACATGTACTCTTTTTAAATTAAGTGAACGTAATTTTAAAAACAATAATAAAATTAGTAACTAACTGACCAAAGCGTTGTTTTAACAAAAGCAAACGGGACCTTCGTTCTCGTTAAACTAATTTAGCAATTTGCCCCATACCGTCCACTTTGAATAAAAATTTTTAAAGTTGGGTGCCTTGGCGTATTTATCTTTCGTACCTGACTCAATAAAACAGCGTTTCCAATAATCAAGCGTAACCTCAATTTTAAATTTATTATATGAGGTAATAATAAAATACACGTTAATAAATTAGTTCCATTAAGTTTCAGCTAAATAGGCGGTTGACAAAAAAATAACGTTTATGGGCTTTGGAGATGATTTTCATCGCATAATTTTAATTAGAAAATATTTTTGCAGTAATTTATATGTAAAATAATCGATTAGTTATTAAAATGCGATGGCACGTTTTTGCGTTTAATGTTAATTTTTAGTTAATTTTAGATGTAACAATGACAATGGTTAATTTATAGTCATGTAATTATTTATATAAAATAAATTCATTTTAAATATCTGCATAGAATTTTTTATTTATTTAATTTAAATTCAATTAATGAAATAAATGCTGACATACTACATTTGCATCAGATTTAGAAATTATCAATAATTAGTATGCTTCGAAGGGAAAATAGTGAATTTTATTTTAATTTGAAACAAAGTTTTAAAAACTATTAAATATTTAACTCATTTTAAGTAAAGAAAGAGAAGAATGGTACTTTTGAATATACTATAATATATTATGTACCTGCGAAAATTACCCAATTCGTCAGAGTAAATTTACCTTAAAAATAGTGTAATTTTGTAATATTAAAATGAGAGTATCTTTTACATACATTGATAATAAAACAAATTATAATGCATAACTAATAATTAATTATATATTAAATTTCATACTTGATATTTGATTATAACTGCCGACAAGTTTTTAGTAATACTACATATAATGATTTAATTATGTATTGAATATTTTGCAAGTATTATAATTAATATTGCACAATTATTTATTACACGAATGACATCACTGATTGAAAAATGGTAACTATGGATTATTATAAATTATCAATTAATTTATTTCAAATTCAAATGTTTTCTAAATAAAATATATCTACTATAGAATTAATGCTATGATTATGATGATATCCAATGAATAACGGAAGAGAAAATTAAATTGGCGTTTTCGTCGTTAATTGAAATTGAAATAAGAAATGAACTTTAAATAATAAAAATTTTAAGTAGATTGTCTGGTATTTTGCATGTATTGCAAAATACAATATTTAACAAAACTAAACAGAACCCAGAATGTTAAAATAATAAAATTTTAACTACGAAGTGAAGAGTTCTTTGTTGGAATAAAAATATCAAATTTGTAATATTTAAAATCTAAAAATAAATCATATTTGAGAGATTTACAGAAGAAAAGAATATTATTATTTCGAGATACATTACTATGAGTAATTATTCAGATATTGATAAATTTGCAATTAATTATATTTTAACATTCAAATAATTTATAATCTATTTGAAATTTATTGTAAATGATTTTCTATTTTCTATCACATATTCCACTATATTATGTGATTTAGTAACACTTTCCAGTTTCCACTTATGCTTCAAAACTAAACTAAATGTAACACACGATAAATTGCATATGTAAATTAGGGGAGTCACCGACCAAAGGTCCCTATTTTTTTTATATCTAATGCATGATTATTGGAAGAATAGTATACAAGTTAGGTGTCAGTAGTATTAATGAATCTTGAAGAAATGCTGTATTTGGCCTGTCTATATACCTCTAGGTTCCATTAAAGTGATCAATGCCATCATATACCCTGTACAACAAAAGTATCTAACTTATTATTATAAATAATATATATTACAACTAAACTACTACAGAAAAATAATTAAAAAACTGTACTTAAAGAGAAAAAAATAATTTTCCGCGCTTTCGGGAGTAAAATAGACACTTTACGTTCTCTTTAACAGGTAACGCCGCGACGCGACGCCTCGTGAAAAATGCCTTCACACACGGAATAAAAAGTGTAATATGTTTTCCGATTATCGTGGTTTACATTTTATTAATTGATTTTCCTATTAATATTCTGAATTCTAAAACTAGTTAAGATACAGGAATGGCAACGAAAATCCAGAGTATATACCTGTAGTCCTAAATAATATAGAGTTGCATCAGAATAATATTTGCCTACCTTTAAAATTAATAAACTCTGAGTTATGTTTCTCAACAAACCATCTAATTAGAATCGAATTAGCATGTACAAAAATTTACGTATAACTTATTTATTCTTTACATATTTAAATCGGTGTGATTTTAAAATTAAATTTAAATTAAACTCAAAACTTTTAATGCGTTTAATATAAAAACAAATCTTTATAAAATTTATGATATTAGATTTTTCAGCTATTAAATTAAAATTGTGATTTACTACTTCTTTTAATTATTTTAGTTTTGGAACTTTTTTAATTTAAATTAGAAGGGGAAATACATAGTTGAATGTTTCTTTTGTATAAGTATTAATAGTTATATTGCACGTATTCTTTCTTTGTTCTATAGGTTCATTATCTCAATTTTTAAATTACTACATCAATTTTTTTCCGCAAAATTATATAAAATTAGTGTAGGTATACTTATGAGTAATGCATGATTTTTGAAACCACAATAAATACAAAATTTTGTTTTTGCTTTAATTTATTTTGGTCGAAAAGGAAATTATGTTTTCCTAATAATAAACCACTGCTTTAAAAGTTGCTTAACTAAAGCATGCTTAAGTTAACCAAGGTGTCGAGTGCAAGTGTTGAGGTACATGAGCTTATAGGCTGATACACCTGTTTCTGTTAAGTGGATATTATTCAGTTACAGTTTATTCGGTCTACATAATTTTGCAACGCAATTAAATGCTGTATCCCTATGCACCGGATGTAGTTCAAAATTTATGTCTGTAAAATTCTGAGCAAAGATTGATGTCATATAACTTGGCTATAGTCGAACCCATTGAACACGAGTAACCGTTCTGCAATTCCATAATGGATTCCTGATACCAAATTTACATTATAGAAAGAATTATACTTGAGATATCACTTTTTGAACTAATTTGACGATCAATGTGTGGTGATACTACAATATGATAATTTTATGCTATTAAGGGTATGGAAATGTGAAAAAATGCAGGATAATATCAAATTGAAAATGTAAGAACTTTAGTTACGGGTGGAATATACTATTTTTTACACTTATAGATACTATAAAAGGCTAAGGCTACTATAAAAGATACTATAAAACCGTTTTTTGACATATAAAATTACAGCAAAACTTTTTAGACATTTTTTTGTTAAAAATTTCATTGTCTTCAATTTTGTACCTATACATTTTTCTATATTGTCGCCTTACTTTAAACAAGACTCTGTAAAATACAAAAAATATTGTCACCTGTATCTCAAAAGCATTTAAGAAATGCAGATAATTTACGAAAAAATCCACGTTTAATTTTTTTTTTCGCATTAATGCAAATGTTGAAGTTAAATTTCAAACCCTGTTCCTGAAAAGTTTGCTATTTTGAGTTGTTTGAGTTTGGTAATTGTATTGGGTGTGCGATTTGATTAATACTTTGGACTTGTACAAATTTTTGTTACACTTTTTATTGAATTACCATTTTTTTAGCATTTGATTTATATTTCAATCATTTATTTTTATTGCAATAGTACAAACCTATATCTCAGGCATCGATAAGTTTCCTTTTTTTGCTTCCCTATTGCATTTCAATTTCAATAATTTCTTTTTAATTCTGATCATCCCTAATTAAATTTCAACTATACTTGTACAACAACTCATTTCAGAACTGTCACACCTATTATTTTTACTAATTTAATTTTTTGTCAATTATTGATGTCATGACTGATCTGGACTATAGAAACACTTTATTTTTTAGGAGATTTATTTTCTTGTTTAAAAGAAGATACATAATATTACTTGTACCTATTAAATAGATGATTTGAGTTTTACACCTGTAAATAATTCAGAAGTTATAATACAAAAATATTTACAGGTTAAGAATAAAATTTGTCAAGTCAACGCGGATGTCTCTAAATGGTCAATTCTAATTTTCGCCAAGCACACTACACACTAAACTAACCCTCGGAGTGGTATATCAACGTAGAATACATCCCTTTCTGTTTGTTATAATTGAATTACCTGCACATACAATTTAAATTGATTTTACTTTTCTTTCAACAATGTTTTTAAAATTCATAGTATTCAGCTACGTAATGATATCGACGGTTGAAAGGCAAAAAGTCTTAAGCGCCATGCGAATGCCGTGGACATAAGACATTTTGCCTTTCCACCGTCGATATAATGTTAATAGTTTACGGACTATTCTGTTGTACGCATCTTCATTTAAATTCGAATAATTAGAAATCCAGAAATTAACGTCAAGTTTATTAATAAGTATAGATAGACAGGATAAGATTCATCCAAAATTATGTAAGGGGTTGTCCTTTAATCACGTGAGGTGCTAACAGGGGGGGAGGGGGTTAGAATAACATCACGATGAGGGGGGAGGGGATGCTGTGACAATCACGTGTATATTTTCTTGCTACCACGTGAAATCCCGAGAGAGCAAATTTATGCCTAAAAAGCAACACAACAACAATATTTAGCTCTCAGCTGGCTTCCGGCACTGGACCTTGTGACGCCAATCGTCGTTCCGCTGCCCGCGGCCTTCTGTCTCGCTGTCTCTACTTATAGAAATTTTTCAAAAAAAAATACACGTGATGTTGGGTAGGGGGGGTAGGGGTAGCCTAAAACCTCACGACCTATCACCAAGGGGGAGGGGGGGTAAAAAAATGGCATAAAAAACCTCACGTGATTAAAGGACGGCCCCTAACAGGAATTTTTTATATTAGATATATACAGGATATCCCTGAGGCGTAAATTCATCTCTTACTTAGGTGGTGTTGGTGAAGTCTTTTTGAAGAAAAATGTCTAACTAAGTTTTTGTCTAAAGTAAATGCAAACCCTTATTGCATATTTTTAAATTCTACCTTCAAATTTTAATAGCCAAAGCACCGAAACTGTTGATGTTTTAATGACAATGGTTTCGTGCTTTTTAAAGAATGTCGTAAAATTATCTATACCAACTAAATTTTAACTAATTATTATGTCTAAAATCAAAAGTTTTCAAGTTATGGATTTGATTAAGTAAAACATTTTTCACTGGGATAACTTCGATGCTGTAAGGATTTAAACTGAAATCCAATACTTATCAAGAAAGTAAACTGGGACCTGAGCACGGATATTGGAGAAATTGTTTAAATATGACAAAAATATTGCAAGGATTTGCTCACTGCAACTAATAGAGGACGTCTCGCTCCAAAAGTACTATACCAGACAGCAGCGATACAATTTCGATAAAGTTTAACATTTTTAATTCTTGGGGGGTCAACTGTTATTAATGCAGTTAATAACATAATCCAAGAAGATCTACAGAATGTAAATTGATCTAAAGACTTTTTCGATTATATATTACTACCTAGCTAAGTTTCTTTACATGAAAAACAATGGTAAGATCTCATTATGGTGTATGGTTTCGAAGCTTAAACAATGCCTGAGACAAATAAAGAACTAATTATTAAAGAGGATATTTGGTCTAAAGTATCACCCTGCAAAAGAACAGTACCTGCAGATTAAAACAAATCGCAAGTTAAAAGAACAATTAACTACTTTGATATAGTACAAGGTGGCACAAAAGTTCACACTTGATTTCCTAAGACGGCACCTTTTGTTTGGAAATGGAATGAATTGGTTCGGTTTGTTGATTATGTTTATTTAGATGTTTAAATATTTATCCGTTAAGTCATGAAGATAATATTGGTCAAGTGGCTACCGCCAGAGTTGGTGCATATTTGGGGTCATCTAACAGCATTTTACAAGACTTTTCTCAAAACTTCTGACGATAAATTCTTCACTACTTGTTGAATTACATTAAAATGTTGTTAAAAATGAAGCAGTCCGAGACAGCCAAATTCTAAAAATTGATTCCTTATATCCAACAAAAACATCCCACCTCCATAGGTAAGCATTTAGAAAAATGCTTGAAGGCAACGTTTTGGTCACGATTTTGGCGATCGTTGTATCATTTCCAGATGAATCCTTTTTATCTCACGTTTTATTAACTTTCTTCTTAGAACTCGAAAAATTATCTCACACCATGTGCATAATAAATTTGAAATTAAACACAATTAAGG
Source organism: Cantharis nigra (assembly GCA_958510845.1). Lineage (NCBI taxonomy): Eukaryota > Metazoa > Arthropoda > Insecta > Coleoptera > Cantharidae > Cantharis > Cantharis nigra. The sequence continues at coordinate 64,241,400 of OY294028.1, forward strand.
TAAAGAGCGATAGACACATGTACTGCTTCTTCGACTTCCTAGCCATCACACCATGACATGTGTTTCTGACTCGTTAGTCGTCATCAGTATTGCATACTTGTTGTTATCACTTAATTGTGTACACTTCGAGGGCTACTGGCCAACAATTCTATGTGGACTGTTAAATACACATCACTACACAAAATATATATTACCTAATAATTATTGATATTAGCTGTGGCTTGAGAACCCACGTCGGCGCGGTCATATATTTTGTGTAGTGATGTGTATTTAACAGTCCACATAGAATTGTTGGGCAGTATAACAACAAGTATGCGATACTGATGACGACTAACGAGTCAGAAACACATGTCATGGTGTGATGACTAGAAGTCGAAGAAGCAGTACATGTGTCTATCGCTCTTTACCTTAATTGTGTTTAATTTCAAATTTCTTCTTAGATGTGTGCGCTAGTGCAGTCTTGGTGAAATACTTTTGCATCGTTCAAAAGTGGCTTTTAACAATTCTTAATGTTAGTATTCTGAATTAATTTTGCCCCAGGCTCAACAAAAATTGGCGTTGTGGATCCAAAATTTGATATCCCATGAACTCAATAATAATACAACTAGAATTTCCTCAAGTTTTATTTATACTTCACACACTAGGGGTTGTCCTTTAATCACGTGAGGTTCTAACAGGGGGGGGGTTGGAATAACATCACGGTTGATTACGATGGGGGAGGGGATGTTGTGACAATCACGTCTATATTTTCTTGTGACCACGTGAAATCCCGAGCGAGAAAATTTATGTCTGAAATGCAGCATAAGAACAATATTTAGCTCTCATCTGACTTCCGGCACTGGACCTTGTGACGCCACTCATCGCCCCGCTGCCTTCTGTCCCGCTGTCTGCTTGAAGAAATTTTTCAAAAACAAATACACGTGATGTTGGTTAAAGGGGGGGGTAGCCTAAAACTTCACGACGTATCACCAAAGGGGAAGGCGGGTAAAAATATGGCATAAAAAACCTCACGTGATTAAAGGATGGCCCCCCTAGTTTCGGCGTATTCCTTCTTCAGTGTGATTCTACAAAAACAAACAAAGTCAGCACCAAAAAAACCAACATTCCATCAAAGAGCTACAAAAGAGCAAACATCCAATTAAATATTCTAAAATCTAAAATTAATTTAAAAATTTTACAGGAAACAACCTTGTACGTCGATAAACAAAACAAAATACATTTATGAGAATTAATTCTGTGCTGATAGGTCTTATCGCGGTTCAACAAATCACAGCTAAAAGATATCAAAAATGGGAGTGTAGCATAGGTGTTCTTGTTCGTTTACTAGTACAATGCTATCATCTCTTCGTGTTCTTCTTATTTCTAGATGCTCCAGTAGGTCCAGCCTCTTTCCTTTTTTGGCGTTATGTAATAATCTGATGTTATTCTGGCTGATCGAGTGTCCCGTATTCAGCAGGTGTTATGACACTGCCGAAAATTAATTTTTGTTTTTGCCGTCTGCCCAATGACTAGTCTGTGAGGTATAAATAAAACTGGAGGAAAGTGTAGATGTATTATTATTGCCTAATAGCCTCAAGGGGTAACTTATCTATATAATACCATATAACTCCCTTCGGATGGGACTGTTTTGAGAATACGTCCAATTCTTTTGCTGGCTGCTCGCGACTCAAGTACTAAATATGTTGTTGACCATCAGAATTTGATAGATGGCACCATGCTTCATCGACAGTAATGTATTTTTGCCTTTTATTACAATTTAGTAAGTGATATAATCTTATTAGAGAGCGCTGGTACCTTTTTAATTGTTTCTTCAGAAATGTGATGCCTCCGTAGCTTCTTCATTAATTTTAGGTTTAATTTTTTGTTTTGATTATACCGAATGATATATTCAGATGTTTTGAATTGGTTTGCCATATGTTGTAGTGTCGGAGAATTCCTTTTTCGTTTTTAATGCAATTTTCTTTAAAATCAATAATCGTTGATTTGTCAGAGTTGGCTTTTGCCACTGCTTTTCTTTCGGATTTCGGATTTATGTTCAGCGATTCTATATTTTTTATAATTAGAGAGTGTACCTTTTGAAACACAAAAGTTTTGATCTTTACATCAATTTTGTACCATAGAAAAACTACACTGTTCTAAAAGTTTAAAAATTATGATCTGTTGCTCTTTCGTTAACACCATTTTTGTAACTGACATTTGAAAAAAATCGCGAACGGTACGATTCGCTGGGAGTTTTTTATTTTTATCCGTTCAGTAACCCCATCTAACGATAATCTATGATAGATTTTTAACCCATAAAAATTAATTAAGTAAATTAAACAAATTAAATAAATTTCTCAAAAGTTAGAAAAAACAACAGTAGTTTATATTTTCGTTTATTTTTAAATTTTCAATTTTATTTAGATTAAGCCTTAAACATTTCGAAATTGTGGGCCAAACCACGAAGGTATTCTAATATATCCCGATTCTCAAAATCATTGACTAATGTCAAGATTTTTTTATCTGCAAGGATAAACTTTTTATGATTTTTTGCAGTATGGTTTCCGGCAACTAGGCTTTCATAAAAAGAGAAAGTGGTACTGTTTAATAAACTTTAAAATTCAGTTTTACCTTTGAAAAATAAAAGTAGATTGTTATTTCAACTAAGGTTGCTTACACTCTGAAAAAAGATTTGTCGTCGTAACAAAGTCCTTAGTAGCTATAGCCTCAACAGAACAACAAATTTTATGCTGGCACAACAAAGTTTTTTGTTTTCAGAACTAACGTTTTTCCAAACAGCATAAAATTTGTTGTAGCAGCGAAAACCTCTGTTGAGGCTATAGTTACTAACGATTTTGTTACGACGACAAAAATCTTTTTTCAGAGTGTATGATTATTATGACATTATGAGATATGATTTAGATACATAAATTGCGTCAAATCAAGAAATGTTTTCTTGGCTTTATAAAAATAAAATAGACTAGTTTTGAACATTGTCTTTAAAATCTTGAACATTGTTTTATCAATTCAAGAAAACATTATTCATACTACTATTTCATTTTTCTAATCATGTTTCAAAAAGTCTTACTTTATGATATTCAAAGGGGGTACACGACATTTAGGCGACGGGTAATTAGGCGACGACAATTGGGCGACGCCAAATTGGCGACCGGTTAAGCGACGACAATAAGGCGACGGGAAATTCGATACATTTTTTAATTAAAAATATTAATAAAATAATATTTAATTACAAATTCTAATAGTATTATATTCTTTTTATTATTATTTAATAATTTATTAAATATTATACAATATTATATACTCGAGGTACATACCTAATACCTATGTATACACACAAAAAATAATAGATTTTCTATCCATGTTATAATTGTATGATAAACCCCGAAGCAATCGCAAAACCTATTATATTATCATCCGATTAAATTATCGATAAAGATGAAGGGATTAAATTTAAAAATAATTTTGTAATTAAATATTACTTTTTTAATTATTAAAAATTGTCGTCGCTTAATTGACCGTCGCCTAAGTGACGGTGTCCCATTCAAAGGGATGTGGAAAAGTACTACTTTTCCGCATACTTTTACAAGTGTGCGGAAACGTAGCACTTTTCCGCACACTTGTAAAAGTATGCGGGAAAGGAAAAGTTGAGAAATATATAAATCTACTTTATTTGTAATTTACACATACGGTTTTTATACAATTATTACTTTCTAAAAATATCAAAAATATTGATACCTTCGAAGTTGCCTTTCATAATGGCGAATTTTCTTCTCGTATAAGTTTTCGATGTTGGTATAATAACTGTTATGAAGGTATTATTATCAACTGAAACAATGAAAAATCTTGTAAAATTAGCGAAATACTAAAATTTTATTACCTTCATTAATAAAAACGTGTCGTCGTCCGTCTCTTCCAAGAATTTAGAAACATTGGCGTGGGTAAACACATGTCTTTAACTCGCCTTTCTTTGAAGCAAGTGTTAAATTGCAGAGATGCCTTTTCATATTTGTCTCTGGATTATTCTGTGAAATTGGAGCTTGATTCCTCAACATCTGAAGTCTGAACTTCCTACATATCAGACATTTTTCACAGCTATTCTAAAAGCACATATTGTAAAACCATAAATTAAAAAAAACGTGTGATCACTTACCTGTTCCCTTTGTAAGTGGCACCTTAATGATAGAACGTCCAACCGTCCTTCCGGCAGGACATATTTACATGCTAAAACCCACGCCTAGACGTTCTATCATTAACCCTTAAAGTGCATCGTTAGTAAAAATTACGTTCAAGTGCATTGTGGGTGTTTGACACCCCACCGTGTTTTAAACGTATTTTATTCATCATCTCTATCGCGAATATTTTGGCACAAAAAAATTTTTTTATATAGTTTGATATATCTTTTTCAATGTAGAATAGGATTTATAACTATTTATTATTTTTAAATATGTTAAAGAAAATTATAGAAAGTTGAAATTGAAAAAATTAATTTTTTAAAATTTTTTAATCTAATGCAAGATGGCGACACATATACTCAATCTTTTTGATTTAAGTACAGTTTCTGCAAGTTCAAAATTTTTTTGGGGTGTCTGACACCCCACGTGCACTGTAAGGGTTAAATAACCAAAAGTACCAAAAGTAAAAATAACCAACCATTGGTTGGCATGGCAACCAATACGAGAACATAAAATTAAAATAAAAATCAAATACTGATAAAATAACCCAAAAATTGGGCCATCGATGCTATTAGTTACACTCGAATATAAGGGGCCCGAAAATTTTCTAAAGCCTAGGGCCCAACTCAGTTAAAAATAGGCCCTGAACCAATGGGCTACCAACCGTCAAATTTAAATTTAAATTTTAAGTATCTATTTTCACAAAGTATATTTTAGTAAATTGAGTAAATATTTAGTAAATTCATTTTAATTTAGGATATATAAAAAATATGTTATTAGTTCTTTTAGAAATATAATTAGAAAAAATATTGTTCGATACTCGTGGAAAACTATCTTTTTCCATTCTCGGCTTCGGTTTACGATCTCGGTCGAAGGCCTCGATCGTAAAATTTCGCATTGAGAAAATGTTAGTTTTCCTACCTTGTATCGAAAATATCTAAGGTCCCTGAGCCGATTAAGGCCCACCATAAGAACAATTGTAAAATAAACATGTATTTGAAAGTTTAAACATCTTAGTACTTATTTTAATATAAAAAAGTAAAAATACACAAAAGATTATAGAAAAAATTAAACTTAAACAGAAATCCTAAAATGGGCTTCATTACCCACCATAGTCCATAATAAGGCCCACTTAAAGTACATAATATAAGAAAAGCCACGGCTCTAATCACTACATTTTTGACATTTTAAATTATCCACATCGTCTTTAGTAAACCCTAGGCAGTTGTCATGCATCCATGATTGACACTTTCTGCACTGTCCATGTGTGCTACTCTCCCTTCATAACAAATAACGCAAAACCATTTTTCTGCCTTGGAACTAGTAGATGCCCAATACCATACCATTGATGGGCCTTATTACCCTCATTGGCTATAATTCACTTTTACGTTAATTTGGGTTAGAAATATTTAATTTAAATGTTTTAAAATTTGTGTTATAAGTACACGACTAATTGATCTACAACTTAGCTTGATTAAAACCAGCACTTGAAAACTTTTTGTTTACGTAAATGACCGTCGCAATATGGCGAATTTTATTATTTTCAGAAAACAATAACCGTTGTTTACAAAAACATTTCCCCAACTGAACACAAATGTGCATTGCTCTGTTTTATCCACAGATATTATATGGTAATTAGGTTAGTAAAACATAGGTAGCTTAATAATTATCATTGAACCATACTTAACGGAAAAACAGCGCATGGGCCTTATTACAGGCGTGAGCCTTATTGGGTTCGGGGACCTTACTTATATTGTACTGATATTTAAGTAAATTGTTTTCTTGAATTAAGAACCATCGGATTGAAATTAGTAAATGATGATTTTCTTGATTACTTAAGCGAATTATATTTTTCTTAAATTCAAATTTCTAATTTTAAGAAATATATGTTTATATTATTAATACTAAATGTAGGATTTACTGAAATCAAGCAAATCATTTTCTTCGTACAGTACACTGTGAAAAAAGATTTGTCGTCGCAACAAAATCTTAGTAACTATAGCCTCAACAGAGGTTTTTGCTGTTACAACAAATTTTATGCTGCCACAACAAAGTTTTTTGTGTATAGAACAAACTTTTTGTTCCTAACAGCATCATAAAATTTGTTGTAACAGCAAAAAAACTCTGTTGAGGATATAGTGACTATAAGATTTTGTTGCGACGACAAATCGTTTTTCAGAGTGTAGAACCCCTCTATAACGAGAGCTTAAGAGACCAGTCTACTTAGGGGGCGCCCATTAATTACGTGAGGTGATTTTGGCGATTTTTAGACCCCCCCCCCCCCCGGTGAGATGTCGTGAGATTCGGCTCGACCCCCTCCCACCCTTCTAATCTCACGTGAGATTTTTTAAAATGCGTATTTTTAGTGTAACGTTAATCTGTGCTTGATTGCGTTGGATTTATTAAAAAAGCATAATTTGCTTAATTATTTTTATTTAACCCTACAGTGCATACGTCAAGAAAAATCACACCAGTGCATACGTAGGGCCTGTCAGGCCCGTAGCTTTAAATCGACGAATGTTGGGATATTTCAGAAAAATAAGATAATTTTTGTATATATTAAACTTTATAATAATAAAATATTAAAGAAAAAACAGAATTGTTGAAAGAAATCAAGGGAATTATTACGAATTATTATAAAATTTAAAATCACCTGAATCTTGCAATTAGCTGAAATCATTGAAGTTGCATATATTGCATTACCGGCCGACTCGTAAAAATTGTAAAGATACTGTTGATAAATATAGTTGAATTACATGGAAATTATCGCAGTTTTGTTATTATTTTGCGAATAATGATTTCAGAAATTGTTATACAAGCTGAAAACATTTTTTTACAAAACTTATAATTTAATTGGAAACCGATTACCATTTTTAATATTAAATAGTACTATACTACTATAGGCCCGAAGCCTTTTTATTGGCAATCCACTCAACTTTTTCAAGTTTTTTAAACCCATGTCGATGTCTTTTCATATTTTAGACAGCTACTAATGATATGGTGAAATTTATTTAAACGTTTCTTTTTTTATATTCATTTAAATGTTCACTCGGGCCTGCTAGGCCCTACGTATTCACTGGAGGGTTAAAAATAGTTGATACAAAAAAATTACGTAATATTTGCCGAACCTCCCCCCTCTCCCCACCTGAGATTTGCTGAGATTAGGCTCGACCCGCTTCCCCCCCTAAACGCCTCGCGTAATTAATGGACACCCCCTTACTCGTTATAAGCAGATTTTTGCTATAAACAGTCAGTTTAGCATGTAAACAAAAGTCAAGGGTACAAACTTTTACTCGTTATAGCCGATTTTTCGTTATAACCAGGACCCGTTATAGAGGGGTTTTACTGTATTAGAATATAGGATTTAAATTCGTTGACTGCCAAGCCTCGGCTACGACTCGGTCTGCCGACTCGCCGAAAAGTTTTACTTTTCCACCGGCTACGTAATTAATTAATAGGTATTTTAGAAATGATGATAAATAGAAATTTTTAAAAATGGTAAATTTTGATTACCTACCTATAATAATTTGAATTAAAAAAGTACCTACTTTAAAAGTTTTTTATTGAACAAGGTTCGATCTATAAATCACAAATATAGTAGATTTGCTCTTTATAGTTTTTGTATTTTAATAATTCATTTATGAATTTTTCAGTAATTATTTCGGACTGTTACTTTCTTAAAATACACGAAACATACATTATCCAGAAATTTATTATATGAATATATTTTATCCAAGATTAATAAATTTTATTGTTTAATAAATGTATGTGTATTTGATCATTTGGTCCATATTTGAGGTGGATATAATTATAAAATCGGAGAATTAGTTCTAGTGGCGAGTGTCGTGTGGTAAAACCACGCGGTTTGTGGGTGGTAGGAGGAGTGGGGGCGTTTTTGCATATCAGTGGGGGTAAGGCGTGCGCGGGAAGGCGTTATCGGCCCTCCCGCGATTCTTGCCGCTAGGATTTTGTCAGTCTCGGTGTAGACGCGTTGAGTTTATCTGTGTATACAAACCTCGTTAAGATATCGATATCCACGTGTTCGCGCTTTGCAATGACAATTTCTTTGGTTACTGTTTTTGTTTTGTGTGTGTTTTAAGACGTAATAAAACTTACAGGTGACAATGCAGCACAACTCCGAATCGCCGCAGCAGTTCTGCCTGCGCTGGAATAATTACCAGACTAATCTTACCAGCGTCTTCGATCAACTTCTTCAGAGTGAATCGTTTGTGGACGTTACTTTAGCGTGTGATGGACATTCTGTGAAAGCGCATAAAATGGTTCTCTCGGCATGCAGCCCTTATTTTCAGTCCCTATTTTTCGATAACCCCTGTCAACACCCCATCGTGATAATGAAAGACATTAAATGGCCCGAACTTAAAGCGGTGGTCGAGTTTATGTATAAAGGTGAAATAAATGTGTCGCAAGAACAAATTGGACCCTTATTAAGGGTCGCAGAATCGCTTAAAATTCGTGGCTTAGCCGATGTCAACGGCGAGCAAGATATGGTTAACCCTTCAGCCGAACTTACTAGTACAAAAACATTAACAAAGTCTATTAATAATGGTAGTGATTGGGAAAATCGTCAAGACGGTGATATACCGCCACGTGCAAAAAAGCGACGACAACTTTCAGGTGAACACAGTAGTTTGAGTAGTCCAGCTGAAAGCGGAAATACTGAAATGCCCGACCCGCCACCCTCTGTAGAAATGTCACCTGCACCATCCGCGACACCCGTACCGACACCTGGAGGACCGGAACCGTTACCTTTGACCTTGCCATTGCCACCACAACCTCAAAGTTTACAATCTCACGCGTCAGACGATATGGAAATCAAGCCCGGCATAGCAGAAATGATACGCGAGGAGGAAAGGGTAAGTTTTATAAGCTTAATTCTTACACTACATCCAAATTTAGAAATAATTCAGTTTTAAAATAGATATCGCAGAATTAAGAAATTAAATTTAAATAATATGTTAAGCACAAATAGGTAAACGCAAAAATAATGTAGATATTAAACTGTCCCCAAAAATTATGTCTAAAAATATACGTTGCATCTCTTGATAAAAATATACGCGTCGAAAGGGAAAACAGTTCCACCGCGGGCGCGCGTTTATGTTTCAAACTCCCCCGCTGAACTTGCCAGATGTCAGCAGCTTTTGTACGCTTCTTTGCTACTTTATTAGGTTCACTTCACTATGAGAAGGAAACACGCATCTATCAATTTAGGTTGAACGATAACTTCTAATCCATTTTTCGTATCCTAAATATTTTTTACGAAAGTAAGTACTAAAATTATATCTACGCGGACGAAGCAGTTGAAGGGCTGTTGAAAAACTTGCATTGTTGTGTAAATGTAAATTTCATCGTTAAATTTTTGTATAAGTCAATTTTAATTATTTGCTAATTTAACGAACTTCTGTGAGTTGTAATCTCTCTCATTCATTGACTCCTCGAACCATAATCACCTAATCATTGTTTCGCTATTTATAAATCAGCCGTCTTATTTTATCTTCATTCGTAAACGTAAATTCTATTTATAGGATCAACTTATTGTCAGTTGCCTTTTGGTGATTGTTTAGATTGGTAATAAATTTAACATTATGTTGACGTTATGTAAAAGTCGATCAAATAATGCAATTTGTAAATTGCAATCAAATTAACACCTAATGAATCCATAAATGGGATGAATAATAATAAAATTGCTGTTATTATTTCTATATTAACTTGGGTCCCAATGAGCTGTAATGAAACCAGTTTTTGTCAAATTGTTGTAATATTCATACCAAATAGATTTTTCTTTTAATTCGCTTTTCCTCTATTTTCACTTTCGACGACGACTCTGTGTTTTTATCAGTTTATCTATTTTATTATGTTATGTCTGTAGGTAATCTGATTTCGGTCAACACTCTTGTCTCATAATTTTTTAATTTGCTCGTTTCCGTGTTAAATAAAGTCAATATTTTGTCTCAAAAATATATTATTATGTTGCTTACAGTTCTAAAGATTCTAAATTTGGATATGTGGTTATAATATTAAGTTTCACTACATGAAATCAGTTGATTGCCTCATGCTTAATTTTTATTATTTTGATTATCTGGCCATTTTCGGTGTTTTTTGTATTTTATATTACATCTGATTCAGCAAGAAGTGGAATTTATTCGTGATTTATAATCTAACTCAAAATTGTCAACATTACAATTTATTATTTTTTTTTTTTAATATACCCTAATAACGAGGATTCTAAAATTAGAATAGTTAAAAACATCCTATACTCTGCCGGTATATAATTTTAGCTAATTTTTAAATACTTACAATCTTTTCTATTTCCCGACAAAAAGTTAACGGTATTTTTCGTTTTATTTTACTCATAGTTTGCGTGCACCCTTTTATTATACTTCTGGGCTTGGGTTGAGAACCTCCGCTTTACCACATCAGCTACCAATTTTATTCTTGGGTGACAAAATCCTACCAGCTTACACTAATATAATATTATTTCTATATTACTAAATTATCTAATTTATTTTACTTGATTCTTCATTCAAACTTCGTTATACCATGATAATTTAAAATTAAATAGAATTTTTCGATTATTCTATCTTAAAAAATATTTCAAGACCAATTTACGATTTATGTATTATCGCCAACAGAATATTTTTTCCTGAGTAGAACATTGTGGTGCACCTATACGTAAGGTTAGGTAGGTATATGGGAATATGATGTACTCCCCCCAATACCTGCATGGTACCTACACAACATGTACTCGATACACGATGTGCATTCCGTATGGATTAATTTTTTATGTGTATCTGAAAACTAGAGACCTGATTTATAAGCATTTTTGCATTTTTCATTGTCGGTAATTAAAATTATATTATCATACCTATCTACTTAAAATAAAAAAATATGGAAGCCCTAAAAAGTACAGGTATGGAATTATCGCCATCAAAATATGCAAAAATGGTTATAAATTCTATAACCTTTCATTAAATAATAATTTACAATTATTTATTATACCTATTTTATACTATTTATATTAGTCTACGAAAACTCCACTGCCAAATGTCCATAATTTTTATTGCATCTCCCTTTCAGGTAACAAAATTAAGTGCACATATATTCAACGTGATCTTCCAGAGCCGATAGCTAATATTTAGAAGTTTTTAGTTTTTTAAATAGAAAATCAAAATTTTACTGGTCAACTAGGAGAACTAGGAATCCCTATTAGGGATTTTACATTAACCAAACGCCACCACACGCAGCTTTTGCAACTACTCCATCAAGTATACCTAAGTGTCTTTAACGTGTTTCAACAGTGTTCGATTAAGTTTTCCTTATATTTTTTAATTCAGTACAGTGTTTATCTAAAAAAAAACCAGTCTTTCAGTCTTTTTTAAACCAACATTCTACCGAGGTATACTTGCTATGGCAGACATATTGAAGGTGTCGCTAGCGCCACCATCGGTAGTGTAAAATCCCTATTCAAAAAACTCATTGTTTAGTGGGCATATTTTTAAGTTTTTTCTTAATATTTAATAAATGCACTAACATTTAGCTCCTTATAACGGTAAATTATTAATATTAAGTTTATTTTTATTTTTAAAGTCAAAATAAAGTCGATTTCTACAAAACATTATCACAAATTTTGAATTTGAAGAAACATTTTTATTTTAAATTAGGTATTTAAAATATATAGTTCACCTTATCTTGATAATAATAAAATAATAGCGTTAGGAATAAGATGATCTTTTTTTTATCTATCTTAAGTTAAGATTACCAAATTTTTAGATGTGTCATTCTTCTTGCCGAGCAGCGATTCAAACTTTTTATGGTTATTGTCCTTTATAATTTTTTTTTTTTGATTATGCCATGAGTATTTGAAGTGTCGGTATGAACAGAAAAATATTTCTCTTATCAGAAAGTAGCTCCATAGTATTCGCTATTATTTGGTGTTAGAAAATTGATTTCTAAATTTTAAGAATATGAAAGACAGTGGCAGCTTAGAAACATAAATTTGATCGGACAAAAGCTGCACCAAAATAGGATGTATAAAACTAATTTTTCAAAACAATATTCTCGGGGAGTACTCTAGGACCCGGGCACTCATTTTTTAGGAATGTTCTTCAAACCTTCCAGTTTGTTCTTCAAGTTCTTCAAACCTTCCATCACACCTTACTTTGCTGGTTTGCCTCAAAAAATTTAGAGACAGAGAAGAAGATTAGCTGCATTTCTTCATGGCAACTCTAAGAACTTGCTTCGATTTAAGCAGATTTTAATTGACAAAATATATAAGTAAAGGAAACTTAAGTTGCGAAAGAGCACTAGACTAAAATAAACCATTATAGGTACTTCTTCTTGATCGATTATTAATTTGATGATATTATATGGGATCAAATTTGCTATGTTCATCTAGTTCTAGTCAAATGTATTGTTCAATCCGCATCCCTGTCCAAACTAACTTAAGAGCTTCTTCTATTCACAATGACCTGTTCACCACAATGACGAATGAGTTTACTTTCAAACCACCATTTATTCAATATCGTACTATTTATCTTGCTCTTTGACATAACGCGATAACGACACTTTATAGCGACATCATTTAACACACTTTTTATTTTCAGTTGTGCTTCTTTCGGCACTACACTTTACAATCAATCACATTCTCCGAACTCCTTCTAACAATCTAACCAAATACACAAAATCACTTACTTGTTCTAACAATAATTCGTTATAATTTAAGATAGAATAGATCACCAGACGGAATACAATATAATATCATAAACGAGCATTAATGCTGCATCATTCGCATTACAACAAAAATATTACAATTACAGTGGTTGCTTGGCAGAGACGGTCATATTCCTAACTCCGGCGGGGGCCGGGGGGGGGGGGGCATGAAAAAATAATCAAAATATTAAAAATTATAAATAAGGGAGCGTCCATTAATTACGTGAACTCAAAATGAGGGAAGAAGGGGTCCGGAAAAATCTCACCAAATCTTATTTAAAGGAAGGGGATCTCACGTCAGCTTATTAATTCAAAGAACCTATAGAATTTAGGGATTGATTATGGGTGATTCTAAATGGTACACTTGTAGGTAGCAAACGTGTATCGATATTAGTCTGAGTAAAGTAAAATACGTTCTTTCCGCACTAGTGGGGAAAAGTAATTTTTCCACACATTCAAGCGCAAACTCCAGAAATGATTACAAATATTCTCGGCGCCTACTTAATACAGATAAAGCGACTACCTATGGTAGTGATTATTGCAAACAAAAGTAATTTGCAAATCAATACTCGATATAGTTTAATAGATTTTTTTATTTTTTGTTCTTACTTGCATGAAAAGTTGATTTTCGCACATGGGGTGTTTTTATGTATTGGTTTAAGCATAAAAAATATCATGTCCAGTACAGAAAAATATCGTTTTTCGTGACTAGCTGCACGAAGTATTACAATAGTTTTCTCTAGTCGTGGGCACTTGGATATACTTAGTTTTAGAAGCTGAAGTTTCTTCCAATGCCTAGCCCTGCCAGAGCTGTAGTGCTGAACCATTACACCAAAGAAAATTTGAACGAAAAGCTTTGCTTATCATTCTTTACTTTATTTCTTGTACGTTTATCATCGGCAATAAAAGTAAAGTTAAATATACCTAGTAATAATTTTTTAGAGTTTGAAGAAAAAATATCATGTTTTATTTGATGCAAATGCACTTGGTGGTTAATCTGCGATATTGCTGGACTCACTTCACTCGATCGTCACTGAACCTACAGATTCTCCTGGAACAGTCCTACCTTTGCACCGTATAGAATAATAATATACTATTTTATGAAAACATTTCCTAGCTTTCATTTTGATTTAAAAAAAAAATAATTATCAAACAAATCCATTTTACCGGTTATTAATATATTCATATTTAGTTAGGAAGGGTGATTGGTTTGAAATACTTACTGTAGGTACTTGAACTTCTGCTGTAAGGAATAACCTACTCAATTATGTATGAAACAAATAAGTAAACATCTTAATTTTCCTGAGGCGCGATACATATTTTATTTCAGCGTTGTAATACATTCTATACCTCAAAAATATTTTAAGGTTGATGTTTATTTTTGGAGAAGTGTATGTAATTATGATTATTAAATAATTTACTTCTTATTACATATAAACTGACATTTTTTTTAATATAAACATTGTAATTAACATGTTAGCTTATAAGGTTGCTCGAAGAAGGTATTATTTATGGTGAGTTTCAAAAAATATTGTATATGCGGTACATACCATTCATTATAAGGATATAAATAATTTTCGTTTCGAATAACCGAAAAAAAAAAGAATTCCGCTCAACATAAAGTATACCATCAGACAATTATAACTTCAAATTGAACGAATTGTATTTTAAATTGTTAACGATTTTTTCGACCAAGTAAATTTTAAACTTTTTCGATAATAAGTTTTATAAAACTAATATCTTCTATGTTCTATAGTTAATTTTGCGAGTTCAATATTGCCACTATATTTTTAGTCGGCCTTGTATATGAAAATTAATTTAAGTTTGATGCAGATAAAATATAATAGATAATTGCTTGCACAGCAAACTCAAGTTTTATTATAAAACTTTTCTGCAACGTTGAGCACTGGAAATTAAACTAAAAAGTTTTTGATTAATATTTAAATTTAGCAATACAAAAAGTGTTTTATAAAAAATACAAAATTATCGTCGGCACAATAAAATGTTATCGCCACTCTTTTCCATTGTAATACCTACCAATCAATATTTTTATACTGTCGACAGTTTCACCTGCTTTTTAATAATTATAATTAACGACCTTTAGGGGAGAATTGTTTCAGGCTACTTTTAAGTTTTGTGGTTCATTTTTATAATCTTTACTAAAAATGTCCTTGTTTTTTATCCTTAATGAAAAATATAAATTATAATGATTTATCTTGAAGCACGTAAATTATTTAAATTGTGGGTACCTTACGTATATTTTTTAACCTCGGCTGTGTGTATCATCCGAATTTATAAAAAAAAAATACAAAAAAAGAAGTTCTAATTACATTTTGATGCTTTTTGAATAGATAATGACTTTATCTACTTTTTTGTTATAAATGGGGTAATATTTGTAGATCTACCTATACTTACGTTAAACTTAAAACTTATTTATAAATAAATTCGCTAATGAAATACCAAATCTCATTTAGTTGCAGAAGATTAATTTCATTATTTATGGAGATTGTGGAATGTGCACCAAAAAGCGATAACTTAAAATTAACAAGAAAAATAACAAAACTCAACTTGGAGTATGGTACAATTAAACTGTAAAAGGTTTTGCTAAAAGCTTTCTTAAACGTTTTAAATATAAAATACTTTATAGGTACCTACTTCTTGTAAATGTTAGGTATATTAATATTTTACTTTATGAGTCGTGTTAAGTTCTTGGACCATGCACAAACAGGTGCTATAGCTGCATGTACAATTTTGGGACGGAATGTATAACTAAGTTTTTCTGAAACTAGAGTAGTAGTTTTTTATTTGATTGTATTCCGCAGAGATTTTTAGCTTGTGCAGTGGATTATCACAATGTTTTCAAATTGCATCGAGGTTTTCATATTATTGCAATCATTGTTTTTTTCCTATGCCCTGAAGCTTGACGGGGGCGTAAGGCAAGTTTCAAATACTACTAGTAAATTTAGTTTATGTTTTAAATCCGAGTTCCATCTGGAAGAAGGTATATGTATAATTACGGTTAATATGTAGTTAGTTATTTATTAATGTACATTCTTTATATTGTAATTATGACAAATTTGACAGATGCGTAGGCTAGTTTTAATTATATATAATAACCTTTTATTATACAACAGATATCCACGATATGGTTTATCTAGACCTATAATGCTAGGTATCGAAAATAATAAAATGTATAGATATACAGAGTGTAAATAATATAAATATAATATTCGGTGTGAAGAAGAAGCGAAGCAAAATTGAATCTGGATTGTAGATTGTCTACTTCCTTCGTTGTTTAATCGTGCAGGTGAATTTCGGCCCCGGTACAGCTCTTTTCGCAAGAACAAAACCTTTTTGGTTTTACTTGTTCAATTAGTTCCGTGCAATTTTGAAACAATTTCATGTTTCAAATTAATGCTTTCTCACAGGACGGACGCACTATATACACTTAAAGTTAAATGTTGACCCTAAATAATGGAACTTCCAGTGTGCGGTGCGTTAAAAATTGTAAATTGTGAAATTAAAAATGATCAAACTATGTATAATACGTAGTAATAAGAAGAATTGAGAATTTTCCTGGACAATAAGATTACTTTTTATAACTCTAGAGTCGGGATACTTTTCTTTCAAGTTGAATTGTATTATAAAATGTCAAGTGGAGGTAGGTATACCGAGATAGAGTAACAAGTTCATTTGCGGTAATTACTTTTTAGACTAATTAATAAATGTCTAAAAATTTCTTTCGAAATAAAGATAAAGATAACCTAGATTTACATTATTTAAAATGAAGATTAATGAGTTTTCTCTGAATAAACTTTTATTACTTATTTACCCAGAATAAATAACACGCAATTACTATTAAATTTTATTTAAATATAATTACATTATACTTTATTAAAAAACATTACTACATCATGTTGTTCCCACGTAATACCATACTTTTATAACAAAATCATACAAATTTATTCTTGTAGTTTTGTATTTTATTGTGTTATTTCAGTATGAAATTGTTGGTAATTAATGTTATTAAAATTATTGCGCATAATATAATTTTCTTTAAAATTATTGATTGCCTTATAATTGCATTATAAATAGGTTCTCAGGTATATCAACTTTGTTTTTATTTTGTTGCATCCAAGAGAACTGTGCATTCTTGGTAGGTAGGTATACATGTTGTAGTATTATGCTAGATGTATGCATGCATACCTTCAACAGTCCATACTTATTATAAAGAAAAATATAGTAGGTAACCATTATTTAACATCTCATATTATTTACACCTACTTGCTCCATAGAATGTACACGTATGAATATTTTTTGTTTTATTATTATTTTTTTTATTTCCATTTGCATTTCATTTTGAAACAATAGAACTTTGCGAAATATTTCATTTGTTTATTTAATATTTTCTGAATCTGTTCTCCAATTATATAAATTCGATTTATTAGGAAACGCTGGTACATGGCGTTCGTTACACGATAGAAGCTAAAATGTGTTCTATAATAATGTTACATTGTTTCAAACTTGACAATAACACATTATCTCGCTTGTAAAAAACGAGGCATTAATATTCCTAGCACCCTCGCTTTACAATATAAACTTAGTTACAAAATACATTAAAACTGTTTAATATACACATAAAATAAATCGTGTGCAACGTTGAGCTGCATTTATAGGGAGGCAGCTTTTGATCATAGACGTACTGAACGATTCTTTACATTTTATTTCATTTCCCATCATTTTTTATTTCAAAATTTTTCTGCTTTTATTGACGCATAAAAAATATATTTTTTTTTTACTCTCGAAAACTTGGTCTAATGACGAAACCGTCGAATCCTTTGTCACAAATAAGTAACAAATTAATATTAATTTTTTTTTTAATTTAACGCAACGCTTCGATCGATAATACTATCCATTTCTAATTACGGCTATCTTAATAATATGTGGCTCTGTCTCATTGTATCGGTTACCGTGATATTGTAATTATTGAAATCAGTTGGCAGCAATACGAAATGCACAACACAATCATATAATAAATAATAATTTAATATTATCACATTTTGTTTAACTACATTTTCGAAAAAAAGTAAATATTATATATATTTTAATTGTGTAGATAGATAAAAAATTCAAATTATTTCAAGGCGAAAGCAAACAGTTTTGTGGACCGTTAAATAAATATGTTTATTAGGTAAATACATATATATAATTTTATATTTTCTGCTGTGTAAGTACTCGAATTTTAATACGTTTATTTTTACATCTGCGGGATAAACAGTATGTATATTCCAATACTTACGAATTACTTCGCCTATAAAAATTCAAGTATTTGGCATAGCGCCAAACATGCATACATACGTACGTACGTACTCTTACAAAATTACTTAATAGATTAAATTTTTTACCAATTTGTTTTACATTATAATAAGTTCATTTAAAAAATATAATTTAATTTATAGCCGAGATCCCGCAAAATATAAGAGTTTATTACACACGTATACTTTTTGATTTAGCCATTTTAATTAGCCTTACAAGTCGTCTTTTCCATAATGTGTGGTTTTTAATTTGAAAATTAAAGCAGGTGTGGAATGGCGTGTTGAGACATTAATATAGTAGCTCGAGGGAGGGTTTGATTACCTGCCAGTTTATGACTACCAAGCTGCTACTTTCAATTGTCACTTGTTTATAGAAGTTTAGATTCTTCTTCGCATTAATAATTTTTTAGTCATAACAGATAATAACTTAATTTATAAATTATTTTCTTACATCGATTATTATTATTCTTTATGTAGAAAGTTTTCAAGTGAATAAATAACTTTGATAGCGTAAACTTTGTATGAAAAACCTTATGACGAAGTTATTGTTAAATAAATATTTTAATTCTTTTAAAAGTAAAAAGTAAGTACCGGTATATGTATATAGCATAAAAGTAAGTATACGTGGTCGAAAACCTTCAATTATTAATTCGAGAATAGCTATTAGAAAACTTTTGTTCTACTCGTATTAAATGCTTAAAATATTAACCTATAAGATAGATGATTTATAAATTATAAAATAACATGAAATCGGGAAAAAGATTTATTTATTTTTAAACATGTTGTATATATCGCTGTTCTCGTTATTTCACTTCCTACATAATTTACAAGACATTGAATTTTAATTGGTTAATGGATGATTTTCTCATCCTCTCACTCATAATGAAATAAGGTGGACGACATTTAATTTCATATATGGGTAGCTATTTTCTAGAAGCGAAGTTTGCGATAATGGTCGAAGCACGTGAAAATCTATAAAATACAACTGTTCCAAGTTCCAACATAAAATTTATAATCATAATTTCTCATCCAGATTCATTTTGACATCTTCATGAAAATTTATTTAGTCTTTTAAGTTTTTTTTTCAAAAATGCCGGTATAGAAGAATCTTTTCAAAAGTACTAAGCAAATTGATTTCGAAGTTTAAAATTCAAATATACATAAGAAAATCAGTGACCAAACTCACTTCTGTATCTGAAATATCTGAAAATATGTATATTATATTGTGATAAAATAGTCTGACACATGCGATATGTTTCCACGTTATCCATGGGGGAGGGCAGTCTACTATTCATCTTAGTTGAACTTTTTTTTTCAGTCAGTCTTAGGTTCGGGCTGCAAGTGAACATTAACAAGTTTTCAAAAGCATTTAACAAGCTAAAACGGTTTCCAATGTAATAGTCATTTCGTTAAGTAAGAGCTAAGAACATACTAAGTACCCACATAATCGAAGTTTACGCCTGTTTACGACCATTTAACAGAAATTTCATGTTTAATATGTAAAATTTCAATTTTTTACTTTGTTTTATTGAAAACATTGTAGAATTGTAGATAAAGTAGATGCGATGCTACTTTTCGGCCACAATATAATTTAAGCAATATGTAGGTATGATAATAATGTATTTAATATAAATCCTAAAAAGTAGCTACTAGACGAACTTGAACAAAACAAAATAAAAATGAATTTATACACAATTACAACTATATTTTAAAAACGGCATAATAATTGAATAACTTGAAGTTCTTATTTTCAAACTAACTTCTTCAAATCATAAAACTTTTTACTTTAAAATCAGATGAAATTTAATTACTACGACTGGCGAATAACCTATTTTTATGCTTTCGGATAATGTGTCAAACATAGTTATTATGTATAGTATATTAATTTAACAAAATAAATTGGAATATGCCAAACAAAATAAAATTTTATTTATTTTTGTGGAAACTAATATTTATTTTTTTTTTTGTTTGATTGCAATTTAATTATTTAAAAATTAATTATGTGCTCGAAAAATTGCTTGTGGAAAATCAAACGAAAACGGGTGTATTGAAATTGATATATTTCAGTTATTCATTTTAATCTAAATGTCACAATAACAACTGCAATTCACTTTTAAAGCACAATTTGTACTTGATTTAATCGTATTATCAAACAACATGTGTATGACAAACATTTTAATTTCTTAATCTAGACCGAAGTGTGCAAATCTGCAAAAGAACACATTAAATTCTACAGGCTACTGTTACGCTTTTAAGATATATTGTGAAAAAGAAAATGATACACGAAAGATTACTAACTCGAGTTCTGCAGCCTTCCAACCATGTGGTGTTATTTGATGATTATTTCTCTACTTACGCTCTACTCGTAACATTGAAAAAGAAGGGTTTTAGAGCTACGGGTACAATACGAGATAATAGAACTAAGAAGTGCCCACTTTCATCGAATAAAGAAATTTTCCAAAAAGAAACGTGGAAACTATGATTGGTAATTTAATA
This sequence comes from Cantharis nigra, assembly GCA_958510845.1. Classification (NCBI taxonomy): domain Eukaryota; kingdom Metazoa; phylum Arthropoda; class Insecta; order Coleoptera; family Cantharidae; genus Cantharis; species Cantharis nigra. The sequence continues at coordinate 64,262,110 of OY294028.1, forward strand.
CGCGCAATGAGATACTTTGCGTGAGATGGAAAGACAATAATGTTTACAGTATGATCGGTAACTATGATTGTTTTGAACCGATTAGAAATTTAAAATGGTCCAGGAAGGAACCATTGTCGTAGAACAACCTCTCTTATACAGTACATAATATAATGCCGGTATGGGAGGAGTTCATCTTCTTGATCATACCATTGCAAATTATCGAATTACAATCAGAGGAAAACAATGGTGGTGGGTCCTATTCACACACCCATTGACATGGCAGTAGCAAATGCATGGATTTATCTTCTAATAATGAAATGAATTTGTTGCAGTTACGAAGAAACATAGCCACTAGTCAACCCAAAAAAAGAGGACCATCTAGCATTTTACCAGAAGGACTTCAGTATGATAATGTTGGGCATTTTCCAAAGAAGATTTCGAATCAGCTTCGTTGTTCTCAGTGTAGTGCTAGAGTACGTTGGCAGTGCAAAAAATGTGAAAAAACGCTCTGTATTGAAAGAGATTGCTTTGAAAAATTCCATACTTCAAATTATTAATATTATGTAAATCATTAATATTGTGTAATCTAGATTGACCCGGTATACTCATTTGAGTACGACCTTCTAACTCTTCGCCCAATAAAACAATTATTAAATTATTTTGTAAATTTGTTATTTATAGTAGGTATACCTTTTAAACAAAGTACAAAATGTCAACCAATTCTGGTTAGTAGTTGAGTTGAAGGGGAAAACTTTGAAAATATCGTGCTGTTTCCGCTGGGTGATTTTTTGCTATTCTTGACGATGATGAATTTTTCTTCTATGTTTCTGAACTTGTCTGTGGTCCCTGTTATAGGGAATAGCGATAGAGAATCACGCTTTACTATTAACAATGGTCTACGAAGAGGGGTAAACAGAATATTTACTTATTATTATAAACTCTCGGAATAACTTTTTATATGTTCCTCACACAGGGTTTCCACTCGTCTGGAAAAGTCAGGGAATTTCTAATTTTTAGTGCCAAGTCTGGGATATTAAATTTTCAGTCAGGGAAAACAAAAAAAAAATAATTTAATATAAATTTGTTTTAAAATTTTAAAATTAATTTTTTTTAATTAAAAATTGTTCAGATTTGGAAATGTCATGAAAAATTTTTATTCTGTGTCAGGGAAACCTAGAAAAGTCAGTGAATTTGATTCGAAAAATTCAGTGGGAACCCTGCAACAGCTTAAGTTACTTTACTCTTTCAATTCATAGTGTAAAGTAGGCGGTTAGCTATCATGATAACAGTTTTTCTTTTAAGTACAGTTACTTGAATATACTGGGGATGGACATTATATAGAATATTATTGCAATTTGACTTCACATTTTTAGTTGTCGCTCCCCTAGTATAATTAGCTAACTACGTGTAGCTTACTGTAGGAAACATAATTTAATAATTTTTGTATGACAGAGCATCGAGGACCAGCAGACCCCAATTATTTCTTATTGCTAATAAGCGGTTTTAGGGGATGTAGTCGCCCTTGGAAATATTTTTCAGATTTTTAAATGTTGACGAAATACACCGATGAATGTCTAGACCGAAACTAGTTTGTATCTATTTTTTTTAAAGATAATATAATTTAATTACGTGAGTTGATGGGTCGAATCGCTCCCTAGAAGTGAGAAGAAACTAAAATTATTACCTCTCCTATTTGGTAATATTATAAATTTAGAAAAATCATAAAGAAGCTCAGCGCAGTAAATAATTTGGAAACCATCGATAATAATAAATTGAAATGAACCAAACCCCATCAACGAGATTCCTTTAATCTTTGAATGTACTTGGTCAAACTTAAGGTGCCACATACGGTTACGCATGTTTCACGGGGGCTTATCAAGCCTACAGACGTTCATAACATCTTGACCTAATATTAAAATTTTGTTTCCAAAGTAATTTTAATAGAATATCGCATTATTTTGCAATAGTGTGGATTGTTTCAAACAATTTAAAATTATGTTATTCTTTCTACTATGTAACTGCACTTTCAATAATTTCTCACTTCTATTTTATTTATCTTATTTTATTAATTGTCAAATTTGACTATCGAAATCACGAAAATATCTAGCATTACGCAATGTATAAAAATAGTATTTTTGTTCTAAAAATCGACATTTAAGCTATTACTTTATACAATGTAGTTCAACTAGATTTTCTCAATCAAGGATTTAACATTAATTTTGCAATGCAATCATTTGATTGAAAGTTATGCTTTTAATAAGAAAACGCAATACTACCTACATATTAGAGTATTAATTCGCATTAACTGAGGTTCGATTAACTAAGTAATAACTAATAAAGTAATAAATAAATCTAATTAAATTTTATGAATAATAAAATTATGGGGATTTTGACAAATTTTAGAACTTTTAATTTATTATGTAGGTATCTATATATATATTTTGATATAAATAAAGTAGTTTGATAAATATAAAAACGGAACATAATAAATAATTAAAATTTAAAGATATAAATAAAATAATTTATCAATTATTTATTGAGTAAAACGAAAATTCGAATTGACAAGGGTAGTTATTTTTTTAACTGATAACTTATTAAGGGCATTCAATTATACATTAGCTTTACTTATCTATTATCATATAATTTATATAAAATAGAAATATTATGCTTTTTTATAGTAATTGGTTTTGCAGTTTATTATAGAGGCGGTTTAAATGCCTTTCGTCATTGTAAATTATGCATATGTGCACATGCATTTTTTATTATTGGTCTTCCATAAAAAGCTGAATTATTCGTGTGACAAATGCTGTATAATCTAATATTTACAATATATAATTTAAACGCGATCGTATATAATACATTCTCCCACATATGATGTCACAATAAATTAAATTTACCTGAACATTTGTTCAGTCAATAACTCTGATGACAAAACTATTCAGGTAAACGAGTTATACGAAAAGTAGTAATTTATTGGTAAAATTAAAGTATAATCGTTCTGGGAAACTTAAAAGCATGAAACAGTATATTTACCCATATCGAGTTATTACAATGGCTCCCATGTATATAGTACATACAAACTAATTAAATCGGTAATACGTGGTGCGATTATGTATTTTTAGATATTCAAAATAATATCACTCCATATAATAATATATTAATATTCTTCGAAGAAACCCTTTGATGTCAAAGTTTAAATGTAAAATTTTTTACCACACAGTATATCTGTCATTTTTTTTTTTTTTTGATTTTGTATATTATGCATATCAGAATTTTTAAATGTAGCTAAAGATACAAACTTCAATGTTTAGTACCACACACGTACAATTCAAATGCTATTATGTATACACGCTTTTCATGGTCAGGAGGTTACTAGCCTCCTAGTGTAAACAATTCGCCGCCTTCTTTGTATTATATTTTTTAAGTAAGAGGTAAATTTTAATATAGTTAATAAAACTAAGTAGAAGATGTTTCGGTAAGTGCACTAAAATTAACTGATGATTGTTTCCGCGCTCTATTTAATTGAGCAAATAACTCGCCTACAGTTACATTAATATAAATAAAATATAACAAGTGCCATCCTGTAGAATAAAATAATTCGACCTCGCCTAGATAGTAGGCTGCGTCGATATTATTAAGTCAATCAAAATTGCAATTGCACTGACAGCTATGTATTACTACATAGATGCAGTGCATCATAATATACATGTATATGCGGAAGTGTTTATTTGTACTTCAAATAGTAATCGAATGCCTAGAATAGATATTCCTTCAAGGTATACTGTCCACCATTTACTAGCGAAGAACTTAAAAAAATTAAATTTGATTTCGTAAAACACTGAATAATCATGCTACCTATAGTATTTAAATATTTAATTTAAATAAATAATTTCACATAAAATAAACAAGTATTATTTACTTTTTCGTCATTGTTTATTAATGTAAAATTTATTCAATTTAAATATTATAATATTTATTTAATTCCTCAGTACTACTAGAAAATGTCCACCTAAAATGAAATCGGTAGAAATAACAAACATTGTGAAGCTTTTAGTTGAGATCACATTTTTTAAAGAAAATTACCTTAGGCTTATTATTTAACACTAGTCAAGTCTATGAGTTTAACGTTTTGACTTTATGATTTTTTTTGCCGATTTGTACCCCTTAGGTTTCTGGGATTTTATATAAAATGTATGACGTTCAAGTATACAAAAAGAAATTTTATTATTTTTCAACAGTGTGAATAAGAAATTTTTTTTAAACTACTTTATTTCATTGTAATTATAATTATATCTTATTGTTAGATGACTAAATAATTATGAGTAACACGTTTCTTCGTATTTAGAACTGGTTATCGTCATGTAAATACATAAATATGTAGATTACAAAACAAATAACATGAACCTAGTTCTGTGAGCAATTGAATATAAAATTAAAAATATTAGTTAAAATAAATAACTTACAGTTCATTGTTTACACTTGACACCATACCGTATAAGCATTAAAAAGTAAGCAATGGATTAATAATGAATAAAATAGTTAGTCAGACTTCTATTTTTGGACTAAGTATTTAATATTGAAAATTATATTTCGAGCAACTTTTGTGAAGTTTTAAAAATTTCGATAATTTGGCTCGAAACATGAAAGCAACAACAGCATTTTATATAGTATTTGCAAATATATATTTATTAATTAATCACGTTGTTTACAGGTGTAATGCCTAATGTAATGAATTAAAAGGCATTTAATGGAGTTTTGTTTTCAAAAGAACACCTAAATTTTATTTATTATTAATTAGTCTTTATTGAAACACACGGATTAACCCTTGGTGGTCTCAAAATACGTACCGAAATACATTGTTCTCGTTTATTAAATGTAAACTTCGAGTGATATATCTGATAAAAGTGTTTTGCTACGTTGTTGCGGTTTGGTAAGGTAGAAAATTTTGCGTGAGGTTAAAACGAATCGTTTGAAAAGAACTAATTATATTTTGTTTTGGTATCGATAGTGTTTTACAATTAATCACAAAATGTGATTGTGTATTAATTTTATTATACCACATTTTTTATTTTTTGTTTATGATAATTAATTACTTTCGAATTAACATCATTAATCATATTTCGTAATACATTTTTAATTTCCCCACTCATTTAATATGAAGAAAATAATTAACGTCCTACCTTTTGCGAGTTGTAGTAGTATTTTAAAATTTTGAATTTTTGTGAGAAAATGTAGCACCAAAATAAAAGAATATATATTTTGCAAATGTTTATTACTACAAAAATAATAAAATATTTATTTTGCTTCGATGTATACTGTAAATGCTCGTTAGCATCTTCGTGTTACAAAATGATAATATTTACACGCACTAAACATTTTAAAACGAAATATAAAAATGTTATAAACATCGAAAATGTAATCCATCGTAAATTGAAATAAAGGCAAACAATTGAAATATTTATGATATTAAATTGCAGGTGGAGCAAATAAATATTTGTTTTATGAATGTATGTAACAAGGTACTTCTAGGTAAACACTAAACCATAATATTAATTTTTTCATTCAGTTCCAATCCATTCTTGGATATCACTTTAACGAAAATAATTTTCAAAATGATATTATTATATTATTATTACTTAAACTCCACCAAGTGGCTGGGCGAACAGAGTACTTATGTACGTAAAACTTTTTAACATTTTTTTACGTATAGGGAACACCGAAAACGATAATCGTATTATTTGAAAAAAAAATGAAGCATTAATAATAAAGTCAAATAATGGATTCTTTTATAGAAATTTATTTTATAAAATGTATTTGTTTGATATTATTTGTTTATTATCAATACATTTATGTATGCCTCTATAATTAAAAACGAATTTTTAAAAGTAGGTCACAATTTCAATTGCTTGGCTAGTGTTATTTAACTTTTAAATAAATAATAAATCTATTTATCATCTAACAAAAAATAAGTAATATTTGAACAACACATTATATTAGTTTAAATAATTTTTTCTTTATAGTTATTAAATCAAACTCTTTTTAGTGAAAATTTAAAATATAAGCTTGAAGCGTCACAACATGACAAAATAAATCGAATGGCAAATATGTTTTTGTATTTTGGTTTTTAATTTAAGTTAACTAATTTTGGAAAGTGATAAATAATATTAGCATTTGCTAATTTCAAAATTTATAATAAATAGTTAATATTGAAGTCAGTTTTGGTTTCGTTTATTTTATTTTTGTTTATTTATTATCAATGTGAGGGCAGTGTCGAAGTGTTCTCGAAAAGGTCACCCATCTAAGTGCGAATTCTGAAGTTTTCTTGACATTTATAACCATCATCAAAAATAACAATTCTGTAAAAGTTTCTTGCATCAGTTCATTAAAATTTTTTTAAATATTATGCGTTGGTTTATATTCGTACATTTCTCTCCCTACATTTTTAGATGCAAAACTTAATAATTGTCTTTCAATTACGTAGGTATAGCATATTCCCTACTTAAATTTAAAACTTTTTTATTTATAACAGTTCTCAAGATAAAAAAAAGTATGAAACTGTAAATCAATAGGATTTATTACAAAATTACATATGTATTGTTCCTTAATATTATTTATTTTTTTGCAAATGTTTAGAAAAACCGTCAACATTAAATTTAATACATTGGCTGATCAAATGAAATTTTGCAAATCGAAGAATTATTTTTGTAAATTCAATTTTTCAGGTATTAAATAATTTGTTATATTTTTTCTGTTGGCTTAAATTTTTTTAAAAAAATATTTAAATTTTTGTTAACACATTCCTTCGTGTTTCGAGTGGCGTTCCATCAGTTATAAAACGCGTTCCATATAGAGAATCCCACCTGGAAGAATTTCTATAAATTTAATGAAACGAGTGTGTGCTTGATCATTTTCGCACTTTTCGGCTCTCTTTAAGTAATTAACAAATGCTGAATGTACAACTTTTGAAGAATTACCATTAATTTAATTATTTTTTGAGTGACTACATCATTAGTTATTTGTAAAATGTATTTACCTACTAATAAATACCATAGTTCGTTATTCTGTGACGAGATTTTACGATAAGAAAACTAAATAGTGGAATATAATAATAAATTCTTGATTCATAATAACAAAAAGCAACCGATTGATTGAACTCTAGTTGCATTTTACTATCATCAAAGAAATCTGTAGAGTGCTTCATTACCGCCAATTTATTATCAGAGATTGTTGAATTAATTCTTCCTTGGCGTGATTTAACTCGATCGAATTTGTCAACACATCGTGTAGAGGGAATTTTGGTTCAATTGATGTTGCTCAATCTAAATTAGTTTTAACTTAGGACTATTTTGTTTCTGTATCTTTTTTAAAATATAAAATAAAATAGTGTAACAAGTACATGTTGCTGAATTAACGTACGCCGCTGGTTTAAAGAATTTTCTATCACAGTTTGTCGTTTATAACTTATGATTAAGGTTTTATTACCCTTATCCCTCTTCCCCTTACTGATCTTCATTTATGCCCTCACAAGAGACCGCTATCAAGTTTATAATATATATTTATGTTTATATTTTTATGGCTTATAAAAAGAAATATGTAATTAGAATATAAATAATAAACGCGATAAAATAAATAACCTTTTACGACCAGCTTAAATTAGCTATTGTAAAGTAAATAGTTTTAATTGCGCTTTATTTAAACATTTAAATTGTTTTATGTGTATATTTTAGTTAACGGATTTGTTAATTATACTGTATAACTATGGTTTCACTTATACTTTTGGTCGGCTATCCGTATTCTACAATAATTAATTATTTACAAATTAGTCACATTGCCACAAATCTACTTACTGTGTAAATAGTTAAATTTAACTTTTTGTTAGGAAACAAACAGGCATAAAGAAACTTATATTTATTATGGTATTCTAATAGGTAAAATAAACACGATAGATAACAGAACCTTTTAAAACGATTTTAATATTTTAAAATATTTTAGTTTTCTATTCAAGGTTTGTAATTTTTATAAGTATTATTTGCTTTTTATTTAATATTGCTCAAGTCTAATCTTTATTATGTTAATTTCTTTAATCTTTAATGATATTTTGCGTAATAATAAATAATTTACCTATAAAGGATGAAAAGGACTAATATCAAATTTTAGGTTTAGATACATAGAAAAAAATTATTTCGTTTACTCTGAAGCAATAAAGCAGACTGCAAACGAAAGTTAGCAGTGTTGATTATATTTCCCGATAAATGGTTAATTTTTACACAAATTTTGAAACGATAGACATAAGTGGTGTCAATCTAATAATTACTACATTTTCAGATATAAAATAATTAATTTTACAATTGGAAGAATTTAAAATAATTTGTGAGTGCTAAATTATATCGGTATCCGTGTATTTTATTGTACATACATAGTTACTCGTGTCGTCGTCTCAATAATAAATTAATTTATTTAATAGAAGGAAAAAAGCAATGATTTATAATACAACTGTAAAAGTGTTTAATTTAATAATACCACATGAAGAATAGTGTGCAGATGTCTTATAAAGCAAAGCTAAAGTACATCCATTATTAATTACAATGTTTTTTTATACATTAAATATTGTGGTTGGTTAGATACTTGAAATAAATCTAAATTCTTTATTAATGATGGTTTTAATGTACGAAGTAATATCGAACATGAAATCCCAACTCTTACAAGAGTTATTATAGTCCACTACTTCATACATATATACAGGTATATATCCTACCTATCTGCGTGACTCATTTAAAATTCAATGCCAAGAAAAACTAATTTAATATGAATAAGTAATTTCAAATAAATATAAAAGTTGTGATGAGCACCTACAAACGGGCATTAACTAATATAATATTCTATTATTTTTTATTTCTAACCATAAATTATAAACAGAAATGTATTTTTTCCAGAGTGCATATAAATTATTTATATATAAATCCATTGTACCCCGTCAGACGGGGGTATGCATTATTTAAAAGGAGCTCCTTTTATACATATATAACACGAAATATCTGCATTTTATAAAATAACAATATGCACTGTCACCACTAATTTATAGGCGGACAAAGAATTCATTTATACTATCGTCACTTATGATCAACAAGCAATGCAAATATAATTTTCGGTTTCTACTGTATAAATTTTCACTTGACGAAATCAAAAAGTGTTAAAATTACACGTCTAGATGTTAAATGGATTTATTGCGATAACATCTCGACTACTCACTTCTCAACTTGTTAATACAAACTAACAAATTTGTAATGGAAAAATTAATAATGTGGGAATTTTAAAGCAGGAAATAAATTTCAAAACAACATTAGTATAGTTAGATAATTTGAAATGAAATAGGCACAAGTTCTATTCAGAAATTATTTATTGTTAGAATATGCATAAGATTTTAATTAAAATTAGAACATTTAATTGTACAAGTAATTAATATTATGCTGATTTAAGAGTATTACAGTTGCTACGTTTATTAGTGCATTATTTATTTTTTAATTTATTAGTAGGAGTTACTTAAAGTTTATCTTACATTTGCGATACAAAAAGTTTTAATTCGCAAAATTATCTTCTTTTACATAAATTTTGAAAATTTAAAAGTAGGTGTAATGCATGCAAACTTTAACTACCCAATGTGTAATTTTTAATATAATTTTACTTGCGTCTTAAGTTTCATAATTATTATATTATATTTTTATTCGATTTGTATCCGAGGTTCTGCTTTGTTAATTAACAATGACAAAAGGATTCCTCTTGATTAACTATGTGGGTGATGCGGTAAATTGATTTTATAAATTTTTCATTAGGGTACGTACGGACTTTTAAAAATAGAAACTTTATTTTCGTTAATTTTTTTCTTATTATTTTTTTTTTAATATTGTCCCACACCGTTTGTAATAGATTTAGACATCTCAATAGTCCCTGCTGGCATCGGGAGAAGTTGGTTAACGAATTTCTCACTTTCTAACCATTGGAACATTTTGAAGTCAGCATAATGGTGTTTGGTTAAGTGTTAAAAATGTATATACTATTTGTTGAATATAAATTTATTTAACTATATTATTTATTTTTCTTCATTCTATAGGTGACACGGTGTTGCGTTTATCTTGTCTGCATATATAAATATATGTTATTACAAACGCTATGCGAGTTTCTTATTTATGGACTGTGTTGACAGTTCTCATTTGTTCCCGGCCTACACAACCCGTCTGTCTTTGTTTAATTTGTAGCAATTCTTTAATAAAATAATAAATTAAAGGTCAAAGAACTTTAAATTAAAGTTTATAGTTCGCCGTTGTTACTTCATGGTTCTAAAGAATTAAAAGTTTCGTTCCGTGCATTACTGAAAATTTATAATAAAATATTGCAAGCGTTTCGAATGTGATTTCAAAAGAAATTTTGTAGCCATATTAAATTGTTTACATAGGAAACTCATTCAAATTTCCCATGAATAGATTCTTGGGGATGTAGTTGGATAATAGGTCAATAAATTTTATGTTTAAAGTTTATTTTTTTATATATTTTTTGGTGATTAAGTTGTTGACTTAGAATTGGCAGAATCTGTAAGCTCTATGTCAAAATCTCATCAGTTATATTTTTATAATATTTTATTTTTATACAACCACATCATCATTTTTATTCGATACATACTGTGTTATTTTCTTAACACTCGAATTATTATAGAATAGTTTGAAGTTTTCTAAATTTCTATATTTATTTGTAATAAAATATTATATTTTATCGTCTACATGTTCTTTGTTTCAATAATATTATCTATCATTAATTTTGTTGTATAGTATATGCTACGTGAGACGGCCGATATTAAATTCTTTGTTTAAGTTTTCATATATTGTATCCTATTAAAATTGTAATTTATTTTAAAAATATTTTTGTTTTTTGTTTCTAAAATAATTAATTGTTTGGTATATGTATATTTTTCAAGTTATAAAAATTAACATGTTTTCGAAGAAAGAGATATAAATTTTATAGAGGTTCGGTTTTAGTTGGTCGGTGTGTCATCCTTCTATAATTAATTTTATTATGGTAACGGTAGGGTTAATTTAAAAATACAGTAGCAGCCCCCTACAAGGATTCTCCGTGGTCTCTGTATATACTTATCTATGATGTTAAATTTAAATATTTTGTATTTAAGTTTTTATTTCAACTACCAACTTGGGTATAGCTTAGCGAACATACAGGTTCTGATTTGTTATTTTAAGATACGAATTAGAAAATCCTATATATTTGAATAGTAAATACACACATTATTTTGTCAAACTGAAGCAAATACCAAATTGATATATTGAATGTGAGCTGGTTTATAAGCCTCGGGACTTTTAGATGGTTAAGGTGAATAGTATTTGGCTCACTAATATAAAATATATTTCGGTTGTAAGAATTAATTGTCGACGAACATTCATCTTGTACCCGTACGTTAATGTCAAAACGAGTTATACTCAGTCCGGCAATTACAACATAAATTGAAGACGTTTTTCTTTCTTTGGTTCACTGTTAACTTGTAGAGGGTATTTATTATATCAAAATAAAAAAAAAATTTGGCTGATTATTTTTCTGATTTATTATTTTATACTTATCGTTGAGGGATACCTCTACTAAATAACTGACCGGTTTCGATTGCGTAGTAGTAATATTATGCATTTTTTTTTCTTCTTTCAGATTAGTAATTTCCAAGTTTTTTTATAATTATTGTCATAAAAAATTGCCATGTCTACCTATGCTTTAAGAATTAATTTGCGTTTAAATTTTTTAGCTTGATGTTAATAATTTTGAATTTTATCAATAAATCATTGAGATTTTTACAAAATATTTTGCCTTATTACTAATAATGGTATATAATAACACAAGTGCACTATGTTATTTTTGTACAATTTATATATCCGTGGCCAGACGTGGAATTATAGTTCATAACATATACATAATTATATTGTGCTGCTTGTAATGCCGACCATTCGTTCAAAACAGCAATCAAATCGTCTCAAATATCGTTAATATTAGTCGTGATCGTTTTTATATTACCATCTCCTTTTTGTCTGAGGAGCTAATCAGCAATCTTTACTTATATCTGCATACAAATTACTGACATTTTTTTGTTACATTTTGTGCTTTTCTGAATTAACTTCTGTATAATCAAATTTATTTTTCATCCTTTTAACTTGATATCGGATGGAAGTGTTAGATGTTTTTTCAATATTTACACACATGTAAAATAAACACGGTATTATAATAATTTCGAGTTTAGTTAGTTCGGAACTTAATGTGGTTTCTTAAAAGCAAAAGTTTTAAAAGTGATAATTTATTTTACTTTTTATATTTATTTTATTTGAAAAGCTTTTGTTTAATGAGGACTCGTAAAAATTGGGTTTTATTATCACAAACAACATTTGCCTTCAAAGTTCAATTATATATATTTTTATTTTAAACCGCGTGTGTGTTTTCTCACAGGACTAATATTTATTCAGCTTTTATTTATTTAGTATTATGTTGAAAGTATAGCATTCGCGGTTGAAATGTATTTTCATATATAAAACCCTTACTTATATACAACTTTTACAGTTTGAATGTTATTATTACTAAATGAAGTTTCCAATCTACACACTATTTTACTAAACCGTCATCTTTTTAATAAAGCTTTCAGAGAGAATAATTACACACGTATTTCTAAAATAATTATTATCATTATCGACAATTTAAATTTTTTTGCCACCACAATTATTGACTTGTAGGTAAATGAAAATAATAATTGTAATGTTTGCTTGTTTTTTCTCAATTATCAACCGTACCATATACCAAACCTGTTTCAGTTCAATTTTATATTTAATTTAAATAACTTTCGAATAACTTCTTTTTTTTTTCTTCTTATATAATATAAAAGTTATTCTTATTGTGTTTTTTTTTGTTGAGTTTATTTATTTTAAAATTCTTCGATACTATTTAATCGCTAACATTTCTATTATCTTTATTCACTTAAAAAAAAAACGATGAAAAATTACTAATTTATGTATTTGTAACCAGTTTATGAGATTGCTTTTTTAATATTGTTTAGTCTCAGTTCCTTTTTTTTCCTTTTGAAATTCTTCGTTTAATCGATCAACTGTTTTCTTACTAAAGTTAATTTAGTATGACTGGAATTATTACTATAAATTTATAATTTTGTATTTATTATAACTCGAAAGTATTATTTATGAAACTTCAGAATACAATTTTAATATCCAGTACAACAATTAATTATTTTACGAAACATGAAAACCGTGAAATATAGGTGTACTCGAAGCTGGCCTCTCTAGCTTAAATGCAACTACAGAAATGTCAATCAAACAATGATTCATGATGTTGTATATTATATATAAATTCGTACGATGGACAGTTAAATTAAAAATACACATAGACTGATATACAACAAAGGTTTTTAAACTTTCAGTACCTAAGTGTAGTTTAATATCTTTTATGATGAAATTTTAATAGATTAAAGGATAATTAACATAATATGATCTCCACCAAGTTAGCCCCCTTCAGTCGATTTTGTAAGTAGGTATCATATATTATTATATAAAGTTTTGGTAGTTTAGAGTTTTGAGGTAGTTAATTCATAGTTGTGAGTTTTTTAATGCGCATGCGCTCCGTTCGAATTATAAACTAATATCAAGTCAAGGGGAAAACCTCTGGGGAAATTTTGTGTACAAGCGAAAGAAAATCTTAGGATATTCAAGGAAATCTAGCTTTTAGGAAATCCAATGAAAATCACGAAATCTTAAGAATACTACAGGATAACCTTTGTTTTTTGTTTAATTTTTAAAAATTTTTTTGAAAGAAGTTCTTAAGGTAATCTAAGGAAATTTTGGAAAATCCGGGGCAATCTGAGGAAATTCAAGGAAATTTCTTAAAAAGATATCTGGCATAAATTTGGTTTGCAGTTTCTCCCCTTGTATCAAGTTAACTCTTCTTCATGCAATTTTGTAACTTTTTTTAACTCGTTTCTTCGATTATCGTTTGTAGAGGTTTGGTAGTTCATTAAAATGTTTTTTTGGTTTATTGTTTAGCTGCAATTAAGGATTGAAGTTGAAATTTTGCACGTAGTCTAGGCTGATGAAAGTTTTATAGGTTGACAGTTTAGTCGTAAGAAATAGATAAATTAGGCAGCTTGAATCTGGATTCCCTGGGTTGATTTGAACCCTTTATTAGCTCATTGATTTGAATACCATGTATCATTTTATCATTTTAGGGAAAAATCCTAAAACACCACTTACAGTTTTCTCTTTCTTTCTTACCAAATATATTTTTTCCGAAAAAATTTCATGGCTTCAAAATTTTTGAGGACATTCAGCACCCGGTATATGCGGTCTGTAAGGATATACATAAGTGCAAACACTTGCTTCTTCATAACAACCAGGTCCGTGGATACAATACTAAGAAATGTCATCAACTTCACGTTCCACACACGCGTTTAAGACTTGCACTAGACGGACCAATAGCCACAGGAACGAGACTCTATAATGGACTACCAACATCAATCAAGAATCAAAACCAAATAAGATTCAAAAAGGAGTTTTGACTGCACTTAGAACAACATCCACTCTACAGCATTCATGAATTTTTCCATTTATAATGTATAAGATACACATATTCTTTTTTCTTCTTTGACGCATTCATAACTTTTGTAGAGTTCCAAGAATAAAGTTGATTATTATTATTATTATTAGTTAAGAAAATGTTGTTATCCCCTTAAAAATTATTTTAAGGAAAAATTCAAAAACGCGAATTTACGGTTTTTTCTCCCCTCCAACATCTATTTTTTTCGAAAACAAATTGATGACAAAGGTGGTTTATGCGAGTTTTAAAATTTAAAAGAAAAGTTTACCAAATGTTTGGCATAAGAATAAATTAAAAAATCGATTGAAGGCGGAGTTAACTGGATAGAAGTCATAATATGCCTAAGCAGAATGTACAAAATTAAAAACTGGCAGAAAATAGAGCTTTCATGTATACTAATAATTTTTTTTTTATTTTTAGGTAAGCTTTATTAAAGTTGGAGTCTTTGAAACTACATGTATGTGGTGAGCTCTTGCACATTTTACTTTTAATGTTTTTAATCTAATTGAAATGTTATTTTTAACGGTCTATTTTTATGGCGCTTTATAAAATTAATATTTAAGTCTAATTAAATTTTAAGTTGCTATCTCTCTATTACACGTATCGTTAAGTCGGAAAACTATACTTTGAATTTTGTATTAGTTTTTTTCGCATATCTCTCCCCCCCCCTCGGGCTCCTTAAGCATTTCATTCATGAACGTATAACCCGGCAGATACAATTATAATTCTTAGACTTCGTAATAATGTATTTTAAATGTATATTTAATATACTGCTTGATGGCGTCTTAAACCAAATATGTTGATAATATTAAACTTCTTGATAGAAGATAATGCGTGTTCATTTTATATTCAAACACGAAATTGAGT
The DNA here is from genome assembly GCA_958510845.1 of Cantharis nigra. Classification (NCBI taxonomy): domain Eukaryota; kingdom Metazoa; phylum Arthropoda; class Insecta; order Coleoptera; family Cantharidae; genus Cantharis; species Cantharis nigra. The sequence continues at coordinate 64,277,590 of OY294028.1, forward strand.
TATTAAATTTAATTTAAATGCTGTTTGTGAATTTTGTAATTTTTTTTCGACTCTTGAAGAGAAAATTCTTAAGAACCTTAGGGCTAAAATTGTTCATTGTGATGTTACCTTAAAAAGCATTTTATTAACGCGATACAGTGCGAGAAGAACGAACGCATTAAGTGTTTATTATTATTATATAGGAGCCATGTATGAATGGCCGGGGAATAAAAGTAATATATATTTAATGATAATGGCCATGAACTCGTCTTGTAGAGAATATTAAAATAATAAAAATAATTAACCGACACAACGTCTGCGGCTGTAACAGTGGCGTATCTTCTTTGACTACGGTTTTTATAATAATTAACACGCCAATTTATTTCTTAATAAAGGCTGCTTGGTGATCTTATGTTTGGGACGTGTGGCAAAATTATATTTTAACTATGTATATATCGGGTGGATGTTATTTATACATTATTATATTATAAAAGTTTTACGAACCGCGTCCTTTGCTCACGGTCGTAAAATAATATTGTTAGTTTTATTTTTACGAGTACATCTATTTTGTCTACGCATCGTATATACTACGTTATAACCCCTGCTATAAATTAAAAATATTTTAAGTTGTTATTATATTTTTAACATTGCGTGGCAGTTATTTTTAAATTTAATAAAAACAATTCAATTACAAATTTTTATAGTTAGTTATGCAAACTTTCAACAAAAGTTTTAAATTTAATTTGAAATAAATTCTCACATTTTATGCGAAGGCAATTTTTTTTTTATTAAATTGTAAAACAATTAAAATATCAGTGACAGCAAGAAAACTTAAGGAACGTAATATGTGGCATTAAAAACTCAAAATTGGGGTGCTTACTTATAAAAAATTTATTTACTTCATATTTATGTAGGTAGACAAGCGAACAAGTGTAGCGCAAGCATAAAAGTAACCCCTTGTTACAAACGATCCTAACCACGCTCGCAACCAGACAAGCGAGACGAATAGGTCGGGGGTGTCCTATTCGTGCAGTATGTGGAAACGATCGAGATATGCTCAAAATCAACAATTTTACGTTTCTGCCTTTTTTACAATACCCCAAAAGCTCAACATGTCTGGTCGATGCTAAGGTTAGTTACATAGCATCGTTGTTAGTGGGTGTGTTGATTTTATAAATTTTATTACTCACTAATGGCTCCATTCCAAATCTGCGGATATCTTAAATTTTTGTTATTTTTCTATTTTCGAACCAATCAATCGACGAAACTATCCCGAATTTCAGTTCGTGTACGTTACATTTTCGTGAATTGCATTGACATGTAACGGCACCACTATTACCACATACCCTGTTTCCTACAATATACATTTTTTATGATACCAAACTATGACTTGATCGCAGGTGTGAAATTATTTCAATTGATCATCTATTATTAATTTTATTATGATTGTGTCATAATAACCGATACATCCAAGCTACAAATTGTATTTCGATAAAATGCTATTTTATGACTATCCCACGTGTCTTCATCGCTTTTCGAATTCTGTATAGGAAAATTTTTGTCGAAAGCAAAACCACACATTTTTTTATTTTCTTCTGTCCTGAAACAATACAGCGCTCCTCCACTCAAAACGACACCCGAGGACAGCTATACAGTGTGACCTTAGATAGCCAAAACAATCACCAAATTTTTTCAGAAGTAAAATACAAATAGACTGTTAAAGATAACATTTTTCTTATTTTGAATAATCAATGAAAAATTTTGTTCTGGAAATAGTGCAATTTTTTTATTGGTTAGAGTATGTATTTTTGTTTCAATCGACCCTTAATATACTTAATTATACATTAATCGAACCTTCAATATACATATAATATCTGATTCGAAATACAATAAAATATATTTGCATTTTTCCATATTTTGATGTTTCAACTTTTCTTTCTTTCTGCTTCTTATTCTTAATCACTATCTTCACTTTTTAAATTTTACTATAGTCATCATATACATTATGTACTTGTTGTATAAGTTCATATGCGATTAACATATTATCCTTTGCCTTATTTGCAACGTAAAATTTTATTATCAAATATTATTGGAAGATTTCAAGGACGTTCAGCTACTCAACAGCTTAGTACTTCAAATTTAGATATTATAATTGGACTTGGTTATGCAAAAAGGAACCATTCACCAATAGTTAGTTTTGAGATATTGAAGCTTCAAGTTAAAATAATATAATTAAATCGGTTGATAATTATGCATATTTTAATTTTGTTTAAATAACACATAATGATATGTAATTTGTATTACCAGCAAAATTTTGTAAAAATTAGTTTTCACATTATTTCGGTCACTTATAGCAAATAAACTAAATTTTATGACTTTGTCGCTTGGTTCCTTTTTGCATAACTACGTCTAATTAGAATAAGCTCAAAGTATAAAATAAATTAGACAAGTTATCCTTAACGTTAAAAATGCTTTAATCGATAATTAAATTTTTCCAAATTTCTAACTAACTTACTTACCTATAAATTTCTAAATTCAAATTATTTTTATTATTTATATTATATTATATTATATTTATATAAATATTAAGAATGAAGATAGCTGTCTGTTAAATACTGAATTCTTATTTGATATTGTGTTCAATAAAATCAATTAAAATGATTAATAGTAAATCTACTTTTACATAACTAATCTTATCATATTCTTCAATTATACAACCCTTACCACTTTATAGCATTGTAGAGTTTGTCCGTGATTAACAATTCAAAAATCTTGGGAATTCCCGACAATGCAATACATTGAATGTCATGTTTACATTTTATAAGTATTTTATATTTTATTATTTGGTACTTAAATAATTTAAGACATTTTTAAAATTGAAAACCATAAAGAACAATAACCATTGACAAGTAGTACTTATTAAAGAAAAAAACATAATATAACATACAATGTTATACATTTTTCATTGTAATTTTAAAATGTATTTGTATAAATAAAAATATACAAAGGTCTCTCTTATCATAAATTTATCTTATTAAATTATAATATTATATTATTTTGTAATACAGAAGCTATTACTATTATTTCCTGTTATTTAGTGAAATAAAACTAATAACATACGTAAAGCTTATTACTTTAACTGTATTTGTTATATTGTTATTGTTATTACGTATGTATATGGACATAATAATATATAATATTCTTCAATTATTTTTATTATAACATTACTATAACTTTTTTTATGAGTTCGTTTTTTGGTATAAAGTCTAACATCGTGATTTTTAATTTTAGATTTTGCACAAAATAATAATTATTAAATAATTACTGTTATCTTGGTTTGCTTTGTTATATTAAACTTTCTTGGAGAAGTATACCATCTTGATTTGGTTATCGAAAGGGTCGAACTCCCTAGAAAAAAATAAAGGAAAACCCCCTTATTGGGAGCTGTATTTCGCTGTCGATAATTTTATTATGCCGAGTATAAGATTAGTTTCCGTCACCGAAATGATTAATTGTTAAATATCGCTTAATTTGTAGTACTAATTAAGTACAAATAGATAAACGAAACCATTGGATAATTAGTTTAGCAAAACTGGCATATGCTATTTGCTAAAATGTGTGTATTTATAGTTAAACGCCAAGCGAGCTTTAGCAATAAAAGCGAATGATTTCGCAACTCGGTGATTATGACTATATTATGATAGCTGATGCTTTTATCACTACCACTGATGCAGTTCTGATATTTTCCGATCATAAACCCACATTATATATCCAAAAACTTTCTCCGCACATTTAATAAGTTGAACTTTTTATCTAAATAACTTTTACTGCTCGAGTAATTTAACATACACACATATATTTTTTTTCTATAATTTAGATAAGCTAATAATCAGAAAATTCGAGTTTTTTTCTTGGTCAAAAAGTTTTGCCATCTGATAATAATGTCTCTTTTTTGCTGGGTATTCAAGTTTTCTACAATATGCATAAATAAATTTCTTTATTCGTTAATTTGTTATCGAAACTTAAATTCTTACACGTTTTGTTACGAGAACGTTTCCGTTGAATTATAAAAATATAATTTGAAACAACTATGGCAATCACAAATGGTATTTTGCATATTTAATCGCTTCGTTTGTTTCATTAAATTTAAAAATCACGTGGAATGTTTTTTGTCTGCAATTAAAACAATGGCAGTCTACTGAGAATATAAATATATGATGGTCGTTTCTCGTTCGGACACATTTTTAAATGAAATATCGGCGATATAGATGTGCTAGCTTCCATTCCTCGATATGAGATGCAAAAATAATTAAACATTTTTCAGGCATGCGGGAAAAGTTTGACAGACAAATAAAAATAGCTGTTTGAAATATGAGTATAGGAAAAATGTCCAGTTACATTTTTTCACTCCTCACCCTTCCGATAGTAGTATGGGTTTTTTAGTCACTTTTTTAAATTTTGTACATTTAACGGTCGAACAACTATAGGTACAATTTACAATAACTTGATATTGACATTTAAAAAAAAATTTAATATCGACTTTGTGATTTTGATATTAAAAATCGTTTTCGCCTTTTTTATGTAATTAAAATTCATTAGCAATTTAAAAATGCATACGTGCACTTAACATAACTTCCCTTTTTCGTTTTTGTTCAAAAATTTACAGTTAAATTTTTTAGAGGATTTATTACTGGTGTGTTTCCTCGTAAATAAAAGGTATAATACTAAATAATAACTAATTTAAACGTCATCTCACGATAATAATTTTTCATTACACAATGATTCAGAGTTAAATATATATGTTGTAATACTCGTATGAAAATATGACTGGATCGATAGACGGGTATGCAAAATATAAAAACAACCCTCCCGGGTGTCTGAGCGGTGCAAGGGGTCCCCCTAACACATCCTACCCCCTTCGCCGCTTTCAGACGGATGGTGACAAACAACTATAGTTTCACCCCGACGTCATCCAGCCTTTAGGCATAGAATTTGATTGTTGTCAAGTGCGTGCAGTAAATAATACGTGTTATAAGAATAACTCGAAATTTTTTAACTACCAATTTATAATATATGTCTATTTAGAGTTCACATTTTTAGGTTCAATTAAAATAGAAGCGGAGGAGACATAAGAAAGGTAGTGCAAAAGTACCGGCACTATGACACGAGTAAAGCTATGTCCTGCGTGAAACCACTTTGTCCGCTTGACTTGACACAAAATGCAATCGCAGAATTGACAATATTGTAATGAAGAATATAATCCCGAATTTTTGTTTGTTTTCTAAACTAGATCCTGAAGTTTCGTGGTGTTGTGATCGCTATACTTGAAGTAACTGGTGTGTTAAATTATGACTTTCTTGCGATCAATGTACATGGAGTACTACGAAACAAATCCACAATCTTACCTTTAGCATTTTATTCGATTCTAATATTTTAAATTTTAATTGCATAATTACTAATCCCTTTGGGGTTGTCGTTCCTTACTTTGTATTATTTGTTTATAACCAACAATTACTTTTTAAATACACTTTGAATTGTAATACCTAAGAGACCGTTTATCGATTCTATCAGAATGTCACATGCACACGCTGTCATTAAACTCGTAAGGTATTAAATTCATTATTTGACGAAAATAATATATCTAAAGTTTTAAGATATTTATAATAACTTTGATGATAAAATAATGATCAACGAATTTCGAGTCGGAAGCTCGACCGCACATGCATTTTCAACTATCGGATGGAATCCCACAAAGTGGACGTCGTTTGATCAAATTTTTACCTTTTTCTTTCAGCGTCCGTGTCGATATTACTATATTTAGTGTTTAGTTAGCCATTTCGTCATTAGTTTACAAATAATTTAATGCATAAATAAATCTGGAACTTGACCAGATGTACAATGTAAAAATGTGTTATAATGTAGAACAACGCTCAATTTTTATAGCATAAATTTTATAGTATACTTCATTACAACATTTTTTATAAAATCATCAAGATGAACATGTCGAAATATGCAAATCAGGGCGAGAAAATTATCGGAAATTTAACATTCGTTTGCTATTAGCGGTGTCATCGAGTCTCTATTTTACTATTTATTATTAGTTTTGCCATTTTTTACTTTGATATTTGCCAGTCACCAGTCGATCGTTTCAAGATCTTAAATCGTTCTATTATTTATCGTAAAATGCCACGTAAATACATTTTTTAAATCACCTGCGGTTTCTTTTCTTTCATATTTACGTAAATAGATCGTAAAGTTGTTTATACTTTGGTATAAAGTTGTAATCTTAAGCTTAGTATTGACGTTAAGAGCATTTTAATTCGTGCAAATAATTGATAATTTATATTTCCAAATAAATCGTCAATCCACTGAAACAGATATTCGTAAGAAAAGACCAACATTCGTACCTATAGATAGTAAATACAAATTTAAGCGAAAATTTGAAATTAAAATTGAAGAAATAAAGATTTGAATTTTAAAAGAAAATTAGTTGGAAAATAGTGCTAATTAAAGAAACAATGGAATGAACTTAATAAGAAATACAGTAAAAAATGTTAATGTGAAATATGACAAAAATCAATGATTTAGGTTGGTTACTTCAAATGAATGGCTTTAACGTAATTTTTAGCGGATAACACAAGTTGTTGAACAAAATGTCGCATTGTGTCACTGGTTAAATAAATAGCTATTGCATATTGAGAACCGTTAGTCTGCTTTTGTAAATAAAACGTTTGAATTAATTCAATTTTTAACATATCAGAAAGCACCGTAATTTGATAATTTAAATAAATAAGGGACTTAGGACTTTAGGCTTGACAATATTATCTTTTCAGTATTACAGTAAAAGAAAAAGAGAAAAAGGAAACATGATTTCGCTGTTCACTCAGTTCTTTAGGTTCTTACTTTTTTCTTCTTATTATTCCTTCTTGTCAAATTAGTTTCTCTTTTTTTTTTATTAATCTTTCTGCGATATTAGGTCGCACATTTTTTAAAATAAATTACTCTATAGAGTAATAGTCCAGGCAACGAATGCACAAAAAAAGGTATAGAGGGAAATGTTAGGAACACAATTTTTGACTTCGTAACTTTGTTCGGACTAGTTAGAAGATGAACATATCAAAATTCCCCGCCCGTAGCCCTTGAGCCGGAGGAGAAGGGGGGGGGGGGTTTGAATGTCCCATTTTTCGGATTTTAGCTTATATCTCGGAAACTGTACGTCCTAGCGACATGACCATTCTATACAAAATGAAAGCTGATTAAATTTGCTACAAGTGTCATTCAGTCGAGTTTTTCGATATCTTCTATAGTTTTGGAAGTATTAAGGTTTAGTCTGCTGACTTGCACGTTTTTCTACGTCTTTATTGGCAATTTTTTTTCTATGGGAAAATGAAATTCAATGGTTTTGGTTTTTTAGTATGTTATTATTGACATCTAAAGGATACAAAAATATTTTTTTTTTACTTAATTTTACAATGTTTTATTATTATTATTGTTGGTCAAAGTAAAAAGAAGGTACGTAACTGGCCCGGGTGATTTCGGCTCTTGAAGACATTAGAAATAAAAAAATCAAAAAAGGAATTAATCTATAGACTGAAACTTGAATGAATGAAACTTGTAGCAAATTTTATCAGCTTTCATTTTCTATAGAATGGTTATCTCGCTAGAACGCATATTTTCCGAGATATAAGCAAGAAACCGAAAAATGGGACCTTCAAACCCCTGCTACCTTCCCGGCTCAAGGGCTACGAGCGGGGGGACTTTTGATATGTTTACCTCCTAACTAGTCCAAACAAAGTAACGATGTCAAAAATAGTGTTTCCAACATTTCCCTCTATACTTTTTCGTTGACTGAACTATAAGTAGAATTGAAAGTACTGAAATTTTAATCGGCCGTAAATGATATTGACGATTTTATAAAAACTCTTTACATCAACTACTGAGTACCGGTGATCGCTTTGGTTGCCGGTATTTTAATCCAGTAGGAGTGTTTCCATTTTGTTAAAATCTCAACCGAAAGATATGTATATTGGCGTTTAATAAGTTTGAAGAAACGGATTACTAGCTAGTTTACCTATCTATACCACTTGCATTTGAATACCTGCAGCTGTTGAAGTTACCGATATTGCTTTATATTGGTCAATGGAAGAAACTTTCCGGTTTAATATTTTTACCGGTACCTACTGCTGGTTACCCCGATACCACCTAGCTTAAAATCTACAGTTTTACATGTGCAACCTAAAATTATTTCGAAAAGCCGAAATCCAAAATACTTATCTTCTCTTTGGAAGTCAATTAATAAGTGTCGATTTCTTAATAGTTATTTAACAGTACAATAAGTATTTATATTCTTCTTTTTATAAAATAAACAATTATTTAACTTACATCGTATAATTAGATATCGATTTTTGTTTATATTTAAAAAATGACGACAAAACAATTTATTACAAATTTTTCGATAACGATTTAATAAATAGATAGGTACAATTTAATTACATAATACAAGTGTCACAGAATTGAGTGTCATTAATTAAGGGTTAACCTAATAGTTCTCTGACAGGTTTGACAACATTAATAATTTGAATTTAGCACATTTTTTTTTAAATTAGTAGATTCATATTTGTCGGAAACTCGTATTTACAAGTTTTCTTCTTAAAAACATTTTTATGATATTTTCAGGTGGATTACATTGTATCTCGTATAGTCTCTGTGGGTATGACTTTATTTCCGATTAAAACTACATTGCAACGTCGCGTCGACGTGAACCGATGATTTCAGTTTACACTTTAAATATATGTAAATTACAAATATATAGGAATGGTAGTCCTTAATTAAAACCAATTTCTTTTAAAATACTTATAATAAAACAAGTTTTAAAAAACTTATCGAAAATCAATAAATTATGCCAGGATATTGGATAGAAAAACAAAAAAATTAAAAAATAATCAGTTTTCATCAATATTCTCGTGATGATTGTTGCAGAGGTGGTCTCGATTATAATATTTTATGATATCTTGCAAATACATAAAAACCAATTCAAAATTTTGAGTTTTCAATTAGATAAATTAATTATTTTTATTGAATTTAAAAATGAAACAACTTAATTCTTACACTGAGAAAACTGTTTGGTTATAGAAAACAAATGTCGTTTGATATAATCAAATCCTAAGTATGAATACAGGGAACCAAATATTATGTTACTGTAATCGAAATATTTGGTTGGTGAATATATTTGGAGTAAAATTATATTAAGTAACTATTAACATATCAGAATGTTGGGCACACGAAATATTTGATAAATAACATACATTCACCATTACTATTTAAAAAGTGATTTGGTTACTGTAAGCAAATAAAGTTTACTATACAAATTGTGATTTGTAATTATATAAAAATGATTTAATTGTCTCAATTATATTTATTGCTTTGTTTTGAACTAGCCATTTATTTTAAAAATTATAGGTATAGGTATAGTGGTCCAATCGCTGGTTGGTTAAATGAGATTTTACTTCTAAATTGAGCTGATAAAAAATCCCTATGTAGATTTGAATTTTACTACGTTCCTAATTATCAGCTCAATTTAAAAGTTAAAACTCATTATAACTACCCAGCGATTGGACCACTGCTATAGGTGTATAGGAATTTAAATAATAAAATTGCACTTTTTATAAGAAATATATTTACAGGTACTTCTTAGTTACAAAATAAAACAAAACAATAATTTTTTTATAAACGAAATTAATTATTATATATTTTAGAACTTAAAAACTAAAATCGAAAACCAAAAATTAAAACTAAAACTACAAAAATCAATTAAAAATTCATTGTGCTTATACAATCTGATCCACAGTTCGTAGAATGCATTTGGTAACTTTTAAGACCATTTTCAATTTTAATAATATGGAATGTTTTACTGGTTTCACTGATATTTTCCAAGTGAAAAGACTGCATATGTTTATTCACACCAAGACAAGTACGATTTTTATAAACAAGAAAAAAATTGTTATCATCACACATGATAATATAACTTATTACACCAAAAATAGGCTCATCAAAAATGTTACTTTTTACATGAATATAAAAATTGGGTCGATACATTATATTATTAATGGTCAACCAGGAGATAACACATGGCGATTCTAATGAATGTAATTTGCATACTTTTAATAATTCCGCTCTGAAACTCGGAAAGTCTGGTAGATCTGAAGCAGAACAAATTGTTTTTCCAAAATACCTTTTAGTGTTAAGGCCAATTTTACAAAAAAATCTGTAAGACAATCGCAATTGATGCTTAAAAGAGATAGTATAGGGCAAATTTCTTCGAGATTTTACAATATTTGCACAAGATTTAGCAATTTTATGATAAGCCTCAAATCGAATTGTGGCAATATTAACCAAAGGCCCTTGTTGTTCTATAATGATTGGATAATGAATCAAATTATGGTATTTCGGCTTAAGAGGTTCATTAAACAATTGTAGATATAAAGAGTGATGTTCGCGAATTAACTGTTTTAAGTGATTAATTTCATTTTGACTAATGCTCCTTGAAGAAATGATACTAATTATGTCATACATTATTAGGTACAAATCCCAATATTCGTCATCAATAGGCACACAATCTCCAATAAGTAAACCCAAATATGTGATTAAGGCAGACATTTCTGCAGCAGATATTAATATACAACCTTTACTGATGTGATGACTACTAATCTGAGGTGGTGGATTACCTTTATCAATTTCTTTAAAATTAAAATACTTGATTCTTTCGTTTAATAAATGTAACGAAAAGTATTTTTTTATATTTATAAGATAATTTAAAATTTTCGCGATATTATATCGAGCTATGCCTTCGAATACATCATGGGTAATATCACAATATATATTTTTTGTTACGTCATAATTTGATAAAACATTAAAAATACATTTTTCTTTAACTCCAAAATCTGTGTTAATACTATCTCTCAAATAATTGGTTTCATTTCTATGGCTGTCTATATTATCATCAATCTGCGTTTGAGTTACATTTTTTGAGTTACGACAAATTCGACAAAAATAATTTGAACTAAAAGATTCATTGAAACCGAGAATTCCATTTAAACCTAGATTATCACCTATGAAACTCATTAATATAAATTTCACAGTAAATTGACCTATTTCTGTTTTTATTTGAATGCCTTGTTTTTCCAAATATAATAATTCCTTTATAAGTGGGCTAAACACAGCCTCGTTACCGAAAGTAGTTCTATCTGAACTGTAAAAAAGTGAAGCCAAAAATATGTTTTCTAATTTGGAAGAAAAATGTGGAGGAATTGAACCGAGAGTATAATATACACCTCCTAATTTCTGAATACCAGCGTGGCTTCCTAGAGGGTTGCCAGTTTCATAGTCGTCATAATAAATATAAATGGGAAAATATATTTCATTTAAATTTTTGGGGATCGAAGTGATAATCTCTTGCCAAATCTTTCCACAAAAGACACTAGTGTAAACCGAATTGTTATTCGAAGTTTCGCGTTCCGTATAATTTTTTAATGTTTGTAAAACACCAGGTATTTCCAGAAAATATTTAATACTCGTTTTTAAACAAATAATTTGACTTTCAGATTTTGTTCTCTGCATTTCTACTGTATTATCTCGACTTACTTTTTCAGAATAAAAACCTACGGTATGAGGAATAGGCTTAATAAAAGATTTTGAGTCTTCAAACAATTTTACACGTTTATATTCCGTTAAATAATTGGAGAATATATCTTCAGATAAAAAGTTTAAAACATCGTTAAGCTTTTCCTTGCTATCAGCAATGTTCTCCAATTTTGCTTTTATAATCGAAAAAACGTCATTTACCATTTCTGAAGTATTTACAACTATTTCTTGTACTACGGCTCTATTAATAGTATCGTTAGCATATAACTTGGCAATGAAAGTGATAATAAAAGAATTAATAGTTTTTAGATCTATTTCGTCCTCGGTTTGGGAACTGGAACTTGTAGATAGTTCTTCTAGATCTTTCAAATTATTTAATGTTGTGTTAGTTTGAGGAGCATTAAAATTAATATTACAGTTTGGGTTTGCTACTTTTTGATGATGGTGTGTGTTTTTAATATGATATTTTAGAGAACTCAAATTATTATATGTACGAAAACATCCAGGTTTACCACAAGGGTACGTATTTAGTAAGGGATGTATTTTTTTTAAATGCAGAATATAAAATCCGCCGTTAATTATTCGATTGCAAAGTTTACAAAACATGGTTATAGCTGGGAAAATATAATGTTTTAAGAATGTAAATTCTGAGATTAACTAATTATTTTCTTGTTTATTGGCCACGTTAAGTTTATTATTTAAATCTAAAATATACGGTATATTATTATCAAACTGAGTTTTGATTGAAAAGATTTGCCACTGAATTAGAAGCCAAATATGTTCGCTTTGTTGAGGATATTTGGCGTCTAAAACGTGGAAAGCTTTAAAAGTTAAATCTAGCCCTTTTAGAAGGGAACTCACTGTATATAAAGTTTCGTCAATGACTACATAAATGTTTTTGATATTTTGAGTAGAAGGGCCTTGAATAATTATATACGGTTGGACGGTTAAGCCATATTGCCGCATTCGATCCTTTTTTTCTTGTCTTTTCTTTTCGATATCTCCTGGCAACTATTAGAAAACAATAAAAAATATAAGTACCTGTAGTAGCCTAGTCAAAATTAAACAAATCGAGTGAAGTAAATCCCGGAGAATTGAATTATAGTTTGTTTGTTGATATCTATAGTACACCTTAGTATGAATTGACAATGAACATACGTATAAGAAATACATAAGACATAATAAATATTATTGCAAATAAAAGGTTATTTGCGAAAAAACTGAATTACTGGAGCATTATTATAAACAAACCATGAATATGCTAAATTTCAAACTTGAATTTATTTCCTTCGATCGGCATTTTTTGTCTAATTTGACTGTGCTATGGTGTGTTTGATTACTCACATAGATATGTTCGACGATTGCTTCTACACTGTCGACAATACTCGGTTTAAAATTCTTCCCCCTTTTATTAGTTGATATTTTTGATTTTGGTGGAATCATAACATTTATTAATGAAATTTGTATGTAAGTTCTAGCATCTAAAAGTTCTAAGATAAAAAAAACCCAAGTTAACATTAAAAAACTTACCATCATCTAGTACATTACCATCTAGCAAATCCAACAGAATTTCGTTCGTTCCGGTTATGGATGCCTTTTTCAAATTCAATATATTGGTAAAAAACTTATTCCAGTTTAATAATAAACATGATGATTTACCAACGTACAAATGATTAAAATCATGTTCGATCTGTCAATATTTATGATAAACGTTTAAAAATGATTTAAATTCAATACAAATATTTACGTACTAGGGTATATCCGGAAGGAGTTCTTAGTATTGGCCATTCTTCGTAAAAATCTTTCACGTGTGAGTATTTCGGCTGTAAATTTTTTAGGCGCAAACTGCGAGAAATAGCCCAATGCTCCTCTACTTCGCTCCAAGGTTCCAAATTATGCTTTAGCCAGACTTTACTTGTTGATGCTTCATCTATTGTACCTTCTTGCAGTCCACTAATATCTAAAAAAATATTTATATTAATGCATCCGATTTAGGTAACCTACATAAAATAATAAAATTAGTTATTAGACATCATGCAGCTTACCTTGAAGGTTGTCTTCAGAATTCTTTTTATTCGTAGGGTTCACAGATCTTATAAAAGAAATTTTATTTCTATATTTATCTATAAGTTTTCCCTTCGAAATGCCAGGCTTATTGTCTCTACTTTCATACTTTTTTGTAGGTGGGACGTAATATGTTTCTTTTATCTCGTGTGGAAATATTTTGGTAATTTCTTCGGCTAAACAACCAATATCTTCATTAACAAGTCGACTGAAATGAACACAGTTCTTTTGAACATGTTAACGTTATAGAGGCGATCTACTTACCTTTCACAATTATTCAGAAAATAAGTTGTGATTATATCACATAAATAGCCTTGGCAGCGTGTATCCAGTGGCTTCTTATCCCGCTCGTAAAGTTTTAAAATGGCACTGCCAATTAAATCTGATTCTATCAGGTTTTTCAGATTCAAGTTGCTTAGAATGTCCTTCTTCTGTTTTTTGCAAGGGGGTTCATCTGAACTACGCTCCACAGGAACTATATTATAAATACTTGATTGTCTACTACAGCTTGAGGTTAATGTAATTATTTCACTCCTGTTTATTATATCTGCAGGGTCTTCAGCATTTTGATCAAAAATTGGCCCACCCTAATAAATAAAATATTTGAAATTCTGAATAAAGAATTCGCCCCCTTGGCCCCCCTAAAAATATGATGTCCCAGCTTTGGCCCACTTTATCTGCCAGGACTAGTTACGTGCCTGGTTTGGACAAAAATTTTATTTGAAAATTTGTCTTAGAAAAGTGTCTTTTATCCCCACCTCAAAGGTTTTCCACGGTCACAGGGACACCCTGTATATTATTTAATTTATTTAAGTAGTTATTAATTACTTAAATAATTTTTTTTTTGAATATTGACACTTTTAAGTTTTCTCTTTACCCATGAAGCGAATGAACGGATTAAAGAAAATCTAAAAAAAAAATTTTAATTTAAATTAAATTAAATTAAAAAAAAAAAATCCCCCGAATGAGTATTTTCAATGCTTCAGTTGCTTCTTTAAAAAGTTAAAAAAAAAATTTATTTAAAACATTTTAACCTTTTTTATAACTAACTTAAAATTTAACTTTTAATTAGAAAGGTTTAAAAGTTTTAAGGGAGATGCAACCCCATTTAAAAGTCACGCTCGAGTAAGTTTTAATTTTGTTCTTAACCTTTCGACTTCACTATATAAATAATATTAAAATCCACAGTGCATGCAAAAACTGATAAGTTTTAATAAAAGTAAATTAGATTATAATAAATTAGTACCTCAAACCGTTTTTTATAATTTTGTAATTTCTTTAAAAAAGATATCCTTAGCCCTACAACCGGTATTAGCTCTTTTATTACATCAGGTGTTAGTTCTAATAAAATATCACTCGTAATCTTGTTTGCTACGTAAAAAAAACAAAATATTACATATACATCCATCACCAAGACATAAATCACATAGTTTAATTGAAATCCAAAATAACTTGTTCACTAACGTGAAGAATTCTGGGGTCACATGCAATAATATGAATATGAATAATGATGGGTTAAGAGTATACTTTTTATAAGTTATTAGGGTGCTTCGAAAAACATGATTTTTTATTTTGGAAACAAAATACGGAAATGAGTACGGAAAAATTATAACTTAAAAACATTTTAGTTCTAAAAAGTGTAGTGTATTTTTTGGTTTTTTCTAAAATATTGATGCGGAAAGCAAGTCGAGGATCCATGCAGCAATGTCAAACTATAGATAATATAATTTGTTATCTTACCTTCAAATGTAGCAACCAATTCTTCGCAATTAAAATCTTTCAAAATATCTTGAATAAAAGACATTATTAAGAACACAAGATGAACCACAAAACACAAAAAACGTTCGCTATACTGTACCGATTTCAAATACAATATCACGTTAGCAATTACCAACGGTCGCTTGGCGCCTTCTCGTCGCCAACACGTCATTTGAAAATCTGCATTTGTGCAGTTTGGCACAAATTACTTACCGGATGTATATATTATACATACTTATATCAGAATAAGTGTTATTAGTTAAGATTTGGTTATTGTTACGATTATTATTTATTGACTGTAATTTGTATTTATTTATAATAAAAAATGTTTAAAATTACAATAAATCTAAACTAATCTTTATAGTAATAATTAGCAATTAGTAAATACAAACGATATAATGTAAAGTAACTTCTTCGTTTAGGTAATATTACCTAATATTTATTTGTACAGATTACCAACACAATAATTAGTTTATATTAAAACAATATGCTCAAAAAAAGCATTGTGTAGAGGTAATTTGATTAAAATTTTTGTAGTATATTTATCTTTGTTCATATTACTTTATTAAATGTAATATTAATGAAATTTCCCCAATTAAATATGTTTAGTTATAGACACCAATCTCTTTTCTCAGTGTACGGCTGGATTCCACTGCGTCTGACGCTCTTCGACATAAACTCCTTATTAGGAAATATTATTCCTACCTTATGATTTTATGGTTACCTTATTGAAATATAGCTAAACTCAATAGTTGTAATGTAATTTTTTTTAGTTGAAATTTAATGGCTCGAAGAAAAGTTGATGTAGACATGAAACCTTTATAGCCACTACAGCACACCTTCGTATATTTTATATAATAAAAAATGTTAATGCATGTGATTTTTACAATTACTAGTTAATTAATATTTTTTTACTATATATTCAAGAGCCCACACGTAGTAGGCGATATTGTGCTGAAATTGATTGCTACAATATTTATGTTCTTGCATTTTGTTTTTTTACAACGATTAGGTATCCCGCAAAAGTTAGTTTATTTAATTTGCAGGACCGTACAAAGGCCCACGGTATTATTATTATTATTTTATACTTTCTACATTGTATAAATTTAATATGGATTTAAGTAAATATTTCCGTAAGTGTTTTTCTCTTACGTAACTTTGGTTAAATAGAGTAATGATAAATTATTCAGACTTATAAATACAACGTCGCGTTCTCGATGTTTGTTGTGTATGTTTATTGTTGTATTAATATTTAAGTTTGCATGTACATTCCCATATTTTTGTATATTAAAAATATATAATGGAAAGGGACTGGAACATATAAATACTTTTAATTAGCATATAAACTTCTTATACCTACGGAAATATATAAGTGTGACGCACACGTACTCCTACTTTATTATTTTATGTATTTATTGTATGAATGTATTATTCATATTTTCTGTCATTTTCAGTAATATATTAATGTTACGTCATTTTATGATACATTTAATAAATATTTATAATTGCCAACATTAAATATAATATTACAATTAATGTTAATGTCAAATTTGTTCATGTATGTGTTAAAACAATAATAATAACCGTTAAAAGTTTGAATTACATATAATAAAAATAATACTAAAAGTAAATGATAACAATAACCATGAGCGCCAACAATAACCATTGTCCTTGTCCGATTTTGATGCCAAGACTCGTCCTCTACATTACGTTTCTTTAATCTTCAAAACTGTTGTTAACTTATAAAACTCTTTCATCTAATCGTTAATATAATAAAGCCTGCGAGGAGAAATGTCATTTGTAAATGCATTAACATTTTTAATATCTCCACCGTAGTATAGTGTTCACTTAAGACGACCGTACTGTACATAGAAAGGGGACAGCGCAGCGTCGATCTATATAGAGACACCCTCATCATTCTAGTAATATCGACGTACACTAATATACGTAATCTTATTTGTACCCGCGTATAACCTTACATATTTATTGAACAACGCCTCCATACTTGCTTTGATTGCTTAATCTATTGTCTATTTTTATTCTTAAACAAACTTTCAAGTTCGTACTTGCGTACACCCAAAATAAATTTGTTAGGGTTAAAAGAGAACTCGCGAGGGTGCTCTCTAACCCAATTATTAGCTCGAGTTGTACCAACGAAAAATTGCATTCGATCGAATAATAGTTTTATAATATCCATTTTATATTATATCGGAATAATAATCCTAAGTTTAATTTATTGATCTCGGTCAGCAGAGCAGCGCCTTGATTTTCTCTCATGAACATACAAATTAAAGCTTTGCATTTTTGATTGATTTTGTTAAAAACATCGATTATTCGCTTAGGCTACAAGGAATATTCTTGCCTTCTATAATATAATACAAACTTTTATAAATTTATATACTTGGAGTAAAATGTACCACCGGATTTGAAAATAAAATATTGATGTGGTTGTTAAAATATTCACGCTACTGGCCTTACCTCTCATAGCAGTATGCTATACCGATGACGGCTTTCGATTGACATGGAATCGTCGAGTGTAATCTCCGAGAAGGCCATCCTGTGCATCGCTTACCTAACATAATATTTATGATGTACTTTTTATAAGAAGTTTTGACTTGTGCATATTTCATGGCAAAGCAGAATTCGCTAAAGATTTTTTGATGGTATCTGTGGGAGCTAAAACGGGGGGAATCTTGATTATGAGTTCCTTTTGCATCGGTGGTGGTCTGGTAATGGTTACGTGTACGCTGTAATTGTGTAACAATGCAATGAATATTGTGTCAATGTTAAATATCCCGTTGCTCTCCAACGGCTTTCGAGTGCAGTTTACCAAGTTAGTACTCTTGCTTCTCATATAGTACGTGTCTACTTGCATTCCACTTGCTTGACCGTTCTATTATAGCAATTCCTATTTGCGTAGTGCATTGAATACGTATTGATCAAAAGCATTTACTCTCGTGATGCAGTGAATTATAGTTGTGCACTATCTGTTTGTTTAGCTGATTAGTTAGTAACGTTATTAGATATCTGTGATACTCGAACTAATCAATTAATTATTTATACATAATGTAGGCTACTCGGTCTGCACGTATAAATTGGAATTTCTGCGGATTCTCTGCATTATTGGCTTTAATAATAAGTAATAAGTAACGTTTACTCTATTGAATCCAATGCGAGCGTAAATAAATTGTTACTTCCATTATATGTATACAATAAAATTTATTATGTAAAATTGGCAAATTATATTATATAAAATAAAAAAAAAGAGGATTTAATTGGCTAATTTGTTAATTAATCAATAAATTGGTTTGTCAGATTGCTTGTAATTTTAATTGAAATTTGGAGTCATTAACATTCGTAGCTGTGATAGTGCCTACCATCCCCAGACGCTATTCACACTCAGGTTATCAGAGTTCAATGTAACTAATTAAATTAATATAATTTAGTTCGATATTGTCGTTTGTGTGTGGGTTGTATTATAAAGAGACTGACTATCTGTAGGTACACATATACACACATACTTGTGTACAGGGTGGTCGATTAATAATTTATACTGCCCACCGACTAAACTCGATATCTCAACTTGGATTTGAACATATAAATAAATAAAATTTCAATGCACTTCTGAAATAATTGAAATTAATAATACAATTGTTTCAATAAAGACAATTATTTATTTACGAAGTCGTTCTAATTGAGAATCTTTAAATATCAATTAATTTATTTTATTATAATTTGTAAATTGAACGCTCGCCTATATCTTAATTCGTACTCCTATTATGTTATTTATTATACTTTATTGTATTTTATTTATTTCTTTATCATTTATGACATGTGTGAGCGTTGAAATTAACCATTAATTTATTTAGTCACGAATAAATAGATACTATAGATTTTGATTTCACATTAAATGAGATGTAGGTTGAGAGTTCCCATTTTATAGTTTGTTATGGATGTATTTTATGCATTCTCTATGCTCGAAATTATTAACATTTATTCTAAACTGTTTTGAACCAACACAATTATTACGCGATTTTATTTTTAAAACCGCGGTCAAAAAATATGCACCGACCATCAAAATGAAAAATATATAAAAAAAAGTCAACGTCATTTGTTCACATTTTGTTTGAATTTTTAAAGCCGAAGATTGTAGACATTCTTTTAGTCGGGTTTTATCTGTAATAAAAGAAAAATCAATCAATTCGTTTGTAAAAGAATCGGGAGTAAAATCTGTGACAAGTGTTCACATTATTGACATAGCCATAACAACAAACGTTCTGCCATCTGGAGCGCGGTGCATGAATTAATGATCCACAAACTGGAATCCATGTATAATCTAGTAGAATGCATACAATACATACTCAGAGGTATTGTACGATGGAGAATGTATGTGTAAAGGGACCACCCTGATGCAAAGCAATCGATGGACACAATAGTTAGTTTGCTTCGATGAATAATTAAAATACACACGTAATTACTTAGTTTAATGACGAAAATTGCGTGTATATCTGAAGTCGTTCAATTATTGTTAATAATTTCATTTTCAGATTTTTCCAGCCGACGAGTCCTTAAATGCCGGCTCTTATCCTTAGACGTATCGTGTATCTGGCAATAATAATAAAACCACACTACATTATATCAACTTTCAACGTTAAAGCAATGGCGTGCAACATCCCTGAAATTGATTTATTTAATTCGCCGCCCGCCTGGGACGTTGACTTTATTCAAGTGTCACCCGTGAGGCGAGTTGAGTTCGCTCAGATTTCCTCTATTCGTATCGGTTTCTCTTTCCGTTTCTTCGTTTAACTACGCTGTTGTCGTTTTTGTTACTACCGCATGACATTCTCATTCTAGCTCTGCGCTTTTCTTGAATGTACCGATCAGCTGTTGGCTGAAAATAACGTGAACGACGACCTTGATCTCCTTACACCCACGCCAACTTTGTATTGTCTGTTAACCTTTATTGTGTCATCACTTACACGAAATCAACAACTTGGATTAAATTGGTAGTGCTTGTTGGTACGAACGTAACTACAGGCAATATACTATAAATGTTCGCATCGTATGCTCGAATTATTCCGTCCAAAATATAAATGTTCATCTCTTTATGTAAGTGGCGTTTATGTGACGTCTAATTCTGTTAATAACGTGTACAAGTCTTATTATAACATGGTCTGGCATGCAATTAAGACATCACGCGATTTGTATGCAGTTTAAGATATTCGTTATCGTCATGTAATGTCAGACAGCTATAATTCCTATTAGTACCTGAACAGGTATTGATAAAACAGTTCGACTAGAACAATAACTTAATAATAATCAGGATAACACTTATAAATGGTGATGCTTAAATATATTTTAAGTGCATGCAGTGGTTTAGCAGGTGAGGAGATTCATCTCAAATCGGTTCTTCTATAAAAATATTTACGATTGGCGTTTGCCTTAAGCTTTTCCAAAATAGTTCAAGCGGTTCTTTTCAACTCGGATCTAATCTAAAAGTATCCTTCTGGCAACAATAACCGGGTCCGCTACTGTGTAGAAAACTGGTCGAGAGTGAGAATAACCGACACGTACAGTTTCGAAGAGTCCGGGAGGTATTAACTATAACTGCGATAGATTTCGATTGTTTTAGAAAAAATAATAATTTTGGTCTTACCTGTAATTTTAAGTAACAGCACCATGTTTTGTTTTTAATATACCAAAAGAACGTAATTTTTTTTATATAAAAATATATCTATAGCATTTGTTTGATTTATTGAAAACTGTAGATTACTTATTGAAATATATATTATGTACTTACCCATTACATAATTCGATGTGATAGTGTATTCAGTTTTCCTCTCCGTAAATCAGTTGCGGCATTTTTATTTTCGTATTCTGAAAAAAGAGTTCCATCTTTTTAATCACAGGGACTATCCTGTTTGTCGCACAGCAGCGCATTCATCATATGCCGCAATTGTGCTAGTAAATAACATAACTTCACGTTTTCTAACCCCTAATCTAAAAGAGGGGTGTAATAAGTTGGACGTGTATGTTTGTCAATTTCTTTGTCTGCCTGTCTGTCTGTGATTTCAGAGCTCTTCAACGGAAGGTCGACTTTTGATGCGATTTTTCTTAAATCACAGAGCAGTTTATCGAAATACTTCTTAGCTATTTATCGTTACGCGAACCCTTCTAATTATCTTAAAAACTCTCTAAATGATTCCGGGGAGCCCTTGGGGTCGTAGGGACCACTGATCTAAACAAAATTGTGTGCAGTTTGCAATAATTAAGTTTACTCTATACCGTAGAATTTAGGGTTATAATTTTTTCAAGTCGTACAAAAGATTTTCATCGAATTCTTGAAGAGAAAGCGGTAACATATAGATTGGTATTATGGGATTACTTTAAATTAATTAAACTGGTTAGTAAAAATATCGAAATGGTTAATATTGCCTGGTAATTATTATCTTCATACCATGATCAATTTGATTTTGGTAGTCTTGAATAATTATTATTCGTTACTCATTATTATGGCCCTATTCTATATTTTGGAGTATCATCACAAGGTAAAGAATTATATTAAACAACTGTTATTATTGCCGTACCTCTTTCTTAATACTATAGTTTAATAATTAAATAATGTTTGTTTTAATTTAGTTACTTAATCAAAATTTCATTACAGTAAATTTCATACTAACTTATAATCCAATAAATTTATTATACTGGAGCCATAAAATAATTTTAGTTCTCAAGACGAAAATTCAAATCGATTTGAATGGCTTAAATAAAGAGTAAAATATTGTTAATATAGTCTAATTTGTCCTAAAATGTTAGAATAATGTCGTCTACTTGCGTTTCGACTCGAATGCTTGTTCTTCTGTCTGTGTGACTACAGTTTTGTTACCTACGTTGCCAAAAAAATAAAAGAAAGTGATCAAGTCTCTGGTGGAGAAAGGTAATGATTTCACATTATTGATAAACTGAAATTTCTTGTGGCGTTTCATTATCATTAAAAAAATACATAATTTTTCTTGAATAAAATATACATGAACATTGAGCACTGCAATTATGTTAAGTAAACTCGTGCAATGTTGCTTTTGACGATGGAAGAGGTTATTACGCTTTTTATGAACAGAGCAACATTAACTGGTTTATTAGTAACAAAAGGAGTACTAATTTAAAAATAATGTAACAAATTAGAAGTTTCGAGAAATCAGAGTAAAAATAAAAATATTGTGTCGTGATTTTCTTGAAGCTTTGAAATATTCAATTGTTCAGTCGACATCCTTAGTAGGTACATCTTCCGATTCCGGAGCAGAGCATCGCCATTTTCTGTGAAACAACCGCATTAAAGCAATTTGACAATAAATTAATCGAATTACATGCATTAAAACACGGGTCGTCGAGGGATTTACAAAAAAGTCGCCGCTATGCACAACAGGATATGGATGCATTTCCGTTCTCAAAGGGCTTGGTAATTATGGCCGCTAATATGATTACGTCATTTCTGAACCGAATCCATTAGGGCCTTCTGATGCTCCGTAGTAATTCGGTATCACTCATGACGGTCTAACACTAAAACGTTGGTAGGTGGTTGTCGCATACTATCGATATTAACTTGTGTCAATCGCATAAATACATAAATATCGATTGAAAACTGCGTTGCTAAAATCGCGAATATTTTATACCGAGTAAGAGGTTTGCTTTTTTAACTTTCTAAACTCGCAAGTTGTAAAATTTCCCCACGTGTTTCCTCCGTTTTCTTGTAAGTAGGGGTTGGCTTGAGTGTTAATAAGTTGGTTCCGAGAAGCCATGTTGATGAATTTTGTGCAATGGCGTCTCTCTTAGTTAAATTACAGCAATTTAGGGAGACGCCGTTGCCGTTTGCCCTCGTTAGATATTAGTTCAAGTTATTACAGATATTAACAGTGCACGGTTGTTGTTTGTTCTTGGTCGCGTCTTGTAATGTTTGTTTTCATTTGGTTACATTGTATTCGCTCTATTCCCGTTATCATTAATAATATCTGATTTATGATATCATCTTAGATGTTTTGATGTAGTAATAGCGGTGTAAAATTTGTCATTCTAAATGCTCAACTACACTAATGGTGTGTACTGCTTTCGCAAACTATTATTGGTTCTCCTTTCTCTTCTTTTATATTTCCGTAGTTGATAATATTACACATGTAGAATATATTCCACTATTGAATTACTTCAATACGGCTATTTTTCATTTGGAATTAACAGGAACGAATTTGGGAAGCCTTTTTTAGTTGTTTTGATTTGTAATATTTCATATTGTTAATTACATTATCGCGAAGCTTTCGGATGCACGTTAGTTAGTTCCAATCAGCTAATTGCTAATAAATTGTACTTCACAAGCTGATGTGTTCTGAATTTGATTAAATATAAAATTTAGCTTTTGCTTATTGTTTGCATTGTATGTGTACTTTACACACTCCGATATTTGCCCAAGTGTTTCCACGCTTGCTTTTAAATAGGTACATACTATTATTACAATTTAAATTTTTTTACGCCTTATTTAAATATTACTATATTTGAAGGAAAATTTGTTCAATTAAAATGAATTATTAAATTATTGTGTCGTGTCTCAAGGCCGGTCAACGACAATTTGTTACTGTATAATAATTCTTTTTGCGGTAACGTACATTGTATATTTGATTCACCTAGATTAGTGAAAAAGTCACCTTTTTACAAACATAGTTGATGCAGTTTAATTTACATATGCTTGACTATGGCATGAGTTGATAGGTGTAATAATTGACAGAACATGCGAAGGTGTCAGACCAATACATAAAATATTTTTTTCTTTATTGTAAAATGCTATAACTCTTAAGTTATTAAATGTTCGTAGGTTACTGTCATCGTATTATATGTTATACTTTTATGTGTTAGTCATTTGATTTATACAATTAAAATTTATTGCTTCTATACCGCCATATATATGTAGTTACTACCGGCTATTATACGAAAAACAACCTAAAACTACGCCCGTATCCCAAGATTTGGTTTCGCAGAAGATACTTCACCGACTCTCATAATCACAACACTATAATAGTGGAACTTTGAATATTTTTGCAAATATTTATTAATAAATATTTTGTTTTATTTATTGCTATATCGTCATTATTATGTTGACGTGCGACTTGAAATGAAAATTGCCATAACAAAATAATGGAGGTAGCATATTTTTTATACTCGCAAAATCCGGTTCAAATAATCATTGAAATGTGAGGATTTGGTTTTTGCTAATATTTTAGTGTGGGAAGGGTCCGAAATTATTATTTAATTAAACCGTCTTGGTTACGGTTGTCCATAATAGTAATACAGATTTCTACTCATAATTCCTGTCTGAATATCCGGATGATACCATATTGTCCTAGAATGTTTGTTGGTTATGCAGTTGTGGTTGCGGTTAGTTTGGTATGGCTACTCTAGATTACAGTACAACATAAATTCATTAGTTGATTTAATGCAAGATGTAAGTTATCTACACGAAGGAAAAAAATAATAATTGTCTTATCTGTTTAAGTTATTAGATATACCTAATTAGTTGTTTTTAAACTGTAGTTTATAAATATTGTAAACCGATTGTGTTACATTAATATTTACAATTGAATGAAAAATTTATTAACGTCATAAACTGTTAAAGAATAAGTTGTTATTACAGAACCACAATTATTATAAAAAATTATACAAAGGTATATCTCACACCTACCATACTATAACATACAATGTAATTGTTGAAGTATTATGTTGTTCTTTAGTCTTTGATGTAATAATAATAGGACATGTTTATGCTTGTGAAAATATTACTGCATAAATATTGTCAATCTTTTCTAAATATAAAATAATATCCACTATAGATATTTCGAATAATAGGAAATTTGTAAATATATTTATTTTCGATAGCAAAATCTAACAAGACCAATTTGTGTACAAAATTGTACATAAATAATAAAAATTCCGGAGCACACGCTATACATATAGTATGTATGTATCATGCGAGTTTTTCCTACAACCACAACTTACATTTTCACAAAAACAAGAGGTCGTATTCTACTAGCTTTGATAATTTGACGTTTATCGAGTTCACTCAAGACGCTTTTCCGCTGTGACTTGAACTTATTTGTAGGCTACGGATGTTCGACCATCACATTTCCACGTTTCGAAAAATTTAATAATAATAATAATAATTATATATTGTGCATTGCTAGGTAATCGAATACATTGTTTTAATTTATTACATAGAGTTGTGTGGCGTACTCTTTTATTAAATATTTATACAAAATTCTATTTCTATAATTGTGTCGTCTATAAATATTTCATCTCTCTTGTATTATTATAATACATTGTAATAATAATGGCGTCGTTTTTATGTGGAGAACGATATAAAAGTTTAATTAAATTTCGTTTAGCGCTTTATATTTACACTTCCCAGCGAAGTTTGATAATACCATATACCGAACATTGAACTAGCAAAATTATATTTTTTAACATTGTTAATAGCGACATGCAGAATTATAATGGATTAAACGTACATTATAAACAATCCATTAATAAATACATTAAACGAGAATGAATTACTTCTAGACGCCAGCTCAAATAAACAGATACAAACCGTGTTTAAAAGAGCCACAATATTCAAAGATTATTTACTTTAAATTCATTTTGCTATTCCTGAAATGTGTTAAAATTTATGTAAATCTAATTTCCTACAAGATTTATGATAAACGTAGTACATCTGTCGGCGTATTTCACTATTTTTCATAAGATAATCAAACGTCATAACATCAAAGATTAGCTAACAGAATAAAGCATAAACATCCATCTTCAATAATTGCTTTTGTAAATCTTCACACACACATACCTAAACCACACTTTTATTCTAAATGTATGCACCGACGATCGTATTACTATTATTATGATTTTGAGAAATAATCGTCAATTTTTTTTTATTACCCTACTACGTCCAGGCTATAAGATCGGGTAATATCATCAAGTTGAACGACTTAAATGTATAATAGTTATACTGCTGCAAGTTATGTACAATAATAATGTTAGTTAGTTTAATATATTATATAAATAAGAATTTAGCCTTCGCTCTCAATTTACTCTTTAATTAGGGAACCAGTTAACGTTGTTTGCAAAATAATGATGGCGTCATAAATTGTGATAACATATAACAAAGCTGAAAGCAGTTTACATAAACCAACATATTTTAATGAAACAAGACCGTTCCAAGTTATTAATTACTTCATCCCGAAAATTAAATAAATTATTTTTTAGTTTCCTTCAATTATATAAATATAAATTAATTCTTTTATTAACAGTGACAATGTCACTTAATTATATATTATTCTGTTGCTAAAAACCTTCGGGATATTTTTAATGCGTTAATTAATAATACTTAAACCACTCTTGTTATTGTAAAATATAATTTATTATTTATATAATAATTTTATACATATTTATTTTCTAACATTTATAATTACTTTTTGTTGCGCTTTTTTTAAATAGTTTTATTTATTTTATTTTATTTTATTGTCGGATATAAAAAAAAGGAATAAAATCTATAGAATATATTTACATAAAATATAAAATTAAACATTGTTTACGATTACGTGTAATATCTGGTATTTCTGTTTTTAAATGGGTTGCGCTTAAACTGAAACTCATTTTAAGGTTAGGTTAGAGTTTTCAGATTCAACTTTAATCAAATAAGTGTTCAAATAGGTAACGATTTATTGGAGTTTATTGTGGTGGTATTACAATAGAGGAAGGTTGTTGTTGCTATAATTATTGCAAATGTTAATTCGTAACCAATAACTAATGGTCCTAGACCGGCGATGTATCTCAGCCTTGTCACTACCATAATTGTAGTTATTGGCTACAACTATGCCCATTTATTATGATATATGTATCGAGCTGAATTGTCATAATAATAATTTAGCAAAATCAATTACAATTTTTCTATCAAGTTCGCTTTGTTAAATGCAACGACAGATATTTTAAGGGCGAAAAGGAACAATTTTGGAATTGGTAGATATAATACCCTCGATTGTAGACAGTTTTTACCCTATTACAGTCAGTTTAATAATGCAAACTTTGACAACATCGAAGAAGTCTAATTTCACAATCTTTGATTTTCGGCTTTATTTTAAGTATTTCTAGTTCAGTTTTGATTTCATTTATGTTGATTTCAAATTCCTACTTATTTTAATTAAATTTTACGTTTAATATGAGTTTTTTATTTATTCATTAAATTTCTAATTTTTATTCCTCAAAATTTATCTTATCACTAAAAAAAACTGATCTAGCGCTTTATAAATGCCTAAAACAGCCAAGAAATTTAAATTTGACAAATGTGGCCAGAGAAAGTCTTTAAATTTTTGATTTTTAAACTGACGTCGGCGAAATTAAAACTTGACGGCAGGGAAAATTCTGCGAAACTCAAAAAATTTGTAAGCTATTTTCTTAATTTAATTCTCACAACAAAATTCAAATTTTTCATGAAAACTTAATTAGTTATTTAACTATTTACAAAATCTTTAAAAATTCAAAAATAGCAACATATTTTCTCTCTTAGTTTTTGAAGTGTATTTTATTACACTTAACACAACATGTTTTGTTAATGGCCTAAATTATACTATAGCAAATTTTGCACTGGAGGGAGAAAGAACATGAGGGGATTTTGAAACAATTGCAAATGTTTTTTCATTGTTTTATTTTTGTGTACATTATTTACTAGCTACATTGATTTTTGTTTCAAAATTTTATCAATTATTTAGGTAGATAAATAATAAGTAAAGCCTTCCATTTTCCATAAAAATTCATTGGAAATAACAGGGGGGAAGGGCACGATTTTTTTGCTCCGCCGCTGACATTTATAACTGGTAACCCTTTATCGATACTCTGTCTCAAAATTCATATTTGATTTGTAATAATTTGCAAGAGCTCTACTCTAACCTATACTACAATAATTATAAACATAAATCTGTTAATATTTATTTTTAAATTTAATATTCTAAATTTTAATATTTTTTTTCAGGTAAGCCTGTTTATTTTTGTAAGCAACACTCATAGGAACGAGAATATGTGTAAGGAATTAATTTTTACTATAATAATCTTCGTTTGTCATAGAGATGGAACACTTGCGATGGAACAATTCAAATAAAAAAAATGTTATAAAACACACCTCAGTTAATTAAACATTGTTCACTTCATTATTCCATCTCGATGACGGACAGGAGGACCGGGATGTACAAAGTGAGACGAAATAATATTATAAATATATGCTTTTCTGCTTTTAATTTTCTTTATCGATCAAAATACAATCGTTTTGTTTTTCACTTATAATAAATTATAAACTATGTTTTGGTTTCACTTAATTGGAAAGAATGTAATTTTTTAATAACAAATTGAAAAATACAATCATTTCTGGGGTTTGCGTTTGAATGCGCATGTGTGCAAAAGTAAAACGCATGTGTGCGTGAAAAAATCACTTTTTCTAATCATGTTTCAAAAAGTCTTACTTTGTGATATTCAAAAGTGTGCACACTTTTGAATATCACAAAGTAAAAATAACCAACCATTGGTTGGCAACCAATGGGCTACCAACTGTCACATTTAAATTTTAAGTATCTATCTTCACAAAGTATATTTTTGTAAATTGAGTAAATATTTAGTAAATTCATTTTAATTTAGGTATAAAAAATATGTTATTGGTTCTTTTTGAAACATAATTTAAAAAAAGTATTGTTCGATACTCGTGGAAAAATGTTAGTTTTCCTACCTTGTATCGAAAATATATATTTTCGCACTAGTGCCGAAATAATATTTTTTGTGCAACTAGTTAAACGTTTTCAAAAAACACGCCGTCTATGGAAAAATAAGCTTTCCATACGCTTTTAATGCAGTATTTTATCTGCCATTGTTTTGATTACAATTAAAAAAATTATTAGTTGCACTATTGCAGAATATTGGTTTCAACCAAACAATTCAACAAAGAAATACAAGCCCTAGTAAGGCATATTCTTTAACTTAAAAGTGTTTTTCATTTTTCATGTCAATAAAATGCATTAATAACATAAAAGAAATTATGTTTATTTTATTTTAAGCTGTATATAAACAAAAACATTGTAGCCAATCAAAAATCGGACATTATGTACTTGTCTCGATCAAGTAGCTGTAGTTAAAGATATGGTGACTTTATAGAGATTTGAAGATCTTTGACTTATGAGTGACTTTTTAGTATAACAGTCTAAAATTTATATAATCAATCGTCCCCATTGACGATTTAGTTTTTAAAGTAAAATTTTGACGCTAAGTGTTGTTTGTTTTATTTATTATTATGAATAAGTTTTACGAAATCACCGCTGTACAAACAGAACTTAATTTACCTTACTCAAACGAAAATCCAAAAAAAAGTGGACTTTTTCAAACAGCAGCATCAGTAGTAGAAAAGTTTACAAAAAATACACGACATTAATATTTCAATAGAAAAACAGATATTTTAATGTTGTTCGTTAGGTCTGTTTAATTGGAGTTTCACTTCTTAGAACTAAATTTCGTATTTCACTTGGTACTTTTCAGGCATCACAGATTAATGCTCGGTTTCATAAAATCATCAGCGATAACCGTCGCTGAAAGCTCAAATATAATTTCTATTATACATTCATATTATTTGATTTAATTTGTTATATTGAAGTTTTAATGTTATTTATTCTCAGCAGTTCAGTTTTCTTTCAACAAGCCTTTAAAGTTAACAGATGATTTCTATTGGCTTGTTAGTACTGAGAATTAATTTACATTGGGTAGTTAAATTTAACGGTCTGTTAAAAGTTGTATGAAATCTGACAAAAATATATTGAAAATTCGAATTTTTGGTTGAAGTGAGAGGAAACTTATCAATATTGCACATCATATCGCATCTCTATTAGAAATTTAACTGTCTGTAGAACTCAAAAAAGATATTAAGCAGACAGTTTAACCTAAAACGTACTTTTATTTATAAAATTCGTTAAATTTGTCTTTTCCTGCATTCGAACTTGGTATATAACCTCGATAGGCTGCTTGTTTGAAACGATCGGTAAACGTATTTTATCCTTTTTATTATAATAATTTGTAATATCATACATTTCTAACAGGTATATACATACTCAATAACGGGAAAGAGTCTACTACTTATTGACAGAAATTATTCTTATTAAATAATAATAATATCGTTTTTACGACAAACATCTCAAGTTAACCACGCAGGAAGTCTACACTCTCGCCGCCATACGGCTATCCTGGGCGGTTATATTTATGTATTATGTTTTAATATTAAAGTTTTAATTAATCGTGGGAGAAGTTTTTAAGTAATCCAGTTTGTATTTTAGTACCGAAGCGATATTATTTTATTTCATTATTTTCTGCAAAAATTTCTCGAATTCAATAAAACTGTTTCTAAGATAAATAACATGGCGTTTCTGTTTGATTAAGATTTTCTCGAGAAACTTAAATGTAAGTTTATTTGAAATATCTAAAACAATAGGTAATAACCAATTTAAATTTATATATTTTGAATTATGAATAAAAGTATACAATTCCTATATTATTATATTGTATTTCGAACAGCAGATGCAGACTCCAGTCTGGCTAGACAACGAGAACAATTGAAAAGTTTCATAAATAATATCTACTCCATAGTAAACTAAATACAAGCGATTCGATATATTTATTTCAATATCGAGAAATAGATAAATAGCAACATATATTACATTCGAGTTTCCATATTAAAATGTATTTACACTTGGCATACAAAAATAATAATTTAAAATATAAAGTACTACCTCGATGTGCATCTGTATAAACATTATCTAAAAATGTAATTCATATATTTTTAACTTTTTAATTTTTATTTATGTATAATTATATTTTACCTTCAATATTATCAAAAAAAAAAATAATAAGTAGATGGTGTGATTTTTATAATTAGGGCTCCTGACAAAATCAGTGAAAACGTCAACTGAGGTTAAGAACCACCTGAAAAAAACAAATTCAGACGTGTAAAACTGAAAACAATATTTAAAGAGCGATAGCTTTGTCTCGAAACGCGAAATTCAATGTTAAACTTTTCACGCTACTTGTGTCGTTTTCGTGAAATTTTAGAACTTTGTTTGAGTTTCCGAATAGTATCGCAATACTTAAAAATGTTCAACAATTTATTTAATGACTGCTTAATATCTATTCTTAAAAGTAAAGTTGACGTATAATAAGCTTTATCTACTTACATATTAAATTATCTAAAAAAAAAAATATTATTACCGTGATTTTCCAATAATCCAATAAATAAAAAAGTTATAGTAGAACGAACATTTTCATACCGGGGGGCTTACAATTTCAACAGCCGTATGTATAATCAAAGCAATTTCTACAATTGTTACTAATTACATAATAATCCCAATGGGATAATTTTCAAATTTTTTTATGCAATCTGAAAGATATTTATTTTGGGGTTTTATCGATCGAACTAGGGTTAAAAAACGAAGTTTTTCATTTCTAATTTATTTATGTGGAGGAAGTAACCACTCGATGGATATTAAATAATTGTAGTTGTCGTCCAATATACACGTTACAGTATATAATCAAAACAAATCACATATTTTTCGAATCTAAAGCAAGAAAAATTACTTGATCGCTTGTTTGACATTTAGGTTTTATTAAAAAAGTAATACACACTTAATAATTGATTACTTTTGTAGTTATGTACATTAAATGTTAGTGTTATTAATGAAACTATCGATTCAAATATTTATTTGATTTATTTCGTAATGGCTATTTAAATATTTGTTAATATCAATCAACATGAGAACAAAAAAATATGATCGTACATTGTAAATAGTACATAAGTAATGAAAAATTTTCGTGTACTTTTTAATTTTAATTCGGAAAAAATGAATAGCCATAACATTAAAAACTCAAAAATGCACGAATGAATTCAATTAGTTATTGTTTTCGAATGTTCACTGATGTCACGAAATGATGAGCCATTAAATTTGTTTATTAAATTATTTCGATTGTATGATAGAATGTGGTGCAGCAAAAATAATTAAGTTATTGTACTTAGACGTTTTCAACCCACAATAATTATGTATTGATATTACGAGTCCTAAGATATGCAATTACCCTTTGGTGTATGTATACAATGTTAGTATTATAATATAATTTATGACCGTAATTTATTTGGAAGACATTGTGTCTAATTATTTAATTTTTTGCTCTAGGTACGTAGGTAAAAATTTATTTTATCTCTAATTTTTAGTGATACCTTTTAGATACGTCTCCAGGTATTTATTGAGAATTAAAACGTGACCGGTAGCTCATTGTGTTAAATTTAGAAGGGCACTTATTAATCAAAATAAATTGCTAACAAAATAAAGGTTATCATTATAAGCCATCACAAATGAAATATTTTAACGCATGGGAGAATATAATAAAAGGTTTTCCGTACTTAATAAATATAGTTTTCTTTGGTTTATGAAAGGAAGAGACTTTGTTAAAATTGCCAATATGTAACGAAATCTGACTTCGTAAGTCCCTAATTACCCCTGATATATCACCATATAAACATCAACTACAGACAGACCAACGCTCCGAGTGTTAAAACATTAAAATATATTAGTTCCTTAGTCGGGTTCATTTACATAACACTCGTGTATTCGCTCATATTTATAATAGCTATCTAAGAACGCATAGGTAAGAATTACCTACTCATTTAGGTATTTGCATACATTCGTTGTATATCATGATGGTTTTGCATTCTGCAACAATTTACGTGAATTTTTAAGTCTTCACTTTGTATCTGTGCACCTGCATATTTAATTTGTAAGAACTTTTCGATTGTTTATATATATTGCGATGTTTTTTTTAAATGACTCTTTTTCGTTTAAAATTTTTATTAGAGAAACAATAATTATTATTAGATGTATTAAATTGATCGATTAATTAATATTATTGACCTCTTTAGAATAAATTATTGAATAGATTTCGTGTAGGCTTATCTTCTTTTTTATGTTGGAGTAACTTTTTGTAAATATTCTATTGTTCTATTACATAATAAAAGGTCTGTTTATTTTAACATAGATACACGGTATGGTTTATGAATGAAGAACGTACTAGGCAATTTAAAGTGTAATATTATAGAATGAATTATGCAAGTGGAATATTTTCTTTGAAGTGGTACGATGCAATGCATTATTATAATTTACATATACATGTGCTTTCCTACTTCTACGTATTTCATATTTAATGAAGAGAGTTTAAAAAAATTCCAACCTCCACTCAATTTGGCTTATTAATTTATCTTGAGTCACGATGATTATTACAATTATTTAATATTTTGCAATTTTCATGGTTGCTTTATATTGCAGCACAGAAACCGTCTTTAATTTATTATTACGACCTACATATTAAAAAATATATTGCTAGTAATTTAAGAATTTTTGCACCAATTATTTTTTAATTTTTAATATTATTGTATAAAGGACTCGGTCGCCTATTCTTTTGTTTTCTATTTAATTTTAACTAGACAGTAATTAATGGTTAGTAGGTAGTTGAAACGAAGTAGGTACTAATCCATAATTTAAGTTTATTTATTATTTTTAACTGCATTTATTGCTAGTATTGCGTGTCGACTTCTTATATTAATTTTATATTTTTTACCTATCTTCGTTTTAGATCTTTCGTGTCTTGCTAGTAATTAAAACGATGATACCATATTTATTATTTAAGCAATTCATTTTTTCTTTTGTCGTGATATACCTATTGGTTTTTCTCTATTTTGTGGCACCGCCAAAGAAGATATTGATACCTACTATAACTCTTTTCCGAGAAGAATATTATAGTATTCGGTGTGTTTTGTGCACCTTGTGAAAGTGTACAATACTTATTATACTTTTAATTATACCTTGGTAAATGGATAGAAATACGCAACATGAATTATTTAGTAATAAATTTCTAAGAGTGTAATTATCCAAGTTGAAATACTTTTCAAGTATCTGTCGTTGCAAAGCACTACTAATAGTAGTTACACTGTGATTCATTTACATTAGCTTAACGTTTACACTTAACTTTAATGTTGCCACCGGTTTTTATGTTTTTCTTTAATTAAAAATACTCGATACGATTAATATTTTTTATTATTTTGCTAATAGAAATGTATCGAGCTTATTTACTTTTTTATAAAAATTTATGTTTAGTGCGACTTTTATTTGAATTTAAATGACGCTTTCGCTCTAGGAATCCAATAGTAGCTTTGTAAATACATCCCATTAAATGTTTCATGGCGCTAAATCGTTTAGTGTATACACGCCAGCTTCTCACTTCATTTTCACGCCATTTTTTTAGTTTCGTGGTCTTTTGATTCTTCTCATTAAAATGTTCAGTTTCGGCCTTCACGGGCACCGCGACAACAATTTTTTTAACTATATAATCTTACGTTTCGTAAATCAATTCGTGATTCAAGAAACAAACTTGCGATATTTGAAATTGGACGACTTTTACTAAACGTTCCAATCGATTATAAACTTTTTTATGTTAGAGTACTCGAATGCTTAGAAAGTTTTCTATATTATTAAATCAATAATTCATGAAAAAGAAAGACTTTAAACCAGCAAAGAATTTTTTCTAAGTGTACATTTCCACACACAAGTTGAAACTATGATTAATTTAGTAAGTATACTATCAGTATAATACTGGTTTACATACTTATTATAAATTTGTTTTAAGTACTACGATATACATGTGTATATATAAATTACAGAGCAATATACAGTTTAATTTAATACTCTTGTACATTAAATTTTCATAAAGTATCGGATGTGTGTTTAGTTTTGGTTTTATTTTTACAAGAAAAAGTTTAAAGCGAGTGGTATATTATTAGATACACAATCATTTTACGAAGCAACCAATGGGGAAGCGGGAGTACTATTTTTTTCCTACACTCTGTATATTATAGTTACGGTTAGATTGCAGAAGTACTATACGCGAAAGGTACTTCAATTACAACGGATACCATATGGCTGGGAACGATACAAAATAAATGGTGAATTTTTAAAGGAAAACTCAATATTAAACGTTTTCCGATTTGTTGTTTTATTTATGTAATATTCAGCGTATTCGATGTTATAGAAAGTTGCTGCATTATAAGTAAACTTAACTTGGTTCATATAACAAACATCAAACTTTTAGTGTATTTATTGATCGGATAAAGTTACCAGCGCTCCGCGCCTATGAAGGAAACCTGCAAACTTACAAACTAATTAAACTATCTTACTTGCTGTCCTAAAACAATAGACATGTAAATTAACGTATACTTGCACGAAATCATAATAATATTTTGAAAATATTTTGCATTTATGGTATCTCGTAATTTATTGCGAAACCTTTATTAAGAAAATTAAGCTCGTTCTTGGCTACTTATTTTATTGTAAACACTTCTGTAAAAGTTTTCCAATTATGAATATTATCCGTATACTATTTCCACCTCTCGTAACTTGAAGTCCAATATTTAAAAGACAACTCTGTGGTTAAAAATTTTGAATTATTTGCTAACGTGGAAGTCATTTTGAAAGTTTACTTTCTGTGCTTCACGAGCTGACACGCTGATGTATGTATGTATGGACATTGTATGTCGAGAACGTTTCATAATTTCAACCCAACATACGAATTTCAAAAGGCCAAGTAGACAAAAAGATTTGTTACCATCGCTATTACTATAGCAAGAATCGAGATGCAAAATATGCATGCTGATGTCGGTGGAGATTTGCTTTTGGTTTAATTGGAAAACTAGTTTCTGCTGTCTGCGTTCGAGCCTAAATTGTGAAAATAATTATAAAAAGTTTATCGGGATTTATCTAGGACAGGTCTAATAAAAAACTTCAACTTTTTGTCGACGTTTCGAACATATATTTCGTTCTTCTTCAGGACTAAAAACAATAAAATTCAACAACCCGCAGAAATTAACAAAATCCTTACCTCAAGTTCAGTTTACAGAGACCAGGGGTACATTATCTTATCAGTAACTAAATGCGGTATAAAAATCAACATAACAGTAATATTAAAAAACAGTGAGAACTTCAAAAAACCAAATTACAACTTAATACAATAAGGTGTCAACAATCTAAAACCTTTTTAACATGTCAAAATGTAAAACACAAACTATAAAATATATAAAGTAATCAAGAATTATCAGTTAAAATGGTATCTCTGCAAACGTCGACTACGATAGGTCAAATTTCAAACGGAAACAATTCAAAACCGACAAAAGGATCTCACGTAAAAATCCAAAACAAATTAAACACCACCTAGTAGATCTCCATAAAAAATGCTTAGTTTCTGTGTGTCCTCTCTATAATTAATGCTATCTCTTTCGGACTTTATGAAAAACATCTCACTAATATTTCTCTTCAAGCAACTTTGTTCGTAATCCAAAACAGTAGTTTTATCAAAATTGAAGCAGTGTCCCGTATCTTCGCAATGTTGTACTAATGCTGTCTTTCCCCAACCATCCTTATCCTTTTCCACCTCCCTTTCTCTCGTTGTTCCGATATCTGCAGGCTTCTTCTTTTTATTTTTATCTTTTCTCTCACAATCACCTATGTGCTGTTTGATGCGTTTGTTTATCCATTGCTTCGTCTGGCCTATGTACGAGGCTGGGCAATCCGCACAAGGGATTCGGTAGATCACCTCTGACCTCATTCCCTTATCTGTCCGGTCCTTAAGATTAGTTAAAAGGCTTCTATGATCCTTTAAATTGTATGTGGCCAAAGTACAATAAGGTTTTAATATTCTATTTATTTGTTCTGTTAGATTTTCCACATATGGAAACTTGAAATATTTCTTAGTTTCCATTTCATTATCATACTTGTAATCAGCATTTTGTGCACTAATACTTCTTTCTCTTTTTTCGAGCTTCTTGAACATACTATTAATAAGCCAATTCGGATAATCATTTTGTTTTCTTAACAGATCTGTGATTCGGGTCCTATTTTCATCTTTGTATTTGGCATGACTTATATCGGTTACTCTCTTAATGAGTCCATACACTAATGCTGTTTTGTGTTTAAATTGGTGGTACGACCTGTAACTTACTAATCTTTGAGATGAATATGGTTTCATGTACCAATTTGTTAGGATTTCATCACTTGTTCTTATCACTCTCATGTCTAAGAAAATTATTTCTCCTTGTATCTCTTTTTCTAAGGTAAACTTAATTCTATCATGGTAGCTATTAAAAGCTGTCAAAAACTTTCCCACTTTATCTTTAGGTGCAGCTGTAAAAGAATCATCCACATACAAATAAAAGAAGGGGACGCGGAAACCTATGTCTTGCAATACTTCTTCTATTAGAACTTCCATTACCAAACCAGCCAATGCAGGGCTCGCAGGGTTTCCCATTGCCAACCCATCCAGTTGCCTAAAAAACTTTCCATCGTATTTGAAGTAGCTGGTGCTAAAACATAAATCTATGAGTTGCAACATCTCCTCAAAACTAAGATCGGTGTAACAACTAATGAACCTCCACTTTTTCTTTAGAGCTCTTTCAACCAATTCCCTTGGTATACTAGGGAAAAGTGAAACCACATCCAATGACAGCAAAATATAATCTTTCGGGAGTATCTGGTGTTTAATGACATCTACGAATTCTTTTGAACTTTTTATGTTAAAACTGGAGGTAGTCAAAACTTTCATCAAGATTTCGCTTAAAAATCTTGCTATGTTATATGAAGGAGACTTCAAACAACTTACCACCGGTCTCAGTTGCAACTGGCTTTTATGGGTCTTTCGGAGGCCATAAATTCTGGGAGGTAAAGATTTGACCTATCGTAGTCGACGTTTGCAGAGATACCATTTTAACTGATAATTCTTGATTACTTTATATATTTTATAGTTTGTGTTTTACATTTTGACATGTTAAAAAGGTTTTAGATTGTTGACACCTTATTGTATTAAGTTGTAATTTGGTTTTTTGAAGTTCTCACTGTTTTTTAATATTACTGTTATGTTGATTTTTATACCGCATTTAGTTACTGATAAGATAATGTACCCCTGGTCTCTGTAAACTGAACTTGAGGTAAGGATTTTGTTAATTTCTGCGGGTTGTTGAATTTTATTGTTTTTAGTCCTGAAGAAGAACGAAATATATGTTCGAAACGTCGACAAAAAGTTGAAGTTTTTTATTAGACCTGTCCTAGATAAATCCCGATAAACTTTTTATAGTTAATTGAGTTGCGGACGATAACAATTATGAATTGTGAAAATAATATTAAATAGTAACGAAATAGGTAGGACATTTGCGAGCAAGAAATTATAATTACTTGGTGTTAATTTAGATTTGGCGCAATGTGAGGCCTTGCGTGTCTGTTTGTATAACTCGTAATCAATAGTAATGTAGCATGCTCGCAGACTTGACTAATAACTATTAATATGTCTTACTGCCATCACGATATATCAAACACACCCTTACCCCTCGTGAAAACTGCTCGAGCTTTGATTATCATGCTTAATTTTAAAACTGACAGAAACGTCGCCTGCCAGTTCCACGATGCTGAAAGTGTCATTTCGCACACCGCAGCTTCGTCGGGCATGTACTGTGTGTACCTAGCAGGTAAATATTGACGATTTTCCGCAATTTCCCATTTTGCTCGACTTGAACATAATTAAAACAAAATGATAAAAATTGCGTTAAAAATGGAGTAACGGTTAACGCAGGTCAATATGCATACACTTTTAACATCAAATCTCTTTTTTCAGTAATAAAATGCTGTCATAACTCTTTATTGTGTTTGTTGTTACGTGTATTTAATTGTACGGAAAATTTGAATTAAATATTATACTGTAATTAAAATACAAAGCGTTCATCAAATATGTAAATTGCATTGAAATTTTCAACGCTTAATGTTTTTTAATATTCATAATGCCATGTCACTTTCCGTTTTGTATTTTAATTTAAATATGGCTTCACACATGTTGGTTATGTTTGAAATAGTTTAATATTTATAAATGGTTTTTAGTTTTGCTTCATTATCAGGAGCGACGTAGGTGTTTAGTTATAATTTGCACTAAATATGAACATTGTAATATTTAAAACGCGTTTTATATTGAATAGTATACATCATTATCCTCCATTTAGAACAGTTTTGGAATGTCGACTTTTCAATTACAAATAACTCATTATTACTAGTTAATTCATAAATACGCTCTGTATTTTAAATTGTTGGCTAAATTTCATTATCGGTGGCTCATTTTTCATGAATTATTTTTGCAATAATTTTAAATACCTGGATTATTATCATCAATTTTCTCGTTTTTTGTTAATAAGCTGCGACTTTTTTTGTCCTTTACTAAAAATCAATTTTCAACTTGAATTGCATTTTTTAAAAGGGAGCTTTTAAAGTAGGTCATATCTATGTAAATATTAAAATAAAAGATTATTGCTGAAAAATTTTTTTAATAAAACTTTAATTACATTTTCAATGGACTACGTAGGTAATAAATTCTACATAGAATTTCAAAATTATATTGTTTCTGCTGCGATTAAGTATCCTTTTAGTAAATTTTAAAAATGCTAGTCGAATTATTGCTTTAATTAAAAATTAAAACTTTCATAATTAATTACGGTTACTTTTTTGTCTCTTGACATATTAATACGTTACCGAAGAAATTCCTGTTGTTCGAGTACCTACGTGTTTCATTCACTACTTTTTGTACCTACGCATACGTGAGTCACTATAAGTAATCTGAATTTTAAAGACTTGAATTTATTGTTATTAAAAAAAGTTTTACATTTCCACGTCGATTAAACACTTAACACTCAAATTAATTTTAAGTTTTCTCGTAAAAAAATTGTCAACATTTTATATTTCAGATATAATAATAATTAATTGACTTGATTGAATGTCTTGTTTTTTTGTAATTATATTTACTCTATAAAATTATTTGTAAATTTTTAAGATTGAAATCCTTGATTGTAAAATATGTATATAATAATAATTATTGTATACACACTATACCTACGCAATAGTATTATTGGTATTTATATTCTTTATTTTAAGTAATTTCGAGAAAGCATTTCAAACATGTAGATAAATCCAAATTTACTTTTTCCTCTCCGTACCAATCACAATCATTGCAGCAAAATATTTTAAAACTATTTAACAATTTAAAACTTGAATTACATAACTGTATGTTATATGGTATTTTTACTGGATATTTTAACATTTTTACTGGTTACTGCACATTTCACTATTTTTAGCTATTGATTATCTTATTTTTTATTGCGTGGACTTCCATAAGCTTTATAGATATTATATGATTGGGTTTTGAATTTTTTTGGTAAATTGCACGAGTGAGATATATGTAAATGACTATCGTTACAACAAAATTGTTCTTCCAGAATGTATTTAATTTTAATCAAATCTAAAAAGTCAACTCTCTTGCAACGCGATTAATTTCTACCGCGTTATATCGAAACCGTAGTATAAGAATGTCGCGTAATATAAATATTAGAAATTATTTTGAAAGACAATTGAAACGAAATAAAAATTGAACGAATCAACATACTTCAAACAGTAAAAATCATTATAATAATAAATAAATTTTTATAATTAAGATACTAAATTTTTAAGAATTTCAATCAAGAAACCAATAATTAATTATTTTGCAAGCAAACCTTCAGTTTCTGAAACTAAAGGTTTAAAGAGTTTAACCTAAGTACCCTGACTAACTATGTTAAAAAAAGTTTAGTTTTTCAGAATTTTTATTATGAACTTTGTAAGGTAAACTTTGTTTGCTTAATTGCAGTTTGAAGTATACCAATAGAAATCATCAGTTTTAGTTTCAAGTTAAGTTTAGAACTAAAACGATTATTAATAGATTAAAATAGATTAAAAAATTATAACTTTCGTTGTAGCAATTTATTTTTAGAACTAAAAATAATGATACTGGCTTATTTGCTACGATAATTTTACAAAATAAATAATTTGAATGTAATACATAGTACGCTATAATATACAAACGAAGGTGTGAGGCAAAGAACTGGAAAGCACACTTTTTGTGTGAGTATTATTATTAATTTTTTCTGAAAAAGTTATTTCGGGGTGTCTTTGGTCATTTTGGCAATGTCATTTGACATTTTTGTCATGTGTATTTTAATTTCTTAATTAGTTACACAAAAAAAATGTCCATCTCGAAAGACATGCTAAAGATAGTAATTCTTTATCAAATTTCTCTTCGGCTCATTTTTCTGATTATAGCAATTACTTGTGAGCTTTTTTCATAACTTCGCCCACCTCGTATATTCTTACACGGTAGTAGTAGAAACATCAGTTCAGGAAACTTCATGTTTTAATTTTTGTCATGAATAATTCGGTTATAAACTAAATGAAAATAATAAAACCGTTTTAAAAGTATAAACTGCGTTATTTCAATTAAGGAGAAGCAGGAACAGAAAAATTCTTACCGAAGATTTTACAGTTCGTTCTATTACGATTATCAATTTTAACCTTCCGTGGAAATGATCCAAAGTATGCTAATAAAAGAAATTTTTGTGTCAACACTGTTTCTTTAATCGAAAAATTAATTAAAATGCACGTAGTTTTGTTAGCCGTACGATTGATAAACTAAATACTTTTGAAATTCCAACCGAAGGTATCTAAAATGAATTCGATTGTAGCTTGTAACGATATTTTCAAAAAATAAATAAAAAAAGCTGAAATCGTGAATCGAAGTTGAAAAGTTTTGGATTTAATTCATTTATGTGTTACATACGTAGTACTTCTTGCCATATATAGAATTGAATTAAATATTTATACACATAAATTTTTAAACAACTATAAAATTTTTATTTTTCTTATTACATTATTTATTTTCGAATTTTTGTTTACTTTTACCTACAAAATTTATATAATTATGCTTATTCAAGGTGATTGATTATAAAAATTTTGTGATTATAAATACAATACGAAGTAGTAATCGTTAAGTTGTTCGAAATTTTGTATTGCATAACAAATTTATTTTAAATACTTTTCTTTGAATAAACGTAAATTATGTATATTTACTTGATTTAAATTACGTTTGTCATTGTGGTATTTATATTGTTAAATGTTAACATTACTTTTTAATATGTTATTGTTCTTTGTTATAATTTATATTATACTTTATTTACAATACTTCATGAATATGGATTTATTAGTATTTGCTAATCAATAATTTTTAAATTGATTTATATTTTTTTATTATAAACGAAATAATAATAAAAGTGCGTATGACAATTCTGAAGAAAAATATTGTGGACTATTATCTAGTTTTAGCAATTTTTGACAATTCATCTGGTGAGAGCAACAGGCTCAAATCGCGTGTCTAACCATTAGGGTGGTAATATTTTTTAACCTTTTTTCATTTTTGATCTCGACTTTTCGACGATTTGCCAGACCTTATGATAACATAACTCCTAGTTTCCTAAACGGTCCAAGTTGTTAATAAATCTCGTTGCATCCTCGAGTTGTTACGTTTGTTGCTGCAATCGGTATATAGTTACGCCAAACCACCACCGTCAACGGTTTCTCTATATCGATTTTGCATTTACAGTGAAAAATTTCGTAAGGATACGTAAGGTTGGTACTTATTTCTGTTTTTTTTTTGTGCAAATTAAAGCATAATTTAATTATTTAGTGGTGCTATTATAAAACACGATTACGCCATTTAAAATAATTGAGCGAGTAGTTACATTTCCGGTCAAAATTATTAATTTAACAACAGATTTTTTATGCTTAATCCGTTGCTAGTATTATTAAATTTGTATCAATTACTGTGACGTCTTGTGCCTACTTCAAAAATTGTGCATGTTTAGTATTTGCATGCACTCTTGTACGAATAGAAGAATATTATCGAATTTGTCATTAAAAACGTGCATCATTCATCATAAAATAATCCGGAGACAGCGATTTCATCTATTGTCCTGAGTGTTTGCACAGGCGATCAAAGCTAAGCTGCTACCGATGTCGACATCTGTTCTAGCCTTTATACAATGTTCTATAATACTTCGGCATTAGGTATGTATTACTATTTATTAGCGAATTTTCAATAAAATATTTGAAATATTCGATATTGGAAAGTTGGAACTTTTGATCAATATGTTGCTGGCACTATCCATATGTATGTTGTATAGGGTAGGTATATCGACACAAATTTAAAAAATTAAGTTACGACTTAAGTTTTTCGCCTATTTTATTATAATCTAAA
Organism: Cantharis nigra; assembly: GCA_958510845.1. Taxonomy (NCBI): domain Eukaryota; kingdom Metazoa; phylum Arthropoda; class Insecta; order Coleoptera; family Cantharidae; genus Cantharis; species Cantharis nigra. The sequence goes on from OY294028.1 coordinate 64,321,321, forward strand.
TCGGCAGCGTTTTCAGTTGCTTCGTTTTATTCGTAATTCAAAGAAGTTCGTTGAAATTATTTTTAATTAAGTTAATTAGAGTTGATTTATAGTCCATGATAAAAATATTAAATTAAATTAAAGACGGTCATAAAAAATATACAAAGCCGTTCATCATTTAAATTGGATTATGCCGTTAATTATAAAAATTGAAGTTTTTATTTTCGTTTTGCCTACAGATTCGTTCAGATATCAATATCATTCCGTCAGCGCTTCTATTCTATCGGCTAAATCATTCTCGCATGGTCATTCGTCTGATATAAAAACTGTAATTAATTTTTGAGATGGATATGTAAAATATTGAGCGATGGGATTTTTCCGATTGGAAAATAAATCTAAAAAACACATTTACGATTTGCTATATTACGGCTTGCTTTTTCGTTTATGTTTACTATGAGAGAGTATTGGTGGTTGGGATTTAGCAATCGAGGGGTTGCGGATTGCGCGACACATTAGCCAACCACCCCGGATCATCAATTGAGTCGTTGGCGGCATTTTATTCAAGTACGCAAATCAAACCTGTCATCTCGCTTGCTTATGCATATTATGGAAAATGATAAAATAAAATTTTCTTTTGTTCTACATAAATTGTATTTGTTAGATTTTTTTATTCTGTGAAAATCGTAATATGTCTAAAATATAATTTCATATCCGCTCAATTATAATTTGGCGTTTGCAGATAGTCATGTGTAAGAGCGTGGATTGTATACAAGTATTGTCGAGCCCGTTGTTCTCCAGAATAGGGGTGAAGGGTTTTAATGGGACCTCTCTTCGCCCCTTGCTTAATCAATACCAGTGGTGCCCCAGCACTTGTACAGTCTAGTCTGCACCCTGATTGCTAATTTAATAATATGCACACTGCCAACTCTTGTTGAATATGCGAAATCAAATTTGAGTCAAGTTACATCGGGGAATGTACTTATGTGGTTGGATACTTCTGAATGTTAAACTATATTTGATTATATTTTTATTGTAAAAATAATTACTTTTATTAAATAGCCATCATACATATTATGTAGGTACTCTCCAATTTATTTAAATTGCTGACATTTGATTCGATTTTACGAGTAACCTTCGATGCTGTAATTTCGTTAAAAATAATTGTACGAGTATATTTCGAAAGGCAAAGTGAGCAAATTGTGTTATCCAGATTACTCACATAAAATAACAGATTTTTCGGCCGTCTATTAGAATTTGTGCGTTTCTAACGCGGCCAGCCACACACGGCGAACCTTTCTTTGCTTTTAAAAACCAAGAAAGAACTTTGATGATTTGTACTGCAATTATTTTAATTGAAATGGAAAATATCACCGCGCGTATTGAATATGGGCTTAAATTTACATCTTTATAATTGTATGCGCGTTTGAACATCACGCATTTCATGATAATTTAGAAATGAATCAAATATGTAAATAATAGATCTTTGATAAATTTACATTCATGTTTAATTTATGAAACCAATATTTACTTTACTTGATTATTTTCAGAAAAGATGTATACGATGAGCAAAAAATAACTATCTAGAATCACGAGATTTGGTAATATAGCTTACATTAGCAATTGGTATATTTAAAACTTGCCAATGCGTTACTATATTTATGATGGGAATTAAATATAAGGGTGGTTTTTAAGGTGCAGATACATATAAATATTACCGACGTTATTTAGAACAAACTTTAATTGAAATTTTTACATTGGAAACGCCAAATTAATATCGTGAGTCATTTAACATTTGCGTTTTAATTCAAAAATTGTGCATTAATTATTTAATGTTTTTTTTCATTAATTAATCTGATTATGCGGTGCTTTTGTAACTTGTTTCCCGCTCTACCTTTTTCATAAAAAATATTTGTCTAGTTTTCTATATTTTTTATTCATTATTCTGATTAAAATCCAGCTTTATTAAAATTATTTTAATTAATACTTGCTGTATGAATATACGATATTACTGAGCTATATGCTATTGAATACAATAATATTGATTTGAAATTTAATATTTTATTTTTATTTCATAACTTTCAAGTGCATTGCGGAATATCTTAATGCAATTTATGGTCTTTCATTATACCTATTTCACCAAAAATATATAACGTGGGGAAGAAAACCCGGTTGCAGCTTTTCATTGTGTTTGCAATCTGCGACCCGAAACAAAATTTTTCGGATTACTTAATCTTTTTCTTGTCTAAATTCCATTTTAGATTCTATATTTTGGTTTTACTCATAATCGTATTAATGATTATTGTATATAGTTCGGTAGAAAAATAACAAAATATGTATTTAACATTAATTAAAACCCAACAGTAATTTTTAATAAAAAATCTAATCTTACTTGTGGAGATAAAACATAATTAAATAATTTTAAAATTTAGATGTTCTGGAATATATTCATTTTGAGTAAGCACACATTGGAAAATAATAAAATGAATTGAATTTTGCACTGGAGGGCTTTTGATACTTCCCAGTCCACACGATGCGTACCACCAAAACCTATAGATGTATTTGTCCTGAAAGAGGGAACAACAATTCTTATTTGATAACATTAACTTCAGGTAGGTCCATTCTACAAATTAGAGAAAAGTCTGATTCATTTCAGAATTGTCGAAATGCGAAAAATTTGTTAACTTTAGTAGTTGATATAATTTTATAATAATTTTTTTAAATAATAATTGTTTCAGCTCGGTTGATATCAAAATTTTTTGTGATTACTGGGAAAAATTTACTATATAACGAACCTCTATGCTTTAATTGATAAATACCGGAAAGTTTTCTGGTGGGAAAAAATCTTTGATTTTCTTCCAAAATACAGTTATTAATGGAAAAATGAAACGCAAAGAGTGAGAGTTACAAATTTTCAGTATAAATGTATTGGGCGATTAATGATTTATGTGTAAAAAGAAAATGGAAAAATTGACGTAAAAAATGTGTAAATAAACATTTATTTTAGGTAATATGTATTGTAAGTGTGTTTCGTTTATATATAGAAATTGTACGAGTACTTCTATATTTCTTACATTTCTGATAATCTCCATTCTTAAAATATGCAAATTCGTATTTTGTTTTCATGCTTTTTTTTTCTGAAAATACATAAAAATGTAACCTATTTATGGAATGGCTTTTTGCTATGAGTTATACTTAAAAGTCCGCCGGCGGCAAATCTACATATTTTAAGGAAATGAAAAATCGATGATTTGCTGCTGTAAAAACTTGACTACGTATATTTTTTGCGCCCATCAAAACTTTAGGAAGTTTTTACGGAGGAACACCTTCCCCCTCTGCAGGTTTGCTAACAAATTCGTCGCCCTAGAAAAAGTATCCAAGTTTCGTGAGGTAAGATTAATGAAAGTGGGTTTTCTCTCATTTATATTGATGAGTTTCACCTTAACAGGAGAATATATTTAAATTAAATTTGACATGGTGGCTTAAATCTAACTGCCCCTTCAACATAGGCGAGAGGCTCAACCTGTGGTGTAAGTCGTTGCACGCGAGAGTCATATTCTTAAGTTTCTCCCTGTAATTTTCCAGAAACTACTATAAATAACAATATAAATATATTAGCTCTAATGCTTTAGTTGAAGCTATAAATACTGTACCCGGTTATCTACCGCGCTATTACTTCAAACGAAGAAAACCTTTCCGAGAAAACTAATATTTCTCCACAGATTAAATTAAATCAAAAGCTCGAAGCTCGGCTCTTACCCAATCCCTGAATATAATATAATATCTCAACCTACCCACGTAAATACTTTTTCTTCATTTCGTACGAATTAAACTAAATTGAAATGCGTCCGTATTAACTTATTGCAATTTATGTAGCTTAGATTCAGAATAATTGGTATTATGTCTTTAATATCATCTCGGTTTCAAATTTGTGTTGATATTTTTTGTCAAAATTGCGAGCATTCGAAATTTATTATTTTTCTTAAGATTTTAATTTCATTTTATTATTTTCTTTAAGTTTAAAATTAATTTCTTAAAACTCTTCATTATGCGTAAACGTCATTTTCAATTTTTTAATTTAATCATTTCTCGTTGCGGAATAATAATAATAATAGTAATTGTTTGTTTTTTTTTCTCTTCAAATCCCAAAAGATATTTATTTGATAAGCAACGAACGATATTATTGCAACTTGGTTTATAATTGTGTTTTTTGGCCGCCGAAGAGAAAAAGCATTTTTAGAAAATCTCTTAGATCGGGAGTGGCGTATAGTACTACGTATATATTTTAATAAAGCGTAATTTCTGGTATATATTTACAAAACTGGAGCCAATAAAAAAAGTTCGAAATATCCAACGAGCGAGAAAGCCATTATATTAAGCGTATAAAATGTAGATTATAAACTTGTATCTTTAATAGCTTAACTTTATGTGCGGATGTTGAACGATGAATATCCTATCTTCTTATAAAATAAAAATACATGAAGATAAAACGTTTGCGTCTTTAATATCTTATATTTATTACCCCCACACCAACAAAATAATTTAATATTCTTTGCAATAAATTTTGGATTATGGTTTACGGTGCAGTAAAAATGGTAATTTATAACAAAATAATATGAAAATTTGTAACATTTTAAATTTATATTTTTAAATAAATATAACTTATTCGACTACTGCTGTGTCTGCTTATCATGTTATTTATCAAATGTATTTATATAAACTCCTAAACAGCGCCACACCCTTATACCGGCCATATTATTAATGTGATACCGATCTTTAATAAAAATTATGAAACGTAACTTTAACTAAGAGTAATTAGAAACGTAATGAAAATAAATTCGTCGTCACGAATCCCTAATAATTACTTACGAGCATTCTGAACTGGGCGTATTCCGCTTTCCTATTTCTATTGACTATTCCATTATAATAACTTTGTATAATATAATGTTTTATTAACACCAATAAGAATAAAAGGATAAAAGATATTAATGCATTTCGAATTTCTCATTTTAACGCCGTCGTCGTGACGGAGGACTTTCGTTCCCGAATGGAAGCGCGATCGGTCTCTTTTCGTTTAAAAAATAATAAATTGTCAGGATTCCTTCCGTTCGACATATTGGGTAAATAATATAAAGAATATGACGAGATCAACGCGCCCCTTTTATATTACGAAAGTGGACGCGGAATGTGTGTTCGCTACCGGCCAAGCCAGCCACAAGTGGACGCTTTCGTGAAAAATCCGGTGACAACCCCAAGTGTTGTTGCGTTAAGCGTGACAATTTATAATATGACGTTGTTGGATAAACGAAAACGTTATTAATTATTTTTGTCTAAACGTACGTTAATAATGCCAATTATTGTCGGGAGTAATTTCGCTCGTCAAGTGTAACCGGTGGGTCGATGAATCGAATCGGTTTCCAATTTGTAAAAACAATTTTTTTCGGTTCGACGACGAACTTGGTATTATGGTTGTGAGGGTATATGTCCAAGATACATCCAACAAGTGAAATATCTAAAGGTTACGACAGGATTAAAGCGGATGTAATGCTCGAGCGTCGATTCTCGGTTTTCAGGAAGTGTTCTTTACTAGATCACAGCGAGAGCGGAACGAAACCTATGCCAAAGCAGGGATTTTACTTTCAATACGTTGCACACTTCGCAAGATTACACGACTAAAAGTTGGGGAACTGTCATTTGTGACAAGTATTATAATAATGAAAAAGTCGAAGATTTGATATCTTACAAACAATTTACATTACTTTTTTTTGTTTCTTCTTTTGCTCCTCCGGACGTGGCGTTTAGGAAGCGATTTCGAACCACAAACGAAATGTTCTTTTTTTATTTTTGTAATATGTATAATAATTGATTTTGGTTAGGAAAATTACTGCATTTATAAACAAACCTTCCGTAACATTTTATTGTCATAGGAAAACTTTTTATACTTTGCTTATTGGATATTTTCCATTAGTGACGGTGATCAGAATTGCAGACCGTATCCTTTTTTATGATCCCCATTCGGGCTGTATATTGCATCGGGAACATTATAAAATGTAAAAACTACCAACAGTGTATTTTTTTGTTGACGAATGGCCACGTAACAGGGTTCGCGAAACTTTTATTGGATATAACCACAGCAATAAAATATTTGTATGAAAGATTTCTGAAGTATAATAAAGGTGGATTTCTAATTTTACGAATTACTCTTTTTGGATGTTCTCAGAAGAAATACATTCCGAAGCGAAGTGGATATTAAACTTTTATACTGTTTTATATTTTATTCAGTTGATTTTCTCCGAGCTTCGCTACACTTGTAACTTTATATAAATAAATTATTACATTTTCAAATAAATTAAAATACTTATACTTCCTTGGGATCGTAATATTTTTATGCAAATTTAATACATCGAATTATTTTAATCTACAATCCAAATTTTTTCGGCTCGATTCAATTTTCTTGCTGCGTTGTTGGAACTTGCTAAGTTCTTAGGTAAATATTTTTTTAGTTCGGTCATCGCCCTAACGGCGTCTACAAACTACAACTCTTTTTTTATCAAGCCTTTGTACTTTTTATATTGTAAGAGCTTTTCGATAAAAGAACTCGAGTAATCTAATTTACACATTTGAATTTCTTGCGCGAGATTTTACATTTATATAACCAAAATGGATGGAAGTGTTCCTTTGTCGTTCTTTTTTAAATTTTATTTTACTGAAAGAGGGTTCATTTTTTATTCGATTTATTTTATCTTTCCAGTGGGTGCAAGGCACATTTACTTTGCCTTCCGAATTAATTTGAAATTTAATATTCCATTGGACATTGTAGGTGCGTGCTTGTTCTTTTAACCCTTTTGCTAATTTATTCTTAAATGCAGGTGAACCGTTTTATTTTTGCGCCTTTTTAACACTTTTAACTTGTTAATTTTTTCTATGGAGAAGGAAGAGTTAATCAAATTTTCTTATATTTTAAAAGTTCATCTTTGATATCGCAAGTGTAAAATTTTTTCGCTTTGCAATCTATATAGCGCAGGGGGCCGAACCGCCTTCGTAATCAGCGTCGAATGAAAATCAAATTCAAAAAGCACAATACCAACGACATGTTTTGATCTCGTTTACGATTTATCTCAAATTAATTTGAAATTTCGGAGCAGTTGAAGTACGGATCTGATAAGATCAGTTTCAATCCAGTTGACACCGATTCTAAGTGTAATGCAAATTTTGGTGATCTTCAAAAATATGTTTGTACAATTGCACTTCTTCTGTCGTATTAATTATCCGATCAAAAGCGTTTTTGATCGAAAATGTTACAGCGTATCAACAAGCTTATTGTTCACTGAACTGAAGTATACACCTTGATTATTATTTTATAATACACATAAATTGCAAAAGCATTGTTAACAACTATGTGCGTATTATTAGCATCAATCATGAGTTATTTTACCGACACCAACTGAGATTATTACCAACACTCGCATTAACGTGATCATCGGCCCACAATCATTCGATCAAGCGATATTACACTATCACTGTCGATTAATTATGAAATAGGTATGTAAAGTGTTGACCGCTGTTTGATTTCCGCCCGCTATTTTAATTTCAAATACTGTAATAGGACATTACTTTAGTGGGTTTCATTCAACCTTCTGTTCCATAATCTATATATGATTTATTATTAGTATTTATCACTAAACCTTTTCCATTAGACCTGCAAAATTAATTCGATAAATATTATACGGACTATTATTTTACGTAATATTATTATAAACAATTTAATGTATTTAAATCATAAATTTGCTAGTTTTTGATTGAATATTTATGTAGAATAATCGAAACTATACCAAGTTTACTTTGTCAATTAATTTCGTATTTTAATCTCCCACACAAAATTAATTGTTGTTTTTTGTAATAAATATTAATGAATAATAATGTAATATGGAAGAATCGTTCAAGTTATATAAAAATGCGTAAAAATTAAATTATATCTTTGTAATGAATTAAGTTTAGGTTTTTGAGGTTTGTTTTTGTATGAAACAAATAAATCAATAATTGAATTTTTAATTCGTTTATTAAATTGTTTCATACTGGATGTGCATTTACATATCACTAAAACAAAATAATATAGCACTTTTATTATTTCTATAGAATAAAAATTACTTTCTTGTTTATAAACAAACATAATATTAAAAATGCAATCGAGAATAGGTCTATAAATTAATATAGATAATATTCTGTTCGCGAAACCTAAAGAAATATTCGATATCGCCTGACGTCGCGCAGACTTTAATAAACTATCTAGAACTCCCCCCCCCTCCCTCTTCTTAGTGTCACATTTTACTTTGGTCTGCTTTATATTTTTTGTTGAATTTTTCCAGATTTCAAAATTGAAAAAATTTAAAAAGTTCATTTTTCGAATTAATATTTTCATCTTTTATTTTCCTTCTTCTTGTTGGAAAATTCCAAATTAAAATTTTACTTTTTAAATAATTTCCAATATAAATGTAAAAATTTTTATTTTACGATGCCTTGCAATTTTGATTTTGAATTTTTAGTCCAGTAAAATTAGATAAAAATAAAACATTAATCGGTAAAGATCTGAATTTTGCTACACCTGTTTATTACGGCTTCCTGTTAAACATACTAAAAGTCCCCGTCGAAATGTGTTGCGCTCGAGCCGCCATCTTGGAAAAACGGTACACTTTTTCAGTTTTTTGTCTATATCTCGGCAATTTGTGCTGATAGAATAAAAAACTTCAGTTAAAAATTGTAGTTTATTAAATTTTCTTAAAAAAGTTAATATACATTTTTTTGTATCTCCAATACTTTAGCTATAGACACTTCAGAGGGGATTTACATTATGCACGATGTTCATGCTTACTATAGTGACGAAACTTTATGCGACGCATATCTTTCTTATAACTCTTGGTACTGGAGAAATAGTCAGTGTTAAAGGTAAAGGATTTACCACCTTGAAAAAATAAACTGCCTGCATTGAAACGACAAAGCTGCAAACACGTCGGATTACAGCTAAAGTATTAGAGATACAAAAAAAATATATAAACTATTTTGAAGGATATTCAATAAACTACAATTTTTACTTAACCTTTTTTTTTGTATCAGCACAAGTTGCCGAGATACAGCCAAAAAACTGAAGTAGTGTACCTTATTTCCAAGATGGCGGCTCGAGCGCAACAGATTTCAACGGGGACTTTTAGTATGTTTAACAGGAAGCCGTAATAAATATGTATACCAAAATTCAGATCTTTACCGATTAATGTTTTTATTTGCCAAAAATTGATCTAAATTGACTGGACTATTTATAAAATTTAGCATTCAGAGTGAACTATAATTTTCCAATCTCCAATTTCCAAATTAATTTATCAATAATTTTAAAAATATATCCAATTTCATCAAAAAAATTGTTAGTTTTATCCAAAATTACATTGAATAACTTCCAAACTTAAAAATAAATTTACTTTCTTAAAATAAAGTACTTGATTTCTCCTCTTCTTCCTAACGCAGAGGAAAACCAGAAACTTATAACTTGAAATGAAAATATTGTTTACAAAATATTAAATTTATAAAATAAATCATAAATGGAAAATTTTGGAATCCGACAATATTGATAGTAAATCCAATATCTAAATTAATCCATAACGTCAGATTATTCCGAGGACAGCTAACAGTCTTCTCAACAAGCGAAATCTGTCCCGGTTTACAATCTTTGAAATTTCGGTATGAACGAAGTAGTTGAACTGTGCAATGGAGCAATATAGGGACCTACCCCTGTAAATTAACTTAAAAGTCAACATAAATCTTCTATATTATAATCAAAAGTTTAAAGTATAAAGTAGGTGGGGAAAACTATAAATTTGATGTCAATGTTCAATTCTATCTGAACTAAAAAATATTATTCCAAGTTTGCAATATTAACAATTTAAAATGATTTAAATATTCTGTTTTGAGAAGGCGATGATCCTACCATATCAGACTACCTATCACGAGATAAAATTTTCTAAGGATAGCCCCGATTAATTTAAACTTTTGAGATTTTATATCGAAATATCTAATTTTTATACAACATTTTTTTTATGATTCGTTAATTTTCTAATGAAATACTGCAAAAGCACTGACTTAATTATTAGAATATTGACAGAAACGAAAGAAATTATTTCAATTTAGAAAGGCAAAAGTTGAACGTAAATTTTTTTAAGTTTTAGAGCATTATTGTTCAAAATATTACCTAATATTAGTAGTTCAATTTATTATAGATAAATTAATTAATTCCAACATTATTGAATTTTACTATCAAATCTATCAAACCTATATATGTATATTGAATCTATTTGATATAATTTATACATCGAAGTATACATATATAGTTATAATATTATATAAGGGTAGCTATATTTAATGATATTGCGTTAATAAGTATATAAATAATTAATAAATTTATGTCATATTATGTAGTACGTGCGTTAATATAATTGCCTGGAATTATTTTTATTATTATGGGTTGCGATATGTTCGTTAAAAAAAATGTGAAAATTCTTTTTAAGCTGCACGAGTTTTCGATTTAAGTATCTCGCACGAGATGGGTGTTAGATATTGAAATTAATACACATTCCTATATTAGTAGATCTGAGCAAATGAAGACGTATTTGATAGCGTCCCAATTTGACCGTCAAATTAATCAAAGTTTAAGCTCTGTAATAATGTGCCGAGCTTGCACGTCGGCATTATTCCTATTTTACAACAAAACTCAATCAGAGCCTAATATATTAGAGCTGTAAATTGGCAATCAATGTTTCCATGCATATGTATGTGTGTGCACAGGTAGGACCCACTCGCCATGTAATAACATCGCTAGATTGCATCGTATATTAAGCAACATCCAATATAGAAACGACAGTTTTAAAATCAAATTTTCTCTATCTATCATGTGTACGGTTTATAATTTCCAACATTAATAACAATGCGCAGAATGTTAATCTGCAATAACCGTTCGCATCCTGGGATTTGCCCGATCACATTTTACAATTTGATGTTAGGTGTATTTGATTTAAGATTTTATGTTTTGTATGTGTATTTATCACATTACAATTTTTATGGTCCAAATCCAACCACAAACATTTTAATTTTATCGAAAATAAAAATTATTTATTAATCTAATAAATTTTATCTAATCGCTCCTTTATAAAAAGTACAATGATGTTATAAAATATATAGTATAATACTTATACGTGATTTAATATTATGAAATATTTCACTAGTATATTTAAATTAAATATAATGAAAGAAAAATACTCATAAATCATATTTTTAATAATTCATACAAAATACAATTTATTTTCTTTGATATAATATTAATTTTATACATCGAAGTAGGTTTTTCTCACAATGGTGTTCAGAACTGAACGAATTTCTTATTAAACAAATATCTGTTATTTTTATCTTTATCGTATTTATTATTAATGGGCTCTTTATCAATGCATAGATGAAGTTGTAAATAATATTAAAAATTTAAGAAAACCCAAGAAAATTATTTATTTACTCAATCGATTGTAAAACTAATTTATTGATACAGATTTTAAGTTAGTTCTTATGATGACGTGCAACGGATTTTAATTTTCCACAGTTAGTGCTTATAATTATTATTAACCCTTTCAGACACATCAGTGTCCTGTAAAGAGGACAAAAGTTTAATACAAAATTTTGGATAGTAGTAGCTATATGGAGAGTACCAATCAAATTGATCTGTTCCGAGGACTATTCAGCTTGGCTCCTGAAAGATTGCATTACTTGTGGGCCCTATTGTTATCCTTTAATATGCTTATTTTGTCTTACGTATAGAAGCTGATAGCACGTGGCTGTTTTTGAGTTTTTTGTGTTTATTTATCTTCTGGAATTTAATACTTTTTAAGTAAATAATATTTTTTCTACTTTGTATAATGTTGTATGCATTCAGTAAAATAATTTTGTGTCATAGAATTTCTCAAATTTTCGATAAATCGTGATCACAATATCTGTCCTGTACAGAGGACAAGGTGTCTCAACGATTTAGTTAGATTATTGGATTTGTTATTTAGATTTAGTATTTTAGATGATCTGATGGCTAATAGGCAAAAAAATTATTTGATAAGCTAGAAGTGATATGTAGAATGTTGGACGATGGCAATATATCCAAAATAGAAGGGTTAGCTGAGGACGAAGATGATTTTATTTGTTTGTTAGACTGAACTACTGATAACGGTATGTATCTGCACATCTACCAATTTTTGCTGATGTAAAAGAAGCAAGCAGGTTCAAATATTTAAATTGTACAGCGAAACCTACAGAAAATGTAAAAAATGTCATGTAAATCTGTGTTTTACACTGTTTTGAACAATTTCATAAGAATTTTAAAACAATTCAAAGATTAATTTTATGATATATTTTCGTACGAATATTTTTAACGAATTTTAGCGATTTGAAGTAAATAATCTTTTTATTTTATATATTTTTATCAATATTTTACCTTGTATTATTTTATAATTTACTTACTTACATGACTTCCTTGAGTCCTACAGAGGACAGTTGGTATCTCAGTACTCGGGAACCTTAGAGTAATCTAACAAACATGAAAAATCTTCAAAAAATCAAACAAATTCACATGCTGAATTTGAAAATTTTCCTACAACCCCTTCATAATTCGTGTCTGAAAGGGTTAAGGAAAACAACTTGACTCTATCTGACTATCCGTGGGTTAGAATTCCTCTCCAGTTGCAATGTATTTACTATTGAATAAGTGCATACATTTTTATTTTTTCTTAGCTAGAAACCAACTGCAAGAGTGTTCAGTGCTGATAGCTCGTTAATATATAAAATACAATGAGGAAACCAACTACTGAAGCGTGTGTTTGTATTATAAAACAGGATTCTCTATACGACACCACATTGTTTGGCAAATGCAATAATGATAATTGATTTGTTTTTAATCCCGTTTTTGTTAACAGCTGTGCAAACGACCATGCGGTTATTTGTAACACTTTACACGGGCTATATATATATATATGTTATGTATTATCACAGCACATTTCCAAAATCATCATTGTTGTCAATTAATACATTTTAATTTAAAATAATAATAATAATCTCAAAGTATAATACTTCACTGGTTGATAAGCTACGCCACCGAGTTAGTTTCAAATCCTATTTAACACTTGAATAACATTGTTAAATGTGTATTAGCAGTACAACTTATAATTAATATCGTGCGAATTTAACTTTAAAATTGACACGCAAACTTACGTAGATACCATTTATATGCCATGTAATGCTAGTTTGTATAAATTTTTTTATATTATGAAACTTTTATGTAGTATACATTACACTCGGTGGTATATTCAAAACTAGGCCGCCCGCTCAGGAAGTCGACAGTCGGTGCAACGATTAACCTAGCCTTAGCTGAACTCGTTTGTCGCATTTTTAAAATTCTTCTTATTATTATTATTATTATATTGCGTTATTTATTTTTATGTTGAATATTAAAAGCGAAAAGCTCCAGGTGTATTATATACTTTGTTTTAATTATTCGTGCGGTTTAAATACTCCACTTGAAAAATAAATTAGCTTCTTGCATAGGTACCTAGCTATTTTATATTTTATTCTTTGCATTAATAAGTGCTCGGCGCATATTCTTGTGGAAGGTATTTTTGCTTATGAGTTTAAAGTGCGTTCAAGTTGGAGGGCTCTTGACTGTGGTGACCCGCGTAGAGAGGCACTGTGTTTACATCAACCATGTATAATATATACGTCTATCTGCGTACTGATACAACATGTATGAATGTAAACCCAGTGAGTGCATTATTTAACAGGGTCTTCTACTAAGTTCAGGACCGGATTAAAGTAATTTATTGCTTGTCGTTAATATTTTTTATATACGCTTTTAACTTTTGCGAAGTAAACAAATTCTCGACACTTTTTATTTTCCTACTATTTTCAATGTTTTGAGCCACAACGAGATTATCGGATTCTATTTTTATTCCAACGATTGCGAAAACTAATTATTCCGACCACAATATTGTTATAACGTTGTTGGTATATCCAAATTTAATTTTTCTGTTCAAACATTTTCCGACTCGTTTCGAACGATAGGAAGAAGAAAAACGGTGTGTGCTGTAAACCACCGATATAATGGTACGGAATATTTTGTGCAGTTTTCACTTTCGCTTTTTCGAGTGCCACCCTGGCAATCAACTTAGAAATTCAATGTGGGAGGCACGTTACATATGCGCATACCTGGCGCTGCACACTTCGCATTAAAGTTTAACGGTTCTGTATTACTGCATTTGACATTAAGATGTATAGTTTTACTCTACCCAGAGATGAATATTTCATCTGTTCTCTAATGTATAATATCTATTCATATGATGCATCAATATTGTTGAATTTTTAATTCCGAGTGTGAATAATTCCATGTCTATTTTGTATTGTACTCCGTATAGTGTTTGGCGAAGGACGTAATCTCCACGTAAATTAAAATAGGGACCAATAAACAATATAAAGTTTTCCCTTTAATTTATCTTAAACTTGCGTTTCGAAGTTCTAATTGGTTATGATAAATCTACTTGTATACAAATTTATCAGCTAGAATAATTGGTGTAAGTTTATAACTTGTAACTTGAAGGTATAATTAAGATAATTCGAAGGGATTTATTGAACCTTTGCTTTTAATACCATTTCTGTTCTTCGTATTTGTTTCTTGGCCAATCCAAACAAACGCATGTGGATATCATCAACAACCCTCGGAATAATCGGAAAATTAATTTTTTTCCGCATTGATGAAAAACGGTATATGGGAAAGTAAAAATCTTCGTATACATTAAAACGTGTTCTTTCTAGGAGTAATTAATTGACCGCATAATTTTGCTAAAAATCGCTCCACCGAAAGTAGCTGGGGCTGCCTTTTGCAATATTAATTAAACTTGGTTATTTTTTACATGGAATAAATTATTGGGATTATTTTGCACAAATATTAAATTGTAAGAGACTATAATAAATTTAAAGATGTAGTTTATGAAACACGAAATGTGAATTATTAAATTTTTCATAATAACAAAATTGCATAATTTTTAATTAATTTTGCTAATATATCAAAAGTTAGCTTGTGCAGAGTAGAAGTCTAAATTAGTTTGTCTGAGTCGCTTTTAAACGAGTCGTTAAGCTTGCAAGTAGATGCTCGTTAATGTTTTAATTGTTTTGTTGAGTTATCCATAGTTTTACTTTTGTACACCTCATACAAAGTAGATTTATAAGCGTAGCGTAGGTCGGAATTTTCGCAATTTAAAATGTCTAAATGGCAAGTGACATTAAAAATTATTAAAATTATACTTTGCTACCATATTTTATATATTGCTTAAGTTTCACGACAAAAACTTATTTAGATATTCGTAGATTCTGCTTAGCGGTATGCAAATTTTTGGAAAAGTTGTAGCATCTCGAAAGTTTCAAGATACAGTTTGGTGTGAAATATGTGCCCTACTCTACGTATATATTCTAATTTAAAATATAGAATACAAATTTATACGTGGTACATCGAAGCAAGTTTGATTCCCAATACGGACGTAAAATGTTAAAATGTGATAAATGTGAAATAAATATTGAACAGAATTTCTTTGACTTTATAACTTTTTCAAACGGTGCAGTTTTTAAAGCTTCTGTTTATCTTATTTCCAACTAAATTTTTTTCCACCCTTAAAACCGTACGCGTTTTTATTATATAGTTGGCTGTAAGTATTTACAAGAAAGTCGGTTTTGTTCAAGTTAAAAATCAATACAAGAGCACTGCTTTGTGAACTAGGTGTAAAAGAGATCGGCACGCGGCGCCGCTTTGTAACTGACCTGCCTCGCGTCTCGACGCTGTAGTGTCGCAAACGTGCCGACGCCTAAGGCTTATTTTATGCTTTGATGTCAGTATTGTACAATGTACTCGCAGCTTGAGGTTTCTGCTTTAACATTTATCACTTCTTAACTTTTTACTGATCGATGTTAAATACGTTATATATTTTGGATTATGTAAATATTTGTAATATTCTTATTATTAGAGAAATGAAAAATTTAAAGTAATAATAATTTTATAGAATAATAATAATGAAATTTATAAAATAACAAGCATTTTTTTGGTATTTTATTAGGACTTGCGAGCGAAGGGGGGTGGATGGATAAAGCGTGTTTAGAACCTTGCCGTATTGATTGCGTTTCTCTGTGCATTATATCTGCAACTATTGATATAAAGGAAAATATGCATCGAAAAATAAAATAAATGTGATGTAAACTCGTGGTTATTATATTTTTTTAAATTTAAAATCTCTTTAATGTATTCTAAGAAGTGGGATTTATATGCACACAATGTTACTGTAATGCAACTCTTTGATTTATATTTCATCTCGAATTAATAATGCATTGTGCATTATACGTACTGTCTATGACACGAGAAGTGCATATTTTTACATTGAAGTTGTCGTTTCATAACATGGATGATACATGTACAATTATTGTTCGACACCCTGATAATGAAGCAATGTTTTTTACATTTTTTTTTTCAGTGATATGTGTGTTCTATTTTTATGGCAATTTATTCTTGTATTGTGTTTTAGATATGCATTTTTACTAGTTTGTATGTATGTATGTATGTATGTATGTATGTATGTATTCGGTATAATACATTTGCGATGCATAAAATAATGTCTCGATATACTATAGTATACAAATAATATATTTTTGTATTTTAAATATCAATACTCACGCTAATTGCGATGATTTATAATGAAATATTTTACAATTTTGTAACTTGTGGTAGTCCCTAATGACAATAAATTTACGAAGGTGGCAACGTTGGTGAAGTTTATAACTGATGTATATGTACGATGTTTATAAATTATTTCAAACATTAAAGCTAACGATCTTTCTTAACATAATTGCAACGGCGCGTTAACTGAACCCATTATCTTTAAGTTGTATTATAAATGTTTGGAAAACAACTTGGAGAAGTCTGATACTTGCTAAATGCGATAAACTAGGAACTTTCAATAACAGGGATTACTTCAGACGGAAAGTTTAATATAACGCAATATTTAATATATTATATAGAGAAATATTCCCGTTCTCCAGAGAAATTAATTTCTCAGTAATCCAAGACGGGCAGTAATTAAGCAAGGGAGTGCGAATCCAGACGGAATCTAAACGATTTATCACAACGTTCATACCCGGCAGTTAGGATGTAGAATACTTGGCTGCAACATTCCTTTAACGATGAGAATTTTTCTTTAATATCGCTGCCATTCATCGATAAATTTAAATTTAAAAAATTACGAATTCTTTCGTAAGGCAAGATTTACTGTCTGTCGGTCTTATAATTTAATAATAATCAACAATTATTGTAATATAATTATTATCTATTATTATTATTATTATTATTATTATTTGTGTAAGCGGAGTTTCATTTGTAAAGTATGAATGCACTAATTTTCAATTCAGTTGTTTATTTATTGCTTTTTGTGATTGTACACACCGAGTGTATTAGTAGTTAAAACAAGACAATAGTGGTACTAAACATTTAATTTTCATGGATAATATTTCATTTTAATATTTATTTTCCATGTTTAACGCCAGCATCTTCGTTCGATACATAATATAAATTATTTAAAAAAATCATATTGCGTTAATAATTCTAAATAATTCTTCTATTCCTACACGTCAATAATAATAATTATTAAACATTATTGTTATTATACTTTCAATGAGTGTGAAATATGAAATTATAAACTATTATTAAATTTTCATAATACATTTAATAGTCCATCGGTCATCTACATTTACCTATAGCATTTTAGCTTGCTTCTGTTTTGTTATCTATCGTCTAGTAATTAAATATTTAAATGAATTAAAAATTATTTACAATTAATTTGATTTAATTTTGAGATTGAAATTTTCATATATGATGGAACTAGCTTTAGCAACTTAATTTGAAATAACTCGATTATTTGACCTGAAATTATATTACCGACACATTTCAATGCAAGTGTGAAATCGGGCGAAAATGAAATCGGCGGCCATCAATTTTCCAGACTATAAATTGGCAGCCGAGCTTCGCAGGATCGTAGGACAAGTTTTTTGCAATCGATATCTGCTAGGTACCTAACTACACTTGCTTTCTGCCGTCTTGTGTTTGTTCATTCTCCATATGCGTGAGCTTAAGATCCTAGATGAGTTATTAAAGGATTGTAAGGGATAAAAGGCTTGTTAACCTTTTCAAACTTGGTGTTTGCTTTCCGGATTTTGCGCTTTTGTCATACTTTATTAATATTTTTCAAATTTTACATTTTTCATTCTCTCGATATTAAAAACTGTAGGTTGACACTATTTTTTCTTAATCATATTTTACTGCATGCATTAGCGAAATTGAATTGAAAATTGATTTAACACTAAGTGGTTGTAACAATTAATTTAAGTGTTATTTATTTAATGAAGGTTACCACTACTGCATTTTACTTATTAATATTTTAACAAATCGCTTTTGTCATAAAAGTTAACATTAATTGTTTTTCCCGAATATTTATTACTCGAAATTTATTAGATGCGTGCGAAATAAAACGTAGAAAATTTATAATTTCACTTTTAATCAAAATTATTACTCGAATTTTCTACCCTGATCGATTTAGTGTGAGTAAATTACACCTAGCAATGTAATTAAAGAAAAACACGATTTTCCATAACTTTTATTAATTTTACTAAAATTTTCATGTTTATACATCGCTATAATATCTATACTATATTCTAAATCGGAAGATATTGGATTCTTGTCGCTTGAATTAATTAAACTTTAATCTTTTTAAATAATTAATAGCACCCGAATCAATCAATCTGTAATGTTTTTTTATTAAACTTTTATGACTACATTACTAAAGTATTAAAAGGAGCAATTACTTACATATAAATAAATCACAATAAAATAATGGCACTCCAAAAATACCATTAAACTATAAAAATGTCGAAATACCATAACATTTTCGATATTTTTATTTATTTTATTTCGATTATTTTTTATAGGTAACTTTTTCTAAATTTCCACTCTCGTTAACTATTTAAAAAAAATTTTATTTTAAATATCCGGATATTTATGGATTAATATCGACGAGGGGTGCGCATGTATACCTAAGTAAATGGAAAACGAAATGACGACATAGAAAAATTAAATTTTCATTGTAATAGTATTTTTATTTTATACTAATAATTTTGTTTTATTTCAGGTGAGTTCCATAACCATTACACATCTTATTGATAATTTCGATTCGGTGGGGGTGAGTTGTAAATTACATTAGATTTAAAAATTAAAAAGCATTACATTTTTATCTTATCTATTACCGTTATTAATAAATTATATCTGAATCGGCTTATCATTTGGCGTCGATCAGTAGCTAATGTAAAAGTTTTAGTAAAAATTTATTTTCTAACACAAAATGTGCGTTGCAAGAACGAGAGAGAGCTTTAATAGTGGAACTGTTGAAATCGAGGTGGCTTGTTAATTGTATTGTCGGCCGCGAGGGTGTTGATGTAACCAAGGAATTAACTACGTTTCAGTTTTGATCCCTTTTCATGCAGCTTCAACTACGATTTGTAATCGAATTTGGATTGTTTTTATTTCACTAAATTTGTGGAGGAATTCTACGTTTTCTGATTTTATATTATCCAGACGAAAATGTTCGATTGGTATAGTATCAATTTTTTAAACTCGAAACTATAATACTCGCAAAGTAAAGTGCATTTCTCGTTTAGTTTCTATAACTGCTCGCTTATGACGTTCCACCATTAAAAACCAATTCACAGATTACATACAAAACCGTTCTATGTATATGGGCAGAAGCAAAATTATACCGAAAAATTTATTGGAAATTTTTTATTTTAAATTCATAAAGTCCTGTCACTTCGGTGTCGCCTGCGTCTAAAATTTAAATACATATTTTTTTAGCTAGAAGTAAACACAAAACTGTACGACGTATTTATTTCATCGATTATAAAATGCTTGTACAATGTGATAATGTAAACAAAATGGCGCTGTTAATTGTACATTCATGAAAGTTTCTAAAGTTCCTTCCGTCCATCTTGAAGTTGTTTATTACTTTTATACTATAAATATTTATGGATTCTTCGTTGACTTTACTTATTTTTATTTGTTATCAAATTTGCTTCATGCACTATGCATTCGTAGTTTATCAGGAATTCATATATTCAATTATTTAAATTGGCGTCCAGAACGTTCGGTAGCTTTGTGTATACATCGTTTGGAGGCTGCAGACGAGAAGAAAAGATGGTAATTGACGTTGAAATATATGTTTTTGAATAAAAAAGCCTACTATTTAGGCTAGTTTGCTATTCTTTTTTTTAAATGTGATATTTAAGAAACACATACCTTTTTAAATAAATTGAAAATTTAATGTTGGGTATTTGGCTATTTTTTGTTCCGCTGATGTGATTTATGTCAGTTGTTTTATGTGAAATATTGTAAAAAAATTAATAACATTTGCATTATTAGTGCCTTCTATATGGTTCGTATAAAACCATAATGGAATAAATAAGATTAATAGTAACTGATATGCCATATCTGCACCAAACATATACCCAGTCATAAGAAATTTTAAATGCAGGCTATATCTCGAGAAAACTTTCAACTTTTTATATACTAAATAATTTTAATTGCATTTCAATTGCTTTGAAAAATGTCAATGATGTTATTATATTATACAAGAAATAAATAAATCTTGGTAATCTGATGAAGTGTACTTACTAGAGAAATTTTTGAAATACTAAATCAAAGTTATTTGTTATACATTAACGACAAGAAAATATATTTAACCAATCAGGATATTTGACAATTTGTGACAATTTGTCACATTTTTCTTATTACAAGAACAGGGGTGAAAGTAGGGTTCATGTTAATTATTGAAATTTTACAAAAAATTTAAAGTGCGTGGTGTCACCTGCATAACCGTATATTTTTATTGCTCTTCCAATAGCAAATAAAAATTAGCATCTTGGAGATAGTATCTTAACAAAAAGGAATATTTTTACCAGATTTGACTTCTGTCAAATGAATGCAACAAATTTTAAAAAATGTTGTAATATTATTTGTTCTTGTTTCTTTATGACAATAAGTGGTACTAGAGAATAATAAACTTAAAAATAAAAAAAAACTACATACAATTTTTCAACCAGTTTTTAACCATTTATTTATTATAGTCAAAAATTCTTTCGAGTTGCGGATTAAATTAAATAAAAATTTGTTGAAAACTTCCAAGTTCTATATTTTTGGTTTTCTTTTAAGCTTTGTATCTTTTTAATGAAATGCTTAATAATTTTCCGTATAGAAAATTTAATGAGCTACAATTCGATAATAGTATACTTTACATTTTCAAAAACCAGTTTATTAATAGAAAACTCGAAAATAAAGAACAACGAAAAGTCCAATACAAAAAACTGAATTTACAAAATTTTCAAATTATCTTTATTTGATAAAAATTTGCTTTCCACTTTAATATCTTTAATAATATTATTATTTATTTTTATTTTGATTTAATTTGTTTTTGATTTTAACTTTATTTAATAAAAATAAATTTTAGTGCAAATTCTATAGTTTATATTTTTTATATTTTCGACTTTCTGTGAAACCAATTTATTTATTTTTCAAAAAAGTTTATTAGGCTCAAGATGTCTGTTACAATTTTTTTTTTGTAAATTGTTTTACTTAAAAGATATAGGCTTTGCAAGAAAAAGAAAAAATAAAAGGTGAATTGTGAAAAACATTTTTTATTTGATTTAGTTTGCACCTTAAAAGCTGTTAATTTTAGATATAAAGGATTAGAATTCATCTCAGATTTGTGACAAAAATGTGACAGGGGGTCCGGGGGGGTTTCAAATGTTGTGATGTTACAAACTCAAATGTTTAAAAATATATTTTTTTGATACATGAATCGGTTGTAGCCACATAAGTACGAATTATTAAGTTTTATAGGATAGAAGTGTAACGTTACTGGGGGGAGAGAGGGTTCAATGAAATGTTCAATGACTAAATGTGACATAGGGGGAGGGAGGGGTCTAAAAATCTTAAAAATCGTGTGACGTAATTTATGGACGGCCTCTTAGACTAAAAAACACCCAAACCGGGAAATCCAAAAAATAAAAGGTTTAATTGCCACAAAATGTTTATTACCCGTTCCTCTATAAGTACTACTAAAAAGTCTCCCGTTCTAGTGCGACGGGTTTGGGTGGGGCGAGCGGGAGAAGGGGTCAAAACCATACGTTTTCACAGTTTTTGTTAAATATCTCGAAAATGATGGAAGATACAGAAAATACCATTCTACACAAAATTAAAGGCCGTGAAATTTTCTACAAAAATGGTTCTATACATTTTTTGGTAAACTCATCGATTAGGAGATATGGAGAGGGACAGTTTTGATAATTTTTTTTAATTTTTAAAATTTTTTAATAATTTTCTAATTAGTGCTGGAAGTGATGGAGAAGAGAAGTGATATTAACCCTGTAAAGCACACCTTTTTTTATTTATTTTCTGTCTAACTAAGTCAACCTTAATTAATTTAATTTAATAATTAATTTTATGTGTTATACACGTATTTAGTATTAGTTATTATAATAATCTTTCATTTCTTACGATATTTAATGGTAATTTTCATTAATGGTATTTTTAATTGCTTTATGCACCACTTTTCTATTTTCTATTTTCTTTCTTTTATTATACATTTGTATGTCCATATGTAATTTTAATTAGATATATTAAAATGCTTTTTACAAATGCCAGTCTGTAACTAACAAAGGTTTTTTTTTTCATATAAATATATTAATCCTGGAAAAAAGTATTCAAGAAAGGCAAAAATTCATTAAAACGTTCCTCCTCCATATCTTCTAATCTGTGGGGTTTACCAAAAACATGTGTAAGACAATTTTTCTAGAAAATTTCACGGCCTTTAATTTTGTATAGAATGGTATTTTCTGTATCTTTCATCATTTTCGAGATATTTGACAAAAGCTGTGGAAATGTATGGTTTTGACTCCTTCCCCCCTCTCCCCTCCCAAACCCGTCGCACTAGAACGGGAGACTTTTTGGTATTTATAGAGCAACTGATAATAAACATTTTGTGACAATCCAACCTCTTATTTTTTGGATTTCGGGGTTCACATCTAATTGTACTGTACTACAAGTGTGAATTTTATTTGTCAAGCCTCGAGTTTTTAGGTCATGTTATTGAAAAGACTGGACTTGACACTGATCCAGTTAAAATGGAAACCATCACACGGCTGGCTAATGTACGGATTCATAGATAAGTTATAAGTACTAAGTAAAATCAATAAGTTTTTTAATTGATGGTGAAACCACTATCTGACTCAACACACAGAGTTACTAGAGAATAACACAGAGTAACACTAAAAAATGGGATTTTTCACTAGGGGCAAGACGATAGAATAATCTTAATAAATTTAATCTGCAATTAAATTCAAGAAAAATCGAGGACGATTACTGTCTGATGCTTAAGTGCATTGGTTACTAGAGCTCGTGCCAAATAGAAATAGAACCGAAAATCATCGTTTTTTAGCAATAACTTTCTTGATTTTAGAGATACAGCAAGAATTGTATTATACAATTTAAAGAACTAATAAAATTCTTTAAGTTCGTACATTACAAGTTTTGTCGTATCAAAAGAAAGTTATTGCTGAAATACGATGATTGTTGAGTTCATTTCTACTTGGCACGAGCTATAAGCAGAGGTTTTTGGTTCGATCCCGAGAGAACCAAAAACTTTATTCTAACCGTCCTCCCTTGGCAGGTAATGGCAAACCACCGAGGTAATCTGCAATTAAATTTGTTGTAAGCAAAAATGGGTGAAAAGTTGCAACTATGTTAGGTACCTACCTGCAACTACTACATGAATAGAATACATTATAATATTAGTACAACCGTGTATATAAATTATCTTGTATGGAATTACATAATAACAATATTGCCTTGAATAATATATCAATAATAATAATAATAATAATAATTTATTATATCAAATATAATAGAAGTAGGACATATTTTTCTATATTATTCAAAATATTGTAAGATGTAAAGATATAGGTACTATTAATATTTTAGTGACAAAACTTATAAAACAGATAGCACAGCTGCTGCTGACAACTTACCAGATAATGTCTCTCTCATTAAACAGAACCGATTGAAAGAGACTTATATTTTTTACATAATAATTGCAGTCTCGAATCTATTAGAATAAAATTACCAATAAAACTAGATACGACACTCGTTGCATTCAATTATTGAAAATTAATTTCAATATTTCTTCGACAACTTCATATCCGTAATGCTCTTCCCGAAAGTTTTATTTCAATAAGCTCGCTCGGGTTGCTTTTGAAATAAGTAAGTACATATGTATTTGAATTTGGAAAAAATTGCAGCAAAATTTGCAGTTTGACATTTTTTGTATTATACATGGAAAGATCCAATTATTAAAATGCAATTGTATTTCAACAGATGAGATTTTGTAAGTACGTACCTACTGCATTTTAATTACTCGAGTGTTAAAATTGTGTTCATCGTAAATTGTATAAATTTGTATATTATTAAAATTCATTAGCCATAAGTCGTAAATGCGGAATAATTTGTCGTTATACTTATACCAACAAAGAGTACTTAATAAATTGCAAAATATGTAAGTGCCGTACGATTGGACCTATAGAGTGAGTTGAACTTGATAATAATAATTATTATTATTTGAAAAACGAGACTACCTTAACTGTATCTTCGCAGTGTATGTATGAGGTTTGCGAATGCAATTTTTCTTTCTTTGGCGCTTTTATCGATAGCAATTAAAAGTATAAGCACAGGTGTTCTGGGAAAAGCACTAATCGTTAAATTGATTTTGCTTCGATATTGATATACAAATTCCTTAGATATGATCTTTAATACTATTAAGGGTTAATATTTATGAGTGATTTAATTTTTAATTTATAAGTGTTCATGTTTTATTGAATGGTGCTTTATTTTCCAGTAAATATTAATTGTTTTAAATTTATTTATTCTCAACGGTTAGAAACGATAGTTATTAAAAAATATTGTAAATCAATTCCTGGTATTGTTTTCTATAATTACTTTATTTTCATTTAATTATTTAATTTCATTGATATTAATTATTAAATAAAATATTATCGGTGTGTGTGTGTTCAACGCGCGTGTGTGTATACATATATACTAGCTAAGAAAAATCGGCCTAACGGCCGATTTTTTTAGCTATCTCTGCGAGGCACGAGGCCTATGGCCTCGTTAAGTTTGGCTTGATTACAGTTTTATGAGGGTGGCCAGCAAGGGGGGGCAACGACTGATGGAAAGAAGTGGTTACCGAGGCGTGGAGTAATGGGGGGAGATTGAAGCCCCTAAACCGCCTCTTTGCGCACGGATGTTTATATTATAAAGGGATTTTCTCTTTTTCATTTTCAATTTCTAGAATGGCCATTCTAGATTCTGGAATGAATCAGCAATGATATTCTTGATGTAAGAACGTCATTCTAAAACAGATTATCGTTTTTTCGGCCTCTTTAAGTTTGGTTCGGTTACAGTTTTATGAGGGTGGCCAGCAAGGGGGGCAACGACTGATGGAAAGAAGGTGATGACACAGGCGTGGAGTAATGGAAAAGTTTCTCGTTAAGTTAGGCACGGTTACGGTTTTGTAGGGGGGCCAGGATGGGGGGGGGCGAAAGAATGGGCGAAGGGGAAAGGGGAAATAAGGTGATGAGAAAGGCGTGGAGTAACGGAAGGCTTTGTTGGGCCCTGTTGTAGTTTTGTAAGGATAGCCGAAGAGGGAGGGTGCAATGGAGGAAAGGGGAGTGAAAAATGGTGATGAAAGAAGCGTGGAGTGTCGAACGATCTGAGTGTTTCCAGTCGGCCTCGTTAAGTTTGGCTCGGTTACAGTATTGTAGAGGTGGCCAGAAAGGGGGGCGAATGAGGGAAAGAAGGTAATGAGAGAGTCGTGGAGTAACGGAAGATTTTGTTTAGCCTTGTTGTAGTCTGGTAGGAGTGGCCGGAGAGGGGGAGTGTAATGGAGAAATGGGAGCGGAGGGGGGAAAGAACGTGATTGGAGTTGCGTGGAGTGTCGGACGATCCGAGTGTATCGATTTGTACTTTATTGCAAGCGTAGGCGTAGTTAAAGATTGATTTTTTGATCTTGTGGGGGGGGGGGGTAGCAATTGATTTAAAGAAAGTGATTAGAGAGGCGTGGAGTAACGGAAGATTTTGTTTAGCCTTGTTGTAGTCTGGTAGGGGTGGCCGGAGAAGGGGAGTGCAATGGAAAAACGGGATGGGGGGGAAGAAGGTGATGAGAGTTGCGTGGAGTGTTAGACGATTCGAGAGTTTCTATTTGTACTTTATTGCAAGCGTAATTAAAGATTGATTTTTAGATCCTGTGAGGGGCGATGGGGCGACTGATGGAAAGAAAGTGATTAGAGAGGAGTGGAGTAAAGGAAGATTTTCTCGTTAAGTTTGGCACGGTTGCAGTTTTATAGGGATGGCCAGGATGGGGGGGGGGCGGAATGGGAAAAGGAGAAAGGGGGAATAAGGTGATGAGAAAGGCGTGTAGTAACGGACGGTTTTGTTTGGCCCTGTTGTGGTTTTGTAGGGGTAGCCGAAGAGGGGGGTGCAATGGAAGAAAGGGAGGGGGGAAGATGGTGCTGAAAGAGGCACGGAGTGTCGAGCGATCCGAGTGCGGCCTCGTTAAGTTTGGTTCGGTTACAGTTTTATGGTGGTGGCCGGGTTTTGGGGCGGCGGCAATTGTAGGAGTGGCCAGAAAGGGGGCCGGAATTAGGGAAAGAAGGTGATAAGAGAGGCGTGGAGTAACGGAAAATTTTGTTTGGCCATGTTGTAGATTTGTAGGGGTTGCCGGAGTGGAGGGGTGGTGCAATGGAAGAAGGCGAGGGGGGAAAGAAGGTGATGAGAGAGTCGTGGAGTAACGGAAAATTTGGTTTGGCTCTATTGTAGTTTTGTAGGGGGGGCCGGAAAGGGGGGCAATGCAGGAAAAAGTGGGGAAAGAAAAATATCGATATAGTACATTTATTTCCCATCTAAATAGGTAAAACGGTAAAGCCGAAACGAAAGTTTGAAAAAAAAATTTTTAAGACCGACAGCCTTGGATGCATTTTGGAAATTTTTTTTTACTATGGATTTTGGATCGATATTGCTTTATAAATTTATTTTTCTTTAGCCAAAAAAATTATTTTTGTAAAGGTGGCCGGGAGTAGGAGTGGTCGGGGTAGAAGCGGCTTCAAGTGGTTATTTTAGATTGTCACAATATCGATATGGTACATTTATAAACTGAAACAAAATTTTTGAGGGCGGCAGCCGTGGATGGATTTTGAAAATTTTTTTTTACTACGGACACGGAAAGATTTTGGATCGATATATTTTAATAAATTTATTTTTTCTTAGCCTAACAAAATCGCTTCAAAGAATTAGTTTGTGGGTAAAAGTTTGCCATCCACTCCTCCGTGATAATATCGGGAAAAATGTTCAAAATTTGCTATTGTATCAAACTCGACGCACGGATTTCTACATTGCGTAGCCAACCACCTATGTTATTGTAAATATATGCACCAAACGTAGTATTCCAACCCCAAAATATTTCTATTATAACTATGTATATGATGTTACTTGTTGAAAATGTAGATTATCCGGATTATCCGGGGAGTGTAATGGAGAAATGGGAGCGGAGGGGGGAAAAAAAGTGATTGGAGTTGCGTGGAGTGTCGGACGATCCGAGTGTATCGATTTGTACTTTATTATAAGCGTAGGCGTAGTTAAAGATTGATTTTTTGATCTTTTGTGGGGGGGGGGGTAGCAATTGATGGAAAGAAAGTGATTAGAGAGGCGTGGAGTAACGGAAGATTTTGTTTGGCACTGTTGTGGTTTTGTAGGGGTAGCCGAAGAGGGGGGTGCAATGGAGGAAAGGGAGGGGGAACATGGTGCTGAAAGAGGCATAGAGTGTCGAGCGATGAGAGTGCGGCCTTGTTAAGTTTGGTTCGGTTACAGTTTTATGGAGGTGGCCGGGGTTTGGGGGCGGCGGCAATTGTAGGAGTGGCCAGAAAGGGAAGCGAATGAGGGACAGAAGGTGATGAGAGAGGCGTCGAGTAACGGAAAATTTCGTTTGGTCATGTTGTAGTTTTGTAGGGGTTGTCGGAGTGGGAGGGTGGTACAATGGAGGAAGGGGAGGGGGGAAAGAAGGTGTGAGAGCGGCGCGGAGTAACAGAAAAGTTTGTTTGGCTCTGCTGTAGTTTTGTAGGGGTGGCCGGAAAGGGGGGTGCAATGCAGGAAGGAGTGGGGAGGAAAAATATCGATATAGTACATTTATTTCCCATTTAAATAGGTAAAGCGGTAAAGCCGAAACGAAATTTTGAAAAAAAAATTATTTGAGAGCGATAGCCTTGGATGCGTTTTGGAAATTTTTTTTTACTATGGATTTTGAATCAATATTGTTTTATAAATTTATTTTTCTTTAGCCAACAAAATTATTTTTGTAAAGGTGGACGGGAGTAGGAGTGGTCGGGGTAGAAGGGGCTTCAAGTGGTTAATTTGGATTGCCACAATATCGATATGGTACATTTATTTCCCATCTAAATCGGTAAAGCGGTAAAACCGAAACAAAATTTTTGAGGGCGGCAGCCGTGGATGGATTTTGAAAATTTTTTTTTACTACGGAAACGGAAAGATTTTGGATCGATATTTTTTAATAAATTTATTTTTTCTTAGCCTAACAAAATCGCTTCAAAGAATTAGTTTGTGGGTAAAAGTTTGCCATCCACTCCTCCGTCATAATATCCGGAAAAATGTTCAAATTTGCTATCGTATCAAACCCGACGCACGGATTTCTAAATTGCGTAGCCAACCACCTATGTTATTGTAAATATATGCACCATACGTAGTATTCCAACCCCAAAATATTTCTATTATATTATAACTATGTAGATGATGTTACTTGATGAAAATGTAGAAATTCAGATTATGTAGATATAATATTACTCTTGGAAAAAATATATTTTTTAGGTTACTTATTTTAATAATTTATTATTTAATAATAAGTAAACTTGAAAGTAATCGTTGATCGTTTTTGTAAAGCATATCACAGGTGCAGTCGAACTCCGAGTCCGACTTCGTGCGCGCTTCGTACATCCGACGGTCAAATTAAGACCAGCCGTGCAAATTCACTAAAAACTAATTTTACATTTACTCGAAAACTATCGAATTTAGGCAAAAATCGAAAGACACCATTTTTGTTGCATTCATCAGTTCCTTTCAGAAAGTTTTTTCCGTTTGGCGATCCGATAATTATTAGCCGCGGCGCGATTAAAAAAAGTTTTAAGCCATTAAATTTTAAAAATATAGCGAAAAAGTGAAAATTTTTAAACTTTTTTTTTAACAAACGGATAGCGTCCGTCGCGACGATTTCAAAACTTTTTTGATAATCAAAATCCGACGCCAAATAAGGGCGATGCGAGCGCCCAAAGATTTCGCTTTAAACACCTCCAGCGGGGGCGGGGGTGGACTTTTTCAACTTTTTCGATTTTTCTGGTCGGTTGTGCACCGAACCCTACCACCTGTGAAAATTTCAGCTTTCCACGACATCCAGAACAGGTCAAACATTTTCACTCGAAATGATGAATCAGTCAGTGAGTGAGTGAGGCCAAGCAGCTTTATATATATAACTAGCTAAGAAAAATCGGCCTAACGGCCGATTTTTTTAGCTATCTCTGCGAGGCACGAGGCCTATGGCCTCGTTAAGTTTGGCTTGATTACAGTTTTATGAGGGTGGCCAGCAAGGGGGGGCAACGACTGATGGAAAGAAGTGGTTACCGAGGCGTGGAGTAATGGGGGGAGATTGAAGCCCCTAAACCGCTTCTTTGCGCACGGATGTTTATATTATAAAGGGATTTTCTCTTTTTCATTTTCAATTTCTAGAATGGCCATTCTAGATTCTGGAATGAATCAGCAATGATATTCTTGATGTAAGAACGTCATTCTAAAACAGATTATCGTTTTTTCGGCCTCTTTAAGTTTGGTTCGGTTACAGTTTTATGAGGGTGGCCAGCAAGGGGGGCAACGACTGATGGAAAGAAGGTGATGACACAGGCGTGGAGTAATGGAAAAGTTTCTCGTTAAGTTAGGCACGGTTACGGTTTTGTAGGGGGGCCAGGATGGGGGGGGGGCGAAAGAATGGGCGAAGGGGAAAGGGGAAATAAGGTGATGAGAAAGGCGTGGAATAACGGAAGGCTTTGTTGGGCCCTGTTGTAGTTTTGTAAGGATAGCCGAAGAGGGAGGGTGCAATGGAGGAAAGGGGAGTGAAAAATGGTGATGAAAGAAGCGTGGAGTGTCGAACGATCTGAGTGTTTCCAGTCGGCCTCGTTAAGTTTGGCTCGGTTACAGTATTGTAGGGGTGGCCAGAAAGGGGGGCGAATGAGGGAAAGAAGGTAATGAGAGAGTCGTGGAGTAACGGAAGATTTTGTTTAGCCTTGTTGTAGTCTGGTAGGGGTGGCCGGAGAGGGGGAGTGTAATGGAGAAATGGGAGCGGAGGGGGGAAAGAACGTGATTGGAGTTGCGTGGAGTGTCGGACGATCCGAGTGTATCGATTTGTACTTTATTGCAAGCGTAGGCGTAGTTAAAGATTGATTTTTTGATCTTGTGGGGGGGGGGTAGCAATTGATTTAAAGAAAGTGATTAGAGAGGCGTGGAGTAACGGAAGATTTTGTTTAGCCTTGTTGTAGTCTGGTAGGGGTGGGCGGTGAGGGGGAGTGTAATGGAGAAATGGGAGCGGAGGGGGGAAAAAAGTGATTGGAGTTGCGTGGAGTGTCGGACGATCCGAGTGTATCGATTTGTACTTTATTGCAAGCGTAGGCGTAGTTAAAGATTGATTTTTTGATCTTGTGGTGGGGGGGGGGAGTAGCAATTGATGGAAATAAAGTGATTAGAGAGGCGTGGAGTAACGGAAGATTTTGTTTAGCCTTGTTGTAGTCTGGTAGGGGCAGCCGGAGAAGGGGAGTGCAATGGAAAAACGGGATGGGGGGGGACGAAGGTGATAAGAGTTGCGTGGAGTTGTAGGGGTGGCCAGAAAGGGGGGCGAATGAGGGAAAGAAGGTGATGAGAGAGGCGTGGAGTAGCGGAAGATATTGTTTGATCCTGTTGTAGTTTCGTAGGAGTGGCCCGAGAGGGGGGGGGTGCAATAGAGGAAGTGGAAGGGGGAAAGAAAGCGTTGGGAGAGGCGTGCAGTAACGGAAGATTTTGTTTACCCTTGTTGTAGTCTGGTAGAGGTGGCCGGAGAGGGGGAATGAAATGGAAAAACGGGTGGGGAGGGGGAAAGAAGGTGATGAGAGTTGCGTGGAGTGTGGGACGATCCGAGAGTTTCGATTTGTACTTTATTGCAAGCGTAGGCGTAGTTAAAGATTGATTTTTTGATCCTGTGAGGGGGGTGGCGACTGATGGTAAGAAAGTAATTAGAGAGGCGTGGAATAACGGAAGATTTTGTTTAGCCTTGTTGTAGTCTGGAAGGGGTGGCCGGAGAGGGGGAGTGTAATGGAGAAACGGGAGGGGAGGGGGGAATAAGGTGATGAAAAACGCGTGGAGTAACGGACGGTTTTGTTTGGCCCTGTTGTGGTTTTGTAGGGGTAGCCAAAGAAAGGGGTGCAGTGGAGGAAAGGGAGGGGGGAAGATTGTGCTGAAAGAGGCATGGAGTGTCGAGCGATCCAAGTGCGGAATCGTTAAGTTTGGTTCGGTTACAGTTTTATGGTGGTGGCCTGGGTTTGGGGGCGGCGGAAATTGTAGGAGTGTAGGAGAGTTGTAGGAGAATTTTGTTTGGTCATGTTGTAGTTTTGTAGGGGTTGCCGGAGTGGGAGGGTGGTACAATGGAGGAAGGGGAGGGGGGAAAGAAGGTGATGAGAGCGGCGCGGAGTAACGGAAAAGTTTGTTTGGCTCTGCTGTAGTTTTGTAGGCGTGGCCGGAAAGGGGGGTGCAATGCAGGAATAAGTGGGGAGGAAAAATATCGATATAGTACATTTATTTCCCATCTAAATAGGTAAAGCGGTAAAGCCGAAACGAAAATATGAAAAAAGAATTTTTTGAAAGCGACAGACAGCCTTGGATGCATTTTGTAAATTTTTTTTTACTATGGATTTTGGATCGATATTGTTTTATAAATTTATTTTTCTTTAGCCTAACAAAATTATTTTTGTCAAGGTGGCCGGGAGTAGGAGTGGTCGGTGTAGATGGGGCTTCAAGTGGTTATTTTGGATTGCCACAATATCGATATGGTACATTTATTTCCCATCTAAATCGGAAAAGCGGTTAAACTGAAACAAAATTTTTGAGGGCGGCAGCCGTGGATGGATTTTGGAAATTTTTTTTTACTATGGAAACGGAAAGATTTTGGTTCGATATTTTTTAATAAATTTATTTTTTCTTAGCCTAACAAAATCGCTTCGAAGAATTAGTTTGTGGGTAAAAGTTTGCCATCCACTCCTACGTCATAATATCGGGAAAAATGTTCAAAATTAGCTATTGTATCAAACTCGACGCACCGATTTCTAAATTGCGTAGCCAACCACCTATGTTATTGTAAATATGCACCACACGTAGTATTCCAACCCCAAAATATTTCTATTATAATTGATGAAAATGTAGATTATTAAATGTAGAAATTCAGATTATAGATCTAATGTTACTCTTGGAAAATATATATTTTTTTGGTTACTTATTTTAAAATTTGTTATTTAATAAAAAGTAAACTTGAAAGTAATCGTTGATCGTTTTTGTAAAGCATATCACAGGTGCAGTCGAACTCCGAGTCCGACTTCGTGCGCGCTTCGTACATCCGACGGTCAAATTAAGACCAGCCGTGCAAATTCACTAAAAACTAATTTTACATTTACTCGAAAACTATCGAATTTAGGCAAAAATCGAAAGACACCTTTTTTGTTGCATTCATCAGTTCCTTTCAGAAAGTTTTTTCCGTTTGGCGATCCGATAATTATTAGCCGCGGCGCGATTAAAAAAAGTTTTAAGCTAGTAAATTTTAAAAATATAGCGAAAAAGTGAAAATTTTTAAACTTTTTTTTTAACAAACGGATAGCGTCCGTCGCGACGATTTCAAAACTTTTTTGATAATCAAAATCCGACGCCAAATAAGGGCGATGCGAGCGCCCAAAGATTTCGCTTTAAACACCTCCAGCGGGGGCGGGGGTGGACTTTTTCAACTTTTTCGATTTTTCTGGGTGGTTGTGCACCAAAACCTACCTACTTTGAAAATTTCAGCTTTCCACGACATCTAGAACAGGTCAAACATTTTCACTCGAAATGATGAATCAATGAGTGAGTGATGTGGCCAAGCAGCTTTATATATATAACTAGCTAAGAAAAATCGGCCTAACGGCCGATTTTTTTAGCTATCTCTGCGAGGCACGAGGCCTATGGCCTCGTTAAGTTTGGCTCGGTTACGGTCTATAGGGGTGGCCAGAAAGGGGGGCGAATGAGGGAAAGAAGGTTATGAGAGAGTCGTGGAGTAACGGAAGATTTTGTTTAGCCTTGTTGTAGTCTGGTAGGGGTGGGCGGTGAGGGGGAGTGTAATGGAGAAATGGGAGCGGAGGGGGGAAAAAAAGTGATTGGAGTTGCGTGGAGTGTCGGACGATCCGAGTGTATCGATTTGTACTTTATTATAAGCGTAGGCGTAGTTAAAGATTGATTTTTTGATCTTTTGTGGGGGGGGGGGGTAGCAATTGATGGAAAGAAAGTGATTAGAGAGGCGTGGAGTAACGGAAGATTTTGTTTGGCACTGTTGTGGTTTTGTAGGGGTAGCCGAAGAGGGGGGTGCAATGGAGGAAAGGGAGGGGGAACATGGTGCTGAAAGAGGCATAGAGTGTCGAGCGATGAGAGTGCGGCCTTGTTAAGTTTGGTTCGGTTACAGTTTTATGGAGGTGGCCGGGGTTTGGGGGCGGCGGCAATTGTATGAGTGGCCAGAAAGGGAAGCGAATGAGGGACAGAAGGTGATGAGAGAGGCGTCGAGTAACGGAAAATTTTGTTTGGTCATGTTGTAGTTTTGTAGGGGTTGTCGGAGTGGGAGGGTGGTACAATGGAGGAAGGGGAGGGGGGAAAGAAGGTGTGAGAGCGGCGCGGAGTAACGGAAAAGTTTGTTTTGCTCTGCTGTAGTTTTGTAGGGGTGGCCGGAAAGGGGGGTGCAATGCAGGAAGGAGTGGGGAGGAAAAATATCGATATAGTACATTTATTTCCCATTTAAATAGGTAAAGCGGTAAAGCCGAAACGAAATTTTGAAAAAAAAATTATTTGAGAGCGATAGCCTTGGATGCATTTTGGAAATTTTTTTTTACTATGGATTTTGAATCAATATTGTTTTATAAATTTATTTTTCTTTAGCCAACAAAATTATTTTTGTAAAGGTGGACGGGAGTAGGAGTGGTCGGGGTAGAAGGGGCTTCAAGTGGTTAATTTGGATTGCCACAATATCGATATGGTACATTTATTTCCCATCTAAATCGGTAAAGCGGTAAAACCGAAACAAAATTTTTTAAGGCGGCAGCCGTGGATGGATTTTGAAAATTTTTTTTTACTACGGAAACGGAAAGATTTTGGATCGATATTTTTTAATAAATTTATTTTTTCTTAGCCTAACAAAATCGCTTCAAAGAATTAGTTTGTGGGTAAAAGTTTGCCATCCACTCCTCCGTCATGATATCCGGAAAAATGTTCAAATTTGCTATCGTATCAAACCCGACGCACGGATTTCTAAATTGCGTAGCCAACCACCTATGTTATTGTAAATATATGCACCATACGTAGTATTCCAACCCCAAAATATTTCTATTATATTATAACTATGTAGATGATGTTACTTAATGAAAATGTAGAAATTCAGATTATGTAGATATAATATTACTCTTGGAAAAAATATATTTTTTAGGTTACTTATTATTTAATAATAAGTAAACCTGAAAGTAATCGTGGATCGTTTTTGTAAAGCATATCACAGGTGCACTCGAACTCCGAGTCCGACTTCGGGCGAGCTTCGTAAATCCGACGCGACGGTCAAATTAAGTGGACTGCATTTTTATGAAAAACTAATTTTACATTTACTCGAAAACTAACGAATTTAGGCAAAAATCGAAAGACACCTTTTTTGTTGCATTCATCAGTTCCTTTCAGAAAGTTTTTTCCGTTTGGCGATCCGATAATTATTAGCCGCGGCGCGATTAAAAAAAGTTTTAAGCTAGTAAATTTTAAAAATATAGCGAAAAAGTGAAAATTTTTAAACTTTTTTTTTAACAAACGGATAGCGTCCGTCGCGACGATTTCAAAACTTTTTTGATAATCAAAATCCGACGCCAAATAAGGGCGATGCGAGCGCCCAAAGATTTCGCTTTAAACACCTCCAGCGGGGGCGGGGGTGGACTTTTTCAACTTTTTCGATTTTTCTGGTCGGTTGTGCACCGAACCCTACCACCTGTGAAAATTTCAGCTTTCCACGACATCCAGAACAGGTCAAACATTTTCACTCGAAATGATGAATCAGTCAGTGAGTGAGTGAGGCCAAGCAGCTTTATATATATAATGTATGTACATTATACCTACTATATTTTAGTTCATAATTGCTTTACTTACAACTTTTAATTAAATTTTTTTTATTAATACCTACCATATTATGTTTGTGTAAATGCGTCATTCAAAGATTTAATCTTGTAATGTTGGTACACATTGGTACTAAATTAAAGGGTTAAAACGATAAGTGAAAGATTAGTCGATATTTTTGCCATAATTAGCACGCATCTATTAGTATTTAATTGAAACCAGGTACGATAGGTAGCATTAATCAACGGCAATAATTTCGATTAAATTTTAATTAGTAGAATAAGGATTTTTATCGATCGAGAATTGGTGATTAATTATGATGGAGTTAGTGCGATATTTGTGGTAAATTGTTAATAAACATTTTTATAAAGCAAGTATTACATTAAATGTCCATATCTAGTAAT
Source organism: Cantharis nigra (assembly GCA_958510845.1). NCBI lineage: Eukaryota > Metazoa > Arthropoda > Insecta > Coleoptera > Cantharidae > Cantharis > Cantharis nigra. Next base: position 64,357,405 of record OY294028.1, read on the forward strand.
TTATTTGCTTAACGAGTGTGTTCTCATAAATAAATAACAAACATGGCGTATTTACATTATATTGAATATATATTGCTTTAATTAAATTAGGGCTATACGCCGTTGCGAATACAATATGATAATTATATAAATACACATTGTGTAGCCATAACTAATTAACGTCAATATTACATGATTAATGTATACTGACCGGGTACTTGTAATCAGATAAATTGCCTCTGCCAATTTCTTAGTTATCTCGTTTGCTCTTCATACCAGTATACGCTTCCATTAAAGGACAGACATAACCCGGTTATTGTAGTTCTCTCAAAATTATATAATTTACAACAAACCATATACGGAACCACTATACAGGAATATTGTGAACTATGATAGCAGGACAATGTCAACATTTCCGGCGTCCTATCTCTTCTATGTATCTTGATAGTCGATCGACACAACCATCTATTTATTCCCTTCATTTGTATAATTTTTACGCCCGAACGCACACCACGGATACGACGTACACATTTAATAACAAAAAAAAAAGATTAGGCGCGAATTCTCCGGAAGCGCGTCGTCGTCCTATTAACTAATTTTTATTACTTTCTTGGGTGGTCCCCCGGCGTTTTCGAAATCTGTTTTACAAACTGACTTTGCTCGATTAGTCAGTAATTAGCAGCTCTTTAAATTTTATGCTTTTTTCCGACTATTTTTTTTTTAACGCCCGGTACTATTTGTAAACGGGTGACATCTATCGCATAATTATTTTCATTCACGAGTGATGTTTTACGGTCGTGATTGCGGAATGTAGTATTATTACACGACTGGTTTGATTAATTGTGTTTGTTTGTGTGATAATTACTTAATTTGTCGAATTTTGTTAATATTCTCGATTGCATTGTTTTTGCAATTTCTCACAAAATGACTAGTTTTGAAGTAAATTGTATTGTGCAAACTTGAGACGGCATAAAGCATCTTCATGTAGTGATAAATTGACCATAAAATAATACTAACTCTGCGAGGAAGCATCATAAGAGAGTGTTGAAGTTTTATATGCATATATAAAAAATTTTATATGGAAAGCTGGCATTGCATTTTCATAAAGGATTTAATAAATGCGGCATTTTTAGTATAATAATGTCTATCTAAATAGTTTAATCTAAAAATCGTTTTCTTCTGTGGGTAATTACTTTTGTTCTTCCCTGTGCTGATTGTATCAAGACATATCCGTATAATTAAATTTAATTATGTATACAAATGTATGTTGGAAAATTTATTTAAAAAATTAAAATAAATACATGAGCTATAATTAAATTGTACTTATGTTTGTGATTTATTACATTTGAATTAGTTTATGTTAGTAATTAAATGCCATAAAGCAAAATTTTCTTTTAAGTCGATGTGTTTCAATATGTATACAATTAATATGAATATTAAAGTTGCTACTGCTATGAATCCTTAGGCTATAAAAATTCAAATTTTCACCGTAATGCTGAAGTGTAATGATGTATACCGGACCTGTCTAGAAATTAATTATGGGTCTTTAAATGTTGGTCTTCTCACTACTTCTCTACTACTTATATAAACGATCGAATGTATTTCTTTTCGCCAATAACTCGGTGCCGAGTTTTATAATCGTATGGTATTAATTGAATTTCAACATCCTTTCACATCGTGTGCTTTAGTATTTCGAACAATACGTAATAAATAAATATATTCTGGGCAATAATATATGTGCATCGGTATTATATTCTGAAATATTAAACATCGCGGACATCTGCCTGAAAATAAACACAGCTATTGTTTTAGATTTCAACATTAGCACTTAAATATGTTATTAAATTGCTTTATAGCTTCCGGTTGTTAATGCTCTCTTACTACACTTATTATTAAACAATACATACAACTTCTTAAGATAAAATTTATGCCTCGGCCACGCCATCGACTTGTGTGTTATGTATAATGTTAGTTGTATTAAGAAGCGTTTAATAACACCCAAGATATACATATAATAAGGTCTTTTAATTATTATATCGTCGAGATCTTTCTTTGTTCTCTTAATGTTTTGTTTAAAAACGATATCGCCCCTTGGACTACATAACGACGAACGCCACGTTACTTTCGGAACGCCACGGTATCTCACTTTTTTCATTTAGAATTAATGGTTATTTTAATTTTGAAAATTGTGGTAACTGCTCGACTGAATCAAATTAGCATGGCACTGGCGTTACGTGATTGAACTAATGAAATTCTCGAGCGTCGTATATATGTCTAGCGAAGGGTTATTGTTACGATTATTGTTATTCGTCTGGGCGTTTACGATTATTGTTATAATACTTAACTATTATTATTGTAAAATAAGAACATAATGGCTATACTAAGTAATAATTGCTTATCTATTGTTGAGTTTTAACTTGGAAATGTATAGATACATTAATATTTTATTAAGATGACTCGTCGAGTCGTGCTTTAGCCACCCAACTCGTGAGTGGCCAGAACGGTGGCACTTTGTCCCAGCGTGCAGTCGTATTTCTATTTTAATTCATGTTCATTTATCAACCGACCATGTAACAAAACAAGTATCTATATAATATACGATAAATATCATCAATTTAAATATATCCACATTTGGATATCTCCGTAATAACTATAGCCTAAAATTACGAACAATAGCGATGGTTGGGGGGGTTAGTTGACGCATCGTCGAAAAATTAAGATTTTCAAGTTAATACATCATACGCGATTTTTTTTTTTAGTAAATAAAAAAGTGAATTAAACATTTAGATCCAAGTCTTTGTTTAAACATGGGGATATTATTGTTCCGATTTCGAGCTGTATAATTTTTATAAAATTATGCGACGCTAAGCTAAAACCTGGTTTTGTTAAATAAGTTCTTTAAAATTAAACTCTTTTGTTTGTATATTTAATGCGAATTTCTGTAAATTTGACTTTAAAAATTACGTGTGCCTTGAACTTCGAAGTGGTAGGCGCCGATATTGTTTTCTGAAAACCATGGCATCTTTTAAAACACTTCTTTGATGTTACCGTCGACGATAAACACGGTTGCAATTACGGCCAAACCTATTCATTGCATGTAATTACAAATTCGAACAAAAATATAAAAAGAACGAATATTTTATTTAAATAAAGTTTAAAGCATTGTTTGAAGTGTGCTTGCACGTAGTTTAAATATAGCGTAGAACATTAAAAATTTTCAAGAGACGTGACTGTTGAATGATAAATTTGATCAATTAAATTTTAATGCTTATCGTTGCTCGACAAATTTTAAAAATTTTATAGATACATAATTTTAACCCTTCGACAATCGGCACGCCTTTTAACAAAATGCAACTTATATGTGTGTATAATATAGGATTTATAGTTCATGCATCTGGTAGTTTTTATGCTTTTACCTAGGTTCATTGAGTGGTTTTTAAGGTAAAATTAAATTTCCCACGCGTTACGAAATATTTTTGCTACTACTTTTTGAAAAAGTTCAACTTTTCGATATTAATTCGTTTGATTAAGGTAAAATGAGGTTTTCCGCACTAGTGCAGAAAAGTCATTTTTTTAACCTAGTCTAGTGTACCGGGTGCTGAATGAGTTAGCCGAACATAGGAAATTAACATGTAAAAACTTACTTATGCAAATTCCTGCTTCCCTAATTATTTTAGAGAAAAAATGAAAGACACAAAAATAATGCAGAAATATAAACTACGAATGATAACAGTATTAGATTTCATTTTACTTTTACTTAAAAAGTCAAAAAATGCTTTTGAAATTGTTAAAAGTTTCATTTATCAGACTGGCCATGCAAGTTTCCATGGTAATTATTTTTGAAAATAGAAATTAAATTCAATTTATTACATGGCCAGTGCGATAAATGAAAATTTTAACAACTTAAATCCAATGGTGTTATCATTCGTAGTTTATATTTCTGCATACTTTTTGTATCTTTCATTTTATCTCTAAAATAATTAGGGAAGCAGGAATCTGCATAAATAAGTTTTTACATGTTAATTTCCTATGTTCGGCTAACTCATTCAGCACCCGGTATAACCGCTTATTGCAAACAAAAATGATTTGCAAATCGATACTCTGTTACACATTTTTTTGATTTTTATTCAAACAAAAGTAGAAAAAATATTGTGTGAAACGCGTATGAAAAACTTATCTTTTATGACCAATTGCACAAATAGGTTCCAAGTTGGCTTTTCAAAATTTTTTTTGAATTTCTAGTAATTCTTTAAAAAAATTAATATAGTCCTAATAGGTCACGAGTTATTACCTTCTAAAATTGACCCTTTTTTTAGTGACAATTATTTTAGTGTCTAGTTTAGTTTTAAATATGTATCTAGATCAATTTTGGATAAAACCACGTTGATATTTCTGGGAGAAAGGTTAGATCTTAAAATTCTTAGTAATTCTAAAAAAAAGATCAATATTTTAACTCTTAAGGTAGTTTTATGTCACAACAAATTTTTCAAAAATTATTTGGTGTACAAATAACATTTTACGTAAAATAAGGAAAAAGGAGTATAAACATTCAGTTTGCTATTTTCAATTAACAAAAAATGAATTGTTAAATAAAAGTTGAAGTAATATTTTGAATATTACCTGCTACGTATATACATTTTTAATATTTTTTGTAGAAATTACCTCCAGATTTGAAATTTTTTTCATTGCCTAATTACTATCAACAATAATAAATCTTTTGGGGGATATTTTCACCAAAAAAATACAGAAATGAATGTGTACGAAACAGTTAAAATCTACAGTACATTAAAACAATAAATTATTAAACAATTAATTTTTTTGGGGTACCTATACGGTATACCCTGCAAATTTATAAATAATAATTAAGAATTCTTCAATATTGCGTAAATAGTCAGTATTGACAAAAAATTTAAAAAAATACCAATTAGAAAATTGTTATTTGCATTTCTTTAAGGCGAATAATTAAAATATTGAAGAATCCTTAATTCAATTTTGTTAACGCAAAATAGCAAATTGTACGTTTTTAATCAACAGCTACATATTTGGTAAAAGAATATAGTATAGTACAGAGCTTAAAACATTATTTTTGTTTTTAAATTTTTAATTTTAACATTCAAGACTTTTTTAGCAATGTTAAAATGAATCTATTTAAAAAAAACTAAACTACAGTAATTGAGTCAATTTTCAGAGGAAATCACTTGTGATCTATTAGGGCTATAGGATAATTTTTTTTACAATTATTACTAGAAATTATGTCTATTTAATTCTTACGCGAAATATTTTTTCGTGAAGTTAACAGGTTCCAAGTTACAGATACAAACTTCAAAAGTAGATATTTTAGTAGCTTTTTTAAGAAAAATCGGAAAACTTGGAAGAGTCATAACTCGAAACCGATCGAAGATAGAAGGTTCATTTTGTTTTAGAACTGTTTGAAATCTTGTAAATTTTTTGAAAAAATTGCTGTTCTTTTATTTTACTAATTATTAAAAAGTCGAAAGGGTCATTTTTCTAAACAGATGCTTAATTTATGGATGGCTGTAATATCGCGCTGATTTTAGTGTAGTCTGTTTTTAAATGCAAATTTGAAAGAGTAAGTATAAAACAGTTTTGTTTAGCCATTTATACGGCTTTAATGCAAAATGCAGCATATTATCGCCACTATAAAACCGATTTAAAACGAAATCTATTGTACGTGCTCGAAGCTAGAACGCTTACAACTTATTGACTTCTTCTTGCTTGAAGTTGTTAAACAAACAGCATAGTCTAAAGTGATTAATAATTTTTTGTCATGCCGATTATTATTTATAAATGCGATTAATAATTTATAATCAAGTCACTAGAGAACATTTAGTATAACTTATTGAAAGCATAGTATCAATGTTCAGTAAATTATTCAAAGTGCATTTAACAAACTATTACAGAAGTGCATCAAAGTGCACTTCGATCAATTTCTGATTGATAGTTTAATGAAATTATTTACCTATAATCAATTTACAACGCAGATAGATATTCGTTCTAAGTTTAGGCGCTTGAACCGCCATACATCAATGGATCGAAAGCAAAGTTCAACGAGATATTTTGTTGATAGAACATTACTTCAGTTGGAATTTCAGCATTCCGGTTCAATTACCCGCTACGTGTGAGTGTGAAACGCGGTGTAAACGCGGCTAAAATGTGGCCACATTAATCTGGCTTCTGAATAGCCGCGATTTATAAGGTATTATATATTACCACAGACCGATGTATTACATCGAATAACCGAAAGCGGAAAAGTTACTTTTACCATCTCTTAGGAAAACTTTTCTTTCCACTTTTAATTTGAAAATATCGTTTTCCTTTTTCATTGCTTTCCAACTAAATACGTGGTAATTATTTGACTCTTCTGAGTCGACTACCTATCCTATACCATAACGTAATTCCCGCTTCGTTTCGTCTAATTTAAACACAGGATTTACGTAGTTATGTATTTCTTTTGAAATCGTACGGCAACCAATCGATCTATGTTCATTTAAATTCTTACTTGGGCTTCCACGCCCGGATATACCTGATTACCGAAGCCGACATTTAATAATAATAATAATAATTTGTAGAATGTTTAATATAGCATCTTATATCAATAACGAGAGAACCGTTCCTATAGGTAAACTAAATTCCAAGTTTCACGTCTTGTTACAACTTTGTTGATTTGGTAGCCAAATGTCCGAATAATATTATTCTCTCTGTTAACTTGGGCAAATTTGCCTTGATTATGATAATGAAAGAAAACACAAGGCAATTGGATATCAAAACACGCCGTATCTTCTTGTTATAATATGTATATTGGTACACTCACTCTTGAAAAACAAGTTTATAACATGTTGTCGTTATATCAATTAGTTTTATACTTCCTAATTTAATAGCATCATTGGCGGTTGCTTGCTAGTGTAATTAACGTATTAAAGAAAGCTTTGAGTAATTCCGCGTGTTTTTCCTGTTACCAGAAGGGATCTTTCGAGAGTCGAGAACGAATTAGTTCTCGTTGATGGACATTCTCGACTTATTATTTTTGTATTGAAATTTATTTATTTTTTTACAACCACAATTACGTATAATAATAATTATAGTTGGCAATGCCGGACGGACGTAAAAGTTTAATTAAAACGCAAGTTTCTATGAAATTTTTAATAAAACAATAATATCTCGAGATTCAATAATCTCACTTGTTTACGTGTTGTTTTTAATATTCTTCCAACATACCTGATACAGAGCCGAATTGGATAATAACAGTTAATGAAACAAGTTTTAATCAAGAAATGTCTATAAACTGAGCAATTGGGAAGTATTTATTAAATGTTCTTGTTTAATTAATTCGTGTTTAATTAAATAAGTAAGTTCTCATTTAGAGACATTACACATTTTATTTTCTGCATTAATTTATAATATAACTGACAATATAACGCACATACCTCATAAAATTTTGAATGGCATAAACAACCCCCAAGTATTTAATGCAGCTTGTGAGCAAATGCCGGATGTTATTCCGAGTTGTACACATCATATTCGGTTCTACCAGCTAAATATTTGTTTCGTTCATTTTGTTCGGTTCTCTTGATCTTAAAGTGTTAAATTTTTTTAAAAATAGAAGCAATAAGTAAAGTTTATTTGCTCGACGAATTAGTTTTAAGTTTAAACTGGTTTGTTTAAAATTTCTATAATAATAATATAAAAGTAAGAAATAATTGTGGAAACCGATTTCATGTGAATTATTGACAAAAAACATATTGTTTTTACCGATAACGTTACCTTTCGGCTATAAATAATTAAAATTTAATAAATTTTGCTTGTTATGTGTAATAAAGTTTTTGGCTTGATTACCTGTTAACAATGCCCAATTTATACGCTTTTATTTTTATTTTTTCGTCGGAAAATTATCATCGTTAATGTAATTAAAAATAAACTTTCACTCACACGATTTTAAATTATCAAAAAGCAAATTTTTAATAATAACATACTACTGGTCGAGGAAATTGACAAATTTTACAAATAATACAATATTGTTCGTTAGTAAAAATCCAATTTAATATACAGATAGATTGTAATATGGCCTCCAATTTTTGATACATAATTTTAAATTGCGAACAAAAATGCATTGTTTCTTGCCAATATTCGAAAGCTCTTGCTTAAAAGCAATAATGCATACGAGTATTCTTCTTTTTATCTTTATTCCTTTAGTATCGATTCTATATATTTTAACAATGATGTTAATTGTACAAATGGTGAATGTGAAGTCCTTCGGCTAACATATTTACATTTTTGACTCGAAGTTTACCTAATAAAATATTGGCGAAACGGCTGACAATAATGTTGAGATTAGGTAGTTTTATAACATTTATTACGAAATATTTACATTATTATATTAATTTTGCTTCGTATTTGATAGTATACGAAGTTTCACTTCAAATAATTGGTTGCTGCTGCTAAATTCAGCAAAAATTATAAATACTTAGTTTAACTCTTTTAATAAAAAAGTTAAAATTTTTTTCAGTTTCTTACCTTGATAAGCACTAAAATTGGAAGCAGCTAATAAGTCTTTCAATTTTTTGGTTTTGAATTAGAATGAACCATTTTCATTTACGTGCGGGTTGAGAAAGCGTTGGAATTAGTGTTTTGATCTCTCGCGTGTTAATGACATTTCGTGACGTACCGCACGTTCCAAGTTTTTGCCATCCCTGTTTTCTTATACCAATACTGAAAATTTGTATTTTATGTTAGGCTTTTTCTCGTGTAAAAATTAAATTAGTAATATTATAATATGTTATTAAATTATTTTATTACGTCAATACATATCGCAAATTAGTATAATTAAATGTCTAACAATAATTAATAATTTGTTTTACAATAATTATTGTTTCACAATCCACTATTAAGATAATTACGAAATATGTTTAATATATTATCATTTATCAATAATACAAGAACGTGTATAATACTTAAAATAAAAAAATATACTAGGTATACATATAATAATAATAATTATTGACTGTGGAAAATTAATATTAAATTTAGTTAAGCAAGTAATTATTCTGGAAAAGTACTTATTAAGACGCACGTAGCAAAGTAGAGTAAGTTTTCCCGGATAAGATTAGTGTTAAAAAGTCGCGGTTCCACCGTTCAGAAGTTTTACTGTTTTACTTCTAGCTTTAAGTTGAAACACTACAAGAAACATTACACAATTATATGTATATTGAATACTTCGTAGACAATTAAATTTTTTATAAATCTATACTACAACATAAATATATGTATTTATCTTGAATACTTTAGGAGTGGGCGACATTTCAAAAAATATATATGACGATATTTCAAACAATTGCCTATTGAATACATATCCCCCAGACCATCAGATTTGTATTGCCAGAGTATAGAAACTTATTTATGCTGAAACGGTGAAACGATCTCATTAGAATAAAAATCAATTGCATCAATACAAATATTAATGTATTATATAAAAATTATTAATATATCTAGACGAATAAAAAAAATTTTGTGACATTTGATTATGTGTTTATTTACCTTATTAAGTTAATCAGTGAAATTGTATCAAAAAAGCTGTCACTTGGATATAAATAAATCTGGTGATCTATGATAAATGGATGCACGGTATAAAAGAACAGATTATCAAATCATGTAACTGACAAGTTGTAATTTAGAGACGCCTAACCTAAGACATTTCGATTGTGGAAAATAAACGGAAGCACCGTGAACGTTTATTAAAATTGGCACTTGATATCTTCTCTACCTACGCGACCTATACATGCAAGGTACTTTTCGGGATCTCGGTACCACTGCGTTCCTGCATTTCTATTTCATATTAACGTAATTACGAGTGTTTTAATTGTATTTTAAAATTTTTTGTTTTTAAGTAGTGGAACAAATTTTCAGAACTTCATATTACCATTAAGTGTTTCAAATTTAACTTTTTTAACACGGACTATTTCGTTCCGTACATTGAATTCCTAACTCTTTACACGCTCTTTACTTTCACGCCTTCTCTTCTGTAGCAAATGCTTGGACTAATTTTGTTTATTTTTCCTTTTTTATATTTCCACTTGTATATCTATAACTATGACCATGCAAGTACAGAAATACTTTCTTGTATACATAATTAAATCGACCACTGTCGTAAAATTTATTACATTCGGGTTTAACTTTTAATTTGAAAAGCATAAAACAAAAAAAAGCTACTATGTTACCAAATCAATAATGGTTTACACAAAGTTCATATTAGTAAAGTTCTGTGGTTTTTACGAATCGTGCGGCTAGACATACAAACCTTTTCGAGGGTCTTTCGTGGCGTGGCAAATAAAATAAAGAATATTTTTCTGTTTTATCTCTTTTATCGCACTTTCGACTTGTTCAGTAATTTTGCTTTCAACGGAAAATCGTGATTATTCTTAAGTATGTCGAGCGGGAGCGGCAAAAAAATTAAATTAAACCGATTCGATTTTTCTTAATTGTGAATTTTTACAAGTTTATTTGCGGTCATCTAAAATCTGCAGGTCGATATGACATTGTTAATTATGTACGCTATCGACCAGCGGCAGAGGTGGAGAAGCTTGCTACTGCGGGCGACTAGAATATAATAGAATTAAGCTTTCGAGTACAGCCAGATTACTAAACTGAAATGATTTTCCGTACCGAAAAGCTTCTGCACGCGTGTGCCGACGTCCTTTTTTAATAGTTTTAAGAAGTAAATCACACTTTGTTACTTTTTACGAAGACGGAATAACTTGAAATATATTTTATTTAATCAAGATGAACTTATCCGAACTTAACCCGACTACTACTTGTAAAATTAATTAATTTTAATAATTATTTTAGTGCCAGGAGTCTATTTATTTTTTTATTTTTCGAATAACATTAACCGTAATTGAAAATAATAATGAAATATTATGCTAAATATGCCAACTAGATATACTATTATATTTTTATTTAATGTACAATTTTCGTTGCAGCAGAAGGCGGCGGCGGAGGTTAGCAATTATTTGAAAAGTCAAGTCGAGCCGGTGGTGTTGTATTATTGTGTTTATGTATTGTTTCCTTTTAATATTTTTAACATACTACTATAAGGTTTAAGGTGGGGGTTAATTTATGATTACGACAAAAAAATCCAATTTTTGCGAGCTGGCCACGACTAGAACCGGATATAATCACACTGGTTGCTGTATCGTAGTTGATCTGCTTTATTTGCCATTATTAAAACAATAAATTCGCGGCAACGTCACATTTTGTATTTTTATTATTTTTGTTTCCGACAACTGATCTGCATTGTAAGCCACGTACCCATTATAAATATCTAAAATAAACTGTTTTAATCTAGAATAAACGCTTGAAATACGCCAGCATTACACCGGCGCACCAAAAATTGCTATCATAAATATTACTTTATTAATTTTATAATATGTTGCTCGAATTTAATTTTAAATTTTCAGAATACATTTTGCGTTTACTGTATCCTATTTAAAACAACCAACGTCGCAGTCGTGCTGTGCCTGAATTTTTGCCGTGGTCGTTGACTATTTACCTATGTAGTATATGTTTAACGCCACCGACCCAGGGTATCATGCGTTATTGGCACTTGACTCCGGAGCTTTTACCCCGAGCTTTTATAATGCAATCCTTATGTTAACATAGTGGTTCGCTTTTAACCCTCTTCATTTGACTCGCTTGTTGAGTTTTCGTACACATACAATTTTATTTTGTTCCACTGCATCATGCAAGTAGTTCATTAGAACCCACCGTATCATTATTATTATTATTATTTAAAAGGACTTGGGACTTTATTTCGACGACGATGAGTCATGGCGAAATCTGAATCACTTCTCGTTCGAAAGAACGAAATTACATTTTATCGATTATTGTTAATCATGCATAATTAACTGTTTTACGATTTTCTTTGAGTTTATATAAATGTATAATATTTACTAGTTGAAAATGCGGTTAATTTTATTGCGGCGGTGCTTAGAGAGTTGAATCATGAGCTTTAATGGATTTAGGTATATATCGAATATTTATAGTATCTGAAGGGACTAGAAATAGCGCCAAATTAAATATAAATTTATAAATGGTTTATTATAATTGAATGCACGTGTGTTCTATTTGAACTTTTAATGAAATTATTACTGCCTCGTTACCGCTTCAGTCTTTGTGATATAATAAGTTAATTACGACGGAAGTTCCTAATTGTAATTTAAATAATGTAGGGTATTTGTAATTAATACTTTGTAAATAAAATGGCAAAATTTGTAGGCCACCACAATATAACGTTATTGTGTGACAAACCTTTGCATATTTTATCGAAATAATTAATATAAATTATATGCTAGGCCATAAATGAGACTCTATAATAATAACTGGCGCTGCCGTAAGAAAATTAAGTGTAATTATGGCTTTGTAATAAAGAGTTTAAAATACTAGTATGAAATTGTAATAATGATGATGAGATTAGTAAAGGTTATTAGAATAATGCGAAAAATAGTATAGATAATCCCAAAATTATTTTCCCTTAATCACCAAAGATTATAAGGGATACGAATTGTATTGAAAAATCATCAATTAAACATAGGAAGTGTTTCGATATTTTGCACCTTTTTTTATTAATTAAATTCTAATCGTCGCTATAAATATATCTATATCTGCTGCAGCAGGGAGAGAATATTACATAATATAAATTGAACGACTAGCAATTTTAATGTGGGGCACCCGAAAAATTATTTTATAATTATTATTATCATCATCATGCACGACCCAAGTTGGCTGGGTATAATGTAAAATATATTCCAGTTAGGTTGGGAAAATTATACCAAAATAGCAAACTGAGCTTCGAACGACACGAACTGAATCTTTCTTATATTCTCTTCGCGTTGCCATAATATTACATTCAAGTGCATGGATGCATCATTTATAGTGGTAATTTGGCTTGTCACATTTAATTACTAAATTAATGTATTTTAAGAAATTATGTTTGTTAGCAAGTCGAAGGAAACATTAAAGCTAATTTTTTATGGGGCAAGTAATCATATTTTAAGAATAAGGGTGCAATAACGTAAACTAGCGTAATGGTAAGCATTAGTTAAAATAATTTTATTAGTTATTTTTGACATTAACAGACACGTAATGAAATTTTTTAAATATAAAAAGTGTTGAAAAGTCGGATTAGGCGAGACGGTTGAGCTATTTATTGTAACACGCACTTTATAGAAGCTTGCGTGAGGACAGAATCATTAGAACCCTAACGTAACACCTTGTCACAATTAGTTGAGCTGTAGCGCTAATATGTTTTGCGATAAGTGATTGCCTACAACTATATCTGATGTCGGCTTATTTTATTTTAATAAGCTTAGATTTATCTTTAGACACACACACACATTTAATCAACTTTAAAATTATGACCTTTTATTACCTTCATGTGTAGCCATATAAATATTTACGCTTTGCTTTTTACTCTAGCTTTCGTCGAAAGAACAAAATACATTTTTGATTTGAATTTATAGAACCTCTTACATTTTACCATTGATTATTAGTTCGGAAAAGATACGCAACCTTATCGTCGTTTTTGTGCCATATAGGTATGTTCGAAAAATATAAACTTTAATTGTTACACAAAATCTCTATACCTACTACGGTTTGCTCATCTTTTCCAAATTTATTGTCAATGGTTTTACGTAATAATTTAATTTATTTAATTTAATTTCATCGTTACGAAGCAAAATGTAAAGAACTGAAGAAATCTTACAACCAATCGGCTTATAGAAACTTATAGCATTTTGTTATTGCAGTTACGTGTATAATAATGGTACATTACGTATCCAGCTGGGTAAGACGGTCCAAAACTAGAAAAGAACTCGGCTTATTTAAATGTGTGTAAAAAGTATTTGACATATCGCGTGAATGACTCTTATTAAGCTGATCTGGTTTCAACCTATCTACATAATAGTTACAATGGTAAAAAGCTAACTGAGATAACTTACCGAACTAGTTCGGTAAATATTATTTACCGACGCCTAAATCACAGCAAAGAAAATTTACCGGTTGGTTGGAGAAAAAAATATATTAGTTCTATTTTCTCCTGGCTTCTTAGTTATTTATAGTCTTCTTATTTGCTGTAAAGAAAATTCTCTTAATCAGTGTTCATAATATAAAAAGGTTTTATTATAACATTTTTTTATTTACGTAACCGCATCGCCAAAATATCTTATATTTTATAATATCTTAAATTATATTAAAAGTTTAAACTCAAGAATTTTCAATTAGTTCATAGTATGTACGCTTTGTGATGCAAAAGGTGAAAGCTTATTATTACTCATACGATAATGCTATAATTACTGATATTCACGCAGGAATAGATTTTCTTATAATCTGCAGTTCGTATTCGGAGGAAACTTACAGAAGTCAAGATGACTCACTAGTGGACCATCACATTTGATGGTGTGAAGTCTGCTTCGAATCAGATTCATCTAAAATGTAGTAGAAAGGGTTCTTACAATTACTATACCTAAAACTAAGTTCATTATAGTGTAGTGCTAACCTAGCTAGAATTACCAAAGAACTTGAGCTTTTGGAATGCAGTAGCGCTAATAGTAATGTCGATATTTATGTATTTCTGTCGTGTATGCTTTTAGCTTTCATACTACAATTTTGGCTCTTGAATTTGACAAATTTAAACTTAACTTTAAAGTACCTATCAATTTTGTAAAAATTTAATATTAAACTTATTTTATAATACAATTATAATCACTACTCAATTTATAGGGGGCGTCCATTAATTACGTGAGGTGTTTTTTGCGATTTTTAGACTCCTCCGCCCCCCTTGGTGAGATGTCGTGAGATTTGGCTCGACCCCCCTCCCATCCCTCCCAATCTCACGTAAGATTTTTTTAAATGCGTATTTTTACTATAAATACGTTAATCTGTAATTAACTTGATTGCATTAGATTTATTAAAAAAAAATATAATTTGCTTAATTATTTTTATTTGGGACTAGTTAAGACAAAAAACTACGTGATATTTGCCGAGACCCCCCTCCCTCTCCCCCACGTGAGATTTGGTGAGATTTTGCTCGATCCCCTCCCCCCTAAACGCCTCACGTAATTAATGGACACCCCCATATCTTTGTTAAAATAAAAATGGAGAGGATACAAATAACAATTTTCCGATTTCATAATTTACTAGATCTTGAATAGCCTGTGAATTCCACCTGGTAAAGAATTTTCTTTTACTTTCAGTTTCATCTTTACTTTCTCAATCTTTTTTTTTTATTAAATTAGATATTCGATAATATTTAATATTGGCCCGAAGCTAAATATAAGCTTCAAGAAAAAATCGCTATAGCAGTCGGATTACTAAATAAATAGAGATTTCTGTTACCTCCGGTGCCTTAAACTTCAACTTAGATTTGCTGCTGGTATATTTCTAACAAAACGTACTCTAGGAATCTGGATATCAATTCTACGGATTATTAAATTTTATAGGGTAGAAGTGTGACGTGACTGGGAGGGGGGGGGTTCTATGAAAATGTGACAAAATCTGACATAGGGGGAGGGAGGGGTCTAAAAACCTTAAAAATCGTGTGACGTAATTTATGGACGACCCCATAGAGGCAGGGAAGCTTTTTCACAAATAGAAACCCAAATTGTAGAAGGTTATGGGTCTAGATTGTTAAGTACTTTTCAATGCAATAAACAGCTTTTCTACACTGAAAAAAATGTTTCAACATATTAATGAAAAATTCATCAATGCAACGATATTTTAATCGATGAATTTTGTTCATCGGTGCAAAAATGATGTATTTTTTATGTACATTTTTTCACTGTACGTCCCCGGGGAAATATAGTTACCTCTGAGTTAACATTATTCTGTTTTATTTCTATTTCGTTTTTAACAAATAGGTCTCCAAACGCAAATAGGTCTCCCTCCACAGGACAGATAGAAGGACTGTTTTTCTATTCAATTATAATAGATTATATCATTCAGATAATCTAAATCAATCAAGTTGAGTTAAGAGAATCTTGACGTTTTTTAAATTGGTTGTAAAAATTCGTTGAACTTCATTTCAGTAGAACTTAACGTAGACTGCTTTTATAAAACTGGTTTCTCAAGACTCAAAATCCGGGAGTTGTATGGAATACCCTTCAGTGTGAAAGAAGTATTTGAAAATCAATTTTATAAGTGCTATGAATCCTAAACTACCACCTCAATCTAGTTCTCAGTTTATTTGTTATCCTATACTCAAACAACCGAAATTTTGCGAGGCAGATTACTTTTACAAGGTGTAGACTTCAAATACTTCAATTTCTTCTAATCGGACTGCGGAGTCAAACAATCCGGAATCAAGGGTCTATTAATTTTTTTTTCAAGGGGAAACGACAACGTCTAATCATACCCGAGGGAAACTGGGCACTTAGGCTAGTTATTTATAATAATGAAGCTCCTGATGTTACGCCTGAGCCCTGAAGCTTTTGCTTCATTAGTTTCAATGTAACATAAGTACATTAATGATTGATGAAAAATGCTTAAAGATGAATTTTATAGACACTTTCAGGATCTCAAGGGAATTAAACAATTATTGTCGCTTATTAAAAATTTGAAATCCTATAACCAATTCAACCTTGCGAGTCTGCAGTTCAACTTCTAAATATTTCTATATTCAACGTAGGGATGCGGAAGGATAGTTGCGATGAAGGAACCCCCCTAAGGATCTAAAATGCTCATGTTAAGACACTTGATATCTGCATGTATATCTTATCAGACTTTAAGCATATTGTTGAATATTTTTATATTATATAATAATAATAATAATTTTACAAAAAGAAAAACAAATATCGGGGTGACTTTTGCGTTATATCGCAATTATTGATCTATAATTTGTTGTACCTAATATTTTATCGCCTTTTTATCTGGAAAACTTTTTTTCGACTGGAAACACGTTTTCGAAAACGTAAGTGTTAGGTACATAATAACTTTAAATGTTAGGTTAAATGATGGATAGGAAGTTGGAGAATTATTCCTGTGCTGCATCCTGCACAATTTTCCACTCAAAGAAACCTTCGAGATATAATAAAGACTGATTTATTGGAAGTAATTTTGAAGTTCCTTATATAGAAAACTATTGAAATTGAAAATTTAATAATAATTAAATTTTGCGATTAATGGTATCGTTATTAAAAATAAATTACTCGACCGGCATAAAAATTATTAACAATATACAATTACTTATATTTAACAAAAAGAGATTAACCATATAATTTACATAATCGTTCTTTATCTCGCCGAATTAAAAAAATAATCCCGTTTTATTATAAATTTATCTTTTAAATTATCGAAAAGTTTAATTTGTATTTTGCGCCACCTATATCGATCGCATTATCATTTAATTACTTAAATTGGTTCAAAATTGTTGAATAAATGCAACAATTAATGTAGGTACTAAATTAGCGTACTATATTTTTTCACCATAGGTGCAAATTTTCACTATACACATTGAGAAGTGACACTCTTGCAGCACTGCAGTTGACACGCGTCGACACCGGTAAAATTCTGTTTGCATCCATACGGGACCTATCAACTCGGTAATTATGTTTCGCCCAGAATTAGTAATTTCTGGGTATCACTTTTAACACTTGACATTTTGTGATCTGTTCTATTTCAAACATGCAATACATAATTAATTATTACCTATCATTTACATTATTCTGTGTCCATTTTGCATATCACACCAAGCATTGGCTACTTCCACTTATGCCTTTATGGCTTATTCTACACGACGACATATCAAATTCTTATAATATATTTTTTGCCAGTAGTACTAACTTGTAATGAGCGTGAAAGTAAAAACGGACAGACACGGTAATTATGCACGTGTGTTAATAAATTTGATGTGGTATGGTGTGTTTCCACTCGTTCAAATGCTCAGACCGCAACGAAAATTAAGGACGAATGAGGCGCACCGCTGCCGTTATTTTAATTGATCGCCTTGCGGTTTCTGTTTTACAAATTGTGCGTTTCCGTCTCATTACACCTTATTTTAACACTTTCTGACCACTCAAATTAGTCTTTGACTTTGTTAATTTTTTCACACGATTTATTTATTAAACGTCTCTTTAGTCTACCTATCGCCAAACGAAATAGGTTTTGTGCGTTTACTGATGAATGGAAACGATTCGTTTTACAAATTGCATTCAAAAAACCTTACATTTTTTCAGCTGGTTTTCATTTTAAAATTCTATATCAGTAGCATAAATAAATTACACCTTTAACTTTTTCATAAACAAAATTAATAATATTTTTATTTCGTTTCCACCTATTGTTTCGTCATTCATCGAAAATTAAAAATATTTTCCCCTCGTGAATTGCCGGTTGAATACTAATAACAAGAATATCATATTCGATAATAAATTTCGCCAATTATATCTTCTACTTAATTACATAATTATTATCTCGCAAGTTTTGTAGCTTCAAATTAATATGCATTGTCAATTTTCGAAAATCAATAGCAAAATGTTTTGCAAACTAAGATTGCTCTTTTTGGCTATTAGTTAGGTAACGAGGTGACACCGCAATCATTCTATTTGCAGTTAATTTAACTTGAAAAGTTCAAGCCTTTGCAATGAGTAGGCTGATTTGTTTTTCAGAAGTGCCTTTCTAATGCTCGATTTCTTCACCTTGAGATATCTATCGGATAAGTATAACTATAAGACTATAAGTATAACAATCAAACTTTAAGGTTGTTTGATTGGTTATACTTTTAGTTATACTTATCCGATAGATATCTCAAAGTTCGAATTGTTTATATTTGATATGAAAAAAAATTTCAAATATTAATTTAGTGGTTTTAAAATATACTAGTAGGTATTATAGAGGTACTGCAGACGTCTATAAGAGGACGGTTACGGTTTGATGAAAGTGCGTCGACTACTAAGCAGAGAACTCTGTTAGGCTTCTATACAACGTATCGGAAGAAGCCTTATGATCTGGCTCCGTGTCTGTCTGTCCACATGATTTAAAAAAAAATCAGAACTCGTTAGCGTTTTCATTATACCTATATATAAAAAAATTTTCCGTTGGTATATACCTATTTAAAAGATTATCGCATTAAAAATTCTATTAAAATAAAGCCCAAATAATTTAATCTATCAAAAAAGTAGATGTATACACTGAGAGAAAGAAATTGCTTAATCAAACGATAAACGATTCAACCAACAAATTTTTTGAATTGCGGGTGGCGAATGCAAGACGTGCATTAAACTAATGCAAATAAAATGTTAACTTTTTTGCGTTATTTTAACATGAGAAGTATTTCCTTGAACGTTCTCGTTGTGTTAATTGAATCAAAATTTACTACACTAAAGCTATCAGTTTCTTTAATAGGACATAGTAAAAGGTTGATTCAACATTCCGCACTTTTCGAACTAACCAAGTAGGTATATTGTATCAACCATTTCTGTGCATTAAATTAAACAATTTATTCTATTGTTTGAATCATTTTAGGTTTTTTATGTTACTTATTGTAGTATATGGGGAATTATGAGTTGGTGGGGCGTTGGTCATGTGCCAGGTGACGCTGAACAAGAAAAATGGTTGTCGTTGTAAAAAATATTATGTGTAATTATTAGAAAAATATAATTACGTTAATATAAAGCGTAGCATTATTTCTCGAGTAAACATTACACAAACTTATGATGGTATTAAATCAAGCACTCTAAATTGAATGCGTATATCCAATGTTGAACCATCACAATAGGTGTATTGACAGTAATGCATTTTATGAATAAATAAATTTAAACAAATAATCCTCAAAGGTATTAACTTTTAAACAATTATTCATAACTGTAGTATCCATTTTTCTAGCAATTTGCAAACGCACATTTCATGAATACATCAAGGTTATTATGCATCAAAGATCAAACAGAAATATATGACAATAAACTTGCGCAGTGGCTCGCATATTTTTCAAGCTTCTATTCAACAATTTTATTGTGTTCAGTTTAGCTGATTAACATTTCGGTTGCATTGAAATGACATACTAAAATGCTACAACAAGACAAAATAATAGTTTCGTTCAAGAATTTCATTGGTTTTCTTTCAATCTAACTATTTTATTAATTCAACGATAATATCGTATAGAAGCTTATTTGAACCTATTATAAACATTAAATCAACTAATATTTATTTAACAAAACTAATGCATTGAAACAACATTTTTGAATTTATTGTAACAACTAAAAATTGTTTCATTCAACTAAATTTCGTTTAATTCAATAAGAAAAGATTCAACATTTCAGATTCGTTCAATTTACCATCTCTTTTCTCTCAGTGTAGAAGTTTAAGAACTGTCGCAAAAGCGAGTTCCACCTTGTTTTTAATTAAGAACTTTATTCTAACCGTCCTCTCTCGGCAGGCAACGGCAAACCACCGAGGTAATCTGCCTTATTTTTTTGTCGATTTAAAATTTCCAAAAAATAAATATAATTTCAATGCCAAAAAAAGAAATTTTTTTTCTGTGAAAATATTAAAAATTCGACTGGAATGTTTGGAGAAATTAATGTTATTGGCACATCTGAAAATAAAAATCAGCCGAATCAATGTAAATAATGCAATTTTCCCATGCTTACCTCGCTTACAGTCTTTGTTTTCTTGCGGTTTATTTGGAAAAAATTGCATTAATTAAAATTTTGTTCATTCTGTAGCTTAACTTTTAATTACGTCTTCCGGTTTAAGGTGTTCTTGAGTGAAACTATTACGTCAATTTCCTCTTTTCGAGCAAAATATAATGAAACCTTGGCGTTAATATGTTGCATTTATGTCTTCATTGTAGTGTATCTTATACAATAATTATAATTACGGTTCGAGTAGTTAGTTTTGGTTTTGGAATAAACTTAAAGTTGTTTTGTACTTTTCTGTAAGTTGTCATGTTGTCTGAAATCGGCTAAGTAAGTTATATCTGGTTTTATTAGATTTCGCTTTGTCCATATGCATTATTCGTTTCCAACAAACCTTTTAAATTTAACTGGCATATAAAGTTGAGTCGAAAGAATTTAATTTTATGATTAAACATTTTAACAAACCAAATTATGCACATAACTAATTTTTTATTTTATTATTTATTTTTTCGTCCTTGGACGATTTCCTAATAAGATTTTTTTAAATTATTCATCGTGATGCTGATGTATATTAAGGTAGGTTGCTTAATCAGCTCTTGTATTATTGAAACATTAACGATTTATATGCACATTTAAATAAAATACGAAGACGAAAGTGAACCTATGTATGTAATTCAAAATAAATAGCTATGACATGTGATTTTAATTCATTTTGTTTTGCATTTGACGTATCTGATTTATTGTTGTATTGTGACATTTGTTGCAAATTTTCATTTGTATTCTATTTTAAACTTAAGTTAACGACGTTCTTTTCATCATGTCTGTTAACGATGCAGAGTTATGAGGCACAGTAGCAACAAGCAGCAGGATCACGGGAAAGTCATAAGGGTCATAATTTACAAAAGCCACCCAGGGTTGTAGCAGGTCATGCAAGATTCAAGAAATGCGCTACTTTTTTTGATTCCATATTATGCCAAGCTATAGCTTGGCTATTGGATAACCTTAACCGGCAATAGCCACAGATCGAACTCGTGTAATTATAGTTTTATTTTAACAAGACAATTCAACAATACGTGCATGCTTCATGATGTCGTGTGCACGTCCGCAAATTATTGTAGAATTTATTTTGCACTGTCGACGGTTGTCATTTAAAATATCCGTGCGAGCTTTTTGGTACGTTGCGCTTCATATGAAAAACATACACAAATTATTCAAGCGATTCACCGAGTAAACTAATAAAGATTGTTATTATTGTCATTTAAATACTCATTAAAATTATGTATGTGCTGCTATATTATTTATTAATTAAGCGCTCTGCTCAAAATAAAAACCCAACTTGTAATTAAAATTGAAGAATCTCAACCACGATGACGATGATAATAATAATAATGGATAAGCTTTGCGACTGGACAATAATTTAATCTATAAACTCGACCTTTTTGGGTAAAACTAAAAGTTTGCAGACACTCTTGGATGTAAAACGGAAAGTTTACTTGTGGCTTTTACTATTTATAGACTTTCAAATTATTGTTTAAATATGCTATGCATCGGTATCGATCGAAATTCTTCCCAAAATTATCATAAGTGACATTATGGTTCTTAAATCAACCTCGAAACCTAAAAGAGAACCTCGTAAAAGAGGGACGGATTATTTATGTCCAGTTTTCAACTTTTAAAACGGCTGGTGGAAAACACAACTCATTACAATAAACAAAATAAAATTGAGCATTTCAAGACATCTCGACGTAAAACATAAACACTGGAAGTCTCTTGAAAAAGAAAGGAAATAATTCCACTAACTAGTTTTCCATATTATTCTAAATTTTCATTCTAAACTTCAGTTTCCTACTTCAGGAAAGTAGGAACTCCCCGACTAGTGTAATTGTTTAAAGTGAAATGAGAACCTAGGATAGAATCAGGGTTAGGTCTAATACTTTTTGTGTTAAACTACTTTTAAACGCTTTTTGTTTGGAAAACTTGATTTTTAACGATTGTTTAAAACATTTTATCTGTTTCTATGGTATAATGGAAAGATAAATGCTTGGGTATCGCCTCGCCTAACATAAATTCGAATTGACATAGTACGAGAGGTAATAAGTTATTTTGAAAAGCATAACTGATTATAGTAGACGCCCCGTTATCCGACGCTTTGCTATCCGGCCATTTTGAGAATTTATTGTTTTATCCGACCGATGCTTTTACGAACCTTATATCTCGCCACGAATTGGAGGTGAATATGTAAACAGACAGATTGATTGATAACCTATATAGTGCAAATAAATTTTTATTGTAATCAAGAATAACATCATTTCAGATTTCAGTTTGCACGTATCCAACCCTTTATACTATACGACCCGTTTAGGGGTCAACAATTTCTTAGAAACAGATAAAATAGTATATTATAACTCTAGCTTAAATTTCTTTAGTAAATAACATGCTATTAGTTCAGACTTTTACTTTTTTTTATATAAAAAAGTGTCTTTTGTTTAATTTAAACAAGAACCATGTTTTTTCCAACCTATAGCATAGAAATATGGAGAAATAAGTTACATTACATAGCTGCAACAGCTACATTAAAACTCAACCAATATTTGATATTATATAAATTATAATTATCAAATTGAGCTACAGGACAAAATAAAACCATATTTAGAACGAGCTTTCGGAAAATGACATTTCCTTTCATTCCAATTCATATGAATTCATATTAAACTTGAAAAAGGAAATGTCATTTTCCGAAAGCTCGTTCTAAATATGGTTTTATTTTGTCCTGTAGCTCAATTTGATAATTATAATTTATATTATTTTCAAGAGCTAATAATTTTTAATTAATAATATTTGATATTATAGGCTCAGGCTTCGAAAAAAAAAAGAAGTCTGAGGAGCTTGAAGCTAAACATGAACTAATCATAATAAAGCTAACTGCTTCTATTACGATTTCTGCGATTGATTTACTTGTGTGCTCAGCGGCCCAACCAATTTTTTCGGAGCCCAAAGCTCTAAACATATTATGGGGCCCCTAAATGAATATGTTATTTAAGTTTTAAAGACACAAAACAATGGCGTAAACCGGGTGTTCTTCGTGGTTTGGAATATCATCCAGTGCACTATTTCTTTTTATTTGCGAATTGCTCAGTACCCAATACTGTAGGGTTTTTCATATCTTCTGGTAAAGGTGGTCGTTTCTGAAACGTAACTAAAATAGTGAAAAATGCATATAGGGAAAATGAATGGCTATCCCGGACGCGTACGAATGGATTAACGAGATTTCTATTAACTGTGTCCTTTTTTTCGTAGATTTACTTACTTTGAAGGTTCTCCGTTTAATTTTTCAATTAAAATATCTTTCGTTATTCCATCCATGCACATCAATGGTAGTGATAACAGATAAGATCCGGATTTACTAAGGACAATAGATTAAAACGCTATAATTTGCTAACACAATAAAAAAAGATAAACGAATAAACGATAAGCATATTCAGAGTATACTACTGATGTGTTATTCTGAAAATAAAATGCCCTGGAGTTGGTTGCAGTTCAATCCAGCCGCTCTGTATGTACGTAGATAATTTTTAAAGCTTGGATGATACAATGTCATTTTAGTTGCATACAAACTTATGTTAATGGTGTAATCAATAATCATGTAATTTTAAAATCTTCGGTTTTAAAATAACGTATAACGATCGTGTGTTGAACAAATTGTACGATTGCATAATTTGAGTTGCAAGTATGCACGATACTGCCTTGCTGCACGCCACTTTCGTAATAAAACTCATACCGAGGGCTACTATTTTGGTTTTTATTTTCCATTTCTCTAGTTATAACGACTAAAAATGCATTAAATTGTTGTTTATTATCGGATAAAATAATTTTATTTAACCTTTCATTACACATCGATGTGATTTATTTTCTTTCAAGAAATATTCCTATTTTTTCAAATTAAGGAAGCAATAAAATTATTTATCCCCGAGTAGAAATAAATCCTTTTTATGATCCATTTCGAAAACGTCGGTACCTACATATTATTATGTCACAACATTTGTCTTACAGCGAACCACCGCGAGTTCTTTTTTTACAGTATTTTAGAAAATTTCGCGAAATCATATTATTGAAAAACTTTCGTGTAATTAATTTTTATTTTGCTTCAATTACCTATACATATATAATGTTTTATCCACTGCCGTTACATAATGACCGTGATTTCACACTTAATTGACTGACATAATGATATTCATTAGCATAGCAGTTAGGTAATTAATGCTTTTTAATATTATTTTTTACATAGAAATGTCGAGAATTTCCAAGAGTATATAATTTTAATTTTTTTTATTTGGATATTTTTTTAAGACGTAGATAAAACTATAATAAATATATAAATTTCTCTAATAAATAAATGTTAATGAATATTATTGTTTTGTACAAATGAGTGTGGAAAGAAAAGTATAACAAAAGTTGATTTTGGTTTTGTGTTTTTTATTATTAAACATGCTAATTCTAAAGTATCGCCGTGGAAATATTGTTAAAAAATAACAGTTTACCATTTTTATATGTTTTAATTAATGCAGGCTTGGTATAAAATTTATTTCTCACACAAGCGTGTTAAAAATTAAAATGTTATCGTAAAATCATCGTGTGTCTGATATAAACGGACAACACATTTTAAATTGAAATACTGGTTACTTTATAAAATTCCGTTTATGATTTAGTATCTTAATTATTTCATGTGTCGTCACGCCATTCTGAACAGGTTACGAAAATTTGCATTTTATATGTCTAAAGTAATATAAGTATTTAGTAGAAGTATTTTATGTTTTGTAGTAGTTGCGTTATCTATCTCTCAAGATCGAGAATAAAAAAAAGGAAGTAAAAAACAATAGTAGTCGTGCATATTTTACCGAACAATGTATATTTAAAAAGTGTGCCGGCCATTAAGAAAAAAATATAAATATATGAACAACCATATAAAGCTCGAAGAGAAATGCGAATGAATTTATAATATAGCACATTTTTCTTGGTTTTCCTTATATTATTAGGAAGCTTTAAAATAAAAAATATATTATACTATATTATAAAAATTATGGATGCGCTCTAAGAATATATACCAAAAAAAACTTTAAGTTTCCATTACGAATTCGGGCTATTTTGTTGTAAAAATATATCTTACCATTTTAAATGCGCTAACGGATATCCCGCAATAAAATATGTATTCCGGAAAAAGGGCGTAAAAATTTTTCACACTTACATATTTTTATTTATTAACAGTTAAGGCGTTTCGGGCGATGTTCTGAATTGATATCAAAATCGAAATATTATTTTCTAATTCTTTTAATAAAAGCTTTTCTCATTAACGGTCTTTAAAAATGCAAGAGCTTTTTGTAAAAGTGCCACGAAATCAGTTCCTTTGCTAGCACTTACCTTGAAAATGTAAGTTATTCTAAATGAGATTTTAAAAAAGTATGCTAATTTTTTGAATATTTTAATTTCGAAAATTACGCTTGTCTAAACTTGATTTTATATTTCACCCTTAACATATTTTTAATGTTTAAATCTTTATGATAGTTTTAAGTTTTCCTTGTTCCTTTTTTCTAACATAAATTTTTCTTTTCCAGGCCAAGTTGTTGGAATCGTCTCACGCTTGGCTCGGCGCCTCCACGTCGTCAATAGCTGGTAAGTGTTGTCTAAATATTTAAAAATTACTATTATACTTTATATGAAAACGTCCAATTTCGTTTCGTCCGAAAATTTCTTTTCTTTTCGATTGTTTACGTTCGACGATAAAACCTTTCGTGGCAAGAGGAAAACTAATTAATTAGGAATGGTAGTTTAGGTACCTAATTACTTGTTACTTGGTCCTATAAATTTTCCCGCTCCTTGTGAAATATTTAGTTAGATGATGAATCAAATGTTAAACTTTAATTATTCTATTAGAGTTGGAAACCAAATCTGTAGTAATACTTATTTATTAAAACACTTGACGTTGTTATTTGATTCTGTGAGGACATGATATAAGTAATTTAATTTTTAATTAAGCGACGCACAGGGAAATTTTTCTTTTTATCTCGTTAAATTGGGTAATTAATTTTAAGCTTAAATTATCAACCAAGCATGTATAAACACACTCAGAATTAAATAATACATTTTGTGTTGGGGAAACTTTTCGTATAGTATATTAGCTTTTCCTCGTTACCGCAAATTCATCCGTTTAATTATTATTAGTAGGTACAAAATTAAATTATTTAAATTTTTCACAACTATTACGTAATTTTTAACGGTTATTAGTTTTTTACCTTTGCATTATTAAAAAGTTAACAAGAACTTTAGGATATTTTACTTCTTTTCCATTGCACCTTGGTCGTTTACTCGCGATTAAAGTATAAGCATTTTTTGTAATTTAAAATATTTCTGGATTATTCCTTGGATACCTATGAATAATTTCTTGGCGGGACTCCAGGCGAAGATATTTAATTATAGGATAGCTCCATCGGGATTCTAACCCTGACTTTTCACTTTGCATCTCGCACTCGATCGCGAGAAGGAGCTTAATCTTTTTTTTTTTACAAATTATAATAATTTAAAAAGTTATAACAAAACAGGATGCTTGGTGTGACATGTTGTTTACATTTAAGTTCTTACAATAAATACAATTGCAATTTATTTGGGATATTGCAGAGGTTTCGTCCCAAGATTTTGGTTATAATAACTGCGAACAAAATAAGCAGTCAGATCTGCAAATAAGCGTGGATTACTTCTCTTCACGTAAATCGCCTAGATGGAATTCTGAAGACCTTCAGAGAGCTATTGAACTAGTGCGCTCTGGCGTACCTATTAAACCTTCAGCAGAGCAATGTAACATCCCTGTAATGACTCTTTGGCGACGAACTAGAGCTTTAGGTGTTATTAGCAGTCGGGCGATGACATATTCGCTAAGACCACAAAGCACTTCTAATAAATTGCACAAAAATTACGAAATGTCGGAAAACTGTTTGCAAGAAGACTATAACGATCATACTTGGCAAAATGATAGTGATGGTAATTGCACCGTGAAAAGTGAAAATTTTGAAAACTGATTTCCTATTTCATTTTCCACGTTTTTCTAATTTAATTTAAATTGCATTAATCATGGAGATATATTATTATACGTACATCAAAAGTAAGTCGTGTTTGTGTGTTTTTGCTTGCCATAATAGCACTGTGCATTTTATTTGTATTTTCTGGCATGTAGGCGTAACTGTTGTGTTTTAAACTAAAAACTTTTTGATAGTTATAATTCCACACTAGTACCAAATGAATAAAACTTGTCGACAAGCGTCTATCTATCCCTAACACTTTTCAAATATTTAGCTCGTTATTTTATGTTGAAGGTTTTAAATCTAAATATTTTAGTTTCACAATTTTTGTTGTTGTTACAACACGAATGACTTGTTTTCCTCGTGGATGACTCGAAATTGAATCTTTTTCTTTTTTCAAAATTCTGTAACTAACGGAAAATTTTACAGCGCTTCGGATTTAAATTTTTAAATACTTAGTTTATTTTGCTCGCTTGTATATCTAAAATTTCAACTTTTCACTTTTATATTAATTATTTTAATCCTGCTTATTTTTCTAAACACAAAATTTTTATGTTTTCTGTGTATAGTTTTTCTTATTTTCTCTGAACTTGATTTTTTAAAATTAAAAAATTTATTCACGCATAGATTCTTTGGTTTTCCACATTTTCCATTCTACAGCAGGTAAGCAATTGTTCTAATAGGGCTTTCGCGAAGACCATTCGCACAGCCTCTTAAGATCCCTATTTTCTTCTGAAATTTTTCATTTTACCACACACATCACCTGATCATTTACAAAAGATTAACGAGCGATTTTGTTTATTACATTCACATAATGCGCCTACGATATCAGACGTCCGTTGCTAACATCCACTCTTCTCAAATAACACTTCACTATTTTCAGTCTTTATGACACGGTTATTTAAATTATTTCCGCCTTTTTAATCAAATGGACAAAATTCAACCAGTTCCCACAAATATTTAAAATTTTATTATTATTTCATAATTAATTATAATCATTGATCACCCCTAGACCCTTCTATGGCACTGTTTTTGGTTCGAGATCCTCAAATACTAGACTAAAGTATTGTTTTAAAACCAATGCTTTTCATAAAATAGAAGTTTGCTTTTTATAATACTACATACACACGCAACTCCCGGCAGTAATTTCCGAGTGTGCTTCTGTTCTATATTCATATTGTTGTTCTTCTGCCAAAACCACAAATGTGAAATTTTGAATTGTGGAGAAATAAAGTTTTCAAGTGAATTTCATTAGGAAAATGACAAATTTTAAGCTATAAAATGCGTTTTCTCTGCTCCTTTTGCAAGACGACTCGAATATGCCCAGATGATAAATTTGCACATTTGTGGCCTATTTTTAATAAAAAATCTGGTACATTTTAGTTTTGACTAAATTTGGATAATCAAAATAATATTACTTATGCAGAAATATTCTTCTTTAAGCATTTTATTGTAGTGTAAAAAATTCAGGTTAATTCCAACACGCAACTTTAAGAGACCTACATATATAGAGCATTGTTCAAGTTACGGATCGTTAGAATTACAGCTCTTTGACTCAAACATAATTTGTTTTATTAAATTTCAATTTTGCATTTTATATTTTAAAGTAAGTACCAATTTCGTGTTTTATAGTAGTTCAAACAGTTACTCATTGTAAAATGTTGATTTATAATTAATTAATAATTTTTGGAATCTTTAGGTTCTGCTAGTTTTTCTTTTCGCAAGAAATTGAAAAATTAACATTGCTTAGCTATTTGTTGTAACGCTTCCTTTAACAATTTTTTTTAAATTAAATTAAATTTTCTTCAAACTAAAACCTGCGAATGAAAAAGCAGGGTAAATGATGCTCAAGAGGGTATCTACAGAAGCAGCCAAAAAGAAAAGTTAGTTGACATATCGGAAAACTGCGTGTAGTACTGGGAAGCGGATTTTAATCCATGCTATACCTTAAGTAGGCATATTATTTGCCAATTTATTGTTCTTGCTCTCAACATAATTAATTTCATATTTAAAATTTTTCCCGTTTGCATAAAAACTGAATTTTTCAAGTAGTAATAAATTTGCGGTTAAAAGTTACAAAGTTGTGCCATCTAACCTTTCGGCTGACATGCGAATGCTGCAATATAGAGGTCTTTATTTTATTGTGTTTTTTTTTGCAAAAATGTATTTAAGTAGTGAAACTGATAGATAAATTAGCGACGCCCGTAGGTAGTTGCAGTTTTAATTGATTAGTTTCGAATTTTGTTGAATTAAACCACTTCAATATTAGCTTTGCCTAACGCTGCACATTTTGTTTTGTTTAATTAGATTACCCCAGCTTACTAAAGCTTAAAACTCCAACTTGGACACAAGAGCAACTAAAAGAAGCCATCGACGCCGTAGTGAAACAGAAAATGCGTTTTACTCAAGCTTCGTCTCGTTATGGAATTCCCAAAGGAACGCTTTATGATAATATTCTCGGAAAATCTAAGCGCATGGCTGTACTCGAGGAAGCAGGTTTGACACACAACGAAGAGGCGGCCGTGTTAGAATTTTGTTGCGATGTTTCCATTTCTCCCTACAACAGACGCACAAAAAAATCTCTTCATTCGATATTAAACTTTGTCGAAAAAATTAGACGCAATCGCGACCCCGAGTTTATGTTCACCGGTCTCTCGGGATTCAGATGGTGGTGGGCATTTTGCAAAAAACACAGTATCGTTTCGCTTTTCTACGATAATGGAACTAGCAATTGATATTATTATTTTTAATTCGTTCCTACTACTAAACCCGTTTAATAAATTAAAATTAATTGACTTTTCGATAAACCTTTCAATATTTGAATTCGAAACAAAAAAATAGGATCGTCGTGAAAAACTAAAATTTGTTATTAATATTTTTTATTTAAATTACTAGAAATGGAAAATTTGTGTTCTATTAAAAAGTAATGATTTCAATTATAAATTTCAGTTTTATTCCATATCAGTAGAGGAAATCTAATTAAAATATATTTTAATTTATTTCATTTTGAAATATTATTTACATTAAAAAAATTAATTTATGGTTTTCTTTTTATATTTATTTTCGTCACGAGTACTAGCTAAATTATTTAAAATTAATTATTATGAAATCGATAAAATTTCACCCTCGCATTTTTCTGGAAACATTTTCGCTGTACTTAGTTGATTATTTATACGGCCGACCGGTTATTTTTCGCTATAGAAGACATATTTTTTTTTAGTTTTATTATCGAAAAAATGCACGTTTAGTTTTTAATTATTATTACGAAACATTCCGGTAGTGAAGTTGCGTTTCAAATGTGCTTCCTCGTTTATATCTTAATATGTATTATTTTTGTTGAACTTTTTTAATTCTTTTTTTTTTCAATGCATCTATCAACGTTATTTTATTATTAATAATATTATGTTTGCGTTGATGTGAGGTATATTTATGCATCTAATTACGTAGCTAATAATGCATGCGTGTTATATGAATGTGTATCTCCGACATGCAATGTTGTGTTGTATTATATGTTTAGTTACATTTATTACTTTTATATTGTATTTCTTTGCTCATTTTTGTTTTGCCGTTCCACGACCGACCAGCGGATAAGTTTTTGATCATAATATTCCTTATTAAATGTAAGAATTAGCTTTGTGCCGTAGGCGAGGCGTAGCTGTTAAGTTGCATGAAAATTTTCAAGATTTTCTTATATTTTAAGGTCGCATCTATTCAAGTTTGATATTCTCGCCAATTTACTGTTCAATTTTATTATACAATTTTTACAATAATTGTTGACTGTTAACAAGATATTACTTTTATATTATTTGGTAGCTAAGAATATATTATACTACTGTTTTGTAACGTTACATCAGGATTTGATATTTAGAATTACGTTCGATTTGTTACTGCTTATACATATAATTAAGCATTACTAACTTGTTAGTAATTACTTCTTAGGGATCTTTAATAAATTTTACAATTTTTAATATTGTAGCTATAATTGTAGCAATAACATTTAAACTTACGAGATTGTTACAAAGTTTAAGTGCAGAAAATTGTTAATGATAAGGCAATCTGAACTAATAATTAGTGAGCTTGTTAATTTAGATATTACTAGGAAGACTAATTAAAAGTTAAGTTATAATTGAATTTGTTTTTTAATTATAAGAAAATCTACTTTTGTAATTTACTATTTTACGAAAAAATAAAGACGTTTGAATTTTTTATTTATCCTTTATTAATACCCAACTTTAATGCTATGTTTTTTGTTTTTGTTTAGTTAGGATTTAACAATTGTCAAATGACAAGAGAACTACTCTAAAATTTGCTTTATATTCTAATAAATGACCCACATTTCATTTTATTGTCCTCTGTCCAGAAAGCATAAATTATTAAGTACAATAGTCAGTTAATAAAATATTTATTATTATTGAATATTTTTAAACTCTCTTACAAACAATGAATAGTTAATTTATAATTACTAATAAATTATAATACAATATAGGTTTTTAAAAAATTGGTTGACAATATTTTGTACCCCCATAAATATTTTATTATTTATTTACGAGATTAACGAAAACTAGTGCTCTATATTTAATCGGGATTTTTATTATGCTATTCTAAATTTGAAGTTTAAATTATTTACATAAATCGACCACATAATTGCAATTGTCTGTATACTACAATGTTTCTGATACTATGTTATGTGTTTTATATCTTACACGTAATGCATAAATATGGAATATATAAATAAATTAATGATACATTTTATAAACGATTCCATTCGTTTTATAATTTACAACAATGATTCCATTATATAATTCTTTTTTTAAATTAATTTAAAAAAAACTGTTACGTGGTAGTAACTGTTACAAGTAAAAGCCGAAAGTCGCAAATTATATGTATTAAGTATTTCGTACAGGAAATGCATAATTTACAAATTGTCAGGCTTCTTTCTTCAAGGCATTAGACAAAATAAAAATAATAATTTACCAACAAATTATTCCTAAATATTATTATTTTTCCTAAACAATATTGCAATCATTAGTGTTTTCTTTTTCTAAAATATTCCTCTCGATTGATTTTTTTATTGCCAGCCATCTTCACCACTACTCGAACATATTATTGGAAAATTAAAACGATGCTAATCGTTTTGAACTTTCTCTTATTGCTATTTCGATCAATTTCAAATCGAACATTTAAAATTCAAATTTGTGTGATTTTTCCAAGTATATATTATGAGAATAGGTAAAAGTATCCATTAAAATATTGTGGACTTTCTATTGTTTTAACTAATTATATGTTACTTTTATGTTACAGATTTATTCAACATTTGGTAAAAAATTGTTTATTTTTTATTTTTTAATAGTAATTATTTAAAAATTTATAAAGGTCGTTTTAATTTTATTTAAATAATTCAATACAATGTGTTCGATATTATAAAAAAATTTATCGAGTCGTTGATAATATCAAGTTAATTATATTTAAATACTTGAAACAATTATAGAGACCTTTATAAATTACTTTCTACGTATAATTATTAGCGTTTAATATACTTTTGAAGTGTAATTTTCAATGCTGATTAATTATTTATATAATAAACATAATTCTAAAATATTTTTCGTTTTCTAGATAGTTACCAGTATCAACTGCAGTCCATGTGGCAGAAATGTTGGAGTACGAACCAAAGCCTTGTACACAATTTAAGATTTAGAGAAAGAGGACCTTTAAAATCGTGGCGACCAGAAACTATGGCAGAAGCAATTTTTTCCGTTTTAAAAGAGGGTTTATCATTATCTCAAGCGGCAAGAAAGTACGATATTCCTTATCCAACCTTCGTTCTTTACGCAAATCGAGTACACAATATGTTAGGACCTTCTGCCGATGGTGGTTCGGGTAAGTTTTATTCTTTATCAAACAAATATATTTGTTAGTAGCTTTACAAACTTTGAAAACTTGTTTAAAACATTACACAGCTTATACTTATACATACTCGTAGACATTGAGAAATTTATTACTTTTGTTTTGGCAGAATATTTTGCGATAGATAGAATCGGACCTTTATTTGTCCATATAATATATTATGCAGAAGTGGACGAAAATTTTACAAAATCCGATTTTTTGAAAAAATTAAAAATTTTTGAAGTCTTTTTAGTAACTTACCAATAATGATGCGTTTACTCAAGTTTTATCGAAAAATCAAAACATGTTCATTGTAGCTAGAGCTAGCCTATACTTGCCGAACTATTCTCATCTCATGCTATTCCAAAAAATTAATTTTTGGAATTTTAAAATTCTTGTACCGATCTACGAAACTTCGATCTTCGAATTCGTGAAAGTAAACATCTGATCTACAGGGTGACCGGTCGACCGTCTGAACATAGGAAATTGATTTTTCTTTAATTGCTGCTTCCCATCACAACGGATAAGA
Source organism: Cantharis nigra (assembly GCA_958510845.1). Lineage (NCBI taxonomy): Eukaryota > Metazoa > Arthropoda > Insecta > Coleoptera > Cantharidae > Cantharis > Cantharis nigra. The sequence goes on from OY294028.1 coordinate 64,391,499, forward strand.
ATGAAAATGGTATCAATTTAAAGAGATTTTTATTCCGCTTCTAAAGATACCTAACACTTGATATTTTGTTTTTTAATTACTGGTAAAAACTCACTAATAAAATGCAAAACAGAGATTTTAAAAATAATTTTATTTGCCTTGATTGAATTTTATTGCAATTGTTTTTGTAATACAACTACCACTGTAATATAATTTTACCATAAAAACTTTTTCTTCAACAGAATAAGTGTAAGTGTAATAAGAGTAATAAGTAACTTGTTTTTCAAACAAAAATAATTGCAATAAATTCAATCAATGCAACTAAAATTATTTTTTAAATCTCTTTTTTGCATTTTATTAGTGAGTTTTTACCAGTAATTGAAAAACAAAATATCAAGTGTTAGGTATCTTTAGAAGCGGAATAAAAATCTCTTTAAATTGATACCATTTTCATTCTTATCCGTTGTGATGGGAAGCAGCAATTAAAGAAAAATCAATTTTTTACATTAATTGCCTATATTCAGATGGTCGACCGGTCATCCGGTATATATCTTTTGGGTGATCATACTCCGCTTTTTTGCCATCAACTATTCCAGTATGGTAACAACTTTGATCGTGGCTCATGTTCATATTCGACACGGGGCCGGGGGTTTCAAAGTTAAAATATTACGTAATTTACTAAAACCGTTTGAGAAATAAATTAAAAAAATTAAATTACATTTATGACGGCTATTGTCAAACTGATTTTGAAGCCGGAAACCCAAATTTGCTAAGTTCCTTTGAAACCACCTTTGTTTTTAACACCCGTAACACCCCATTGTTACGCCACTGAACTAGTCCTTATAAATTCAAAAGTTTATTATATATTTCGGAATCCTTCCGAGTCAGTTTCAAACTAATTAAGTTTTCCTGTAGAATTTAATAAGTTTAAAATTCGAAGAATTACACAGGGCAACAGTGATTCTGCGGTTTGGGGTTTGAGTCAATTTTGGGTAATTATGGTCTCCTGAATTCAAAAAAATTCAGATTTGTCGAATTGACTCCAGTTTTTGAGATAAAGCCAACCTTTTTATATTGAAAATAAAATGAAAATTTCTTTTTGAGATGTCCGCGGAGATTCGCTTTCAATGGCTTATTTCTTCATAAAAATTAATAAAAATTTCACAGTATATTCTTCAAATGTCACTTTATTATGTAGTAATTATAGCAATAAATATATATGTATATATTTCGTCAGAAAAATTATCGAAATATGCTGATTTTGCTTAAAATTAACTTTACCTTCCCCCCTTAACATGAAAATTAGAGTCAATTTGAACAAAATAACTATGTGCCGAGTACATTATTACGTTAGTGTATCCAAATTCACTGCAAAACCCAAGACCGCAGAAAAAGGTTTTTGTTTTGTTGCTCTGTGTTATCGGTAACAAGAACCTACTATGTTCAATGTTATTAAACAAATGTGTTTTACTTGAAGCTGGACTTTTCAAAAATCATAATTTGGGCTACAATTATGTCATGTTTGTTTAGGAATAATTGTGATTTTTCAAATTGAAAATGTAAACTGTGGATGGCATAATTTACGAAAATCATTAGCATTTCCTTGGCCATATAATATTTAAAAAAATTTTACGCAACAAATTATTAACGAATTAGATATGGTATTTAAGTTTCATCTAGAGGCGGATCTATATTCAAACTCGATCACAACATTCCAAATCGAGTTAACGAATTATAAGAAGATCTAGGGGGAGGAGGTCTAGCTTTCGGTAGTACCAGAAAATCGATTTTCAAATTTTTCTATGAGGCCCCAATTTCTGTTTGTGTTTCTAATTTTTTCCAACAAGTTTAATTGGGAAGTCAGGAAGTCAGTTTCAGAGACCGGAAGTTAAAGTGCATTTTATGTGATTGATTTTATTAAATAGGAACCTTTCGTTTTTTTTGAGAGAGATTATATTGTGTTATTTTTCTTTCTCAATTTAACGACATGTACTCCACGCCGCCGGCGCCGTAGCTAATAGGTCTACGATGCGTGGGAGTGGGGTTTTCCCATAATATCATAATATTAATTAAATTGATATAATATTTTTTAAAATCATTAGTATATTATTGCTAACTCGAAATGATATTTTTTATTTAATTTTACATTTCCAGTGCACTGGAAATGCACAGTGGTCGCACCAACTTCAAGCCACCGCGCCGCGGCGCTGTAAAAATATTTTCATCTGTATCAAACACATTTATAGAATTAAATTGGTTTTAAAAGTTAAGCATAGACATACTTCTGCTTTTGTTTTATTTGTTATGTTTCTTGCATCTAAATTACTATGACGTCATATACTAGATAAAAATTAATTAATGACTTACGAATGAGTTTTACAAAAATAAAAAAATGTCAAGTGGCAAAGGGATATTTCGCTAACTTCTGCAGACGTTATGAAAAGCTACCTTTAATGGTTAGTTTCGAAATAACCCAATTTTATGCACTTTGCCAAGTATACCCGAGGTGCTGTTCTTGAAACCTTCGATCAACGATAATGCGAGCTTGTGCGTTCGTGACTGCGTTATGATTACTGTAATAATTGTATGAGTATTTTTGTGAGTGCGATAAAGACAAAGATAATTTAGTGACATGCTGCACGTTCCACTTTACTCATATGTTATTTCAACGACTGTTAGCATATCTTCTTTGTGTTAATATTTATTAATTTTACAACCAGTGACTTAAACCACACGTTGTGTAATTATTGATTCAGACATTATTAAGAGCGCGATTTTAAGGCATGTTTGAAAACGTCAGTTACAGCGCAAAATTGGCTGAAGATATTAGCCCGTTTTTTTTGTATTATGGAGAGAGAATAATTTTTCGAATGACATGATGTAATTTTTAATATGATACCATAAAAATATAATTTTTTGTTGCATTAATAAGCTTTTAACAACAAAACCATACTATTATAATTAGAATTTCAAATAATAATATATAAAAATAAGTGGTTGTTATTAAAAAAAATCTCCAAATATCAGATTTAGTTACGCCTGTGACTGGGAAATCCTGGTTAAATCCAAATCAAATCCATTAAATACACTGCTGTAGTTTAAAGCCCAAGATAAATTTGTGGACTCTGGAGAAGGTAACGGGAATCTACTCCGTTAATTAAATTGACTACTGCATAATGCAGCAGTTGAAGAAGTCAGCACGAATCTACCTTTGTTACATAAGTAATTGGTCTTTACATGTACAATTACAATTCGCCTAATCACTTACTAAGTACTTTCCGAACTCCTTTTGAAAATTCAAAAAAAATTGAGTCCCCCATTTTTTTACTTTTTGATTCCCTTTTTTATATTAATAATTTTTAAATTATTTTATCACTTTTGACATGTCAGTCGCTTAGATGCAAAAGCCGACATGTCGAAACTTTTTTAGATAGGAGATTAATTCTATTCTAGTAATTAATTCTTAAAGGCTTCTGACTACCCCAGATTTTATCAATTGATTTTTATATTTTGATGTATGGGTAGGAAACTATGCTAAAAAAAATCATTGCTTAATTCGGTTAGATAAAGATTTTGTGAGGTTTTCTGCATTATCTAGTTTTATATTTCACTGGACTTGTCGGGTTTTGCATTTAAGCGACTGATGTAAGAATGTTAAATTAAATAATTAACAAATGAGCATATTACAGTATTTCTATCATTGTCCTACTCATGGGCAAAACGAAAAATTATAAAATATTTTCACTCGGCCATGAAGTACAAACAAATACGTTTCACGAGCGAAGGTTTCAATAATAAATAGTAGCTCTCGTTTTTTTGATTTTTGATTTTTTGATTTTTTTTGAACCAATTCATATTTTCATGGGTATAATAATGCTGATTAATTAATTGATCCATGGGAGTCATTGTAATGATAGGAATGTGATGTGCTTGTTACACTTTGGTATCAAAATTAGCTCATCTGAATGAGCTTTATGTTCAATGACAATATTATAAATAATTCCGTATTGACTGGCTTTCGTGAAGGTTGCACTTGTTTATCGGGAGTCATTTATATTATATTAAGAAATAATTAACTATCAATAAATTTCAGGGCCGTATTTTAAGATCTCTAGACCCCTAGGCTGAATCTGTGGTGCGGGCCTTACCGGTATTCTTTTTTAAGAATTAATTGTTATTTTAAGTAAACATCTTAGGTAAATTTTAGATAAAAAAATTGTAACAAACAAGTACATTTTTAGGTTATATCAGTGCACTTCTTTTTATTTTAGTCTATTCAAAATTGAAATTTTCAAACAGCGCTTTTTGTAGTGCGGGTCCATAGGCGGCAACTTGGGTAGCCTGCGCACAAATACGGCACTGACAAATGTAATTATGGTGAATAATAATTTTAGATAGAAATCTTGGGATTATTAGAAACGCAAATTTTAAGTTAACTGTTTCTTTATTACCTCCCCATAGTTTATTTATTTACGCAAAACATTTTCCATCCTACTATTAGGTGAGTGTGAAATCAAAATTATTATGTTTTCATTTGTATTTACTTATATGTTTCTATATTAAAGTTTTTGAAGATGGCTTCAGTTAATGAGCCGAAACGTTGACAGATAGTTAAAGAGTTTTTATTTTGCGTTCCTAATCCCAAGATTTCTATCTAATATAATAACATTGGACAACATTTAATATTATTGAATAATAATTGTTACAAATGCTGATTAACAGATCACCACACTAAATCTAAAGAGGTACGGTTATTGGGCCACTCGGTTTTGAAAATCTAGTTATATCATTTTACCATATAATTAACCAATTAAGTATGAAGTTCAATAGAACCTTGAATATGCGAACTCATCCGAATAATTTAACTTAAAAGAAAAAAATTTCAAATATATATCTGGTTGTGGTATTTAGTATGTATTTGTAAAATATGTTATTTAACAGAACTGCACAAAACGTTAAAATATTAGAATTTTAACAGTAAAGTGAATAAATACAATACGTGGAAAGTCATTATTTAAAAAACAAAAAAAAAAGACATTAATAACTACTGAACAGGTTAACATTCAAAATATTAAAAAGAAAATAATATTATTAATTAAAGAAAATTATAATAAATTAAATAAAAAATAAATAAAAGTTAATGATGCGATATAATGCCCTATTTCACGTTTATTTTCGATAATTCTACTCATGTAAAGTACAACCCAAATAAATTTGCCGGTGCGTCATTGTTTAAAATGGTATGAATCAAGCTGGAAATCACTAGTCAAATAAGTGCTTTTTAAAGTGCATTTTTATTTTAATATATCGTAGTTTCTCTTTTCGCCACAATTTGAAACAATGTAAATGGCACTGTCAAAGTGTTGCAGGTTATAAACAACAATAAAAACCTAACCTAACTACATAAATATAGCACTACGTGATTCAAAAATATATATTAAAAAATTTATAAGTTCAGACATACTAATTTTTCGTTGTTATGTTTTTATAATGTACAATATTAGTAACGTACGTCTTTTATTGGTTTCGGTTAGCTAGACATACAAATATTTTTGCACTCATTTAAATGAAGATGAACGACGTCCAAAATTATATTCAGTATGTCATTTCTTAATCAGAATTTTGTGACGTAGCGGCACAGATATTTGAATCGTAGTTTATAAAGCAATGCATAAGAAACGTCAAACGTCAAAGTTTGCTAGCGGATAAAAATTGTACTTAGGAAGGAGCAGAAATGCAAGTGGATAAACTTAACGGATATTTTTTGTTTACCTTTTTTGAAATGACAACCAAAGTGAATTTTAAGTTTAAATAGTTTTATGCGTATTTATGCATCATTCGCAGAATTATCTTATCAAATACAACACTAGCTTTATTTCTATCCTGATAATTTTTAATTTCTGAACACTCATACGTGCTTTTAAAATTTGGCTTGAGAAAACTGTTGGTTAGACATAATCACTCTAGCAATCTCGCTAACGCTCGATCACTTTTGTGATTTTAGTCAACCAAGTTTTCTCTCGCTAAATTGCTAATCACGTATTCGTTGAAATTAAAAATTATCCGGATAAATCAAAGCTCTTGTGGTATTGCTTGCGATAATTTTCTTAAATAATAGTATTTTTAGTCTTAGCCTGTCAAGTAGTTATTAATGTCTTTTTTGGTTTTCTTAAATAATGATTTCACTTTACTGTTAAAATTCTATTATTTTAAGAATTTTAACATTTATTTTTACCATCTAAATCTTAGATGGTACCATCTAAGATGGTAAAAATACGTAACAAGGAGTGTATAGTGGAATCAATGGAGCCATGTGTGTTCGTCGAATAAGAAATGCTCTTAAATCTGAAATCTCCAGACTGAATAAACTATACCAGTTAAACAAAAGAAAAGAATTGGTAGAAAACATATTAAAAGACAGAAACAGACCATTTAAATGATTCTGAAATAAAATTAAAAAAAATAAAATAAAAACTGTTTTAGTCGTCCTGCCTCGGCAGGCAATGGCAAACCACCGAGGTAATTTGTCATTATAATCCTTCAAAAAATGAAGTAATCAGCTACGAATGAATTTTATAACTTTTAACAACGAATCAGGTATACCACAATACATAAATGGTATTAAATGTGTCGTGATATACCAGATTTGCTGATATAAATTTGTGAAAACGTACAATGGAAGTTGTTTTCTCTGATCTCTTCTCCCTCTTGCGAGGAGACTCAAAGTGTCCCATTCCCATTCAAACAGTAGGAAATGTTTGAACTAAAGTAAACCAAGACCGTAGTCTGGGGTTATAGTAATCATTTAAATTATAAATGAGATTTTTATAAATACGTAGTGGAATTACTAATGGAAAGATTTATTTTTTGTAAATTTGATTAAGGAGCTTCATTAATAATTTAGTTTAGTTTGAGATAATTGTGTTGTACTAGTATAGTCCTAACAACGTGGAAGTAAAATGCTTTAGGTAATTTCGTTGTTCGGGAAAATAAGCTTTTTGGTGTTAAATCTGATCAGCGTTTTTTTTATCCTCCTAATAAATCCCCCCACTTGTAGTCATATTATTTAAAAATTATACGAGTATTAAACTTGTTTTGCCCGAAAAATTGAGTAAAGTAAATAGTGAAATTATGATAAATACAGATTGATTATTAAAATATTAATAATTATCGTTTAAGTTGGAAAAATCTTTGTTGACATATTTTTTAAGTTAGTATATCATTCTGATGTAGGACGTAAAGAATTAAGCGGTCTCATAGAATGAAAGTTAAATAGACAACAGCGATTATTAAAAAACAGCACCTACTGTACAACATAATATATTCATATTTTGTACTTATAAGTTTTTATTGTGTTTTTATGAAGTCATCTCTTCTTGTAACAAATTAGTGTTATTACGTAATACTCCATAGAGAGCACATTGTTCTACCTAAATCGAAATTAATTGTTTTTCAATTTAACTTTTTTTATATGATAAATTAAATTTATAAATTGTAGTAATTTTATGCTATAGTAGAAGGTAAATTAGCTTTAATATTTTTAAGTTGCATAATTGTTTTTAATATGGGAAGCTTCAAAACCCACCTATCAACAGTTATGTATGTAGTTTAATTAACTATAAAATTTGTTTGGCGTGTTGAATAGGTACTTTTTCAAGAGTGTAAATATTGGGTATTAGGATAATTTATGAAGATGGTCTATAATTTCAGGAGCTGATTTTTGAGATTATTACCAACAAAAAAGTTTATATAGCATGAGAATCCTCCTGTTTTGAATAATTATTAGATAATAATTATTGCGTAATGCAGTAACTTTTAATATGTTAATTATGATTATGCACAATTGAACAATTTTTGTTTAAAAAATATTTATGTATTAGCTCATATTCCATTTATTTTATTTAAAATTAAAAACAATCTTGGCTTAACTTTTGTGCTTGTTATATTTTTGAATCTTTTACATTATATAATATATAATTGTAGGTAGGTATATATTGCCACAAAATTTATTGTATTAATAATATATCTATAGTGGAATTAATTAAATCTTAAGATTTATTCAACTGCTGCTAAACAGGAAATTACTACAATAGTTATAATTAAAGAATTTAATTAGAACAAGTTGCAAAACGGATTATAAGTACCTACTATGTTTTGAATTTATTTCGAATAATTGCACTGTGAAAAAGGAACACTGGCCGAAAATTTTGATTTTATATTTACATCATTCGAGAAAAATATTAAGTACCCCTGGATATAATATGCACTTACCCACCTACCTTTTTGTAATAAAAATTGAAATTAAAAAAATACACTTCCATAAATTTACAATTTAGATTTGTAATTCACGGCCACATAAAATTCGTACGCACTATTGCGCATATTAATAGATTTACCTGAATTAAGGTTTTATAAGAAAAATATTCAATCATGCTACAGAAATGTACATAGTAAACAATAAAATTTTGTTTATATCAGCAATAAAAATATTATTAAATTTTTTTACGTTTGTTTACATTTTTTATCGTAATATGTTCGGCTCAAAGATTGAATTTGTTCATTATGGTAACTGGTTGCACAGAACCAAAAACTGACCTAAATAATACAATGAAAATTATCAGATTGCATTGTGAACATTACATTTTTCGGTGTATTAACTGATGCTACATAGAATAGCGAACAGCTACAACAGGTTCTATGGTAGAAAATAAATGATCATAATGTTAGTACTTACCTGATGTTCAGATTACTGTCACAATAATTTTCTAAATTTTCGCGGTTACTGATTTTTAAATATTTTACAAATTTATTACCAGTATACGATATAGTATTCCCTTGAAAGTAGTAGTCGATACATATAAAATTGTATATTTGTTTTTTTCAAAAAGTTATAGCCAAAGAATAGTACGCATTGTGGCTGTTTACAAAAATGGATGAATATATAAAGCTGATTGCTATAAAATATTTATTTTATAGTTTGTAAGTTTACCTTTTGTATGATTGAAGAAGGGTAAAACAAATTTTCTTTATTTCCGTTTTAACTTGACGAGAAAATGTGTGCTTAAGTTGAATGCAATCTACCTTTTCCGTACTTTACAAATTGAACATTTTATACTATAATTATCGTCATCAGTTCTTCTAGCCACTTCTGTTCTTTTTTTCTTTCTCTCTCTCTCGAGAAAGGTTTCGGCATTATGATTCCACGGCTGGTTAAATCGGATTGAGAAATGGCTGTAACCTTGTTTTTAATAGTTGATGGAGGCAACCGTCAACCCAGGGGAATTACTTGCCCTCCGAAGCACGGAGACGCCCATATGAAAATTTTAAACTCTCCCCGGATTCGAACCGAGTACTATAGAGTTAGCAATTGTTCGGCTAACTTACTAAGGCCGTCTTCTTATATTAAAGAGACAATCTCTTATTATGATTATTTGTAAAACTATTATTATTTATTCAATATCATGCACTAAAATTACTTAATTCAGTCTGATAACTTATTCTACAACTTGAATTTTTCAGAAAAATAAATAAAAAATTTGAATAAATTAAATCAATTTTTAATTTAAGTTTTATTTATTTCATGCAAATGTTTGTACATGAGATTGGTTTTACATTTTTTTTATATCAATAAAAGAAAATGGAGTATTTATTTAAAGTTCGATTGAACTTCAGTTTTGTCAGGATTTAACAATCAATTGTATCAGGTTCAAACACTTACTCTGGCGACCTATTCTAAATTTTTTTTTCCTAATTCTCTAATATTTATTATTTATCACTACATTTTTATAATAAGATCTATAAATTTTTCTCCGTTACGGTATTATTATGAAAATAACGTGAAATAGAGTATATAATAGGGATGGCCTGACCAAGTGAAGAATCTTGCCAGATCGCTTTTCGGTTGAATTAGTTGGCACTCAAACTCTCCTTACCTCATATATTTTTTACGATTAAGTAGTAAATATAAGTCGTAATTAAAATTTAGCAAGAGAAGAAAATAATCAATGGATGATACCTAAACTAACACAGAATTCACACACTAAATTGTCTTGATTTAGTAATTGAAAATATCAAAAAATAATAAATTTGGTGACAATTTAATATTTTTTGGCGTTGCGTTCCTAAGGTTGGTTTCACAAAAGCGATTTCAAATTTATTAATTAAATGCCTACCTATTAATTAACTTATTATATTGAAGCTTTTAATATTATTAATTTTCACAAGTTAAGATTTATATATTTAAATTACCTTTATCTACTACCGCTACGTAATAGCTCACCTCTACACCAATTTGAGTTACATAATGAGCCATTTTCATGTACAAGTGCGGAAAGTTAATTTACAGTTTTTATTTGTTTAAATTTGAAGTAACTGACGTTTGTTGACAATAGAAAAATAAATATTTGAATATTTAAATAACTTGATCAGATTACTTTATTAATTTAATGTAAGGAAAACGTAAAAATTAACGATTTTTATATTTTCTATGCTACACGTTTGAAACGTGTCATTATCGTACTTGCGTGATAATGATTTACTTTCTGCACTGAACACATAAACTAGTATTGTAAAACCCACTTAGGGAGGTAAAATATCGGACTACTGTCAAAAACAATATGACATTGCAACTCGTAGTTTTCGATCCAAAAAATTAAATTATGAAATTTGAGATTTACAGAGATGAAATTTATTTATTTCATATCGGGCACCTGAAAGTATAAAAAGAATTATTGATATATTGAATTATTTAAAGAAATTTCTTGAAGCGTCAAGTATAATTATTGTTAACTTAATAAAATTTACCCAAGTTGTGGTCATTATTAATTTTCAAATTATTCATGGGATAAGAATAGATTAGAACTATTATTAGCGACCTACACAAAGGTCGTTGTTGTTGTGTGGATAATCGATAGTTTAAATAATTAAATTTGTTATTGAATACTAAATTGCAAGAAGTTTATAAATTGAATAAACTCTTCAGTTTGTTAAAAACTTTTAAAAATCCTAAAACAGTTTAAAAAAAAAGTGCAATTGACAAATTTACTTACTTACGATGATGGTTTTGGTCGAATTTCAATATTAAACAGAAAGTTGCACGATTCACATGGCTTACAATGTGTGAATATGTCTAGATTAGAAGTCGAATTTGTAAATATATTCAGTTCAAGAGAGTGAAAAGTGAAGCCCAAGACACGATTTTGGAGGCTGCTTTCAATTATTTGTTAAAATCGGGTTATAATTTCAAAATTCTAACAAAAGTTATTGTGATAAAACTATGGTTAACAAATGGTATAATATAAAAAATAGTATATTTAACTTCGAGTGCAGCATACATCCCTGCTCCCGAAACAAAAACAAGTGCCGCTGGTGATTTTTTAAGAAATTTAAAGTTTAAACGCGTTATACCTTAGGTATATTACACATACTGAACTTAAATTAAATTTTTTCTTATTATAAAAAAAAAACAAAAAAATTATTTATTTGCCAATATTGTTAACTTTACATTTTTTCAGAATATAGTAACATTGGGAGTAAAAATATTCTTATACTTATACCAAGTTTTTTGAGGACCCCCTTAGCATCAAAATATTTTCTTAAGAATCCTCAAACATGTTCACTATTTACTGTATGCCAAGTTTAGCATCAGAGGCTTCTTGTGGCTGATCATTTCAATTTAAAACTAAAATCTACGTTTGTTTACGATTATTCGACCAATCGGACGTGCATTTTAACATAAAAAATAACAAAATGTCAAATCGAAATCTGACAAGATAACAAACAAATAAATCAAATTAAAAAAATTATAAATTTAAATAATTCCATTCGATTATGTTTCTCATTTGTTTTATTTAAATTATCAAAAAAAACAAGTTTGTTGAAAAATAGAATGTAAATTCAAATATAATTCTTAGATTTTGAAAAAGATTTGGTAGCAGATCAAATTATAAATTCAAATAATTCAATTCAATTGTATTCCTCATTTGTTTTATTTAAATTAAAAAGAACAAGTTTGTTGAAAAATAAAATGTAAATTCAAACATAATTTTATTCTTAGATTTCGAAAAGGATTATGTAGGTAAAATTTTGTATAAAAGGAACACTTTCTGAAATGTATTATATGATTGCAAAACCTATCCTGATATACTGATATACTTTCAGAACTGATTTCATAAATTACTGTTTGCAAGTACCTTTTGTATCATAGACAAGAATAATAAATTAATTTTGGGCAAGAACTGCTATACTCTCTTCTCAAATAAAACAAATGATTTACGAATCTTGACATGTTTCGCACATATTTGCTCATCTTCAGATGTTGATTACAATAAAAAATCATACATCAGTTTTAATATTGTTTTTAATATTCTAATTAGTAATCATTTGCGTACAAAAAATAATACTGCTAATTAATATAACATAATTATGACTGGAAACAGCATATAACATCAATTGTTATAATAGAAATGTTATTAGAGCTTGTGCCAAGTAGAAAAAATAGAACCGACAATCAAAGTTTTTCAGCAATAACTTTCTTGATTTTTGAGATACAGTAAAAATTGTAATATACAAATTTAAAGAACTAATAAAATTCCTTAAGTTCGTGTATTACAAGTTTTGCTGTATCTCAAAAATCAAGAAAGTTATTGCTGAAAAACGTTGATTGTCGATTCTATTTCTACTTGGCACGAGCTATAGTGCTTACCTTATTCAATATAAATTTCAATAACATACAAATTTGCATAACAGGTAATTTTTTATTTTCTACAGCAATTTCTAAAGACTTTTCAATTTTCGAAAAATTTCAAAAAACAATTTTCAAAAAAGCGGTCCAACCTTGACACATTAAATGTTATGCTTAATTTATAATGCTTTGCTTTAAGCTCTCTTTCCAACTACAATACAATTTTAATTTTGATATTTAATTTCAGATTTAAGGCCGAAAGGAAGAGGGAGACCTCAAAGGATATTATTAGGAGTATGGCCCGACGATCATATAAAAGGAGTAATACGTGCCGTAGTTTTTCGCGATTCTCATCATATTAAAGACGAACCGGTGTTAGCTTATCCAAGAATGCACGTAAGTTATTTTTGTTTGTTTCCATGTGAATTTATAATCTGATTTATATTTTTTATTATTGCAGGACGGTGTCGGTTTACCGCCAAATTATCCAAATAGTACTTGTAGTAATGGATCCGAATCCACAGTGTCTCCAAGTATGGCAACTGCTGCGGCAGTGGCGGCGGTTGCGCAAGGTCTGAGACAGCAAATGTGCAATATGATGGCGGCAGCGCAACAACAAAATACTGCGCACGATACCGCGTTAGTTAATTCGTTATCGTTAGCAAGCCATTGTGGTACGGCTAGCATGCCGAGTAATGGAACCACGCCGATGAGTATGAGTATGAGCAATCTTGCGTCGATGAGATTGGGAAGTCCGGCGGGTAGCGTGCAAGATTTAAGAATAAGTCCGGCGGGATCGGGATTGGAAAGTCCATTATCATCGCCATTAGAATTAACAAATGTGATGGAAACGACGGGGCTTAATTTAGGTATGGGCAATAACGTAGATGTGGCCGGTATTGGAGTATCGGGCATGACTTATAAACCTGCACGGCCTTTTACTTCGCCTAGAGCAGAAAATCTCTTCCAGGAAGATATAGAAGAATTGGTAAAACCGATGCACACAACAAATTCAAGATCAAAGGACACAATGGCTTCCATAAAAATGGAACCATTGACAGAGTGCCGTGGTGAATGAACAAAAGCAGTGTTGCAATGCAATGTGATACGTTACTATTAGTTTTGTTAATTAAGTAGATATAAACCAAGTAAATACTGTTTATGTCTAATTAATTTTGCTTTAATTTATATTTTTAATGTTAATAAATTTCAAAATTGTAGTTAATAGAAAATTTTGGACATTTTTATATTATATATCTAGGAAAGCCAAAGTTTCGGCCAGTTTTATAAAAGACTGTTGCGTATAATATGTATACTACCATTCTAAATTCAAAATTTAGAATAAATATCTTAATTATCATTATTTATAATAAAGTAATTCACATGTATAGTTACGGACAAACAAATCACCACAATTTACATCACTCAACAAAATAGATTTAACTGATCGACATTCCTCATCTTTACATGACAATCTGATTGTTTCATAAAATGTGTTTTTAACAAATAATCATCATCGATTTATTTATTAATAATAAGTATTCCAAAAAATTCGATTTTTAATTATAATAATATTATTATTATTATTATTATTTGAAACAGACTAAGTTTTTGACTGTGCGGTGCCATGGGGCGTGAATTTAAAACTCACGCTCTATTATAAATAAGCACCAATATTTATCTAAATAGGTGCAATACCGTATAAATTCCGTTAAATTACTACGATACTAATTTGGCATTTCTGATTTAAAAATATTTTAATATAATATAAAAATGAAATGTCAGAGTGGTCAGTGATTATCAGTATTTTTATATTGTACATGGTCTCTTAAGTTATTTAATTTATTTTAATAGTTACTGTAATATTAATTATTGTGAATGTTTAGATATTTAATACAACATAATACAGATATTAAAATTTTTTAAAATAGAAACATGTTCATTGATCTGTGTAAAACAAATACATATATTTAAGTAGGTAGGTAGATATTTTTTTTTAATTTCTTAAGCTTTCGACTCATCATTGGATCCACCCACAAGAACTGAAAAAATGGATCTGTACTGTTTTCTCTTGAATTTTTTTTTCTTTTCGTTTTGTTTGTGTAATTCGTTGTTAGGTATTTATTTAAGAATAAAAATATTTTTTATACGAAATTGAAAGAAATACTTAATTCGTTAAATTTAGTTAAAGACGAAAGTGAAACTTAAAAGTAAGAAAGTCATTCCTTAAAGAAATTTGGTAGTAGTGCGATTTTTTCGACTCCAATGATGAAATAATAATTATTTGAGTTAGAAAAATGTTTGTTCGATTTGTTTTACACTTAACATTGTTGAGTTGAATTTATACTCGTTCTGACGCTATGTTAATTTAGTAAAATAAAAGTACTGAATTTAGTAGCAATGCCAAATGTATAATATGTTACAGTGTAGGTTGCAGAAGAAGAAGAAGAAGAATAAAAATAGATGTTGTGTATGTACAAAGTGTAGTGCAACTGCAAAATTGTTAAGGAGACGCACACGTTGCGATTCGGTAGCAATACACAAAGTAGCACATACAAATATTATAATACCTACCTAATAATATTATTATATTTACATCACAGTTACTCTGTCTAATAGCTTATAAGTGAAATCACTGAACAACAAATTATTTTTGTGATTTGTTTAGATTGTAGAATGGAAATAATGTACAAAATTTATATAAAAACTTGTATATGTAGATGAAATTATTAAAAAATTAAATGAAAATTATAAATGCCTTCCTGCCATTTTAGGGTGTGCCACGCTTGTTTGACGTTATGCAAGTAAATGTGTCAAGACGTGATATAAATAATTTTCAAAAAAGTGGCCTTTAAAAATCTTGCTGTTCGATTTTGAGTTTCAAAAAAAAGTTTTAATAATATGAAAAAATTTCCGAATCTTGTATTATTTTTGTAGAAAATTTATTTTGTCGACTAGGCTGCATGTGTTCAAAAATCAAGTAGTAAGTGCCTTCCAAACTATGACCACTTATGTCATCCAAGTTACTAAATTTTTACAAAATTGTGTATTTTAATGTGTTTACAGAATGGTATTACCCTGAATGGCAAGTTCTTTTTCATATCTCTGTAAATTACATTTATATAAACTTTAGAGTGTAAGCAAAAGTGATGTAAAATTGGCATTTTTAGACAATTTAGAATGTAACTAATGAAAATTCAGGTTGGAACTTTATTTTTAATGTATGCTACGATAAAAAAAACATCATAAATATAATAGTTCGATGTTAGTGCAAAATATAATCTAGCCCCTATTAGCCTCTTTAGTCAGTATGCAATAATTATTGGTACAGTTGTGCTACTCGTAGGAGCAGTTTGAGATTACATTCAATGACTCAGTTGTACGCATTTGTAAGTCATGTGCAGTTTGTTACATTTATTGTTTTATATAATTTATTTAAAAATTTTGTTTAAATTGTTTACGCAAATTAGTGTACATTATTTTATGTCTGTATGGTACCTACAAATATATTATATTTAAAATATTTTATTATTTGCCTTTTATTTAGAGCTATTCAATGACAATAATTTATTGTTCTTCCTTGTTTTATCGCAATTCAAAACTCAACATAATAGCACCAACAATCTTATTTTTGCACATGTTGTAACGTCATTTGTTTTATTGGTTGCCTACCAAATACATTCACAGAGGACATCACTGGATATTATAAAACAAATTTATAATGTATTATTTAATAAAGTAATTATAATTCTGAGAAATCATAGGATTACTAATACAAATATTATCCAATAAGTTACTTCCAACCAAGCAGAAAAACCACTGGCCTGAGTGCAGTGGCGGATCCGACTGAGAGACACTCAGCAACGTGGGACGGATTCAAATGCCAAATGTATCATGAAAGAGTGAAACATTCTCGAAACTGATGATTTTGCGGGAAAGCCAAAAAATTGAAGTTTCACCACTGCCTGATCGTCAAAGACAAATACCATGTTAGGGAGAGGGACTTCTGTCCAGGGTCGTATTTTAGATTTTTAGGCCCCTAGGCTGAATTTGTGGTGCGGGTCTTGCCTGTTTTTTAGAAGGATTTTTGAGTATTTTAAGTAAACATGTTGGGCAAATGCAAGATAAAAAGAGGAGTGTATAATCAAACAAATTTTACTTATCTATATGTAATATTCAATTGCAGTACTTTCCGAAACAATCAGACTTAAATGAAAATTTCAAATAATTTTACTGTCTGATTGGTTTACACCTACACTTTACACTAATAAAACTACTTATAATATCTTCATAACTAACTTGTCTTAATATATCACTGTCGATGCTCAGCAAAGCCAAAACTTTGAGCCTGCCTTATTCTAACATGGAGGTCTGAAGCCTGCTTTTGATCAACTTTAATTTTGAAAACGACCTTGCCCTACTGCTGTTCGTGACTATAAGTGATAGGTACATTCTTTAAAGCGACCTTAATGTTAGAAAAACAATCTTTTACGTCTTTTCTAGAAGGAGTTTATACATTCACCTCTCCTGACTATGGGCTATTTTATTTTTTTTATCATCTCTTTCTAAATGAATTAGTTCATTTCCTAATTGCAGTACTGCCTAATTGGTCGTCTAAGTCATTGTCATATATTATGTTTCAATCAAGTTTTGAGCTGCTGCAAATATCTCTTCATTATTAAGGGCATCCAGCTTGTTGAGAAACCCAAAACGGTTATCAACTAGTTTGTAAGCCTCAAGTCTCTGCCGCAATCAACATTCAAATTGATCTTTGACAAGAAGGAAACTCTGGGTTCTAGATTTTTCTGACGGAGTCAGCTCAACTTTTGGTTCTTGGACACAGTCAAGAGGTGCCACCAAAGGCACATTTATTTTGCGCTGCGTTTCAGTTTCGTACTCAGAACAATCAGCTAACTCAGTATTCTTCAAACCTATCCTGTTTTGTTCCGATGAAGCTTTTTAGCGATGTCAGTGCAGAGGAAGATGTGTTCACGTCCAATCTAGTGTTCTGCAGAGTTTCATTAGTTTTGTTTACTTGTTCTAAAATATCGTCTAAAAATACTGTGTAGAGCCCAGTTTCTATCTTTAATTATGCAAACATGGACCAGTAACATGCAGGGACGTTTTTGACATTTTTTGTTTCAAATTTCATTGCCTTCAATTTTGTTTATATACATTTTTCTATTTTGTAGCACCATGTTTGAGATACAGCTGAAATAAGTTTTTGCATTTTACAGAGTCTTGTTTAAGTCGCTGTCAGTTAGAAATGGTGCTATAAAATAGAAAAATGTATATAAACAAAATTGAAGGCAATGAAATTTGCAACAAAAAATGTCTGAAAAGTTTAGCTGTAAAATTAAGTCAAAATAGTCGTGAATAATCGAATAAAAATCGAAGATCACCAGGAGAAGATGGAATTATTAATGGACAGATTAAATATGGCGGAGAAAATGTCATTAATATCCTTCAAATTCTATTTAATAAATGCTTGGAAAGTGGAGAAATATCGGATGACTGGAATAATGCTCTAGTGGTGCTGCTTCATAAAAAAGGCGACAACACGAATATAAAGAACTACAGACCAATTAGCCTGCTCTCTCATCTATCTATATAAGACTTTTATAAGAATAATCGCAAATCGCCTAGGTGGTAAACTTGACTCATACCAACCAGTTGAGCAGGCAGGATTTCGAAAGGGCTATGGAACAAAGACCACTTACAGAGCATTAAACTGCTTATCGAAAAATGCCATGAATATAATATACCATTAGTGCTGGCATTTGTGGACTACGAAAAGGCCTTTGATACTATAGAAATAAGACCAATACTGAGGGCGCTTGATGATTGCAGAATAGACACACGATACTCAAATTTGATCAAAAAAATCTACGATAAAGCAACCCTTACAATAAAAATAAATAGTCTATCAAAGAGAATTCCAATGAATCGAGGGGTACGGCAAGGAGATACTTTGTCTCCAAAACTTTTTACGTTAGGACTGGAAAATGTTTTTAAGAAATTCGACTGGACAGGTATGGGTATTAATATTGATGGTAAAGAACTGAACGATCTACGTTATGCCGATGACATCGTTTTGATCGCAAAAAATGAAGCAGAAATTACAATAATGCTGCAACAGCTTCATAAACAATCAGGGAAGATAGGTCTCCGTATGAACACACAAAAAACAAAAATTATGTCTGATGGTCCTCAAATTGATGTTAACGTAGACGGAAATAAGATTGAAAATGTGAACAACTACATTTATCTAGGTCATACTATCAGGCTTGGAAAAGACAACCAGGACGCAGAAATAAACAGAAGAATAAGCCTGGGATGGATGGCATTTGGAAGACTGGCGTTTGTGCTTATGTCAAAAAAGTTTCCCAAAAAACTTAAGGCAAAAATATATGACTCTTGCATACTACCAGTGCTGACCTATGGCGTGGAGACTATGACAATTACTAATAAAACTGCAAATAGACTGGCAGTGACACGAAGAGCAATGGCGAGAAGAATGCTTGGCATAACTCTACGTGATAGGAAACGCAAAGAATGGATTCGTGAAAAAACGGGAATCACGGACATAACACAAAAGGTAGCAAAACAGAAATGGAGTTGGACTGGACACGTTATGAGAGCGGAAGACGACAGATGGTCGACCTGAATCATAAACTGGAGACCGAGAGGCAGTAAAAGGAGTGTCGGCCGACCGCCCAAAAGATGGGCAGATGACATAAGAGAGATAGCCGGAAAACAATGGATGCGAACGGCGCGTAACCGCGAAGAGTGGAAAAATAAAGGAGAGGACTATGTCCAATATATAGGAATGAAAAAGTCTGAAAAGGAAGGAAGGAAGCCTTGAAAAGATACCTATTACATTGCTAACATAGGACTGTGCCAATAATTATGAGGGAGCCATTGTATACTAAATTTAAGTATTCATATAAGGTCAGGCCAACCGTTTCATTATCTGAGCGTATAAACTTAGTCTAAGCATTCCCAAGTTCAATATAACTATTTATTGCTTAATGTGACTATTCGATTACCTTACTATTCTAAATAACAATGCTCACTTTAACATATATAAGTTTAAACTAATCTTTAAAATATTTGAGCCTACATGATTACTGTAAGCATTCATAGTTCAATTTACCTTTATAAGTAAGCTCGATTTAAGCGTTCCCATTCTTAAAACAAATATTTCATGCTATTGCTAGAACTAACATCGGCAAACTTCTTGCGACATCAACCCAAGTTTGGCTGGAAATGAACATCGTGTATGCTTAAAATGACACCCGTTTCTATTTGAAAATAGCATTTATTTTTCTGTGTGTAAGAGGCGCCAGAAATTTAAACATTCCAGGAATTTTAGACGCCGCCGACGATCTGCTATCCGGAAAAACGTGAAAAGTTTTAAAATCGCGTAATTTAAAATACCTCGTTCGAAAATTAACTAAACTAGTTTTTTTTTAGTAAATAAACACATCGATAAACTCCCTGCTAACACATGATTTTTCAGAATTTTCTTTTCTTCTTCTATTGCAAGCTCTCGTTTGGCACTTCTGCTTATGAATTCATCTTTTAGCATCAACCATCGATACTAAAATTAACTTATTTACTTGATCTAGTTCATCACTGTAAAAACAAATAGGGTAATTTTACCCAAACTATTGGAGGCAACTGAGTTACCTCTTTAATTGCAGTAATTTTACCCTTTAATGCGATTTTACCTGAACATAATAGAATTACATTCTTGGAGAACATTTAAATCCTCGACCAAGTGGAATTTTCCTTTCTAATGTAAAATTACGTTTTCGGATTTTTTTAGGTTCCCTGCCAAAAGGTAAATTTGATCCGTGATTACTATTTTAGGATAATCTAAGATTTTCGCCCAAGTCTAATTTTCCCTTTTTGATAGTTTAATTTGTTAGATTTATATCAGAACTTTGTATTTAAATTTAGGCGCCCTGTATAGTGTACTAGGCGCCACCTATATTGTAACCCTGTATATAATTGTAAAATAAAAAGGCACTCGTTGCTGAAAACTCATCGCAGTCGTTTCACTTTAATAGGTTATGTGGCCCAGTACACGTTTTTATTTTTTTGTTAAGTGAAAGTGATAAGTGCAAGATGTCTACAAGTTATATGGCGAATGTTCCGAGATTAAGGGGACGTGAAAATTTCGACGATTGGGCATTTGCGGCTGAAAATTTCCTGATTATTGATGGCCTAGTAGGTTGCATCGATGGAACCGAAAAAGACGCAAATAGAGATG
This sequence comes from Cantharis nigra, assembly GCA_958510845.1. Classification (NCBI taxonomy): domain Eukaryota; kingdom Metazoa; phylum Arthropoda; class Insecta; order Coleoptera; family Cantharidae; genus Cantharis; species Cantharis nigra. The sequence goes on from OY294028.1 coordinate 64,412,438, forward strand.
CCAAAGCTAAAGCGAAATTGATCCTCACGATCGATCCCTCGTTGTATATACATATAAAACAGGTAGCAACAACAAAAGAATTATGGGAGAAATTAAAATCGCTGTTCGACGATACAGGGTTTGTAAGAAAAATCAACTTGTTAAGAACACTAATATCGACGCGATTGGAAAATAGTGAGTCCATGGTAGCTTACGTGAACAAAATCGTGGAAACCGCTACAAAATTAAGAGGAACTGGTTTTGAAATCAATGAAGAATGGGTCGGATCATTGCTATTGGCGGGATTAACTGAAAAATTTTCACCAATGATCATGGCAATCGAACATTCTGGTATTGCAATAACCACGGATTCAATAAAAATGAAATTGATGGACATGGAAACGGAAGTTGATAATGCAGGGAGCGCGTTTGCAGGTAAAGCAAAATGGCGTGCTAATAAAGTTGGTAACACGGTTGGTACCGTTAAGAATGTCAAATGTTATAAATGTAAACAAGTTGGTCATTTTAAGAGCAATTGTCCAAACATTTCAAAATCGAATACTCAGGATGTGAAACAGAAGAATACGCATCACGCTTTCAATGTGGTGTTTCTCAGTGGCGTTTTCAGTCGAGATGATTGGTACGTAGATTCCGGTGCAAGTATTCACCTAACCGCAAATAAGGATCGTTTGGAAAATGTTTCAACAAACCACAATTTCCAAGATATTATGGTTGCAAACAAAACAAGGATACCAGTAGTATGCAAAGGTGACGTTAACATTACAACCATTGTAGAAAATAAACAGTTCGACATTAAAATAAACAATGTATTATGTGCTCCAGAATTAACCACAAATTTGTTATCGGTAAGCAGATTAATTGAAATGGGAAACAAAGTCAATTTTGATAAAGACGGATGTCAAATCTACAGCAGCAAAAATGTATTACTGGCAGAAGCAGATTTGGTCGGTAACGTTTACAAATTACGAATCAGAAAATCTGTGCAGTGTTTTTCAGCGTCTTCGACAAATATTTCAAGTGAAACCTGGCACCGAAGGTTAGGTCATATAAACAGTAACGATTTATTAAAAATGAGAAATGGTGTAGTGGAAGGACTTGTTTATCGAGATGGACAAGAATTAGGAAAACAAAATTGTGTCGTGTGTTGTGAGGGAAAACAAACAAGATTACCCTTTCCGAACAAAGGTACAAGAGCGACTAAATTGTTGGAAATAATTCACTCGGATGTATGTGGTCCAATGGAAAATACATCGTTAGGTGGATCAAGATATTTCCTGTTATTCCAAGACGACTTTAGTAAAATGGCTTTCGTTTATTTCCTGAAAACAAAGGATGAAGTTTTTGATCGTTTCAAGAAATTCAAGTGCATGGTTGAAAATCAAACAGAAAAAAGCATAAAAATACTAAGAACAGATAACGGCGGTGAGTTTGTAAATAAACAATTTAGATTATTTTTTAGCAAAAATGGAATTGTTTATCAGAAAACAAACTCATATACTCCAGAACAAAACGGCTTATCAAAACGATTAAATCGTATGATAGTAGAAAAAGCGAGATGTTTATTATTTGATGCAGATTTAGACAAGAAATTTTGGGCTGAGGCAGTCAACACTGCAATATACGTGAGGAATAGGTCAATAGCATCAAGTTTAAACAACAAAACTCCTTTTGAAGTTTGGACTGGTAAGAAGCCAGACGTCAGCAACTTACGAATTTTTGGTAGTCAAGCAATGACACACATACCAAAGGAGAGACGGTTAAAATGGGACAAGAAATCAAAAAAATTGATCTTTGTAGGTTACGGCGAAAACGTTAAAGGTTATAGGTTGTATAATCCAGAAAAAAACATAATAACTACAAGTCGAGACGTTATTATAATGGAAGAAGCTGACAATGTAGTAAACGATTTCATCTACACCGAGTTGAACGATGATATGGAGGAAACTGATGAAGTGGGGGATAAAAGTCAAATTCAAATACTTGAAGAAGAATTTTTAGATTGTCAAGACGATGACACCAACTCCGAAGCAGAAGAGCTTACAAGCATTCGAAAATCAGAAAGAGCTTCGAAGCCAAAAATTACGAAGACTTTGTAACCTATATGTGCACCGATAGTGTTGATTTGGAAGAAGATCCTACTACAGTTTCGGAAGCTTTATCAAGCAGAGATAAAGAGCAATGGAGACAGGCAATGACAGAAGAACTTTGTTCCTTTGAAGATTTGAAGCAAACGATTTAGTTGAAATTAAATATTTAAGGACTGACGAAATGCCTGCTGACATTTTGACGAAGGGTTTAGGTACTGTTAAACATTATAAATTTTTAAATTGTTTTGGAATTGTTTCAAATGGATAATTATTGTAAGTGTCCTGATATAGTGGGGGTGTTAGATTTATATCAGAACTTTGTATTTAAATTTAGGCGCCCTGTATAGTGTACTAAGCGCCACCTATATTGTAACCCTGTATATAATTGTAAAATAAAAAGGCACTCGTTGCTGAAAACTCATCGCAGTCGTTTCACTTTAATATAATTTACCTTTTTGGGAAATTTCAATTTCTCCACTATAGTGTAAATTTCTTTTGATGTATATTACCTATTTGGAAAATTTTAGTTATCCAAATATACCTATTTCTTTACTAATTCGAATAGAAAAACATTATTTTGCCAATTTTTGGATTATTTATGCTTTATTAAAACGCTTATGCCTTTACATAGCTAGAATGTGGCACCTTACCTGTCAAAGGTACTTGAGTTTATCCAGTGGTTAGGAAGACTTAAAAAATGATAGGATTGGGGGGGGGGGACAGTATATTGGAAATAGTACAATAAACCCGGTTTAGAAGCCTATACGTGCTGAGGATCAAATGCGCGTTGTAAAGATTCCTTCCTTGTCCGCCTACTTAAAATCCAGAATTCAGATGATCTGGCTCTTTGGCTCATTCATAAGAAAATTAAAAAAAAAAGTTATTTCATGACTGAAGACTTTCACTTGCGGAAGAGTTCCCAATTATTGCTCTTCAAGTCATTAAATGATATGAATCTTAGCAGTAAGTGCACATGTATACCGCAAGCGAATGACACGGATTACACGATTCAAGATTCTAAAATAATACCTACCTACTTCTACCTTTCTTTACCCTCTTCCTCTATCTTTTCTATATACATGTTACAGATAGGCACCGAGATTATTTAATTATTTCCGAAGCTTGCGCTTGAATGCGCATGTGTGGAAGGTAAAAGCACGTGTGGGTGAAAACATTACTTTTTCGCACTAGTACGGAAAATACTTATTTTTACCTTACTCAAATAATGAATATCAAAAGGTTGGACTTTTTAAACAGTAGTAGAAAAAAATTATGAGGAATACGTATACTAATTTTTTAGCAAAAATTCTACCTAATCGGTGGATCCGGGTTGGAGGGGTGGTAAATAAATATAAATATGTTGATAAGACTTTAGGTATATTTTTCAAATTTTAACAAAATTTAGTCGATTTTTTTGGTTTTTGTTGGGTCATGGGGAGGGGGATAGTTATTAGTTACTCCGTTACTCCCTTCACTCCTTTTGCATCAACTCTTATAATATGAGGATGACACTAACATCGTTCTTTATGAGTTACAGGTGCAAGGATTTGAAAATATATTACCAAGAAAAAAGACTAGCAGAAACGAACCAAAACGAAAGAACATTGCCGAACATTTATTTATTAAAAAAATATTGTCAAGAAAAATAAGTTGACAGTGTTGTCATCAAGGACAGTTCGTGAATAAGAGGTCACCACGTGGTTCTATTTTGGCCTCTTTAGAATCCTTCCTTCTCTTCATGTAGCTTAACGTAGCTTTTATCATGACCCCCCCTTGGATGGAACGTAGTTTTTCCTTTTAATAAATATCCATACATAATTATATTGTCAGTTATTTCGAAAATTTTTCTCATTATGTCAAATAAAATAAATCTTAAAAAAATAAATAAGTTTAAATATATTTTAAAATTATTTAAAATAAATAAAAAATTACGTAGCTTGACTCTAGCTTCCCAGCTACCCCTGGCCTCACATAGGTCTACAATAGCATTCAACCTACCCCCCCTTGACCAAGATACGTGGTTTATGGACGACCGCGACCCTTAACCCTGGGCGGTCGCACTGGGACGATTTTGTCCGAAGCAGAATTTCAATTGAGAATTTTAATAATTGCTCATAATAAGAGTAATAACTTTTGTACTTAAATATTTGTGAATTCACATTCTAGAAGCATTCAAGAGTACTATTCATGAATTTTTTTAGATTTTTAAAAGCGCTTTAACAGGTTGAAAGTGATACTTTTCAGTGCGACCGCGAAAACAGCGAAATTATAGTGCGATCGCCGAGTAGAAGGTTAAAAACTTAAAAAGGAAACTTACAAATTAATATTGATAACAAAATATTAAGAACGATTGCTAAATAGTTAATAATTGACAATTATCAAGACCAGGTGTCTCCAAACTTTTTAGTCTAAGGGCCAGACTGATTGCTCCACAAAGCCACGAGGGCCAAGATCTAGCTGGAGTGGCTAACAAAAATATTCGAACCCTCCTATGTTAACAATGTAAATTGCACATTTTGAAACCGTTTTTGACATATAAAATCGTTTTTACAGTAAAACTTTTTAGACATTTTTTGTTAAACATTTTATTGTCTTCAATTTTGTACCTATACAGTTTTCAATTTTGTTGCCCCGTTTTTGACTGGCAGCGACTTAAACAAGACTCTGTAAAACAGCGCTGCTGTAAACACTAAACATATCGTCATCTATGTATATCTCGGAAACAGTGCGACAAAATAGAAAAATGATTATGAACAAAAATGTAGAGAATCGCGTTGTCAAGAAAAAATTCCTATTAATTTTTTTATTTCGTTGCACCGTTTCCGAGATATAGGTGACAATATTTTTTGTGTTTTACAGTCTTGTTTAAGTCGCTGTTAGTCAAAAACGGGGCGACAAAATTGAAAAATGTATAGATACAAAATTGAAAACAATAAAATTTTTAACAAAAAAATGTCTAAAAAGTTTTGCTGTAAATGCGATTTTTGTATGTCAAAAAACAGTTTCAAAATGTGCAATTTACATTGTTAACATAGGAGAGTTCGAATATTTTCGTTAGTCACTGAAGCCCATCAGATTAATTGTTTTTTGATAATTTTTTGTTGTATTTTGACAACTAGTTTGAGTCTGTAAATAAAATATCAGACTATTATTTTGTTTAATTTGTTTTATCAAAATAAATTAAAGGGCGGGCCGGATATCAAACACATCAGGCCCTCTCACGAGGGCCGGATTGATGGTGCTCGCGGGCGGGATTTAGTCCGCGGGCCGTAGTTTGGAGACCCCTGATCAAGACCATTGTTAATACTGCCGATGACACGCGATCTACACATCGGCATGATCGGTATACTCCATAGTTGTTTGAAACCAAATAGTATTTGTTTTTGTTTTTTAAGAGTAATTAATCAAGTTTTTAAATAAAATGGACAGCAAAATAGAATTTAATGAATTGTGTCGTTTATGCTTAGCCAGAAAGAATGTTAACATACATATATTCGAAGGAGAAGGCTGCAAAGAAGGAATATTTCTCAAAATATCAACTTGCTTACCCGTTAATGTAGGTTACTTTACATGTAATTTAATTCTTACTATTATTATTGTATGTTTCTTACGGACTTTTATGTTTTTGTATTTAGCATTGAAATGTAATTCTTGAGAACTATACTTATGCTCAACTATACTAAAACCTTTTTGTTATCCAGATATCATTTGAGGATAAATTACCGAAAAGAATTTGTTCGAATTGCTTCGGCAAATTGAACATTCTGTATCAATTTTACAATAAATCGGTAGATTCTGAAAAGCAATTATTAGAGTGGTTTAATGAATGCACTTCCGAGAATGATAATGAAACCTTTACGGACAATATAAATACTGAAATGTCACAAATTGATACTGAAGTTGAAGTGAAAGAGGAACAATTTTCATTTTTACCTGAAGATGATCACTATAATATTAAGTTAGAAGAAGTTAATATTCAAGATAATAATAGGTTACAAGATATTCCGTATCAAGTAAATGAGATGTCACATGAAGAGGTAAAGAAATCACAATTTAATATTATCACTTTTGCACAAGAGTCAACTTGTGGAAAATAGTTGAACTTCCCAACATCGATGTTTCTCAAATAATACTTTAAGGCTGTCGTAAGCTTGTAACAATCTTGTCGATGATGAGCGAAAAGGTTGTTTGCAAGCTTGTCGATGAAAACTTGTATGTTTGCGAAAAGCTTATCATAAGAATGTTGGTTGGCGCTTGACAAGTTTGTCTGAAGCAAGCCAACAAGCAAGCGACTGTTAAACAGTAGAATAACTCTCACTTGATACTTCTGATATTCGTCTATCAATTGTCCACAAGTTAACCTTTTGTGTATGAGAATTTGGTGTTTAATATAACAGGTTAATCTGTTTGCAGTGTTCAGATACTATTGAAAGCAATGCTTTTACAAATGGTGAAATAGATACATTAAAAAATGAAGACAACGAGGATGGAAGTTCTATCACACCAAATCCTCTTCGAACTGAAATAAATTCGAGATATACAAAGGTTAGTTTTAAAAATTTTTTTATTCCTTTTAACACTTATGGGATCATACAAAATACAGTATTTTTTGGAATATTGATTAAAACAATCATTTTCCGAATCACCATGTTTTAGCCATACAACCAGATTGGTAAAATAAAAGTTAAATGTTGTTAAAAAAGTACTCAGGTACTAAGCTTGGTCCCATAAAGGTTAATTGGAAAGTAGTAAGGGAGATTTAAATATGGAAAAATACCTTTGTTTACATTTCGAGATCAATATGAGTTTCTTTCATTTACAATTATTTATTATCAGTAGATAGGGTGAGTTCGCCTGTTTATGGCCTTTGCTGGTTCTTGGCCACCCAAGAATACAAAATTAAATAACAATAAAACTATGAAATGGCAGTTTTAAGAAATAGTGTGGGTAGGGTGAGTTTGCCTGTTGCCGTACTACGTACTAAAATAATTAAATATAATAAAACCATAAAACAAAAGTTTTAAAAACTACTGCCTATTAGCCGTTATCTTTATTTTATTAAATTGATGTATTACTAAACAAAATTGACGAAGCATTTATAAGCTATCAGTACTTTCAGCACGTTCAGATATAAGCTTACTCTTTACGTAAAGCTCTCATGTCAAACTCATGTTGTTATGAGGGTTAAATTTTTCGAAAACTAGATTCCGAATCCTTTCAATTTTTTTAATTAAATGTTTAAAAAAATTGTATTTTTGCAGTTGTAGTAAAATTGTAATTTGGGGTTTTGTTATCAAGTGTCACAGGCCACAAATTTTTTTGCAGCGGACCCCGACCATGATGACCCGACCTATTAATGACCCCGATAGAATTCTGAATGGTAACGAATCTGAATTTTCATTATGCTCGAAAACAGGCAAAGTTTTAGCACCAAAAGGTTGGCGAAACTTATATGAGATTAAAATGGACGAGAAAGAAAATGTTACAAATTGATTTACTTTGCTGAGCATTGATAAAAAAAGTGTTAATGCAGTTAGGATTGCTCAGAACGAGTATCTTTAAAATGTTTGTTATACACATGTATATGATTATAATAATCTTCAAACTCTGTTTTAAAACTGTATTTAGATTAAAATAAGTCATGTCAATAGACATCAAAATCTATTTCTCGGTCGGAGTAGTCAAAAACCGGGTATAATACTGACCATTGCATACATAAAATGTGCAAGAAATACATAATAACATAATATGAACTAATAAAAAAATTCAAATGCCAAATTTAGAACCAATCTCATATCAATTAAGTGATAAATGCATACACTTACCAATTGTGTATAATCAAACGCACAGGCCAACAAAACAAAAATTTGTTTTTTGAATTTTTTTATTTACTTTTGCAGTAGTCATATGGTATTACTGGCTAAAGATGCACTCCAGCGTGTACTTAGGAAAATTTTAAGTGCATTTTTTAAAAGTGAATTTGCGAAAATCAGCGCAGACCAGGAAACCTGAACAATAAGCTTCAAAATCTTGTTCTCTGTCGGGGTGGTTGAAAACTACATATAATGCCGACAAGTATTTTATCGTTCTTTTGTTATTTGCAAATTAAATATATTCAATTTATTATCACATCCTACTTATGTTACTGGCAAAGGATTTTCCATAAGCAAGTTTTCGACCACTTACTCTTATTTAGTTTTTCACAGTCGACAACGTTTCCAATTTTTTTTTGTTGGTTGGTTTCAGATGCCTTCTCGTCGAAAATCAAAAGATCAACAAGTCATAGTTAAACAAAAATCAAAACGAAAATTTTTAAAATATACTGAAAAAGACCTCGTGATGGCGCTCTTAGAAATTCGAGAAGGTAGGAAAAGCATTCGCGAGGCTAGTAAAAAATTTGGGGTTCCAAAAACAACGCTTCAAGATCGTTTGAAGGGTAGGGCTCGAAATTGGGACAAAATTGGGAAACCCGGTCCCGAACCTATTCTTACCATCAAAGGAGAAAAAAGAATTGCTGATTGGGTAGCAGGAATAGCTAAACGTGGATTCCATATTCAAAAACGGTATGTAATGGAAACGGTACAAAAAATTGTTAAGGACAGTGACAACAAAAAGAATGAGAAAATATTTAAAAATGGAAAACCTGGGCAAAAATGGTATGCAAATTTTTTAAAGAGAAATCCAGAAATTGCAATGCACGAAAATGAGATCATTAAATATAAAACGCCAACAGTCAGCATAGAAGAAAGTATAAGAGTTTGGTATGCTGATTTACGAAAATATCTAGAAGAAAATAATTTAATGGATGTATTTGATGATCCCAATAGAATTCTAAATGGTGATGAATTTGGACTTTCCTTATGCTCAAAAACTGGTCAAGTGTTAGGTCCGAAAGAATACCAAAACTTGAATACGATTAAGAAAGAAAATATTACAGTGTCAGTTGTTTTTACTGCCAGTGGCAAAATATGCCCGCCCTTAGTGGTGTTTCCTTACGTCAGATTACCAAAAGTAGTGGTAGAGAGTACGCTCGAGTCTTGTGTGTTAGGTAAATCCAATTCTGGAGAGATGGAAGCAGATGTGTTCTATGATTACATAGTAAATGATCTCAACAACTGGTTAATTAAGAACTTGATTAAAAAACCCGTTATTCTTTTTATCGATGGGCACAGATCTCATATAACTTTGCCTTTGAGTGAAGTTTGTGAAAAAAATCAAATAATTTTGTATGCTCTTCCATCAAAAATTATCCCCATATTGCAACCCGCGAAAGTGAGTGTATTCAGACCATTCAAAAAAGGATGGAAAGATACCGTTCAGAATTGGCAAAATAAACCTGAAAACATAAATAGTTTAATTACAAATACAAAGTTATGCAGACTCATTAAGGAAGTGCTAGCAGTTTCTGATATGACAAATGCAATAAAAAACGGTTTCCTAAAATGTGGTCTTTTTCCCTTGGATCCAAATAATATTGATTACTCGAATTGCGTCAAGAATAAGTATATTGGAAAGACAAAATAAGCAGAGCCAACTTCCACCTGTTGACACAATAATCTTGAAAGAATATAGGTCAACATAAAATTTTTTATAAAGTGATTGAACCATAATTGCAGACTTTCAGATTAAATATAGACGTTTTCATAAATGAAGTCAAATCTTCGGAAAGTAACAAACTAAATGGAAATCAGAGAAGACGCAGTTAACATTATTCTACCTTCTATATATAGCAGATTGATTCCATTATTTCAACTGGTGAAGTTTTCATTATATCAGTGGTTGATGTTATTAAATTTTCAAACTTGAAAACTCTAAACCAGTTTTATTGAACAATTTAACCAATTTTAAGTATAAAATGATGATTAAATCAGTATAAAAATATAGTAACAATAAATATCAAAATTATGATGTTATATTTAATATTATTGTCATAATATAATATTACCATAATAATAACTATTTATGGTACAAGTGTGTTATATGACAAATAAGTCACGCGAGAAAGTTTAACCCGCGAGGCCGTTAGGTCGAGAGGGCTATTTTCTTAGTGACTTTTTTGTTATTAACACATGCGTGGCATACAAGATTTTATCCAATATCTCGTAATAATAGTTTAAAATGTAATTAATTGTTTTGGTATTTGACGTTTTAAAATGTTCGATTTAAATTATGAAAACTAGTTTATCTACGACTGTTAAACAATAGCGTTGTTATATGCATATCCATAGACACATAATGTACTTCATATTACACTAGTGGAATATGAATTCATATTCCACGGCTCTTGGCTCATTGACGTACAATCGATGAAAACAAATTTGTGTCCTTAACAACAATGGCAACTTTGATAGTTAAAAATTAATATTAATTATAATTATTAGCTCTTGAAAATACAATTAAAAATGAATATCAATAGTGAGCTAAAGGGTACAAGTAAATCTTATTATATGGATTTCGCAATCCTATACAATTAAATGTTGTAAAAAATTATTAATGATTGAAAGTGCTTATTAAGTAAAGTGCTAAGTGTTATTAAATGAACAGTAAGCACTTACTGTTATTAAATGAACAGTAAGCACTTTCAATCATTAATAATTTTTTACAACATTTAATTGTATAGGATTGCGAAATCCATATAATAAGATTTACTTGTACCCTTTAGCTCACTATTGATATTCATTTTTAATTAAAAATTAATAAATACGTTAAATTTAAATAATTAAATAGTGCAGTTGTGGATATAAGAATTATTGTTTAACAGTCGAAGATAAAGTATTGTATTCAATTCTTATATAATGCGTCATATTACACTAGAATAATTACAAAACTCGCTCACTGCGTTCGCTCGTGTTGTAAACAATTCTTGTGTAATATGACCTGCATTATATACTTGTTTAATAATATACTAATAAAGTAGGTGTATTAAATAATTAGGCATAATTATTAAAAATGTGAGTGAGTTATAATATTAACCCCACCCATAAGTTACATAAGCCACTAGTGAGTTATATGTTATTTTACTTATTTAAAAAGCCATAGTTATACCTCTCTTATTGCGAGATATTGGATAAATATTGTTTACATTTTATTAAATCTAGGCGAAAAGTGGTACCTATCATATCGATCGGTTACTAGACATACCAGCCAAGAACTAGCTAATAGTGTCTTTTCAGAATTTTTTTGAGGAAGCATTCAAATAGAATATTATTTTAAAAAAATGAAGATAAGTGGTAGACATTCCGTCATATATTCACTATAGATTTTGTTAACTGAAATTTCACTTAATGGGAAAAAAACATGCGAATTCACTCTACAGGTAGTTTGGTGCAGTAGCAAGGTGGGGATTCAATAAAGTTAAATTAGAGGGACAGTAAATTGACAAAATAAACTGTTTCTAGTACAAATAAAAAATTGCAATTGCTAAAAATTATCAAAAAGTATACTAGGGAATTACTCAAATTATTATGTATATAGCTACTTGGTCAGATTCATCATAAATAGGTAAAAAATGTTTGACCCCTTCTAGTTTATTTATATAAATGCTTTGACGAAAATAAATTTTTATTTTGGGGTACCTATCAGGTACTTTTTTGTAATAAAAAATTATATATATTTTTAATAATTACTCAATTACCTAAAATAATTACTCAAATGCTTAATATGCCCATTTGCAGCACAATACATGCTATTGCAATCAATAGGCAAATGAATTGATGTAATCGGGCATCAGCGGTCACCTCTTAAAATAAAAGCATTTGACCTACCAGGCTTATTTTGTGTCCAAAGTATTATGTGTAACCAATTGAATACAATACAAGAAATAGATTAGTATAATAATTAGTGTAAATAAAAATGAGTAAAAACTAGATAGAGGCAGGTGGCCTAAAATGGGATACGGTGTTCCACCACTTTATGGATGCTTGGGACAAAATTATTTAGGATAAATGATATCGGCTAATAAAGTTTTCTAATGTGAAATTAATTAAAATATAAAAGTGACTCGAAATATTATGTGTACCTATAGAGGTAAGTTAATTTATAAGTTAAATAATTACCTTTCTAAAAGAGGTAAAATAATTGTAAGTATATTAAAAATTCAAAATAAATTAGAATATTTTTAGCTGCTTTTTTATTTTATTAATTTGAGTTATATTATGTAGGTAGTGGCTTACGTTTTCGTATTCCACTTGAGAAGCCAATTTAATTGTGTTTTAGTTCCTCTCAGAATTACTTTTTCGAATTGGATATTTTGAAAGTTATTATTCCACACGATCTTAACAGTGAATATAATGTAGAATATTACTTCACATTACCTTTATTATTATTCTTCGCTATATAGTGGAACAAAGCAATCTTAAATCTATTAGAATTTAAAATTAAAAGAATGCTCTGTTTGCAAATATGCCCCACCTACCATAATTATAAATTTAATCATTTCATAGATAGTAACGTTTGACAACTTGGATTCAATATGGTCAGTGACTGCCAATAAAGTAAGGTGATTATTATTGTTGTGTTTCGAGAAATTTATAAAAAATTGTGGTTTTTCTTTTGTGTTGTGGTGCGTACATTAATTTGTTGGTAGGTATATTAAACTTAATATATTTTTACTTGAATATTATTTGTGTTGAAAAAGTGACTAAATTAAAATTATTTTTCAAGATGATTGTACAATGACATCACAGAGGCGTTTTCTCATTTGACTTGAAAATATGTTCTATATGATTTGATGCAAATACGTCCCATGTTCGGACTTGCACGAATTGATTGAATTAATCCAATTGATTTTATATGTTTGAAGCTATGACGAGTAAGCGAGTGAGGAATCACACAATTCGAGGAAATCTTAGGATACATAGACAATCATTTTTTTGAACTTTTTCGAAAGGAAATCAGGCGGGAAATCTTTCAAAAATCCTGTGAAAGGAAATCTAGTGTACAAAAATTTGTCTTGTGGCTAAACAGGAAATTTTAACAATCAAGAATTTGAAACATGAAATACTAAATGAAATTAAAAATTTTCTTCTGTCAAGTATAATCAGCTCAAAAATTCGCCATAAAATTGCGAAAAAATTCAAGTTTTTTTTTAATTCAACCACATATTTGTGAACGCAAATAAATTTTAACCAATTTTAACTTTTTTATTTTTGCTATTAATTAATTCATCATTTTTTATGGTTAATTGATGAATTTTAGAAGAACTAATTCAATGATACGATTTTGTTAACAAATTAATATTTTGATTTATAAAAAAATCAATTTGAATAGAACAACCGATTTTTAGGCGCAGCATGTTGATATATTCTTATTTTTGTTTAAGAATGTGGAGAGACCGCGTCAACGAACAACTAAGCGACAACAGTGGACAGAAGAATCATTACGGCACGCTGTGGAAAATATATTTTCTAAGAAAATGGGTGTCAACCAAGCAAGTCGAGAATTTGGTATACCGTCTAGAACTTTGCGACGATATGTAGCGTCGAGAAAATTAAAAACACCTTTGGGTCGATCGTGTCTGCTAGGAATTGAACATGAAGAAAAGCTTGTGCAACATATCAAAGCTCTTGAAAAACTGGGTTTTGCTCCAGATCAAAAAGGCGTTCGAATGATAGCATATGAATTCGCAGAAAAACTGGCAATTAAACACACATTTTCTCACATAACGAAATCGGCAGGCTACGACTGGTTTAAGAGATTCATTCGACGAAATAAATTAAGTTTGAGAAAATCGAAAGGGTTGTCTGTAGAGCGGTCAAATGGCATAAATAGAAAGGATGTAGAGGAATACTTTTCTCTTTTGCAGGTAGAGTAAAAGAATAAAAGAACAACTTTAGTATATCAAAGATTTTTTTAATACTGGGGTTTTATTAAAATTCCGTTAATAAATAAAAGAGTTATTTATTCTTTAATTCTACCTGTACTATGGATATAATATACAGAAAATGATTTATTGGATAAGCCGGGAAAAATATATAACATGGACTAAAGTGGTTTCAAAAAGGATGAAAATGTTACAATAATAGGGTGCTGCAATGTGAAGTTTTTGTTGCTCTGTACTTTTATTTTAAAAACCGGATTTTTCAATGAACTTATGTATCTTTTCACTGAACTTCAATTACTGCAGTAGTGAAGAGTGGTATGTGCGAAAAACAGATACATGATGCTTGAGCGGTTATTTTTTTTATAAACGATGTGTATTCATGAGTGATCTTTGTATACATCAATAATTTATTTTGTATTATTTAGTATGAATAATTATATGTGAAATATATTAAGTTTCTAGATATTTTCATGCATATCCTGTTTTACGTTTCAACTTCTATAATTTATAATAACTTTTAGTTATCCTATTATAATAATTATCCTAGTTTAAACCCCTTACAAAGATTAAGTATCTGCTTTATTTTGTGTACATGGTATTGAACTTCAAGTATTCCATTTTAGGCCACTTCCCTCTATAGTAATAGTAAAACAATTGAAGCAGTCTTCGGCAAAACTTATAGAAATAATTTTTACACATTACTTTCATGCCATTGTGTCTGTTCAGTTTATTTTATAGAAAAGAACAATTTTTTATATTTGAGTCATATTCAAATACATTGCCACTTTCATGTCTCGATAAGTTTTCCATTGCTCTATACCTTGAGAAACGAAATCATGACTTCAACATTTATTTATGTGGTCATTAATTTATTTCTGTGCCCAGATTACTTTTCGAAAAACATGTTTTAGACTTAAAATCTACAAAATTATTTTTTTACTTTACCGAATCGCGAGGTTGTCAGTATGCCAAAAAGTTTGCCACACATCAATTACATTTATCCCGTTTAAGCCGCACCTATATTAAAATTAAGTTTCTAATTCTATTTCGGTTTGGATTCTTAACAACCCGTCTTGTACTGTTTAGTGCAACAATCTTTTTTGATCGTGTTCAAAAAGAAAATCATAAACGTTACTTCATGACCGTTACCATTTCAAATTATATAAATTTTAGCGGGAAGTTGTGTCATTAGATTGCGAATCAGCCATTTTCGTATGTCTTAATTGTAACCAGCCCAGCTGACACGTCTTACACCATTATTTTAAATGTTTCAAGGTAAGTTAAATGAAAAATTGCTGTGTATTTTTATTCTTCGTCATGATATGATAATGGCAACGTTAATTAGATGTGACATTTTTTCAATATTAATTAGCTGCGTAGATCAGCAAACTCGAAGGTAATTCAACATAACCTAAACTGGTTAGAGAAATAAAACCGGTGATATGCCAATTTTTCTAAGAGTTCATCACGATTGTTACCCACACTGAAAAAATTGTTATCATATTGAAATAATATTGATGAAAAAATTCATAAATACGTTGATTTTGTTCATGACTACTATGAATTTTTCATCAATATGATGAATTTTCTTCATCGGTATAAAAATGATGAATTTTTCATCATATGATAAACATTTTTTTAGTGGCATCATGAACGTTACAATTACTGAAATAATTCATCATGAACGTTACAATTGCTGAAGTAACGTTCATGACGTAAGGTAATCCTCGGTCAAACGTCAAAAAATGACGTAATCATGGCGGAACAATGAATTTACGATGCCCTAATAAGTGCTTTTTTTAGATGCCGATGACAAATGGGGAAAAACAAAAAAAATACCGAGAAAGACTGAAGACGGACGCAGAAAGAAACAAGAATGCAAAGGAAAAACAGAAGATACGTAACTCAAAGAGGTCGAAAATTGGGGAACTTACGGATCGAGTCAAAAGAATGAAGAGAAAGTCATGGCGAAAATGGTCTCAAACTTACAGAAAAAGCCAAAAGAACCAGATAGCTGTTCTACAAATATCTCCTCCTGCTTTGCCTTTTAGTGAATACTCTCTGTCGTTGTGAAGGGGAAGGAAAACTGTATTAAGAAAAGTTCGAAGACATCCTGGAAATCTTAAAAAACCCATCCACTGTTTCGAAAGGAAATCGAACGTATTTTAAGTGGGGTCGGCATCTCCAAGTTGTTAAAAAAATTAAATGGCTGCTTCACACATAATTTTCATTAAAGTTCTTTGTATTTAGTTAGTTTCGTTTTATTTACTGTTCGGAACCCAGCGGACAGACTGCTAATACTATGTAACTCATTTTTGTCTTCCATGCTTAGCTTAGCATAGCCAATATGAGTTAATGAGTAAAATATTAGCAGCCTCTGGCACCTGATGAAAATGATTATGACCGTTACTAAGTAATGACCGATACTTCTTGATTTAAAATGCAACTACATGCCGCTGAATTGTGCCATGATCGATTTAGGAAAACCTAAAAGCTTTGGTTCAAAATTGAAACATTTTTGTACAGTAACGTTTATGATTTTTTCCGCACTTGATTCCGAAAAATTTCAGAATAACAAGAATACCATTCATTCGAAAAAAAGTTCGAAAAATATATTTTCTGGAAAAGGCAATGTATTTGAATATGACCCAATTAAGTTTCTTTAATTTGACCCATTTGATCATTCGATTTGAATGTATGCTCTCATATCACTGATTTTTTCTTGAGATAGACGTCAAATGTGATAAAACGGTATTGATTTTTGTAATTCGATCTGTCTTCAGTAATAAATCGCGATTGATCAAGTTATTTTAGTAACAGTAGTTTACACAATAACTGGGAAAAGGGACAGATTACTGAACGAGTAGAAAGTATATGAAGTCAAATAATTTAGTTACCTTTTCCCATGAGTTATATACATCGTTTTATCTAGTTTTGCGTGGTAAAATCGTCATTTGTGCAATCAAAAATCGATAGTGTTGTTTAGGTGACGAATGATGCTACCCTGGATTTACTGCCAAAGTTGTCCAGGGCAAAATATGAAAAAGAATACGCGCGATTCAAAGATTGGTGCGAAAAGAAAAATATTAAGAAAAGCACAGAAAAGGCTTTGCTGGCATATATGTCGGAATTGGCGCAAAAATACAAGGCATCTTCTTTGTGGGCGAAATTTTCAATGGTCAAAGCCGTATTGGGAGTTAAGGAAAATGTAGATGCAAGTCGTTTCTCGAAGGTTGTGGCCTTCCTCAAACGGAAAGGTGACGGTTATGAGACAAAAAAGTCGAAAACATTTACCAGAGAAGATCTTGATAAATTTATTTTGGAAGCTCCCGATCAGGACTTTTTAATGTTCAAGGTATGTAATTGAGTTTTTCGACTGTTTACAACAGTGTTTAATTTTTTTGTTCTATTAGGTTGTTGCTATAATGGGGGTCGGTGGAGCCTGCAGAAAGCAAGAACTGCTCAACCTGTCAGTTGACAATATTAAAGACACAGGGTCGGCCATTATTGTTAAGGTGCCCGATGCTAAAACTAAAGTAAATCGAGTGTTTATGATCGTAGCGCAACAAGGGCCATATGATCCTATACATATTTATAGAAAATATGTAGCTCTAAGGCCCGCAAATATAAAGCACTCTCGTTTGTTTGTTTATTATAAAAACGGCAGGTGCAGTGACCAGTGTGTTGGTATCAACACGATGGCAAAGATACCCAAACTTATCGCAGAATATCTGCAGCTTCCTGAAGCATCTCTATATACGGGCCATTGCTTCAGAAGAAACTCCGCAACATTATTGAAACCTCCAAAAGCTTCTGAGGACTTTATCGAGGATTCTATCTCCGATAAAAATTTAGCAACACACCAAATCTTCATAAAGCTCGAAGAGGATTGCGAATCCTCAATAGTTTCTCAGAATTCCATTCCAACAACATCGGGTTACAGATAAAGTAAAAAATATTGTCAAAGTTGCACAATTATTATTAAATGTAAAAAATATTTCCAAATAAATTTATATTGTGTTAAATTTGAGATATAGGATATAACTTATAATAGGTATAATAAAGATAATATAAATCGCGATTAATAAATAAAATTAATATTGAGATTGACAATGAGATTTACTACACCTTTTCCAGCAGTAATTCAGAAATGGTCAACTGTCATTTAGAAAACGTTAACTGTAATTCAAATTTCTCAACAGATATTCGGAATCGTCAATTCATATATTGAGAAATCTGAATTTTTCTATTCTGAATTTCTGGTGGAAAAAATGTAGTTAGTTGAAAACTATTTTTAATTGCTTGTATAAAAAATAAATTTGTTTGTTGCCCACTGTTTGATTGGCAATTAAATATGCAGCCAACACTTGTTTTGCCTTTTGGTTGTACGATATCAAACGATGGCATTTAAAGTAATTATTAAGAACGGTACATTGTTTTATTTAGATAAATAAATTAGGATAAACTTTACTTTCTTGACTAGCAAGTTTTGCAGATTCAAAGCGAAACGTGACCTTTCATTTCGAATGAAGTATGCAATTTTTATTCAAACTACCAAAATTCAAAAAATGATTTCAAAATTTTAATTTAATTTAAGAACATACATAAAAGTAAACTAAAGTAAGGTGATACTTGAAGTGAGATTATTGTTTAATTTTTTAAGGTAGTAGGTATAATTTATAATTGTACCATGGAATGCGATTTATTACAGAAATACCTACAAATCTATTAAACATTTCAGGGAGAAAAAATTTCGGAGCGTGGGGAATGTAGTGATGTATTGATGGAAATGGCGGAAGATGATGAAAGAATAGAAATGGATCTTTTGCCGGATAGGTCGCGAAGAAGATATTTATATACATACCAAAAATTTATTGAATGGTGTGAAGCGAGAGCGCTTTGTACCTACACGGAAACAGTATTGTTGGATTATTTTTCAAAGTTAGGAGAAAAAGTAAAAAGTTCGACGTTGTGGTCACACTATTCGATGTTACGGGCAACATTAAAACTTAAAAATGGTGTCGAAATTGGCGATTATAGTGAACTACTTACGCTTTTAAAACGTAAAAGTGAAGGCTATGAACCCAAAAAGGCAAAGGTCTTAACGAAGGAAGAAATTGATAAATTTGTCGATAACGCCCCAGACGCAAAATATTTGATGATCAAGGTAAATTTCAAATCAGAGTAGGTAAATAATATATTTTTAAATATTTTATTATAGGTTGCTTTAATATTGGGAGTCGGTGGGGCATGCCGCTGCTATGAGCTGGTTAATATGAATATTGGCAACATACAAGATGTTGGTACAGCTTTGCATGTCAAAGTAAAGAAAAACAAAAGTAAAAAAACCCGTAACTTTTCAATACTTGGTGAAAAATACTTGAATTTATATAGGAAATACGTAGCTCTTCGACCAAAAGACTTTGAGAATACACGGCTCTTTATAAGATACGAGAATGGCAAATGTAATCGAATGGTTGTTGGGATACATAAATTAAGTATAATTGCGCAAGAAGTAGCCAGGTACTTAAATTTGGAGGATGCCATTAGTTACACTTACATCGGTTTGCGTAGCACTACACTGCTTGCAGATTTTGGCAGCGACCTCGTTTGTCTTAAAAGAGACAAGGGTGAGAAGTCCAGCAGTGGAGCAGAAGGAAGTCGAGAAAACACAAAGAAGACGTAGCAAAGAAAATATTGGAAGCATCTTGTGGTCAAGCTAATATTCAAACCATAGCTAATACAAGTCTCAGGGGAAATGGTAGTGCTGAAAGACATTACACGGTTGGTTAATTAATTAATAACAAGTACTAAGAAGTAGTTGCACAATTGGGCTAGGTATTTGTATTTCACAGTTAAATATTTCAAAATTAGGGAATGGAAAGGCCCAACAAAAGTGTTGGCTTTGCTCAAGCTAAGTATCGAATTCGATAAGTATCGAATATGTAATTTTAAAATACAAATACGACTCTTAAATATTACTTAATACTTTGTAGTTAGCTATTATTACTTATTTAGTTTTCTATTATGTAAATTATCAAAATTTTAATTCCATAAAAGAACTTTTGTAAAAATAACTTTAAGTTGGTAATAAACTTCGATTGTAACATTTAATAATTTTATTATTACTAATAGCTCACTTTCACTTGGTGTGAAGAAAATTGTTATTTAATTTTTTTTTCATCATGAGAGTGTTTTTCATCTCTACAGGTGGCTTTTGTAATATTAATATTTTTAAAGCAATCATATTGATTTTCCTGCAAGATAAAAGTTATGAAGACATCAAACAAAAGTGTAAGTATATGTCCTCTCTAAGTGATATCTGAACAAAATCGGAGTGCACAGCTTAAACTAAAAGGTAAGAATAGTGGTTTTCAACTGAACCAAATATTTTTGAACAAATTCTTGATGGCAAAAAATATACGGAATTATTAATTATCTTATTACCTGTCTACCTCTCTTATTGTTCTATGGTTATCTAATTTAAAATGATCTATGATCATGAAACTGGTAGATAAATAAACAAATAACTACTGTACTAACTTGCTTGTATGAATATGGAAATGCGTGGGCATATTTATTTAAATCTTCCTTTACATTATATGATTGCAACAGAATAATTGTTGTAATAATTTAAAAACACAAATCGCTCCTTATGCCGGCAAAAGCGTATAAAGAAAATTATTGAAATAAAGTTAAATTGGATATTGCATTAAAACAATAATTCACGATTTGAACATTTTTATTTTAATACATTTTATTGGTTTTATAAATTTTTATTGTAAATTCAGTTATTTATCTTATTTTAGTTTATTTTGGCTAAAACTACCACATATACACAACACTCCAAGCTACGAAAAGATATAAACAAGAAAAAAACACCGAAATCGGCAAAGCGAAAAAGTGTTCGTAATAAAATGAAAAAAGTACGGTCTGCACGAACAAAGAAACTTAGTGAGTTGATTAAAGGAGAAAACAGCAACCCAATGTCAGGTTTTTTTAAATCACAATCTATAATGGGCAATGCAAATTATTCACTACTTTCAACGGCCGACACCAGTTCTATTCTTGAACGTCCAGCTTTTCAACGTTGAATATCTTTGAATACGATCAATTAGAAGAAGTGGATGAAGCGCAGTGTTGCAATAAATTTTTCTAAATAGAATAAACATGTTTTTTTATAATGCAGAAATTTAAAATTTTCTGGATAATCATTATTTTTTAATAAATTTCTGTTATTCGAATAATTGTTTTTGATGCTTAAGCTGATGTGGTGCTCATTTTACTCTTGTTTGTTATGAATATCCAGAGCTATTGCAATTAAATATCCATGCATTACTTTCAAATAAACAAAGTAAGCACAAAATATATTATGAAATTTTATTGAAAAGGCATTTTTTCCTAGATTCTATGAGTGTGCTATTTGTAAAATCTAAATCACTTACATCTATTCACTTTACCACAGTCTATTCCTGGATGTTTATATGAAGGTTAGCCATTAATTCTTTTCATAATTATTATTATTATTTTAATATAACTTATTTTTGTATAAAATAATTTCCATAAATTTAGGCTTGATGTCATCGGTAAAAGTTATTAGAACCGGGAAGAGAAAGAGACCATTGTATTCTTCGTTGCCTTGCGAGTAATGAAAATTTGTTTCCTTCAAAGAGAAAAAAGTATTTGATTTTACTTTATATTATGATAGAAATGTGTCTCTAAATAAAGGTTAAACTTAATTTGTTGTTATTATTTTTTATTACCTAATCGAAGACTAGAAGTAAATATCGATTTTGCATCAAAATGATTTCGAATGCAATACAAATTTGATTGTTACTTCTGCAAGATTCTGAGTTGTACCATATATTTGGGAAATCAATTTTCTAGAGAATCTAAAGGAAATATTTTCTTTATCTGGGGCGAGAGGAAATTGTCTGTAGAATTTGTTAATCTTCTAGTTGGCGACGCAGGTTTTACGATTTTGATGAAATCATTTAATAAGATGCATTAGATATATTATTTTGTAAAACTTACGAAATCGGATGTATAGTTTCAAAATAATTGATTTTTTTCAATCTTTCTGCTTTAACATTATCTGATTTTTAAGAAATTAGTTACTAATCCTCTCTGCCATTATATGATCGACAACAGTAAACGGATCCTGCTGATAACGTTTTTGTTATTCGCAAAATAAGTAGCATTAAGTTATTCTTGTGAATATAGTATATGTAGTATACCATGAAAATGTCAACTTTTTCCAACTGTAAGCATTTCCAACTGTTTTACAAAATTTTTGAAATAATGTAAGCGGTGAAAAAATAAAGAGGATGGAATGGAAGAGTTTTATGATGATCACAAATTAAATGATATATTTCTAAAAGATGAAGAAACTTGTTTAGTTTGTAATGATTCAAGTACGATATATAAGACTAGCGATGGTTTCGATGCATCTTATGCTCTCGTTGGTTTCATGTCTTTTACAGCGGCTGGGATTTCTCGGAAAATCATATTTGTGACAGGTTGCTATAGGTATCGTTAATAGAATATAAGGAAAAAAAGTTAAATTTTTAAATATATTTTTTAATATTTAAAATATTGTATCTTCTCTATTTCGTCTTTTTCAGAATCCGAGTTTTGATGTTCAAATAATTTAACAGCCTCTGGTGATCTCATTATTTTCAACTGCAATTTTTTCTGTAGTACCTACATAATATTTTCTTAATATTCCTCACTTTCCCACTGTTAATTCAAAGTCTATGAATAAAACCAAAACTTCTTTAACTTGGAAATCAGATGGTGAAATCACAGATCCCGAAAGTATAGTGTCGTGCTAGTTGTTCCTGTAAAACGAATATTAATTTTGTAAGTATTATTGCGATTCATTATCGACACTTCTTTTTTTTCAGTATGTTTGTTTACATAAAATTAGCAAAACTATTAATTGCTATGGATGAAATTAAAAATTTGCCAGCCAAATGGGGTCTTTCTGAAATCTAGCGTTCATTTCTTGGTAAGCAGAACGTAATTTTATAATATACTCTCGGGATTTGCGTTTTATTCGAAAATATGATAAGTAAAAAAAGATTTTGATTAAGCAAAATATTTTAATCAAATCAAAACCAAACTTTAAATAAAATTATCCAAACAAAACTGCTTTTTTTTTATTTATCAAATCATTTTTACAGTGTAGAAGTAAACTAAACTCAACACGACATGTACTACAGATGGGTCAAACATTATTATCTATAGTACATTTGAAATTGCTAAATTAAAAAAATGACAAAAGTTTTTATAAGAAAGTAAATTAGGGTACAATTTTATAATGGATGATGATGGTTTTAGTATTCTCTACCCTTTCCCCCATGATTTTTTAACAACTTAAAAAAACTGTTAAATGCACCAAACCGTTTAAAATTTGAAATATATATCTTTTTTTATCGTAAAATATTGAATCCCCCCATGAACTTTAATTTTGCAACATCAGAATCGTTTCAACATGCATGTTGTTTATCTAAAAGTATTGATGAATCATACAAATTTTAGTTTTTATTATTTCTTATGTTTTGAATTTAAATATTTTTTTCAAACTAGATAGCGAATATTTCTAATAATATACTATTTTCAGGCCGATTTAAACAATGAAGATAAGAAAGAAACAATAGGTGATAACGATTCGAAAAATACAGAAAAGGTTTCAATTAGTACTACTAATAGTAATTTGGATTGCAATCAACTTCAAGCACAGCACAGTTTTTTCAATGTCACGGTCAGCCAGAAATACGAAATAACCTCACCATCAGTTTTTTCAACATTGCAGGAGAACGTAAGAAAACGTTCTATGTAATAATTTAAAATTTAAATTTTCGATTTTAGAGTGTATTCAAATTATTAGATAACACAGACGAAGGTAAACTCATTAAGAGTACTTACGGACCATTTAAAAAGTTTAGAAGGAGTCATTTGTGCAATTTAATTACAAAGCATGAACTACAAAAATCTCCCGATAATCGGTAGATATAAAAATTTTAATATAAAAAAGAAAGAGTTTAATGTTTTTTATTTTAGAATCACTACCGAACGATTTAAGACTTTAGCACAAGAGATAAACGAAATTTTTACTCACGAAGATCCCGTAATTTACTACATACCTTATACTAAAGGAATAAATGGAAAAATAGTAGCCGCATCAGGAAAACTCTGGAGTTCATATGTGCACCAGCGTAAAATATTAAGAGATGCTGGTTTACTTCACAAAAAAAAAGAAGAACCTTCTACTTCTGCGTCTCGTATGTATAAAATGATACTTATGATTCTTAAATGATTATTATTTGATTTTTTAGTGGTACATGAAAATGAAAAAAAAATTGATGATGATCTTATTATTACTGAAATGTTGACGTGGCTTCATCATAATAGCATTCCTTATGAAGAAGTTGCGAAAAGATGGAAGAAATCTGTTGCAATGAGAATGCAATTTAAAGCCGACCAGACCATCAGTGAATACTACAAAAATTACCCTGCGTTAAATCTTCAAACAGGTTATCTATTAGTAAGTTATAGTAATGTGACATTAATTATCGGCATTGGTCATTTACAAAGTTTTTTTAGCTTGAATTGGACTTTGATTACTTGTACAAAGGCAAAGAAAATGCATTTCTTTCACGCTGGCCCGCATTGGCAAATCCAATTTATGATATGATTTCTAAAAGACATGACACACAAACAAAGGATTTTCTCTCAATAGAGAAACAAAAATTTGAAATTATTGATAATGGTATTTAAAATAATTTGTTTAATATAATAAGTTTATTCGAACAATATATTTTCCAGATGTAAAACAGATCATAGCTCTAAAATTGTTACCTTTTTTATTGCAATTTCCGTTAATCAAATCTAAAGCAAACGCTCATTGGAGACCGACCAAGACAGAAATGATTGATGGTTTCGTTTTATTTATCAATGTAAGTTTTTTGCTTAGAAAATATAAAAACCAATTCCATTTATTAATTTACAGGATGCAAGCTATTTAACAAAAGCAATGGAAGAGCGACGGCTGAAACGTCAACATTTTAAAATGCCTGTGCAACCTATACCAATTATTGTTGGATCATACAAGTGTTACCAGTGTTATGTGTCAGTGAACGAACAATTGTATAAAGTTGAAAGTCCGTTAAGAGCAGTAGATGTTTGCTTTAAGGTTTATCACGCTTTAAATACAAACTATCCCCCGGAATCAACCCCAGCCTGGTTATTTTTGCAAAAAGGTATCTATAATATTGATACCCCCTTGTACAAAAAATATCGATCTGTGGATGTGCTAATTGCAACACTCAAAGTAATATTGGACTAATTTTAAATTTTATGTACTATACTTTTAATTTCATAAAGAATTTTTTATTGTTTTAAATGCTTTTCAGCAATAAATAATACTGTTATTAATAAATACATAAAAACTTGAAGAAATTGTTATTTTAACAAAAAATAACGCTAACTTTTTTTCTCTGTAAACGCTTTCCTGAGCGACTTTCACAGACCTCAAATAAATTTTTTATTTTATTTAAGAAATCAGTGGCAACTGTAAGCTCAGGCTTACGAGCACTGCACTTGCAGCACAGTAGAACCTCGAGTACCTAACTACACTGATGCCCGTTGTTAATTGAATCAAAATTTACTATACTAAAGCTGTCGGTTACATTAATAGAAACTACTAAAAACGTTGATTCAACATTCCGCACTTTTCGAACTAACCAAGGAGGTATATTGTATCAACCATTTCTGTACGTTTAATTAAACAATTTATTCTATTGTTTGAATCATTTTAAGTTTTTGATGTAACTTATTGTAGTATATGGGGAATTATGGGTTGGTGGGGTGTTGGTTACGTGCCAGGGACGCTGAGCAAGAAAAATGGTTGTTGTAAAATATTATGTGTAATTGTTAGAAAAATATAATTACGTTAATATAAAGCGTAGTATTATTTCTCGAGTAAACATTACACTTATGATGGTATTAAATCATCATGCTAGCACTGTTAATTCAATGCGTATTCAATGTTAAACCATCAAAATAGGTGTATTAACTGTATTAACAGTAGTGCATTTTATGAATAAATAAATTTAAAAAAATAATCCTCAAAGGATTTTCAAAGAATTAATAACTGCAATATCCATTTTTCTTGCACTTTTCTGCAACTGCAACACATCTAACAATAAATTTGCGCTGTTGCTCGTATATTTTTCAAGCTTCCTTTATGTTCAGTTTGATTAAAATTCTCGGTTTTATCAAATTTTGCATTGAAATGACATACTAAAATGCTACAACAAGAAAAATAATAATAATAGTTTTGTTCAAGAATGTCATTGGCTTTCTTTCAATCTAACTATTTTATTAATTCAACGATAATATCGTAGAAGCTTATTTGAACCCATTATAAACATTAAATCAACTGGTATTTATTTAACAAAAATAATATATTGAAAGAACATTTTTAAATTTCTTGTAACAACTAAACATTGTTTAATTCAACGAAATTTCGTTTAATTCAACAAGAAAAGATTCAACATTTCAGATTCGTTCAATTTACCAACTCTTTTCTCTCAGTGTACTCTTATGCAATATCTGACGATACAAATGAAGTGCAGTACAGCCTATTAGGTATTGCATTACTGCATTAAAAATTATAATAATTTATTTTTATATTAATATATTATATAAAATAGTACGACTTCGCAAAAATAATATTTTTTAATTATCACAACATGTTTCGTATGAAGAATCATACATCTTCAGGTGTCTACAGAAGAAAATTAAAGTAAAATACAATTATTTAAAATAATACAATTACGTACCTAATTAAATTTAAAATGAAATTATGACAAAATTATTTTTTGTTTTTAAAGTTGAAGTATTTAAAAATAGGAGTCAAAATATAGGTGTAATGATTTTTTGAAAAATAAGATGAAGGGGTGTAAAGATTTTTTTTTAAATTTTTTAGAAATAGGATGGTTAGAGAAAGATGTTGTAAAGAGGAAGAAAGTTTAATAGTTCGTGTTTATTAAGTAAGGGTTGGTTCATTTTAGTAGCTTTTTGAATTTCGTATGATTCCCATATTATTCTTTTCAAGTATTTGTCTTCATTATATATAAGGCCCGGATTTCTAGGCATTTGCCTTTTTTGATTCCGTACAGGCTTTACAATTCTTTTTGCAGCAAAATGTATTTTGCGACTTTGCGATCATTTTAAACCGCTCTTTAAAATGCCTAAAATGCCTATTTTCTACATTTAGTGCCTTTTTTCGAAAATTGCGCCTAAATGGTTTTTCTCAATTGATTTTATCCTATAACTTGCCTAAATGAATATTTATTTCAATTATTTTTTAATTTTAACCATGGAATATAATTCAGAAATGGAAATATATTTTGTATTTTACAGAGTTTTGCTTAAGTCGCTGTCAGTTAAGAACGGGGCGACAAAATAGAAAAATGGATAGGTACAAAATTGAAGACAATAAAATTTTTAACAAAAAATGTCCAAAAGGTTTTGCTGTAAAGGCGATTTTTATAGGTCAAAATACGGTTTCAAAATGTGCAATTTACATTGTTAACATAGGAGTGTCCGGAAATGTTCGTTACTCACTGTATTCCATTGCCTCTAAAGCTTGTGCTGACGAGATGGAGTATATGGATCGGGGCTGCAGTGTTTTACCATAAATATTTTAAAAATGTAAGAAAAGTCATTGACAGTTTAATGATTTTAATACTGCAGACTGCATAGAGAAAGCACAAGAGGCGTTTAAGGCTTCTAATCTTGAGAAAAATTTAGTAAAGATTATCTTCCTAAGAGCTAAGAAACTAAGAAAGAAGCATTGCATACCAATATTAGCAACTTTGAAAATTTGCAACAATTGAAAGAAAATTTTAAAAAATTAAAAATTAGTTGGCTTAGACACACTACAAACAGTGAAAACTAATTACATGTAGTGTGTATCGAGGGAAGCCCACAGATCAATTTTGGACTTCTTAGATCACAGCAGTATATTCGGCGCGACCAGGAGTTGAACCGCGGTTTCTCG
Source organism: Cantharis nigra (assembly GCA_958510845.1). Classification (NCBI taxonomy): domain Eukaryota; kingdom Metazoa; phylum Arthropoda; class Insecta; order Coleoptera; family Cantharidae; genus Cantharis; species Cantharis nigra. Next base: position 64,440,417 of record OY294028.1, read on the forward strand.
CTTCACAGTTGGTCAATGTAGGGTCTACGCCATACTGCTGGTAAGCTCAAACTTATTTCTTATTTCTTATTAAACTTATTTCTGCACGATTGGATGCTCTTTTGGTGAAAAACCTGGGCTACTCGGATTTAATGCAAATTAGCAAAGCATTATCTGGAGATTTAAATAGTCTCCCAAATAAAATTGGAAGCTTAGATGGCTCCAGATTTTTAATATGCTCCTGTTACTTCTTGTGACGTAGAGCGGTCATTTTCTGCGTACAAACAAATTTTAACGGACAACATAAGAAGTTTTACTCCAGAATATTTGGAAAATGCTTTAATTTGTTATGTAAATGTTGAAAGTTAATATTATTGTTAAATTGAAAGCTAAATTGAATATTTTATATTCTTTATTTTAATAATTTAATTTTTTATTTTGGACTGCCTATTAGTGCCTATAATTTAATTTTTTGATGCCTATTTGCCTGCCTATTTTGAAAGTTTTCAGTGCCTAAAAATCCGGGCCTTAATTATATAGGATGATAGATTTGTTATAATTGAAAAAAAATCTTTACACCCCTTCATCTTATTTTTCAAAAAATCATTACACCTATATTTTGACTCATATTTTTAAATACTTCAACTTTAAAAACAAAAAATAATTTTTTCATAATTTCATTTTAAATTTAATTAGGTACGTAATTGTATTATTTTAAATAATTGTATTTTACTTTAATTTTCTTTTGTAGACACCTGAAGATTTATGATTCTTCATACGAAACATGTTGTGATAATTAAAAAATATTATTTTTGCGAAGTCGTACTATTTTATATAATATATTAACTATACATACTTCGCTTGACGTAAAAAATATTCTATTATTTTTATATTAATTTATTATATGGCTTTTTACTCTATTTTTGTACTAATTACATTGTAATCAAAAAACAAATTTTAATTAATCCAAACCGCCAATCGAAATTTTAATTAAATAAAATCCACGAATGTAAAAAGTGGTCTGGTTCCGACTTTGCCACTCTACTAATGTATTATTGGACGAAAAAAAAAGTTATTCGCAGGGCGGTAACTACCTCCCTTATAACTCATCATAAAGAAACAAAATCTACTGAATTTTATTAAAATATAATATAAATATAATATTATAAAAGGTCTTATTTGTTTTCACCGAGAAACACTTATTAAGGAGTAACAAAAAAGTCAACACACATTTTCACCTCTTTTACCCCTCCCCCCTAAAACCTAAAACTTAAAATTCTATCTGTCATATTTTTACGATTCCTCGTGTAAATTTTATTTTCTGTTCAAAGCGCCCTCTTTTGTAATCTAAATTAGTTAAAATATGGTATTGTTTTATCGTTTTTGTTTACAATAATAATAGTGCGTTTTTTACATCAAAATGGAAAGCGAAAATGATATTTCTGAAATGTGTCGTTTATGCCTAGCAAAAGAACAAGTTAATGTACATATTTTCGATGAAGAAAGCGAAGAGAAACAGATATTCCTGAAAATATCCACTTGCTTGCCTATAAAAGTAGGTTATAGATTTTGTAATTGCTATGATTTTTATTAGTATTTGATGTCAACGTTAAATCTCATATTCACTTCTTCGATAACTGATTTTTTCTTTGTTATTCAGATATCTTTAGACGATAGATTTCCAAAAAAAATATGTACGGATTGTTCGTGCAAGTTAGATGCCATGTATCAATTTTGGAATAAGTCGATAAGTTCTGAAAGTCAGTTATTAACTTGGCTGGATCTAAACAGTATTGAAAATGTATCGACACCCGATAATAGGTTAAATTCCATAAATTTACACAGCCATATTTACGTAAAAGAAGAACCTATAGACTGTTTGAAAACGGAACATGATATCAAGTTAGAAGTAATGGAAGAATCATACGATGATGAAAGTTATAATCAACCTATTAATGAATTTCCAAATCAAGAGGTAAAGAAGTAGTTATTTTTTTAAAACTTGATTTTTATATTAATAATTGTTTTGATAGTCTTCTTCACAGTGTAAAAGAAAAAGAGATACTTCACCTGAATGTGAAATAAATTCTGATGACGATCCTTTAGCACAAGATACAGAAGCAAAGGTTAGTTTTTTTAGTTTATAGATTTAAGTTAGTTGACTTATTCAATGTTCGTTTGCACCATAATTAAGAATAACTTAATATTTATGAATACATTTTTTGTTCCCCCGATTTGTAAGCAATTCTTAACTCTCGGCTACATCTATAACCCTACATTTTTCAGAATATTGTAATTTAGTTTTAGGAAAACAACAAAAGTTCTGATTTCAATTTCAATAAGAAACAGTAAGAATAGAATTTATGCAAACACCCAATTTTTGCTTTTTTGCAAATAAACTGAGTTTACCATTTATTTTCACGGAAATGAGATGTTGAAATAATTTGAAATCAGACTAAAGTTAAACTAGTTTCTGCCTCCTCAAGGTAGCATACAAAATAACCAGCAGTATAAATAATAATGTAGTAGAGACGACTCTTCAGAAAAGCTATTAATAAATGGAAACGATGCTATCATAATTATATTACGACTATTATTTTTGTCGAGTTTTGATATAAGTGAATTTTGAAATTGTGTAGTGTGTTAAGTTAACGAAAAATTACGACAATTTGGATGTATTGGAAATCATTGACTGGGTATATCTTAGCTTAATTTCTATGAAGTCCAATTAACTAGGACGAAAATAAAAATATAGAAGTTTTCACCTTACAAAACAAACTTATTTGAAAGTTTTGACTTACATACAGGAAAAATTGGAATCTGAAAATAATGTGTAAGTTAATTAAATCTATAAAAAATAATTAAAAATAACTAACAATTTTCTTATACACGTTATAAATTTTTCAGAAACAACTATATTTTGCCTATGAATCAGTTGTTAATAACATTACGTTTTTATGCATTATGTGGTAATTTCAGTGGAATGAATACTTCAAAAGTAATGACAATCATTTTAAGAGTATCGCAAGCAATTGCAAGGTTACGACCAAAATTTATAAAAATGCTCGAAACGGTGACCGAAACAGAAAATTCAAAATGATTTTCTTCAAATAGATTCATTTAGAAATATTATAGGAGCAATTGATTGTAAAATACTATCACCACCTAAAGAGGAAGCTGAAATTTTTCTCTTAGTATTATTCTTTATTTATTCTAAGAGCAGAAGAATACATAAAAACTCATAATTTAGTTCCATAGTTATGTAAAAATTGGAAGCAACTTCTTCCTGTTCTTGCTTATAAAGCAAGCATCTTCAAATGATTGTTGCAGCTACAACCGTTCCATTTCCGGAACATCTTCATAATTAAAAATTGAAAGAACTAATTGAAAATGGTCATATTCCACGATTTTTTCAAGAATTAAAATAACCGGAACGAAATAAAATAATTAAGGACTACTTTCATGATTTGTAATTTTTATTTAAATGTTAATGTGACTTGATCTGGACAAGGGAGGTATTGACTGAAAATATTGATTTTTTTGTTTAGATAATTCTCATAAAGAAAATTACGCTTTCCCTAATGAGTGGATTGCCAGGAATCTACTACAACAAATTAGGAACAATACCTAGTAACAAAACAATTTGGATTTGAAATTGGAATATAGAAAAATGGAAAAATTAGTTTTTAATTCAAAGGAAATATGTTCGTATAGTACTTTTTTGTAAACCTTATTCTAATACACAATTTATTAAAATCGAAAAGTTTCTTCTACATTAATAGTTTTCTCAAAAAGAAAAATTTTTTGCACATAATTCAATAACAAGAAATAATAAATCAATTTTTTTTGGACAGGACATTCGTTTTTCTAGTTCAAAAATAAACAAGCTAGCCTGAAAAGCAAATAATAGTAATTGAACTTAAAAGTTGTTTAAGAATTGCTTGTTGAAAAATAATTTTAATAAAATAAGGTGCAAACAAGCATTGGATTTTATAAAGTATGCATGCTAATTATAGTTTATTAATTTCTAAAATTTTACCTTACATTCGCATTATTAATTAAATAAAGAATATTACAGTAAAGTGACCTAATGTGGAATGTATACTTAACTGGATGAACTGAGTAACTAATTTTGTTCTTAAGCAAAAGTGATAACCACAGTCCGGATTATAGGCAACACGGAACCCGATATCTGGTATGCGGCATACGATTTATGCATAAACAGAAGATATTATACATATTATAAATTATATGCCACATACTAAATATCGGGTTCCCTATTGCCTAGATCCGGGCTCTAGTGATAACTGATAGCAATTATTTGAGTATACTCTGGGGATGATTGATAACATTGCTTACAATACTTTTTAAGAATATAAAACTTGTATTTAAATAAATTTGTTTTATTCTTAAATTAGATTAGTTCTTAATATGGAATATAGCATTGTCCAAATATAGACTAACATTATAAAAGGTTCATAAATACACACAATTATATTTTATCGCTCGCTTTTAAATAATTATGCCAAAAACTAAGCAGTAAATGAATTTCAAACATTGTGGGCATAATTATTATTAATTCAGCCAGTTGGTTGTATTTAAACTGCGTTATGTTTAGGTTGGTTAAACATTTTCTGGCTTACGTAAAACCATCCAAAGAAAATACTAGACTGCTATAATTCGCATGTTTAAGGAAACATGACTGAAAAATTACGCATATTCATGAGGATAAATAAACATCTTGCACAACACAATATAGCTGCATTTTTTCGTCGAGTTTACTAATGCTAAAATGAATTTGAAACTACGATGAATTGTATCCTATTCGCTGAAATAATTTTGAATATTCTGACATTTCAGAATTTTGAAAATTCTAATAAAAAATACTATTCCAATTTCCAGAAAAAGAACATGCAGTGTGCGAAAAGTACACTTTCTTTCAAGTGACAAAATATTTTAATTTCCAATTTTACGAAACACTTTAATCGTGCAAGCGTTAATGTCGAAAATGCTAAAATTGTGTTCGTATATGCCGCCTATACAAGTCATTATTTTATTTAATTCCTGATTTGTGAAAATGAAAATGGTGTTCCATATTAGGCCACTTGACTCGAATAATTTATTTATTGATTAGACGAAAAATTGCTCTTTTATTGCTTTGTGTCCAATTTATCAATCTTCATTTATCTCTAACCGGGTACTTCTGCAAAACTCGGGTAACTTGATGTGTTTATATGTAATTTAGACAACTATCAAGTATATTTAATAGTTCTTACTGATAAATGATACTCAAAAACAAGTACTATAAGACCATAATAACAATTATTGCGAATTAAATTGAAATAATGGGGATAATCGTCCTTACTTGTCTAAAATGTCAGTCCCTTGTCGTGTCGGCATTACATTATTAGGTATTATTAGGTTAACATAGTTACTTGCAGTTTCAATATATTTAAGGATACTGCATGAAATGTAAAGAATCAATAGAATTTAATTTTAAATAAATAAATAACAATATTTCCATAGTTAAAGTAGTGTACTCAACATAGGGCATCAGTCCCTTGCCATATATGAAAGTTTAAAATTCGCGGTAATTGACAAGGTTGAAAACCTAAGAATCTGTTTAACATAAACCAATCACTTGAAGTTAACGGTAAACGTCTGTATTTGCGAGTCATCCTATTAGAATTCATTGATAGTGGTATGATAACACGTGTTGTGACGGTCAACATCTCAGTCCCTTAGTGAGTAGTTGTTTTAGATTATCGTTTATGCTAATGTCCTTTGTGTAAGTAAATTGTATGAAATATATAGATAACCAATGTCTCGTTTTAATCGAAAATTATAGTTAGTTTTTCAAGAAAATCATTAGTTCTTGTCGTCAGTTCCTTGATAGTAAAAGTGACAAGGGACTGACGTAACGACAAGATACTGATAAAGCTAAGCAACTAAGTCAAGCAAGTGTTTTGTTAAGGCAACGAATTTTATTCTTCTATTACAATATATTATATTGATTGTTGTAGGACAATATGTCACCTAGAAAAAGTAATAAATTATCAAGAGCAGAAATTTTGCAAAAGAAAAGAGAATCTGCTAAGGCTCGGCTGATTAAAATTAAAAGTGATCCTATAAAACTAGCCGTATATAAAGAGAAGGAAAGGTTGAAGTACCTAAAAAAGAAGGAAAAGGGACAAAGAAAATGTATTAAATTCATGAATTCCCGTGAGCAACAGAATACTCGAAAGAATTGGAAAAAATACTCTTCTGATTACAGAAAAAACAGGCAATGAACAATGTAACTAATACTAACTTATGTAATGCAAAACACACCACCTACATTCGATGATGAAGTGCATCCCCTTGTTCTTGCAGAAAATGGTGCTCCAGATCCTAATAATTCCCGGCAAAGGCAAAGAAGAGACTTATAGAGATTAAGAAGAAGGATAAAACTATTTCTGAATTAAAATCAAAACTACTTCCTAACTTAAATGTTAAGAGAATTTGAGTGTTTTATAAATTCAAGAAAGCTGTGAATGTCTTTGAGAAGTAACTTGTAATTCTTTTGTTGTTGAAGTTATATGGCCATGTAGAAGAAGTCCTATTATTTAGTATTATTATAACTTATTTTTTATTATTATTGTATTATATAATTATTATTATAATAACTACCATTAGGGGGTGATTTATTTTCGTTTTTATTTGTAAGATTAAAGAATGCTTAAGTTTGCCTTTATTGTTTTAATTTTATATTTAATAAAACCACTTAGTAAAACTGGAAAAATTTAAATTTACCTATAGGATAAAAGGCTTTATCTTTAGCGGAGATTTATTTTGATTTATATTCGTTTGAAAGTATTACTGTATTGTAGTAGGTAAGGATGAATATAAAAAAAAAATACTGATTTGACAAAAACCTCAATTTCTCTTAAAAAACTTTATAAAGTGACTGTTCTTTTTACACACAGTATAACCAACCCATGGTTGGAACATAATTTGAGATAAAAAAACATGTATAATTCAAAATCAGTTGTTAAGTTACCTGAGTTTTGTAGAAGTACCCAACCAACGGATAATTTCTATAAAAATCATTGTTTCTTCATTGAAAGATTGATAAATATTGTACCATAGTCAAATATAATTCATGGTCATGTGGCCAATAAAAATAAAAAGTTTTGTCCAACGTTTCTGGTTCTTTGCCAAACTATTGTCAAAAACTTGTTCGAGAAATGCGTGGGAGAAAAAGAAAACGTTTCTCTAAATTCGATTTGGCCTAGATGAAAATTTTCCAAAAACCTTGATAATGAGTTAATAAAAAACCTGAAACGTTGGAATATTTATATTTTGTTTATCTTGATTACCATTCCTAACCCTCTTTTGCACCGTGTAGCATATATGATACATAATTTTAAATCATTGCTAAGAATTTAAAATTTCGCATCTTTTCCATGCTCTTTATTTAAACAATGCTATGATAATATGTGCAATTCTTATTAGTACTTATGGAAGGTCTTAATTTCAAAAGATAATCAGATTTCAGCAATTTACTCTTTGCTATATGTGCATCTAGTGTCAATACTTGTTGCTCCGTATTTATTTATTTTCTTTTCGAATTGTTTTTATATTTTAAGTGAAGTGATATTTAATTTAGGAAGGTATGTACTAACACATCTATCTAGTTTATTTGTAAATTACTATAAAAAAAAATTCAATAAATTGTTCAAACATTATGTAGCATTTATGTTACAATGTGCATAAATTATTTAAAAGTTATCTAACAGTTGTGTAACAATGTGCACGCGTCATTTAAATTCTGTATTACAGATGGAATCAAGAAAGGAAGTTCTTTCTGAAAAAAAACTACAATATTCTGCTGATAATTTAAGCGAAATAAGTAGCATTGATGGATTAGAAAGTGATGAAGATTTTCTAGAAGTTAAATTAGAAGACATTCCAGATTTTACTGCAGAGAATTCAGAAATAGATCAGAGTATTATTGAAAATTATGATCCTATAATAGAGCCCTTTGCGTCAGATAATGTGGTACCAAACCGCCCACCGACCCCCTGTTGTTCACGTGGTAATATCCCAAAGAGAGTTACTTGTTCAAGCAAAGTATCAAATCCAACTGCAACAAATGTAATAACTTCCTCTGAACCACAAAATTTATTTATAAATATTCCGAAAAATATAGTATGGAAGAAAGAAAATGTACTTGTTTCTGACGACCTTTTGGAATTCAAAGGATCCAAAAGTATGCCTTCAGACATCATGAACCTCACAACACCTTATAGTTTTTTCACATATCTTTTTACAGACGAAATTATAAAAGATATTGTTGACCAAAGTAACCTCTATTTAAATCAAAAAAACGAAAATAGACCAGAACACTTACGACTTGACGAACCTGAAACTTTTACTGCGCATGATATCAAAAAATATATTGGCATTTGTTACTATATGTCGATAGTTGGGATATCTAATATTAGAGAATATTGGTCGAAGAAAATCGGGTATCAAAGAATAATTGATACCATGTCAGTATGTCACTTTGAAAAGATTCGACAGTATTTACATTTTAACAACAAAAATTTTTGCAAGGAAGATAAAAATTGTGATAAATTGCACAAGATTAGACCGCTAATAGAATCATTACGTAAAAATTTTCAAAAAGTTCCTTTTGAAGTTTACCTCTCCATAAATGAGCAGCTGTGTCCCTCAAAATCCAAACATTTTTTATTACAGTACGTAGCAATGAAACCACATAAGTGGGGATTTAAATTTTTTGTTGTTAGTGGTGTTTCCGGGTACACATATGATTTTGAAGTGTATACAGGCCAAGAATCTGATGAACCTGATATAGGAGCAAGCAGTAATGTTGTTGTGAGGCTGTTGCGCAATGTTCCAAAAAATATAAATCATCAAGTTTTTTTCGATAACTATTATACATCAATCCCTCTCCTTGTGTATTTAAAAAATAATGGATTTCACTGTGTTGGAACTGTGAGAAGAAATAGAATTCCTAATTGCCCATTGCCGACAGATCAAGATTTGAAGAAAGAAAGGAGAGGCACTTCATATGAATTTACTGCTACGATTGAGACAACTAAAATCATTGCCGTATCCTGGAAAGACAGAAAACCTGTGACACTGCTCTCAACATTTTGTGGTGAACTGCCGAAAGATGAAGTAAACAAGTTTGATAAAATTGCCACTAAAAGGCTTCCAGTTTCACAGTGCAAAATAGTCAAGGAATACAATCGTCATATGAGTGGTATAGATTTGACCGATAGTTTTATAAGGACGCATAAAATAAGAATGCATTCAAAGAAGTGGTATTTCAGAATTTTTTATCATTTATTAGACGTAACGATGGTGAATGCTTGGGTTCTCTATAGAAAAGTATGCAACCAACGTAACGAAAAAATTGTCCTTACCTTGGGAGATTTTAGAGCTGAAATTGCAGAAACTCTATGTAAAATTGGTTCCATCAGATCAAATAAACGTGAAAGACCCTCGAATTTTGAAGAGGAATTATTAGAAAAGAAGAAGAAGAAAAGTGCAAGCGTGTTACCACCTGAACCTGTTCGTCACGATGAAATCGGACACTGGCCGTTTATACATGAAATTAGAAACCGATGTAAATTTCCGAAGTGTAAAGGGTTTTCTTATGCTAAGTGTGAAAAATGCAAAGTTAATCTTTGTTTAAATAAAAGAAAGAATTGTTTTAGACTATTTCATAATACATAATTTAGCTTGCCAAAACTTGAATGTTGTTTCTATTATTTTCTTACGTTTATTTTATTTTTTAAATTTTATAAGGTATAACTTAAAAATATTTTGTAGTTTACGTAACAAATAAACATATAGGTATTCAATAATAAAGAAACCATACAAGAAATATTTTTTTTAGTATTTTTCCATACATTAGGAAACCAGAATAAGCACAAAAATATTTTTTAAGCCAAAAGAAACAATCGGGCATTGAAGAGTTAATTTTAAACTTTATATTTACTTTTCGATGAGTGGTACGAAAACGTTTTTCTACTTTTAATAGTTTCTAGTCTTATAAAAGTTCTTATCGTACACATACTTATTAAAACATAAAATAGTTATTTTAAATCTGTGAAAATTAATGTATACCAAACAGTATAAAATTAATTCTTGTTATTAAGTAATGTTAAATTCTACATGTAGTACTATCTGTTAAAAAATATGAAAGGTTGATAATAATTTTGCAACAAAAAGATTATTCTTTCAATATATTTTAATACTTTTTTTTGAAAATTGTTGAAATGCGTTAAGATAGAAGGGGGGAGTGCAATTCGAAATTTTAGAAGGGGAGGCTGTTGCTGTAAAGAACAGGAACAGCTTCTTTTCTATCTTGATTAATGTCTGCGATTTTTACTAAAAAAAATATTGAAGGTATTTACTTTTTCTTATAAAACTTTTATAACATATTAATTAAAGTGCAATACCAAAAGAAGAAGTTAACGTTATTAATAACAAGAATTTATTATTTGTTACCACGAATAACTTGATATTTAGCTATGTAAGGCAACAACCTGTAAACAACTTTTTTACATTGTTGACTAATGCAGTCCTCAGGGAAACCAGAAACAGCCACACAAAGAAAAAGACGATTAGAAAAATGTCGGCAGCGACAGGCGACCTTACGAGCTAACGAAACTTTCAAACAACGAGAAATACGATTAGAAAAATGTCGTCAACGCCAGGCAAAATTAAGAGCTACAGAAACTTTAAAACAACGTCAAGAACGACTAGAAAAATGTCGACAGCGACAGGCAAAATTGAGAGCTCGAGAATCAGTGGAACAGCATGGAAATCGTTTGAGTGAAATGAAGAATTAAAAAATGGTACGAAGAGTTCAACCTGGACAAAATGAATCGACAAATTGTAATAAAGCCTCTAAAAGAAATAGATTATTTGAGAAATTTTAAACAAGATTTAAAATAAATATATATATTTTATGTTTTAATAAGTATTTAAGAATTTTTGTAAAGTAAAAGTGCAAAATAAAAAAATCATTAAAAATATATTCTATATATAGCTTTTAATGAAAATTTAAAAAAAATTAAAAATAATCTTGTACACTTGGTGGGCGTTAATTATTTAATTTAATAATTACCTATATTTTGACGTTTTCAGGAAAAATAAAATATATTTTATTCAGAGCTAATGTGCTTGTTACTCACCATAAAAAATGGTGGTGGTACATTTGCTTTTAATAAAATATATTATTTTGGAGAATTGTTTTGTCTTCAGCAGTAGTTTTTTTAATGTACATAATGCTCAATTGTGATGTTGCGGAGAGGGTATTCAACTGAGCACAAGTTTTCTCAACCGTGTTTAAATGTTACTGCAGTATACTGTGACTATGTAGGCGTTTCTCTATAAACTGGGCAACTCGTTGTCTCAGGCCAATATTAGATAAAAAATTAATAAAAGTAATAAGTACCAAAAATGCCTGGACGCAAGTTTTCACTCTGTGAAACCCTCCTCGCAACCTGACAGTCGACAATCCTCTGGTAAGATTTATTTTTATTTCTTTTTATGTTATATTTTATTTTTAGAAAATTTATTTTCTTATATTAGATAAATATTCACTGTGTAGAGGGAATAACATAACTAAATCATATTTTGTGCTACCTTCCAACGAAATCAAATTAAACAGTCCCCTGGCAACAGTTCCCTGCACCATAACAGAGCAGGGGACTGTTTCCGCCTCCAGAGGACTGTCTGTATATATATTGGTCATTGTTTTAGATACACATATCTTTTGAGCATGGAAGAAAAAGAGGAAGGAAGAAAAAACTCTCTAAGGAAGAGATTTTAGAAAGAAAAAGAGAAGCCGAGCGAAAGCAATATGAGCGTAACAAAAACGACCCACAGAAAAGGGAAGAACTTAGGGAGAAAGAACGTCTTAAATACCTTAAAAAAAAAGAAAAGGGGACTAGGAAGCTTGTTAAGGATATGACTCCACGAGAACACCGAGAAGCAAAAAAGAAGTGGAGAGAGCATTGCAACAAGTATCGTAATAAGAAACCAACTGGTATATAAGAGTAAATGCGCCAAATACGTCTCAACCACCAACACCCGAAGTTGCTTAAATATTTTGAAAAAAAACTAGAGAGAAGATGCTGAAATATAAGACAAAGAAGAAAAAAGTTGAAGAAATTAACGTCCTGAAAAAGAAAATACATGAAAATATAAAGCCTAAAGATACACTTAAAACCAAGTTACTGAAAATGGCAGATACTCCAAAATCTAGGGAAAATCTAGTCAAAAAGGCACTATTTGGTGAGATTGGTATTAAAAGAGCAATTAAAAGAGAGTTTCTCTGAAATGAAAACGATAAAAGAAAAACGACTTTTAACCAAAATAGTATCAGGAAAGCTCGTTGATAAATATAAAAGTAAATATGGGCAAGAAATCCAGGCTTTCCATTTTGGCTTTCCATTTTGGTGGGTCACATTTGGGCGTATACAGATTAGTCTACACACGGTCGTAGTGTATTTGAAAAGTACAGTTAAATCTTACTGCACACTAGACGAATGTTTCTCATTTTCCAGCTTCTTGAGCGATGGACCAGTCACTCAGTATATAGAAACAAAACTGTTTTATATTATGGCGAGAAAATTACTAGAACGACTTCCACATGTACACAAGTTTACCTGGAACTATACGGAGAGTGGCCATGGTAAAGGCGATCCGGACGGCGTTAGAGCTATTTGCAAGAGGACTGCAGATGCTGTGGTTGCTGTTGGAGGCGATATTGAAAACTTAGAGAAGTTTGTGGAAGCCATTGAACAGAGATATCCTGCTATTACTTTGAGCATTGTCCAAGATGATGAGATAAAAAAAAATGAGTGCTGAAATCGAACGAAAACTTTTGTTGGCACAACAAATAGAGATAGTGATGAAACATCTAAGCTGCTTTTGTGACAATGATTGTTGCTTACACTTTAATATTGGAAAAATAATTTATGAAGGCAAGACGAAACTTATTGTGGAAAAAGTGTTTACTGATTCAGAATCTGAGAACGAAGCTGGACCTAGCTCTACCATAGTGAAACCATGAAAACCGATAAGTTAAAATTTAATCATAATCTTTTGATACTATTTTTTCTTTACCTGTTTGTACCTTATTAAAGTGATAGTTAAAAGGTAAAAGTACTTTGACATTCCTTCGATGTACATAATATGTGATTTAATTTGTTATTGATATTACATTAAGATTTCAGAGTTAGAATTCGAGTATAAGTAGAATATTATAAAAAAAAACTGTTAACTTTTTCTTACTTTATTGTTCAATTATTAATTCCTAAACTTCCAAGTTTGTGAAAATAAAAAAAACAAAGTAATTTTGCTATTAAAACGGTATTTTTCATTTAAATACACAGTCCCCTGACATAGGCAACAGTCCCCTGTATAGATTTTTCAGAAAATTCTCAATATTTCCTAAAATAATGAAAATTTTTCATTATTTCGCGTTTCATAATAGTACTAGTACTATTAGTTGGAAAGTATAAGTTGAATATTATTCCTATTGAAAAATAATGGAGAATGATTTTTGGTTTTTCCTTTAAAATAAGTTATTTCATTAATAAGTACCAAAAACCACGCAGCTAGCTGTTAAGATTAACTATTTCAAGAGTATTTAAAGTTACTTGTAACATGTAACTTATACCTAATAGTAGTAAATTTTCATTATGGAACAGGACCCTGGTGGATATATATTCCCTTAATAAGATTTGTGCGGTATATAAGAAAAAAAGTGACTTAGACACTTTCTTAGATCGACTTGCTCAGTTTACAGAGAAACGCCCATATACTGGTTTTTGAATAACTTTCGCATCGGTATTTGCTTGTTTTCATAGCAAAGAAGTAATAAGTTCTGTCACATCTGTTTAAAGTGTTTTCAACATTCTAATTTTAATGCAGAAAATTAATAAAGCAATAAACAATTAATAATAAAAGTAGAAACCATATTTCTAACAACATTTCAAAGTCTAAAAATTTTCAGTTATTACATTTTTGTTCTATTCCATCAACAACTTTCGCTTAACCCATTAACGCCCGCTGTACTTGCTTTAGTACACCCGTTGTGTGTACCCATTGGAGGGGAGGTATGATTTGGTGTTTGTTTTCTACAATTATTATGAGAGCCTCAAATGAGAACAACGGGCGTTAATGGGTTAACCAACAGATATTTTTTGAGCACAAATTCTTGCCTCTCATATCTACTATACAATATAATTATTTATTAGGTTAATATTGGACGAATATGAAGTCATTCTTTGTAATGATGATCTTATTATTTACATCTATATCTTTTGCAACGGTTATCAATTAAACTCTTCATAGCTTGTAATGTTTCAGTCCAAGATCTATAAGATCTTTTGGATCCATTTGTAGCTGTTCCAATTCTATTTACCAAAAAATCTGCTGGAATCGTTTTATTATATCAAAAAATTTTGATCAGGAAAATAAAACAAATAAATTAGATGTTTGAGAAAATGTCGAGTCAAAATATACATAAATTATAAATTCCTAAAAGAGTCGCAAAGTTAAACCAGGTTATTTTGCTGTGCCTTGTAGTTTAAATTAATTCCCCGATATGTTACACTTTATTTAAAACTCACATTTAAAAGTTAAGGAATATGCTTTTGGTTCTAAATTTATTTGAAAATAGTTTAACGAATCAAGCCAAGTTTTACTAATTAAGTGTAATACATAGTAAAAGTTTTTATGTCAAAAATGATGAGCGTTTTATACTCATTTAAAAAAAAAGAGTTATCTATACAGTTTTATGTTTAATTGTAGAACTTAGAAATGGACCAGTGGAGAAGTTTGAGTGAGGATACAGTAAATCAAGAATCCAATATTGGTGTTCCAAAAAATACAGTGAAAACCAAAAGATACATTTGGAAACAATTCATGGCATTTTGTTTGCAAAGAAATTATAAAATATGTGAAAATACGACACCAAATAAGTTATCGTCAATTCTAAAAGATTGGGCGTTCAACATGAGAAAGTCGAATGGAGAGGAGTACAAAGAAAGCGTCGTAAAAACGTTCTTTAATGTAATTTCAAAAATTTTACAAGAAAAATTTTTGGCAGAATATAACATCACAATCAATCCTTTTTTGGATTTAGTTTTTAAAGAAGCGCGCGATGCAAGAGATGCTAAACGTAAACAATTAAAAAAAAATTCTGATAAATGTAAAGAAAGTGCTACGGCATTCACACCACAAGAACTCCAGGCTTTACAAAAGTGTTGGGATGAAAATACTCCCGAGGGGTTACAAAAAAAGTTTTTTATAATAGCTGCTACTGAATTAGCATGGAGAGGTAGTGCAGGCGCTTATGCACAACTCACTTATTTTAAAAAAGAAGATAATCTGGGTCTTTCAACAGACCGTATCGAATATAATCCTAATTTTGTGAAAACTATCGAAAGTAACTCAAAGCGCAGCACCGAATCCAAGTGGTTAGAGCAAAATTTGATAGATCCCGACGTTTGTCCAGTGCGTCTATTTAATAAACTAATAGAAAAACGTCCTAAACATATAACAACCCAAAGATTATTTCTTACATGTAATCGTAATTGGGGACCCGGACAACCCTGGTACAAAAATATGCCAATCGGCATTAATCAAATTACGAAATGGACTAAGCAGACTGCTAAAAAAATTAATTTAGATATAACATCAAGAAAAATTACCAGTCATAGTCATAGAGCAACAGCTAACACAAATTTTGCATCTTCAGGAATTTCTAAACAGTTTGTAAAAATTGCAAGTCGTTCCAGTTTGAAAACCATCGAAAGCCATCTAAGCAATACTTCTGATTATCTTCAACAAACCAATTTCTACCAATTACACAATAACGGCAGTAGTACTACTACTCCCAACTTAAATATCACCGTTGAAAACGCCACAATAATTATCAATAAAACTGTCGGTCAGTTAGATTAACACGAAAATATTAGTGAGAACTGCAAGAGAATGTTTCCATTGGAGAAATATATATGTATATAATGCTCTAATGTTTGCTTCAGGTTTTTTTAACCAGAAAAGTATTCTTTGACGTAAAATTTCTGCAAAACAAGTAAATGTCATCAGAGCTTTTCTGATTCTGAACAAACCTTTAATTTATTCAAGTTTGAAATTTATCAATATTAATTATTTAGATGTTACGTTAGATTTTGTGTCTCCTTCTTTCCACAAGTCTCCAGTCACTTGATGTAATTTGTTTTGGGGCACAAAAAATGCGAATTATTAAAAGGATGTATCAAAATCATACAGCAGAAGGCCAGAACCACTAAAACAATTTCAAAATAGACGTAATTTTGGAAATAGTTCCTTAAAATTGTGATGTTTTTATTAGTGAAGAATAGTTGGAATGTTGTCCAGTGGCTTTCCATTTTGATAATCGATCTGTGATCATCAGGTTAGTTATAGTTTTTTAAAAGACCTTTTTAAACTACAATTATTGTTTGATCGAGTTAATAGATATAGAGTAAAAATGGTATGTCGGAACAGACATGTTTTTAATTAAATTTTTTAATTCGCCATCGTTGGATTTATTATATATATCGTGTTAATATAATATGAAACAATAGAAATATAATTATCAAAATTTATCTCTTATAAATTATTATAATGTATGGCTATGCGATAAGCATAGAAACATTCTTTACAGACCTCAACAACCGGGCCAAAATTAAACCATGTAATTGGCTAATGAATGACAGTTAATATGAGGCTTTCGCTTCCAAATTTGTAGTTACTTTATACTTTTTTCATCGGTAATTCATCGGTAAATCGTCAAATCGTCAACTTTAATTCAGGTTTATCAATTGATATTCAGAAATCGTCAATTGTAATTCAGATTTGTCATTTGATATTTAGAAACCGCAGTTTAACATGAAATTCCGAAAGCCTCAAAGAAAATCAAAAAGCGTCAATTGTAATTAGGAAAGCTTTTCTTCATTTTCAAAATTTCAAAATTTGACATGTAAACTTAGGGTTAATCTCGAGTTATGTACTTTAGATAATGCACGAAATAAGTATAAAATCTAACTCCCCCCTTAAATGCTAAGTTGTAAATAGAACGCATTTTCACCTAACTTCACTTCAACTTAGGTTAGATTATCTTAGTTTTTCAGGAAATAGAATCTTACAAGCGATATCTTTAGAGGTTTTGGTGATGATTGATGAAAAACAGTACTTCTCGTAATCATACGAGAAATCTTTGAAGATATTGTTTTGAAATTTAGCAGCAGTATTTTTGACATTACTTGTAAATCCACCTACTACTTTGTAAAAGTTATTTCTTTAAATTCTAAAGCATAATATTGTTAATTTACAAAAGAGGAGGGGGAATTTACATACTCTGCCCTTAAGCTGTAGTCTTGGGGGGTTCCAGACTGCAGAGGAAAGATGAAGTTAAACTTAATTTTAAGAACAGTGTTTTACAACAAAACGAAGTAATGTCAATAAAACAAGATTATGTACATTTTCAAATATAAATTTTTGGCGTAATAACATAGCTATTTATGTCATGAGTAGGTACATAATATAGGTCTTTATCGGGCGAAGCCTATGGTTTATAGACTGTATAAATAGGCAATAAATAGGCTGAGTCCGAGAAGCTTAATTTTGTACAAATGACATACATAGCTTTATGTTCGACTGCGCCATAGAAGATTTTCTTTTATATTTTGGCGTAATATTAGAAAATCCACTTTGTCATTTAAAAATTGTATAATTTCGAAGGGTGCTTTTTCTATTGCTCCTGGTTGTTGTTTATTAATTTGTTTTAAAATTGGGTGAAATTGCTTCGGGTTGAATTAATTTCTGGGTGTAATAAATAATGGAAGAACTCGCTGAAATAGCGTCAAAAGTTTTACTTTATCAATACAGTAAAACGGACTAGTACCATAAAATGGTACCTTATGGTCGCTAAATGATTTTGTAATCGTGTTATTATAATGCAGTCAGACATAAAAATTTGTAAGTATTCTCTTTATTTTGAATTTATAACATTATGATATACTACATAAGTAATACTAAAAATATATTATAAAAACAGGCAAGAAGGAAGACATTAATAATTAACTTTCATACTCAAAAACTAGAATAAGAAAATAATATTTTTTGAAAATGTATGATTTATGCCCGATTTTTTCACCTTGAGCTATCTATCAGATAATGAATTCCCCCGACAAATCAATCAAGTAACCAATCAAATTTTTTATTTATTAATTTGAATTGCGGTTGTCTGATTGGTTATTTGATTAATTTGTCAGGCGGATTCGTTATTCGATAGATATCTCAAGGTGAAGAAATCGGGCATAAGTGGAAAATAAACTGTCAAACAAAATAGTTTTAGCAAATAACTACGACTCGGGGCAAACTTTCAGTAGGTCTATAAAGAATCGTTTTTTTGCTTTGAGTTTTTGAATTTTCAACACAATGACGCAATTAAGTAAAGATTTCTGTGTTTCACAATAATTCTTCAACTTTAGGTATCAAAATCCTAATTTTTATAAAAGTGCGACATAACTTAACTCAGTCAGCCAAGTAAGATCTAGCTTTTTGCCTTATGGCCAGTTTGCTTTTGTTTAAAAATTTGGCTTTAGATTTCAAATATAAACAATAATTGCATATTTTTATTACAGTTAATCATGCAAATGCCGTTGCACCTGTACAAGTACCTTATACAGTATTTATAGTACAAACAGAAGTTGTTGGGTAAATTTCAATCTTTCAAGAAGATTGCTTGGTTAAATACTAAGAAGTAAATAATACTAAGATGAGATGATGACAGCCACAAACAATTATCCATATTTTGTAACATCGAAGAACCAATATTTTTTATTTTAATCCTTCTGTATTAGTATTATTGGTATTATATTATAACTTAATAGAAAGTAATCACAAAGAAAATTTATTTAATAGTAATATATGTACTTAAATACATACATATTATGCATCTACTTGTTATATTACTTATATGAAAATTAAAAAGTATCGTATTAAAACTGATTTTGCTGTTCGAATTTTTATTTCAAGTTTTCAAAATATTTACAAACTCATATGATGATCTAGTGTGATGATCAATGCTAGTTGGTAGTAACAATCAGGGAATATATTTAATATTGGCACTCCAGAATAGGTCTTACACATAAAATTTAATAGTACCTATAAATTAAAGACAACTATATTTTTATTTACGTCAGCGTTCACACGACAAAAAAAGTTAAATGCACGATAAATAAAAGGTTTCAGAACGGCAGAAAAGGAAATTGCACCACAGAATATGGTAATGAACGACAGTATTAAAATTTTATATTACACTTGCTTGCGTAGAACACGTTTTTGTGGGAAACTGTAAGGTGTAACCAAGTGTTACAATATATATACAGGTGTAAACCTGTATATTCAGTTTGTTTGGGGGGGGGGGGGGGTCAGACCAGTGGTGTAGCTAGGTGATGGTACCGAAAAAACATTTTGGGGGTGTAGGGTTATTTTATAAGCAAATCTTTAAATAATTAATAAGATTTTAAATAATAAGTGTTAATAATTAACATTAACAACACTAATACCTTACCGCAGATCTTGGAGATTCCCTCCCAAAGAAAGCGGCGATCAAATCGTATTTGGATGAAAAGTCAAGAATTTGATTCTTCGAAAGAAGCACAGCAAGAAGTTTTATCAAAAAATATATGGAAAATTGCATCAAGAAAAAATACTTTAGATGGGTGCAAAGTCGAGTACCGCTGCTCTGAAGGAAAATATAGGGTTAACGAATGTCCAGCTGGATTATACTTGTTGTATCATTCTACAAGCAATAAAGTTTCACTTTTTACAACACAATGTGGTCATAAGCACGATGACAATACGGAACATAGCAGAGGTTTAAGTCATGAAATCAAAACTTTTATTAGGGAGAAATATAGAGAAGGTATTCAAAAACCAAACGCCATATTAGCCATTATGAGACAGAAAAATATTGTGGAACCTCCAAAGCCAAAATTAGTCACTTACTTGAGACAGTTAAGACTTGAGAAGTATTGAAATCCGACTGTATCTGGGACTGAAATTAACGAGTGATGTAAAGCAAGGACATAAATTTCCGATTCCAAGGACGAACTTTTTGAGCCGAACTATACAGTTTCTAGTGAATCATTTGATCCAGATGAACAAGATATAACTAACTATTTTTGTAAATAAAACTGAAAATAAATATGATTTCTAAGTTTATTACTGTCGTTAATTTGTTCTTTTCTATTTTGTCGTCCCTTAGAATTTTTTTCAGTGCAATACATATTTTTGTCGTGGAAAATATTTTCTCTCAATGCAATGTCAACTTCTGTCATGCAACAACCTTTTTTATCGGGGAATAACATTTTTGTCGTTAATTTACCCTTTTCTGTCGGGCCGATAAATCGTAAAGAGATGCACGTCAATATAGTTAGTCACTATTTTCTTACAACTGTGCCTGTCAAGATTATTTTCTATTCATGAGATGTACCAATCAAAAATTAATAATAGAGTTTATTGTAAACCCTATCTCTCTGTAAGCAAATCTTGTAAAAAAAGGTTTTGATTAACCCCTCTCAAACTATATAGAACTTCTTCACATTTTCTGAATTTTGCCAGCAACTACAGGCCAGTTCTGATACTTTAAGACTTCAACAAAATAAATAAAGGAACAGATTACTGAAAGAGTAAATCGGAGTAAATAGATACTTACGAACCGCTAGACGAATGGGATAAGTTTACGAATTATTTCACACTGCGACAATGTAAACACTGTATGAGCAAAAATTGTTGAAATTGGTTAGATTTGCAGACATTTCTGTACTGTTTAGTAATTTCTTTTATTACAACTG
Source organism: Cantharis nigra (assembly GCA_958510845.1). Classification (NCBI taxonomy): domain Eukaryota; kingdom Metazoa; phylum Arthropoda; class Insecta; order Coleoptera; family Cantharidae; genus Cantharis; species Cantharis nigra. The sequence continues at coordinate 64,461,320 of OY294028.1, forward strand.
AATTATTTGTTACAGCTTTTATTGCCAGACTCAAAATTTCATTTTGTGCAATGTACGCTGCCCGAAGTTGCGGAAGCTGCCTCAGCAGCCGTAGACGTGAACTATTTGTTGCCAACAAAATCAAGTATTGTTTATCAAGCTGCTTATCAAAAATTCATTCGATGGTGTGATGAGAAAAATGTGCATAATTATTCGGAAAGAGCATTATTGGAGTATTTTTTTGAATTAGAGACTAAAATGAAAATGAAGAGTTCGACAATGTGGTCGCAGTATTCCATGATAAGATCACTATTAAATATTAAACACGGAGTAGATATTAGTAAATATCTACAACTGCGTGCGTATTTAAAGAAACAAAATGAGGGTCATGTCCCCAAAAAATCGAGAGGATTTACAAAGGAACAATTTGAACAATTCTTGTATGAAGCTTCTGATGATCGGTGTTTGGGACATAAGGCAAGTTGTAGGTTTTATAAATACAAACATGTATTAATTTACCACTTTCTATTTAGATTGTTTTGATTATTGGAATATCTGGAGCATGCCGATGTGAGGAAATGGTAAAAATGAAAGTTGACGATATAGAAGACTTAGGATCGTTACTTCACATAAAAATTCCCAATGGTAAAGCAAATAAATCACGATCGTTTACAGTCGTTGAAGAAAATTTTATAAAAATCTACAGAAAGTACGCTGCATTGCGTCCAACAGGTATGAATGACCAACGATTTTTCTTGAAATATAAGGATGGAAAATGTCATCGATCGGTAATGGGAATACATAAAATTGGTAGTGTACCCAGAGAGGTGGCATTTTATTTGAAATTGCCAAATTGGAAAGAGTACACGGGACATTGTTTAAGACGTACTTCGGCTACACTACTTGTTTAAAATAGCACGAAGTAGATCTCGTACTAATAAAAAAGAAATTGTAATGAAGAGTTTGTTATCCAATTCAAATCCTGAAGTAGGTAACAGCAGCAGAAGTGATGCAGAATTGTTTCTGGCAGAATCTGCAATAGTATATGCTAATGTGAATTCCACCATGACCTCGAATGGCTTTAATTTTTAAAATGGTTGTATAATTAATAAATTGTACGTTTAATTTGCATTTTGTAAATGATAAATAAAATTTTGTTTATATGGGAAATTTTGTTGATTTTATCAGCAATACTTTTGAAGAACAAGCTTATTTTATTTAAATAATTTAGGTATTTGAAATAGCGAGCGATTTTTATTATCAGGATGATATTTGCTCTCATTTACAAATAGCAATTTTGGTATTTTTTAAGGTTGGTTTTGGATTGTTGTATATTGAGATGTAATTTAACAGTCTCCAAAATTCAATTCTAACTAATTTAAAAAAAAGGCAAAGATGGTTCAAGGTGTTAAATCGACCAGACCTTACTGGAAAGCTGCATATCGTCAGTGTCTAGTGAAAACCTCGTAAGTCCAAATTTGGCAAAAATTGTTTAATTCGAAAATATAGTTTAAAACCTTATATCTCAAAAGATTATGCATTAAAACTGATATGAAAAACTCATAAGTCATAAATAAATGTGTAAGGTCGTAACTCTCATAACGTAGGATACTATTGAAGTTAGCAAGCTTTTAGGCCTCCTGTAAAATGTTACTTTTAGTACTTACGAGGTTTTCACTAGACACTGACGATATAATGAGTTATCTATGAAGAATATTATTATGTAGTGTTGATTTTGCTCTATGCCAATATAAATCTCCAAAAAGGTAATTTTTTTATATCAGTATAAAATGAAATGATAAGTAATTTGTTTGTTAAGATGAATTGAAATTTAAAATCATCCTTTAAGCACCCAACGGCAGTTTTTCTTGATGTTAATTCACCAAAACGTTCAACTTTTAATCGAGGTTAGTTCTTGAATATTGCTTTCATACATAAGTTGACACCGAAATTAACTAAAAGCAAAGATAACTGAAACTGTATGTTTATATCTTGCCAGGAGAAAGTTCAAGTTAATTATTTGTATAAAAATTAGCTTCAAATAAAAGTAATGTTTGATTTCTTAAAGATTTTTATTGATTAATGTTTTTTGCAAATGATAACCTCCGGTGGTATTCCTAAGCCAATATTAGTACTGATGGTTCATTTCTAAGGTAGCTTGTTAGGCTGATCTTGTTTATTGTTAATGCTGGCAATCATCAACTTAGGGAGACCGACAGCCTTACGTACTCTCCAAGTTAGTCTTGGGTACTCGGATTCTTGGGTACTTAAGCGTTAGCAGTTGATCTCACTAACTACCAGTAGGCTAATGACTGTCTGAAGTTACTAGATGTCCTATGGAAATATAAGACTGAAATTTGGCATGACATTTACCATGTTGTTAATACTAAATCTTTGCTTTCTGAGAAAATTTAATTTATTTCATTTGTTACTTTCATCCCGGAAATCAAGATTCCAGTTGTGTGCGGTAATTTTATGGATTGAGAAAGAGTAAGGTAAGTCTGGGGTATAAGGTGGAATAAGTACAGAGAAAAACAGGCCGAGCTTTCATCAGTAGACGCCACCAAGAATTTTGCTGATGAGAGGAGGTGCTGAAAAAACTTACAAATTTTTAGATGGGGGATAATTTAAAAAAATATTTTTCGTAATTAATACGGACACTTCATTACGTTTTTCCAATTTATTATTGTTTATTTATTAATTTTAAAAACTTTTTTATTTTTTTAAATTTCAAAATTTTTTATTATATTTTAAATTTTCATTTCGACATTTAGAATTTCACAAGATTTCTTCGTTCAAAAAATTAATTTTTTATTTACATAAACAGCCGCCTGGTCAGTTAATAATCAGATCAATAAATGGAGGGGTCAGAATAGAAGTGAATCAAGTCCATATTTATAATTTTTGGAGTTACGGCGGTTATTCTGTATAAAATTTTTTCTTATTATTATATATAATTTTTAATTTCTATGTTTCTTATTATCACGTAATATTGAGTATTAAGAACATTGGATGTAATTCTTAGATAAAATTGATTACTTTGTAGTTTTTAATAACGATTAAAATACTTTAAACATCAATAATTTTTAAAAAGCTCATATGGACTTGATTCACTTTTATTCTGACCTCTCCAAATATTTACCAAATGTTGAGTGGAAATTTCAACTTGACTTTTGTAAAAATAGTTCGATACTATCGCGGAACATCTATATTGTTATATTTCTATGGTAGATGATTACGTCACATGTAGACTCGCGACGCTAGGGGCGCCCTGCATGTCATAATGCACAAGCGTTTGGTCTAACTTTGTGTAATTGATTATGGCCAATAAAATATGATTATTTTAAAATTACTCCTTTATCAGGTAAAACAATTGAATGTTCACGTTTCACTACTTTTTTGTTTTAGTTGTTTTTGTTGAGTCTTGCCGATTTTTTAACATCAAGATTTAGTTTTGGTTATGAAAAATTTTGTGTATTTTTGTATTGTCTTCTTATCTAGAGCATTTAACATAAAATCTATTTTTTATTTTTCCTTTAATTATAAAAGTTTAGATTATATTACACAATTTTGATTTGATTTGCAAATAATTATGTTTGTAACATTAATCCAAGAATGTTGGAAAATTTGATTATTAATTGTAAATTAAATAATTATAATCGAACTTGCGTGATATAGCGTTTTTCTATATAATCCAAAATAATATGCTGATCAGCAATTTAAAATATTTTTTAAATGGCGATGAGGTATTTTTGAATTAAATAGTTTTGTGATAAACAATAATAATTATTGTTTTCATATTGAATACAATTCATAAGTGTATTGTTTTACTAGAATGAAAGCTGATGTTATGGCCAACGGAACCAAAGAGAAATGGGATCCAGGTGAGATGGATGGTTTTCGATGTGCAATAAATTGTTTAGATATGTGTTTTAAGTTAGAAAATAGAAATGTCAAGATTGGCCTAGTATTTTTGGCAGCTTTACATTTCTAGATTTTATTAATTTTAAGTAACCGATAGTAAAATTATTTTCAGCTTCTCTTTATTGTTTGCTTTCTGTTTATTTATATTGCATGAGGGAAGCTTCTATTATTTGTATAATAATTATCTACCGTAATAAATAATTTACATTTTTATTTGTTTTTATTTTATTCTTTCGTTGTGTTCTTAACCGATAAATTCCGCTTTTTTATACAGAGCAGTTGTTTCTTTTAATATCTCTATTACTTTGACACTTTAATTTTCTTAGCTTTGTCTCGTCTGTTAACATCTCTTCACCAAGCACAAGAACTTCCATCTACAGAGGAGGAGTTGGGATTTTTAAGCAATTTACTTCAGTCGAAACAATTACACGCTTTAGTTAATGTACACAATAAAATTGTTAGTAATGGAGCTAGCGATAAATTTTTTCCTATGCTATCCACTTCTATGCATGTCATGTACGATGTTTTAGAAGTTTTGGCACCTAAAACACAGTTCTCGGAAGATTGCAAAGAACTCTTTTTTTTATTACAAAAGCCTCATGTTCAGGTAAATATTTTTTATATACTTTCAGCATATAATAATTTGATATTTTAAGGGATTACTTTGTTCTCACGATGCTGTTGCACAAAAAGATTATTATCCACATTTGGCCGAGATACCATTCGAAGCTGACGAAGAAGAAGAAACCGTCAAAATTGTTCAGTTAGTTAAAAGCAACGAACCTTTGGTAAGAACGATTTTATTACTTTTTGTCAATTTTCTTTAACTACAAAAATTTATTTTATTATTAATTTCTATATCGCAATCAATAAAATTCCACATTGTAAATGACTTTGAAATTCAAAAACCTGTGTAATTTCTTAATCCACACACATCTGTCATTTTAAAAAAGACCTTCCAGGTTTATACTAACCAATTTTTGGCGCCCCATCTGGAACAGAGAGCGAGTGAAGGACTAAACGCTAAAGCAGTACAATAGTTGCTTTGGATCCGATGTAGGATTTTGGTTTATTTGAATGGTTTGTTTCGAAACTGTTTATTAAAAATTTAACATAGAAACATTTTTGATTAGACTCAAAATTGCTATCATTTATTGGCGCAACTAGGTATAATATTTTGGGAGGCCTAAAACGAGGACTTTTTCTTTACTTAACAAAATCAAAAATCGACGATAGAAAATTTATTTTAATATAAATTTATTGGCACATAAAATAAATTAACTAAAAACGTAACGGAATTCTCCTTTCCTTTTTCGCAAATTTGTCGATTACGCTTTCTATATCAATAGAAATATCCATTTTTTTACCGTAGTCAATTTATTTTAGGGGGTTAATTTTAATTTTGAAGGGGCTAAGCCCTCCCCTTCCTTAGTTACTCCTATGCTATCATTTGAGAGCAAAATTTAAAAAATGGAAAAGAAATCAATTTTATGGCAGATTTTAATGCTGTTTGCTATGCAAATGTGCAGCACCTTCCCCACAAACATTGTCTTGAACCCTTTTATGTTGTTTTTTTGATGAGTTTTTGTTTTTGCATCTTTTGGGGGTTTGGGGATCTTGTCGCTATATAAAATTACTGTTGCATCAAAACGCATTTTGCGTTTTTCAATTTACTGCTGATAATTTTGAATTGTCCACTGCAGGTTTTAGTATTTAAATCCCACGGTTGCTTAATCCGGATTGGGGAATGCTTGTAATCCTGTTTTTAATAGTTGATAGCGGCAATCATCAACCCAGGGGCGGAACCGCCGGCTTTACGTGCCTTCTGAAACACGGAGACGGTCATATGAAAGTTTTATGCTCTCTCTGGATTCGAACCAAGTACCTTAGAGTCAGAAATTGTTGGGCTAACCTACCTAATAATGACCGTCTCGATATATTTATCTGATACTATCTATGTTACGACCAATGACGTAAATTGGGCATTGACGTCAACGCCCGTTAACGGTGAGTAATGATGTAAATATTTTCATCCGATTATAATATTTTCGTCTTTGGCCCATCAATGTCGTTAATGGCAAAAATAGATTAAACAATGATGATATTATACAATAAATACTATAAGGAATAGCAAAATGGCGATGCACTTTAACCCAGGACAATTATTTGTCGTATACGCGTTTTTCCGTATGAATGACAGCAACTCTGCCCTTTTCAAGGCCTCATAAGTGTACAGGGATTTTAATTTAATTTAGACGAACGTAAGCTCGCAAATTTAGGGTGGAGTCGTGGTTGCGCCAGTCAAAACTGACCCTACGCAGCCTTTCGCTGCGCTCCGGGCCGTTTTGGCTGGCGCTTGCTTGCTAAAAGCATTCCTGAAATCAATCCAACTCGAATGGGAGGCTCGATATCTCCAGGGAAGCCCGAACTCGGTGAAGTACGAAACATGTGTGACGGCTATCACTAAAAGTCAATCCCACCAGACAAAAAAATTGAGTTTAAGACAAAACTTAGGTTACAAAAACAAATTTAGCATGTGTTACTAGGGTAATTTTAACAAGTTTTGTTTAAAACTTGATTTTTTTTTGTTTGGTGGGATTGACCCTAAGAGTGATAGAATATGGAATCTGTGGGATAGTAGTTTCATCATTGCTCATCCTGTATTGGGGGGCATTAACGTCATTGCCCGGACAATGATGTAAAAACCACATATGAAATTTTAAATGTCAGCATCGCCCAAAATGCATGGTGATTGACGTCAATGCCCGATCAATGACGTCAATCCCAACGGAGCTGGGCATTGACGTTATTGTCCGGCCATTGACGTTAATAGCCGAATTGTCATCATTGACCGTAATATCTGTTTAATTAAATTATTTTTGCTTTAAGTTAACAGCCGTTCAGTCGCGTTATTTTGTTCTTATACAAAAATACATATAAATGTGTAATTTTTACACATACGCGACTAGTCAAGTTTTCAAGTTGTCTAATGAATATTGAAATTTAAAGTATACTTCACTGGTGGATTGCTTACTTTTTATTAAAGAGTGTGGCAAACTTTGTATACATTTACAATAGTATAATATTGTATTTTTACGACAAATTTAAACAGAAACGGAGAAAAATGTGTAAAGAAAAGTCTCAAAAATGATAAAATCTTAAATTGACTGTTTCCTGTAGATACATTTTATACCAAACCAAAAATTGATAGTACCAAAAAAAAATCTTTTACTCTATACCAGTGCAGGTGGATTAAGATACAACATAAGTTTTAAATCTATGACAAGATGGATTTTTCTTGGTTGCACGTTACTTTGAGAAAGTTAATTTTTAAAAGTTGTTTAATATTTCGTTTAATAGCTATGCAATCTGACCGATTATAATTGTTCAATTTCTTTCTGTGCTTGCAAAGTCGGGCGCTCAGAATGCTGAACCGATTGTTGTAAGTATTCACAGAGAAATAAATATCATCTAACACAATTGCGTCATTTTAGCTTTCACATACTTATTCATTACTACCTACCTATATAAACCTGTGTTTTGGTTTTCGTTATTTTTTTTATTTTGTGTAGGGTGCCACGATAAAAACTGACGAAGAATCTGGAAAAATTGTAATTGCTCGTGTTATGCATGGTGGAGCTGCAGATAGATCTGGATTAATTCATGTCGGCGATGAGGTGGTCGAAGTAAATGCAATTAACGTTGAAGGAAAAACACCAACCGATGTATTGACAATACTTGTAAGTTATATTCTGGTTTAGTATAATCATGTTTTCAATCTCATATTTTAGCAAAACTCCGAGGGCACTATCACCTTTAAATTGATACCAGCGGATGGTAAAGGAAATGTGAGAGAGAGCAAAGTTCGCGTTCGAGCTCATTTTGACTACAATGCGGTTACAGATCCTTACATTCCATGTAAGGAGGCAGGACTTGATTTTGTTAAAGGAGATGTTCTACATATTGTATGTCAAGACGACGCTTACTGGTAAGTTTTGTTTTCTTCCAAATTTTCTGGGTTTTCCGTGTTGTCCATATATACCTTTTATTTTGTGTCAAGGTGGCAGGCACGCAAAGAAGGTGATCGTAATATGAGAGCAGGTTTAATACCAAGTCGAGCACTACAAGAACGCAGAATTATTCATGACAGAACTCAACAAGAAGCAGAAAACGGAATAGGTGAGCCAGATTTTTTTAATAACAATTTTATATACCCACATTTCTGCTTTGCTTGAAAAACGTAGTTTTTGCATTACCATTAACCACTAACCATGCTATGATGGCCTTAGGGCTTTGCTCTGTTTCAGCTTTACCTGTTATTACCTGCAGTCAGTCCCCGAAATCCCCTCGTTGTGCATCCAAACCTAAAACTAAAAAAATTATGTATGACACAGCCGAAAATGACGACTTTGATCGTGAGCAGATTGCTACTTACGAAGAAGTAGCTAAATTGTATCCTCGACCTGGCTTGTATCGCCCTCTGGTTTTGATTGGAGCTCCCGGTGTCGGCCGAAATGAACTTAAACGGCGTCTAATTGCCACCAATTCTAATAAGTACAAAACCCCTATTCCGTGTAAGTAACGATATTCATATTTATGTGTACATAGATATGTAGTACCTATTTTAAGAGTAATTTTTAGATACTTCACGGCCAATGAAACCAGGTGAAGTTAACGGAAAAGAATATTTTTTTGTGTCGCGTGAAAAAATGGAAGAGGATGTGGAAGCAGGAAAGTTTATAGAATTTGGAGAATATAAAGGAAACTTGTATGGCACCTCTGCCGATAGTGTAAAGTCGTTGGTTACTTCCAATCACATGTGCATTTTAAATCCGCATTATCAAGCTCTAAAAATGCTACGAATACCTCAATTGAAACCTTACATAGTCTATATTAAACCACCCTCCTTGGAAGTTCTTAAAGAAACTCGAAACGCACTCCATGCCAGATCCACATTTGATGTTAACAATTCGAGAGGTTTCACTGTAAGCAATTCAATTTATTATTTTGGCATCAGCACTAAACAAATATTTTAGGATGAAGAATTTAACGATATTATTAAATCCTCTGCTCGAATTGAATTTTTGTATAGCCATTATTTTGATGAAACAATTGTTAATGAAGATTTAGCTGTTGCATTTACTCACTTAGTTGATGCTGCCAATCGTTTGGAAACGGAGCCGCTTTGGGTGCCAGCTTCGTGGGTTCAGTGATTTTAAAAATTGTTATGTAAGCCAAATAATAAACATATTTTACCATTTATCTAAAATTTAGAAATTAACCCATTGATATTGTTCTTTTTATACCACTCAAAGGTACCTACTTAACTGTTAAACTATATATTTATTCCGATTTTAATTAAATTGTGCCACGATCTTACAAATGAGTAAGTATCTTTGAACATTTTTTAACAATTTGCTTAATAATTAATTATTAATAATAAAAAAAATGTTATTTAAGATACTCACATGTCATTAGGCTAACATTAAGTTTGAAATAAAATTGTTAGCATAAACTTTTATTTAATTATTTACCTTTATCTTTGTGTACGTATTAGACTTTTTCAGTCTCAATTTTTCAATAGCACCATAATTTACAAACAATTCACTTCCAAATCGAACCAAGCAATTCTTCCGGATGATGTTCCAAACTTAAATTAATGTACAAGTTTACCTTACAATGTTGGATGTTCGAGACACCGTCAGAAATTTTAAGTTATTACTTATTACCAATTCTCGTACTGATTTCCAAAATGAACACATTGACCCAAACTATTATGACCTAGGACTTGACGTTACAATTGCGCGCTTTCCAAATAATGCTGTACTACGTAGATTTCGGACCATCTTAATTTCCGTCAGTTTGCTCCTTTATATTAGGCTGCATGGTTAAGCCAGAGCCTATTTTACCAGTAGGCCCGATAGGTCCGTGCCTGGGGCCTCTGAGTCAGAGGGGCCCCACACTCGACCCAACTGTATTAAAGCAACAGTTTATTTTTTTATATAACAATGAAAAATTATATTTAAAAATAATTTGAAAATTTTTTAAATAAATACTTTTTTGTAATTTGCGACAAATTAGTCATGGAACTAAAAAGAAGGCAAGAATCTTACAATAAATTCTGTTAATGATATTTTCAATAGGTATATTTTGTATGGATGTCTCCAAAGGGGATTTCGAAAAGAGTCTTAAAAATATTGAACAATATTACAATCAGGATATCGATGTACATGATCTTCTAGAAAATGAATTAATGCAATTTAAGGAAATGTGTAAATCAAGCAACATTGTTCAAAATCCTGAAAAAATGTTAGAGTTTTTGATCAAAACTAAGATTGTCTCAACATTTTCCAATGTTGAAATATTACTTCGGATACATTTGTCAATACCAAATTAGTAACGCGTCAGGTGAACGATCATTTTCCACTCTAGAAAGGGTAAAATCATACCTTAGAAACTTTTGGAACCAAGATAACGTAATATCATCTTTGGCCCTTCTTAACGTTGAAAATGAGGTACTACTAGAAAATATTCATTCTAATGAAATTATAAACCAATTTGCGGAAATAAAAACGCGCAAAAGAAAAATATAAATATATTTTAATTTAATGCGCTTTAATCTAGTAGGAATTTTGATTTTGTATTGTTTTTCTCTCTTAAGGTGCTAGATCAATAGGAATAGATCATAAAATCAAGCAGTTGTCACCACAGAACATATTAGTTCACCAGTTGCTTTATATATTTTTTATTCAAGATGCATACCTTTTAAAAGAAGTATAATATTGTAATATATTTGACATTTGAAATTTGAAAAATAATCACTTTTGTGATGAAAATGAAAGTAAAATACTTAAAGTAAAATAAGTGAAACTGACTAATTTTTGCCAATAAAGCAGGAATTTTGAAAGCCGGATTTTTTGCCCCATACATTTTAACAATACAATAATAGGTAGGTTTGTGTCTTTGCTGAAATTTAAGTGCCGACATCTTTTTAAAAGTGCTTGAACTGCACGTTTTCTCTGATTGGTTAATACCGTGGCACCAATTTAAAATTTCGCGTAAATTGCTCAAATTCTTGTGTCAAGTTTGCACGTCAAATCAAGGAAGATAATCTTACTTTTTCTTTTCGATTGATTAGTATGGTAGGTATTACTTTACATAAGCTATTTTATATTTATAACTAAATTATAAATTATTATTATTTTTTTTTTTTATTTTTAATTAATTATTTATTTTTATTATTATTTTTTTTTTTTATTTTTATTTATTTTTAAATTAATATAAATTAAAATTATAAATAATTAGTAGTTGAAAAAGAAACTGCGGGATCGGAGCCCGCAGTCGAAGCAAAACATGTCCGAAATAATGGACGACAATCAGGATGAAATAATGAAAGACAGCGAGACCCACAATAAGAATGATAACAATGATGAAGTTAATGATAATAATCAGGGGTATGTAGAACCTAATGTTATTGTAATAGAGCATGGACAACAATCTCAAGATAGAGGACAAAATAAAAGTAAACGTACCGCAGATGTCTTATCACCAACTGATACAGACTTACAAAAGCGTTATAAATGGAATAGCGAACAAATTTTAAGTCAAAACAGATACTACTTGCCAGAACACCTAGAAAAACAACTATATCCAGATTCAAGACATGTCGGCGTAAGCCAGCCACAGGATAATCCAACCAAAGAAAAAAAAACCAAAATAAAAATCCCACCTATATACCTGCACGATGCAAATAATCATCTCGAAATCATTGCAGATTTAAAAAAAATAGCTAAATCAAGTTTCACTACATCGTATAACAACAACCAAGCTCGTATTAATTTAACAACTATAGAGGACTTTAGAGAGTTAACTAAATTCTACTCAAATAATAAATTGAAATATATCACACTTTTCAGGATCCGCAAAAAAAATTGTTATCTGTAGCTATTAAAAACGTACCCAAGTCTCTAACAGAAAATGAAGTTATGCAAGAATTACATGCAGTAAAGCCGGAATTACCAATTTGTAAAGTAACAAGATTATTAAATAGAAGCAAATATCCTACAGATATATGTTTTGTAGATCTTACTGATAACCAATCAGCAAAAGGCATATTCAATATCGAAAAAATATACTATAGTATAGTTTACGTTGAACCACGAAGAAAATCGAACGATATACCCCAATGCATTAGATGCCAAAGGTTTGGTCATACAAAAAACTACTGCCATCTTCAACCGCGCTGTGTCAAATGCCAAGAAAATCATCTTTATACTGACTGTAAAAAATCAGCTAACACTCCACCAGTGTGCGTCAACTGTGGTGAAAATCATCCGGCCAATTTCAGAGGATGCCGATTTTTTCAAGACATAAAAAATAGATTAAACAATCGAAATCAACAAAACCGCTTTATAAATCAAAATAATAACATGCAGTCTCACAATATAAATTTTAACCAAACTAATGGTAATACAACATACGCACAAGCTACAAAGAATAATCAATACCCAAACTTCTAACAACAAAGTCAAAATAACCAAGAAGCCAATCCGATAAACAGCTTACTAACAATGTTTTTTAATATGATAACTCCTTATTTAGATCAGATCAAAAATTTTATTATAAATAATGTTATCCCCCTTCTATTTAATAGCAAATAATCAAAAAATAATTAAGAAGTTAACAATCCTAAACTGGAATACGAATGGACTACTACGGCAAAGATCAACATTTATTGAGTTTTTATCAAGACATAACATAGATATTGCTTGCATAAGTGAAACGCACTTAATTCAAAACCAAAAATTCAAAATCACTGGATACAATATTTATAGATTTGATCGCGTAACTAATTTTGGAAGCGGTGGGGCAGCAATAATAATAAAAAACAATATACAACACACACACATTGACACAATAAAACCAACATCACTAGAAGCCACGGCAATACAAATTCAAGAAGATAACGGAAAAGTATTACGAATAATTTCAGCATACAAACAACCAAATGTAAAACTAAATTCTCAAGACGTCGAAACACTTTTTGATCAAAATCACGGAACAATAATGCTAGGAGATCTTAATTGTAAAAATACAGCATGGAATTGTAGAACTAATAATCCAGCTGGTATTTTGTTATATAATGTAACAAATAGTAATGCAATTCATGTAATGGCGCCGACAGAACATACTTACTACCCTTACAGAACCGATGCATCGTCAGATATATTAGATATAGCATTAATAAAAAACTTTCAAGAACAAATGCAACAGAGAGTTATGACCGAACTAGATTCAGATCACTTACCAGTAATAATAACATTTAACAATCAACCGACAACAAAAATAAAAACACCAAGTTTAATCCAAGGAAAAGTTAACTGAAAGCGATTTCAGAATGAACTAGATCGAGAACTAAAATGCCCTTATAACTTAATCAATAGCAAAGACATCGACAATGCTATTCTTAATCTAACAAATGTGATATCAAAATCAGTAAAAGCCTCAACCGAAAACAAGTCACCACACAGAACTTCAAATAATCAGGCGCAAACTCCTCAAAACATATTGAGCTTAATTAAGGAGAAAAACTATGAACGCAGACTCTGGCAAAGAACAAGAAATGTCACTCACAAACATAAGTACTTGCAATTGGTCCGCCAAGTAAAAGCGGAGCTTGATCTATACCGCATTAATAAATATAAAAAATTTATCCAAGAGCTTAACAACAATGATCCAAACTTGTGGCGAACTACAAAAAAAATTCTAAATATACCGAACACCATGCCATCTTTAAAAGTAGGAACAAGATTGCATTCCACTGATTTGGAAAAGAGTAATGTTTTAGCAAAACACTTTGAAACAGTATTTCAAAGAGAAGAAGCTAACAGCGAAGCTGATACATTAGTAAAAAGTACTCTCCATCAATACTTATCACAATCGGACACGACAAACGTCATAGAGCCCACAACAATTGATGAAATATCAATCTACATTAAACAACTTAAAACAAAAAAAGCTCCGGGCAGCGATCTAATACCAAATATCGTGCTAAAAAACTTGACGAAAAAAGCATTAGCTTCTTTAGCTACAATATTTAACTCGTGCTTAAGATTGAATTATTTTCCAAATCAAAGGAAGCACGCGGAAATTATTACCTTCCACAAAGCAGGAAAACCAAGTCATGAGCCAAGTAGTTATCGACCAATTAGCTTGCTTTCGACAATGTCTAAGTTATTCGAAAAAGTAATTCAGCAAAGAATAAATAGTTTTGTAGATTCTGCCAACATAATACCACCACACCAGTTTGGATTCAGGCGACACCATTCTACAATACACCAATTGCATAGAATTACGGAATATATAAACAGAGGTTTTCAAGAAAAACAGTACACATTAGCAGCATTTCTTGATGTAACTCAGGCATTTGACCGTGTATGGCATGCAGGACTTATTTTTAAACTAATCAACCTAGGAACTCCACGATATTTAATTAAAATGATAACTTCATTTCTAGAAAATCGAACTTTTAGCGTGCGAATTAATGCAGAAATATCAACAACAAGAAATATCTTAGCTGGTGTACCACAAGGTTCTGTACTGGGACCACTATTATACAACATCTATACTCATGATATTCCCACCAATGACACTTATTTAACTGCAACGTTTGCTGATGATACAGCAATTCTCACACAACACGCAAATATTGAAGAAGCACATAGAATTTTACAAGATGGAATTACAAAATTGGAACAGTGGTGCACTAGATGGAAAATAAAACTTAATCCCACAAAAACGAACACCAAAATATTCACCCTAAGAGGACATGCAAATGTACCTAAAGTGATTATCTGCAATAGAGAAGTTGATTGGTCTGACCACAAAACAGCTATAAAATATTTGGGAGTACATTTGGATAGTAAATTAACCTGGTCTTCTCATATAAATGTTAAGCTCAATCAAGCATACTCAAGATTGGGTATGCTATACCCAATCATTAACAGAAAATCAACCCTGAAGATAGATTGCGGAATCCTAATATATAAATCAATAATAAGACCTATATTAACCTATGCAAACGTAGTAGGGGGTACAACCTCAAAAACAAATTTAAAAAAACTACAACGCTTACAGAACAAAACATTAAGAATAATTTGTAATGCTCCTTGGTTCATAAGAAATAATCAACTACACGAAGAACTATTGATGCCAACCATTGACCAGTTTAATCAAAATTGTGCAAAAAATTACTTTACAAACTTGAAAGAATGTTCGGGCGCAGTGCACTTCAAAATAGGTGAAAAAACAAAGTTCGCACGACTGAAAACAAAAATACTACCACAAGACTTTTTTTCATTAGCTTAATTTAACAAAAATTTTTATTCTACATTGCAATTTCTTGAAATTTTAAATTTAAACAGTGGCTATCTGAGATAATATAGTTTGTTATTAAATCACCATATTCAGTTACTTTTATATTGTTACCAACCAAAATTAATAGAAATGTTGTGTATAGCTGTATAGCTGAACCGGCAATAAATCTTATATATAAAAATGAATGTTTGTTTGTTCGTATGTTATGCACTGCCGTACCGTTGATCCGATTGCGATGAAACTTGGCCAACTTATTGCTAACACTTGCGGGAAGGTTATAGGCATAGTATAGTATGCATTAGCATTCATTTTCGCGTAAAAATCCGACCTTCGAGGTGACGACCAATGACGTCATCGGATTATTTTATACAGGGTCGTTAATCCTTTCATCTCCTTAGATATAAAAATGAATGTCCGTATGTTCGTTCGTATGTTCACAGTTGATTTGAGTTGTTCGAGTTCGGGTTTGACAGCGGTGGAGTAAACACGTGGTGTAACATCGCAAGTGCGATATTAATAAAGGGTAAGTACATTATTGTACGCCGAACAGGGCAAACTACCTGCGATCAGGGGTGGTCTACCCTGGCCAAACAGATTCGAATTCAAATTCGAAACCGTGAAAACGAAATCGAGTTTGGATCCGAATCCACGTGTTCTACAAAACTCAATTTCCGCCAATGAAGTCAGCCAAGCCAACCTGGTAACGAAAGAAAATACCCAAAAGGATCCGACCAACCAGGGGACAAAACCAACCTGGTAACGAAAGAAAATACCCAAGAGGATCCAACCAACCAGGGGACAAAACAAAAAGAAACCGGCCAGAAAAAAATTCGCACCCCCCTGAGGAGGTCGAGACCCCCCTGGAGGAAGAAAATCCTAAAGAAGGGATAATCCCTGTACCTCAGGTGCAGACTATTACCAACAAACTATTCCTAAATAGTTTATTATATAAACAAAAAGGAATCAGTCAACAAGACAAACACAAGTTCAAGTGAAACGACAGTGAGTAGCAATCGTAAATCGAGAAAACAGCAAAGAAAACAATCAAGGCCAGGCAAGAATCATTTTACTACCATTTTTTAGAAATCAGAAAATGTCGTCACCACAATTTCAAATGGTTATACAAGAGACTTTAGCGAAGGCTATGTCATTTGCTAAATATGAAGATTGGCAAGTTAAATTAGAATACACCAATGTTCTTACACAATCGGCGGATACATTCTCAAACCAGCTATTGAACATTGGCGAAGGAAAAGTACCAGTTGATCCTACCACAAAATGCATTTCATTTCCGTTAAACTTTTGCGTCATTGTGTCATCCATCGAACAGCTTATTCACAAAGTTTTTCCGCAAATTGTCACCAATTATAAAGATCATAAATGGCTTTGCGAACGTGCTATTTTAGCACCAAAAAACAAGGACGTCAATGCAATCAACCATGCAATTCAAGAAAAAATTAGAGGCGATTCTGTTACCTACAAATCGATTGACAGCGTCATGAACGCGGACGAAATTGTAAACTATCCAATCGAGTTTTTAAATTCGTTGGATCTTCCTGGTGTGCCACCGCACAAATTGTCACTTAAAATCGGAGTGCCAATTATTCTTTTGCGGAACATTAATCCACCCCGATTGTGTAATGGAACAAGACTCGCTGTAAAAAAACTGATGCCGAATGTCATCGAAGCTACTATTCTTAACGGAAAGTCAAATGGAGAAGATGTGCTCATTCCACGCATTCCCATTATTCCCACAGACATGCCTTTTGATTTCAAGCGACTGCAATTCCCCATTCGACTTGCATTCTCGATGACCGTCAACAAGGCACAGGGTCAATCACTGCAAGTATGCGGATTGAACCTAGAAAATCCATGTTTTTCACATGGACAGTTGTATGTTGGATGCTCACGAGTCGGACAGCCACGAAATTTATTTGTTTTTGCTGAAGACGGGAAAACACAAAATATTGTATACCCTAAAGCACTTGAATAATAAAGTTGTAAAAAAAATTAAATAAATTTGGGCAGGACAACGTCTGCCGGGTCAGCTAGTAAATTATAAAAAAAAAAAAAAGTATTTTATTATTTGTATTCTAATAATTATAATAGTGTTATATACCTATATATTTTATGTTGACAAAATGATATTATAAAATGTAGGTATTTTTTTTCGCCGGTTCCGATAATAATGCTTTACTAAACTTGAGAGGGGGCCCCAGAAGGTATATGAGCCTAGGGCTCACTAGAACCGAAAATAAGCACTGGGTTAAGCGTGTTTGACTTAGCAAATTTATAACTCTACGACACGCGCGACTAATACTTCATAAAGCCACATATCACAAATTGGTTCAGATTTTAGATAGCCGTATCTTACTAAAATTTCGAAATCCATCGCGTTACAAATTATTTTCTGACTAAGGTGCAATTAGTCAAGATTATAATCGTCGACCATCTTATCGAATGGTTCGTACTGTAATAATTGATGCTGCTTGCAGCAGGTGCAAGCAAACAACCTCACCCATGCAGGGCCGGATTATTAATGTATGCGCCCCTAGGCAAAAGTTTTTAAGCCCCCCCCCCCCAATAAGTGTTTCTAGAATTCGATATTCCTAAATTTCGAAATTTAAATTCTAGTCCTACAAATACATATTTATTTATCTTAAAATGAGATCTCGCGGAGGCACCAATTTTTTCTAAAATTATTTTCTTATTTTGTGATAGTTTTATACTCCTGAGTCGATTTTACTTTAGTTAGATTTTTGAGATATCTGATATTCATAACTAATAAAAAATATAAAAAGAACATTGTATTCGATAATATTTTATTATTATGACAAAATACATATTATTGCAAAAATTTAATTCTTTTTCGGGATTGCATGTTTCCAAATACTCTGTGATAAAATTATTTTTAAAATCAGCTAACAGGTTAACTCACTATTTATAGACAAAACAGCTAAATTCGATAAGTTCTTTTTTAACAATTGAATTTCTTAAGTATGTTTTTGTTCTCTTTAAGTAAAGTTGAAATGACCTTATTACAATTTCTAAATTGGGAAACACTGAAATCAATTTTTTCTTTTAAATAAAATTTAAAATTTCCTTCTAATTTTTCAATATTTTCAATAAAGTATTTGAATTGAATGCACTGTTCAGAAAATTCCAAGTTCAACTCTTCACATGTTTGAAGATTTTGTGAATAATTGCGTAATTCACCATCATCAAGGTTTTTCAAATTATTTAAAAATCCAAAATTATTTTCAATTTTGCTATAGTCAATTACCCTTTTTTTCAATTCTTCTTATAATCTGTCTATAATTGCAAGTAAGTGTTAATACTCATTTCAGTTTTTCCACCAAACCCAACTTCACCATGCTTACTTTTGCCAAACTGTCTTCGTTTTTATATTTATAAATATTAGACAATTCTTTTCCACGTTCTTCGTAAACGTCATACGAGTATACTGAACTCGAGAACGAAAGTATCCAAATACTGAATTGTAGAATTTGGTTGAAACAGCAATTAATTGATAAATCTGTTTCTATTTTTTGAAGAGATTTGCTGACTTTGTCACATTTATTCAAAATGACGGACCAAAATTCAGTTAACATTCAATGATCAATGAATTTCAATAATCCAAAAATTTTGAGTAACCTATTTGCTTAAGCCTTTAAGTAGTCTTTCAGTTTCTTTATTAGGTCAAATAATTTGAACGCCCCTTTCCTACTTGGCGCCCCTAGGCAGTTGCCTAGTTTGCTTATTGGTTAATCCGGCCCTGCACCCATGCATTAACGGTGACGATCGTTTGCCTACACATCCCTTGTATACAGACGGAATTTAATAATAAAATGACCTACTAATTTAATTACTTAACGAAGTTTTTAATAATTTTACCAAAAAAATGGTGCGACGATTTATCGGCGTAACAGGTAGACGTTGAGAATATTTATAATTATTTGTGAGGTTTGCGGTTTGATTCGATAATCATTTTTCTGCACTAGTGCGGGAAAAATTTGTTTTACCTTACTCAAACGAATATCGTAAAGTTGGACTTTTTCAGTATCAAAAAAATTTATATTTAGTATAAGAACAGGGCCAAGCCTCAAAAAATGGATAAGGTAAACCTAGTTTTGTCAAAATATAATAATTAAACAATACCATAATATTGATGTATAATAATTAGCAAATTGAACAAATATTATTGTAACTTTTAAGTGGCATTACTTTTTATTACTCGTATAATATATTTTACAATTTAATATTATTTACAAATTCAAAGTATATCTTTGATTTAATTTAAATTCAATTGAAGGGATTAAGCGATCCCATAAAACTGAATGTACCAGTCGATGTTGTCTTTTTAGGTCTTAAATTTTCCTTCGTGCGATAGTTGTCATCTTCCAAAAACCATTCTCTATAACTTTCAAGTTTAGTTTTCCAGTATTCTGAAAAGTTAATAATAATTTTTTTTTATGTATTGCAGTAATTTTCATTTCACCTGTAAGCTCATCCGTACAGCCATTCAATCCTCCATGTTGTAGGGGCATATACTTTCTATCGATGATTTGGTCTAGTTCTTTTGATTTTTTCTTGCCGTATAAGAAAAACTAAAAGTAGAATATAATTTATTTAAAATACTTGTATTTATTATCTATTCTTGTTGTAATAAAAGTTAAAATATTCAGATGAGATCTATTAAAGGTCAGTTTTTTAGCCGAATTATAATTTTTAAGAATAGGAATTAATTTGTTTTAATTAGTATATAATAGTTACTATTACCTATCAGACGATATCAGACGATAGGTAATCTTGTAATTTCAAAAATTGTAGGGTAGTCACAACGACTTTCGCTTTTTAAATAAAATTTTAAGAATGTCTATTTTTCTAAAAATTCTGCATTTCTCAGTTTATTATAAAGTATAAAATAAAAAACGATATATCTATTTCAAAGTCCAATTCTATAAGCTCAAAACTTGAACAAGTTATGTAAGTTAAAAATCCAGCATTGAATTCATCACTGTCACCTTTTATTGGAAACTCGTAAAATTATGCAAATACTGTATTCAAAAAAATCTTGTTTACCTTTTTAAACTTGAGAATTTAATTTAATTTTATTCGACTGACTTTTTGAGTAAGAAATTGAAATAGAATATAAATTTTTAACATCAATTTAATTTATGCTAATCAATTATGTAGTTTTATGTATAAAGTTTACCATACTCGAAAAGTCTTAAGCGAGATAACAAAACTTGGTTATTTTAATTTACCTAAGTCATTTTAATTAATTTTAAGTCATATTTATGCAATTAATATCTCACTTAAAAGTCGTTCATTTAATTCTTAAAATTTTAACAACGATTAAAGAGAAAATATCAAGTGTTGGTAATTGGTAACAATGTTTAAATTTAAATTTAAAGTTTAGGAAATTTTATCCGCATTCAGAAAATCTATTAAATATTTTAATTAGAAAACGTTTTTGAACATAAAACCTTTATTTTCGATCTTAAAGTACTGCTGACTTAGATGTCTAAAGGTTTTTCCTCAAAAGAAAGTCAAACAAATTTTTGTCTTGAAAATAAAGTGAAACTCACTTTATTCTTCATATCTTTTGACATAAACGATTTCATTAAGTTAAACAAGGTTGGAAAGCCCAATGGAACGTTTAGGCATTTAACTTCTTCAATTTGAATAGGAAAGCAGTGCTGCAAAGTATAAACAATCTTTCTTAAGAGATTTGGAGTAATTTCTAATAAATAACTTAAAGGAAAGGCGTCACAATCGCTCCATCCAATCAATCCGGCTACAGTAAAATGATCATCTTCCAATATCAACATGTCTATGAACATACAGTATATTTTCACTAAAAGTAAATAATTTATTTTCATGTGAGAAATGCCAATATAATTGGTGTAAAGAATACGACTTCCAGATGCTTCATTAGTCATTGGTAGTGGCAGTAGCAACCTAGAATAAAAATTACGCCATAGTTAGGTAAAGAAAAAACTACTAAGATACACTCAAAAATTTGACATAAAATTATATAATTACCCAGCTTTTAAGAATTCTTGGATTTCGGGCTGAAAAGGATCTCTATTTTTGTAAAATTCTGGCATTAATGTTCTCATTTTGTAAAAAGCATCAATTTTAATCTTAGTCTTTTCTATATCAAATTTACAGCTCCTTAAAAAACTAATTAACCATTGATCATCTAAAAGTAATAATGAAAAATTTAGCTTAAAGGATTTTTCAGACCAACGCAAAGCAATTGTTTTAAAAATAAATGAAGTCGAAAGTTTTGCGTTGGTTTGGAGAAATCATTTACAATCATAGTTTACATTTTTACACCAGTGAGTGTTGAATTCAGATCTCTTATATCTCCAAGAGCAATGTTCATGAGCGGGTAACAACGGTGATTGAGAATTTGTTTTTGCAAATTGCTTTTCGCTAAATCAAATTACGAGTGATGTAATTTCTATAATAATACAAGGAATATACAATATACTGCGAATTGTTGTTTAAGATAGCCAAGTTGTCCACTTTCAGTAGGTTGTCTATTTTTGACAGAAGGCAGGTAGTAAATTGAATAGTCAAGGACATTTTTAATCGTAGCAATACATACAACTCGGCTTTAACTCTTAAATAGTATCATCGATGATAAGAATCATACTACTTATGTTTATGTATCTAACTGATATCGCTATTTTAAGTCTAAAAGTGTAAAAGTGATAACTGACGTTTTACAATAATAGTAAAAAATTAAAATTTGATTATAAATTATTTTCCTCACGACAAGGTTTGTTTTTTTATGTTTGTTTTTCATTCTTTTGAATTCCGAAGTTTTTTATATCTTTTGAAGTGTTCTGTCTTTGCAAATTGTTTTTCGCAAAATTTTTTTAAAAATGTTTATTTCGAAAATTTCAAAAATTTTTTTCTTTATGTATAGTCAGTGGCGCAGCTAAGGGGGGGCTAGGGGGCTATAGCCCCCCCCCAGACACAATAATTATACTCGAAAATAAGATGACCACGCCCCCTTTTTCGAAAAATTTTCGTCTGCGGCACGCGCCTTCTATAAAGTTCGCTTCGCGTGCATCCTTTAGCCCCCCCCCATAACAAATTCCTGGCTGCGCCACTGTGTACAGTATTTAAACAGGGCCCCCGTAAGGGCTACTGGCGCCTGTGTGCAAAAAAGGATATTGGCGCACCTTAAGGCATTTTTGATCATGTTTTTTTATTTATTTTTTTGAAGGTAGGTAGGTAGGTAGTTAGGTGCTTGAATTAAAGCAGAAAACTGAACTTTAGAAGTTATATTTATTTGTAGACTTAAATATCAAAATGAAACAAACAGAATAAAATCATAACAAAATAAATTAAAATAAATTCTTGTTCACACCCATTTTAAAACAATTACTTAACTAATGGGGTACAGACACATTGTTTATAAATATGTACTACAAAATAACCCAAAACTAAAAATCACATTTTTTTAGGAACAAATAACAGAAATATTGCCTAATGTCTACATATATATAATTTCTCAACTTTTATTTTAAAATTAATTTTTGTTTTTGTTTTTTTTGCAAATTTTTTGGCAATTTTTTTTGACCCTGGGTTTTGGCACCCCTAAAGGATGGCGCCCGTGTGCATTGCAAACTTTGCACATATGGTAGCGGGGGTCCTGTATTTAAACATAGAACGAAATAAAAATATAAACACGTTTCCAAGGACATTAACTGTAGCGCTACAACTCAGGATGGGTTTTGGACGACCACTTCATATTATAAAGGGGTTTTAAAGGCAAATTACTTCGGCGGTTTGCCATTCCCTACCGAAGGAGTACGGTTAAAATAAAGTTCTTGCTGCACTCGGACTCGAACCATGGATCTCTGTTTAGTAGTCGACATACAGTGGACTTCGAAGCATTAGACTGTAACCGTAACGATCTACATAATATAATATGTAATTACTAATTATGTATACGTACCAAGTCCATGTATTATATTTTCCATTTAAAATTAAACTTATTATTTAAAATCTTTCTTTTAATTATTGATTTTCGTTATCTAATTTTACAAACATAATTTAATATCCTTTCGTTTACTTTCTTACATTTTGCTCCTATTCGGCTTTTATTTAATTTTTACCAACTTTTCATCTTTTCAATAATTTTACTTTGCTGTTTCAATAAATTATACAATAATAAATCATTAGCTTCTATTGTATAAATTACATATTTATATATTATTATAATTTACAATATTACTACTGTAAGTACAATAATTTATTATTAATTACAGCAACTTCAAATGCGACTTGCCATTATGATCGAACATTTCAAACTGCAGATAAAACATTTAAAATTTTAACAAAAGAAAATGTTTTTCAAAAATATAAATCTTTATCATTTTTTAATCGTAATCTAATATAATTTAATTGTAATCCTGATTTTTTTCGGTTTCCAGATTTTGACATAAATATCCGTTTTGACCTTCCCTGAATCCATTTTGACTCGTTGTGACGTCTGTACGTACGTATGTATATACGGACGTCTGTATGTCGCATAACTCAAATACGGTAGGTCGTAGAAAGTTCAAATTTTGAATTTGTGACACTTATAGCATCTAGTTGTGCACCTCATATTTTTGGTTGCCAAAAGTCGTAATTCATGACGCGCACAAATAGATTAACTAGATTCTTGTACAATCATTATAAAAATTATAAGAAAGTTATGTGGTGTCCACATCAGATTTTTTATAATACTCCAAGCAATATTAGAGACATAAAATGGGTTTACTTACAAAAGGTTGGATAATATGTTTGATTTCTAGTTGGATCATGGAATGACAAAATTATTTTATTCAGAAAATATTTATTTGCAATTAGACAAAATAAATTTTGTTTAGATCATGGATTTCCATTTAATTTAAACGGAATTGATTTTCCATTAAAAACATGTACCGAAAATGTAAAGAAAATGTGCCATTGTTCGATTATTGATATTGATTACACAGGGCAACAAAACAAAAACTTTTTTCTGCGGTCTTGGGTTTTGCAGTGAATTTGGATACACTAATGTAATAATGTACTCGGCACATAGTTATTTTGTTCAAATTAACTCTAGTTCTCATGTTAAGGGGGGGGGGTAAAGTTAATTTTAAGCAAAATCAGCATATTTCGATAATTTTTTTTGACGAAACTATTAATGTATATTTATCGCTATAATTACTACATAATAAAGTGACATTTCAAGAATATACTGTGAAATTTTTATTAATTTTTATGATGAAATGAGCACTTGACAGCGAATCTCCGCGGACATCTCAAAAAGAAATTTTCATTTTATTTTCAATATAAAAAGGTTGTCTTTATCTCAAAAACTGGAGTCAATTCGAAAAATCTGAATTTTTTTTAATTCAGGAGATCATAATTATCCAAAATTGACTCATAAACCCCAGACCGCAGAATCACTGTTGCCCTGTGTTATTAATAATCAAAATCTTCCCTGAAATTCAGGACTATTATAAATATGATTCATTATTCTATTAAAATGAAAAATAAATTTAAAAGTAAACTTTCGATTGATCGATAGATACTTTATCCACAATACTTATCCAAAAAGTAAAGTGAGGTTACCGCAAAAGTACAATCTTCTGCCTAGAAGATAATAATATGCAGTTGATGTAGCCATCGTATAAAAAGAATTACTATAATACTGATGATTTTGAGATTTTACTCCCAATGAAATTTATTATCATCAGGCATAGATTAACCTGTAGTAACTATGCATCGACTGAAACCTTGCAAAACTACAAAAATTGCGCCATCGATTTAATGTGGCATTGTAATTTTATTGTATACTATTCGACTAGCTCTTTTATGACGTTTGCGCTTTAACCTCATTTGTGAACCGTGCGCTTTCGTATACCTACAAATAGCAACAACCAACATCATTAAAAAAAAAGTTGGGATGAAACCGAGGGAAGAATCGCTGGAAAAAGTGAAAGCAAATCTTAGTAAATTCTAGGAAATCTGAGAAAATCTTAGGAATTCAAAGAATACTTCAGCATCTTCAGCTTAGAACAACCTGATAAATGCACTAACCATCACATACTAAAAATGTTCGTAAAATTAGTTTATGTAATTTTTGTACGTTCACTTCAGGTTACGGTGTACCGTCAATTCATCGCGGACAATTCATCGCATAGATATTAGTATTTTTGTAACACTTTGTATTTGTATTGTATTTTTTTAAATAAAAAATCCTGTACACTTTTGGGGCCCTGAAAAAGGCTGAGTTGCTGTTATTTACACCGGAAAACGCTTGCGCGATAAATTATAGTCCTGTATTTAAATGTTTATAGCTATTTTAAGAACATATAGAACAATTTGTTGCTGGAAATAAAATTCTACAAAAACGAGTGTACAGAGACACCGCCAGAAGAATTAAAACAATATAGTGGAAGATTACGCTTACAGATCTGTTTTAGATTTTCTTCGAGGTATAGCTCATAATTTTCAATTGCAATTATAAAAATATGTCTTGTTTTCATTTTAATTTAATTGTTTTAATTAATTTTGTAATATTAAATTTTTGTTTTTTTTATTTTAATTATATTTAATTGCGATGAATTGTTGCACGCGATTAATTGTCGCACGCGATGAATTGACGCACGCGATGAATTGTCGCGGTGATAAATTGTCGTGGCGATGAATTGTCGCGTGATGAATTGTCCGCGATGAATTGACGTAGGTTCCGTTACGGCATGGCGTTATGTTTATATTATTAGTTACGGTACTGGACGGTTACCTACTAAGGAAGAAAACGGGAATATAATGTCTTTTTCGGTTCTATCCCACGGAGAGTGAATTCTGATTCACTGATGGTTCACACTGGCCCCGATTAAAGTATTTCTGGCCAAAAGTAAAAATAACTGGATTTTTTTTCGAAGGATTTATCGGTTAAGAATTTCCAGGAATTTTCAAGATTTCGAATTTTTTGAATTTCAATTTCCATCTTCTAAAAAATATCAGTTTATAAATTAATAATACCTATCATAATATTTTTGACTATTATTGTGGGTAGTGTTATTCGGAATCAGGTTACTTATCGAAAATCAAAAATTCAACAAAATTAGATAATAGGTAATCTATTATAGTTAATATCTAGTCGTTAATCGAAAGATTTTTCAAAAAACTTAAATTTGACAATATTGTAGTCATTCAAAGTCAAAATTAAAATTTTTGTTAAAAAAAGGTCACTTTTGGTTCATAAAATAGAAAATACGCATTGAAAAACCAAAAGCTTTGATTAATGACTAATTTTGAATGTTTAACACAAACACACAAAGTTTGAGATAGACTGGTGCCAATGCTGGTGCACAGGTTTTTGTAATAATATCTTGCTCACCGCCAAACGTGTTTTTAAAACTTGATTGTCGATAGTTGCGCACTAACTTAATTTTTTATTATTATTAGTATTTTGTAACAAAAAAGTTACCACTCCTCACTAAACAAAGCTTTTTTAAATACTTAAACTGTTGTACATAGATATGCATACATTTCTCTACAAAAAAATTGCAAAAATTAACCATTTTTTTCTTGAGCTGACGGTGCGGTGTATGCAGAAATTTGTGGATTTCAAGTTTATATGTAAAAACATTCACACATACCCGTTCTGCAATGTAAATGAGGTTGTGTTAGTAGCCATTCTCTAATATTATCCAAGTCATCGGCAACACGAGAGGGTTCTTCACCAAGTTGATTTTTAGCTATTTCTTGGAGTTCTAATGTTAAAGGCCTAATAACCATTTTAGTATTTATATGAAATATGTTTAACACTTAATCTTTTTTTGAATTTAAAACAGCGCAACAATAAACAAGTATTATAATATATTATGTTTGCTACATAAATATTTTTATTAATGTGAACCAATCCTCGGCCGAAAATTTGAAATACAAATTTGCCTCCTGCACTACCGATTGATGTAATAACTAACACGTCTAACCGAATTTGTATTTTACCTACTACTGTAGGTCAGGTATAATATATTATATTACATAATTATAAAAGACTCAAGGCCAATAAAAAATTATTAAATTTCGTGTGACGATAATTTATTGTATACACCTATCTACCTATCGTTACTATAAGTAGCATGAGTTGCATAATAAACAAACTCAAAAATAAAATCAGGTTTCAAAAAATAACCGTAAAAATTTCATCTTGTGATGTTACAACATACAACAAATAATAGTGAATTTATTTATAATTTATTATTACCATACCGGCAGTATGGCGTAAAGCCTACACCGACCGACTGGGAAGCGGGTAACCGCGGTTCAAATCCTGGTCGCGTCAAATACACTGCTGTGATCTAAAAGCCCAAGATAGATCTGTGGGCTACGGAAAAGGCAACGGGAAACCTCCCCATTAATTAAATTCCCCAGTATGTCATCTTGGCTTTAGCCAAGTTTGATCGCCAACGCCCATTAAAGGCACGGCACCTTAAGAAGAATTAGGTACTATTTTATTTTTTTATTATAACTATAATTCTAATATAATAGCAGTTACGTTGAAAAAAGTGATCTATCCTTTGTAAAGATGAGACTATCCTATTTGTTGCACAGTAATGCATTCATGACAGTTGGCTGGCAATGCCAGGACTTCTTTAGGGTGCCCCCACTTGTACCCAAATAGTTATTAACAATTGTTTAATACCATATCAGGTCTACTTCTGTGAGATATTGCTATTTTTGGTTGGTTCCAGGACTTCTTTAGGTCTAGTGAATGTCCAGTGCGATAAATGAAAATTTTAATAATTTCAAAAGCATATTTTGACCTTTTAAGTAAAAGCTAGATGAAACCTAATGGTCTTATCATTCATAGATTATATTTCTACATTATATTTGTGTCTTTCATTTTTTCTCTAAAATAATTAGGGAAGCAGGAATTTGCATAAATAAGTTTTTACATGTTAATTTCCTATGTTCGGCTAACTCATTCAGCACCCGGTATATAAATAAATTTAATTACAAAGAAAATTTTACTGGCTCAAATAATAAGATTTTGACGTAAAAACTATCAAGATTAATTAATTAAAATATTATAAATATTTGTATAATCTTCGTTCCAGCCACTTGGTTCTGTGTTTGCATCCAAACATTTGACAGCTATATTGAAACTGTGCGAATATTGCTTCCGTTAGATAGAAAATTATTTTAATTTGTATTTTTTATATTATATTTTATTACAAATATTTTTTATATTTGTATTTTCTGCTGAACTTGTCAACAGGTGTACAATTGTGACATCTATCACATATAGAAAACCACCAGCCAGAACAATCAATCAAAGCAAAATTAATTTTTTATTTTGGTGAATCCAGAATTTTTAACGTGAACACCAAAGTTGACAATTTATTTTATACAATATTTTCCTATGTTGAATATGTTATTAATAGAGTCCGGAATCCGGATTAAAAGTAATAGGAAACCCGATATTTGGTATGCGGCACACAATTTATTCATAAACACAAGATATTATCAAAGATATATTATACAAGATATTATAAATTATATGCCACATTGTAAATATAGGGTTCCCTATTGCTTTTAATGCGGACTCTAATAGTCTCCTAATATAGTTATTAATTTGGAGCATTTACATACAAATAAGCTACAAACAGTTACTTTTTCTCCGGAAAATATAATTTATTTTATTTCAAACGTCTAGAGTAGTATTTTATTTTAAAGTATTGGTTAAATTATACTTTTAAAATTTTTACTATTATTTATTATTATTATTTATTTACAATAGAATTGTTTTTGATTTAATTTAAATTCAGTTGAAGGGATTAAAATAAATAAACCCCATAAACTAAATAAATTAGTAACATATGCCTTTTGGAGTTTTAGATTTTCATTAGAAGGGTAGCTATCATCTTCCAAAAACTGATCTCGATAACTTTCCATTTTATTCTTCCAATTAAACAATAGTATATAATATTAATTTATAATTGGCAAATTGAACAAATCTTATTATTATATTTTAAGTCGCATTAATTTATATTATATATTTTTTATATTTTACAATTTAATATTATTTACAAATTCAAAGTATATCTCTGTTTCAATTTAAATTCAATTGAATGGATTAAGTGATCCCATAAAACTGAATATACCACTCGTACTCGTCTTTTTGGGTCTTAAATTTTCGTTCGTGCGATAGTTGTCATCTTCCAAAAACCATTCTCTATAACTTTCAAGTTTATTTTTCCAGTATTCTGAAAAATTAATATAAATTTTTTTTAAATATTGCAGTAATTTTCATTTCACCTATAAGCTCATCCGTACAGCCATTCAATCCTCCATGTTGTAGGGGCATATACTTTCTATCGATGATTTGGTCCAGTTCTTTCGATTTTTTCTTACCGTAAAAGAAAAACTAAAAGTAGAATATAATTTATTTAAAATACTTATGTATTTATTATTTATTCTTGTTGTAATAAAAGTTAAAATATTCAGATTAAATCTATTAAAGGTCGGTTTTTTAGCCGAATTATAATTTTTAACGATAGGAATTAATTTGTTTTAATTAGTATATAATTGTAATTGTTTCTATTAGCCAACTTATTACCTATCAGACGACTCGTGTTTGTAATTTCAAAAACTGTACGCTAGTCAAAACGACTTTCGTCTTTTAAATAAAATTTTAAAAATGTCTACTTTTCTCAAAATTCTGCATTTCTCAGTTTAAAAAATATTGTTATGAAACAGTAATGGTTATTTATATTTGATGATTCATGCATGATGACGCATACATGATGATTCACATAATATGATAACATAACAATATGAAAACATTGTATGCATCACTGCATTACTCGATGTTTATGCTCTCGAGCAACTTAGAAACTCTCACACGTTATTTTTATATCATTATTAATTGCTTGATCACCTTAGAACGTCCAATCGTACATAGAAATATGTATATTTTAATTTTTTACCTTTTATTAAAATTGTCAATTATATTAATTTTATAATTATGTACTACTATAAATAATTTTGTGCTATTCTCCAACGAGATGTTTGCGGAGAATTTGATTGTTGTGTACTAATTCTATAGGTGTAGATTCAGAAATATTACTATTAGACTCACAAAAATTGTTTTTCGGTCTCCTCCAACTACAAAATTACTTTATTGGCCATGATGAATTGAAAAAAATAAAAACACGTGTACGTACGGCGTTGATAAAAATAATACTTGGTTAGCGCGACGCTCACTTTATCCGTGTTGTCAACTTTGTAAAACGCTATAATTTATTTTTGCTAATATTTTTAGGTATTAATGGTATCATATTTTCGACATCATTTATATGATTGACGTTGGTAATGTTAGTTTTGTGAGCGGCGCGCTCACATGTGTACCAACGACGCGACGGGTTAAATACTGTTGACTTAGATGTCTGAAGTTTTTCTTTAAAATAAAGTCAAACCAATTTTTGTCGTGAAAGTAAAACGAAACACACCTTATTTTTCATGTCTTTTGACATAAACGATTTCATTAAGTTAAACAAGGTTGCGAAACCCATTGGAGCGTTTAGGCATTTAACTTCTTTAATTTGAATAGGAATGCAGTGCTGCAAAATATATACAATCTTTCTTAAGAGATTTGGAGTAATTTCTAATAAATAACTTAAAGGATAGGCTTCACAATCGCTCCATGAAATGAATCCGGCTACAGTAACATGATCATCTTCCAATATCAACATATCTATAAACATACAGTATATTTTCATTAAAAGTAGATAACTTATTTTCATGTGAGAAATTCCATTATAATTGGTATAAATAATACGACTTCCAGATGCTTCATTAGGCATTGGTAGTGGCAGTAACAACCTAGAATAAAAATTACGCCGTAATTAAGCCAAGAAAAAAACTACTAAGATACACTCAAAAATTTGACATAACATTTATATAATTACCCAGCTTTTAAGAATTCTTGGATTTCGGGCTGAAAAGGATCTCTATTTTGGTAAAATTCTGGCATTAAAGTTCTCATTTTGTAAAAAGCATCAATTTTAATCTTAGTTTTTTCTATATCAAATTTACAGCTCCTTAAAAAACTGATTAACCATTGATCATCTAAAAGTAAAAATGAAACATTTAGCTTAAAGGATTTTTCAGACCAACGCGAAGCAATTGTTTTCACATATGTAAATTTTGTTATAATTTACAATTACTATTAAGTATAATAAATTATTGCAGCAACTTAAAATGCGACTTGCCATTATGTGCTAGCGTTTCACACTGCAGATAAAACATTTAAAATTTTAACAAATAAAAATATTTTTCAAAAGTGCAAATCTCTTCCTTCTTATAATACTCCAGCCAATATTTGAGATATATAAAGGGTTTTACTTACACAAGGTTGGATATGTTTGATTTCTAGTCGGATTATGCAACGACAAAATTTAAGGCAAAAAAGGCAAAAATAAGGCAAAAATAAAAATTATAAAATTAAGTTGTAGAGCAGATATTTATTGTTTATTGTAAATTACAAATTAGTTCTAAAAGTAATAATTTGCAATTAGAAAAAATATATTTTAAGATCAAGTTAAGAAAAATTTCAATACGTAGAAAATCAATTATTCATAAAATCAAAAAAAAATAATTATCATTTAACAGGTCAAGTTTAAAAATATTATATTATAAATTACTATATTTATTTTTTATATGTTAATATAATATATTATATAAATTATATAAATATTGTATAAATTATACGAGTATAATATTATAAATATAATAAATTATATTTTAAATATTTTTAATCCTGACCTGTTAAGTGATAATTATGTTTTTTTTTGATTTTTTGAATAATTGATTTTCTACGTATTGTATTTTTTCTTAACTTTATCTTAAAATTATTTACAAATATATATTACTTATACCACAAATCTATTTAAAACTTTAATTTTGGGTTCATTTTCTAAAATACATTTTGTTTAGATCATGGATTTCCATTAAATTTAAACGGAATAGGCATTCCATCATAAGAAAACTGTGCCGAACAGAGTCGCATCAAAATGATTGCGCCGAATCTTCTGATATGCTGAATAATTCTAT
Source organism: Cantharis nigra (assembly GCA_958510845.1). NCBI lineage: Eukaryota > Metazoa > Arthropoda > Insecta > Coleoptera > Cantharidae > Cantharis > Cantharis nigra. Next base: position 64,493,726 of record OY294028.1, read on the forward strand.
TTTGGAGTTTACAAAAATTTCCCTATTTACTTAGTTTTTCGTAATTACTACTTATTAACAATCATAATTTTAATTATTTACCTAAGGGGCCGTCCATTAATTACGTAAGGGTTTGGGGGGTGGGGGGGAGGTATCGAAAATCTTACGGACCCTTACATGGGGGAAGGGAGGGTCCGACGTATTCCTTACGTAAGTTTCCTAAAATACTTGTTTTAAATTAAATCAGTATTTTTACCTGGATATTAGGAGATTACCAATTTTTTATATTAACTTTTTTATGCAATTAAATAATCTTTATTAACTTTGATTTATATAAACATAAAATTTAATTTAAATTTTTAGTTTTTGTATAATAAAAATATTATTAAATAAATAATCAATAAACACTCTTCTACAGGTATTCTTTATTATTTTAACAGACTTAAGTTTCGTGCACTGCGGTGTACTTCTTCAGGGTCGGTCTTGTCATTTAAAATATAAAAAATATAAAAGGATAAAAAGATACATATCTACAACTCCTATACTCAATTTCAAATTATTTCACCATTTATAAACTGTCCCAATTAACTTTTATTAAAATTTTTAAAATTAAAACACGAAAAATATATATATTATTGTTATTCGTATTTTATAAGCGGAAAAAAGAAGGGCCTAACATTATGTTTGTTTAATAATCCTTACGTAAGATGTGACGGGGGAGGTGCCAAAATCTTACGTGTTCTTATGCGAGGGGCGGAGGGGGTCAAAAATTACAAAAATCGTCCTTACGTAATTAATGGACAGCCCCTAACTAAACGAGTGGTGGAAGAATTCGCAATAAGTTAGTGAGAACTCAAAATTTTATTATAATATATTGTATAATAAATAATTTTGTATTAAATATATTAAATTGCTTTGTTCACAAGGCAAGCAAGTGTAATAATTGTTTGTTAGGTGAAGCAAGGTTGTTTTAGATAGTTGATAAAATATAATTATATTATTAATGATGATTATAATCAGTAAGAGTCTGAGGAAGTACTGCAAAGGCAACATCTTCAGCCTAGAAACTACAGCAGATAATTCACATACCTACACTGCAAGATTTTACTGTACAATTGATGATTTCGAGATTAATCCCAAGAAATGTTGTTCAATAAACTAAACAATACATTTTAAAGTCGTTGGGTTTGAAAATTTCGTAACAGCTCTGAGATGTTAAAAGATGTTAGATGTCAGAGGTGTTACAAAATTTCCAAACTCAATGACTTTAAACACAAAAATGTGAATGCTTTAAACTGCAAAAAGCACCCGGATACCATTCCAGTCACATAAAGTTTTTTTTTGGTTAGTTCATATTAGGTAACGGCATTAATTACCTACTAAGGAATAAAATGGAACTACATATTTTTTTGTGTTCCTTCCCACGAACAGTGAATCCTACTGATGGTTTACAGTGGCTACGATTAAAATATTTCTGGCAAAAAGTAAAATAACTAGATTTTATTATGAAGGATTAATCGATTGAGAATTCCTGTATACAGCTATTCCAAGAATTCGCAGGAATTTTCAAGATTTCGATTTTTTCGAGTTTCAATTTCCATCTACTAAAATATCAGTTTATACAAAATCTCATTATACTTTTGACTACTTTCGGTCAATTTATAGATCAAATTTAGATTGAATTCAAAGTTTTAGATTTTTCTTGAGATATTTTTATTTCCACTTTCAATTCGTCAATAATATTTTTTCCATTAATTTGGAATTCAAATTGTAGATATATTTCTAGTTTCAGAACTACACTAAGTAGTTTTCACTTATACTTGCTGAAAATGACCTCAATTTATCAATGAGGTTTTCATTTTTACCTGTAATGAAGACCATGTTTCAAAATTTTGGCCATAATTATCTTAAACGAACCCACTCTACTATGCGTTACTATGAATTCTGTTAGTGGCGCTTAATCCTGATAGAGTTCCGATATCCTTGTATTATTAAAAAAAAAGTTTAGATTTTTTTATAAAGTGAAAACAAATGCGAAAAGTTAAATCCAATGCAAAAGTTGGTTCCAATATCAAAATTAAAATTGGACATCATAAACGCCGAAAGAAGATTGCAGAAATTTGTAGATTCCAATTTTATATTGTAACTGTATAACATGCACACGTACCCGTTCTGCAATGTAAATGAGGTTGTGTTAGTAGCCATTCTCTAATATTATCCAAGTCATCGGCAACACGAGAGGGATCTTCACCAAGTTCATTTTTAGCTATTTCTTGAAGTTCTAATGTTAAAGGCCTAATAACCATTTTAGTATTTTTATGAAATACCTATGTTTAACACTTAATTTTTTTTTAATATATAACACCGCAACAATAAACAAGTATTATAATATATGTATGTTTGCTACATAAATGTATTCTCGGCGGAAAATTTGAAATACTATAATACAAAGTTACCTCCTGCACTATCTATGATCGATTTAATAACTAACACGTCTAGTCTAATTTGTATTTTACGTACTACTGTAGGTCAGGTATACAATTCTAAAAGAATCAAGGCAAGTAGTATGTAATATACAAGGCCAATAATAAATTATTAAATTTTGTGTGAAAATAGTTTATTCGTTGTTATTGTATAAACCTATCTACCTATCGTTACTATGAGTAGCATGAGTTGCATAATGAACAAACTCATAAAAAAGTTATTTAAAATACTTGTATTTATTATTTATTCTTGTTGTAATAAAAGTTAAGATATTCAGATTAAATCTATTAAAAGTCGTTTTTTTTAGCCGAATTATAATTTTTAACGATAGGAATTAATTTGTTTTATTTGAAGTTGAAGGGATTAAATGAACCCCATAAACTAAATAAATTAGTAAAATATGCCTTTTTGAGCCTTAGATTTTCATTAGAACAATAGCTATCATCTTCTAAAAACCAATCTCGATAACTTTCCATTTTATTCTTCCAATATTCTAAAGAATTTATTGTTAGCAATTTTTAGCAAAAAAAATTATATATTATGATACCTAAACAGTATTTCAGTAATTTTTATTTACCTGCAAGCTCAACGGTACAGAGCCATTCATTCCTCCATCCTGTTGAGGCAAATATGTTTTATTAAGAATATGGTCCAATTCTTTTGATCTTTTCTTACCATAAACAAAAAACTAAAAATATAGAATATTATTAATTTAAAATTATATTTATTTTCAGTTTCTGTTGTAAGAAGCTTAGGAAGTGCTGGAATATGTTCTTTTATCCAGTAATCTTACTGACAAAACTCTGCTGTACAAACAAAGAAAATTCTCGAAGAAAATCTCAGGAAATGCATTTTTATTCGTTTAATTTTTCCAGAACAAAGGTTCGTGTTACAAATAAACAGAAATTCAATCTGTATTATTTGTTACTCATTTATTTATTGCTCAGTTTAATTTATTTAGTCCAGTGCTCCAGGGTACCCAAATTTATTCATTTCAACTTTAAATTATTGTTATGTAAAAGATTTCCAATTGGTAACTATAAATCTAGGATAATGTTCAAGAAACATTTTAAAAGATTTTTTTTATATTAGAGAAAGAAAATTTGAAAATTTTCGCGATTTACCTTACCGTTGGTTATGCTTGCGACGCTACCAAATGATTATAACACTTGATATTGTTTAGAGTTTGATTCTATATTATTTTAATAAAAACCCGCGGCGAAATGATAATAATTCACAAAATACAACACCGAAAGAATGCAAACGTTTGGTTTATATCTAAACAAAACTTTCTATACCAACTATACGTATTTATTGATTAACTTAATATTGAAACTTTTATTTTTGTACTTCCTACTATATTATCGACATGAATCCCAAAAGATTTTTCCTAAAAAAAAAAATGACAAAAAATTATTAAAATGTACTTAAGGCGAGATTTTAGCAGCTGAAAACATGGTGAAATCGATGCTATTATTAAACCAAATTTTAAAGTTATTGCTGAAATTATCAATTTCATTTTTTTACTAAACATTGAAAAGATGCTATTGTAAAATACTACGAAGAGATTTTTGCATTTTTTTTGTTCGAAAACAGTTAAAAAAAATTCACAAAGTTCATGAAAATAAGCAATGTTTAAAATATAAGTAAAAAATTGAAAAATCTGACTTCGTACTGCTCTCAAGACAACATTTAACTGCCCTGAAAAAAATTTTCATTGTTATCCGTGCCTTAATAATTGCGTATTTTATGTTAGAAAATGTCTTGTTTTAAAAATTATTTGCGTTATTCTTAATATTTTTCCGTAGTGGTTTACAATAACATATTTTTGATGTCTAATAAACAAATGAAAATGATAATTTCAGCAATAACTTTAAAGTTTGGTATCATAATAGCATCGATTACAATTTCCTTTCGACTGCTAAAATCCCGCCTTAATAAAATTTAACTGAAAGCAATTTTTGTCTGGAAAAAATTAAACTCACTTTACTTTTTAGTTTTCTTGACATAAACGTCTTCATGAAGTTGAAATGAGTTTCAAAACCTAGTGGGGTGTTTAGGCAGTGAATTACTTTAATTCTTATAGGATAGCAGTGTTGAAAAGTAAAAACCATCTTCTGTAAAAAATTTGGAGTCATTTGTAATAAAAAACTCAAAGGAAAGGCTTCACAATAAATTGATCCAACCAAGCATTCCAGTTATAGTAAAATTATCATCTTTCTAATAGGAAAATATCTATAAACATACAGTTATACTTTCATTACAAGTAAATAATTAATTTTCATATTAGAAATGCCTTCATAATGCACATAAATAATACGAGTTCCAGATGACTTAGTTATAGGTAACGGCAGTAAAAATTTAAAATAAAAATTAAGCTACATAATATCAAGGTTTGCTGTAGTATTGCGAATAGACGAATTTTTTAAAATAAAGACTTCATCTCTAAATACGAAAGCGTCTTGAGGCAGCAAAGTAAAAAATAAATTTTAAGTGTAAATTGCGACTTGCAACTGTCAATTTACACTTTGAAATCGTTATTGACACTTTGAAGTCGCTATTGACACTTTGAAGTCGCAATTTACACTTCGAAGTCGCAAGTGACACTTCGAAGTCGCAATTTACACTTCGAAGTCGCAATTAACACCTGCGCAATCGGAGTTATCAGATACGTTAATAATTTAATCGGGGTAAAGTAAACTGCACTCCAAATCTACCTGATAATGGTAAACTGCACCCCAAGTAAACTGCACAAAATTTTGCAAAGTAGTAAACTGCACCCCGAACATTTTTCAGGTATAAGCTGCACCCCAAAAATACGGGTATATACAGAGTATAACAAAAATTATTTTTTTATACGATTAAATTTATTAATCCCATGATCGTTATATAAAATTAACTCAAGTTTTGTTTTTTTTTTGTTAAATTATTTTTGTAAAATAAGCATTTAATTACTGTTGATATAATTGATATAAAAAAGATTACTTATTCATAAACATTAACGAGATCAGAAGAGAATGTCCGAACTAACAGTTACAACAAGCCAACGAGGAAAGTCCTTACTACTTTATCGGCAAAACAAATTTTATATGGAACGTCTGCGGAAAACAGGAGAACAAAAATGGCGATGCTGTAAAAGAAAATGTACCGCGTTTATTAAAGTGTTGGGAGAACGCGCTGATATGCACATTAGATATGTTCAAGATAACCACACACATGAATCTAATGAGAAGCTTTTGCATAGGCAAGATTTGTCAAGTCGAATGAAAATTCTAGCGAGTGAACAACCGTTGCAAACGCCACAACAAATTGCGAATACGTGTTTGGACCAAAACCCGTCTTCTACTCAGGTTTTGCAGAAAAGAGATTTACAATATGCCAAAAAAAATACTTACAACATGCGACGGAAAAGTATGAGTACTCTTCCAAAAGATATTGCAGAAGTGCATCAGAAGCTACAAGAGATGGATATAAAAACTGGACAAGGTGAAAATTTTCTGACAGTTAACGATCCCACTTCGAATATTATTATATTTTCGTGCTCCACTAATTTGGCTGCTTTGGCAACAGCTGAAGCTATCTACATGGATGGTACATTTGAATATTGTGCCAAATTCTTCTACCAATTATTTACCATCCATGGACTATTTAATGGTCATTATATACCGCTGGTTTTTTGTTTATTACCACATAAGAAACAAGCAACATATCTTGATTGACTTAAACAAATATGCACACTTGGTTCTTCCTTCTTAATAGATGATACCATATTCGAGATGTTTAAGCTGTTCCAAATACGCAGAATAGTTACCGATTTTGAAGTAGCGATCAGAAACGCGTGTGCAATTCAATGGCCAGAAGCATCGATTGAAGGTTGCAGGTTTCATCTTGGTCAAGCGTGGTACCGTGCTCTCCAAAAAAACGGCCTAGCTTCAGACTATCAAGATCGCAATTCTGAAGTTGGAAGGTGGTTGCGCTATTGCTTCGGATTGAAGTTTTTGAAAGCGGACGACGTTTTGGAAGCTTACTATGATTTGTTAAAAATCAAACCCATTAATGCCAATCTCGAAAAGTTTTGTGAATATTTATTCACTACATATGTGGATAGAAAAGCCATGTTTCTTCCAGTGGTTTGGGCCAAGGCGTCTGCGGATTTGATTTCAACAACCAATGGTTGTGAATCATTCCATGCCGCATTTAAACAGAACTTTAATTCTATTCGCCCAAATATATACAAATTTGTTGAAGCTCTTAAACATGAGCAACATAAAGTTTATATAGCATTGAACAGTGTTGGAAAACCACCTTCCCAAAACAAAACTTCTAAACAAAAGCAAACAATTGTTACTGATTTATTGCGAAAATACGAAGCAGATGAAATATCGCGGTTGCAATTTGTAAAAGCTGTATCATTTTACAGTTGCCCCCACATTAATTAAATGCCATACCTTATTATTAGGTTACCAATTTTATATGTTATTTTTTAATTTTTTATAAAATTTTAATTAAATTAAATTTTATTTTTTGATTGGATTTAATTTGATATTTTTACTTCTATTTTCAAATAAACAATACATTTACGCTAATTTTTGGGATAACAATTTATTAAAAATAATAAGGATTTAACTACCTGATAGAAAACCGAAAATAATCCCTGTGGTAAACTGCACGAACTTCGAGTGCAGTTTACCATAGGGATTACTTTTGGTTTTTTTGCTCGGAGTGCAGTTTACCACTTTTTTTTTCAGCTACCTGCAGTCGTTCGTGCAGTTTACCGTCACCCATTTAATCGTGCTTTAAGTACGATTGCGCAGGCGTTAATTGCGTCTTTGAAGTGTCAATTGCGATTTCTAAGTGAAAATTGCGACTTCGAAGTGTTAATTGCGATTTTTAAGTGTAAATTGGGACTTCGAAGTGTCAATTGCAACTTCGAAGTGTAAATTGACAGTTGCAAGTCGCAATTGACACTTAAAATTTATTTTTTTACTTTGTGGCTTTAGGACTCCTTCGTAGTAATAGGTATAGTATTATATTGGTAATAATTAAAAAAGTAATTTATACATATATTTATATTTACCCAGATTTTAAGAGTTCCTGAATTTCCGGCTGAAATGGATCTCTATTTTCGAAAAATTCTGGTATTAACCCGTAAGTAGCGAGGTGGCTTTTTTGTCGCATAAGTAGCGAGGTGGGGTTATAGCTACCCCAATTTTGTTTTCGTTCTCATGACTCGCCATTTGCTTAAATTACTATTTTTATTTATCTACAATAATGACTATTAATACTTCCTAATCATAAGAAAAAAATTTCTACATTGAAAATTTTTTAATTTAATGAAATAATTATTAAATTACAAATATGTGTCACTTTTGTAAAAAAAAATTACATCTAATTAATTTTTGATGCTTAAATTCTAACTTTTATTATAAAATTCATCAAAACTTTTAAAAACATAATAAAAAAGATACAAACAAACTAGAAATGTAAACAAAACAACATTTAGAGCCATAGGGTCTTTATTTGACAGTCCTGAAGAGAGGAAACCTTTAAATACTGTCGCATTACACTCTTTACTCACAGGAGTGTGACAATGATGGCATTGCACTCGGTTCTTCTTATCGGCTTTTCTTGGGCATTTCCCACATCAAACCTGCTTGTTATGAGCACTGTTGGTGGGTCGTGTGGAACATCTTAATCTAGGATACCGGCAATTGGAAGAGGAACGTTGGCAAGGCGTGCTTTCAAGGCTGGTTGGACCAGAGCTTTTATGAAATCCACTCTGTTCTGCTTCGGATTTGCCAGATATGCTGACCAGGTTACAATAATTCTCATACTGATGTTGATCAACTGGTAGAAGATAATAAGGGCCACCGTCTAGTCCTAATACAGTTGGTTGAGTAAACAATTTTTCGAGTCGATGCTTAATCCCTCTTTTAGTTGCATTCTAGAAAGATGTCAATACAGGCTTACCTGTTGTATGATCAGAATCAGAAGACAACAGGAGCACAATTTCGTTTTGTTTAAGCACGAACGATGCTTATGTAAGGTTACTAGTGAATGCGTACGAGGCACCGAAGCAGTGCCCACTTCTTTTTTTTTGCATTTTAGAAGCTCAGCTCGAACTTCTTTGTTGGTTTTTCGAAGAGTTCCCACATAGGCGGCAATTTAAAAATCTACTGGGAGCTCCCACACCCCACTTCGCTACTTACGGGTTAAAGTTCTTATTCTGTAAAAATGATCAATTTTTATTTTAGTTTTTTCCACGTTGAACTTACAGCTTCTTAAAACACTAATTAACCATTGGTCATCTAAAAACAAGAAATGAAATAAGCAATATTAAGTAAAACTTTTAATTTGCAAATTATTGAACTAGTATAACTATTGAATAGTAGTACCTACCTATTAGGTATATAAATGGTTTTTCTCAAATATGAAGATGATAAAGGGAGAATAAAAATTTGAATAGGTACCTACACAATTTACTTCTCGCGACGAAAAGTCCTAGACCCAAACCAAGAATTATTAATAATAAAACAATTTCCCAGGTCTTTGAATCTGGTAATGCAATCTCTGGATGATTATCACGAGGTGTAAATAAATATTTTTAAAATAGTGTAAATAATCTAAATAAGTTTGAGCCTTTTTTGTTTTCGAGATGATTAAAAACGTTTAGAGCAAGGTCAGTGAAAGGGTCTAGGACTTTTCGTCGCGAGCGTTTCGTCGCGGCCGTTTCGCCGCAGCCGTTTCGACGCGCACCCATTTTGACGCAAGCGTTTCGACGCAAGGATTATTAGACGCAAGACCCATTAACCGCGATCCCTTTCGACGCAAGACCTATTAGCCGCGGCTCTTTTCGTCGCAAAACCTATTAGCCGCGAAAACTAATCTTAATTTAGATAGGTGAATTGAATAATCCGATAAGTAGGTATAATATTGATATAATATTTTTCTAGATACTCGTAAGTAGACGAAATTCATAATAACTCAGGAGATTGACTGTTTTTTTTGGGTATTTTGGGTCCTTAACTTAAACAAATGCTACTTTATGCTTATTAACCGTATTCAGCCTTATATGTTCCAAAATCTTTCATTGAAGTTTTTGTTTAATTTGGAAATTTTATATTTTAATGTAAAATAATTGTATTAATTTTGAAAGTGTGAATTATTTTGAATCTCTCGTTTTGCCGCAGTTTTGTTAGAGCTGGCGCCGACTAGCGGTATAAACGGGGCTTTTTGCCGATAATGGCCGCCATGAGCGGTTAAGAAGAAGTTTTGTCTAAATTAAATTTTGTTTAAAGTTATTATAATTTTGCGAATAAATCTTTGATTTTGCGTGAGTTGAATTTTAATTTATTTAAATTTTGAATTTACTTGTTTGGAGATTGGACATATTTTTGGACATAATAGTTTGAATAAGTCTGAATGTTTGATTATTATCTTAATTAATTTGGATGATAATTTGGATGGTTGAAAGAAATATAAATAATTGGATTGGTAAAATTGAAAACATTAATATTCGAAAATTTAAAGGCTTTAATAAATTCATGTGGACGTTCACACACCTGGACCGGTATCGCGCACATTTGCGTTCTATTTTCCATTAGTAAAATGGTAATTCGAATAATTTCATTTAAAAATTAAATTTGAATAAGAGTCTCATCGCTCAATAGTGTGGTAATTTGGTTGGAGTTCCAGTACATTTTTTTTATATTTACACACCTCTCCCCCCTCATCCCAGATTACACGACAGTATATTGGCCTTCACCAGAATCTAAAAATTGATAATCATAAGAAAAAATATATCAAGGCATCAACAACTCACCTACCAACAAGCTACTATTATTGTAACATCTAAACATAATTTATAATTAAACACATTGGCGAAAGTAAAACAATAGAAGAACAATAAAACACTTCAGCAAACTGCAGTCAAAATGTCACAATAAAATCGGACAATATGAATTCACCCTTAAAAACATAAACAATACACAATATAATTAAGGTATAATCTCTTTCAACAGTTCTAATCTATAATTAAATAAGTATAACATCACACATTCACTCAAGCACAGATCTGTCTTAAAAAAATAAAATATATAAGGCTGAAAGACTAATTTCACTTTAAAAAAGAAATTAAAATAAATTAAAAACTAACCTAATATTAATTAATTAATTTTTTTAATAAAATAATAAATAGTTTTTTTTTGCTTTTAAAATTATAAATAATTAATTTTGCGGCTAACAGGCCTGCGGCGAATTGATTTTGCGGCCAACAGTCCTGAGGCGAATTGATTTTGTGGCCAACAGTCCGGCGGCAAATTGTCCATGCGACCAATAAATTTTGCGTCAAAATGGTTATGCGACGAACCGGCTGCGGCGAACCGGCTGCGGCGAAACGGCCGCGACGAAACGCTCGCGACGAACTATCCCATTCCCCAACTTAAAAATTAAGTTTTGTGATTGACTTCATAATTTTCGTCAATAGCCATTGTCGAATATTATCCAAATCATCGGCAATGCAAGAGGGTTCTTCGTAAAGTTCGGTTTTAGCTTTTTCTTGGAGTTCTAGTGTAAAAGGCCGAACAACCATTTTAGTATTTTTATTAAATCTGTTTAACTCGTTTAAATATTTTTATCAGTGTAGTATGATCAACTTTGCGGTTATCTCTGAGAAAATTTGAAATACAAAGTTGCCTCCTGCATTATCTAGAATAAGTGTTTCCATCTGTTTCGTTTGATTAATTTTTATTATGCTATTATAAATCAGACATACGAGGGGGAATCAATAAATTCGGTAAAATTGGCTTAATAAATCAATATTTTTTAATAAAATGCATTTTATTTTTTGACGTACTTCTTTGAATTAATTTTTTTAAACCGCTAAAAAGAAATTTTTTTGATTGTCTTGCAAGCTTCTTCAATTAATGGGCCTTTAAGGCCTATAGAACTTTTTTTTTTTATTAATTTATTATTTAATTTAATTTACATTTCATTGTATGGATTAAGCGATCCAAATATACCAAATATACTAGTAAATGACCACTTGTTGGGTCTTAAATTTTCATTAGAACGGTATTTTTCATCTTCCAAAAACCAATCTCTATAACTTTCTATTTTATTTTTCCAATATTCTGTGGAATAAAAATAAAGGACAATTAATTATTTAAAAAATATTGTAATATTTTTTATTTCGTACCTATAAGTTCTTCCGTGGAACCATTCATTCCTCCGTGCTGTTGAGGCAGATATTTTTTATCAAAAATTTGGTCTAATTCTTTTAGGTTTTTCTTACCATAAACAAAGAACTAAAAGTAAAATAATATATTATTATTTAATTTAATAATTAATTAAATAAATAATTGAAAAATTAATTAACATTTTAATAAATATTGAAAGATAAACATTTACGCCGAGCTAATTATTTAAAAATTGAAAAAAAATTTTTATGCTAGCTGCTGACTTGAACCTCCAACATTTTTTCAAAAAGATAAAGAACAAAAATTCATTAAAATGCACCGAAACAAATTTTTTCCGTGAAAACAAATTTAACTTACTCTGCTTCTCAATTTTCTTGACATAAACGATTTCATTAGGTTCAAAAGAGTTTCAAAACCTAGTGGAGCGTTTATACAGCGACATTCTGTAATACGTATAGGATAGCAGTGTTGTATACTGTAAACAGTTTTTCTTAAAAAATTTGGAGTAAGTTGAAATAAAAAGCTCAAAGGAAAGGCTTCACAATCGGTTAATCCAATTAATCCAGCCACTGTATAATTATCATCTTCTAATATCAAAACCTCCATGAACATACAGTATACTTTTAGTAAAAGTGCACAATTTATATTCGTATGTGAAATGCCATTGTAGTGGTTGTAAATAATACGAGGTCCAGATTCTCCATTAGTTAATGGTAGTGGCAGTAAGAACCTGGAATCAAAATTAGGCAGTTAAGATTTGAAAAATAATTTACGTGATATACAATTTATATTTACCCAGCTTTTAAAAATTCCTGAATTTCAGGTTGAAACGGATCTCTATTTTCAAAAAATTCAGGTAGCAAAGTTCTTATTCTATAAAAATTATCAATTTTTGTTTTAGTTTTTTCTATGTTAAATTTGCAGCCTCTTAAAAACCCAAGTAACCATTGGTCATCTAAAAATAAAATTTTCAATTTTAATGAGAAAATGGCAAATAGCAAAGTAGCACCCTACTATAGAATATTATTCAGGTACTCGCAAAACCACCAATGCCAAGTATAAAACCGATAAAACATAAAACTTGGTACATTAAAGGTAATATGAGGATGAATTCCTAAATTAAAGGAAAGAAGAAGTAAAACAGCGTTGGTCGTATAATAATCTAATGATTACTTACCTATATGAAAATGAAAATTTATATAGGTAATAAATTATTGTATTTATATTAAAATAGTACCTATCTTATTAAATATAGTTTTTTGATTACACCTGTACGCAATTTTTACTAAATTCCTTCCAGAATAAAAGCTTTAGTTGATTGTAAAAAAAATAACGTTTATTCTAATGTAATAAACCTTTCTCAGCAACAAAAAAATATAAAATTTGAATTCTAATAATAATTGTTATTTTTATTGAAACTTTTTATCAGCAAGGGAAATTCGTACACTTAGCCGCCTCGGAGGGAAAGTGTCCGCACGCCGTCGGTTAAGTGTACACAACGATGTCAAAGTCTAAACTAAAGGTCGTTACTCGTCTATCAATACAGCATAGAAACGCCGACTGACCATCACAATTCACAAGCAAATTTTATTTCTTATATGTATTTAAATGTAAGCCAGCCTACCTAACAGCATCAGTACATAACCTACAAGGCACGTCGCGTTTCCATTTAAACACCTATAAAGAAATGCGATGATATTGTGATAATCAGTCGCTGTGCTGATCAAATGTGGTCAAATGCGAACAAAATTCGGCAGGTTCCGACTAGCTATCAACCGCGTCATTCTTACAATCTCTGCTGCGTACACTTACACGCTGCGTACGGTTACCCCACATGACTCTACTCGTAAATTGAAGCCTGGACAAAATTAATTGTGAACCAAAACTATTGACATTTACTCTATAAACACATAAACATACCTGTTCTGCATTGCAAGTGGTTTTGAGTTAATAACCATTGTCGAATATTTTCCAAGTCATCGGCAATACGAGACGGTTCTTCGCCAAGTTCATTTTTAGCTTTCTCTTGAAGTTCTGGTGTTAAAAGTCTAATAACCATTACGGAATTTTTTTTTAATTTTTGAATACCTAAAATTACTTTTATGTGATTTATGGCACAGGAACGGAAAGCAAATATTTATAATAGTACTTACATAATTTCTATCGTAATAGACATTTTTTTATCAATTGGATAAGTTTTCGGTCATATTCGAAAAAATTTCAAATACGAAGTTACGAGCAGTGGCGTAGCTAGGGTCATCTGCGCCCGGGGACATGACTCAAAGTCTGCGCCCCTTCTGGGACCGACAGATTCTATGGGCTCGGAGAGCCCCCATAAAAATTTAAAAATTTTCCGGTTTATATGGTTCATTTTCGAAGCATCTTCTATTTTAATGAAATGGAATACAGACTAAATATTCTCAAGTGTTTCTCTTTCGATGCTAAGGAGTGCAAGATCACTCAAACGATCTTGTCTCATTGTAGCACGTAAATAAGATAAAATAAGCTTCAGTTTGCTGTAGGACCGCTCACAACTTGCAATTGAAACAGCAATTGTTAGAAGTATTTGCAGTGAAATGCGCAGATTCGGAAATACGTCATCTCCATATGAAACAATAAAACCAAGAAGACCCAAAGGAGTTTCCGCTAGAACTTCAGTCCGGGTACTGAGCAGAATTTTTGGCGCCCCCTAATGTGGCGCCTGGGGACATGTCTTTCCCTGCCGCCCCACCTCTCCTAGCTACGCCACTGGTTGCGGGGTCAGTAATTACATATAATCATAGAATACATAATTATATAATCAAGACCCAAATCTACGTGTAGTGTATGTTGCATATCCATGCCAATAATTTTAAATTTGTTGAAATCTATAGTAGATGATATCAATAAGTATTAATATCTACTATAAATAAGTATTAGGTAAGTAATTATAGAAACTGAATCATATTTTGTCTTTTCTAATTTTTCTGCCTGAAGCGGAAAATATTTATTACATTATAAATTTTATGATCAGATCAAAGTTATACTGTTTAGATTTACCTATGTAGTTTTTTTTTTATTAATACCTACTATTGATTATCGAAAATTTTTTACTTACATTCCAAGTACCTACCTAACCGACAATTACAGTTCAAGCAGTCATTCTTGAACTTTTTATCATCAGATGTTTACAGTTTAATTAACTTAGAAAATGTAACGGGCGCCAGGTGGCTTGAATAAAACACATAAAAATAAAGATATTTGCTTTATTATACAATAGAAAGAAATAACTTAAATAAAAGTTGTGACCACATTTTTTAAATTATAAAATCCAGAACAAACGCCATTACTTTTTTGAAGTTCTTGGGGAATTTCTTATCAACTAGGCAATAAGTATTGTTTGCTAATCGGAGACTTTAATGCTTCAGAAGACATTACCAATTAAAATTATAGATAAACAACTTAACGTAAAACTTAAAGTAAACTTAATTTATTATGGATACCTTGTATTTTTTGCGTTTATCAACAATGCAATGAGATTCAATTTAAAAAAATAACTTAGAAGATAGAACTTTTTAAAATTTATAGTAGCTTTGAACTTCAAATTTTGTTGTAAGTACCTACCATTATTAATTTAATCAAATTTAAAATTCCTTGAATGGATTAATTGACCCCAATATACTAAACATATTAGTAGATGTAGCCTTTTTGGGTCTTAAATTTTCATTCGAACGATAGTTTTCGTCTTCTAAAAACCAGTCTCGATAACTTTCAATTTTATTCTTCCAATACTCTGAAGAATTAAACCAAGAATATTTAAATAATACTGTATTAATTTTTATTTCACCTGTAAGCTCAACCATACATCCATTCATTCCTCCACGTTGGTGTGGCATATATTTTTGATCAAGGATATGGTCCAATTTTTTTGATTTTTTTTTGCCATAAACAAAGAACTAGAAAAAATATTATATATTTAAAATTTTATTTTACCTTCAGTTGCTATTGCAAAATTAATTAGATTATTTCCATAATTCTTTTAGAAATAGAAATTAATATTAAAGTAATAAAGTAATGTAATAAAATTAATGTCCAATGCTATAATGTAATACGAGTAATCATGCCAGTTGTCCTTTTTTCTCGTAAGTTATCAACTCGCTTCAAATGTGTCTATTCATTTAGGAAGTTGTCCCATTTTGCACTTGTTACATAAACTACTATTAACTTACTCTGTTTCTCAATTTAATGGACATAAATGATTTCATTAAATTAAACAGGATTTCAAAACCGAATGGAGCGTTTAGGCAATAATTTTCTTTAATTCGTAAAGGATAGCACTGTTGGAAGCTATAAACAATCTTCTTTAAAAGATTCGGTGTAAGATGTAATAAATAACTAAAAGGAAGCTCTTCACAATCGGTCAATCCAATTAACCCAGCCACATTAAAATTATCGTCTTCTAATATCAAAACATCTAAGAACATAGTATATACTTTAAGTACAACTAAATGATTTATTTTCGTGTATGGAATGCCACGAAAGTGATTGTAAATAATACGACGCCCAGTTGCCTCAATAGTTATTGGTAATGGCAGTAATAACCTAAAGTAATAGTTAGACCATTAAAATTTGAAAAACAGATTTGTATAAATTTATATTTGCCCAGCTTTTAAAAATTCTTGAATGTCCGGTTGGAATGGATCTCTGTTTTCAAAAAATTCTGGCATTAAAGTTCTCATTCTGTAAAAATTATCGATTTTTATCTTAGTCTTTTCTTTGTTAAATTTGCAACTTCTTAAGAAACAAATTAACCATTGGTCATCTACAAGTAAAATGAAATCAATTATTATGCTAATGGTTAGAGAATGATATAGTACATTAATAAAATATGTACCTGTTCTGCATTGTAAATGATGTTGTGTTAGTATCCATTCCTTAATATTTTTTAAATCCTCAGCAGTACGAGATGGTTCTTCACCAAGTTCATTTTCAGCAATCGCTTGGAGTTCAGGTGTTAACGGCCGAATAACCATTTTTACTTTTAATAAATTTTTTACAATTTAATTTATTTTATTGACGTGAAGTATCAGCAAATATTAAGCTGTTTTACATTTGCTATCTAAATGAAATTTATAATTTAAACAAAGAGCATCAATTGGTGTCATAATGTTTTATTTTTTATTTATATCAGTATTTCAATAAGGTTCATATATAAAAATATTTATATGGCTGAAAATTTTCATACATACATATCCGTAATAATCTCTTATAGAATGATAAGATTAATTAACTTATACATTAAAACACATTTACAAGGACAAGTTTATCGAAATAGTATATTAGATATTAAGGGGGTAAGGGAAGTCATTTATCGGTCATGTGGATAATTGTTGAAAATATTATGTTCATGACTTCATTATAGCATGCGCATTAGTTATTAATAAAGCAACCAGTTATGCACAAACCACAACACAGCAACGACGTGTTTTATTTCATTCTTGGTTATTATCAATGCCTACTTCCAAAACTCAAAATCTTAACAGGTTATGGGCCCAGGTATACACCTAGGTGCGGGATACTTAATCAAGAATTAATAAAAGTGAATTTGATGCTTGTGAAATTTTAAAAATAAATAAAGTACGATAGGTTGTTGAAAGTTTATTTTTACAAACGGTAGTTGCCGGGTAAAAAGTGTTTGCTCAGTTGTAGCTGAACAAAAATCAACAAGTGCAAACTGCAAAGTGTAGACGCTAGACTGTTTTTCGTGTTACTAAAGTTCGTTTCATATATTAATAATGTCAGGGAACGATATCATTTCTACGATTGAGAAGTTAAAAGGCGCCGAAAATTATCATACTTGGGCATTTGCCATGGAAAATATGTTGGAATTTTTGGGTCTTGAAAAATGCATAAATCCACCGCCAAATACAGAAACTGACGCTGGAAAATTAAAAAAGGCCAAAGCCAGGATTGCATTAAGTGTAGATTCGTCGATTGTTCCACACATTCAAACGTATAAGACAGCATTAGAGATGTGGATTGAACTAAAAGCTCTATTCGAAGATAAAGGTGTAACACGAAAAATCGGGTCATTGCGAAAATTATTGGGAATTCGGTTAGATAAATGCGATTCAATGAACCAGTATGTTAAGGAGATTATTGATACTTCTAACAAACTATCGGGGGTCGGTTTTTCGGTTTCGGATGAGTGGGTCGGTGCCATTCTACTCGCGGGACTAACGGACGAATTCAAGCCAATGATTATGGCAATAGAAAACAGTGGCGTTACAATTTCCGGACATGACATAAAGTCAAAGTTAGTTGATTACGCGTACAAAAAAACAAATGAAAGTGGTCCGAGCAAGGCAAGTGCTTTTGCGGGAAAAGATAAAAAGCCTAACAAAAAAACTAAAACGTTGGAATGTTTTGTTTGTGGAAAAAAGGGCCATTTTGCAAGAAAATGCAAAGATCGAGTAATCAAAACTGAAAAAAAGGAAGCGGAAAAGGTCGAAGCCAAAGTAGCCCTATCAGCAACAAAGAAAACATCAAGTAATGATGTGTAGATACTTGATAGCGGCGCATCACATCATATGACACCACATGAGGAATTACTTGTGAACAAAAAGATTTGTGAAATAGTTGAGATTAATGCTGCTAACAACGCAAAAATGATTACCTCATTGGCGGGAAATCGTTCATTGTCAATAAACGATCGCGAATTCGAAATAAAAGACGTTTTATGTGTGCCCGACTTGGCGACAAATTTGCTTTCAGTGAAGCAAATAGTGAACAAAGGAAACACTGTTGTTTTTAATCGCGACGGCGGAGCGGTATATGACTAACAACAAACGTGCATTTTACGAGCGCGACTTAATGAAGGCGTTTACAAGGTTCATGGACAAGCTAAATTTAGCAAAGGTCGTAAATTCCTCAAAGGTAAATGCGATGACATGGCATCGAAGATTAGGTCACATAAATTATAAGGACATGTATAAAATGCGAAATGGAATTGTGGATGGTATCAACTTTATTGATGATGAAGAAGACATCAACAAATGCGAGACTTGTTTAATGGGTAAACAATCGAGGAAACCATTTACGCATAAAAGTTCAAGAACGGAAGAATTAATGAATTTAATACACTCGGATTTATGTGGACCAATGGAAGAAACATCGATCGGAGGAGCAAGGTATTTTTTAACTTTCATCGATGATCATTCTCGAATCGTATTTTTGTATTTCCTAAAAACCAAAGATGAAACCTTTGATAGTTTTAAGGATTTCAAGGCGAACATGGAAAACAAAACCGGTGAAAAGATAAAAATCTTAAGAACGGACAACGGTAGTGAATTCTGCAGTAACGAATTTGAAACTTATTTACGAAAAAACGGAATTCAACACCAAACGTCAAACGTGTACACGCCCCAGCAAAATGGAATTTCGGAAAGGATGAATAGAACTCTTGTCGAAAAGGCAAGATGTATGATATTTGATGCTAAACTCGAAACAACATTTTGGGCGGAAGCTGTAAATACGGCAGCTTACGTCATAAATCGTTCTGTGTGTTCAGTGTTAAATAATGCAACTCCCTACGAAATTTGGACCGGAAAGAAGCCGGATAATCAAGATTTAAAAATATTCGGGTCGCGCGCGATGGTTCACGTTCTAAAAGAACGACGACGAAAATGGGATAAAAAATCTCAAGAAATGATTTTTATCGGATACAATGAAACAACGAAAGGATATCGGTGCTTTGAAATAGAGACCAAAAAGGTAGTGACCAGTCGCGATGTAGTATTCATTGAAGAAGAAAATAACAAGAAAATCTCCATTCAAGATGATATTGGTTTAGATTCAGTGAGAGATTTCGACTCGGTAGGTCAACATCTGGAAGAAAATCATCAAGAAGACGATGATTATAATTCTGAGGAGAGTGTTGAAGAGAGTACGTTCGAGGAAAATGATGATTCATTGGAAGATGAAACATATGTTCCTGAAGAGAAAGTCGCGGAAATCAACCAAGCTGAATCAAGCAGACCACAACGAGAAAGGGTCAAACCAAGAAAGCTGGACGAATTTGTGGCATACAACGTAACAGGTCAAGGAAATATGGATCCATCAACCCTGGACGAGGCTTTATCAAACATTAACAGTGAAAAATGGAAAACTGCAATGGAGGAAGAAATGAAATCGTTAAAACAAAATGGTACATGGGAACTCATTGACTTACCAAGAGACCGCAAAGCAATAAAATCAAAATGGGTGTTTAAAACCAAGCGAGATCAAAATGGAAATCTGGTTAAACACAAAGCGAGATTGGTAGCAAAGGGATGTTCACAGAAGCCAGGAATCGATTACAGTGAAACCTACTCACCTGTGGTAAGATATTGTACGATTCGTTATCTAATTGTTCTGTCCGTTAAAATAGGGTTAAATATTGACCAAATGGATGCGGTGACTGCGTTTCTACATGGAGACCTCGAAGAAACCATTTATATGGAACAACCTGAGGGTCATGGTGACGGAACGACAAAAGTCTGCAAGTTGAAGAAGGCCATCTATGGATTAAAGCAAAGCGGGAGGCTGTGGAACCAAAAATTGGACGAAACATTGCAAAGTTTTGGGCTAAAAAAATCTAAAATGGACCCATGCGTGTATTTTACAGAAAATCTCATTGTGTCGATCTATGTGGATGACATCCTAATTTTTTGGAAAGAAAAGGACGTTCGAGATAGGCTCAAGGCGACGCTTAGCCAAGCGTTCAAAATGAAAGACATGGGAGAAGCCAGCGAGATAGTAGGTCTAAAAATCACTCAAAACCAAAACAACGGAGATCTTTATTTGGATCAGTCAAAGTACACTGAAGAAATATTAGCGCGTTTCAATATGAGTGACTGCAAGCCGATGAAAACTCCAAGTGATGTAAATCAGAAGCTATCGACAGACATGTGTTCAAAAGACGGGGAAGAAAACGACCTAAAGAACATTCCATACCAGGAAGCTGTAGGAAGTTTGCTATACTTAGCACAAGGAACTCGTCCGGATATAGCGTTTGCCGTAAACGACGTGAGCAGATTCAACAATAATTATGGTATGGCTCATTGGAGTGCAGTAAAGAGAATTTTTAGATACTTAAAAGCAATTCCACACACTGGAATATGCTATCGAAAGAATGACAATTCAAAGATACAGGGGTATTCCGATTCGGACTGGGCATCTGATGTTGACAAAAGAAGATTTTGTACTGGATACGTATTTACGTCTTCTGGAGCAATAACATGGGCAAGTAAACGGCAACAAACAGTAGCCTTATCAAGTAGTGAAGCCGAATACATGGCACTTTCAGCTTCATGTCAAGAAGCTTTATGGCTAAAACAATTAGCAGAGGAACTCGATACAAGTCAGCGAGGAAAAGTTTTAGAAATAAAATCGGACAATCAAAGTGCGATTAGTTTGGTTACATCGGATGGTTACAGAGCACGTTCGAAACATATTGATGTTAGACACCATTACATCCGTCAAAAAGTCAAAAACGGGATAATTGAAATAAATTATATTCCGACTGAAGAAATGGCAGCAGATCATTTAACAAAAGCAGTAAGTGGCTTAAAAATTGATGTGTGTAATAAAATGATTGGTGTTGTGGACATTAAAAAATTAAAAGAAAGGTTTTGTGAGTAAAACTGGAAAAATTAAGTAGATTTAGTTTATAAAACTTGTATAAGTATAGTTTTTGTTAAAAAAAAAATTTAATATTTTTTTGTTTACATTATTGTAGTAATGTTAATTACGAAATTTACTTTGTTAATTATACTTTCTTTTATTGTTCAATGAGTGAGGGTGTTGAAAATATTATGTTCATGACTTCATTATAGCATGCGCATTAGTTATTAATAAAGCAACCAGTTATGCACAAACCACAACACAGCAACGCGACGTGTTTTATTTCATTCTTGGTTATTATCAATGCCTACTTCCAAAACTCAAAATCTTAACAATAATTTGAAAAATAATATAACGAAAATTGTACAATATTAACTGATCAATATCACACTGCACACTGGACATTGTTTTAATGATAATATACAATAGAATCATTAAGTAGCAAATTATATTAATTTTATGTTTACTGGGTATAGTCAAATTATTTAATTGCAAAATTATTATTAATTTATTCTAATATTAGAGTTATATAATTAATTATAAAAACAAATAATATTATTGACAGATAACTTTTTATTAAATTAAATAAGTCACTAAGGTACCCAGTTTGAAACCAAAGAGAGACTAACTTTCTTATGGCCATCTCTTGTTTCGGAGGGCACATAAAGTTGTCAGTCAATAATAATTAACAATCAAAGAGTGTCACAATCCCACCTCCCTACTTTAGTTGATGTAGAGTTTGTTCTCTAAATTTACAATTATAAAATGTAATTATTTTATGAGAGCAGAAAACTTTTTCCAAAAAAGTACCTAATCGACTAGGTGTACAACTACTTTTTAGCTAAACTACTGCTCATGCTATATTATATAGGTATAATTTCGTTTATTATTTGTGTTTTAAGAAAAAAAAAATTGTGATTGCTTTATACTTCAAAATATATATGTAGTACATGCATTTCCTTCAAATTAAAAGCTGTTGAATGGATTAAGTGATCCCAATGTACTAAATATATTGGTAGTCGTAGGCTTTTCGGATCTTAAATTTTCACTAGAACGGTAGTTCTCGTCTTCTAAAAACCAATCTCGATAACTTTCGATTTTATTTTTCCAATAATCTGAAAAGTTACAATAAGAATGAATTAAATACCTACTTAATACTGAATTAATTTTTATCTTACCTGTAAGCTCATCTATATCTCCATTAGTTCCTCCATACTGTTCAGGCAGATATTTTTGATCGAGAATATGGTCCAACGTTTTTGAGCTATTCTTATTGTAAACAAAAAACTAAAAGAAATATTACTATATTATATTATACATAAAAGCAATATTCTTATATTTTATATGTTAATTGAGTAATTCGTAATTTATGTTATTTATTTCCATTAGGTGCCGTAAAGAAGGGTTAACCGATGCCGGCGGGGTAAACTTGACCAAAAAGTCGAAAAATATAAAATATAATGTACCTACTACTTTACTAACCCATGATCAGAGTTCTAATAAAACAGAGAACATGTTGATAATAGCCATCATTTTGAGGACTTGTTTTTCCGGATTATTCGGTTATTCACCGAATATAACGATTATTAATTATTGCGAATAAAATTTTTCTTTGGTCATTAATAATAACATTTATTACTACAACAAAATTAATTAAATTATTATAAAAAAATGAACTCACTCTTTCTTTTAGTTTTCTTGGCATAAAGGTTTTCATTAAATTATAAATAGTTTCAAAACCTAGTGGAGCATTTACGCAGTGACATGCTTTAATTCGTATTGGATAGTTTTTTTGGAAACTGTAAACAACTTTTTTTAAAAAATATGGAGTCATTTGAAATAGATAACTTAAAGGATAGGATTCGCAATCGACCCATCCAAACACTCCAGCTACTGCAAAATTATCATCTTCTAATAATAAAACATCCAAGAACATGCTATATACTTTAAGTAAAACTGACATATTTATGTTGCTTTGTGAAATCCCATTAAAACGATTAAGAATAATACGAGGTCCAGCAGTTTCACTGCATATTGGTAGTGGCAGCATCATACTAAAATGAACATTTGGCTGTTAAAACTTGAAAAATGTATAGTATACGAGAGACCGACAGCTTTGGAATTAGTTGGAATTTAATCGAAATTATTGTAATTAATAATTTTTCTAAATTAAATTTCAATAGATTCAATGGGGTAATGTATATTCTTGCCAATTAAAAATTCTTTGTATCTACTAGTTTCGGCTTTTATTAACCACCTTCAGGATACTGTGTGAAACTGAGAAAATATTGAAAAAATGACACAGTATCCTGAAGATGGTTAATAAAAGCCAAAACTAGTAAATGCAATGAATTTTTAATTGGCAAAAATATATACATTACCCCATTGAATCTATTGAAGTATCTTAATCTTATTGCATAGAGAGATAACCCAAATTTCTAGATTAAACCCGACGATCCCTCGTCAGTACACCTTTGTTATTATTGACTAATTATTACCCAGCCTTTAAAAACTCTTGGATTTCGGACTGAAATGGATCTCTATTTTTAAAAAATTCTGGCACTAAAGTTCTCATTCTGTAAAAATTATCGATCTTCATCTTAGTATTTTCTATGTTATATTTACAGTTTCTTAAAAAACAAATTAACCATTGGTCATCTAAAAGTAAATTGAAATATTTAGGTATAGGCCACTTATATTATAATAATATTTAATAAGATAATCAAATACCCGTTCTGCATTGTAAATGATGTTGTGTCGCTAACCATTCTCGAATATTGTTTAAGTCATCGGCAATACGAGAGGGTTCTTCGCCAAGTTCGTTTTTAGCTTTCTCTTGAAGTTCTGCAGTTAAAGACCGAATAACCATTTCAGCACTTTTTATTTTAAATGTGGTGATATTGTCAATTATTTTATTAATGTGTTTTACAATATAGCGAACGTAGATAGTAATATGCTCTTTGTATTTGCTATCTAAATATTTAATAGCGTTAACTGATATCTCGATATTATATAATAAGGTATATCAGCGGCGGAACAATTTTAAAAAGCGTCTGGGGCAAAAATACATTTCGAGAATCATTAAGTTTTAAGACAATTAAGTTAGTTTGAATACCGACATTTTTACAAAAATAATCTGGAATTTTTTATAACTTGGTATTTATTATGCGTATTTACTTTTTATTTCAGAAAAGTTCCGATCTTGTAAGATAGATAGTATTATATCGGTAGTATTTTACTAAGATAAATATTTATTTATTTTATATCTATAATAATAAATATCTGAGGACGGTTACGGTCTGAAGATTAAGTGCGTTGGCTACTAAGCAGAGAATCCTGGTTCGAGCCCGAGTAGATCAAGAACTTTATTCTGATGGCAATGGCAAACCACCGAGGTAATCTGCCTTGAAAATAGTATAATGTCATAATGTTGTATTTTTTTGAAATTACATTTCAGTACAAAGATCAAATCCGTTTGTCACTTTGCATAATTTGTATGGTTTTTCACTTCTTTGAATTGAGGTTAAAAATCTGTAATTAATGAAAATTATTAGAATTACATCATCATATGAGAAGTTTCAATTACAAGTTACGCACGAAACTTTTAAAATTAAAGTTTGATTAAAATAATGTGTTACAAATATCTTACTTTCTTGAAACAAACAAGCATAATAAATTTTGAATTAATAGAGAAGAAATACGAACATTGATAGAAATAGGTAGTTTTGCGAATGCGTATTTTAAATAACGAAAATAAACAAACGAACTTCCATTATTAATTAAATTTGTAATTATTTATCTTCTCCAATAGGTAAAAAAAGTAGGCGATTTAAAATGCTTTTTTCAAATTTGAAATATTAAGATTTAAATACGAATCACACATGAGAAAATTTTTGGCTAAAGTAGCAAATAGGCATTAAAATTTGTATTTATTCAAAATATAAAGCAATTGAGGGTTGATTGAAATATTGGAGAATTTGCTTATCTGTATTCAATAATTGGATGGTTATTTATTTTGAAGATTGGCTTGAAGAACGTATTGTTTTCTCGTGAGATGTGATGTGAAATGAAATAAAATACACTCGACGCTTTTTTGGTCTATTACCTTACTTCTAGTTAGTAAAATCTGAACTAATAAAAAAGCCGGTAATAATAAGCATTTTATTAAACCATCATCTCATAAGAAACGTATAAAACTAAAATTTTATTGTAATTTTTTTTGTGATTGCATTAGAAACGATAATTCCATTGTCTGATATAAAGTGATTATTTAAAATTAATTATATTTTGTTAAACCATTTCAGAGCGGCTACTGATAGAAAAAACTGCTATTCATTAGTATGATACTTCTTAATCTATAAATGTTAATTTTTAGTTAACAAGTCAAAATTATTCTGTTTTATATTCGATTTGATTTGAGATTCACATTTATAATTAATTTAATACACAATTTGTAACACAAACTTTTATCTTTATTCATTTTAATTCAAAGCCTCAAGCAAGATAATTCCCCGGCTGAGCTAGATAAACTGCCCAGTCAGCACACAATATCTATTATCCAATGGATATCCACTGTGGATATTCAATATAACCACTGGATATCCGCTGGATATCCTATCGATATCCAAATGTCCGCTCTATATCCAGGACATTGTAGATATACATAAGATATCCAGCGGATATCCAGTGGTTATATTGAATATCCACAGTGAATATCCACAATGGATATCCACTGGATAGCTAATAGATATTGTGTGCTGACTGGGTAGTCACTAACTAATTATAATCACTAACTAATTATGAACTTCAGCAGCACTAATAAAAAAAACACCGACTAGAACACGTTAAAAACACAAAAATTGATGAAAATATAACAAATGGTAGCGGTTACAGTTGATATTCGTGAAACAATGTGGTTTTAGTTTAGTAGCACGCAGACGTAGTAACACACGAGACCCACAAGACCCTGTCGCACTGTGTCTGTTAATGGTAGAACGTCCAAGCGTCCTTCCAGCAGGACCGAATTACATGCTAAAACCCACGCTTGGACGTTCTATCATTAAAGTGGATATACATAACACGTTTTTAGATATACACTGGATATCCAATACAAATCTATTTAAAAATCAAGATATTTTCATTAATTTTGACGAATAACTTGCAGGTGGCCTATGGTGCAGTATAATATGGCTCTTAAAAATTTTTTAAATTTATTTTACGTAATATAATTTCTTTGCATACCCACAAAAGATATCCCTTGGAGATCTATTAGATATCTATATCATGGAGTGGAAATTCAGTGGATATATGGATATCCTATGAATGTCTAATGGATATTGTGTGCTGCCTGGGTGGTAACTGTAAGCAATAAGTAAATTAATCTTTTAGAAAATTTTCTTTTTCAAATTGTTAAGTAAAAAAGACTGACGGTATACTTGACACTTTAGTGTACAGAGACAGATGATAAAGATTTATGTATGGTATAAAGTGTATGAGAGTAAAGAAATAGGAATAAATTGAATAGAAAATAATCTTGCATCATGTTCATTTAAAAGTTTAATACAAGTGCACACAATTAAGTGATAACAACAAGTGTGCGATACTGATGATGACTAATGTGTCAGAAACACATAGCGTGTTTTCGCTGCTTTTTGTCTTAATTGTGTT
Organism: Cantharis nigra; assembly: GCA_958510845.1. Taxonomy (NCBI): domain Eukaryota; kingdom Metazoa; phylum Arthropoda; class Insecta; order Coleoptera; family Cantharidae; genus Cantharis; species Cantharis nigra. Next base: position 64,520,695 of record OY294028.1, read on the forward strand.
AATTATTTTTAAATATGAATATTACAATTTGCCCGCTTGAGTGGCATGCGTATACGTACAAGTTATAGTCTTTGTCTCTTTTTTGTATATATATTTCTAAAAAAAATTAGATCCTATAAGATACATAATATTATATCGGTAATTTAATAAATCAAATGCTTATTCAAAACATATCTATATTTATATAAAATTGTGTATGTGTTATTGTCTGTAACAAACGGGTTAATATCCTGCCTTGTATAATCTTGTAGCATGATAAGATTAACTAATAACATGGATCTAAATAAAATGCATTTAAGTTCAAGGTTTGAGACGGCATTGCCTTTCTAGATTGACTAATAAAAAAGTACTGCCGGCTTTTAATTTTTTTTTAAATATTAATTTAAGTCGTGAATTTTTTGAATGACTTAGTATTAAGTCTGCATCTCGTTAATTCATTCATGCACGTCATTACAAAGTTTATAAATTCTGACTTTTTTGGACATCTGGCAACCTTAGCAGTACTTACTCAAGCTACTGTTACATTTACATTTGCATTCATTATTTTGTCTGAACAAATCCGAGAGGGGTAGCTGCCGACCAGCTTTCCATACCGTCTGAAACACTACATTTACAGTGAAGCTTAATTTAAAGCTAAATTCTGACGTATTAAAAAGGTTTATACTTTACTAATTGCTGATTGACTTAGGTTCGCTTTTACAATAGTCGGATAAGTTTTATTTATCCGGGTTGTAACGTTATACGGATGTTTATTGGTTTATTGTTTAGTGTGTTTATCGTTGATTGGTTCATAGCCATAGGATAGCTATACTCATGCTTAACCGACTATTGTAAAAGCGGACCTTAGCCGAACATAGGAAATTAACATGTAAAAACTTATTTATGCAAATTCCTGCTTCCCTAATTATTTTAGAGAAAAAATGAAAGACACAAAAATAATGCAGAAATTTAAACTACGAATGATAACAGCATTAGATTTCATGTTACTTTTAATTAAAAAGTTCAAAAATGCTTTTGAAATTGTTAAAAGTTTTATTTATCAGACTGGCCATGCAAGTTTCCATGGTAATTTGGTAATTATTTTTGAAGATAGAAATTAAATTGAATTTATTACATGGCCAGTGCGATAAATGAAAATTTTAACAATTTCGGAAGCATTTTTTGATCTTTTAACTAAAAGCTAGATAAAATGTACGAGTAATGGTGTTATCATTCGTAGTTTATATTTCTGCATTATTTTTGTATCTTTCATTTTTTCTCTAAAATAATTAGGGAAGCAGGAATTTGCATAAATAAGTTTTTACATGTTAATTTCCTATGTTCGGCTAACTCATTCAGCACCCGGTATAAAAAGTTTTAAATGTAATGTAAAATTTATTAAATTATTATTATTAATAATAAAATAAAATTAAATATTAAAAAAAGTTAAAAATAAAATAAAAAATAATAAAATAAAATTATTAATCAATAATACGATTTCAGTTTAGCAGGAGTTCAGTTTAGTTCAGATAATTTTTAGATAGCAAATATAGACACCATATCTGACTTAGCTTCGAATAAATTGTATTAATACAATAAGTTAAATTATTTAAACTAAATAAAAATACAAAAATGGATATTCAGCCTTTAACTCCAGAACTTCAAGATCATTTACAAACGCAGAGCAGGTACTTTATTACCTACTTATTATCATTAAGTTACGTACAATTCTTGATTTTCTATTTAGATGATCAATGGTTAGTTGGCTTCTTAAGGGGATGCAAATATAATATAGAAAAAACTAAAACAAAAATCGATCATTTTTACAGAATGAGAACTTTAACATCCGAGTTTTTTGCAAATATAGATCCACTACAACCCGAAATCCAAAAATTATTAAAAAGCCGGGTAAATATTTCCAAAAGTTTAATCACAAATATGTAACTACATTTTTTTAAATTTTAGATTGTTATTGCCACTACCAAAAACCGTCGAAGCATCCGGACCTCGCATTATTTTTAGTCAATTGATAAATTAAATCAAATAATTATTTTCATAATAAAGAATTTAAAATAATAATAGTTTTAGGCTGATATCTAACAATTATACTGTATTATAAGCTATAACAAGGCATAATATAATAAACAATTTAAAAAGAATAGGAATTCTTTTCCTTAATAATAATTAAATTGAGTTGTGTAGGTAGTTTTAATATTTATTATTAATCTCTTGCTTAAAAAATTTAAAAGTTTTAAATAATTTTTTGATAAAATTGATTAAATCTTTATAGTACTAATGTAATAATAACCATTCTACATAATAATATTAGTACTGATAATAAGAAAATATATTGCAGTTGGTTCGTCCAAAAATAGTAGAACGAGTGCCACTTTAATTATAAAGGTAGAGAGTTGATAAAATACTTTTTGTTTACTAAAACTACTATTAAGATTATAAAGTGTATTTGATGTATTGTAAAATTAATATTATTATTATACCTATTAATGAATATAATAATTATTGTATTGATTTTGTCTTGATTTAATCCTGCAAATGCAAAATTTCAAAAACTTATTTTAAAATTGTAATTTAATACAGAAAATTTAATCAACTAACGAAAAAAAGCAAAGAATGAAAATAAAAATATTTTCATACATATTAGATTAAGTAAGACATACCCTAGGTAAGGACCCATGGTGAGGACCTGTTAGAATAACCCAGACATGCACCCTACACTCGGACTTGCACACACACACGACCCAATTAGTAACTTACGGTCCTGACTCATATTAAAGCAAAGTGTAATAATTAACACACACGGAAGGAATAAAAGTAAGTACTAGAGGAGATAATCAAAGCCAATAATTTTTGAAGATACAATTACAAGTTAAATTTTAAGATATTGAAATAAAATAATAACTGATCTAACTTTACATAAATAAGAAGTACTTACCTAGTTGATTTCTAAATTTTAATTTAAAATTAATTTTACAAATAGATATAACTCTTTTGTTTTAATTATTATATAAAATATAAATATGAACAGTTTGTTACATATTATATGCTTAGACATTGTGTTCCGATTTACTGAATCTTTTCAGACCAACCCAGAAATTTCTACAAAATAACTTGAGAAAACAGATTAGAAATTTTAATTTCTAATTTTGGAAAAACTGTAAGTTCTGAAAATAATTTAACTTGTAATAAATTATTAAAAACTTTCATATTTTCTAAATAATATTTTCATCAAGATATATTGTTAATATTTTAATTTGAAAAATGTGTTAGTCTATGTTAAGATCGTTGAACGAATCTGCAATTCCAAATACACTGGCAAGTGTTCTAGGCTTTTTAGTTCTAAATTTTTCAATCGAGTGATATTTATCATCTTCTATAAACCAATCCCTGTAACTTTCGATTTTATTTTTCCAATATTCTAAAATTTTAAATAGTATTTTAATTAAAAGTCAATAGGTTTTTCAATTTGTACCTATAATTTCGTCTCTACTGCTGTTTTCTCCGCCTTTTTCTTTAAACAAGTACTGTGGTGGGAGAACGTTACTAAACTTTTTTGATTTCTTCTTACCATAAACAAAAAACTAGAAAATTTAAAATGAATTGGTTTGTTATGAGAACTACATTGTTTGTTAGCTCACCCGCTTTTTCAACTTTTTTGACATAAACGACTTCATTAAGTTAACAATGCTTTCTACGCCCAATGGAGCTTTCACCATGTAAAACTTTTTGATTCTTACTGGGTAACAATCCTGTATACAGTATACAAATTTTTTCAAAATTGCTGGAGTAAGTTGTAGAAGGTAACGTAGAGGAAATTCGTCACAATCAATCAACGTAAACGTTCCTGCTATTGTTGTGTTATCATTCTCTAGTAACAATATGTCTAAAAACATAAAGTAAACTTTTATCAACTGTACGACATTAACTTTTTTGTCCGGAACTTCTGGCACATTAGAATAAAAAATGGTAGGTCCATTTGGTTCAAAAGGTGTCGGTAGTGGCATAAAAAATCTACAACATAAAACTATTCTTCTAAAAAAGTTTTTTAAGAAACAGTAATTTATACCCAGCTTTTAAAATTGCTTGAATCTCTGGTTGAAGTGGATCTCTATTTTCAAAATACTCTGGCAATAAGCTTCTGCTACTGTAAAAATTATCCAATTTCATTTTAGTCTTGTCTAAATCATATTTACAGCCCCTTAAGAAAGCAAGCAGCCACTGTTCATCTAAAAATAAAACTTTTCATTAAAGAACATATCCATAAGTTAATAGAAATGTACATACCAGCTCTACATTTCAAATGGGATTGAGTTGTCAACCATTGTTGAATATTACTTAAATTGTCAGAAATACAAGTGGGGTCTTCGTTAATTTCAGTCTTGGCTTTTTCGTGTAATTCTGGTTTTAAGTCTCGAATAACCATTTTCATTCAAAAAAAAATTTATTTTAAATCGCAATCAAATGAATTGCCTTGTAGTAATTTATATAATAAAATATTTCGACAGAAAATATAATATAGTGTTTCTTATCTTACTATTTATAAGTTATCTGAAATAATTATAATATCATCATTATTATTATGTACAAAGTTTAAAATGGTTATTACAGATTTTAACATTCAGCTTTAAAAATTAATAATAGAAACTAAATTTTACTTCAAATTTTTTTAATATATAAACTTGAGAAAAAATAATTAACTTGCTCTGATTTTAATAAGACTAATAATAAAAGTTATCAATAAATTTTAATTATAACTATATTGTTTCATATACAGGTATCGATATATTAAGTTATAATAATTTTTTATTTTTATCAATACAACAATAAATAGGTAGTAAATATTATCACAAACAAATATTGATAAACACAGTGATATTATTTCGATGGGTCAATGAATCTAAATACATTCATTACAATTTCACAGGTAAGAGCTAGCAATGTTTATGATTTTTAAATTATGTTAAATTTCTGAGACAAAATATGACTACAACAAAATTGGTATATACAAAAGATAAAAAAACTATACATTTTTTACAAACCAAATTAGTACTAGTTAAGAATATGTAACATATTATACCTACCTGCTTGGTAACAAATCATATTTTATATCAAAATGTAAACATAGTAGCTGATTGATAACAAATTCTATATTCAACTAAAAAAGCTATCATTAAATAGTACTGCAAAAATGTATAACAAATTCTATATTACGCTTCATTCCAATTATTCAACTTTAAAATACCTTTAATAATACTATTTATTATTTCTACAAATTGCATGTTATAATTAAAAATAGAATATGTCCTTCAAAACCACCACTTTTTGGCCAACCTAACTCTATTGACCTTTGAAAAAAAAGTATATTTAGAAAAGTTTATTAAAAAATTAATTATAATTGAATTACATTTCATAACTGTATCACTTATTTTAATAATTTCTTAAATTTTACAAAATAGCAATAAAAATTAAAGTAATAACAATTTCTATATAACTTAAAAACTAAACGAAGTGGTAACAACATAAACTTTATGAAAAATTCAAACTTTCCGGTATGTAATATTTACACGGAATGGAATTATAAAAAAAAACTAATATTAATTAACCTAATATTAATGAGATCGAATAAATAAAACAAATTATGTACACAATTTAAACTATGTTATAATATACAAATTTACTTTTAGTCATCGATTCCGGCAGATGTAATAGCAAACTCGGTTTCACTTTTGGGTAAATTCGGACTGTCAAATATTTTAGCCCTTCTTTTATTATCATCACCTGTTTTATTCAATGAAATACGAACTGTAGAAGCATGAGCTAATACGTGACCACCAACAGGTCTTTGTACTTCTACAAAGTCATTATTTCGTGAAAACTCGGATGTAACTTGATTAGTTATAAAAATTGCAATATTATATTCTTCGCTTAACTTTTTTAAGCGTGACATAAACTGAGAAATATTTCTTTGTCTAGCATTGATTTCCCCAATGCCAGAAAAATCAACCCGAAAGAGAGCCATTACAGAATCGACAATTAGCAGCTTAAAAAGTCCTGCATCTTCGTGCAACATGTTTGCCACGTTGTTGAGAAGTTGACATTGATGGTCAGAAGTGTAAGCTCTACTATACATTATGTTACCCAATACACTTGTAACATCCAAGTTAAATCTATCGGCAATTGCTTGCAACTTTTCGGGGCGGCTGCAAATGAAACAACAAAATTAATTTCTTTATTTTGTCTATATTGTAAAAGATAAGTAAAAAATTACCCACTAATAAGAGTAAATTTACACTGCAGAAATTACCCAGTTTATAAGGATATTAATATTTATCCTAAAATATTATTGTATTTTTATGTTTTACCCAAAACCAGTGGCGTAGCCAGGGGGTGGCCTGGGGGGCCCGGGCCCTTCCCGAAATTATTTAATAAACCCTTTCTCCGGCTTTTAAAAAAAAATTTTTTAATGGTTTGGGGGGCTGGGCCCCCCGAACTAAATTCCTGGCTACGCCACTGCCCAAAACAAAATGTAAAATCACCCAGAAAATAGCAGTATTAAGTACAATTATTCGAGCCTGATCGATGTGAGCAGATAATAAATTTTCTGCTGCCGTAACAAAGTTTATTCTATTCAGAATAAGAAAATTTGTTAAATCTACTAATATTTTTTTTTTCTGAATAGAAAAAAATTTTGGTATATGGCAGCAGAAAATTTGTTGTAGCAACAATAAAGCTCAGTTGAGGCTAAATCTGCAAATAAATGAGCAATTTGGTTGACAACCTAAGTTATCAACTTTTGCCATGTTGACAACCAAGTTAACCGTGTGTAGGCTAGTTGAAGGTTGAAAAGACAAGTTGATGCTCAAGTTGAAGAAAATCAAATGCATTAGATTTTTTGTGGGTGGGGCCTGATGTTAGCAACATTCAACTTGGTTGTCAACTTAAGTTGTCAACCAAGTTGCACGTTTATTGGCAGCTTAAAGTTACCAATAGCTCTGTTAGAGCGACATATTCTTATTTATAGTGTAGATTATAGAGAGATCGAACTACTATATTACAATTTCTTGATATGAAAATAAAAGTAAAAGTTCAAGAATATTATATCTGTGGTACTAAGGCAGAACCCCATTATGTCAAAGCATGATTTTTCAGGAAGCGCTTTTTAAAGTTTGTGAGGTCACTGAAATTCAGATTTTATATCAATAAGCAATAATAAGACAAAATTCGTCAAAGTGTTATCTACCATCTTATATATGGATTATTGAAAAATTTGTACGGGTAGTAAAAATAATTTGATAAGTTTGACATATATCATACGCTTTTACATTTCTTGACATGGGGTTCTGCCTTAGTATCACAGATATAAGATTAAATATTTCACATAAAATAAAGTTGATTTAACAATTTAATTTAAAATTTAGTTTTTATGGCCAGTGGCAGCTCGTGGCTTTTTCATTTGAGGAGGTTAATCGTAAAGTATCAAGCTGCCACTGTCTCATCTTAGAGTCAGTCACAAGGCCAATTTTTGTACACTAAATTTTCTTTTACAAAATTTTTAAAGATTTCTTCGTATTTCCTACTGGGTAGCCTCAAGATTTTCTTTCAAAAAAGTTGAAAGAACAGAAAAAAGTTACCATTTATTATAGTATTCTTAAAATTTCCTACTTTCCCAAGACTTATTCCCTGAATTTCCTATGGATTTCCTATGACATTCTACATTTCCTCGAATTTTCTATTTCTTTTGATTCTAGCGATTCTTTTCTGAGTTTCAAGAGAAGGGAAATCTGAGAAATTTTCACAAGAAGTATAATGAAACTGCGGTGCAAAAATTTATCTTGTCATTCAAGTGAAAGGTTCCTAGTCTTAATATAGCAGATCAGAGATCTAAACAAAAATTTTATTGTGTCTGAAAAAGTGCTTCTTAATATCTCGGTGCCTGCTCACCTACAGTTTAATCTGTGTAATTGGAGTTTTCGGAGTTAACTCGAAATCATCAGTAGTACACAAGAGGGAAACTGCAAACCAAATTTTTGTACATGAGATTTCCTTTTATGCGGTTTTCTTGGATTTCTCTAGATTCCCCCGGATTTCCTCAGATTTCCCCAAATTTCCGTGATTTTCTTGGATTTCCTAAGAATTCTTTGGATTTCCTCAGATTTCCTTCCACTTATACACTAAATTTCCCCACAGTAAAACCTTGCAGCCCTTGTGATGACTACATATGGCTAGGCTGAGGTTCTGTTTTCTCACAATTAAAAATTTACTGTTTTACATTTTTGAATATTTTAATACTAGCTTAATTAATAGTTCAAAATATCAGGAGAAGCTAAGCCTCCATTGCCTCCTCTGACGAGCCGCCACTGTTTATGGCATACAAAAGCATACGTGTTTCAAAATTCAAAAAGAATCTAAAAAGAAAAGAATATGTCTATGTGATAGTGTGATACGTGGCATCACAACTAGTTCTGTGAAGAATTTTAAAATAAACTAAAAAAATGTATATCTCTGTCAAGGGAGCAAATAAAGTGATGTCTCTTTAACGATCGGACTAAAAATTGTTATGATTTAAACTTTAATTCAAAGAATTATCATTAAAATACTCACAAAGTATTTTCAGTATCTATAAACATAACTTTGCCTCCTGTGTAACCATTAACACCTGGCATTTGAGCTGTTACGCATAATGTGTGGGCAATTTGTGTTTTTCCGGTTCCAAATTCACCAAAAACTTCCGAAATCGACATTGACTCAATACCTCCTCCCAGCAATTCACTAAAAAATACAAATCAACAAATAAACTACATTGAAATCAAAAACATTAGATGAAAGATGATACTTACTCAAAACTTTTGCTGCCCGTACTCAACTTAAAAACTTGTTTACGTAGATCCATTACTTCTAATGCTGTTGTAAATTCACAACAAGGGGTTTTAGAGCACGCGTCCTGAATGCACTTTACTTTCTTTTCGTTGAATCCTTCGATTTCGAGAAGCCTTTTTTTTGTCGTCATTTGAACGCCCTTAATGGTGTTAATACTAACAGATTTAAGCTTATTTATGTCGTCGACAGAAATGCCACGATCGATCAAAAGACTAATGTCTTGAAAATATTGTTCCTCCTCCTCTTCGATCTCCCTAACATTTTCTTCGGAATTCAAGCTCGAAGAGCCATCTTATGAACAAATAAGAATAAATAATTTAAAAAGTAATTAAAATTTTTATTTTAAGTAAGCACATAAATAAAAAGTAAACAAAGTGTTAATTTTTGTATAAAAGTAACAGTGTTTACCTTTCTCACAAAATTATTTATCTCAAAAAATTATTTTTATTTATTCCAAAATAATAGCTTACCCTCTTTTTCCAAAATTTTCGACTGCATCATTGCCATCTTGGATAAAAAAATCTACTGCAAAATACTCGAAAATGGGAAAATTTATTTTGAATACTTTTGTCACAACAAACTGTTTGAATTTTACGCAAGCAATACAGCGGGAAACTTTTTAACACGTAACTTTGTTTGTACTGTTGTATATCCACTTGTCACTTAATAAATTTTACTTTAAAAAGTTCAATTAACGAAGGCTTGTTGGTTTTTATGCAAATGGCACCACAAGCGTCATAAACAATAAAATATATAAACAGATGAGAATCGAAGTTATCCATGATTCTCGACAAACAGTTTGGAAATTTTGTGTTTTATAGTTCGAAAACCGATCACACTCGTAAACGCACTATCGTTAGCCAGTCAGAACTCGGGAATTTTGTTATTAAATGGCACGAAAATACAAAAATAATTAATAATAATTGAGATCGAAAATCGAATACAGGACGTTTTAACATTACCACTGGAATTTCTTAAAAGAATTTAAGCATAACTCCCATATGGTCTAGTGGCTAGGATACCTGGCTCTCACCCAGGAGGCTCGGGTTCGATTCCCGGTATGGGAATTTTTTTTATATTTATGATGAGTTATTCATAATTTTGAATAACAGAAATCTTGACGAAATTTTTCTAAATAAAAAAATAGACTGCCAAAGCTAGGGTATTTGTGGTTGCCGTGAATGAACTTTAACTATATTCTTCTGTTGGTAACAAATGGGTCACTGGTGGAGGTAAATTTAAACAGTTAAATATGTCAAGTTTGGTTGTCAGTTTTCGTTTGCACAGTATAATTTTAATATTTTGAAAAATTAAATTTATTTCAATAAACTATGAGCGGCACACAAAATGTGATAGTTTTAACTCCAAATGGAAGGAGGCAAACTGTTAAAGTGAATCTTAATACTACAATTTTACAAGTAAAAAATTTGTACAAATCATGCAATATCACATTAACCTAAATTTATATTTTTAGATTTTAGAACAAGTGTGTGAAAAACATCATTTTCAACCGGAAAAATATGAAATTAGGCATCACAATAAGTGTTTGGATACCGGGGCAACCTTTAGATTTTCTGGACTGCCTAATAATGCACAACTTGAACTATGCGAAGCAACTACGATTCGTGTGGATGGTACAGTAACTTTAGAACTGCAGTTAGAAGATGGCACTAGGAAGAGAGACACGTTTGTACCTAATACGTCAATTTGGGATGTAGTAATTCAAGTTTGCCCTCAGGAAGCCCAGCACGATAATGTGGTTATCATTTATATGAGACAAGAAATTTATGGTAAATCTAAGTTAGAAAGTACCACCTTAAGATCGTTAGGTTTAACCAATGGAAGAGCATTGTTTCGTCTTATACACAGGTAAGAAGAAACTAATAATTGACGTGCAAGTCTGACACTTGTTTTGAATTTAAATACTGAATAACTAAAAATCTGTTACTAATTTCACAGTATATCTTAAGTAACTTTAATAAAATAATAGATCACCAGAAGAATTACATACGCAAGCTAATATATCGGCTCCTTTGCCAGTAAAACCAGTAGAAGAAAAACCATATGTTAGAACTTTAAAGAAAGTAGAAAAAAATGAAGAGCATAAAAATGACATACCAGTTAGACAAGAATCGACAAAACCATCGGACAGAACAAGTGAACATTATGAAAGAATCGAACCTAACCAAGGTTGCAAGAAGAAGGACACAAATTTTCTAAATTTAATTAAACAAGAAAAAAGCAAAGCAAGTGAAAGTTCTAAAAAAAATCAATCTGTTACCTACAATAAGCGTTCAGAAGTTCGACCAGTTAGTACAGAAGATGATTTCTTATTTGTGAGTATATAATATCTATCATAGACAAAATTTCAATTTATTTCTTTCAATAGTTGGATAAGCGAAAAGCAATGGTTTTTTCAAAAAAAACTGCTCAAACATTGCCGTGTCAAGATTTACCCGAAGACTTCTTCGATCTCACAATAAACGATGCCAAAGTCTTATATAAGGATTTAAAGAAGCGCGCATTGGAGCTTGAAAATAGACCACTCCAGACTTCAAAATTGCGCGAGTTTGAAAAATCGAAAGAACAACTGAATAGACTAAACAGATACAAGGCAGCAGTAATACGAGTTTATTTTCCAGATCAAAATGTTTTACAAGCTACCTTCGGTGCAACTGATTCTGTTAGTGTGGTCATTGAATTTGTTAGAGAGTACTTGGAAGATAAGAAGATGGACTTTTATCTTTGTAATATTTTATTTTATTATTGTTAAATTTTGTTTTAAAGTAAAATTTGTTTAGATACGACGCCGCCGAAAGATATTCTAAATAGTGAAAGTAAACTGTTTGAAATTGGTTGTGTGCCTAATGCAATTTTATACTTTGGTATGGATTGTTTACCAAAGAATGACAAATATTTGCGGAGCGATTTGATCAGCAAGTTTACAACTCCATCAGTTGCCAGTTTAGCGGCAAACCAAATTAGGTAAATATTTGCTGTCTTTTATTTTACTTATTTTCATTACCTGGATTTCTTTGCCACAGGGAAGCCGCTACTAGGTTTACATCGAGTAACAATCAGGATGACGATATTTCTTATGAAGACAGCGATGTAAATGCAGGAGCAAGTACAAGTACAGGACCTCAATATGAAGATTATCCATCTAGGATTCCAACAACTAAAGGATCAGAGCCTGTGCCAAAATGGTTTAAAATGGCATAAGTTTTTATACTATTTTTTGTGTAATAAATTTTAATGTCGCATTTGTTGATGCCACTATTAATTCTAAGAATCGTTTGATACGTAGTAAGTTTACACTCTAAAATGGTTAATAAGTTCAGTTAACTTTTAACTTGTTGCTGTGCACGAAAACTTATCGACAATTTAGTGTTAGAACTTGCTATGTATCATACATACTTAACGCATTTTCATGAATCAATTTTTAACTGCAATATTTTTATTTAATTTTGTATTATTTGTGTAAGTAAAAATCAGCGAGAAAGTACTAGCTCAAATTTTCAGGAATTATGTTGAATAAAATTTTGTTTTATAAAATCTATTTTTTTAACCCTCAAGTTAACGGGTAAGAATATAATTACTGTGGTCGGCACTTAAAAGGTCATAAGTATACATTGTTTCCCTATGTACTTTTGATGACCTTTTAAGCGCCGACCACAGAATAGCCTGTTGACCATTCTTTATGATATGGTTTATAGATTATAAGAAAGAAGAAATGTTTATTTTTCAAAAATAAAACATTGATGTCTTGAAATCTACAAAAATTGCTTTTACTACCACTTTTGTGCAGTGCTTGTTAAGGGCAGTATTGTGAAGCCCCTTGTATATAAAATAAAATTTTGGGTACTTTTCATATTTTTTGTTTGCTAATTTAAGGTTAAGTGGAAACATAACCAAATATTTTGTTTTGTGGTTTATCTAAACTTGGAATTATTCTTATAAATTTGGTAAAATGAGTGTCGCAACAAAATTATGTGGTTTCCACCTTTACAACGATTGTAAAAGACCGCTAATCTCGTCTGTAATGAGGTTTTATTCAAATGAAACAGGTGATTAACTTCGTTGAAAACTTATTTGAATAAACCCTACTTTTATTTATTTTTCTAGAATTTAAGGTATTAAATTTAAAAACTGTAAGGTCACAAGTAGCACCTAGAAAGAAACTTAGAAAACCGGACGTTTTACCGCCTAGGTATTATTTTATTATAATTTTATAGGCGGAATTAATTTTAACTTTTTTAGGGCTGCGTCGATGCCTGTCGATCAAGACTGGGGCAACGTTTGGCCAGGTCCACGTAGTTTTCATCCTGCTACTGTTCCGTTACCGATACGCCAAGGTTATGTAAAAAAAGGTGCAACACCTGGAAAGTTTGGAAATGCAGAGCTGATGAAAATACCTAACTTTTTACATTTAACTCCGCCTGTAATCAAACGTCAGTGCGAAGCATTGAAACAATTTTGTACACCTTGGCCTCGAGGATTAGAAACCGATGAAAAGTGTGAGGAACATTTTCCTCTAGAAGTAGCGACCAGCAATTATTGTCACTCTTCACCAACAATTAGAGATCCTTTGGCTAGAATTGTTACAATAAAAGTTAATTTGACAAAATTACCATTGGATCAGCATGCCCGAGATAAATTTTTAAGACTGGTTGGTGATCGTTTTGATGAAAAAACCAACATAGTTACTATAGTAACGGATCGTTGTCCTTTGCAAAATCAGAATTACGATTATGCCATGTACCTTCTCACTGCAGTCTTTCATGAATCTTGGGTACGATGATTTATTGCTAATTCTTTTTTTAACTATTAAATTTTTAGAGAGTGGAACCTTGGGAACAAATGAAATCTGAGGCGGACATGGAATATTATGATTGGATGAAGAATGCATCCAAAACAAATATTGAAGCTCTTTTTGATAAGCCACATACAGAAATTAAGTATTCTGATATTTATTCGAAAGCAGTAGATACTATAATGAATGAAGGTAAAGTTGATTTTAATTTGTGGAAGGAAGAATATGTTATTTGTCTTTTTTCAGGTGAAAACGAATATAATGTTACCAAATATGGAGAAAGTGTTAAGCAGTTGTTACAACTTGCTCAAAATTAACCACCTATTTTAACATTGTAACCTTTTTTTAAATAAACTTTGTATATAGCTATCAGTATTGTTCATTCTTAAAAGGCCAGTGGCTCACAAAAATCGCTTTTACAGCAATATTTTTGTTTACATATATTTTTCTACTTCGTTGCACCGTTTCTGAAATACAGATGAGAATATTTTTTGTATTTTACAATAGTGGTTTAAACGTCAATTTATCTCGGAAACGGTGCGACAAAATAGAAATATGTATATAAAATATTTCAGCTCAATCGGAAAACGGGAAGTGGGTCAAATTAAGCTTCCAAGATTTTATTATATAGTTACAAGTGAAGCTAATAAAAGTGTTTTAACAAAAATGAAAGAAATAAAATTTGCAACAAAAAATGTCTAAAAATTATTACATATAAATTATAATTATCAAATTGAGCTACAGGACAAAATAAAACCATATTTAGAACGAGCTTTCGGAAAATGACATTTCCTTTTTCAAGTTTAATATGAATTAAATTTAATTATTAGCTCTTGAAAATAATATAAATTATAATTATCAATTTAATTCATATTAAACTTGAAAAAGGAAATGTCATTTTCCGAAAGCTCGTTCTAAATATGGTTTTATTTTGTCCTGTAGCTCAATTTGATAATTATAATTTATATTATTTTCAAGAGCTAATAATTTTTAATTAAAAATTATTACTGTAAAAACAATTTGTATATGACAAAAAAGTCTTGGTTTGGTACCATTTACATTGCTAACATAGAACTGAATAAATAATTTTGTGAGGCATTGAATTTGTTACACAACCGATACTAAATGCATTTTTTCTTTTGATTAAAACTAATGTGATTTGTATTGAAATTTAAGGCAAATTTTTTGATTCCTTAAATTCCAATTTTTTTTTACTTTAATAAATCTTTACTTTATACTGCTGGTCATGCAATATTTGCATTTGAGAAAATATCAATTCATTGTTGTACTGGGTACAACCGATACTAAAAATTAGCCTACTCATCTGATAGTTTAAAAAGTTTCAAACTGCTGCAGAAACAAAATTAATTTGAAATAAAAATGCTCTACATCAAGAAAATCACATTTTCCCATATCTAATTAATACAACTCCAGTTTATTTTATTTACAATTAATAAGTGATCTGCGTGACCACTTTGAATTTTTAGGCTTTGGGGCCAGGATATTAGGAACATTTGGTAATCCAGCCAAGTTAGATGAAATTTTTTATTTATAATTTTGTAGGTTTGAATTTTGTTATATTTTAGGTAATTTAGGTAATGTTTACATTCCATTTAAATGTATATCAATAAATTCAGCAAAAATCAGTATAAAAATAAACCAAGTTGTTTTATAAGTTTATTAGCTCAACTGCTTGCTAAATTTATTTTTACTTAATAAAAAATTACAAAAAATTAAAAATCACAGTTTTAACAAATTATAAATCTTACTACATATTACATAATTTGCTTAATAAAATGTTTTCATATGTTTAAATGATAATGTAATAATATCCTCGGAATTATTAACGACTGCAAAGCTAATGCAACTGTATAGTTTATATGACTGGAACTGTAAAATATAAAATGTGACGTATCAGTTTTAGAAATACTTCTGACTAGAAACAAATCTAGAAACCTAACTGGCAGTTAGTAAACATAGTTGTCAAAATACTAGCTAGAACCATTCCTCAGATTGTTACAAATGAGCACCCAATTTTAATCTGTTACTAGTCGGTAAAATTAAAAGCAATCTGAGCCATGGTTACAATGCAGCTTACATGTTCTATACGTTTCAAGCACCAAAACCCTAGGATTTTTAAAATCTAGTTACGAAGTGAGTCGTCATTTTGTTGTTGTTCAGAACTAGTTCCTGGCTCTAAATGAATACCCATTGGTCCCAACAAATTACTAGCAGGGCCGGCTTCACCCAATTGAGCTTGATAACTTTCTAAAACATTTTTTAAGGCGTTCATGTCCATACTGACTGGTTCGAAGTCTTCGACATCATCAAAAGTATCATTTTGAGATTTCTTTTCTCTCAAAAAACTCTTTCCAATATTGGTTTGTGCCAATTCGCGATCCATTTCTTGTATATATTTTTCCATTTCGTTCTTAACCTTTTTACATTCTTTCAAATCAATTTCCTCTTCATCCCCATAAGCACTCATATCCGAATCAGATTCCAAATCCCAACTATCATCTTCGGGCACCATATCAAAAAAGCTTTCTAATGCACACATAAACTGATTTGAATCGAAGTTAACCTTATATGGATTCGAATTATTTTCCTCTTCCGGTTTGTTGGTTTTCTTAGTCCTGGGGGGCCTTACGGGAGGTGTATCTTCGTTAAAATCACCATTAGATGGAAATTCTGCACCTTCCAAAGTGGAAATGTGATTAAGAAAGCGATTAATTTTTTGCGTAAAACTGGGCGCATTTGTGTTGGAATTAAACGTCATGGACTTCTTTTGTCCATACTGTTCTTCCAACATTCTATCCAGTTCTTCGGAATCAATGTTCAACCACGAATCCTCGTCATCTTTAGGCAAATCCTTTTCAAGTTTTCTAAGTTGTTCTACTTTATAATCAAGATTTTTACTTAGTTCTAAGATTTCCTGACCTATCACCGGTGTATGATACATGGTATCACGATAATTGGAGTAATATTCCTTTGCTTTAATTAATAAGTCGTTGTAAGGTTGAGATTGTTCGATTAGTCCATTGAAGTAATCCTTATCTTTCAAACTATTCAAGTAAGTAAACCATCCTTTATCATTTTCCACATCTTCGTTTGGTTTAGCTTGTGATGCTAAAATTTCAAAACCACAAGCAATTTTCACGCCTAAATTTTGTGCTTTGTATTGTGGACTATCAGAAGATGGCAAATTCCAGCCGGTTCTTCTGTCCGGTAAGTACTTGCTGTGAGTTAACATTGCATATAAAAACTTGGTAAAAGTAACGCGAGTGTAAACTCGATTTTCAGGTGGAAAATATTTCATGGCTCTACAAGCTTTAACGTCGATACAATCACGATTACAAATTGCTTGGACGGCAGGAGCAATCAAACCAGGCTTGTGTTTCAAAATAGCAGCTACGCCGACTGGTAAGTATACAGAAGTACAATGCAAATTTTTGTTAATGTGGTCAGGGTATTGCTTAATTTTTTTTAAAATTGAATTCTGAATGTCTTCGGAAGCTAAACTATTTTTAGGAGACTTATGAATTTCGTTTATCACTTCTTGCAGTACTATTCCATCTTCTTCGCCATTTTTCAAATCTTTAGGTTTCATAAGATGTAAATTACCCTGATAAATATACATTCGCTTTTCGCATACTTCGGGATTTGCCCATTTTGGTAAGTAATTTGCCGCTTCGATGAGCAAAAACTCTCCGTCGGAATCGGCCACTCGTGCAATTAATCCATTAATTTCTCGCGTAATTTGATACAACAGAAATACGATGAACCATTCGTCTTCGATATTATCTCCATAATGCGAAATTCCATACAAATGTGATGGTAAACTGTTATCGGCATCTTCAACCAGAATGTTTGTGTTACTTGTTCGTAAGCATAACTTGAAATTGTCTTTATGCCAAATATAATTTTTGGTGTATTTAGCAACAACGTTGTTAATTTGTAGTAAATAATTTTTTAAATTGATTTCGGTTTCATTATCTTGACTCGACACTACCGGAAAAATGAAATATTCGACAAAATCCTCTTCTCGCGCGTTTTGTAGAAAATTTAAATTGTTTGCCATATTTCTTAAATTCAAGTTTACTTCACATAAGTTAAACAGCACACAATAATTACTTTGTTAACCTATATTTTCGAAAAACTGACAGTTATCTATTTATGTAAAAAACATGATTCACGATGATTCACGATCATACCAACCGAAAACACCGAATGATTCTAGGTTACAGGAGCGGACTAAAATCAATTGTGAAATGTATTTAACTTGATTTAACCCTTCACAAATATGTTTCTGTTCATTCAAATTCATCAAATTGCTTATTGGCGACGGCCGTACCTTACAGCAACTTACAGGTACCTAACGGTTTTTATCAAAATTATCATCAAATTTTTCATCAAAAATTTTGCCATGGCATAATTTTAATGCATAATAGTCAATGATAATTTTTAAAATTCTAGGCAACACATTTTCACAGAACATCATCACAGTTCGATCACAGTAAAGCACAAACTTTACTACTTCTATGAACATAATTTGACAGTAACTGTGGTAACCTGGACTTCGGGGTTGGAAAATAGGCCCTCACGGTTTTGCTGAAAATCAGCGTTAACTTACCTTTCTTCCCTTTTGTACCTGGTTATCGTTGGTATCGCTGCCACCAAGTCTAGTTTAGGATGGACACGAGATAGACCAGCTCGTTTTGTTTGGTAACGTGAACTTACGGTAAAAAGGAGGGCGTAGGGAGAGAATAAACAAGATATTTACAACACCAAAATTAAACAATCAAAAATATTAAACTTAAATTTATTGAAAGTAAAGTAAAAATATATAGATTATTCAATGCAAAAGAATCTTAAATTTATGTTTAATTAAAGAAAGTAATAAAACAAAGGGGGCGCAACAATGATTATTTAACTATAGGTTAACAATTAAAATAATATAAAAAAAGATTTCATAAATAGATTTCTTACTCAAGTATTTGCAGCTCTTCTTGTGAGGATTTGTGAAATGTCACCATGTTTAATTAATTGCACAAATTGATTTTTTGTTTAAAATAAAAATATAATGAAATTTAAAAAAAATACTAGACGAACTGATTTAAAAAAATATATATAAAATAATTAAATTGAAACACTTAATTTAAATTAATTTTAAATGACATTTTAACTGATTTAATTCACAATTTTAATTTTTACACATGGTTTCATAGTCGCGACCGTCTCGCGAAGACTTCTTATGAAGACTCTCCGTCGATAACTGACTGACTGACTGACTTTTTGAAACTTCTTGAAAATATATATATATTTTCTCTCAAGTTTTGTTCCCATGTACTTATAATATTATTTATTTCCAAGGGGTCGTGTGAATGTCCTACGTGATTAAGATGTTTTTTTTAAAATACTCCACCCTTAACTTTTATTTATTAGTTTAAAAGTAAACAAGAAATCTACTTATTTCCACTTATAAACAACTATTTTGGGGATTTATAACTAAGAAAATGCATTTAGGTCTTAGAGATAATTGCATACACTTGAGATTGAACTTAAAATTAAGAGGCTTAAGATTTAAAGTAACAAATATTTCTTATTTTTACAAATAATGGTAGTATTAAATATTAATTGATTTTCATTAGTAAAATTTACTTAACGGTAATTAGATGCATAAATAACTTAAATTATTGCAGTTTGATTAATTATGGTTCTTATATTAGAAATAATTTTTATTTAAAATATTCGTTCAATTAATTGAAATTACCTATTGCAACTTAGAGTTAATTTATATTTTGAATAGCAAATTTAACTAATGAATAAAATAATGTAAATTAAAAATATATTTGCAATTGTTGAGGGGCGAGTACTACATTACCCCCTGCAAAGAAAAAGAATGTGTATTTCCAAAAATACGCATTCCTTTTTTTCTTAATAGAAATAAATGCGCTTGCTTAAGTAAATATCATACATAGATTTTGGTTATTTTATTTCCAATTCTCAATTTAAAATATATAAAATAAAATAATAATAATAATAGAAGCTTTAAAAAAAAATGAGAAAACATGAATGTAATATGGTATAATGTAATATAATATGGTTAAGTCAGTTGTCGTCCAGCAATCTATACAGAATTAAAATAAAATAGGTATAGTAAAAAAAATAAAGAAAATTATAAACTATCAATCAAATAAGCTCGTATGTACGTATTCTTGGACGCTATGGAAATATAATTAAATAAAATTACTTGAGATTAAATTATATAATAATATGCTAACAAAAGAAAACTTATAATAATTGGCTTAATTAATAAAAAGAAATATCTTATAAAATAATAAATTTTAAGTATTAATTAATATTAACCTTTATGATTGTTTAATTATCTCTGGAATGAGTGATTTTATGGTAATTTTTTTTTTTTTTTTTTTTTTAACTAGCGAGTCTTTGACTTACTGTTCACTGTCGCGCGCGAAATTCGACGTAGTTCATAATAATAAATTTTGCACAGTCTATTATGTTTTCGTAAATTGTTTTGCACTATCGATTTTAATGTTTGTGAGATTTACCGAGCAGATTCACTATGTTCCTCTTTTGTTTTGTTTCGTTTTGAAGAAGAAGATCCATTTATCCATCCATCCATCGATGATGTCATCTGATTTTGTACGAAGTGTAACATTTACTGCCACAAGGGGGTAGGAATAGGAGGTTGATAAACATTTTTTTTGTTCCATTAACATATTTCAGTAATTAAAATTATTTTAAAATTAAATAATTCTTGTTTTGTAAATTTAAGCTCGTTATCATTATTGTACTAGATTGATTGGCTTATTTGTTTATTTAATTTTAATTAAAATTTACTAAATTAAATGTTTTCCACATTTGCAGTAAAATTTGGAAGGTTTGTAATTGAAAAGTTTTGACGATTGTGCTGACGATGACGTTAGTACGTCTATCCTTCAAAAGAAAATTTATTGTTGATGAACCAGTTACCATTTCCATGTTAATCGACATTTTCCATTTTTAATTTGTAAGTCGATCGCCACTTTATGCTTGTGTTGATAAGTTAGGTTGTCGCTGAGTGTTGAATTTTTTTTTGAATTATTCATTTAAGAACATTTATTATTAAATGCTGTATATAATAATTCCGATTATTTATTATTATTACACGAACTGGAAGAACATTGTTTTAGAACACTTGAATTATCTTTGCGAAAGTCCTTTCGTTTAATTTGAGTCTTTTGTCTTTGCGTAAAATTTCCCGAACCTTTTCGTAAGTCACTATATTATTGTCGCGCAATTGTTCGTACTATTTAGTTTCCGATTTTTCTTCACTGTTAAGGTTTTGTTGTTAACTCACTAGTTAAAACAGTTACATACATACAAAAATAAAATATGACATCATAATAATAAAATACTATATAAAATAAAATAAACCAATATAAGAAAAATGATACAAAAAAAGTTTACCTAAAGAAGAAAATATGTGTATGTTCTTAAAATTAGATTACATAATTAATAAAAATTTTTTTTTTGCCTTACTAAAATACTAAATCAAATGAAATAATTTGTAGATAAGAATAAATTGTTTAATTTAATTTAAGAGTTTGCAACACTCTTATAACCGTGTTCTGCTTTGTACAAAATGTAAAACAGAAAATGGTTTTGTTTTTTTTTTTTGTAGTACTTAGTGATCAAGTACTTGCTAAGAAAACATTTTCTTAAATTTCATAAATTATTGTATTAAAATTAATTTGATTAAATTGCTAATTGATCAATCTTAAAGTTATGAATGAATTTATTAAAGTTAATAACAAGTTAAATTAACTCTGTTCAGATTCAAATAAAAAAAATTATTTAAATGATTTATTCTACAAAATTAATTCTTAATATGTTAATAAATAAAACAAAAGTTAAAAAAAAATTATATAGGTACTACACAACTGTATAAGCTTTTAAACTAGTCTGAGTTTGAAAAGAATAGCTTTATTAAATTGTTTTTTTTTTTTTTTTAGTTAATTGAAGAACGCAAGTGTTCTAATAATATCGACTTTATTTTAACTATTTGAATAAAATTTATTTTGAATTAAGGTTGAATAATTAATTAATTTAACTTAGGTATAAAGTACGATTCAATTTATTTAAACAATTTTTTTTTTTTTTTTAATACTTACTTCTATATTTATTTTCAAAATATATTTGATTTACTGTATAAAGTGTGCATTAATTTATTGTTTATTTAATTACGTTCTGTAATTTACAATAGTTTAGATTAAATTAAATTAATTTTTTTTTTGAATTTTTTTTTTGCATTAACTTTGGTTTAATTGAAATTTATTTGTTGCGAATTAATCGATTGTTTTAATTAATTGCTTTTCAGATTTATATTTGTATAAAGTATACGAAATAATCGAATTTTCTTAATTTATTTTTAAATTCTACATTTTGAATTGAATAAGTTAATAAATATAATAAGGGGCGCAAAATATTAAGTTTTGTTCTGTTTAATTGCAAAATATATTGTTCTGATTTGATTTTAATTTTAATTAAATTACATCGAATATCTAACTGATTTTATTTAATTAATTTGTTAAATTAAATTTGTTTTATATCACCATAAATGAAAACTTACAAATTTGGGTAGTTAATTAATGAAGATATTTGAAAAATGTGAACAATATGAATATATCTAAAAAAAATATGCAGGGATTGAAAATTTCATTAAGCTATAAATTAAATTTGTTTACTATTAGACTCAATTAATAAGTTATGATAATTAATATGAATTAATTGATTTGGATCAGTAATTGAAAATTTATTTGAATTAGTTTAATTTAAATTCCACTAATAACTAATTAACTTTCAAGTGCAGTATGATTGCAATTTGTTTTTGTAAAAAAAAATTAGGTATACAAGAGTAATTAAGAAAAATAATTAAGATTTTACATAATCGGGGGTTGAAAATATTTTTATTTTTGCAGTTATATTAAAAAGAAAAGCTTAAAGTGTTTTAAAAATAAATTTTTAATTTAATTGGGTTTTGATTAATGTTAATAATAAAAAAACAATTCATGTATTAAGTTATTTTAGTTAAATTGTAATCATAATCATTATTGTTTCAGTTGAATTTGAATGAATTTTATTAGTATGTTAAACTGTATAAATTTTTAAGGTATAATTTAAGAAAGAAAATAAGTATGTTCGGCAAAAATATCTTCTTTATCTTTAAAAGGAATCCCATATGGTTCTTTCTCAAGTACTCGGCAAAAACAACATAATTTCTAAAGAGGGGTACGATATTTAAATTTTAAGTATCTGAAATTAATCTTCTTTGCTATTGAGTTTGAATAATTTGCTTGCATTGTTAAATAATTCGTAATATTAATGAAATCAATATTTCTATTTCACAACTAAAAAAAAAACGGTTTTGGGTAATCAAAAAAAAATGTACATATTCCTGTGGAGTTAATTAAATTTTTTTTTTTTTTTTTGATTAATTTGAACATAATTTGTGAGTTGATAAGTGAGTTGGACTTTTAATTGAAGTCTATTATTGTGGAAGTACTAAATTTGTTTAAAGATTGAAATTATTGACCATTGTTATGTTATTATGATTACTAACTGGGTTTTTCATGATTACATTTTCGCTAAGTTTACTATTATCTTTTTTTTTTTTTTTATAATCAATAAGATTTTTTTTTTTGAAGCAAAATATTTTTTTGTTTAAATTTGAATCTAAAACGTTCATAATTTCTAAACCAACTGCGTATAACTACATTCCTAACAGCTAATAAGATACTTATAAAAACTTGATTACCTATTCCTTCGATTACATTTTTACTTTTAAAAATATTCTTTTGATAAATGATTAATGGATTTTTGATTTTATTATTTCCGATTGTAAATTCAATTTTAGCAATCATCATTGATTCGAGTTTATTATCTTTATTATTATTATTATTTATTTTTGGTAACACTTCGCTATTTACGTTTACAATTTGCTTGTACTTGGACGGAAAAGTGTCCAAAAAGAAATTTGCATTTTCTATTTTCTTAATATTTAAATCTTTATTCGCGTTTCTACTTATCATAATACCTGATTTACTTAATTGTTTATTACCACTTATAGGTTTATGCTTTTTTGCATCATTAAAAATTTTTCTATCGAATTTCTCATAATATTTATTGCTTATCAATTTAATAATATCATTTCCTTGCTCGCTTTTTATTATGCCTAAACTTTTATTTTCATCTTTGCTAATATTTTGATCATTACTTAAATTACTACTAATGCTAATAAAGAGAACAATTTTACTATTTGCCTTGCGAATATCTTGGTCGAATTCATGTGCACTAAATTCTTCTTTGATTTTTCTTTCGGCGGATTTAAATGAATTTGCAGTTCGTCGACTGGCTATTGTCGCAGTTTGCAATATACCTTCAATCCTTTCGTTTTCCATTGAGTTTGTACAGTGATCGTCGGAGAAGTTTGTGAGCCCTAGAGATTTACTTTCCTTGGTCATGCTGTTATCCTCAACTTTAGGAAAATTTTTAACGTTATTTTGATCAATTTGGCTATAGTTTTGACATGTTATGAGATTAGATCTTAATTCGCAGTTTCCTTCTAATTCAGTGGAACTAGGTCGCGATTGTTTAAGTCTTTCTACTAACCATTCGTCTTGCGGAGCCTCTTTTGTGTCGTTAACGTCGTATTCCTCAACGAGTGCCATTGTTCCTTTGCGTTTATCGGCCGTTTCAATTTCATATTTACTTATATTTACCTTACAATTATTTACTTTTACATATTCATTTTTGTTTATAATATTTTTGATAACAATCTCTTCGTTTTTCCTATCTTCGCGAATTATACTACCGTATCCATTAATCATTTTCATTTTTGATTCTGAGTCGTCATTTTCATAGATTTGTAGAGCGATTTTATTGTTAGTTAGTTTATCTTTTACATTTTTGTTATTATCCGCAATTAAATTTATAGCGGTATCTTCTTTATTTTGGTTAATAACTATTTCACTTGATTTAACCCTAATTTCAGCATTTTCTATTTCCTGTTCGCCAATATCCGGGGTATTTTTATTAATTGTTTGGTTAATTTTTTTAAGGTAATAATTAGTGAGTGCATCGCGTTCTCTTAATAGCTGCTCGCGAATTAATTCATATTGATATTCTTTTAACATTTCGTCATCATTTTGATTATTTTGTTCATACCTTCGATGATAATTTTGATTATAATTTAAATTAGGGCATTCCATATTGTTTTTACTAGAGTGCTTACGATTAAAATTACATTCATAAAAATTATTTTTCAGAAAATTTTGCGAGTTAAAATTTGAATTATTTCGACAATTAATGTGATTAATTTGATTATGATGATAATTATGTTGATTTGAGTTGTGTTTTTGAAAATTTTGGCTACTACAATTTAAATTGCGTTGATACTTAAAATTATAATAGTAGTGTTTATTTTGTTGGTGGGACAACTGATTTATTGAAATTTGAATATTATTTGAAAAATGTGCAACGAATTTTTCTTTAAATTTTTGATAATCAATTTGATCTAATTCTGGATTTGAGTAGAAAAATTCAAGAGCGTAACCACTTAATTTGTATTTAATTACGTTTAAAATAGTTGATTCTTCCCAATTTTTGATTTTTGCAATTTTCTCAATTTTTTTGAAATACAATAAAATATTCGTCTTGCCGTTATACGTTTCAATACTATTTAAGATCATACTTGTTGTCATAAACGGTAATTGCATTTGTGGTAAGTTAAATTGACATTCTTTGTTTAAAAACGAACTTCCATTTTTGCTTGTATTAGTATATTGTTGCATTTTGAATTTAATATATCTATTTTTTTAACAAATATCGAAGTTGCTAATAAGAAAAATTAAATAATGGTTACTGATTTTAATTTAAGTAAAATGAATAAGTTCATTTAATTTGAATAAAATTGATAATAAGTTTCAAATCAACATTAATGAAAAGTTATGTAATTTGTATTAAATTAAAGGCTAAATGTAAAGAAAAGGTAATTTGAAGTTATTGTTTTTAGAATTCTCGAATACAACAGATTCTATAAAAGTAACTCAATAAAATTATTGAATAAAACTGATTAAAAATTATTTGATTTTATAGCAAAAAAAAAAGAGATCTGACTAAAATTAGATTTAACATAGTGAAAAATAATATTGATTTAGGTGTTGCAATTTTCTTGTTTATTTCTTAGTGGACTTTTGAAAAAGTCCTGGTTTTACCGAAAAATCCCACCGCTGCCACCATTGTGGTAACCTGGACTTCGGGGTTGGAAAATAGGCCCTCACGGTTTTGCTGAAAATCAGCGTTAACTTACCTTTCTTCCCTTTTGTACCTGGTTATCGTTGGTATCGCTGCCACCAAGTCTAGTTTAGGATGGACACGAGATAGACCAGCTCGTTTTGTTTGGTAACGTGAACTTACGGTAAAAAGGAGGGCGTAGGGAGAGAATAAACAAGATATTTACAACACCAAAATTAAACAATCAAAAATATTAAACTTAAATTTATTGAAAGTAAAGTAAAAATATATAGATTATTCAATGCAAAAGAATCTTAAATTTATGTTTAATTAAAGAAAGTAATAAAACAAAGGGGGCGCAACAATGATTATTTAACTATAGGTTAACAATTAAAATAATATAAAAAAAGATTTCATAAATAGATTTCTTACTCAAGTATTTGCAGCTCTTCTTGTGAGGATTTGTGAAATGTCACCATGTTTAATTAATTGCACAAATTGATTTTTTGTTTAAAATAAAAATATAATGAAATTTAAAAAAAATACTAGACGAACTGATTTAAAAAAATATATATAAAATAATTAAATTGAAACACTTAATTTAAATTAATTTTAAATGACATTTTAACTGATTTAATTCACAATTTTAATTTTTACACATGGTTTCATAGTCGCGACCGTCTCGCGAAGACTTCTTATGAAGACTCTCCGTCGATAACTGACTGACTGACTGACTTTTTGAAACTTCTTGAAAATATATATATATTTTCTCTCAAGTTTTGTTCCCATGTACTTATAATATTATTTATTTCCAAGGGGTCGTGTGAATGTCCTACGTGATTAAGATGTTTTTTTTAAAATACTCCACCCTTAACTTTTATTTATTAGTTTAAAAGTAAACAAGAAATCTACTTATTTCCACTTATAAACAACTATTTTGGGGATTTATAACTAAGAAAATGCATTTAGGTCTTAGAGATAATTGCATACACTTGAGATTGAACTTAAAATTAAGAGGCTTAAGATTTAAAGTAACAAATATTTCTTATTTTTACAAATAATGGTAGTATTAAATATTAATTGATTTTCATTAGTAAAATTTACTTAACGGTAATTAGATGCATAAATAACTTAAATTATTGCAGTTTGATTAATTATGGTTCTTATATTAGAAATAATTTTTATTTAAAATATTCGTTCAATTAATTGAAATTACCTATTGCAACTTAGAGTTAATTTATATTTTGAATAGCAAATTTAACTAATGAATAAAATAATGTAAATTAAAAATATATTTGCAATTGTTGAGGGGCGAGTACTACATAACTAATACTATACTGGGTGTTTATTTCCAGACTATCCAGTCGAAATAACTGCTTTTTGGAAAGAATTTGAAAAAACAAAAAACATGTCTATTTCGATAAGGAGGGGAACGTTCAAAACTAACACTGTTTAAATTTTAAGTTTCACCCCCTAACCCGACCCCCTCACTTGCGATATATCATTTTAAAGGTGGAAAAAATCCTCGCTTGTCCATATTAAAAAAATTGGATTTGGCTTATCCCTCGATGAACTAGAGGTATAAATTAAAAGATGAAAAAAGATTTTATTTGGAAACTATTTAATTTAAAGTGGATTTTTTTCTCTGTTTCATAAAAGTAAAAAAGTACAGTCACTAGATAGATACAGTACCGCAAAGTCCGGTCATATTGGGGCCCTAATTCATCCGGGAAATTTAAAAAAAATTGCAAAATTGTAACTGGGGTTATAATTTTCCAATAATGTCAAGTTAAAACAATACATTTCGTCATATGTATGTGTTTTCCTGGATATTTTTGTTTATTTTTATTTTAAATTTTAATAATTTTAAGGAATTCTGGCGAGCCGCCACTGATTTAACCCTAAAAATTACAACAAATGTCGTTTGACATTTCCGTATTACGCCATTTTGGGGCCCTAATTAACGTTCTCTCTCTAACTCATTGGCCCATAGGTTTGCGGTACTGTATCTATCTAGTGACTGTATAAAAAAGGAGTTTATAAAACATCTTTGGAGAATCTCCAGCAACTAAAAATTAGGTTAATTCAAGAATTTAGGCGGAATGTAGTGCAGAAACATTTCAGCAAGTCAGCGAATAGTTTGAAAAGTATATAAATTTTCTAAAAATTAAATAATTTCCGAATCAAATAATTTCCATATCGAATTTCTCAAAAGTTTTTAGAATTCTCCCTTGAAAAATTATGATCATAATATGCACTATTCTAATGCAAGTGCAATATTAAAAAGAAGGAAGGCAGTTTACCATTTTATTATTTTTATCTTGTTTGATGGATTGGGGCAGATAAATACAGACTTATTGTTCACAGATTGTTATTGATCGTAGTGTGTTTTAGTATTAGTGAACATATTAGTGTATTTGTAGTTCTATTGTTATTATCTCTATCTGTAAATATATTTTAGTCTTTAACAATTAAATAAACGTTTTAATTTTCGTTACACCATATTTGTAATAATATTTGCAAGTAAAAGTGCCAATTCTCGTTTAATCGAATTAAATTATTGTGCTTGTTGTATATTATAATATGCTTTTCAAAATTGATTATGAACAAGTGTAGGGCTTCTATCTGGCTAGTTGAATATCAGTCGCTTAGATGCAAAAGCCGACATGTCGAAACTTTTTTAGAAAGGAGATTAATTCTATTCTAGCAATTAATTCTTAAAGGCTTCTGACTACCCCAGATTTTATCAATTGATTTTTATATTTTGATCTATAGGTAGGAAACTATGCTAAAAAAATCATTGCTTAATTCGGTTAGATAAAGATTTTGTGAGTTTTTCTGCATTATCTAGTTTTATATTTCACTGGACTTGTCGGGTTTTGCATTTAAGCGACTGATATATGACGCATAAAAGCCCAAAAGCAGTTTGATTAAAACTGTTCGTATTTGCAAGATTAGATGATATCAGTTTAAAAAACTTGGATATTTTGTCAAGCGGAAGCTAGTATGTAAAAGATAAGTACAAGATTTGATCCATGATGTTTCCATCTGATAATTTTCTACTTACCTATTACATATTATGAGTTACGACAGATGTAAGCCTTTGCCGATACCAAGGTGCTTTACAATTTTAATACAAATTTAATATCCATAATTAAGCCATCTACTAATATAATAAAGTAATATCAAATATTGACCACCATTATTACTAATTTTGTTTACAGTAAATATAAGTACTACTTATCGTGCACGAAAGGCACAATTTCTTCTAGTATAATTTATTGTTTAAAATTTCTTAAATAGTTCATTATAATTAGTAATTTAATATTCAAAACCAGTTTGAAGTTCTTAAAGTCAATAAAGGTTAGCCGACGATGCATTTCCATTCAAGTGAAATTGCTGTACAAATACATTGATTCTAAAACCTACATTTTTTGTTCATAAAATTGAACAGAATTTGTAAACACAAAATATCCTTTATGTACAAATTTTCTCGAATTCACTTATAAAGGGTATAAATGGAAAAACTGACGAAATTCATTGCCATTTCCATCAAAATGATGTACTCGGTGGTTTTAAGTGTTTTGGTTAATACTGTCATACAAACTTATTTCCAAAACTCTCGTTGTATGTTTCTTTTTTACGACAATTTCAAAAATTTCGAATACCACGGAAACATTCCGATAGTTAATATTAAAGTAGTTAATCAAACTATAAACGACGAACTTATCTTTCAAAGTTATGGATGTCAGGTCTTCATTATAAACAACTCTAACGCATCCAATATTATTGTGCAATTGGAAAACCGTATGAAATTACATAAAGACAGATTTCATTTTAGGAAATATTTTATAATTCCAACTGAAAATTCAAGAAATTTAGAAGCAGATCTATTTGGTTCACCAATTTTGCAATATATTGTCAATTTTCTTTTAATTATTTCAGACGATGATTCTGCTGTTGGCGAAGATTGCGAAGATAATTTTAAATTGCTTTGTAAATATCAAATCAACTATAAGTTATTAACGCATAGTTACGTCGGTAAACAACATAATACTGCTCCGAAGGTCCTGGATATTTGGTTTTCAAAAAATGAAACCTTTTTGCACCAAAACAATCTATATCCTGATAAAATTGCAAATCAAGAAGGAAGAGTTTTCAGGTGCGCTACGTTGAATTACAAACCTTATAGCATAATTGGTAAATGAATACAATAGTCCATCAGTAATAATTTTATCCAAGCTAATCTTTTTAAGAAACAATTCCAACCATAGCAAAAGGGTCCGAAAATAATATTGCAAATGAATATATTAAAAGGCATAATATGACTTTGCAATACCTTATGAATGATGAGGAAAAGTGGGGAATTATTTATGACAATTGGACAGGAACTGGAATAATGGGAAATATTGCAATGGATAAAGCTGATATCGGATATGGTAATAATAACCATTATTATGGTATAACCGTTTTTGAATTTATAGTTTTGTTTCTTTCAGGATCACTTTACAGTTGGGAAGATGTATATAAATTTTTGGACTTTTCAAAACCTGCAGTTCGTTCCGGCATATCGTGTCTGGTGCCAGCCCCAAAGTAAGCTAATAAGTCAACTTGAAACGAATTTGTTAATATATTTATTAAAAAAATTAGATTAGCAGATGGATGGTTAACACCTTTCTTTCCATTTGCTCGGGAACTCTGGATTTGCACTATAATATCATTTTTAGTAATATGGTTGGCAATTGCCATTTTAACTGCAGTTACCTCAAAGCAGGAGCAAGAAAGGTAAAAGTGTTTGTTTTTAGAATAAAAAAGTTATTTTAGATTTTAGAAAACGTTTGGAAAATCATATAAATTATCAAACTATTTTAATTGAATCATTTCTAAGAGTACTTCAAGTGTTTCTTGTACAGTCGGTGCCATCGACCGAAAGTGTGTTTGGAATTGCATTTCGATACATGTCAGTAATTTTTCTATTTGGTGCTTTCATTACTTCAACATACAGCAGTGGACTTGCAAGTGTTATGACGATTCCAAAGTATAATTTTGAATCAATTGATTGAAAATATTTCTAAAAATAAATGTTTGCAGATATAAAGGGGCAATAAATACAATTCAAGATTTGGCCGATAGTGGTATGCATTGGGGAGCTCCCGAAGACGCTTGGCTTTTATCTATGTTGGCCGAAACGAGGGTATAAAATTTATAATATGCTTTATCTATTATTTTGGATTGCTTTGTGATAATACTGTTCTTAGCCGCAATATGTAACTTTATTGAAGATGTTTATAACTGCACCCGAAGAAAATTTAATCGAGTTTTCGAAAACGGACAACTTTGCATTTCCACTTGAACGTTTACCATCGGGTCTGTTATTTTTTCTTAATTTATCTGTAACAAAACTTTTAATCATTTTAGGTCAATTTGCCATCGAAAGCTATATTACGGAAGATGTTGTGCAAAAACTACGTTTATTACACGAAGACCTATACTGGGAATATTGTGTCTTTATGCTCACTAAAAGTTCACCACTGTTAGATTCGTTTGATTCATTTGTAATGAAACTTGCTCAAAGTGGATTAATTCTATTTTGGGAAATGAAAGTAAAAAACACTACGTTTATTCAATGTAGTGTATAGTTGTAGGTACTTACCACACAAATTTTAGGCTGCTCAAATTCATATGGACTTAAGAGTGCAAAATATCGTTAGCTATTATTATACTAAAACAAATAAAAATCAAGAAGAAGATACTGCGGTAAAATTAAAATGGAGGCATGTCGAAGGAACATTTGGAATTCTAATAGTTGGTTACATAATTTCTACTTTGGTATTTTTCAAAGAATTAATTGAACATAAATGCAAGAAAAATATTAAAGGCAAATCAAAGTAGACCAAAAAACCTTAGTAGAGGGTGTAGTAATTAAGAGTTCTAGGTAGTAGACGGTCTTCTTAAGGATTTGTATACGATTTGATGTAATCATACATGAATAATGTAATTACTACATCTTGTACTAACATAAAAGCTTAAACTTACAACAATTAAGTATAGAGATCTTCATATGAGGAATTGTTATATTAGGTTAGATGAAGAATTGTTGCATTAGGTTAGATGAAGAATTGCTACATTAGGATAGATACTAAAAAACTTATGAGATAATCCATAAGGATTCCAACAAAATCCAATAATAAATGTTTTTGCAAACTTAAATGATACCTGATTATTACCCAGTCTTTAGCTACCTACCGTAGAATGGGGTGAAGTGAATCAGGTTGGGTGAAGTGAATCACGGGCGCAATATTTTGAATTTTGCGGTTTTTCTAGGTTTGTCAAAATTCCTAGCTTTTATATTGGTACTTATCAATAGTTTAGCCGGTATAGGCTATAGTGAGATTTCTCATGAGCTGCGGAGTTCCACAGGGGTCGGTCCTTGCACCGACTCTTTGGAATGTTAGTTACGATGGGGTACTGCGGCTACCCATGCTGCCTGGAATGGAACTCGTCGGTATTGCAGACCACCTCATCGTTGTGTTGTGACGACCGCGAAAACAGAAGATAAGCTGATGGAGAAAACCAATGAAGCCATAGCAAACATCTGTGCGTTGCTAAGATACATGGGACTAGAAATAGTTCCCGAAAACACTGAGACTGTCTTCTCGACAAACGCTAGACAATTAACATCCAGTTAGACGACAAAAACATCAATCCTACCGAATCAGTAAAAATCCTTGGCATCCATATTGACCGCAGTTTGATGTTCAGAGAGCATATTCGTATTTCGACCGAAAAAGCATTAAAAGCGGTTACTGCCATCTTTAGGCTCCTTCCAAACATAGGCGTCTCAGAGTAGCATTGATGCTGTTATGGATGGTCCTCGTCGACTTACTGGGCATGAAGCTCAAAGCAAAATTCAACAAAGCTTTAAACTCCAACTCAGAGCTACGCACCGCGTAGCTGTTCACATGGCAAGCAAGATGGGATACAAGCGAAAAGAAGAAAGTGGGCTTATAGACTGCAGAACCCACGGCGAAATCTCTCGGATATTAACTGGACACGGATGCTTTCGCGAATAGCTGCGTCGCTTTAAAAGAGCTGAGTCCAGCAGCTTCCAGTGCCAGCACTGGAGACCACAGCGGCTCCTTACGGAAAAAAACAAATAGGCTGTACAATACACCGGACAACCTGGTAGGGGTCATGTTAGCCAGCCAGGAAAACTGGACTGCGGTGGTTGCCCTGGCTAAGAAAATCATCACGGTTAAAGTAATCGACCAGTGCCATAACAGCGGAACGATAACCCGAGCAAAGTATACGGAGCAAAATGTACGGAAGCAATGCTGTTCAGCAAAACCTGACATTTCTACGGAGTGGGGTTTTAGTCAGTAGAAATTTAACACTGTCATCTAGCATCCAAATCATCTGGGTGATGTCTTTTATAAGATTTTCCCACTCCCTACCCACAAAATAATTAAAATATTGCTTTACAAGCTTTAATAAATTCAAGTCAGTATTTATAAAGTGAATCCTCCAAGAAGTTCCACTTACAAGCAAGCAAGTTACGACTAGGTATAGTATAGTTATCCTAGCTGGTACAGGAGCTTATACAAAATTACGGTGGACCGGCAGTATTTCCTCGGATCGACCTATAACTGTTTATCTTTCTCGATACAGCGCACTTCCAAAATCCATAATCAAACCGGATTCATATCAAAATACACAGCAATATACAGGGTGTCTTCGGATACACTTTACATAACTTAGGTAGGGATGGAGGACTCTTATCTAATATTTTAATAAAACATTTTTTAACTTCATGAAAATAAAGAGACTAGTAATTTTTAATCTATAAGTATTATTAGTATTTATTATTTTTTTGTAATTTTAATAAAAACATAATTTTATTTTTTATTTTTATTGTAACAATCACTTAATTGTCAACATTTCATTTGACAAGCAACGTCAGCGAACATCAGTTTATTCAATAAAAAGAAATAAAATGACAGCGAATTTACTTGCAACGCCGGCGCCGGTCGGTGTTAAAAGTAAATCTTTGCGTACTTGTGTGTAAGTGGCTTATTATGTAACTTAAATCAGTTTAGAAAGTGAGCTATTACGTAACGGTAGCAGATATAATAAATTTAATATAGTAGATATTCATTTCATATTATATTATACTTACATAATCTGACAAAAATAAACAAAAGAAGAATAAACAAAAAAATTAAATATAGAAAATTTTCTGTCCTCCCTTCAGGTTAGGAAAAAATTTAGATCTAATTTCATACTAATAATAATTAAAACTGGCATTAAAATTTACTGAAGTTAAAAAGCGCTAGAGTTGTTTAATGTATTTATTTTTCTATTCTGATACTTTCAAATAGTATATTTAATTATCGCAAATTAATAAATTAATTAAATGTTAACAATTTGATACCTAATTAGTTTTTTATGTGTTCTGTGCAAGATTTGATAAAAGATTAATGATTATTTTGGATAAATTTTATAATCAAACAAATATGATTTTAATATGATTTTCATGACTTAAATAAATAACATAATTAATTAATTAGTTTAATCTCATTAGGTACATTTTTTATTCTTAATATGTTATTAGAAGTATTTGGTCAAATATTGCTAAAAAATTGCTAAAAAATACTAAAAATCCTGGGCTATAAGGTTTTTTGCGTTGATTGCAAATCCTTTTTCAAAAATGTTCCAGTTCATTAAGTTTTTGAGAATCCTGCGTGGAAAACAAAACATCGAAAAACAAAATACGATTATGTAGAATCTTTTATGTGTAGGTTCAACGTTCAACTAATGAAAGATTATATTATATTATCTATACCTTGTACTTTGACACAAAAAATAAAAATTTAATTGATGCATTGAGAACTAGGTTTTTTATGCAAGCAAAAACAAGTTCTGGTGACCATTATAAAATACATTATTATTAACTAGTACCTATTACCAAAGAGTCTATTGCATATATTTTCTTAAATATTTTTACACTGTTTTAAATAAATATATCTGAAAACTTAACTGAGACCATAAAAATCCTGTTTTCCGTACTAACTTTTTTAATAATCGTAACAGTTTTGTAATAAAAAATGCAAATTGCCTACACACCCGGTAGTTACGCCGCTGTTTTCTACATACAACTTTGTTTTTGTAATTGATTTTTTGATTCAAATTTTTTTGTTGTTTAACATTTACTATAATTTGCACATTACATTTAAATAATTTTATTTACTAAAATTGATTGATATGTGTAAAATTGTTTTTTGCTTGTTTAAATTTTTTCTCCGCCTCTGACTGCTGTTTAGGATCAGTTGGAATTTATTTTGCATTACATAATTTTTAGCATTTTAAACCATCAACGTCGGATTTTATATTATTGGTTTACTAATTATTATTATAAACTGTTTATTGGGGATTAATTAAATATGACGCAGTTAGTAACGTTACGCCACTGTAGGATTTTGTTTTTTTCAAGTGTTAAATTCTCCCCACCATTTCCATTAAGAAATCCTACTCTCTCCTCCCCTCCCACTCGTATATGTGTGTATGTGTGGTGCATCGTGTGATTTACGCCGACGACAAATATGAAATAGTATTTATTAATCAAATTCAATTTACATTAAATAGTTGTATGATATTTATGTCATACACATATATTAGAGTTAATAAAATTTCGATCATCACAATAATCGTTAGGTAAAGAAGATTTAATATTGTTTAAAATAATAATAAAATGTAAACAAATTCGTTAAGTATGTACAAATTATTGAACTGCAATTAAATAGTTATAAAGTTCAAACATGTTGATAAGTATAAAGAGTAAACATATTTGGAAATGGTCGTGATAAAAAACGGAGACAACAAATGGCTTCGAAGATACAAAATTTTTTTTATTATCGGTGTTTTAATACTCACATTCCAACTGTATCTGGCAATTCGATTTTTTGGTCTCAATGTAGATAGTGCTCAAAATTCTGGACAATGGAGTCCCCATAAGAAAATAAATTTAGACATAAACGATGTAGAAAATAGTGTTAATTCGGCTCGTAGAAGTAAGGATAATTTTGTGATAGACGACGAAGATATCGATAACAGTGCACATCAACATAAACGACAAGGAAAATCTAGTTTAGTTACAAACAACAAGAGCACCAAAATTCAACCGGTCTTACGACTCAAAGAATTGGATTTCGTGCCTCCTTGTGAAATAACTGTCAAAGAAGCAATTTCGGCAATACACAGAGCCAAAACGCAAAAATGTAAGCAGCAGATATCAAATGTTACGTGCCTTATAGCGCAAGAATTATTATATCCAAAGAGATTACCGAATCATTGTCCCAACGAAGGTCTTGTTACCGGAAAATCTTTGGGATGCTTTAAAGATGAAAAAAATTATAGATTACTTAATGGCTATTATGGAAATTATAAAAATACCAATTCACCGGATTTTTGCATTCACTTGTGCCTTCAATCTGGATTTCTCTATGCCGGAGTACAATATTCGTAAGTAGTCTAAACGATATTGAATATTGAGGATGTTAAATTACAATTTTTTCTATCTACAGCACAGAATGTTTTTGTGGTAATGATGAACCAACGGCAGCTGTTAGACTTCCCGATTCTTCTTGTAATATGAAATGCCCTACCAATCCTCATTTAGCGTGCGGTGGATATTATACCATTAATATTTATCAAACCGGAATAGGAAGTAGGTTTCTTTGTTTCTGTTTCTGCCTTATTACATTTTTTTATAATTTTTAGAATTTGTGCCACAAATAGCCGAAACCAGTACCGCTACCTATGCTAAACCATCGAGGATAGTATTTTTGCTAACTTTAAATGGTAGAGCACTTCGTCAAGTTCTTAGATTAATTAAAATATTATATCACAAAGACCATTACTTCTATATACATGTGGACGTGGTAAGATTTTATTTTATATTTTTCTTTGAGATATTGTTAATTCCAATGTGACTGAATGAAAACCATTTTTGTGAGTTTCTATTTAATGAATAGATACATTATTTATAAATACTCACATGTTTTGAGTAGAAACATATGAGCTTTTTGCTTAGAATAGAAATTTGCATTCAAAATTTATTGTATAAATTATCTGCATCTTTAATTTTGGTTTTAAGGTGACAAAAATATAAAATTGGTTTAAAAGAAAACCAAGAGATGGCGATAGTGTAATTGTCTCAATATTGTGTCTCCATTAGTTCATACTTTTTACTGCCTACATAACATTTTAATATGTTCCACTTGAAGCTTTGAACAAGGAAAAATATCCCTGAATTCTTATCAAAATATCCCCTCCTTCCGGGCATAATTTACCCCCTCTATGAACTTTTCTTGGATCCGTCCTTCTTGCTTGGGATTTTATGAGATTTCCTAAGATTTTCTGCATTCTAAAACCTCCTAAGATTTTCTGGGATTTTCTCAAATTTCTTCAGATTTACCTTCACTTGTATATCAGACTTTTTCCTCGTTTGTCGCTGAAAAACCGAGGGGAAATCGTGATATACAAAAATGAAAGAAATCTGAGAGAATTTTATGAAATTAGGAAATTTTAAGAATACTCCAGATAAGCATTACTTTTTTACTTTTCCAATTTTCTGTGATTTTCTTAACTTTGCTAAGATTTTCTAGATTTCCTAAAATATCCTAGAATTTTTAAATTTCTTTGGATTTCCCATTTTCTAAGATTGCCCGGCAAGGGCGGGTAATGGGGTTACTGCCATGGCCCATCAAAAACCAACAAAATCTTCTACATTTTGAAAAATATACCTCAAATATATTTATTTGAGATTTCCTAGGGTTTTTTTATTTTTTTTTTGATTTTCTAGAATTTTCTATACGAATTCTTAATATAATTTTAAAAGATTTTCTATTTCCGGACATTTCTTACAATTTCCTTAGGTTTTTCTACATTTTCATAGATTTCCTGTTTTCTAAGGTTTCTCAACATTTCCTTTCACCAGATATTGCCAGCGATTACCTCCTAAATTTATACTTATATCGAAAAATTTTGTCACATTGGAAAAACAAACATCTCAGCGACGAGATATTAATATGTCTTACGTTGTCTATTTTTCAGAGGCAAGATTATTTATT
This sequence comes from Cantharis nigra, assembly GCA_958510845.1. Classification (NCBI taxonomy): domain Eukaryota; kingdom Metazoa; phylum Arthropoda; class Insecta; order Coleoptera; family Cantharidae; genus Cantharis; species Cantharis nigra. The sequence continues at coordinate 64,558,807 of OY294028.1, forward strand.
TAGGGAACTTTTGTCATTAGAAAAGACATTTCCTAACGTACGATTAACACGTCAACGCTTTTCGACGATATGGGGTGGCGCATCTTTACTCCAAATGCTGCTTGCTTCTATGCGAGAACTTTTAAATTCGGACTGGAATTGGGATTTTGTTATAAATTTAAGTGAATCTGATTATCCAGTAAAAACTGTAAATAAATTGGTAGACTTTTTAAGCGCAAACAAAGGTAAGAATTTTGTTAAATCTCACGGCCGCGAGGTTCAGAGATTTATACAAAAACAGGGATTGGATAAAACTTTCGTCGAATGTGATACTCACATGTGGCGAGTGGGCGATAGAAAACTGCCCTGGGGTATCCAAATCGATGGTGGGAGTGATTGGGTTGCTTTGTCGCGCAATTTTGTTTCTTACTCTGCAGGTGAGGCGCCCGATGAATTGGTGCAAGGTTTGCTCATTTTATTTAACTATACGTTATTGCCAGCAGAATCCTTTTTTCACACGGTTTTAAAAAATTCGAAATTTTGCGATACATACATCGATAACAACTTGCACGTAACAAATTGGAAGCGTAAATTAGGTTGTAAATGTCAGTACAAGCACATAGTTGATTGGTGCGGTTGTAGTCCTAACGATTTTCGTACCGACGATTGGCTAAGAATCCAAAATACCGAAAGTAGGCAAATTTTTTTTGCGCGCAAGTTTGAACCGGTAATTAACCAAGCTGTTATTTTACAACTGGAGCAATGGCTGTATAACATCGACGTTAATAATGTTCCAAATCTGAACTCATATTGGCAAAGCATCTATCATCATTTAGATTTAATTCCGCAAGTTGACGATGCACTTTTAACTGTAGCCAACAGCATAGCACGCATGAAATCTAAATCTATTTCGACGGTTTGCACAGACATAACGCTTAGCAAAATTTTAGAATTAACTTCGTATCATTTAAATGATAGTTATCAAGAGACTTTAATTTTATATTTAGGTAATACTTCGGATAGTAAAAAAGTACAAATAGAAACCTCGATAAAAAGTAAAAATACATTTGTTATGACGAAATCTAACTCACTTTTAGACAGACTGAAATATTTCGTAGTGAGTACAGATTATGATCAAAAAGAACAAACGTTGCGCAATTTTGCCCAAATTATAGGACCTTATTCGGAACCAACTTTAGTTTTTGAATTTAATTCTGATCCAAGTTTAAGTGCCAAAATGACAAATATTACCTTTCTTTGGATAGATCCAGTCGGTAGATTAGTCGAATTATCAGAAACATCCATCGACGACAATTACGTTATTGGTCACGTGAAACCTAGCATCAGGCAACCGCTACTTCCAGGTTTTTGGACCGTCAAACTCGTGTATCAAAATCAAGCTTTAGCCGAAATTAGATTTTTAATAACCCCACTCGAATACTTTTCTGGTAATCGAATGACTCAAAAACAAGTCACATTCGTTCACTCAGGTTCCGAAATAATTAAGGACTTTGATTCGCGTTGGCAAATATTTTTACCCAATAGTTTCGATTTGGAAGTTTCCTTGAGTAAATCGATTGCAGATTCCAAACGGTTTGGTCCTGATTTGCAGGAATGGATCGACTCGCTTGTAAGTAAATTTTTTGTTATTGGTAACACTTGTATTGTAAAATATCAACTGTTGGATACTTGTTTTAATCAATTTCCAAAATGTGGTGCAACGAATTGGAGTTCTTTAGCCGTCGATCCTAAAAGTTACCTAGGAAAAATAAATAAAACGACAGGCAGTTTTGATTTACAATAAGAAAACATAAAATTTAGCTCTCTTTATTATTCACAAAATTTTATACTTTAAATTATTAGCCTACGCTTAGCCATTTTTTTGAGTATTTATTTATTATTTTGTGTTCATACTGGTGATATTTTTGTAAATGAAGTGGTATAATTATTGAAATTATACAACTTCAAAGGTGTGAGAAATGGACAGTGTTTTTTATAAAGGTTTTAAAACTTTGTTTTTATGTTTTGCGTTTATTTATGAACAAATTTTAATAGGCATACACACGATCGGACATGCCTTTGCGCCTACCTGAAGAGGCAAGTCTGCAAGTAAATAAGATGATGACTTTTGCATACACACGAACGAGTTCATGTAGACCTCGTATCGCCAGTTTAGAATGAACCATGCTTATTGAAACATGATTATGTCATTGAATATGAAAGATTTGTGTTTAATTAGCATTGATTTTTACCTTTAGCATTGATAATTAGCCTGCATGCAAGTCCAAAAAATCAAGAGTTACCAGATTCGTTTCGCATCGCACCACTGGCCTGAACGCGCCATCGGTTCAACATACACACGTTCGCACTTACTCGAGAGCTTCCATGCTTTCAGATAGGCGCGAGGGCATGTCCGATCGTGTGTATGCCCATTTATAAATTATTATGAAAGACTTCAGCTTTAAAGTTAAAAGTCCGTTATTCCCAAAACGGAAAAGCTGGCTATTTTGATCTGGGATAACGTGATTGATTTACTACTTTTGATTTTTACTAAACAAAATAGCTTTATTATTTATTTATGTAAAGAAGAGGTAATTTTATTCCTTTATGAAATAGAGAAGGTATCTATTATGCTTAAAAAATAAAGAACGACAGGGGAATGCTTTATTAAATTATTTATTTGTTGCCATACATCCAACGCTTTTTAAATATTTGAAACATTTGCCATACTTTACTTAAATTTTATAATTTTTAGTAAGATAAGTGTAAATATTTAAACAATAATGTTATTTGTGATAAAATGGGTGCTCGTCCTAGGTAATATCATTTCGTGTCATAATGTTAAAATAGTAGTTATAATAAAAATTCATCTTAATATTTAATATTTGTAAAAAAAAATGACAAAATTTCGCTCATAATAATATTATATTAAAAATCTTTCAAACTATTTTTATTGTCTAGTTCTTATAATGTGAATCTTAAAAAATGTTAAAAATAAAATGGGAACTGTTTTTGTGTCCTTGCAATATAAAGTGTATTGTTTTATGTAATTTTTATATGTCTTGTCTAAGTATGATGTACCAATTTACGTTTCCTATACGTATTAATCAATTTATTGTCAAGTTCATAAATCCAATAAATGTAATATTCTGTAATTTTTTTACTGTATTCTTTATCATTTACTCTTTTGTGAAGGCATAATTACAAGAAAGTAATTCAGAAAACGTCCACTGTAATTTATGTTTGTCAAATGAAATTCAAAAACACATATCAAATGACAAATCTGAATTCTAGTTGACGATTTCTTAATACAGTGGAGTCCGCTTAATGTGATCACTTCGGGACTTGGGGTTTTTGATAACAATAACCGATTGATAACAAAAAGAGAAAAAAAATTTTATTGGTTATTTATTAGTAATTAATAAGAAAAATAACAAATTTAAAAAACTCATCTAGAGTTGTTTGTCTCTGCTATGTGAGGAGTAAATTGTTTATAAAAAGTTCGTATTGGTAATGCATTTGAAAATCTGACGATCTCTCATCTGGATCTTGCAGCGTCTTCTATTTCAACACGTTTTTATAAATTTCACACAAAAGTGGTTGTAAAAATGTTTAATTGCAATGCTGCATTCCGCTGGCTTATTTTTGGTAACTTATCATATTGTTCTAAAATTTTTATTTTTTCAATTAAACTTAAATCACGTCTCTTTTTTAAAACGCTTTTTAAGTCACTCATTGCGAAGTTTTCAAATAGGACTGAATTACATCGTATATTAACAGCAAACTAGACAAATCTTCTTGCTAACACCTGATTTAAAAATCGCGTAATGAATATGTGGTACATATTTATACGAGTATGTGGGTGGCTTATGCACAATATAAAAAAAATGCTTGCAACTGAAAACTAATTCTTTTGGTCGTGGGAGAAAATAATCTTAAGAATAATAAATTTGATAATATAAACCGAATTTTGATTACTATAAGCGATGTTTTTTGTGTGTAATCATATACGTCCGGCCCGTTCCTCGCAAAAGTGATAACAATACCCGAATGATAACATTAACCGTGATTCCCCAATAAGCGGACTCCACTGTAATATCAGTTGACAAATCAGAATTACAGTTGAGTATTTTGAATTACTGGTAGCAGAAGAGGTGTAATAAAACAGCAAAATGGCAGACCTCTAAAGAAAAATTAAAAATCAAATATTTTTAAGGATGTATAGGAGATAAAAAATAAAACTCAAAAATATAAGATATCGATGAAAATTGGTACACATGTCATCATTGACTTTGCGATGTAATAAAAAAAATTTGAAATCGATTCACTACACCGTTCAATAGTTCTTGCAGTTTTAATTTGATGTTGACTTTTTGTTAAAATTCAAGAAAATCTCATCTATGGTTTTGCTTAAGAGTCTGCTTTTAGGAAAAATCACAAGGTGTTAAACGGTAAAATACTTGTCTAAATAAAAATCTAAAGCTAAATCTTAAGAAATCCTAAAAAAATTATATAATGTAAAAATCATTTTATGAAAAACATTTTATTGAATAATATATTAGCTTAAAATATATGATCAAAATATATGAATTTTTTCAAATTTTCTGTAGTTATAGCTTGTAAATAGAAGAAGGTTTTAGCAAAATTTCATTACGGTTTACTAGCCCGTTCTCGAGAAATTAATTAGTAATTGAACAACCGATATAGAGTTGTCACATTCAATTCGCTAAAAATAAAATAGATTTCGACGTTAAAAGAACCCCAAACATATTTCAAACTTGTTGGTATAAAAAATATTATGTATATCTCGGTTTTTATTAGTTTTAACAACAAATATCAATTTTTACTCATAAAAATTATTACATTTTTTATTTAGATAGTGGGTTGGATTGCAGGGATAGTCACTAATAAAAATTTTGTATGTCAAATTTAATATTTGTAATTTCAGAAAATGAACCGATTTAAACGAAAAAAACCTTTCTTCATGCATTTTTATAACTTTGTTTATCGTTTATGATATTTAAAAAGTATTTTACTACACACATAAAACCGATATTCGTTATATTCAAATTAATCCTACTTTTGTCTCCGATTGTATCTCCTATACATCCTTAAGCTCTTGTGGATAGGAGCGAAATGAAACCACTAATTACAAAAATCTTCTGTCAGACTATAAAGTAGTATTCTTGATTTGCAGTAGACTAGGTTAATATTATTTGTCGTTTTGAGACATTCGCGTTTGAAGTTAGCATTTCTTATGTTTGCACGCAGCGTCATATTAACCATGGAGCTCGAATTCCAGGACGCTTAAAATAGGGTCGTAAAATTGTGAAAGGAGGTTCAAAAAGGAAAATAGTATGTTAGGGTGGGGCTAATGCAGAAAGGAGAGGCCCAAAGCATTTAACGCCATCGCTGTTTTTAAAGACAAGGAAGCTAAAAATAACAGGTGAGGAGCTAAAAAAAGCCATCAATATAAAGTTACCAGAGCTAAGAAGAAAAAGATCTTTTCTGTAAATCTATAGGCGCTTTAGGCTATTGAGTCTCGGGTGCTGAGAAAGGTTAGCAAGCACGCCCTGTTTGGAGATGCAATCCAGTTGAAAGATGACGTTACAACTCGATCAATTTTACGAATTTATTTCTAAAATTTTGGGAGAATAAATCAATTTTTAGCGACCGCCTGGCAAATCGTCGGACGATTGCCTAAAGGCTGTTAAGGATAAAATTATAACATTCAAGTATTTTGAAAAAAAACAGGTTGAGCGACAGAATTGATGCTTTCTTTGAATTACATTTGACGCTTTCTGATTTTCATTTGACGATTTCTGAATATCAATTGACAAAAATATGAATTACAATTGACGTTTTCTGAAAAATAGGTGGAAAAACTGGAAATGGTGTAGAATGATTTATAGATGAAATTTCTGCTCTTTTTTTAACTTAAAATCTTTTTTTCCATTATCTTCTAAAAAAAATTTCTTAGCAAATGCTGACTGCCTATTTGGTAAGTGACTGATTGACCAACCAAACGAAATCACTCCAAATTTTAAATTTAAGTTTTAATCTGTTGTGCCATAAAGCCATAAAGATGAATGAAATCGTTTGGGAGGACCGGGGGGTTTACTTGAAGCAATAAAACATAATCCATCATAACTTCGAAATGCAATGAAATAGGTAAAAGTTTATTATAACAAAAAATTATCAGTATTAAATTACCTACAACTTTTTTTCGATAAAATTTTTTACAAAAAAAATAATTATTTTTCTTATAAAATTCCTAAAAAAAAATCTAAATTGCATAGGCAAATTTTTTTGTACATAGAATTTTAGTTATTTGTGATATTTTTTTTATTTGTATTTTTGGTTACTTTTAATAATTCGGAAAGTTATGCGATGGCCACATCGACGTTTTAAGGGGAGTAATCATCAGCTGTTCTTGACATTGGTTTTAATTAGCAAACCATTTCTACAATTTTCATTTTTATGCTTTCAAATTTTGTACCGAAGTATAAAACAATAAACACTATTGAGGGTAAGCGTTATTTTTAAAAAATTAATTTTAAAAAATTTATATTTTTGAATTTGCAATTTATGGCGCTTAAGCTCCAAACATATTGACTTGATTGTTAACTCATAATTTTTGCAAAATGGAATTATGTATATTAACAACAAAAAACGAAAATTAGATTCTAATATTTATCAAATTTATCATTTAAATTCGTTATTGCACAGTGCTGCTTAAATTTTTTACGTGGAGGGTAGAAGAAACATGCATCTCAAATAATTTTCGTACACATAGTTTGCATTACGTTATACCTTTTTTCACTACGTCGGCTTTGCAAAGGCGCAATGTTGCAATAGCACGAATAGCGCAGTGTTGCCATAGCATACTGCGATTTCTGTTATCAGAAATTCTATTTTTATCGCTATTTGTTTAATGCACATATACGCAGCATTGCTTTGGTCAATTTATTGTTTGAATAATACGATCATAGCTGATTTTATTGTTTCTAGTGTCATTTAGTGAATTTATAAACTTTATTATAAAATAAAATTTATAAACCGATATTAAAGTGTTTAGTGTTTTAAAATGTTTTAGCGTCTTATTGTTTTAAGTGTCATTTAGTGAATTTATAAATTAATTTAAAACTGATATTAAAGTGTATAGTGTTTTAAAGTGTTTTAGCTTCTTATAACGAAGTGGCCTTAGTTTTTTTACAGATTTCCGAGTTTAGAATCGAAATTTTTCAACATGCCTAATTTACCATTAAGTTTAAAAAGAAAAAGCAAGAAAAATCGAACGAAGCAAGTTCGTGCTATGTAAATTGTTTTTTTAAGTTTTAAAAAGTTGCACTATTAATTGTGAATTAAGAGTACCCTCACCGCAACCTGCTCTAGCACCCGAGCAGTTCGAAATCGAAAAGACCAAATTTATTGAAGATCTACAGTTATCCTCCAAACAAATTATAAATTTAGAAAAAGCTACAAGAGGTTTGTTTACTTATTTTTTTCTATCTTATCTTTAATATTTATGTTTAAAAATAATTTTTAAGGGCAATCCGATAATGTTCAATGGAAGCAGCATCGATCGCTTCGTTTAACAGCTTCAAATTTTGGCACCGTTTGTAAGATGACGGCTACCACAGACCCTGCTAAAACGATTACTAATTTTATAGATAAACCATTTAAAGGAAACGAGAGTACCCGATATGGCAATAAAATGGATCCGTATGCTATAGAAGAATTTGTAAAATTATATGGAAAAAATGTAAAAAGGTGTAGACTATTCATTGATGCAGAGCATGGTTTCTTAGGAGCAAGTCCAGATGGCTACATAGAAGAAGAAAATAGTATAATAGAAATTAAATGTCCGTCAACGGTAAAAGATATGGACCTGAAGGAAGTTTAAATTTGCTACTTTGGATGAAAATTCTGATATGGTTTTAAAAACTAATCACAACTATTATTACCATGTGCAGGGACAATTACATATAAGAAATAAAGAATTTTGCTATTTTGTTGTATATAACCAAAAGGGAATATTAGTTGAGAAGGTAAAATTACAAAAAGTGAAAATTGATAGTTTTAACGTATCTGTTCTTTTAGATTGCACGGGATCGCGATTTTTGGGAGAAAGGAATGTTGAATCGATTAGAAAAATTTTACATGGATCATATGCTGCCAAAATTAATTCTTAAAGAAATCAAAAATAAACGATGAAGGAAAAGTACTTACATATTTTTGCTAAACGACATCATCATTAAAACTTTCTACGTTTTTTAAAAATTATTTGGAAATTTAGAACAACGTCTTCACCAAATCATCAAACAACCTAAATTCAGTGCACACATATTTATTGACAAGCATAAGTGAAGTTAATTTATGCGAATTTTCTTGCGATTTTGCTTACGACTTTGCTTCCAAGTTGTCGTAAGCAAATATTTTGAAGTTCATGTTATACAATTCGACCCGAAGATGAACTTGAAAACAAAGTCTTGAACAGAGAACCACCAAAACCAGGCATACAAGAGAAATCGTATGACGTAAACTGCACTTAATGACTTAATGTATCTTTAAAAATTATTTGGAAATTTGGAACAACGTTTATTATATGTTTATAAATATGATTTAAGATTAAGATTTTTCAATTATTAATTTTTCTAAAATGTAATACAATTGTTGTATTTAGTAATGTTTATAAATATGGCATATAGGGCTGCCAAATTAAGTAAATGTTTAAATAACCTTTATTTAATTTGGGATGCGAAACTCACCATAGAAAATATCAGTAACGAGCCTACGAATTGTATCTCATATGTACAATACCAAATTAGAATATTATTATGGTCTGGAAAACTGTTCGATATTTATCTTTAAAAATTTTATAAACCAATACGATATTGCAAAAACTGTTAATTAATACTTAATTAATATAAATTTTATTATTTGAATAAATTAAATAAATGTATGATTTTTCTTTAGCAAAATCCACCCGTTTCTTTGCCAAAATTGTTTATAGAAAAACGATATCACTGCAAAAATATTAAATCCATAAAATATCGTTCTTTTCAAAATTGAAACTTTGATTTTTGGCTATAGAAGGATGATTTTCATGATCGAGGCGACTAACATCCCTCATCTCTTGAGATCCGTAATTGTCGAGTTCGGGCCATTTCGGGGTTGTTTTTAAATTTAGGAACAATTGATCACGGGTAACAGTAAAGTTAAAATATTTAATGTCGACTTGGGCATGTCGAGGTTAATTGGTTTATTATTTTTCCGTTATCGAAGTGGAATGCTTCTATGTTACAATAAATTGCAAATTCGAAAATATAAACTTTAAAAATTAATTTTTTAAAACGAAAAACACTTGGACATAGAGTTTATTTTTTGTATACTTTGCTACAAAATTTTAAAGCATAATAATAAAAATTGTAGAAATAATGGTTTGCAATTTAAAAACCAATGTCTCGAACAGCTGAAACTGCTGTGCCTTTCAAATAATATGATTTCGATTTTTTTTGGTAGAAAATACTGGCTTAGTGAATTAGTGGTCCATTTTTGCATTTTAAATAAATCATCGGCATACAAGCAAAATTGACTAACTACAAAACTCGAATTTTACAGGAAAGCAGCTTTTAGGTTAAATATCGCTTATAAAATTAATGCTAAATTTCAATAATTTTAACCATAATACAATTAATAATATAGTTTATTATATTAAAATTTTAATTATTCTTTATTATTATATCGTTCATCAACTCAATGTCAAGTATCTTATTTTAGCCATTTATGCATTGGTCACTTTCGCTTGCATCCATTCATGGTCAAATACTATCTTATCTATGAAATGTGACGTTTCGGAAATGAAACAAGACATTATTTTCTCTCCTTATTATAAATTTCAATACAATAAAGAAATCTGCATTAATGGTGCAAATTTATTATTATATAGTACATAATGATTGCGTACGGTGGCGCTGTCAATCAATGAAAACTGTCAAAAAGCAAGACGTAAGACGTATGTTTGTTTTGATTTTAAAAAGTCACGTGCTGCTGTAGCGCCTTAAGCTAATACTTTTTGCTTTTAAAACTCAACATATTTCTGATGCGCACCACGCAAAGGTTTGAGAATCACTGCAATGCTTAAACGTCAGATTTAATTTGACAGTTGTCTAAATTCCACATTGACTAAATAATCCGGTAAATAATTCTAAAACGAATTAAAATCTTGACAGAAATTGCAATTCCACGATGTCCTCGGCTACTGTAAGTTTTGATTGTTATTTAAAAATAATATTACTTACCTTTTTTGCATTTAGGTGCCGTTATTGGACGATACAATTCCATTTGGAGATGAAGAACTTCATTCCTCAAGCAAAGGCAGCTTAACGTAATTTAGAAAAAGTATTCTTTTTTATTCCTATTTCAATTAACTTTTATTTATTAATTTAGGCATCCATATGTAACATTTTTTCATCTACTTTTTCGTGGAGTTGCCATTGTAATTTACATGCTATGTGGCTGGTTCAGTGATAGTTTTATCACGAGTTTTGTGATTGTAACGTTATTTTTGTCGATGGATTTTTGGACTTGTAAAAATATTTCTGGCCGATTAATGGTGGGACTAAGATGGTGGAATTATGTCGATGATGATGGAAAATCTCATTGGGTTTATGAATCACGAAAGGTTTCTTTTTAATTTATATTTTATCTAAATATTATTTTTTTGCTTTGTTTATTATTACTTACGTTTCATTGGGCCCTCTTTTAGGGTCCATCACAGAATAGAATAAACGACAGAGAGGCAAGCATCTTTTGGACTGCCTTGGTGTTGACTCCTTTGCTGTGGGTGGTATTTTTTATTATCGCTTTATTTGGTTTAAAGTTAAAATGGCTGGTAAGTTGATTCAGGAATTTTTATATTTGTTATCTAAACATATCAATATTTTTTAGTTGCTGGTTTTGATTGCTCTTATTTTAAATGGAGCTAATCTTTTCGGTTACATTAAGTGTAAAGTAGGAGGTACGGAAAGTATTGGTAAAGCAACATCAAATTTCTTCCGACAGCAAGTATTACAAAATGCAGTTTCTCTCGTTACGAAACAAACCACAGCTCCATCATCAAATCCAATGACATTTCCATCTAATACAGTGTAGATTTATTATATAGTATATTTTTTATTAAGTGTATAAATGTAATTATTATTATCGTCTAAGTTGAATGTTTAATATATTTTTTATTTTAATTCAAACGTGGACTTGGGTGTTTTATATTAAAATGAACCAATCAAACTCCAAACATTATCTAGTTTTGTGTCATTGTTTTATGTCAATTTCGAATATTCGTATATGCCTTTCTAGGCCAATTTTAATTCTCAAATCAAATTATTAATCATCTAGTTTTTTTATTTTATTAAAAACTTATGTCAATACAAGATCTAGTACTTAAAAAATAGGTACCTAGGTACTAAGTTCGTATGCCTTTATTTTTGAAGTGTATAAAACTGAAGTATATTTCAATTATGAATAAACTCATTGGTAATTGGTCCTAACCTCTCGTGACATTCTATCCATACTCAATATTGAAGATTCAATTCAGCTCAGTGTAGTGTATTTGCCAGATATATATTTTTATTTCTTTATTAGTATTTTTACTAAAAAGTTGCACAAACACTTGAAACTGAAAACAGGGTTGGCGGATCTTTTGTCTACCACTATCACACATAGTATGATTAAATTAAAGAAAGATATTTTAATAATAAAATCATTAGATATCATGTAACCTAAGGACCCGACAAGACTTGAAGCAAAAACTTTTCAAAGTGGGTAGGTCTTTGAACCCACGTATTTGGTAAAAACATCCCTGAACCGCTACAATTCCAAAATCATGGTAGCGGAAATCTCGATAATTTATTCATGCGCATCCGTAGTAGACAGTGGCGTATTTACCCAAGGGCCAAGAGGGCCACGGCCCGGGGCGGAAGGCTTCGAGGGCGGCATCGCGCTCAGCTTGGGGCGCATTTTATAAACGTTACCTACACTTAGAGAACAAATAAAAATTTATTTTGGTTTTTTTAATTAATTTTTCATTATTTTAATTAATTTATGGGACGGCAAACCTTTTGGGCCCAGGGCATCAAATTTAAAAATACGTTACTGTTAGTAGACAGATAACTGATAAGATCTAAAAAAATTTAAAACTGAAAATGTTTTTAAAACTGTAATGTACTTTGTGTTTTTATTGTTCTTTTATTTAACATCATATTGGCCAAAAATACAAAAGAAAAACCAATCAATAAGATATTAAAAATTTCGTTCATAGGTACCTATGTATACCTTATGCTGCCTTGGACTTTGATATTTTTTTTTAATATTTTGAGATCTGAAGAGACTTAAAAATTGCTTTTTAAATAAAAATAATTAGCAGTCCAAAATCCAAAAGTTTTTTGTACCCGCCCCCTAAAATATAGCTAAAGTTCTGAGATTTAATCAGAATGATTACCAAACCTTTTAATAAAACGAATTTTTAATTGTTGTTTCTTTTTATAAATATCTAAAATAATAGTCGAAAACTACATTAAAAACACATATACATGTTTCGGCTTATAATCGCCCACAAACAAATATTTAATACAATCTTAGTATATTTTAAATTGCTATTCTGAAAGATGGCTTTATATGCCGAAACATGTATAAATGTGTTTTTAATGTAGTTTTCGACTATTATTTTAGATATTTAGTAAAAAGAGACAACAATTAAAAATCCGTTTTATTAAAATATGAACGCTTTTTACGAGATAACGGCTGCACAAACTAATAGTCCGGGAGCCCGTGACAAAATACCTGTACGATTTTTACCAGTTTCAATTATATTTTATTTTGTTAATTTGAAAGTGGAGATTACAAAAATGAACGACTGCCGGCCCGGAGCGGGGAACTTTATAGACAGTAATCAATTAAAATTGCAAAAAAAAAATTCAAAAAAAGGTCAAAGTCAACAGGTTAATATTTTTATTACTGATAGTTTTCATTAATAAAAACAATAAAATACTAGTGGCAGTCGATTAGAAAAGGCCGTAGAGTTCGGCAGTTGCGTGAAACATGCAGGTATTAATGATAAGATTAGGTTATAGTTACCAGGCTAAATTTTTGGTTACTCGCTATTTTCATCATTAACAACAATAAAATATAATTGACAGTCGGTTTGGAATGAGCGGCAGGATCGCCAGTCTCGCGAAACATGTAGTTTAAAATTGTTACTCGAAGTTATAGATACCAGGCTAATTTTTATATTGTTGATTGTTTTCATCATTACAAACAACAAAATATAGCTACCAGTCGATTTGGAAAGTGCCAAAAAATAATACCTACATTAGAAAGTGCAAAGGTACGAGATCAGGTTGGACCATAATTACCAAGCTAATATTTTCATTATCGATTATTTTCATTATTATTAACAGTAAAATTCTATTGGCAGTCGGTTTAGAAAAGGCGAACAAAATGGCAGTCTCGGGAAACATGTAGGCTAAAAGAAGTTGGGTTAGGTTACAGTTACCAGGCTAATTTTTTTATTCCTGATTGTTTTTATCATTATAAACAATAAAGTACAATTGGCAGTCGTTTTGAAAGGTGCAAACGGAATGGCAGTCACGCGAAACAAGCAAGTTAGTTTGGTTGAGTCAGTTTATATTAAACCGACTGCAACTTGGTGTCAACATTAAACGGATGCCATGTGATGCTAAAATATTATTGGCAGTCAATAAGGTAGGGAAAAAAGGCTGCAACAGCCTTATGCATAGTCAACTAAGCAGCTACTAAGGGGCTACTAGTATCTCAGGTAGTAGCCAAACATGCAACCTGTATGCATAGTCGAGTTAAAAGGGTACTATCCTTAGTAGGGCTACTAACATCGGCGATTGGCTACTAAATATTTAGTGACGGTTTTGGGCATGTTTAAGACCATTTTAAGGTTACTTTTACCTAAAAGTAGACAATTTTGAAAATTATGTTTTGTCATAATATACTAAACGCATAAAATAATTATTTAATTTAATATTTTTAAGTTTGTAAATCCTGAATTTAAATTTTTTGTATGTACAAATAGAATTATTTATATTATATACTTAATTTTTTATATTATTTATTTATAACAATGAAAAGTTTACCAAATATTACATATTAAAAAAAAAAGAAACCGCTCGTGTTATGATATATCTAATAAGAGATCAATTAAATAATTTTAATTAATCTCCCGAAATTTAAGTTTTGGCATTTATACAGTGCTTTACCAAGGGTGCAGATTAAAATAAAATTAGTGAAAAACATGGTTTTCACCTAAGCCGTGTAATTAAACGTATTGTTGAAGCTTTAGGTATGTGCATCGCAGGTAAACTGTCTAAGTTATTTTTAGGTAGTCAGCTGACAATTTGCAGTGATGCCAAATAAATATTTAGAAAACTATACTAAAGTATTCTATCAACTAAAATGATATTAACTCTCTTTTTAAAAGAACTATGCATACCAACATTTTAGTAGCTTTTACAATGCTTTTAACTAGTAGCTTCTTAAAACCATTTTAAGAGTCCGACTATGCATAAGGCTGTTGGAATTTGTTAGCGAAGGTATAGGGTTGAAATTAGATCGAGTATAGATAACGTGTGAGCATTTAAGCCTTAACATTTTTTAAATGATGTGTTTAATTTTTCAACAAATTATAATTTTCGTAACGAAATTGAATAATTTTATTTATAATAATTTTATAAATTATAATTATCAAATTATTAATTTTATTATTAAACAAACTCATGTGAATCCACGAATAATATGAAATGTCAGTGAATCTTCCCATCAGTCAGTGTATTTCTGATGTAAGAAATTCAAATTAAGATGTTACAAGGTATTAGAAAAACATGAACGATAGGTACCTACCCACCTTACAATTTAAAAAAAGAACAACTTTTAAACAGACGACCAAACAAATCTCGTTGTAATTTAATTTCTTGAAGTTTTCCAGCCACTTTTATCTTCGTTTTCTTCAAGGCACAGGTAAAATTAAAAATTTTGTTTTTCTTTAGCGGTGCTTCAAATCTTTTCTGATTTTGTGAACATTCGTTAATGAATTGTCTACGCATTTCATCTCCATTTTCTTCAATATTTAATAAGAATGTTGATATTTGATCTTATACTGCCTGTCCTGTTGTAATGTTATACAATAACTATTCTTGTAAATTACTTTCAAACGGATTTATTCTTTCTTTAATAGCTTGTATAAATGCTGCAAGTTGAGAAGTACTTTTTTTTATCCTGCTATTTTGTAGATCAGCTGTTATATCATAATATTTTAAGTAGGATTATCTCAGATTGATTTTTGTAAATTGTGGCATATCCGGTTTTGCATAATAAATATTTTTATTTGTGTTTATTTTACGCATCGTTCAAAATTAGTCATAAATAAGGGTGGTCAAAAGTTGCCTTGTTTTATTTATAGAAAGAAAAGAAAACAGCTAGCGGTTACTGTGACCACACGATAGTTATAGTGTGACAATTATTTGACGTTAGTTATTAAGGGTTAAAATTAAAATTATTGTAATGTAAAATAAATTTATAATCATGAGTAGAGATGAGATTTTTAGGTTTTTACCTTTTCCTTATTTACGCTGCTATTTACATTTTAGTAGAACTAAAATTTGTTAAATGGAAAAATATGTTAGCTGAGCCATAGTTATTTTTACCTTTTTTACCTTTTTTTAAACAATTTGCTAAAAAGTACTTATTTTTGAATTTTTGCAACCTATTTTAGAATTTCGAAAACATTTTTCTGATTTTAAGATTTGAGGGCGTATTTATAATTTTGAAACCGTTTTTTGACACATAAAAATCGATTTTACAGCAAAACTTTTTGGAAATTTTTTGTTAAAAATTTCAGTTTCTTTAATTTTGTATCTATAAAATTTTCTATTTTGTCGCCTCGTTTTTAACTGACAGCAACATAAACAAGACTATAAAATACAAAGAATATAATCATCTATACCTATCTCAGAAACGCTGTGACAAAATAGAAAAATGTATATAAACAAAAATGTAGGGAATGAAATTTTCAACAAAAACTACTTATACATTTTTCTATTTCGTTGCACCGATTTTGAGATACAAACAGGTGACAATATCTTCTGTATTTTACAGTCTTATTTA
This sequence comes from Cantharis nigra, assembly GCA_958510845.1. Classification (NCBI taxonomy): domain Eukaryota; kingdom Metazoa; phylum Arthropoda; class Insecta; order Coleoptera; family Cantharidae; genus Cantharis; species Cantharis nigra. The sequence goes on from OY294028.1 coordinate 64,574,977, forward strand.
TGTCGCTGTCAGTCAAAAACGGGGCGACAAAATAGAAAAATGTATTAGGTACAAAATTGAAGACAATGAAATTTTTAACAAAAAATGTCCAAAAAGTTTTGCTGTAAAAGCGATTTTTATGTCAAAAAAACAGTTTCAAAATGTGCAATTTACATAGTTACATAGTCTAACACCTTGCGATGTAGAGAGGTAATTTTCAATGTATAAAAACATTACAACCGAGAAAAGACAAAACCTCGATAACGAAAATATTGAAAAGTCAATTAAAATTTTGGTACCTAATTAGTGTTTTTTTTACCTAAAATATCTCTTATTAGTACCTTTTTAGTTACCTTTTTTTGAATTTATACAACCTAAAAATCTCATCTCTAATCATGAGGGTAACTAGTGCAGTAATTGATACCTACTATACAACATAGTAAACAGCTGATAAAGAAACGTGAAATGCAGTATAAAGAAATGCACATAATGCGTCATAATCTAAAAGTTTGCAAAGCTTAAAATGAAATCATTTCGAAAACTAGGCTAACGCATTGATATAGTAAAAGCCACAAAAAATAAATTAGCGTTATATAAATACTATAACAACTATATTAATTTAAGAATGTACATACATAAAGCCGGCTACAGACTATGTGCATACGTACGCAAATGTGGGGTATGTGCGAATATCTGCACATCTTTTGCAAAATTTAACCTTGATGCAAATATGCAACGAATGCACAATACACACTATGTGCTATCATGGCACACGTGTGGTGTGTATCCGCACGACACCATTTATCTCTTTGATGTGTGCTTCATTTACCGACTTCCATCCGAACGTCCACACATGCCACACATAGACGAAGTTTGTGATTTGTGGTGCATACACACTACGTGCACATATACGCGTATGCCCCAAGTTTGCGTACATGTGCACATAGTCTGTAGCCGGCTTAATATGTATTACTGTATAAACAGAAGTTGGAATTACAATGCTAAAGAAAATAAATTTATTTACTCAAGCATCATAATCTTAAGAAATTGAATTTGTAGCCAGTGCCATATTTAAGCGCAGGCTACCTAGGCTACAGCCTACACTGAGAGAAAGGTTTGGTTGTTAGAAGCAAAGTTTATTTAATATAAACAAAATTTGTTTATATTAAATAAAATATTCTTAATAATTTAACGAAATTCACCAATTGTCTCTTATAATACGAAATATTGCAACAATCTGAGTTGTACATAGAAAAACCTATACCCTTTTATGGTTAAAATTCAAGTATTAAGTATCCCAGCTTCTTAATAAAATAATAGAATTATAAATAGTTTCTTTATTTCAAAGAAACTTTTAAATTTTATGACCGGACATTGGTTTCTTCGGGTTTATTTCTAGGTAAAATTGCTAAGCTCATAAAGGACCGTTGAGCTTCGTCATGTTCAAGTTTAAGAGATTCATCGTAAGCAATTTTAATAACATAATATTACAATGTAACACTCAAACTAAAAATAATTTTAGAAATCGTAGGTAGCACATTTTTCTATCAATAAATACCATATTTTGAAAAATAACTAATATAGAAGGAGTCTTAAAATTTCAAACGGCAGTGTACGTCGTGTCCATGATCGTAATCATCATTTATTATTTGCTTTATCTTAAATATTTAGGCATACTGTTTGTGTTTCACATTGTTATTGAAACAGTTCACTTTTCGTAACGACAAAGTAATAAGTACGAGTATAAGGGCCGATCTTTTCATATTTAAGTTATACGTCAAGTAGTTACTTGTCGTTTACTTTACTTGAGCTTTTTAATGGTCGAGTAAGACAGTTGGGTCTTTTCATCGAATTTTATGCAACGATTAACTACTTGAAGTATAGTACGGTTGGTATTACATTTAAAACTAAAAATTTAGCGTCATTTGAACTAGTAGATCAGATTAACTTAAACTTAAATATGAAACCTGACAGGTGAAGTGTCATTTTAATTTGGTCAAGTTGTAAGGTAACTTGAAAACTATCCAAATGATATAAAATATTCATATTTAGTAATTTTTTTTACTAATAAGTAATTACTATAAGTACCTACTAGTAAGTAAATACTAAAATATAATATTTAAAATATAAATATTTTATATGGTTTGGATAGTTCTAGAAATATTTCTAGAAACTGCAATTCGATACCATGGAAGCCAAGATGGAAGCAGCTGAGAAAAAGAGGACTGCTAAGTTAAAGAAAGTTAAAGAGTTAAAGAAAAACGAACACCTAAGATTAGCCCAAAGGTTAATAATGAAAAATTGCAAACCGAATTAATAAATAATCAATTATTATTAAAATAAACTTTATTACTATCGTTTAAATAATTATAAAAATATTTTTGTAGATAAAAACGTTGAAAATACTCAAAATCGTCGTCTATTTCATGATAATTAATTCTTGAACTTAACACTCGCGGTCTACTATAATTTATATCTATATCTTCATCATCTGCTGAAGATAGAATATTATTGTAAACATGATTATTGTAAATAATAACAAATGATCGCTTTTAAAACCACTTTTTCAAACACATAACACGCTTTTTTTCTTCGCGCAGACCCAATCCGTATGCATTGGGCATTAACAGTGATTAAACTTTTCTAGCCAGCTAAAATTGGTTAATTAGTTTGAGGACTGGTTAACTTGCTTTAACCACGATTAAACATTTGGTGAAACACTTCATTTTATTTAACCGTGATAAATTTCAACTAACCGACATTAAAGTATTTAATCAGAGTTGGTGGAACCAGCACAACTCTATTAAATATTATTTTCAAAATTCAAAATTCATTCAAAAATGAAAATATTAAAACCGTCATTATGATTTAAAATTTTTAATTAACATAATCACAAGTTCGTTTTTTGTCCGCTAAGTTTATCATGCTAATAAATATTTACAGGTCTGTTGAAGGTGCTAATAACTTTACTAGCCAGTAAGCTGATTTATTAGGCTACTAAATTTTACTTACTTGAAAAGACCGAAAAGTAGCTTACTTGTCGATTAGAACTTACTTGGGGTTTACTTGAAGGTGAAAAGATCGGCCCTAAGTCGTTTTTTTTTTAATTTTTTTGCCCAACATATTTCTCCTTTTCAAAAAAAAACCGATAGTGCTCGTACCAATCGTAAATACGACGCTGTTTGTAGCTAATTTTTCTTATCGTTTATTCAAAGTTTTTTTTGCATTGCATACCTTAGTCCAGGGCCGGCGCGACCATGTGTGCCACCCTACACTGAAAAAAATGGTTTATCATATTGATGAAAAATTCATCATTTTTACACCGATGAAAAAAAATACATTGATTTTGTTTATAAATACTATGAATTTTTCATCAATATGATGAATTTTGTTCTTGGGTGTAAAAATGATGAATTTTTCATCAATATGATGAAAAATTATAAACCATTTTTTTCAGTGTAGGCAAAATGTTATTTTCTTCCGACTGCAATCCCTTCTGTACATTTAAAATCGACTGCCAATAGTATTTTATTATCAAATGGCATCTATTTAATGTTGAGACCAAGCGGCAGTCGGTTTATTATAAGCTGACTTGACTAAACTAACTTACTTGTTTTGCGTAACTGCCATCACGTTCGCACCTATCAAACCGACTGCCAACGGAATATTATTGTTTATAATGATGAAAACAATCAGTATTAAAAATTTTAGCCTGGTAACAATAACCCAACCTAACTTGTTTTAGCCCACATGTTTCGATAGACTGCCAATTCTTCTGCCTTTTCTAAACCGACTGCCAAAAGTATTTTATTGTTTATGATGATATATTCAATCAGCATTGAAAAAATTAGTCTGGTAACTATAACCTAAATTTACAATTTTTAATCGATCTTCGCTAACGACTGCCAACAGTTTTTTCTCTACCTTTTCGACTGCCAATAATATTTTATCATCAAATGGATATATTTAATGTTGACACCAAGTGGCAGTCGGTTTATTATAAGCTAACTTGTTTCAATTATTTTACTTGTTTGGCATGACTGTCATTCTATTTGCACCTTTCAAACCGACTGTCAATAGTATTTTATTGATGTTAGGAAAGAAAATAATAAGTAACGAAAAAATTAGCCTGGTGACTATAACCTAATCTTATCATTAACACCTACATATTTCACGCAACTGCCTAACTCTACGGCCTTTTCCAATCGACTGCCACTAGAATTTTATTGTTTTTAGTAATGAATACAATCAGTAATAAAAATATTAACCTGTTGACTTAGACCTTTTTTTGAATTTTGTTTTGCAATTTTAATCGATTACTGTCTATAAAGTTCCCCGCTCCGGGCCGGCAGTCGTGCATTTTTGTAATCTCCACTTTCAAATTAACAAAATAAAATATAATTCAAACTGGTAAAAATCGCACAGGTTTTTTTTCACGGGCTTTTCACCAAACCTTTTGTTTTCGACAGTCTCCCGCGAAAATATTTCGTCAGAAATATCTTTCAGAAAATAGACTAAAATTAAAAATTAAAAAAATTGTATTTAAAATTTAAAAATTAAGAAAAATAAATAGAAAGAATTTGATGTGACCATCAGATTGGTCATAATAAAAAAAAAATCTTTTTTTTTTAATTTTAGTTATAGTATAGTTACATATATGAGTTAACAAATGGTGCTTCTGCGGAAGCTTCTTTCTTACTGATGACTTTCTGGATATGTATTGTGAAAGGAGTGTCTATTGATAGATTCACTATTGAAAATCTAGTTTATACTTTTTTGAAAATTATAATAGTTTATAATTTCAGAGAAGGCAAAAGCCTTTCTTGCCTTCTTTAACAAACAGCCGCTGCCTGTTTATACGAAACGAGTTGTAAATTATAAGCAAAGAAAATGAAATGAAATTTTTATATTGTTTTCAAAATACATAATTTATTTTTTATCAAACTTTTGTCGAGAAAAGAAGTGGGGTTCCAATAAACTTTCTCTCCCGTCGTTTAGCTCTACACCGTTAATTGAGTTATGTTTGATGTTTTTGGTCGGGGGAAGTTTTTTCTATTAAAAATTATTTTTTTAAATTTTCAATTAATTTATTTACCTACTAAAAAATTTAGAAATCAAAAAAATGTAAGAAGTTTGAACAGAAATACCGGCGAGCTAGATTGAACTGAAAAATAAAGTAAAGAAACCACACAAAAATAAGGAAGTTAGTCACAGTCGAATTCGAAAAATTAGATAATTGGAATCTGATGAATAATTGATGTTTTTATAACCAATAACGCCTCACACGACGTTGCTTCGACGTTTAAATTCAATGAAAACTCAGGAGTTATAAACAATTTAATATTTTTTATTGAAACACATTTTAATATTTACAGTCTATGTATGTCAAGTTGTTAACATTTTGTTAAAATTATGTGAGATAAAATGTACACATAAATAAAATCAATAAAATAAATGAAAAATGTCTGAAAATCCTTTAAAACGCATGTTGATGAAAAGGATAATAAATTAAAAATATACACGCTGCTCTGTTAACTTTTAAGAAAGTTACCAACCATGATGACCAAGTCCATGATGACCATGAATACCATCAGTAACAATGGTACCAGCTGGTCCGGCTACAATGGTTCCGTGTCCAAAACCGACTCCATGTCCAAGACCGAGTCCGTGTCCAAGACCATGAACAGATGGGGCAATAATAGCAGCTCCATGTCCAGCCCAGTCTTGGGAAGCTACCAAACCTTCACCGTGCCATTGTCCATCATCATGTCCGTGTCCAATAGCTAAACCATGAGCACCAACCCAACCAACGCCATCGTGTCCAACTGCATTTGGAATTCCGTTGGGTCCAACGGCACCGTGTCCATTTACAACACCAGCTGGTCCAGCAGCTCCGTTGCTAGAAACTACTCCTGAAGCTCCAACCAAGGGTAAATGATCATGGCCATGTCCATAACCCAATCCCCATACACCGGATGGTGTTGCACTAGCTAAAACTACCACACAGGCAAAGGCAGCTACGGTCTAAAAAACAAAAATTAATATTTTTTACCAACCCTTGATATATATTTCTTACTAAAGTATTCATTGTGGAGTGGAGATCTTGTATATTTGAAGAACTGTACAATGTCTAATATGATATCAACCCTCGTTTATATACCTACTTCAATTATTACGTCCTTGATAATCATTAAAGAATAATTTTAAACAATTTGTGATAGTACTATAAATTTATTTCCCGTTAATGTTGACCCCGCCTTAGTTTCCTCCTTTTAGTTTTCTAATTAGAAGGTAAATAGCATTGCCATACTAAAAATAAAATTCATTCTAATTTATTAAATATATTATATGTAAAGGTGACTTGAAGTTATAGACAGGTTTCGTTTGTGTTTACAAAATTTTAGCTTTTGCAGAGACACCATTTTGCTTAAATAATTTTTTAAAGCAAATACATTTTTCTTTTAATTTAAATAAAATAGTTTTAATTGAACATAAATTTGCTTAAATCAAAAAAAATTTTATAATTGTCTTTTTTTAGTTTATCTTTTTAGTTCGTTTTTTTTAAAATAAATTTCTGTTTGTTCAAAAATATTTTATTTTAAATTAAACAAAATTTGTTTGCTGTGAAAATAATTATTTAAGCAAAATAGTTTTTTTGATATTTTGTTTTTATTTATGCAGTAGAACTGGGTTAAATTCTTAGGTGCTTTTTCTAATTAATTTTAGATCAAAACTTTAAAATAGAATTCCCAGTTTGAATTGTCTACATTTCATATTGCCGTTCATTCCTTTGCGCTGTGTACGTTGTGTTGTCATTCAGGATATTATAAAATGCGGTTCAAAAAATTTCAGAATTAAAAAAAAATGCTCTAGGTGAGGCTCGAACTCACAACCCCGGCATTGCTCACGACTACTGTCTTATAAGTACCGTGCGCTAACCAATTGCGCCACTAGAGCTATGTGAAATACAGAACAATGTTATCCATATCAGTAAATACTCAAAATAGAAACTGAAAATGTAATGCTAATTATAAATAATATGTAAATAAATAAAGTATTGTTTTATTCGTATTTTATTATCAACGTGTATGCGGTTTTATTAATTTAAAGTTATATTTTTAATAATTATTGATAACGATAAAGTGTTATCAATACGTAACATTAGTCAAATGGGGTGAAATATAAAATCTAAGATAATATAAGAATCAAAAATAATTGTTTCGTTATTTTAAGAAATAAAAACTATTCAATGATATATTATTGTGGAAATTTAATTTCAATAATTATTGTTTTTCATTTGACTAGGTTTACGTCAGCAAAATTTGACAGATGTCAAAGTGACGGTACCCCGAAAATGTAAATAAACCGTTCGTATTTTTTACGCTAAATAGTTATAGTCGTTTCGTCTCTTTAATTGTCAAGTAATTGTAGGTTTAGTTAATTTAATTGTTGCGTAAGATTTGTCAATGTCGTTTCTGAAATGAGTTGGTTCGATGCTTCTGGTTTGGCAAGTATCGCAAAAACGGCACTAAAGGAGGCACAACGCACGATAGATAAGGCTTTAGACATTCAAGAAGATGTAGTCAATTCGAAATTCACAGATAGCCCCGTCGACACCAATTCGGATGATTTTTTTGATTCGTGGGGCATATCGCAATCCGGGAACATTCAAGACAAAAAGAGTGAACCTCCTTCTGAGACCGTAACTAAAAGTCCAATCAAGTCGTCTAAGATGACTACAAGTATTTGGGGATCGTTTACCGGTAGTTTTTTTGATGGCACCAAAGCGGAAAAGCCTAGAGGTTCTTTGGACAGCTTAGACGATTCTTTAGATCTAGGTGACGAACGATTTAGTAGTAGCAAATTAGTGGTTGTGGACGATTTAGAAGTCAGCAATCCTTTGTCAACGATAACCGAATTCAAAGACGATGGGAGCAGCACGGAAAATTTATCCTTACAAGTTAACGAACATTTAGATGAAATTAGTTTAGGTAGGTAGAATGTGAAGTTTTAAATTCTGTTTCTCAAGTAGAAATTACATTTTTAGAACCGAGTAATGATGAAAATGTTACAATTCGTACTCAAAGAAATGTCAACTTAGATACAGAAAAAAAACGAATATCGGTTGGAAGTTGTAAGACAAGTTCGGACAGTGTTGAAATTGTTGGCGAAGGAACTGATTGTACCACATCTCCCGATTCTGAATCTTATACTATATCAAGTTTAAGTTCTGCAGTAGATACTAAAAATTCTGAAAGTGTTGAAATTTTACCTGACAGTTTAGCAAGCCCAAGTTCAGTAGAAGTAATTTCTATAGGCGAAGGAAGTACTCCCAGTCGGTCTCTAAGTCTTACAGATGGCTTTGTACCCCCGATAGAAAAAACAACTCCCGATAGTATCGAAGTTATTCTAGATGAATTGGATGATAGTAGCGTGGCAGAAGATTCTATTTCTTATGCTTCGGCTTCAGAAAGCACTTATACTACTGTTTTAGAGAGCCCTGCTATACTATTAGCAAAGAACGAACCCATCACTCGTGGACCCAGTCGGAGTAACATTAATTTCTCCTTAAGCCATATTAATTCACAATTAATTGATACACAACCGTGCAGTAGTAAAGAAAACCCAGTTGATCTGGTCGAGAATCCTAACGTAATCGACATACCTCAAGATGCAACGACGGAATTGCAAATGGACGATGATGGTTCTCATTCCGATAGGACAATCATAGCAGACGATAATGTAATGGAGAGTAGTAGCGACACGAGTACCACCACCGAAGGCAACAATAGCAGCTCTTACTATTTAAAAAATTTACTGGCAGATGCAATGAGCGAACAAATGGAAGCCTCAACTCAAATGATGTTTTTTCAAGAAGTTTTAATGAATGCAGGTCAAACGAAATGTGAAGAGATGTCTGAAATTACCTCAATTACGCAATTGGAGATGCCTCCACGTGATAATTCGCCTTTAAGTTCCGAAAGTCGGTCAGATTTAGTCAAAATTGGTTCGGATGAAACTTCCGGTCATACTTCTGGCGATGAAAATGAAACCACAACTTCTTCAGATATTGAAATAATCTCTAGTCCTAATGGAGATTCGAGTAGCACTCAAAGTAGACAAAGTCCTATCAAATGGTTGAACAGTAACAGCGAAAATGCAGGACGTTATCGTATTTTACTTGGCAAAACTAAAATTTCCCCACGTGATATTTCAGGATTGTCGAGTGGCAGTGAAGAATCGTACCCTCTGGAAGTTGGCAAACTCATCAAACGGTTAGCCGAACTGTCTAATATGCTTGAAATGCGTGAAACAAAATTAATTGAAAGCAGAAGGTAAGAAAAAGTTTCTCTTATTCTAAATTTCAAAGAATTTTTACATGGGGTACATATCTCGAAGAAAATTTGTACATAGGACTCTGAATTTCAATGATTTCCAATTTAAAGAATTTCAATGATTTCCAAGGTTTTCCAAATATTTCCATAGGACTTTCAAACTAGTGTACGCAAAATTTTCAAAATATTTATCCTTTAAATTTTTATGTTCAATTCTTCGACTTATTATGGTACTGAGCAGTGCAATTTATACATAATTACTAGAGACCGGATTATATGCATTTGCATATTTTGGCTATTTTTTTTTAATATTGCATATTTCGACTGAAATCTACTGATCGTGCATATTTGGGAAAATTTTATAAAATTTTGTGCATATTTGGGCACATTTTATACAATTTTGTGCATATTTGGGCATATTTTATAGAATTTCTAAAAAAAAAGAAAAAGTTTCTTTATTAGAAGACGGCCTGCTTTGATAATTTAAAATTTAAATTTGGCAATGCCAACAAATTAAATTTTGGGTTGGCAATGCCTACCCTAAAACTACTTTATAATTTAGATCTACATCAAAATATTAGTAGAAAATAGTAGAATCAAAGAAATAACGTTATTTTGTAGTATTTATTGAAATTTGATGTTGCATATTATGACACTTTTTGGAAATTTTCTTGCATATTTCGAGCATTTATGATGCATATTTGCATGCATATTTCGACCATTTTAAGTTGCATATAATCCGGTCTCTAATAATTACAATAATTGTTTTTCAAACACAGCACGAATTATAATTTAATAACTATAAGTTGTTAATCTTAAAATTTTTACTTTAAAATCAAAATAAAAATTTAATTACCTGTAGTTTGTGAAGTCTCTTTTTAGGCGTCCGGATGGTAATGTGGTAGGATGGAAAGATTAACTTTCCATCCTAATAAACAGTGCCGGATCAAGCTATTTTAGCGCCGGGTGCAGGTAAATGGCGTCTTCAATACTAAATATATTGTATAGAATATTCGCTTTTTATCTTACCCTTGGTGACGCTCCTCACGCTACCAAATATCAAGAACATGGCGGCTCTATTACGTACAATTGGGTCATTCCATGTTAAACCAACAAGTCATTCAACTTGACTATCACAGATTTCCTCGAAATTTTGGTTAATTATACTTTTTAACTCCTGAATTCAAATATAATTTTTTTTAAATTCTAACTCTAAGGACCGGTATTTCAGTTGGGGTTTAAACTACGATCCGAGTTTAAATTCCGTTTATATTGATATCTGACCAATCAGGTAGCCATAAATGTAGGTTAATCCTTGAACGTAGTTTAACTAGCAACTGAAATACTGGACCTTATAGTTTTTGAGCTATTTAATTTTAAGAATCGCAAAAACGACACTTTTTTGGCTTGCACTCAACGATACAGTTGAATTTCTTTTGAGGTTTTCAAAAAAATTCATTTTTATTAGAAAGTGGTCAAGATAAGTATCAAATTAAATCCCTTTAAATACTCTTTAAATTGAGTTATCACACAACTCTGTAGGATTTATAGAACTGAAGTTAGAACATTTTGTATCGTTGAGTGCGAGAGCCAAAAAAGTGTAGTTTTTGCCATTTTTAAAAATTTTTTTATTTTAACTCAGTATGTTAAAGAGTAAAATAAAGTTTCAAAGAAATCTGTGATGGTCAATTTGAAAACTATTTATTTTTGGTTGATTTCATATCGACACTCTCAACGAAGAAGGACGTAACTCATTTTTATCTATTTTGCAGGAGAGCGATTTAAAAGTTTTGAAATGTACATACATGCATAGGAGATACAACTTTTCTTCGCTGATTATTTCTGGTATTATTGGTCGTAAGGTAACGCTTTTTTTACCAAATCAAAGGTTTTTTTCTCAGAATTACAGCAGTAGTCATAACTCAAATTACTAGTAACTCGAGTTACGTCCTTCTTCGTTGGGGGTGTCGATATGGTTGATTACCCAATTTATGTTATTTTGAGGTTAATTCTGAATTATTTTATATCGTAAAACCGCAGCGAAATGATGATTTACAAAATAAAATACCAAAAGAATAACGTTTGCTTTTCAACAAAACTTTCTATACTACCAACTATACGTATTAGATTATCTTAATATTTTTCCGCGTGGTGGTGTTCGTTTAATGTAAATCGCGAATAATCAAAGAAAACCAAAATTTTTATTTTTTGGGTGTGTTTGAGGGAGGCTAGAAGCTGGAATATGTAGAAAATAAGTAAATCAATCTTTTTAATGATTTTTTTACAATTTAAGGGGGCAAATCTTCCCCCGAATCAACTTACTCTTTATCAATATTAACTTTTCACCTCTCTAGCTTACCACCAAAAGAAATGTAAACGCTAAAATAATCGTTTTCATTTCTCCAAATTATCGAAAAGTGATAAAAATAGATGAGGGGGGGGGAATAGATGAGGAAATCTCCTGAAAACGGTAGATGATGGGGGTCATATTCGGATTCAGGAAGTCATTTTAAATGAGAATTAACAGGAATGGTTCAGGGCAAAAAAAAATTATTTGCAAACCAGTGTCATCATTTTACTTTACCAATAATTAAATCAAAGAAAATATTAATTAAATCACAATTTGTGACTTCTCGCTTAGCGGTTTGTGAGTTATTGATTTGATATGGCTTCCCGCCGTTCAGCTATTTCTTTTATTCAAAATTTAATTTTTGATAGAAAATTAAATTAAAAACGTATAATTTTGGCGTCTTCTAAACTTTGGCGCTGGGTGCGGCTGCTCCATTGCACCCATGGTCTATCCGGCACTGTAATAAAACAATATACTATTTCGTGCTGCTCCTTAGGTAGGTACTTTCTTTTGTTACGATTTTGTAATCGGGATTAAAATAGAGAGACAGAAAAAATATTGTACCTTTTTAATATAAAATACTTTTTTTTTGCTCTGTTTGAATGAGGGGCCTCATGTTAGGCAACTTTTCCATATGCTTTTATTTAGCATATTATTATGCTATAAATATTGGATTCAACAACTGATATTTTTAATAGGCAAAATGCAGAGTTGCAAGAAGTAAATAATGATTTACAAAGTCAACTGGATACATGGATTTCAAAACAAGTAGAAAACTTAGAACTGTCACAAGTAACGGAAGAATATACTCAAAGACTGTCTGTTCTCGAAAAAAAATTTCAGCAAGCTATCCGCGACAAAGACATATTAAAAAAGCAATTGGATCAAAGCAAATCGGAAGCTTCCGGCCGTGTAAGTAAAGGAGAGTTGGAATCCGTTATAATTGAAAAGGATGGTATAATTAAAGAGTTGAGAGAAGAAGGAGAAAAATTATCTAGGCTGCAATTGCAACACTCAAATATTATAAAAAAATTGCGATCCAAAGAAAAGGAACAGGAAACGGCCATAAAGCATTTAAAGTAAAATATTGTAATACTTATATTTTTCGTACTTTTAAAAATCCCGAATTTATAGGGAAAACATAGAAGATTTGACATCCGAATCGGAACGTTTAAAGCGTTCACTGTTGGCTAAAGAAGAAGTGGAACGTACGCAAATCGAAGCTGTTCATCAATTAACTTCAAAAAATAAAAAATTGGAGTACGAAATTACACAGCTAAAGAGTCAATTGGACGATGTACAGCAAAAATACGAAACCGTAAAAAAATCCTTAGATGCTGCAAAAAAAGAATTGCTCGATAAGAATAAGGCGAATTCAGAACTTCACGCCAGAGAACAAAAATTACAAAGTTTAGAAAACGAAAAACGAATGACCGAATCACAAAATGAAGAAGTTTGTGTAACGAATATTTTGTGACCAAAATAATTCATTGTTGAAATTTTAGATAATGCATCATCTTGAAGATTTGCGATATAAATTGCAACAAAGCGACGAGGATTATCTCAAGAAAGAACAAATGTTGAGAAGTGAAAATAGCGAATTACTCAACAGATTGGAAGAGGCCGAGAGAAGAAACGAGGAGCTGGCTCAAAGTGTGATGGAAATTAGTAAACCACTTGTGCGACAACTTGAAGCATTGCAAGCCACCCATAACATGAAACTTGCTTCGTTTGACAAAGTAGAACAGCAAATGCAAATAAAAATAAGTAAGCATTTTGATATTTTCTTGTACAAGCTGACTTTACTTTGTTTCTAGATGAATTACAGGGTAAACTACAACTGATAGGTGATAACGAGAGAGTCGCAAGGGACGAATGTTTAGACTTAAAATCGAGAGTGTCTCGTTTAGAAACTCAACTTAATTCAAGTACACATGAAAACCAAATGATGAAAATGGAAGTTGAACAACAAAAGACGGAGAAGGTGATGGCGGACCAAGATATTAGGAGGTGAACGAATGCTTAAAAAATAAACAGAAAATATAATGTTTGGGTTTTTGTTTGCAGACAGTTAACTGAAATTGAAAAACAGTTAAAAGAGGAGCAGGATAAGAGTATGAAATTTAAAAACGAAATAGATTCTTTGGAACAGCAATTATCCATGGAAAAGATTACAAATGAAACAGAAAGAAGAAAAAATACAGCTTTGCAGGTAGCACAGTTTATTTATTTTGTAATTTAGTAATTATAATATATAATAATTTTTTTACTAAAACATTTTTTTTTGTAACTCAGGAACAATTTCAAGAAAGAAATGAGCTTTTAATACCTCCAGGTAGAGCATCTAGTCCGACAACTGGCAACACTTCTCCAACACTGAGTTTAGGAAGACTTTCAATTTCTGAATCTTTAGCAAGTTCTGTATGGATTCCGGTAATATTATTGAAAATTGAACAATTTGAACACTTACAATTTCATTTATAGGACGACCAAGTAGAAATAGGTATGACTGCACCACGTTACACCAATATGTTGGAATTGCAAATGCTACAAAGCAATTTAAAACAGCGCGAAGGCGAGGTTCAACAACTTCAGTGGGAACTAAATAGAAGGGAACAAGAAAAGAATTTACTGAGTGCGGACATATCAAAACTTTTAACTCGGGTGGAAGATTTAGAAGTTAAAGGTAGTCAGTGCGATAATTTACAAGTGCAATTTGCCGAGGTACAACAAAAGTATGAAACTTTGTGTCAGTTGTACGGAGAAAAAGTGGAAGAAGCTGAAGAATTAAAGTTAGATTTGCTTGATGTAAAGGAATTATATAAATCACAGTTAGACGAATTAATGAACTTACAAAAGAAGTAAAGTTAAAGTTTTAAACTTGATGAAATAAAAAATGAAAATCAAATTTTAAAAAATAGGAATGTGATGATTTTGAGACTGACTCTCGTGACGATTTATTTGCTGGTTCAAAGTGTGGTTTTATTGAGTAACGGGTAATAAAAAATAGTGATCTGTATAAGAGTAAAAGGCTGCCGAATTTCTATATTTACTAGTTTTGATCAATTTTTTTTTATTAATGCATTCCTAATAATTGATTTTTAAGTAGTGATTCATAGAGCATGAATAGATTTACAAGCTACGCAGCAATCAATTTATTCATCATTAAACAAAGTTTAATAGTATTATTTTCATTGCCTATTCGGGCGAGATTGGCCGCACAAGACGATAGATAAACTTGTTAGTTGTTTATGAAACAAAACATTTTGTAGAAATTTGGTACCATGCATTAATATTGTTTTGAAAAAAAGATTTTAAAAATTTTAGTGGACCAACTCCATTAATTTTTATCAATTACGTTGTTCACCTTTTTGTTGATTTTATTATATAATTACTCAATTAAAGAAAAATTAAGATCAAAACAATGCGAGAGTCTGCTGCAATTATTAATTTCTTGCATCGACGTGAAATTTGAAACTATTTTATTCTATTTTTTAAATATTTATGCTGTGATATAGTCTTAAATGCAGACAAATTGTAGATATTTGCTTAATGCTGTTGAATTTTTTTTATTCAAATACACCAAAATAAAATATATCTATGTAAAATATAAATTTTAACCTGTGAATTTAATACAAAATAAATATGTAATATTTTCACATGTATAGGAATGGTCTAGTCTAATGTAAGTACATATTTAATCATGCATTATTGATAAGGGAAAATCAAGAATTAGCTTTAACATTAACCTTTTCGCTCCGGGGATTTTTTCTTTAAAATTGACCTCACATTTTAGCTGAATTCATGACTTAAATGAATGAACTTCTTATGACAAGTCGCCACTCGGAGTGCTGGTCCATATATGGACCAGTCCCGGAGTGAAAAGGTTAACATCTTAAATTTGTTTCCATAGATGAGTGGTTTAAAACCACAATTTAAAAACGGATTTTTATTTATTTTTATGCTGGTACTGCAAAACACCAGAGCTGTGATATAACTGATTTGCCTGCAATCAAAATTGCTGCCCCAAATGGTTGACGCCCTGTGGTTAGGGTGATCCTGCCCATGAGTTTATGTTCATTTTAAATTTTTGAAGAACTCATTTCACCCAAAAACAACACTGGTGATTCACCTTATTCATCATCCAGTCTATCTACCCATAGCTCTGCCTAATTTGAGGTTCAAACCTACAGCTTATTAAATGACAGAGAAATGGGGCCCAACCCAGGCACTCCATCCAGTCAAGTTCATTTAACTCAACCACTATTCTTAATTTTGAAAATCCCGAATCAATTCGAGCCCAACTATTGTGCACTAAAACCTTATTTATAAATAGTTTTTCTCGTCAATAAAATAGATTTTGGTTATTCTCTCATAAAATTTTAACTTCAATGTGAAAAGTAAAATTAAAATTTGCAACTTTCAAATTCAAAATAAATTATCCAGATATTAAATTACATTTATTTAAATTTTGAATGACTTCTATAGGAAAACCAAATTGAATTAAGTAGAAGAAAATATGAGTTTTGATAACTAAATTGTGTGTAAAAACTAGTTTTTAGCTGAAAAAAGTTCTGATCATTAACAAATTTTCATGATTTTCTCTAATGAGTAATGCATAATATGGCTGGAGGCAAAAAATGTTGTACTTAATTTCTGGCATATTATAATAATGTTAAATTATTGTAATATTTATACAGATTTATAATGGTGTATTGTAATGTAGATACAATTTTTTGCATTAAATTTTATAAATTAACGTATTTCCATATTATATTTAAATGTTAATAAATGGGTTGAAACGTTTTCAAGTTGTATTTTTATGAACGGAAAATAATTAAAGGGTTCTTGTAAATAACATACCGAGCTGGTGTATTTGAGTAATTCATGTGGTTTATTTTCAGAATATTACAAAAATTTAAATAATCGTTTGGTTATCCTTTGAAATATTGCATAATAAGAATTGTCAAATGGTATACCTACTGCATTGCAATTTATGCAACATTTCTTTGAACAAGTTAACTTTTTCTAATATTAGAATTTATCCCACATTAAAAATCATTATATTATGTATATTATTCAAATGAGCCCTCAATGGAAAATCGTCAACTTTGGTTAAGATTTCTGATTCTAATAAACAAGAAGAGGTGAGGTGAGGTGATTCATTGATAACGCCATGTTGAAGCAAAATGATTATTATTATTATTAATTAATTCTACAACTATAAGAAGAGGAATAGAAAAAACAATTACGAAGTGTGACATTTCACAAGTTAATGAAAAAAATTCCAACAAATTTGTGCACCAAGTTAAAATTCGAAAGTTGATTATTTCTTTTTATCTTTTGAAAAAGTAATAAGAATCGTGTCGATTTTTGGTACCTATTTTTATTTACTTTGTACAATGGAAACTAAATTCTGTTTTTTCTACCCTGAGCACAAATTAAAAAAATGTGACTAGTGTAATTAAAACAATAATATTTGAATTAAAAATAAAAGTAAGAAATAATTCTAATCTACAAATTTGTTAGTAAGTAAATTACACATCTAGAATTTTGATTGGATTAAAAATAAAACAAATAATAGGAAAAAAATTAATCAGAGAACATGATTGAATTAATTACGCTATTAACAGTAATAGAAACACACAATAAAATTATTTAGTTTCAAGTTGCAATTTTACCATTAAGTTTTTTGTTTAAATACGACCATATCTAACGCTGCGATTGATTTAATTATCGAAGCAAAACAATAATTCATAAAGACAGCTAAAATGTAGGCGTATCCATTAAGTTACTAATTAAGACCATCGACAATAATACAGTTTTGGCCTCAATTTGGTTAAGATAATTTTTTTTTTCAATATTTAACTGCAAAAATGCAGAATCATGTCACATCTGACAAAATAGTCGACAATTAAAATACAGCAGCTTACTTCAACATGTACATCATGATGTATGTAGTTGGATAGTTTTACTGATTTTGCAAAAAACATAGTTCGACCCAGTCACTTCATTTATTTAAATGCTTTGAATCTTGTACACTTAACCTCTTTAATAAAAATTAAAAATTACAGGCTCAAAATAATATTGTTTTGCAAGAGCAATAAAACTAAGCGACTGGGGCTCCGTAGCCTTTTATTAAAGTTAGAGATGGCACCGATGCTGCTTACAGACGTTCGTCCTAGCGTGCAGTAGGTTCTCTACTGTTATTGAAGGTATATCCAGGCAGGGTGACTGCCTTGCATCATTTCTCAAACCCATGGTGTCCAACCCTCGTACATAAGGGCCAGATTATCCAGACTGCTCGCTTCACGGATGATATAGTCAACCTAAAACACGTCAATTCATTACTTGAACAAATTCACATTCCTTCTTTTAATATAAAACATAATCAAAAAATTAATTGCGCTTACCTGTTCTTGAGTTGTTATCTTTTTAGCCGGATCAGGATCTCTACCTTCCAATTTTAACCTAACTCTTCTCCACACTCCCATCGCGTAAGCATTACGTTGTTGTACTTTTGTTGTACCATCTTGTTTAAGAGAGGAAGCCGCTGTAGCAATAGAAGAAACCTCTTGCTGTTTTAAAAGTGGTGGTCTAAACTCTTGATTCTTTTCATTTTTCGTGTTCAAATTTACTAAAGAATCGTACACACATTTCGTATTTTCGTTTAAATAAGCCAAATTATTTATTACGTCTTGTACTTCCTCTTGAAGAATTTCTTTCTTGAAACAATTTAGTATGGGCATAAAATTTTCAGTATATTGCCGATAAATTATCATGAAATCTTGTACGACAGATGAACAGTCTTCTATTTTGATCATCGACTTAATTAAAGTTTTAACTTCCGACATCAACTTGTTGTGTTTATGAATTAAATTTCTAAACTTTTCCACCCACATGGTGATGGAATCGTTGAGAATAAACAAATTTTCTTTTTGCTCACCTAAATCTTTTTGGGTGCCAGCAATAACTTGTGATAACTTTTCAGAAATCATTGTAACCCACTTGGGATTGCTACTTAAATCTTGCGTATACAATCTCATAATATTTTCTTCGACCGGTGTCACTTCTTCCAATGGCAAAGAATTGAAATTAAATATTCCTTGCCATTTGTGCAAAACATTTAAAAATCTCTTATCCATGCTATCGGATTCAATGGATTGTGTTCGCAAGAGTTCGTGTTGTAAAATACTATTGCAGGTATTGAAAACAAGTTTTGCTATATGCTGTTCGACTTTTAATCTATTCTCTTGTACACCAACGGCAGAATCGAAAGCCAACATAACCTGATTTACATCAGGGTTAGCACCCACGGCCCAATTTAATCGCGAATTCACATCGACCACCAAAGCTTTATGTTGTTCTCGTACGTCGGTCATTTTATTTATCAAAGTGTTGAGATTGTTACATTCAGTTTGTAAATTAAGTATGAAGGCGCTTCTACTGCACGCCTCATTGACCCCCATCATGTTGGAAGAATACAAAATATTTTCGTGTAACCAACTATAAGCGGTCATTTGATTTTGCAGTCTCATTAGCGATGATTCGATTAAAACCAAACGTTGTTCTTGCTGTTTTCTATTTTGAATTACAGACCAAGATGACTTCAAATTTGTCTGAAAGGTCGAAGCCTGAGCTAAAGCATTTTGTGAAAATACGTTTTGCTTCAAAAACATAGTACCACCTTTCTTTGTGAGATCATTGAGAGACACTTTGTGTTCGGCACCAATATCTTTCTGTTCAATTTCGCTAGTCACGTTTAACCCTAAACTTTGCAATAATGTACACACAGTATACGCAACAGCTTCACTAGATCTTCCCAAAAATTGCCTAGTAATAAAATCGGTAATGAAAGTCTTGACCGGCTTATCTAGTTGTTCGTCGTTAAATATTTTGACCACTGACGGATTTTTAAACGAGTTGGTCATTTCAAAACTAATGGTGAAGAAGTCAATCATAGTTTGTATACGTTTTATCAAAAATATGTCGTTTAAAATTTCCTTTATTTGAACGTTAAATATTGAAGCAGATAAATTTCGTGCTTGCTTCACTTGATCTACTTTACGCCAACACAGTGGAATTTCCATTTCCACAAAGGAATTAATTAAGTTTTGGAATTCTACGTTCAACTTGTCAAATAAACCATTAAAACCCATCAATAACATTTTGCCTTGACTTAAATTTTCAGTTTGATTGTGAATCATTAACTGATATCTCATTTTTAATTCGCTCAGTAATTCGTTAACGTATAAATGGGAAGCCTAAAAAAAGATAATTTTTAACTAATTGTACACAATGGTAAGTATTAGGTTAGTATTATCTATATTGGTTTTATAATGTTCTAGCATAAAGTCTTTTGATACCCAAGAAGAGTTTAAGTAAGTTTGTTTTTTAAGTGATGGGCAACTAGTTTGGAGTCCTATTCTCAAGCAATAGGGTCAAGCGGAGTTTGAATTCCTTATTTGTATGCCCAAGTGAAATGTTTGCTTATGTAAACTAAATTGTGTGAGCTGGAGGACCAAGTAAAGTAAAGTGGCCACCTATCTAAGTGGAAACTTAGATTGTACTATGTTGCTGCTTTTTGCAGCCTTCTGCCATTTATAAAAATGGTGAGAATAAAATCTTATCTATGTATTTATCAACATAAGTAAGATCTGCCATTCAAAAACGTGATTTTAAAATGAAGTCAGTTTGATAAGATAATTAAAAAGATACTTACATCAATTTCCATTTGCATAACCACACAAGTTAGTTGTTTCTCAAGTTGAATAATCAGTTCCGGTAAAGAAATTCCAACACTACGAACCAAATTATTAAGTTCTCCTATCATTTGAACAACGGTAGGTTCTTCATAAAACACTTTTTTCATACTTTCGGGTAATATTATGGTATGAAAACTGCTGTAAAGTTCTTGCAAACTCTTATAAACGTTGTTAACTGCTTGGGTAGCATTAATACATTTGACAAACATTGGATCTTCCACTTGCGATGTTTGATTTAAAAGTAAATAACCCAAATATTCCAAAGTGTTGTTGCTGTAGCTAGTTAAATGGTCTAAAAACCATTCGCCTCCTTTAGGAGCAGGAACCTTTAATGTGTAACTTTTATTTCTCGATATATTAACTTCAGCAGCAAATTGTTCCTTGTTTTGTTTACATAGTTCATTTAAAATGATAAATTTAAGAGCCTTAAATCCACCCTTTTCGCATCTCAAAAACGAAGTCATTGCAAGTTTGGCATTGTTATAAACTGTATCTACGTGATTATTAGCTTCTTTGGATTGATTCATTTCGTCAATTATTTGAGATGCCAAAACAGAAGTTTCGCTCAATAGTAAATTTAAACGATAAGCTAATTCTATGGTAGTAGCTTGTGGAGCGTTGTTAACTTTCAACAAATCACTAAAATTACATAACTGAGCATAGATTGTCTCCCATGTAGAATTATTTCCATTTTCCAATAACAACTTGCTCCAGTTAGTGAAATGAATTGTACGATGATTCTCTCGATAATTAGGTGGGAATTGTATATAAATATTGCTGTAGTCTTGTAATAAATGTAAACATTTGGTTGTAACAATTGCTTGTTGTTTTCTGTAATGCTCCACGTCGTTTTCTGATTGTTGACACAAAGCTATCAAAGTTGATTTTGCCTTTTGCAAAAATTCATCGACTAAATCAAACACATGATTATTTTCTTGGTCGATGCTTGTTTTAAGATCCATAATCCACTGCGAATACTGATGAGTATCAAGAACTTTTAGAGCTTCCACATAAGATTTTGTATGCACATCTACGTCAGTAACAAACAGTTCCAAGTCTTTTATTGCAACGTTGATCATATCTCTTTTTTTAGTGTAAGCATCAAAACGCATAGGTAAGGAATGAACTAAATGTTTATCGTTAGCTTCTGCTTCTTTAATAATTGTCATTTGTCGATGAAGATCTTGCAATACGTCTTCAGTTTCAGATACTTTTTCATACTTATTTAACCAATTACGTAATTTATCTAATCCATTAGGGATTTCTCCTAAAATATCGTCCCTAAAAATATTAAAATTATAAAAATAATACAAATAATTAAAAATTTCAATTAACCTGTTAGTAATTAAATCGATTTTCATTTCGGTACATCTAACATTGTACATTGAAAGAGTGACTTCTTTTTCTAAATCTTTTCTGCTTTGACGCGTAAGCGAAGTACCTGCAACTCCTCTAAATGCCGTTCCAGCTAAACCTTCACCTCCAACTGTCCAATCAACCAAAGGATCATAAACAAACGCTTCTAATAAAGTTAAAAGGGTTTCTCGGCCTCTCCTCATTGTTTTTAAAACGTTCTCACAGGCAAGTCTAAATATACCCTGTAATAAATAATGTCAAGTTAGTAATTTATTGTATTAATGGTTAACAGGTGTTAAAAGGAAGAGATACTAATTTATAATACTTTTAATATTGTAACAATAAGATGGATTATTTTAATAATAGTACAGTCATTAAAAAATACTTGTGCAGATAAATAACTCGTAAATGAATTTTAATTTTCCTAAATCAAAATTGTAATATTACATTATGCAATGCGTGTAGGCAATCAACTTAACTGAAGCCAAAATGATTTACTAGGAAATGTAAAGAGGTGGTTTCCCGTAGTCTTTTCCATAGCCCAAAGATTAATTTTGGGTTTTAAATCTCTGAAGTGTATCCGACGCGACTGATGTCTTCTGCTTGCTAATCAACCGGTGTAGGTTTTACGCCATATTGGTGGGTCTCTAGTGTGGGCTATATTCATTCATTATGTTTACTCGAATCTCCGATAAGTAGCAGGAGAAAATGTATATTTTTAAAGTGAAGGATTTTACTTTACTACGAAGGATTGTTCTATTTGTAAGGAACAAAGAAATTCTAAATAACAATAGCGAATCCAGAATCGTCGCACGTGTCACATATTTAAATTAATTAATTAATAATGAGTATTTTAATTATCCACAATAATTAATTCAAAATCTTTTATTCATTTTTTTAATTCCATGAATAAAAACGTATCTATATTATATACTTTACGTACTTGATATATTTCTAAACAAAATCTGTTAAAAATTCCAGAAAACATTTTTGTAAACTAACACCCAGTGATATAAGTAATTTAGTAAATGTACCTATCTACTTTTTTTAAAATTGCAAAGTGTAATATTTATTTTAAAAATAATGGAAACGAAGTGTTCCGTGCATCCTATCTTAAACCGCTCAGTTATTTGCTCATCTTAAAATGTAAACATCTTTATATTTTCATTAATTTTTATAGAAATTTTATAAGCATCCTCAGTCACACAATAATAATAAATCGGTAAAAGCATATTACATAATATTCAGATGACCTTAAATTATAAAAATTAATTTATTTGCATTTTATAACTTAATTACGCTGAACTCGTTTTAAAATAAATATAATTCGCAATAAAAAAAATGTAAATAAGTAGTAATGTAATTTAATTGGAAAGAAAATTGATCACTTTGGTAAAAGTTTCATTGTCTGATTAAACAAACATTGGTTTAAATCAACACAATTCTAAATATAAGAAACACTTTAATTTTGAAAAAGTTTAATCACACCTAATAGGTAGTGCCTGTGGTGGGGGAGTTCGAATTCTAATAAAAATAAATTAAATACCACGAGAGAATTGATTAGTCATTAAAATATCGGTTGAGGTAATACAGTTAATGCATTTGTGTTTACCATTGAGCATTTAGTGTACATTTTCATTTTGAAGCAAAAACAATTACAAAAAAACAGTTTGATTTTATTACATATCCACTTGAATCTAAATCAATTTAAGTGTTAAATTACAAACTTGAGATAAAATTCTAATTGTGATACAAATTTTATCGTAGAATAATAAGAAATCAAATCGCATTTTTCAGTGAGTGAAACTTGTTTTAGATTAAATTAAGTTCATATATTTTTTTTCTAATAAATAAGATTCATGTGCAGATGTCGATAAAATCTTATATGATAAAAATGAAATGACAAATAAATTGTTTGCTTAAATCTTAATGTTGTGAATGATAATGACTACATCATCGTTACAAAATTCTAAAGTGGGCTGTTTGCCAAACCATCATGATTAAAGTTATTTTTGAATGTAAGAAATGGATAAAAGAAAATTCAACTTGAAATTGCTCATTTTATTATGAGCATTAAAAATACAAAGTATGGATTTAAAAAATTTCACGACAAATTCCTTACCAAAATCTTACTCCGATCCGCCAACTTATCGGTTAATCATTTGGGGTGTAATCGATAGTATTTTAATATTAGCAATTTTGACGGGTAACATTTTAACAATATGTGCAGTAAAATGGAGTCGCAAGTTATCGGCTGTGCTTTCGAATCAATTTATATTTAGTTTGGCCATTAGCGATATAATGGTGGCCATAAGTTTTCCATATCATTTTGCGTTTTTTATAGTGGAAACTTTGAGTACGACACGGGAATTGTGCCTGTTACGTTTTGTGTTCATTCTCCTAGCGTGTTCTTCGTCCATGTCGAATTTACTAGGTATCGCTACCGATAGATATATTGCCATCGTGTATCCGTTACATTATAGTCGTTATATGACCAAAAAAGTTGCAGTGATTATAATCCTAACAGTTTGGATTTTGGCGTTTGCGGTATCATCCGTTCCTATATATTGGAACACGTGGAAGATAGAAAACGAATGTACTTTATTACAAGTGTTAGCCCCCGAATATGTTAACTTTATTATAAGTCCTATGTTCGCTTCAATATGGATTAGTATGCTGTTAGTGTATTTAAGAATATGGAGGGAAGCAACAGGGCACGCAAGAAGATTAAGAAAGTCGACGCGCTATCAATATGGAAAAAATTTTAACGATTCAAAATCTGTCCAGGTGATAATCTATCTTATTTCTTAAAAATTGTACATTAATATTAATTGATTCTTATCATTATAATAATTATAATAACGTCATAAATCGATTCGTTGTTTTTAGAATAAAAAACATTTGCGTTAACCACGAAGATTAAAAAATAAAAAATAGATCATTAAAAGTACATCAATACTGTTATCTTGATTTGTGGTATCCACTACATGTTGTATATTATTAAAAAAACATTCGTTATTGCTAATTTTCACACAGTTTACATAATTCATTCGCTATTATGAGTAGGTACATAAAACTGATATAAAATTATTTTTACAAATAATTAAAATTATTCATTTGTTTAACGTAAGTAGGAGTAAATAATGATAAAGTAGTAAAAATGAAAACATAAACATGTAATGGAAATAATAAAAATGCAAGAAAATTTTATTGCTTTTAGAAAAATTATGAAAGTTTAACCTTTGATAAGTAATAAATGTTTTTGTTATTCCCCAGGTGGTTCTATTGATTCTGGGATGCTTTTCAATTTGTTGGCTTCCATTCTATTTACTGATAATTGTAATCAAGTTGGAGTCACCTATCGCTTATGAAATAACACTGAGAATGGCAATCACTAATTCTTGTATGAATCCCATAATCTATGCTTGGAAAAATTCCAATTTTCGCAAGATATTTTGGTGCTTGGTGCATTGTGAAACGCCAAACGCTTTAAATTACAATTCAAGCTTCATCACTAATTACATACCCAACAAAAGAAAAACAATCAAGAATAGAGAGGAAGAATTATCGAAAAAAAATGACGTATACATTATTAAAACGTGCGATATTGAAAATGAACTTAACGAACTCCAATACAGTAGCATACAATTTACTAAAATAAACGGAAATTGCAAAAATGAAAAGGAAAGCAGAATAAATACTGCATGCACAAGTGTAAACGGTTCGCAAAAACTTTAATTTTATGTGAGTTTTATGGTCTCTTATTTATATTCCATTCGTATTTTTTCTTATAGTACAAAGGCGAGTTAATCGATTTAACGAGTCAAATTATGTTTATTTTTGATAATTATAAATGTTAATTATTTAAAATTGTCTAAATGTTAAAATAAATATGAATAATGATTATGTTTTTACAGATGCGTTGAATATTCATGAGTATTCTTAAGATTTTAACATGTCACTTGGTTAAAAGTTAAAGTTTTAATTTAAATATTCGTTTCTTGTTTTGTTTTTAAAAAACAAATATTCCTATTTTTAATAGGTGAAGAGTTTTAGTAGGAGCTTCTTTAGAAATGAAAAGCAAAAGTTTCTTTCTCTACATGTTTCTGGAAAACGCTCTCATCCTGAGGTTAACCCGTCAAATAAAACATAATATTACAAAACATCCGTAATATTCTTTCATTCTTCTAAACACTTATTACATACAGCAAGCTCATAAAGTTTGGAACAAATTCAATAACATTTTAAACTTGATCCTTGGACATATTCCGTCAATCATATTTTTTAAAATGTCACTTCTTTCTGCCATACATTTTCTTAAATAGCTTATTTTTCATTACATTTTTGGATAAAGCACAATTTTCTGAGTAATAATGTAAAAACTCGGTAAAAACACTATGACCTTGAAGCCAAGTCTATTTCAATAGACCAACTGCCATTGAAAAACTAAAGGATAGAATTTGCAATAAAATTCGAGCAATTCAACTCGATACAATTGAAAATGTTTTATGAGAATTTCAGCACTGGATGAGATATTGCCAAGAAGTGAGCTGAGATCACTTCGAATTTAATTTTTTAATATTTATATTATACTTTTGCTGACAAAGGGAGCGATAGTCCAGTCAATTTAGATCAATTTTTGGCAAATAAAAACATTAATCGGTAAAGATCTGAATTTTGGTACACATGTTTATTACGGCTTCCTGTTAAACATACTAAAAGTTCCAGTCGAAATCTGTTGCGCTCGAGCCGCCATCTTGGAAAAAAGATACACTTTTTCAGTTTTTGTCTATATCTCGGCAACTTGTGCTGATACAAAAAAAAAGTTTAAGTAAAAATTGTAGTTTATTAAATATCCTTCAAAAAAGTTTATATTTTTTTGTATTTCTGGCGGCTCGAGCGCAACAGATTTCGACGGGGACTTTTAGTATGTTTAACAGGAAGCTGTAATAAACATGTGTACCAAAATTTAGATCTTTACCTATTAATGTTTTGTTTTTGTCTAATTTTACTGGACTTCGAGGAGATATTATAAATAAAAAATAGGTGTTTTTCTTAAAATTCTATACTGCTAACTTTCTGGTTGAACTTGAAAAATATAGATTAGAATATAAATACAGAAAAATTCAGAATATCAGATAGTAATTATATGTTGTAGGTTGGTAATATAATTTATTTTACTATACAGTTGAATGAGTTAGCCAAACAGGAAATTAACATGTAAAATCTTATTTATACAAATTCCTGTTTCTCTAATGAAAGGCACAAAAATAATTCAGAAATATAAACTACCAGCTGGATACCCGGCTTTGCACGGGGTCTCACTAAAAATAAAATGCTGCTCTCTCTCACATTTTTGAAGATATTCCTGCACAAAAACCTACCCCATGTCCTACTGAGTAAGTGTGCCAAGTTTGGTTGAAATCGGTCAAAGAGTCTATGAGTTATTAAAAGACGAACAAAGAAACTTTAAATTTTATATAATAGATGAATGATAAGAGCATTAGATTTCATTTAGCTTTTACTTAAAAAGACAAAAAATGCTTTAGAAATTTTTAAAATTTTCATTTATCGGACTATGTAATAAATTTAATGTAATTTCTATTTCCAAAATTAATTATCTTGGAAACTTACATGGCCAGTCAGACGGACACAAGACCAGAACGTAAGACTTTGTATAGAAGCCTAAAATGTAGCGATATTTTAAAACAATTTAAACAAGAAAATTTTACAGTATAATTTTGCAGTATAATAGTGTTGCTATGTTAATCTTAATATGTCACATTGAAGATGGTTTAAAAACCTAAACTAGTTGATACTAACATTCATTTTATTTGGCAAGAATTTACCTTTTTCTTAATCATTAATAAATTACACTTGCAGTGTTTCGCTAGTGTTAGTTTCACTACCTAAATCCTAAACCATCGATTAATTTAATGATATTTTTTTTAGTTTAAAATTCAAAATAATTTTGAACGGGGTTTTTCAACATTTGTCTTGGGCAGCTAATGTCCATTAAAAGTCATTCGTAAATATATTTATGTTTTTCATTTCAGAAATCTTTTGAAAATTATGAATGATAATGTATTTATTTGACAAAATATTTTCCCCAAATTGTAAATTTTTAACATTAAAGTTTGATAGTTCTAGCCCATGCCTCATTATGAACTTCAGAACTCGCCAAAAAATATCAGCATCTTATATTATTTTATATACTTGATTGGTATTAAAAATTATTCATAATTATTTGGGTACAATTAGAGGTCAGAACTCTTTTCTAAAGTATGAAGAAAGACTAGAACTGTCGATTGCACTCTCGAAATGGCTAACTCGGCCTTGAGTGTCAGCATCTCACCATCCTACCTCCTACAGCTAACATAAACAACTATAATGAGCAGACATTTAAATTGCAATTTTAAAGTTGATTCAATGGAACTATTCTTAAAATCAATCAGGATGCATAGATAGTATAGTATAGTTAAAAGACCACAGTGGTGGCTTGATGTGATCACTAGTTGAGTTATGAGCGGAAATTCTGGGTTCAAATCCCAAACTCGGCAGAATTTCTTAGCTCAGCCCTCTGGTGAACATCAAACTGTAGATCAAAATACTAATAACTTTCCTTAACATCTTAATGGAAAACGAGGTACAATAAGTCAAGAGCTTCAGTATAAAGTGGGCATTGAACCACTACCCGTGCAGCTAATACGAATAGTATAGCTAATTCAACTCCTCAATACTCAAATACTTTAAATCTAATGAGATGCTATAATTTATAATCTTTTGTGAAGTTGGCATCTCATTCATTGAAATCGCGATTCAACTATTATTTAAATCTATCAAGATTTTGATTTTACAATTTTTATAAATTTACACTATGATCTAAAAACCTATTTAGACTGCTTGCGATTTGCTTAAGTAAAGTAATATAGAATTTGTTTCTTTACTTGCTTGAGCACATCCGTTGTGTGGCATGATTTGGTGTTTGTTTTCTACAATTATTACGGAAGTAAATGCTTTAAAAACTGTACTCAAACGAGTACAACGGGCATTAATGTGCTAAATAAATAGCATTTAAAACCATTATTTACATAAGTTAGAAAAAATGTCAAATAAAAACCAAATTCTTTTTTTAAAATAATAAACATAAAATGTGACTTACCTCGACTCCAGTCACTCCAAGAGCTTCCAAAATATTAGGCGTTAGTCTAAATGGAACTTTCTCTGGTACTCGTAAAGTTTTTCCTTTTTCAAAGCAAACATTGTAATCAATATGAACAACTTCACCACTAGATAGATCGACAAGCATGTTATCTAAATGTCGATCACCAAGGCCAATAATGTATCCCAATGTGCTCATAACTGCAACCGAATAAGCATAATTTCGAATAACCTGCAACCATTCCCCTGCATTTATAGAATTACACCACAACTCTTTAGCTAAAAGATCGTTTGGAGTTTCTTTCATTAATTCACCAAGAACCTGTTTGAGAATAGCCAAAGGCCATTCTTTACGATTTTCAATATTTTTCACTCCATGTTCTTGTAATAAAGGATTTAGTTTATTGTAGAACAGTTCTGATGGTCTTAAAACGGCAGCAGCATTTGACGTACTTTTTGGGCCCTAAAATACAAAGAATATAAGTTTTCTTTACTTATTATCAAAAAATTTACTCTTACCGAAATGCTCCTGTTGTTGGTTTTAGTAATTTCACGCTGTTGCCAGCGCTTGTATAAAGCAAATACAGGTGTGGTTCCATCCACCCAACTAATTAATCCACTTCTGGGTCCCAATGGAATAACCGAATAATGTCGGGCTCTGTACAAATTAAGAGAAGTGCTATCCGTCCCTTGTGCCATCATTGTGTTTGCGATGCTTAAAAACTGCATAATTCTTTCATCTAAATGTAAATCTTCTAAACCTTTAAACAGGTAAGGATACGACTGACCATCTGATCCATTAAAAATAAGTTTCTTGGGTTTCGTTTTGGTTGGTAAAATTGAAACATGGCTTGAGACACTCATAATAGTAGTAGGGGTTTTAGATGAAATAGCTAAACCTGGCATAGCAATATCGGTGTCTTTCATATTTGCTAAAATTGGACTGATGTCTTCCATTTTTAAGGTGTACATTGATCGTTTATGAGCCTTTTGTTGAAATAAGTTTTGTAACCTTTTCAAAGGTTGCCAACATTCTTGTGGTTTTTCTGGATGATCAGGATTTTTTAGTTTTTCCAACACTTCTTTAATGATAAAAGCATAACGTTCTTGGA
This sequence comes from Cantharis nigra, assembly GCA_958510845.1. NCBI lineage: Eukaryota > Metazoa > Arthropoda > Insecta > Coleoptera > Cantharidae > Cantharis > Cantharis nigra. Next base: position 64,605,035 of record OY294028.1, read on the forward strand.
ATAGTTTTTCGTGTGGTGTTTCAGCCTCGATGCTCGTTACAGACTGCAATTGTTCCAAAATAAATATTATCGGCTTCATTATAATGCGATACTTTTCTGTTATAAGTGATATTTTTTCGTCACTATTCAAATGCACATTCGTATTAACTTTTTCTATTTCTGCTTCCAATTGGTGTTGTCTTTGAATAATTTCAGTGTGATATTGCATCAAAGTACCCAACCACAGTTCATCCCAAAGTAAAGTAATTCGTCTCAATTCTTTAACTAACAATTGCACTTGTGTGATCGTTTCTGGTGCTAATTTACTTAATGTATCCACCATTGATTTAAAGCACGACTGAAGGACGGTATGGCTGGTTTCATCTGTGTCACTTTCGTAGGCGTCTTCAATTTCTTCAAGTTCGTTATCTTCACCATTGCTGTTACTTTGAGAAAAACAATCTTTCGACATTGATATTTCACCAAAACCAAAGTCGACACCACCTTCTACTGCACCAACAACTGCTGGGAATGTAATTAAATGTGGGGCATCGTTTGCAACCCTGCAGAGAAATTCCGATACCCTTTGACGAACATACGCCTCTGGGTGATTTAAGTGAGAAAATAATTGCGGAATAATAACTTTCCAAGGTTGTGTTGGAGTACTGGCCAAACCGTTATCTAGAACAATTTTCAATTCCAATGCATATTTAACTATTAAATGCAGTAATCTCAGAGTCGCAGTGATCGTATTACATTCTGAACTATTGTTTACAACTTCCGCATTTGTTGCAAGCTGTAGATATTGGAAATAAGCATCGGCACTTAATTCATAGTAAGAGTACATTCGCTTTTGGGATTTCTTCCAAATCTGAAGTAAAGCTTGCAATTGTGTCTCGTGAATACCATATATAACTAAAAATTCTTTCAACTCATCTTGAATTGTTTCAACAGTACAAGACATGCTAGTGTTAATATCGTCTTCGGTGTTATCAGATTTAAGGGACAATATATTTAAAACTTTTGTAAAATCATCTTCTGTTACATTTATAGGTAGGCACTCGCGTATCTCAATTTTATCCTCTTCTGTTATACAATTTGTGATGTTGCAATTATTATTGATAATTTTTCGACCCCATCGATAACACCAAGTACCAAAAGCAAACCAATTTTTTGCTAAATTAATGCACTTGTGAACGCTAAACTGCAAAAGTTTTCCAGCAGCCAATTCATTTTGTGGTATTATATTGGTGGTTAAGTTTTCAATCATTCCAATTTCAGGTAACACCATGATCATCTTCACCAATGGGCTACTCATATCGGTCAAAGATATCTAAAAATAAAAAGTTTATATTAATTTCTTTTTATGAGTGGTTAAATAAAGAAACATATAAAAGCAAAACACTTACCGAACTTTCATTTATTTGCAGCCATGTTGACAACTTAAGCAGTATTTTACTTCCGATTTGTTGCATATCTTGATTACAATGAATTTCTGCATTTTTATAAATTGCCTTTGATGCAGATGCACATAAATTGAATACCAAATGTTTCTTCTCTTCAGTTGCGTACAGCAATTTAATCGACTCTTTAACAGCTTTGGCAAATTCTATACTGCAGTTACTTAATTGCGCCGAATTTTGTAATAAAGCATTACCAATACTCGCAATCGACATATTTTGATTGTCGAATTCAATTTTAAAAGCTTCATTTTGTACCAAAAACTTGTTAATATGCAGTGTGGCCAAACTGTGATTTTTCTCTTTCCGTGCTTTTCGAATAATGTGCAATCTCAAGCTGTTAATAAACGGATTAAATCCTAAACTTTGGTAATCTCTTGAAAAATATTCTGACCACCATAAAATTTTCGATAAAAATGTGGAATCCATTTTTTCTATGTTATTTTCAAAATTTTCCGATACTAAAAATACGTTACTAGGTAAGGAATGATTTAAAATTGTCTTTAAGCCATTTGCAATGTAGTGATCTAAGCAAAAAGTCGGTAAAAACTCGGAAGGTAGAGTAAGTAAATTATCTTGCATTCCTTTTCTTATTACTTTTAAGATTTTATCGATTTTAGATAAAGCGACATCGCTTTTATAAGAATCTTTATTTAAAGCAATATTGTATAAATTTGATTCGGTTCTTTCTAATATATCATAGGAACTCCATACACTGTCGGAATGCTTTACTTTTATGGCAGTCCAACTACTTAATTTGTTGAGAGCAAAAAGCGAATCTGTATCTGATAACGCTTTAACACAATTTTTATTTAAGGTTGTAAAGGAATATTTAAGACCATTTTCGCTTTGTCCGAAGCTGAAATTATGGCTTTGCCATTCTAAAACGTCTTTCCAGCTGTTCAATTCTTTATAACAATTAATAATTTGGTTAGAAATAAAATATTTGACTTGGGCATCAATTGTTTCCCCCACATTACTTTTAGTTTCTGAAGAGTTTTCTAAATGCTCATCATACGCATTTTCAAGTATGATCTTGTATTGTTTTGCAGCAATTTCGTACTTTTTGTTAGCTTGATCGGAAGCACACTTGACCCATTCAAATTTCTTGTTTGCAATTTTTTTGCACCAAGCATATAAACCATAAATAGCTTCATTTTCTTTCAGATTTAAAAGAGCCAAGGTCACATACATTACCGTTCGTTCAAAATCCACAGTCTGAGTTTTATTCATAGAAACTAAATTTTTCAAAAGAGCTTGGCCATGTCTTAAAGCAACAGTAGATTGACCGGCATGTAATGCAACATGCACAATTACGATACGAATTCTCGCTAACCATTCTTTGCAGGTGCTAGCATTGGTGTGGAAAAAAGTGCGCACAGGTTTTGATGGCGGTAACATAGCAATTGCACATCCTTCAGAGGCGTTGTATATAGCTTTTTCCAAATGCTCCATGAATTGAAGTAACAGTCGAACACGTCCTTGATCAATTTTCAGTACGTTTTTGTAATCCTAAACAGAAAAATATTGTAAGAAAGAATTCGGAAATTTATTTAAATTTTAGCTAATGTGGAAGTAGAGGAAAAACAACAATATAAACATAATTCGCTGTTATCTTAATGAGTTGAAAAAAATATTGAAATTTTGGATAATTCTTATCAACTGTATTACTTGGTATTATCCAATTGAAATTGCAAATGTTAATACTTGGATTATAAGATTAGCAATTAGATAATTTAACTAATTGCATAATTCGGTACAACAATCAAACACTAAAAACTCAAAAATATTATCAAGAATGATTTCTACAATGTGAATAATCGGGACCATAATGTAATTGTTTAGTCGACATTAATTTTAATCCGGTCATGATTTTTATTGGTTTTGTGATGCTTTGTAGAAACCGCTGTCTTTCAGATATTACTTAAGATTAAAATTTAGATATAGGTAGATATTACTGATTGTAATCTCAACAATATAATTACATTTCCCAAATCATATCAACTGTTCAAAAAGTAATTGTTTCTTTTAATGCACAATAATATAAAATGTTATGCAATATTTTTAATTTTCTACTCATTCCCAATAGTGGTTTTCTCTTTCTTTTTATTATATTTACAATTTAAAGTGATAATAAGTTAGAGGTCAATCAATACAAGTGTAAATTTGTCTAATATAAAGACCAACAAAGAATCTTTGTAACCCACTTTTAAAATTTCCTACAAGTGATTTTATTTATTCGTAAAGTTATATTTGCATGAAGTTTTAAACAAAAATATGAGATTAAAATTTATCAATAAATAATAAATTGAACTGGTTTATCTGTACATTTTTTTATACAACTCTGAACTGAATATCTCATATCAAAATGGAAAATATAAAGCTGTAAATTTTATTATAAATCTTATAAATAAAAAAAGTATCAAGGCATTCCAATGCAAAATAGAATGCTGTTGAAAATTTGTTCTAAATAATTTTCTTTATCTTTTACTGTAGAGGAGAGATTTTAAGAAATACAAAAACGAGTAACGAGAAATATTAAAATGAAATAATATGTATACTTCCTAATCATAATTATTAAATTACTGAACTTCGTCATTTAAATTTAAAAAACTGCCAACAACAATCGAAAATGCAAATTAGAAATTAATATGTAAAATAGTTTAAATATTATACAAAATTATGTAACAAAACATTGGTTTATTTGCTTTTGAACATTTACATTATTCAAGTCAAAATTATAGTAAATTATTTAAGGTACTTCTTTGATTTATATAGTAAAATTATTGTTCTTTATTAATGGACATGTTTCGTGTAGATTTTATACATTATCAAGTCCTGTTAAAAAAATATATATTATTAACATAACATATCTTATAAGTAAAAATGTTACCTCTATAATTAAATTATTATTGGTTTCGTTAAGTGAAATATTTTAAGTTGTTAAAATTTGAAGTGGATAAAAACAATTATTTTTGATTACAAGAAAACATGATGTAAAGGTTGAAACGATAGTTGTTCTAGTTTGTTGAGTAAAATTTTTTCGGTTTTTTGTGATCTAGTTTTATTATATAAATCGAAGAAGTACATACTCAATACCTTAAAAATTAACTTCGTAAGAACAAAACTCTTGTCCAGTTTGACTGGGTTGTAGAATAATGTAAAGGGTTTACGCAAAGCAAATATCATCTCTAAGTTATTTCCATGCAAAAGAATCTAATAACTGAACTACATTCTTAAATTAAATAACTGACTTAGCTTTGATTTTATATAAAATAAATTAGCTGGTTTACAATTAAGTTACTCATTTATAGTCCCTACTACCTCCCGCTCTTTTAAATAACTATTTTTACAATAACTCAAAGGTAAAACCTAAAATTACAAATATTGAATTATTATAATAATTATTATCAATGCAAATTCGAAATATCTCTATTTGAATTTAGGTTTACCTTTGAATGAAAAAACTTTAGAAACTTACCTCAGCGTTGTTTTTTGGTTTCATAACATCTTTAGCCAATTGCTTTAGAAATGCCTCAAAGCTGGTGAATGTTTCATTAGGTTTACCCAACGGAGTCCGCAGTTTTAAGTTGACACATAATTGAGCGGCCTCATAAGTAATCCAATTATTGAGAACGGCACGATTATTCAAAGCCAAATTACGAAAAGCTTCCATATTTTTCGAAAGATGTGGTACATCAGATTCCAAAGGCCAACAGCACACGAAAATGTCTTCTAACCAATTTTGATTTTTCTCTTGACCGTGTAATAAATATTCCATAAAAGTTACAAAATGTAAAGGTAGAATTTCGCCATAAACCACACCGGATACGTGTAAATGTTGAGCAAGTGCAACCGAGTGATTATCAAAAGATTGCAAATCGTGGCACTTGAGTTTGGCTTCTTTCACAGAATAACAATTATTAAATTGTAAAACGGTTAAATCCCATGGAATATTTTGTGATAAACTTGTGTAACTTTGACGAATTTTTCTGTTATTTGAATTCATGTGAAAGATGCACAATTCATTGATGGATATTAAAAATGAATTGATCCAGGGTAATTCTTTTTTACTTAGTAATTTATCAAGATTCGAACTAACCGATAATACAATTTCAGAATCATTATTGTAACCACATTTTATTAATACATTAGATATTTCTTGAAAGTGGGAGGAATTATAGAGCATAGTTAAGTATGGTTCAGAATAATCCAAAATATCGTTGATCCAATGAAGCAATAATAAGGTAGTTTTGCAACTGGTTATGGTGTTTAACGATTTGTAAATTATGTTCAATATCAGAGTAAAGTTTTCAGAATTGAGTGACTTGCCTGTTATATCTCCAAGAACGACATCATCCGATAAGTTTAATAATCCTATTCGGTTTCCACTTTCGGTTTTCGAATTAACTAAACTACTACTGGCAATAAAATAATTGTAACATTTGCAATGAGAATACAGCAAATAAAAGAGTCCATACTGAAGAAATGGTGCTTTGACTCTTAATTCTTCGCACTGTGGTTCCAACAGAACTGCTAGTAATTCCAACACGCTTGGCTTCAGAGCCCACATGCCAATTATTGAACTGCTAACATTAGCAAGTTGAGATAAAGAGCGTAGTAAAAATAATGCCGACAATTCTACATCGTGGCAAACGTAATCTGAACTTTCGAATGGATTTGTTGGACATAAAGATGGCACATTCGGTACGATTTGTTTAATGACCATTTCAAGATCACCCAAAATACATCTGTATGCTTCTTGTAATAATGGGATGTTTTTTAAATTTAACAAAGCTTGATAAACATGAATTGTCGCTTCCTGCACTTTAACGAACGGCGAGTATCGCAACTGAATTATTTTTGATTCCGGACCCACTAGTTTTTCTACTAAATCAGATGGTAAATTTGCTGATAATTCCTTCAACACTTTTGATATCATCAACAGCATGGAAATGGTGGTGGAATCTTCAAACTTGTCAATAGAATTGATTTCTAAAGATATAAGTAAATAAATGGCAGAATTCAATGTATTCGTTTTAGTTGGTAAAATGTTCAAAAGCAAAGCTATATTCTCGTTAATTGCAATTATTAGATTGTCGTGAATACAGCACACATTTAAAGCATTGATTAACGTGTTGACGATTTGTGTGAGAGAACTGGTAACAAATTTAACATTCACACTTTCGGAGTTGGTCAGTTTTAGTGTATCATCTAGACACTTTAAGATAGTATTTAACGACAAAACATAAATTGTCATATTATTCAATAAAGTACTATTAAAATTTTTCTTATCTTTCTCAAATTCTTTAGCGTTACTGTCGATATCTTCAAAAAAATGGTAAACCAATGTTTTAGAAAATTCTAGGTTATTCTGAAAGTGGCTTTTGATTCGTTGCATATTTTCCGATATAAATTCGATATTAGATAAAGGTTGCGTTAAATCTACGTGCCAACCTAGAAATAAGTCAACCGCATCTCTGAAGTGTGGATAAAATTCTTCAGGATATAATTCAACCACATTTATCAAAACATCCAAGGTGCATTTAAAAAGCATGGCGTTTTCGGCTAGTTCTATTACAGAAACCAAATCGGAAATCAAATTATCAATGTGTTCTTGCAAGACACGTTTTTTAACTTCAAATAATAATGTCTCCTTTAACGCTTTCATAAATAGATATCGAGTATCGTCGGTTTCGTTAGCCATTCTTGTAAACATCCAATCTTGAAAGCGAACAAAATCATTTTCTTGGCCCATAATGTAACCCATGCGACCCAATGCTTTTGCTGCTTCCTTTTTGGCTACCTTGCCAGGTGCGACACGCAAAATATCTAACATCGAATCACCCAAAATATGAAATGCCTTGCGCACATAATGAGCATTTTCAGGTATCAGCAGAACTTCTAGTAATTTTTTCGAAATGGTCAAAGAATTTTCTGGATCGCCTTCCATGCTAAGACGACGTAACAATTTAGAAATCCTAATATCCTCTGGTAAATTAAATTTTATAACCGTCTTTTTTTCGGGTTCATAACATTTGGAACGATAGAGCATACCACCAGATTCTGAACTGCGATTCAAAGTATCGTGATATTTTTTTGTATGCGAATAGCTGTTGTTTGCATCGGAAAAGTCACGGTCTCTTCTGTATGTGGTTGCGTTACTTGCACCTCGTCCTCTGCTATAACCACGCCGTTCGAACGGGGCCCCCATTCGTCCATGCTTAAATTCAGTTTGGCGCGATCGTGTACCCTTGAATCTTCCATCACGCGATGTGTAAATACTTTGTCTTCGATTTGTATCGTTAATCGGTCCATCGACGTAACTGTCATTATCAAAATTTTCGTCGTTATGATTAAACTGAAAATTGTGCAAATCTCGCGAGCTCTTCGAAGCTTTGAGCTTATATGTTGCGCTAGTGTTTGATAGCATCACTTAACTCACATATCGAAAAACGAAAATAACTCGTTGCGGTTAGACAACGTGAATTATACACCGTTACAAAATAATTCGTTAAATAATTAGGACCAAAATGATTGCACATCGAACTACTCTTACATTAAAAAGAAACAACACAACTGTCGAGCAAAATGACATTATACAGCTGCGCAATACGAATGTAACCAACTTCAGAAAATTAAAGTTTCAAATTTTTGAAAGGTCAGCGGCGCTGCTCCTTTTTTGGCGGGTAAAAAATAATTATAGTTTAAAAAAAAACACGCGTTTATGACGCTCTAAAACGCACTAAAAACTAAAAACTAATGTAATAAATTATAGAAAAAATTTAAAATAAAGGGTTGCGGTAAGCTGATTTTTAACAATCAATATTGTGATTGGTTTATAAAAATTTAAAACTTAAGCCAAATACATTAAACTATAATACGTACAACTTCGCGGGTTTTCAAGCAATTTTTGGGTATCAGGCTCTTTCGCGCCATCTACCATACGAGTTGGAACTTGGGCTTTCAAATGAGAAAAGTTAAGGCCATCATGTATCATTTTGATGAGGAATTATCCGAATAGACGGAGTAGCTATCTATATTATGAATTTAATTGCAATCGACGCGGCATTTCTCGGTAAGGTACAATTCGTTTTCATTAAAATTCCAATTTTCCGTTGTAAATGACATTTTGAAATGAGCTTTAAATTCGCAACTTTAGAAAAAGAATGCTAAGAAAAATTAAAAGTGCAGTTTTAATTACTGTGGGAAAGGTTTTTGTAATTTAATGTTTTCAGTTTTTAGTACAAATTTAAAAAACTTCTTTCTAAAAATGACTTGCTTCATCCACTTTGTTGTTTGTAATGATTACAGCTGGACACAGCACATTGGACATTGCACCAACTTTATTTGACATTTTATAAAATTTAATTCGCATAAAATTATTTGTTTAGTGCTTTCAGTCAAATTCAATTTAGTTATAAACAGTGACAGTGACATATTATTACGTCAAGAGCACGCATTTAAGTAATATCAGTACCAACTCGGCTGGTAGGTGGCGCAACTTATGAATATTCCCTCAATTTGGCGAAGTTGTACGTATTAGTAGTTTAATGTATTTGCTTAAGCCAAGGCCAGGCTTTTGGTTCCGAACGCCGCGTTGAGGTCAGAATTATGTGATCCACATGTGATTCATGTATTTGAATGGACTTGCGACACGCAAAAGTGTACGATTTTAGCGGTTTTGATACTCGACGACAGAAACGCTCTCCATTGTTTCTGCGACAGCGGTCGCGGTTTGAGGCGACAAAAAGCAGAGAGGTTGCTACAAGTCAGCTAATGAAAAAAATACAACAGCTAGAAGTTAAACTAGAGAAGGTGAAAGAATCTATTTTAGTAACTGGAAGACGAACAACTACTACCGGACTGGAGACTCAAAAAATCCCAGAAAAAACATTAAAATTAGACGAACCTGGGACAAAAGACACACCAAAAGAAACAATGGCGCAGGTGATCTAAGGGGGAACAAATAAATATCAATGGCACCGTGAAGAAGAAGCACAACGAGCCGTTATGAGAAAAGTGATGGATGACGGTAGCGAATTCAAAACAGTTACCTACACAAGAAAACCCAATAAAGGAAAAACAACGCACAAGCCAACAAGAAAAGACGCCATTACAATAAAAGCAACTTTAGAAAATTATAGGGAAAAAAAATGAATGCGGTCAGAGTAGCAATGAAGGATGATCAAAAAGCTCCACTCATCAGCGCCATTAGGAGAACCCTCACTGGAGATATTCTGGTGGAGTTCCAGGAGAACCAACAGTTTCAAAAATTGACAAAAGCGCTCAACGAAAAAATAGAGAGAAAAAACCTCACACTTCGCATCGGCCAGAGGAAGATTTATACAATAAAAAACACACAAGAACTGGCTACAGCAGAAGAAATAAAAGCAGACTTAAGAAAGATTGCTCTAGAAGAAGACCTAAACTTTGCGACTTCCAGAAATACTAGCAGAGGACGCAAATTGCCAGAGTGAAAGCAAGGGCGGGGGGGAGAAGTCAACCTTATGGATAAACTGACCAAGATAAGAATCGGCCTAGTTAACTCATGCCTAGTACACGAAGAACTGGCAGAGAAGAGATGCCACAAATGCTGGAAGCTGGAACACAATAACCACGAGTAGGGAAATTAATATCAAAAATGTATTTCTTTTTTGTTTCTAATAAACAAAACAATTTTTGGTGTAAAAATTAAAGTCTTTTGAGCTCTAAGGGGAAGGGACGATTGCTCCCTGTTTCCCCCTGGATCCGCTATCGCAGGCGAATCGACAGCAAGTAAATATTTTATTCTGTGACAACAATGAAAAAATAAAAGAAGAAGCTTATATCCTGCTATGGATAAATAACGGAGAGTTATTATACCTAACTCTATTAGCGCCAAATTTAAAATATCCTATATTGTTATAAAAATATGTTCTATAATATTTGGGAAATAATCAATTAAAAATAGCTGTGAAAACTACAATTTATTATGCTTTTTATTTGGTGAGTTTATTACTCCATGCGCCGTTTTTCCCATACGCCAATCATTCTTACGTAATAAAAAAAATTAAATTTTATTGTTATCATCAATTTATTATTCGCGTATTTTAAAATTACACACATTTTGAGAAATTACTCACACATTGACAACACTGCATATTTTAAGTGCATTGGAGTCTGAACACGGATCTCTTAAATAAATTCATGTTTATTTGAGGTCCGTGGGTCTGAGCGACCCCACGGTACTAACTAAGGTTAAATTAAAAATCCAAATAAACAAATATCCTAGAACCTACTTATGCAACCAACATTACAGGAGATGTCGTGTTGTCGTTCAAAAGTTAACATAACCAAGAATTGTGATGTTTGTTTAAATAAATGTAATCATAAATAAAAACTATTTCCGAAAAGTGTATATTCGCAAAAGTTAAATATGACTAACGAAGGAAAAAACGTTTGTGTAGTTGTACTTGGTGATATAGGAAGAAGTCCTCGAATGCAATATCATTCTTTGTCGTTTGCAGAACAAAAATTTACAGTCGATATAATAGGATATGGTGAAACACAACCATTAAATGACATAAAAAGTAACCCTCAAATTTACTTACATTATTTAGTACCATACCCTTCGATAAAGTACTGTCCTCGATTATTAAACTATGTATTTAAAACATTGTGGCAAATAATTACATTATTTTTTGTTTTTCTGATAATCCGAAAACCGCATTTTATAATAGTGCAGAATCCACCTGCTATTCCATCAATATTTGTGTGCTGGCTATTTTCTTTTATTGTTAGAGCACAGTTAATCGTAGATTGGCACAATTATGCTTACACTATCATGGCTCTTAGTGTGGGCCCTAAAAATATTTTGGTTAGATTAACCGAATCAATTGAATTTTGTTTCGGACTTAAAGCCACAAATTTATGCGTCACAAATGCCATGAAATATGATCTACAAACTAGAGGAATTAGGTGTGAATATGTTCCAGTAGGTAGAATTAGACAGTAGCTAAATGTTTGGTTTCAGTGCAACCACTTTATATGATCGGGCACCCGATATATTCCAGTCCATCACACTTAAGGAAAAACACGAACTATTGCTGCGTTTAGGCAATCATTATCAGGAATTGTTATCACCAGAAAATGATCAGAATACTATTTTTACTGCAGTTAACGAACACGGTGAGATCGTTTTGAAAAATGATAGACCGGGTTTGTTAATATCTAGTACAAGTTGGACCGAAGATGAAGATTTTTCCATTTTGTTATCTGCATTACAAGGTTTGTATTTCATTTAAGTTTATACCAAGGCCTTAGCTGTATGTGTTTGGAAAATTTTCCTTTGAGCAATATCAAGTTTAATGTTTTGTGTAACTTATCAGAGTTTATAGATTTGCGGTTTAATTACGACGTGTATCTGTACTCTACCCCCTTGATAACGTAGAGAAGAAAGAAGATACATTTAAATATTATTCAATACGAAGCGGGAGGGAGTTGGTAGTTTGGAATTTTGGAATTTTCTAGATAGAAAAATAATTATAGATATATTTAAAAATAATAGAAAAACAATTACAAACTCAATTCCTCCGTCGCAGTTTCACCGTTAACCAATTTCGCCATCGGTAAATTAGTATTTAGTTTTTTAATGTCAGATGTATTTGATGTCAGCATCAGGATTTTATTTTAGAGATGAGAAGCAAACTACATTTTTTAATATACGTGGTGGTATAATAATATATTAAAATTTGAAATATTTTTATTGTTGCACTCAAAGTAAGTTCATTTTATTCTACAATTCAGAATTTAAATCTCTTTTAAAGCCTTTTATCTGGTTTATTTATTGTTTTGTATTATATTTATCGCTGAACATTGGATACAACATACATTGGATATTTTAGGTAGTGATTAGTTATCTAAGGAACTTATTAATGGCATGTTTATTAACATGATCAGATACTACAAAACCATCAATAAAAATGCCTCCAAGAATAAATTGGAGCATATTTCTGATTTTTTCGATTTCCAGTTATATTATCACAAGCTTATTTAGCTAGTATTCCTGATTAAGAATCTAGCAATAACAAATTTGTTATAATGATGGATGCCAGCAAATACAATATGCTAATTGAATGGTATCATTCTTAGTATGATCTCTCACCTTGGTCAAAGTGGCCGAAGGATCATTAGATTGGCAAGCCTCCTCACCATGTCAAGGTGATGATACCATCGAGAAGGTATTATGCATATTTTAATGTGGATAACTAGTTAGATCTTGTTACTAGTTAGATAGATGCGTTTGGTGTGAGAAACAAAAAACACCTACTATGAGAAAAGTTGGAGTAGTATGATGTATGTATAAGTGCATCCTAATTATTCAGTGTATTCCTGCATTCGAGAAGAATTGGATAAATCTGCTGAAATGCTAGGTGTATATCGAGTTCTTCTTTGGCACCAACTATCAATAATTTTCCGCTGCTATATATTGTAACACTAATTTTAGGATCTTCTATACAATAAACCAAAGCAGGCAACAGGTCTGGTGTACAGGCGGAAGCAAATAAAATAGCTTTTCCATTAGTAAAGAAAAATGGATGTCACAACTGGCAGCTATATTACGCACCTTAAACTGAGATACTTGAATGAGATAGCCAAGCTTTTTTAATTGCACAGCTAATATGGCGATAGCCTTTTTAGTAGCCTTTTGCCGTTGGCGAATAGTTGAATTGTGGATTTTGGTTCCGTTAATTTGATTATTAGTCGGTTGAAATGTTCCATATCCAAACGTTTGCAACTTTCATAGCGTAAGTTAATATCTTCTAGATTTAATTCAAATGTGAAGGTTTGCTGTTCCAGTAACGGAAACGACCTTTGGGGTTGCTGGAGCAACGGATAAATTTGATTTATTTATTGGAGGATAAGGTAGAGAGCTGGCTTTACAATTGATCTCAATATCTTTCTTTTCCTTTTGGGCATTTTGATTAAAGAATCGGTAGAGATGCTACTTGAAACTGTGTCTTTTTAAAGAAAGATCTTGATATTTCCCATAACTTGGGTATATCATTAAGTATAGGCACAGATGGAGTGACTGAAGAAATACAAGAGGTGTCGTGAGGTGGAGAAGAAGATTCTGAGTACAATACCGTTGAAGGTATAGATACCGATTGAATTTGTGCCCCATTAAAGAAAGATCTAGGCACTTCACATTTCTTAGATATTTCGCTTTGTTTAGGCAAACACAGAGTTGCCGAAGAAGTAGAAGAGCTGTCATGAGGAGGGGAAGGAATTTATTTATTTATTTATTATACGGATAAACCATTTTAAATAACATTAAACATACATTACAGTTTAATATTTAAATTCCACATTATGTTTTTCTTAAACCTATAATACGGTTGGTCAAAAAGATCGAAGTCGTCAAGATCGTTCAAATCGTTGGCCAGTCGACACATTCTCGTCATTGGACTATGTAAACCATAGTTTGAGGCATGATAGGCAGTCCAAAACAATCTTGAATTCCTTGTCGGATACATAGGAATATTTAGTTGAATGCGTGATAATAACAATTTGCAATCGATTCTACCGTTCAACAATCGAAAAAGGAAACATAGGTCGGTAGCTAATCTTCTATATTCCAAGGATTTGCTTTTAATTTGAAGCAGACTAGGAGCATATGAAAATTTCTCTGATGTACGACCTATCTTGAAATTATAATATCTTAAAAACTTCCGTTCGATTGATTCCAATCTGCTAACATGAATTTGGTAATAAGGCGACCATACTGGCGATGCGTATTCAAGATGCGGTCTAACAAGCGAAAAATATAAAACTTTTACTGTGTTAGCCGAGAATAGAGTACTTTGTCGTCGAATAAAGCCAATAGTACGAAGTGCATTCTTGCAGACCTTATCTATATGAGACTTGAAGGTTAAACCTTTGTCAAGACGAACCCCTAAATCATCAATAACTTCAACTCGGAGTAATTTGACACCACCCATATTATGAAACAAAAGGTATAAAGTCGTGTTTGGAAAATAATTATTTAAATATATAAATCTTAACTTGTGAGAAATTAAACAATAAAATTATAAATAACAAGTTAAATTAAATAATATAATCAAATTATATTTTTAAGCTTTCGACGACGTTTATCGTCTTCGTCAGAAATTTATTATTTTCTGTAGTTGGAAAAGAAAATTCGGAACACAATATTGTTGTAGGTAGAGATGCCGATTGAATTTATGCCTCATTAAACAAAAATCTCGGCACTTAGAATTTCTTGGACATTTCGCTTTGTACAGGCAAAGATGAAGTGTTCGAAGAAGCAGAAGAGGTGTCATAAGGTTAGAAGAAGTGAGTTGTATGGTTGATCTCGGCATGCTATATCCCTTAATTGGCAATTTGCTTTGTGTAGAAGAAAGCGGTGGCTCCATATAGGAATGGAAGAGTTGACATGTGTGGAAGCATAAGAAGAGTCCAAGTTCTGTGCTTTTGAAGGCAGAGATGCTATCTGAATGGTGGTAGCCGATGCTCTCAATATGTTCCAGGTGCTTTTGGTAACAGACATTGTAAAATGTGTTAAAAATTTGCAAAATTACTAGATATGCAAAAATGCGATAAAAAATTGCAAAATGACAAGATATGCAAAAAAGTGATTAAAATTACAAAATTACAAGATAATGTAAAAATGATATAAAAAATTGCAAAATTATGAAAATTTATAAAATTGCGATAAAAAATTGAAGCGTCCGAAGGTTCAAGATGATAGCGTATATTGAAGATTCGGTACATTACATGCGGGATTATCGACTTTTTCTGGTTCTTTGGTTGATAAGGGTGGGGTTGAGAGGGGAGGGATTTATTTTGTTGCACCCCCCCTATGGTATTTGCTTGGACGCACCTTAATACAAATCTTAGCAATTTGTATGTGTATATACCAGGTGGGCATAGGACGCAATTAAAAATATTAAAATATGTAATGTAGTAAATAGATGTTAGTTCTAGTTCGGCGGTAAATATAATACCAAACAACAGTAAATAAAGTAAGTAAAAGGCTTTAAATGAGATTTCAATTCTCGATTGGACAACATAAATGAACTTATTATACGGGCAACAATAAAAGTAGATAATTTGAATTTTATTGTTTAATTACTCAATTAAAAACGTTTAAATACAATAATCAAAGAATAGTAGATACTTAAATATTTTTTAATGTTGTATTTAAAATAAATTAAAGATAATACTTACATAAAAAATTGTAACTCGATACATGTAGAAGCAGATTTACCATTCCTATCATTTTATTAGATTCCGGTCTTCGAATTTGTTTAATTTTAATTAATTAGTTATAATTAAATATTTTCATATTGTAATGACAAGATACTATTTTAGAATATGAAAATCGTTGCACTAATGGTAATGCTAATAATCTACCAAAATTAGTTTGTATAATTACTGGTAAAGGACCATTGAAAGAGTATTATAGTAAAAAGATAAGAGCAATCGTATGGAAATATGTAAGGATTATTACACCTTGGCTTGAAAGTGGCGATTATCCAATTTTATTAGCTAGTGCTGATTTGGGCGTATGCTTGCACACAAGTTCAAGTGGACTAGATTTGCCTATGAAAGTTGTCGATATGTTTGGATGCGGACTTCCAGTATGTGCTTACAATTTTAAATGGTAAATTTATAATCCAATTTTTGAATAATTAGGTAATCACTATTCATTTTTTTAGTTTGGATGAATTAGTTCTGCACGAAGTAAATGGCTATACATTTAACGACTTGAGAGAATTATCTTCACAATTATTTGGTTGGTTCCAAGATTTTCCAAATAACCAACATCAAAATGTTATTCAACAAAAGTTTAGGTTAAAATTAAAAGAGTTTCAAGGGCTCAGGTGGAAAGAAAATTGGGAAAAAGTTGTTTTACCATTGGTTAAATAAACGCTACGCTATACAGAAGTTGATTTCCTTTTCATTAATTATGTAGAAGATGTTGAATAATTTTTTAAAGTTGATAAAATAAATGATATAATAATGTATGTGATTTTATTATCATTAATGCCGACCTTAAAATAATGTAATTTATATTGTTCGTGTGCAATATAAAAATGCACCTTTTTTGACCTTCCGAAGTATAGGGCCACTTTTACGGAGCGAAGTACGCAGGACATTGTTGTCATAGATGGAAGCACAAGGAACGACAAGTTATGGGCCAACTGGTTAATATAATTATTTTGGGTTAAGAATTACGTTTATTACGTAGGTAATACGTTTATTAAAAAGTGATAGTAATTTGTAAGATGCCATCCAGCATTTTACAAGTCCAATTTAGATTTCATTCAGGTGTCGTAATTAAGCAAATGTACCTATTTATTTACTTCCTATTTGAAAAGAAGTGGTGAAAAATGTCAACATCATAACTTACTTAATCACAATTCGAACAAATTTATGTCTTTATTAAATTTTAATTCAAGAAATTTAAAACACGAGAAAATGTTAATATACATAATTTAATTTTAATCTTGTCTTCGGTGTGGTCTATTAAATGCCTAAAGGAGTATATAATTAAAACAAAGCGTCTTAACAAAGTAATAAAAAAGAACGTTCATTCTGTTGCAATTAACTATAGGCAGATACATTTTAAAATAATATTATTAGGTGTATATAATAGTAATTAAGACATTTTTCTACTAGAACGTAATTAACATCGAGTCCATCTATGTCTATATGACTTTTCTTCAAAAGTTTAAAATTATTTTACTCGAATATAATAAGAAAATTAATTACTTACAGAAGAGCTTCAAGCAAATAACAAAATGCCTTTTTAATTTATTCATCAAAATATAATGAACTCAATGACTAGGTAAACATTTTCTACTTTTGCAGGAGCGAATAAATTAAAAATTTATGAGTCGCAATTTGGTCGTACGCAGCTTTTAAATTAATTCAAAATTATCCATATAATTTCTAGTTTTCTATTTGCGTTGTTTGTATAAGATTAATTTTTTTTGAAAATGGTTATTGATATTGAAAACACATTTAACAAGTTCTTCAGGGCTGCATTTACCTTAAAGGCAAATGTAAAACCTTGACATGGCGTATAAAGTCGATGAACTTACCTTTTTTAATTATTATTACAAAAAATACGTATTTCTTTTTATTTTTATTTTTCTAAAATTCTAAACATTTGTGTGTAAATCGTCGCTGAAGATCTGAATTTATTAAGCTTTTTTTTTCAATCTGGTAGTAAGATTTCTACGTAGCACATTATTACAAAACGCGATTGCAAATTAGTATATCTCACTTGGATGTTTTCTATCGTATAGGTACTACGGACTTGCAACAGCGTAAAAAAAATTGCATGTAATCTTAAACGAGTATTAAACGGAAAAAATGTTATTAAATTTAATAAATTGATACATTAATTTTAAATTAGGATTGATTTATTATTTATTTCAGAAAATATTCTTGCTCTCTCTTGTTTTGTAATATTATCTACATTTCATAAAAGTTTTATTTATTTTTTGGTTTCCACATATTAATATTCGGCCATAAAGTGTTTGGTCTTTTGAGATGATTCAAAACACCACTTCTGAGGGACATGATAGTCTTGAATGGAGTCTTTAGTTGCTCAAAAGATGTTGGTAGCCAAGGAAAATATCCACTCCGGCCAGTATAATTTTGGAGACTGCTTCTTTTCCGTTTTTTCCTTCTCCGTGGCGATTCACATTCGTTTTGCTCAACAGATACTACTGATGGTATTTCTATATTAGAAGCATACTCGGACATAATTTCGGCGTTAGAACTGCATATTTCTCCTGTGGAATTGGTTTCTTTACTATTGCTATCCATAATATTGATATAATTTATTATGATGTTCCAATTTAATAACTAAAATATAAAAAAGTTACAGCAACCGAAACTTACAAATTATCTTAGCGATGAGATTGTTAATAAAAATTAATTTTCAGTAACTCATATTCATTATTTTTTTAATTAATTATTAACAATTAATTCAAAATTAAATTGTATAGGTACAGGTATAAAAAGTATATTATAAAACATTATTTATTATGATGTACCTACACGGAGAAAACGAGTCGCGAAAATCTAGCAATAATTAAAATATATTAATAAAATTTACTAACTAAATTGAATAAATACATTTTTTTCTTTTACTTATTACAAAATTGTTAGTAAAATTTACTAGTTAGCAATTATTATTATACGCTGATTTTAAAATTTTTTATAAGTAATGCATCTATTGCTAATATAATTAGATTTTTTGTTAACTAAATTGTAAATTTTATTAAAGTTATTTAGTTATTTAGTGTCCGTGAATTAAAGTTTACAATATGGACAGCAATTCTTACAATGCATTTTTAAAATTTACTCTCTGTATTCAAGTTTTTATTGTAAGTTTAGAGTTATTGGTATATATTATGTATAAACTGCTAAGCGTTTAGTAATTTTCAGACTCGAACAACAGGCTCGGAAGCTCGGAGTGATTCGGTGTGTGACGCGCGCTCATTCTTCTTAAAGAATGTGCAAATCTGCATTATTCGTAAAATATAACGCTTTATTATATGGTGGATGGAAATTAAATAATGGCTTATAAATAAATATTATAGAAAAATAAATATAGTGTAGTCTACTTGCAAGTGAAAAACAGTTACAGTTATACAAGAAAGTTTCCATAATATAGTCTCCAAATTGTACTTTTTGAAGACTTTTTGGGACACATAAAAATTCCATTTACAGCAATACCTACTTATGTAAGTATTAAACATTTTCTGTTGCAAATTTCAATACGTTTATTTTTATTTATGTACATTTTTCTATTTCGTCGCACCGTTACTGTCGATTTTCAAGTGGTATCTGAAAACGGTACCTACTCTATAAAATAGAAAAATGAATATAAAAAAATGCGTAGAGAATGAAATGTACAAAAAAATGCTTGTTCATGTTTTCTTTTTAATTTTTAATTTAATATGATTTGTATTTTACGGTGTTTTTAAAATCACCGTAACGCGGAAACTAAAATGAAGGAAATGAAATTTGCAACAAAAATTGTTGAATAGGTATTGCTTTAAAAGTGATTTTTATGTGGCAAAAAGAGTCTGCAAAATGTACAATTTATATTACTAAATATAAGACTGTATGATGTACATTCATAATATAAGTGTTCAAGATGAAAAAAGTACATGTTCATCATTTAAAAAATGGAATTTTCCAAATTTAGTTGAAATTTTTAAATGTAAGTATGTATTGTTATTAATTGTCATTAAATAACTATCTTGATATCTTTTTCCTCCTTTTGTTAGATTTGTATTTAAATCCTCGTGTGGTTTTATCTTTTGCTTGCTATCTGCTTATCCTAATTTATTTTTTTATTTCATCATGTCAATCATTTTTGTTGAATAGAAATTTTGCTAAAAATTAAATTATTTATTTATCAGTGCCTTATTAATTTTACAGATTAACTGCCCATCAATCTCAAGTACCTTTGACAGTACTTCACTATCCACCAAGTACATCGATATTGAAAATAGTATGTTTAATTATTTCAAATATCTCTGAATCAAACCATTAATTATTCATTTTTATTTATTTTAGACGACATTGGTAGCAATTTTTTAACTTTTACTGAGCCACATTCTATCGCAAACAAGGAAAACCAATAGTACAAAATTAACGTAGTTGCTAATAAAATAATGATAAGGAAAAGTGGTTCAAGAATCTTTTGATAAAACGGGAAGTTGTCCAATAACCAGAAAATATCAAATAAATAAAGAAGATGAAGGAGAAATAATAACTGACCAAGATATTTTGCAACTGGTAAGGAATTAAATATTACCTATATGATCAACAAAAATTGATAATAATACAATGTATACCAAATGACAGTATTTTGTTTTATCGTATAAAAAAAATTGACCACGTTATTATAATTTTTATTTTATTTGTAGGATTTATATGGCTTTTCAAAACTAAATACTGGAGGTTGTGCTTTACTTGCAATTAAGAATAAAAATGAACAGTTGACTTATACTTCGTGGTCTCGTCTATCTTGATTAATAATTAGAAGAGAATTGAAAAAAGCCCTTGCTAATGTAAGAATTTTTGTAAGTGTAGCGTTCCAAATACATCTAGGAAATGGAATATTATACTATATTGTTAAAAGATGGTCTTAGGGTTTTTTTTATTGTTTACTTTCTTTTAATATTATTATATATTTTATTAAAATACTTTATAAAAATTGATCTCCTATTTAAAATATCAAATAAATTATTGTTCAATAATATTCATGTAATAATAAATAATTTCAATACATAATAAAAAGTTGGACAATAATAGCAATAATAATAAAATGACTAATTTATTTACCCTTAATAGATTTATGTAATTTATTATAGTAATTATGTAAATTAAATAATACTACAATATTATTACTTTAGGTGGGTATTACTTTTATTAAAATTTAAGCATTTTTTAAATTTAAAAAAAAATTTTGTATACGAATTTAGTACTAATTGAACAAAATTTGTAAACTTTTATTATAAGTTTATTTTAATTTATTATACACACTAAAAATAATTGTGATGTAGACTCTATTTTCCAGGGTTGTCGTAGAAATATACATTATTTAAGTTAAATTATCAAAATAATTAGCTTTCTACAGCTAAATTGTTGAGAAAACTAAAATTGTTGATAATTTAACTTAAATCAAACTGGACCACAACAACCATGGAAAATAAAGTGTACATCACAATTCTCTTTTTACTATGTAGAATTAAAATAAACTATAATATAGATTTTCACATTTGAGTGTTCAATTATTACTAAGTATTCGTATAAAAAAAATTCATATACTCATTTATAATATATTTATTAAATTAGTTTAAAAATATTAATATATTCATTTATATATATTCAATTCTTCAGTTTTAATTTTTACTAAACGGAATATGAAATTTTATTTTATGATTTGCAGTTACTATTAACCTACCTTTTAATATTTGAAATTTGATATAATACAATTTTCTATACAGTATAGTAGAACTCCGTAATTCGAGTTAGCAAAAATTACTAAACGCATTGCAAAATGTAATTACTTCCATATGAATAGTTGCATTATTTCTTAGGCGTTTCAAGATTACAATCTAAATTTAGTAATTTTCACTAGTATTTTTTAATAAAAGCTACTATATTTTTCTCTCCGTGTACTGGCAATTAGTAGTTTACTATTATAGGGAAATGATACTAAGTAAAAATAAGTACTAAATATGTTTTTCAAAGTTAAACTAACTTCTGGCAAAAACACGTTTTTGTAGGTGCATAACTTGGACCTCAGGAATTTTCCAAAGTTCAGGTTCGCCAGCTTACCCGACTCTCTCCTATCTAATCCTTTCTTACAATAAATACATAATAAATATATAAAATATAGTAAAGAATAAAATAAATCAAAAAATTTTGTTTTAATTACTTAAGTAAAAATACAATGCCATTATTATTGCAAGCAAATGCATTCAGCCATCAGTTTCGTAATTAATTGTTGAAGCTTAAATACATCAAGGTCGCAAACGGACATTTGTTTTAGCAAATTTTGAAATAGTTTTGTTCCATTGATAAATTTTTGGTAGTTCAATGATAATTTTATAATATAATATATTCTGATAGAGGACAACGAAACGAATATTTTGATATGCTCATCTATTTTTTTTAAATTGGACTTAGCAGCTGTTGAAACCTTGTATACTCAATATACCTTACATACATTCATCATGACAAGATGAATGCAATGCCAGAGAGAAATATGTAGTAGGTATTATATTAATTATTTGATAAAATTTGTCTCGATTCATTTAAATGGTGAAAATAGATTGAAAGTATTAGAAATACCAAAAGAACATTAAAGAGATTCTGACTTTATTTTCTATAGAGAATTTCTATAGCAGTGGGAAACAAATTATTTATACATGTATCATCAAGAAATACAAATAATAGAGATATAAAATAAGCGCTAGTTTATTGAGTTTGACGTTTGTGATTAATTAATTCGTTAACAGCTGCCACTTTACTTTAAAATTGAGATTGACCCTTAGCGAAATCTCAATTTTTTATAATTCGATAATTGCATCTATAGTTGAAGATTACAGATTTTGAACATAAGATTTTTTAAATTTTAACCTAAAAATTGATAATATTAGTAATAACCTAATCACTAATACCGTTCATGCTGGTAACTAATAGTAAATCTTAAATCTATAATAACAGCAAATCAAAATCACTTACTTGCAAATTTTTATAGTTGTATATTATAGTGTTGGTTATAATTTAGACTTGATTGTATAATCATTAGTAATAAAAATATTTAACTTATTCGTACATATGTATGTATGCATTCCAATGTTGCTAAAAAAAATTACGTGAAATTAACCACGAAGTCTAAAGAATTATTATATTTATGAATTTAAAAAAAAAGTTGCTACTTATTTTCAAACATAACAATACAATAACCGTAAAGTACTAATAAATTGAAAAATTGGGTTTCAGTAATTCTATAGGAAATAACATTTTCTACAAAAAATATAATATCTTGCAAATCACATTTATTATGAATTATGATGTTATTTTTTTTTTTTTAATCTTGGGTCACACCAAAGAGTATGTATATATAGAGGGACAGCTCTTATGAGAATACTTGTCACAAGTATTTCTTGATGGCTCTGCTACGCCATCTAGTGGAGGGGGTTATCTTTGTATCATGGTTATCTCTACGTCTTTATTTTTGGTCCTCTATATACAGGGTGCTGAATGAGTTAGCTGAACATAGGAAATTAACATGTAAAAACTTATTTTTGTAAAAATACCCCCCTGTATATAAAGGATCAGCCATAAATTTAAAATTAAAACGTAGAGATCACACCGTCTACTAGATGGCGTAGCAGAGCCATTAACAAAAACTTGTGACAAATATTTGTTAATGGCTGTTCCTCTATATATACATACTCTTTGGTCACACTTATTTTTTAGTGCTTTCTTGGAAAATTTACTATTTACTCTATATTTAGTTCTAACCATCAGAACTTGAGAATTAACAAAACAACATATTTTTTATTTAAAAAAAACAATGTTTTTAAGTTATCAGTTATCTAAAATAAAGTACACTGTAAGTATAATTATTGAAAACGTTTTCACTTCGCTATGGCATCATCAGACGATGAGCAAGAAAAAAAAGTAGGGATAATCCGTTTAAATCTTGTTCAAATTGTAATTAGAAAGGGGGTGGGGAAGGGGTATTTTGAAAATTTATTAAAGATGTGTATATAGGTGAATTGTTCAAGTCAGATTGGCTGTTAAAAATAACGAGAATGAATATTTTAATTTATTAATTTCCTTAGATTCTAAAAATTCCATATTTTGTTTTTTGCCCCCCCCCCTGTTTGTAAAATAACAAAATTAAAAAATCAACTGTAATTTGCTAAATCAAAAATAGTACATTGTCTTATTCGGATTAAAAGTGAAACTGTGTTTGAAACGCAATAATTGCATGCCAAACGAAGACACTTTTAATCCAAATGAGACATACCTACTACTTTTTCTCCAACAATATTAAAAATTGAAGGAAACAACTTACCATAAAAAAATATCAGATTTAAGCGAAACCATTTGTTAAAATGAATTTTAAAAGTTTAATGAATAACAAAATTCTAAAGAACGGCTCAGCCAGTTTAAAATCAAAGGAAAGTACTGCCCTCTATGTTGATTTCTAGAAATTTGAAAAATAAAATATTATAATAGTACATTATGCACCAAGGGAATAAAGTGACCCGAAGGCCAAAAGTCACTTTATTAATTTCTGTGGTCACATGCTTTAAGGGAATAAGTTGACTTATGCCTAAATCATTTTTGTAGAATTAGATTCATAATAATAAGTGTCAACCTCTGGTATAAGGAGAAAAGTCTATGTCAATAAATAATTGAAAATTTACGAATTTCTTAAAATCCATCAATAAAAGCAGTATTTTTAAAATTTTTTTTCTTCTGCTATAAGAGAATTTGTGATATATTTGTGAGATAGCAATTCAATTTTCAAAATGAAAGTTTAGTGGTTTTAAAGTTAAAATTAAAAAAACGTTTTTTGCGTCTCCTGTAAAGTTGGGTAATTGTACTTATATCCTTTTAGCACGTGACATTATATTTGGATTTTTGGTAATCAAAAATTATAAAATAGAAATTAAAAAATTGGAGATATCGTAGAATGAATTGGATATCGCCACGTATAGTCGATTTATCGAGTTATTTATATTCGAATTTTATTTAAAATTGCTCAAAAGTGCGATAATTTGGTCCTGGAGGTTGATTTTTGTTTTATATTTTTTTACCCAGGAAAAATAAACAGCAATGTGAAATGTATTTTTTTGTCACGGGTTATCTTCGAAAGTACTGAACGGATCGACTTTATTTTTTTATTAACTATAGAGTACATTGCGGGGCAAGTTTTAAGCTAACTAATTAAAAATGTGAAAGAAGAGAGAAATCGTATTAAATTCGGAAAATGTCGTCAACAGGTGGCGCGACAATAAAAAAAATTATATTATGGATTAAATTGAAGAGCCTTATTCCAAAACTTCCTAAATCCAAAATTGAATTTTTGGCGATTTGGGTGTTATACTATAATAAAGTAAAATGAGCTGTATTCGGCTATCTATTCACATTTTAAAAATATGCTTTTAAATCACTTAAAACAAGCCAAATTGTTTGAGATGTATTCCAAAACTATCACTGATAATGCAAAACTATTCTAAGTCCGTGGCTGCTGCGCTTTTAATTAATAAGATTGTCACTTGATTGAAAAAGTGCATTCATTAGTTTATTAAACTAGTACGTGCTAGGTTGTTACTTAATTTTTGTGTATTTAATTAAATAAAATGTGTGCTGATGATTATAATGTTGATGTGACGTGCTCTTCAAAAGAACGATGCAAGAAACAAAATAAAACTTAAAAGTATTTGCAACTGACAAAAGAGGAGAGATATTTTTATACAAATACTCTAAAAAATTTAGGAAATATTAATGATGACATCGTAGAAAACAATGATATCGATGCTGAAAACTGGAAAACGTTCGAGTACGCACTGCTCTTTAAGACGAACACTGCACGCCGATTCCTTAATAAATTACTTTCGGATAGGACAAATGCTTGCTTCCGAGAGCAAGAAACCAGTCAAACAGCGACGTGCCAGGTAGGTATAGTAATGCACTAAACAACTAAAATCGGCTATAAAAATTTAAATTTTGATTTGCGTGTCGGGTTGCTAATACAAATTTCCAGCAAAATCATCCTGAAGCTCATAGGAGAGCTGCAGCTAAATATCAGCAGCAAAATTCTGAGGTTCATAGAGCAGCTCAAAGTTGTTATGAAACAAATGCACCTTGAGTTTGAAAAGAGATACGGAAATGTCAATAGAGAATAAAAATTCGTGCACCAATGAAGTATAAAGTAGAAATCAATTTTGAAACAGAACCATGTATAATCCTATAGGTATGATGAATTCTGAGTGTAAATACTGAGCTCTTAAATGGAAAAACGGAATATCTGGAATGTGCTGCAATGGTGCAAAACGAAGTTCAAGGGCCTACATCGAAGTACTTCAGACAAAGTATTTTATTTTAAGTGAGACCCCGTGCGAAGCCGGGTATCGAACTAGTATAATATAATATGTGATCACGTAATGTAGGTATATGGTCTTTATTATTTTATCTCACAAACAATTCAAAAAATACTTATTTAATTTTTTTACATAATACAATAAATTAAAGTAACTAAAATAGTAGTTTTCAAAATTGATCACAGTTTTAAAAATTATTTCCATTTCTAACTGATGCTTATAAAATTTAAAATTTTTCACAATCGGCGATGAAAAATTTAAATTAATACTGGTTTTTAACTTCTTTGATTTTCAATACAAGTAATTAAATTAATAATTTTATCATTTTACAGTAAGAACTTTAAATCAAAATTTAAAAAAATCTATAAAACACACCAGGAAACAATTCTTGTGAAACTTGTGTGATTTATATTTACATCCCACTCGTTACACAAAACGAAGAATTTCTTACCCGTCACATAAATAGCTAATTTCAAATATTTTTATGTTGTTAACTACTATTATAATGATATTTCTATCGCTAGAATATAAATTATAGATTTATCATGAAATTACAACACTTGCAACCACTGCTGAGTTTATCTATTCGTTTTTTTCAGGAAACAAATCAAAACCAAATCAATATAACGTATTTCGAACACCAATAGTAGCAATTATCACTCCATGTTTGGTAAACCGCTAGGAGAATACAAATTTAAAGTATTTATTATCTATTATATTAATATATATATTTATTTTAATATTTTAAAAAATGAAACAATTTACAGCTCCCATAAAATGATGAATATTACAGTGTGTTGCTTTCCAATAAGGTTTCCGCAAGGAATCTTCGAATTAACATTTGACCTCACTCGTGATTGGTTAATTTTATGAAAAGGAGTGGTAAACTTTGAATAAATTTACAATACCCATGTAAAACTTTGTGTAATTGATGAAATTAAATTTATTAAAAACATAATAATTGTAATTCATTATTTTAAATTGATTTTTTAGAACAGAGTGGCGATGCTTATTTATTTTTGGATAACTTGAACTGAAAGTAACTACTGTAATAGTAACCACAAAATGAGATTTACTACTATTTACCGGCTATTACAGTAGCCGCAAAGATCATGCAGCATTAAATTTACTACTGCAATTTCAATAAACATTGTCTAGACTTTTGTATTCCACCAAAACAACTTGGTTTTATTTAGCTATTTGTGTAATAAACGAAACATTTAATAGAGCTCACAGTAAATTTCAAATTAAAAGATAAATATAAATAATATGTTGTAATTATATGTAATTAGATGCAGAACGAACCGAAGATGAGTTCTGCAATCAGGTGAGTAAAAAATATTATTTGCACACATTATGTTAAACACTATTTTATCTTCCTATCATCAAAAAAGAAATAATTTTTCAATAATAATTTTCAGTTTAGCATTTTCCCATGGAAATAATTTGTATCTGAGTCTCTCGATTCAATAACATCTAGAATATAAATTATTAATAATTATAGAATTATAGCAAAGAAATATGCCATTAAAATCTATAACGTAGATAATGTTTAAATTGTTAACCTGAACGAGAAAACTTTAAATTAAACAAATTTAAAATGTTTTTCTGAAACAGAACCGCAAATTTGCACTTCAACATAATAATTTTGATTATGTGAATTATACTCTTCTAATGAGTTTAAATAAAAAAGAAACACGTGTCATGATTTATATACAAACAATAATATATTATTAAAAAAGTAAGTTCAATTAACGCCTAAAATTTAAAAGTCATCCTTCAGCTGTTTTGCATCCACTCAAGTCTGAATTCATTGTGTTGGTTCTAAAGCCCCCTCCCCTCTATACCATAGGCCATAGGTCCTTTGAAAGATTTTCCTTCGTTGCAATACATTATATAGAAAAAATTTAAGAAAAATATAGTATTCAATATTCATATTATATTTTAATTAACCTGGGTACCTATAAACGGTATATTGTACTCGTATTTTCACTTTCTAAGTTAGAATAGATATTTTGTAATATTTTTGCAAATTTGTAATATTTATTTGGAACATTTTATCAAGCTACTACAATTTAAATATTTTTATTTCGAAAATGTTACATAAAAAGGGGTTTAAAAAAAACTTTCCAATATTACGGTTAAGTATTTGATTGGAATTAATAATAAAAACGTGCGATGTATGGCACTTCCCCGTACACTTACACGTTTTTTCGGCATGGGTACATAAAGATTGGTAAGTAGCTTGTAGCTATGCATGAATGTATTATTAAAATGAACTTATTGTTTTACATATTAATTTTTTTATATCGCAAAATTTAAGCAAACCTATATTTAGATTTTCGATTAAGATAGATGACTCTAACATAATTATAATATTGAACTAAATTATTTTATGGGGTCCACTATTTTACTACAACTAAATGTGTTGAGATGTTTTATTAATTTGTTTTCAATAAAAAATTTTTAATCAGTTTCAATTACTACGTGTGCGGACTGTCTATTATCAAGGAAAGAATGAAGAAATTTTTCATCCTATATTTAAAATTTTAATTTGCAGGTAAGTAGGCTTAATGGCATAAACACAGCTTTGTCTACTTTTAGGCTTGGATAACTTCGGTATTTTTTTGAATCGGTCATGTTTTAAAATTTTTCTAATTGTTGAAAATTTGCATACTGGAATATTTCAAACCATTTACTTAATAGTTGCTAAAATAAAAAAAATCTTTATTGCCTTGATAATAAAATAAAAGTTTAAAAGCGTATCCATGCATTAAGTATTTTACGAAAACCTGTTCTAGATCCACAGTTGGGATGCAAGAGTTTTGATTATTAGATTTGTTGGTATGGTCGAATTTAATAATAATATTTAGGGGACATTTTATAATTATGGTTGCTGTGACGGTAACGAGATACCTAGTCGGGAAATTAGCTGTGGAGAAAAACCATTTTAGGGTCGGTTCAATATTATTTTTATTTTTCTTAATGATTTCTTGATTTATAATATAGCGTAGGTAACTTTTGTAATAACTTATAATAGGTATAATCATGATTTAGATATTCTCATTTTGTAAGAACTAATAATTATATAATTAAAATCTATCGGTAGAAATCAACAAATAAAAGCTCAAAGAAATAAATCATCCTATAGTGATAATTTAAGTATACACATAAAATAATATGTGTGCGTATCTACACTCTCCCGGCTGGTAAACTTCATTAGTGGAAGACTAATCTTATGGTTTACAAGAACTATTATACCATCCTAGCATAGCATATAAATCAGATACCGAGATTGCATTTATTTCTTTTGCATACGAAATAGCTACCGTAAATTGAATTTTTTATTTCGGAACTGCAAGTACTCTGAAGTTTTTATAATATCATGATGATGGTAATCTTAAAACTTAAATGCTGAAATATAAACCACTAAATACTCATTAATTTTCGCAAAGAAAAAATTGTTTTGCATTGTAGTAATATACTACTTTTGTTAGCAAAATTGGACATGCCTTGCAAGCTTCATTAAACATAACGTTACATACCCCTACTTACTACCGTGGACGAAGAAGAAGTAAACTTTGATTTTACGCTATCAGTAAAGTGCCATCTTCTTCATACAAGAACACCACAAAATTGTTTTCCAATTGTCTTTAAAAGCTTTGCTTAAACAATTTTAACATCAGTCCAAAAACAAATGTTTCTGTAGTGAAATTTATTTAATTATAATGAATTTAATTATTTTGGTGAGTTATCTCGTTTTTAATTTTTCTCGGTGAATCAGTTTGTAATTTTAATAGGTTAATATTTTACAGAATACAGTGAAAATGTTTGAATTATTATTTCTTTAAACAGTTTTTTTACTGCGTTTATTTAACCGGTTAGGAGATTCCTAAGCCAATATTAATTTAAGATGATAATAATAATATGGATACTTTTCATATTCATCAAAATTACCCAGTCAAACAACAAAGATTAACGGTATGTTAGGTCACTGACTTGGAAAAAAATTGTTTTATATGTAAAAATTAAATAATTAAAAGTATATTGATTAATACAGTTTGTCAGCATTATCAAAACATTCCATCCTATTTTATAATAACAGTTAATCAAATAACGGATTAATTAGTATCTAATCGATGTTGTTTATATTTTTTACCTTGAACAATTTACGTTGCAGAACTAAATAATAAACATTATTTGTCAAATTGATTTTACAGATACTTGAACTTCGAATGCACGCGACTAAAATGTTAAGCGAACAAATTGCTTTTATTCAAATTCTAGCATATAATAAACATTCCAAAATTTCTTAATTTTCTTAATAATTAATAATCTTATTTTGGTTAATTTTCGCATGATCCAATTTTGACAGTTTCGTTGCAAAAAAAGATTAACTAATTAATATTTCATAACGCGAGTGTTGCACCGATGCGACTTCATAGCTTCAATATATAAGAATATATCTATTTATATTAAAAACAGTTATGTTTTTTA
Organism: Cantharis nigra; assembly: GCA_958510845.1. Taxonomy (NCBI): domain Eukaryota; kingdom Metazoa; phylum Arthropoda; class Insecta; order Coleoptera; family Cantharidae; genus Cantharis; species Cantharis nigra. The sequence continues at coordinate 64,635,639 of OY294028.1, forward strand.
AAAATAATTATTAATAAGTATAACATATCAAGTATTTTTGTCAGCTTCACTTTGATAGCATTTAATTTTTAAATTTTAAGTAAAACACCCTAATATATGTATGTATTATGTTTAATAATTTATTTTGTTAAAAAAAAGTATGATTTAAAATGAAGTGACAATTTATCGACCAATGGAATTTAATATATTTGAATATTAATAATAATAATAATAATAATAATGAATTGTGGGTGTAACAAATACCTCGTATACAAAATGCAATGTTGCCTGTAACTGAATATTTTGTGGTACAAAAAATTCTACATAAAAAAGCACTTACTTTTTAAAAAAAATTAATGATTTAAAATATTAACTTTTAATTTATTCATTTAATTTTACTTTTACATTATTTTAATCTATATTTTGTAATAAATAAATAAATAAATAAATATTTATTTATTTAATTCAAATAATCAATTATAATATAAGTACATATAATTAAAATGAAATAAAAAATAATTAATAATTCAGAGTTTTTAATAATTTTTTAAATTAACTTTTAATTATTAATTAAAAATTAAGTTTGATGTTTGCTCTTTAAATTAAAAATGTTAAAATCATACATTTTTTTTCGTTTTTTACCTTGACGTAATTTGCCGGAAGGAGTTTGTACGCAAATTTATTTTTAATATGCATTTAAAAACCCAAATGGGCGAAAAATTTTTTGCATGTGAAAGCTATACCGGCAAGAAACCTTATTAGTGTCATTTATAAGATAGTAAAAATAAATGGTAAAAGACCCTTTTCAGATTAAATCCTGACTTATACAAAGGAATCTATAATACAAATATTTAATAGAAATAAAATAAAATTTTTCGCCAAAATCGAAAACCACAAAAAAACTGCGAATCGCATTATCGCATAATTGTATTTTTTATTTTTATTAATAAAAGTAATTAGATATTTTATTTTTAATCTTGATTCACTTTCGCTCTAAAATAATCAGAAGAGCAGGAAATTGCAATTATGTTATTTTATGTGTTAATTCCTTTATTAACTATAATTTAAATATATAAATCTTAACTTGTGAGAAAATAAACAATAAAACTTTAAAAAACAAGTTAATTTCAATAATATAATCAAATTATATTTTTAAGCTTTAAATAAATTTCTGAAGAAGACGATAAAAGTCGTCGAAAGCTTAAAAATATAATTTGATTATATTATTGAATTTAACTTGTTATTTAAAGTTTTATTGTTTTTAATATTTTACAAAATATTTCAGCACAAAGTATTATATAATATGACCTGATTTCCTGATTACTTGATAAAACTGAAAACTGTATCAGTCAAAAGAGTTTTATTTTTTTCTAAACTCTATTTATAATAAATAATATTTCTTGAAATTTTTTTGTTACATTTTATGTTAAAATTAAAATTATTTTTAAACAATATTGAAGACTGATGTTGACATCAAAATAAATAATACTGGTTATTTTGATCTGTCAACGTAATTGACAAACGAGAATTAAGAAAAAAACTTATTCATAATGTTACTAATTTCCTTCTTCTCGGGTGTAACGGTTGTCATCCGGTATATAGATGTATTATCTGCATCTGCATATATTATTATGTATTAACCTGTATTACTTATAAGCTGGACACATTTTAAAAAAGTCGGAATCCCGAAATCATGAAAATTGTTCCGGGTGCGGAATTACATGCGAACCGACATATTTAGGTTATACTGCAACAATATAATCTCGTTTTATTAAATAAAAAATAAATTTAAAAAAATATATTCAAATATTCAAATAATTCAAAATTAAAGTGTTGCGATATAATGCAGGGATTTAACAAAAAAATTTTAGGTATAAAGAAGTCTACAATGCGCTAGCCAGGCGCTCTGTATATAATCAAGCGCACTTTCAAGCGAAGCATCATTAAATAAGCTTATAATTTGTGCGTAAAAAAAGTGTGTTACGGGTAATGATTTTGGTTATTATCGGTGATGGAACATGTCATATCATAGAAGCCTTTTAAAAATGCTTTTGTGTAACCAGTTTGTAATAAATGAATTCTTGAACAAAATTGCATTTGCAAAGAAGGAGCGACAAAGAATTAAAAACTGTAAAATGATTAGCGGTTAAAAGCAATCTTTCCAATAAATGAAAGCCTATTATGTTTATTTCTATGCATTCCATAATATTATGCAGTATATCACTAATATTATTAGTATGCAAATTACACTCCTACGGTCTATTTCATAGAAATTCTTTGAGAAATTACATATAAATTTTAAAAATATATTTTTTTAGGTATCCCTATTGACTCTAATAGACTGTAGACCGCAAGCACCTGGAACCGCACCTGATAACGTCCAGTAAGTTTCTCTATGTAAAAAGCTTTTTTTTTATCAATGTTTCTTTACCACTAATAAAAATAATAATATATTTGTGACTCACATTAATCAAAATTTGGTCTAATGAAACTTAACGTCAGAGCTCTCAAAACACTCAGTAAAAGTAAAATTTACCGTTTGGAAAAATACACTTACAAAATATTAAATATGCAAATCAAATGTTGAAATGTAGTGTTCGCTAATGATGTCATTTTAACATTGATATCATAAAGTGCTATTTATGTAAAATATTGGAAGCTCTACTTTATGTTTATTATTTAAAAATATATTGAATTACAAATAATAATTTTTGTGATGAGGTCCTTCTATACATATATATGTCATTTTGTTTAGTATATAATAATAGTTTAAGTTAAAGCTTGGTTTAACCGTGATATATCCACTGAACTGTGTTTATTAAATGGAAGAGTAGACGGCTATACTGCAGCGCTCTATAGAAAGACAATAATATATCATTATTGGTTTTATAAAAAAAAATGGAAGTATGTACTTACAGACGTTGTAATAAAAAATATAAATCTTTGTTTTGTTCTAATTTGTAAAAATTTGTAAAATTTAAAAAACTTAAGGGTGGGGTATTCCCCCATCATTTATTTTTTAAATTTAGCTGAAGAAGTATTCATTCAACATAATATATAGTTCAGTGGATATAGTTCAGTATGCTTAAACTTAACTGTAAAAATGGGTTTCTTACCACAGTTTTATGTAAAATATAACACAACTGTTTTTCTTATTCTGTATTCCAACTACTTTTAAGTGGAACATGATGCGGGATAAAAGTGTGCTTAGTGGTGTTTTAGAAGATCAATGGTAGAGGATTTTATTTCTTCGGTAAGTTTAACTATTTAAATAAATACTTCTTGATGATTTCAAACTAACATTCTTAACTTCCTTAACAATTAATCAATAAATAATGATTTATACAAATCGCATCAATTCTTCTGTAATGTACAATTTACATAATTACATTACTAAGCCATTTATTCGTCGGAACATCTGTTAGGCAGGAATTTATCTGGTGATGGACTGAAAAAGTAAAATATTGCATAAAAAATTTTCACCTTGAATTATGATTTGTAATAGTCAGAAAAACTTTTTTGTTTATTATTGTTAACTTGTAAATAATATTAACTTAAAAGCACAATTTGTAAATAATCTGTAATTTTTGTTAGGGAAAGCAATAATTGTTTTACTTTACTGCCGGTGAGGGGCGGTGCTAAAGTATTTTAACAAAAAAATATTTTATTTTTAGTATATTAAGTATAATCATTAATTCGATATGTACAGTTAGACACTTAATAATTTTGTAAATATTAAAAGTATTTATCTGTGTACGTAGTGCTCGATTTTGCCTTCACCATAAAAATCTCAGTAATCTTAAGAGACCCACAGTCTATTTACTCAGAGCAAACTTCTGAATCTTTTCTCTGACAAATAATTTGAAAAAAAACTATCATTTCAAGTTCTGAAGATAACTTAAAAATATAGAAATCATAATATTCGTTTTTTGGGCTTTGCAGTTAAAAACTGTTAAAACTAAGCATTTTTAACATTATTAAAGCAATTGTTTTAGATATAATATTCAAGTGAAGAGAAATCTGAGGAAAACTAAGAAAATCTTAGGAAATGTAAAATATCCATAAAAATATTAGGAAATCGAAGGAAAGCTTAGGAATATTATATAAACAATCTTTTTTTTTTTGCTTTTTCACTGTTTTCGAAAGGAAATCTTGAGGCAATACAGGAGAAAATTCTGGGAAATCTTTCAAAAATTTTGTAAAAAGAAATTACAAAAATTTGCCTTGTGACTGGCTCCATGTATTTTTTTCTCCCATATATTTGCTCTGACATAAAATCTTAAAGTAATAATTATTTCGTGTAAACTAAAGTGTCACTAACATTGAAATGAATTTAGTATATCTTAGGCTTTAACCTGAAAAATCTAATTTATTGCTTCACATTATAATTTTCATATTTATTAAATTTTCTTATTTTTAGGATAGAAAAGCAAGAAGTACATTTACTCAAAGATACGGCACCAATAAATTCAAAGCTTGTAATTGGAAGTAGCCAAAACACTACCAGTGATATCTTGCCTGAAAGTAAAAAAGCAAATAATGAACAAGGATTAAAAGTAAAAGCAACAGAAATAAATCCAAGAGCTGTGCAAATTACATCACACCAAGGAAACCGAAAATTTAAACAGCATTTTCAGTTTCCGGAAAATCCATTTTATAACCCAATATTTGATTACATCAACAGAAATCCATTGAAAAATAATGAAATTAGACCTCAAAATATTCAAAGCAATAACAATAATTATGCTATTACACACATGAATCCAAAAATCACACAAGATGATGTGATTCCTGGACAATACATTAAACGAAAAGTAACTCATCAACAAACCATGATAATACCAATGGAAGCATATTCCAATAATGCGAATTACTATAATCCAAATAATTTTCAACAATTGCCCTATCAGTTTTCAAACCAACAGCAGTTTCAGCCAGGTCCTCAGATTTTACACAAACCAGTTCCGGAAGATGTTAAGGAAACACTTGAAAATCAAACCATCGAAAACGTTAAGAATATAGTCAACACACAATTCTATCCATCACCATCGCTTGGATTCCACAATCAATTTAATGTTTATCCTAACTATCAAAATTTTCCATCTTATACGCCGTACTCTTATGGTTATCCACCACAACAACAACACCAACAACCATTTATTAATAGAATGTATCCAGAATTTTATCAAGTGAGACCAAATCGTCAGTGGCAATGGCCTCTCGCGCAATATTTTCCAATCATTATAAAAGATCCTCTGCAACAGATCGTTAATGCCTTTACAAGTATGGTTGAATATGGCGAACAAGCAAATGTAAATTGTCCTCCACAACCTTCACAACCGCAACCAGCTGCTTTGTCTAAGAACGACGATGGTATAAATACGCCTAAGGAATCTATAAATCTATCTGATTATAATAGTGACGATATTAGTGCAGCTTTCAGAACCTCGGATGACTTAGAACTTCCTATAGAATCTCGATTAAATCCCGATAAAGCTAAAAGTATGAACGTTAATAATGAATCGGAACAATCGCATCCTGTAGAATCCACCAAAACAGTACAAGTACTCGGCGACGACGACTTGTACAAAAGCACAAGTAATGTTGAACCAGGAAAGCTTGCTCAGAAATTTAATATTCATGAAGAAAAAAAGAATGACAATTCTGAGAAAGCAAAACCAAAACCTAAAGTAAGCGTTACAAAACACGTGGATAAGGATATTTCATATAAAAATCTAGATTCACTCAAGTTACAGTCCAATCCCTTAAGGATAAGACCAGAAACTAAATTTTTTAATCAGATTGGAATGCAGGATAAACATTTACTTGATACGAATAGACAAAATGAAGATATAAAAATATTTAGTAAGGATAATACAGGAAATGGAATTTTTATTCACAAATTGAAAGTAAATCACGGAGGTGTAGCAATTGCTGGCCCCGGAGGCGTTGCAACTGCAGGTCACGGTGGAACCGCTATTGTAGGACCAAATGGAGTAGCTTTTACTCAACCAGATAGTATAGCAATAGCAGGAGTAGGTGCTAAAGTTGTTGCCGTAAATCCTAATGTAAATTTGACAGAATTGATTGAGAGTACTGGTTTTGATAGAAATCACTTTAGTTCAAGGATTGGGAAAGTAGTTGCAATTGGACCTGTAATATATTACAATAAGGGATAAAAAATTTATTTTTGCCAATCTTGCCATTCCAGACGGTTTTGTACGATGGTTAGAATATAATTTTTAGATAAATTGAAAATAAAGACTGTGTTAACTACTGTAAGTACCTATACGAAATACGATTAAGGACAAGCTTAACAAATTAGTTAAAAAAATTTGTATAAAATTAAATGCGAATGTTTTTTTCTTTTAAATGCTTATCGCCAGAGCTGTCAAAACTTGTAAAAACATTTTATATTTTTAAAAGTTATTGTTTTTATAATATTATCTTGCCTCAATTTGAAAGTCGTTAGGTGTAAGTGACAGACGAATCCGAACTAATGGATTTGAAATTAAGTTAATACCTAGTTAAGTTAGCGACAGTTGACTATTTCAGTTAACACGAGTAGTAACTAAAGTTAATTTTCTATCGATGCTGTTACGAATCACATAATCACATTAGTTTTATTGATATTTTGTAATTTTAATCTTGTAGCTTATAAATTCAAGTAAGTTATTTTTGTAAAGCACAATTAGTATCAGCAGCGTGGTTGGAAATCAGGAAACAGGCGAGGTTCTTTTTCTGATTCTGGTAGCATAGTACATATTCTGCAATTTTAAGTCAAAGAATAATATTTATGTGAACTATGGAAATAAAAATTTTTCTACTACTGTTTGAGAAAATCTAACATTTCGGTATTCAATCGAGTAACGTAAAAATAAGTTATTTTCGCACTAGTGCGAAAAAGTAACTTTTCCTCACATGCACATTCAAGTTCAAACCCCAGAAATGCTTTAAATATTTTCAACGTCATACCCTAGTATGTAATAGTGTAACTAATAAACTTCTTTGTTTCTTGTTCAAACAATAGTAGAAGAAATATTGTGTGAAACGTTTATGAAAAGTATATTTTTCCGTACAATAAAAACGATTTATGCAAACTAAGTACTCGGCTAAAGCCTCGATAAGAAATCTCACGCCTAGTACGGAAAATGTCGCTTTTCATGATTAGTTGCACAAATAGTTATTTCCAATGTAAGCCATTTTTCTTTCGGCCAAGTTGATTAACAAAGGCTTGCTAACGATTATTTGCGTTAAGATTATTTATTTATAATGTAAATACGTCCTGTTAACGAATAAGTTTATTAATAAATAAAAGAAATAATAATTTTTTACATTTTTATTTTTCCCAAATGCATTATCCATACCTGTTATATTATAGTATCCTATTTTAAACATCATAATTTACACAATTTTTTAGCTCTGACCTCTGGTAGATAGTAATTATTATATATTATGTAGGTTACCTATGCTATTTTGTACACTCCCGAAAAATAAAAAATGTTAATACTAAACAGATAAGTACTATCTAGTATGGTTAGTTGGTTGACTTGGTGTGAAGGTTATCTATGTGTAAATAATTATCTATTGGTTTTTAACTGTCTCTTCTATTGCAACTCTTTTCATAATAGCATATTATAAGAAGTAGCTAAAGCTCAGTTACTAAATAAAACTGGGTGAAAAACCTTCAAGTATTTTCGAGGTTCTAGTAAAAAGTACTTTAATTGGATGTAATCTTTCCTATCTTTTTTATTTCATAACTAATTTTGGTTCTTTGTCGTAGATGGGCTTTGTTTCCTCTTCATCTTCAATTTCAACCACAGCCTCTGCTATATCTAATGCCACCTACTAAACCTGTGGATTATCCTCAATTACAATTAATGCAAAACATACCAAAATATGCAGATGGTGCAGCGTTTCAAAATATTAACAATAATAAGCAAGCCACAACCCAAAAATCAGTTATAGCATCTTTTGTGCAAGATGTAAAAGTCGCATATTTAAATAATATGCTTGCCAAAAATGTAAATAATGATCAAGAAACCCAAAGTAATTTAAATTTAATTGGAAATATAGTTCCTCATAAATCAAATCCATTATTTAACTATTTGAAAAATGAGCACACTTTAAAAAACGACAACGTCATTCGTTTCCGGAACGAAAACAATACAAATGATGTTGCTACTATAATTTTAAAACCAGTAGCTAGAGCAGTTGCAGGAGATAATGGAAGAGCAATAGCTACACCTTTGTCAAGGGCTATCTTGAAGCCAGGCACCAATGTCGATATTTTATATGAACCAGATGCTGTTGCAATTGCAGGACCTGGCGGTATAGCTCATGCCCAAAGTGACTTGGAAATATTTTATGAAGATTCTTAAAAAAACTGTGATTTTATATTATAAGCTAAACATAGTCAAAATAAATATTTTTTTACCGAGTGTCTATTTTTTTCCTAATAAATAATAATTCCAAATTATAAAATTTAAAATAATATCAATATTTTTGAGTTGAAACACCTTCAATATCAATTCATTCAACTGGTTATTTGTTAATGTGGTTGCCTATTTTGTAAATTACGCCAAGTTAAATTTGTTTATTTACAAAAAATTAATTTTTATATTTTAATTTTGGTATTTAATTAAATTTACCAGCAGTATAGCATAAAGCCTACACAGGAGGAATTGGGAAACGAGAGACCGCTGTTCAAATCCCTGCTATGACCTAAGGTCCAATACTGATCTGTAGGCTATGGGGAAGGCAAAGAGAAACCACCCCGTCAATAATTCCCTAGCAAGTCAGCTTGGCTTGTACCAATTTAATCGCCTACGCCAGGGGTTTCCAAACTCTTTAGCCTAAGGGCCAGACTGCTTGCTTCACGAACCCCCGTGGGCCAAGATCTATCTAGCTCATCAGATTAAGATTACTTTTTGACAACTCTTTGTGTGTTTTGACAACTACTTTTAGTCAGTAAATAAAATATCTGCTTATTATTAAAGGGTGGATCGGATACCAGGCACTCACGCGGGCATGATTAGTGGTGCTCGCGAGCCGGATTAGGCCCGCGGGCCTTAGTTTAGAGACTCCAAAGAATAAAAACTCAAATTTATATTATTAATTTAAAATAATATTATACATACTATACATAAATAATACTTGTTGTATACACGTACTTAAGTATGGCTTGCAATCAAAAGATTGTAACATCAAATTTTATTGTTAAATTTATCGTCATTATAGTAAGAACTCAATTTCCAACCACAACAATAACATAAATTTCAAATAACCACTTAAACAACGGATCTAAGTTTATTTCTGTGTTATTGGGCAAGTTAATACAATTGTGGTCAATGAAGTATCTTATGATTCAATCAGCATATTAATATGGTAGTTACCCAAATAACCTGGAAAAGTATTACAAATTGATTTCATAACGAACATGTTATGATCGGTGCTCGTTTACAACTAAACACTTGACATGTACACTTCGAATTTATAATGCTTGAATACTTTTTAAAGAATGTTATTACATTTTTAGCATCTCCGAAGAAAAATTGAAAGTCATCTATTTGCCCTATTATGGCGGAGCAAAAGGGCAAACTTTAAAAATTACAGAAATGGCTAACGGAACTATTATACAAGAAATAATTAAAACCGAAGATATTAATTCAACAAGTTCGGAACTGCATCCTTCAGAATTGGAGATGCCACCGTTACCGCAAGAACCTAAAGCAGAACACAATTCCCCCTTTAAAAATATTCATCAAACTGCACTAAATATATTAAAGTTGCAAGAAATTGCTAAAACGCAGGGTCGACTTAGTCAGCAAGACGAAGTAAAGTACAGAGAAAATTTAGATGCTTTAAACTTATCGGCAGAACAATTAACCCAAATTGACGATGAAGAATATGATGATATTTTGAACATTAACGATAATACTGGATTGTCTCCGTGGTTTGAACGAAAAAGAAATATCAAGAAAGATAAGGATAGGAAAAAGGAGGAAGAGAAACGAAAAAAGGAGGCTGAAAAGAAGCGTAAAGAGGAAGAAAAGAAAGAGGAAGAAGAAGAGGATGAAGACGAAGACGATAAAAAGAAAAAGGAAGAAGCTATACGAAAGAAAGAGCAAGAAAAGAAAAGGAAAGAAGAACAAGAAAAGATCAAACAAGAAAAAGAAAAGGAAAAGGAAGAAGAGGAATCGCCAGAGAAAGAGAAAGAACAAGAAAGTAATAACGAAGAAGAAGTTATAATTGATTTACCACCAGATGATGCATCAGTTGCTGAGGCAAAACCAGTAGGATTAGCAATAGCAGGTAGAGTTTTGTTGTGGCTAGCATATTTTATATTTTTAAAAATTTTTAAATATTCTAGGGGCTGGAGGAGTTGCAGCCAGTAAACCAATTGCCACGGCGGTTGTGGGTCCTGGAGGGTTAGCTATTGCGCGTCCAGTAGGTACAGCAATTGCAGGAGTGTCTCCTGATCAAGCACTTGTTCCAATATATGCCGAATCAGATGAAATGCCATCCAAGAAAGACACGGAAAAGGAAAAATATAAAGAAAAAAAGAAAAAACTTACTACCAGCGAATATTTAAATCGAATTATTAATAAATACCATCAGGTATAAAAAATTTATTATTTGTTTGCTTATCTATTAAAATTTTAAAGAATTATTTATTAACGGCGCGGCATCTTTATTGTTACGTAATTTAATTAATAAAATTTTTAAGTGTAAATTATTATTTATTGCAATCAAGATGTAATTTATCAAATTTTGTTGCTTAAATAAAGTTAATTATATTTTTATAACAATTTTATGAATTTTTAATATTCATTGCACTTTTGTGTTGTAAATTTCGATAATGCATTAAATTTGTCCTATTGTCTGTAATACAATATCCGTGAAAATTCTTATACGTTTAAACGAAAGTGTAGATTAGTCATGCATTTATAACAAAGTAATTCTTGTAGGATGGTCTTTCATACAGGTGTGGTTCAAACCGCGATTAAAACAAATTTTTACATTCGATCAGTGTACTAGCATTGAACTTGACAATACAAAAGTAAAAAATTTAAATTATACTAAAACACTTGAAATTATTCATTAAAATAAATCATATTGAAGAACGAAATGAATGTAAGGAATTTCAAAAAAATAGCTACACGTAGATTAGCTCTGGTTTCTTGGAACATTTTTAATACTTGAAATTTTCTTTTACAATTAGCTAAAGTAAGTATAAGTATTTTCATCATATTTTTTCCGAAGAAAAATAAGCGGGAATAACATAAATAAAGACTCATGTATGAATGGATACCTTTCTTCTTCATTATAGTTTGTAATCAGATCTGTAAAATTTTACAGGTAAAATGGGAATTTTTATTTTATTTATTTCCCATTTTAAAATGGGAATATTTGGCATTTGCAGATACATACTTTCCACTTTATAAAAAATACACTTATACAAATATTGACGACTACTTTTTCCTAATGTCTATGCGTTCCAATAGTTTAGCTATATGGACTAAACTTGAAATGAGTTATCGATCAGTTTATTTCCATATTATCTGATGCACAAACAAACTGTCAAAGTTGAAAGTTAATTAGTGAATTAATACAATGAAGTAACACAATTTTTTTTAATATTTCGAATTTTTGAAATATGTGTGGGCAAGATCTCGCTATTTGAAAGCCAAACAGTTAACAAAGCAAATATTTGACAATTATATCGAAGAACATTTCAAAAATATACCAGAAGTGGAAACCGTTACATAACTATTATTATTATTATTTAAATTCATTTATTTGCGGTAAAAAACATAGAATGTGAAGAACAAACAAGTATTATATTATATAAAAAAAAAAGTTTAATACGGATGACTAATATTATATATAGATTGCTCGCTGGAAGCAATAAAACCTAAATTGAATAATATAATTCCCCAAAAGAAGCCTCTTTATTGAATTAGTCAAATTCAAAACTCTTGGAATTTCATAATTATAAATTTTTGTTCCTCCATTGCTAAGGTATTGTTGGGCTTTACTTGGTCTATGATGCGGAGCATGATGTAACATATTATTATGCTTTCCACTTGTATCATGTTGATGCTGAATATCTTCATTTCTGGTAGAACCCAATGCTAGATTGTTATGCTGAGCATTATGTATACCGAAGGCTAGGTGAGTATCTGATTTACAGATTTACGTAAAGGTACATCTTTGTTTCTTTTTACGATTTTCTTTAACGACTTATACAACCAGAAGGTCTTGGCTAAGCTAGTTTTTTGGTATTTTTGGTATATTATCCGTTTTGCTAAATTATCAAAAGTAACATTGGGCTCTGAAATTTTTATCTTCGGAGAATCTATCTTCAACATATCAACTACCAGAAACTTCTTAAACATAGTGATTTTTCGAATTACATAAAGTGAATTGAAGGTAATTGGTATACATACTACATAAAACTACATGAAACATTCACCTTACTGCATTATTAAGTATTTAACTTGTTTTCAAAGAAGTAGCAAAATAAGCAATAAAAATTATTTTTAATTTGGAAATCCAATTTATTGGCTAATGCGTAGTTATAAAATGTGTATCGCGAAAGAACAAAAGGTATGATGATCTATGGGCTGGAGTGGTTATTATAATGAGTTACATTTTAATCAAAATTCTTAAAATTAATCCATATAAATATTTATAACCTGTTTTAGATTACCAAATTCATAGTCGCGTACCCTCCTAAAGTCGGTCGTTTTTTACTTTTAAACTTTTTTGTTTATTTTTTTGTGGTTTTAAATTCAGAAAATACTTAGCTATTTTTCAAAAATTAGATACATTCGTGACTTAGTATGCCCAAAAAAATATTTATACTAAGAAACCTAATTTTATTTTATGTAATATTTTGAACTATATATTATTATTATAGTAGTTCTAAAAATAGTATTATGCATTTTTTTTGTTACTCTAAATTACTGATAATTATTACCTATATATAGTTTTACTACCTGAACCTTGTACATTCAATGGAACATTACTTCTGTTTATAAATTTATTAATGGTAAACTAAATTGTGTAAACAAAAATTGTAAAAATATAGGTCGATTACCTCACATATAGATGGGATTTCCAGGCCCCATTATTTATACAATCAATTAAATCATAATACATCAATGGTCTCAGCTTTTTAATGTGACAAAAGTGGTTTAAATCTTGGTATCCATATAGTTTTTTTCTTATAACTGTGGGCGTACGCTTTATGTTTATATCAATTTATACTTGACAACACAATACATTGAGTAAAAAATATTGGTAACCCATAGGATAGATAATTTTTTAATTTTAGTTCAATGTTCCCTATTAAATCAATTGTGAGCAAACACACGAAGATCGAGGTAAGTAATTGAATTTAAAATTTTTTAAATGGCAAATCAAGTTGAAGGTTTCGGCTATACAATGCGTTAGGTAGTCATTTGATTTATTTAAATAATAGTTATTTAATAATATACATACATAATTATACTTTTATTTATTTAATCTTAAGTGTTTTTTATTAAATTTTTTCAGAGATATCCAATATTAAGAATTTAAATGTGAAGACAGCGTTAGCGTTTTTAAGATCAGAAATTCTGACGGGCAAATTAACTAAAAATATAAGATAGAAGTGTCCAATACATTAGTCATATATAAATTTTAGTATACCTACATATTTAAGTATTAAAGATTATAGATTTTAAAGAAATTAATTCACAAAAGTGGACTGTAATATGACAAAAAAATGATGACTGCATTGTAAGAATTTTATTAGCCCACTACCTAACACAATCGGTTTTTTTATTCAAATGTAACTTATACCTACAAGCTTTTTGTTTAATTTTTATAGGACATAATAAGCTCAACTTCGAATAAGTAGACATCGCTTGACAGAACAGAAGAATATTTGAGATGACACCTAAGATAATCATCGTAATGATGATCGGATTGCCAATAAATATACTCACCACTCGCAACCGTTTGCTTAAGGTGGTATTCTAGTCTAGAATTTTAGAAAAATCGATTTTTTGTTTTTTGCATATCCATAAAGTTTAGACCGTGAAGAATATATCCTCAAGAGACAATTTTAAAATTCAAGTTATTTTTGCAGTTATAGCTATTTTAGTGACGCACTATATATGAGGGCAATGCCTGATTGGGCTTGACCATGACCATTTCAACTGTAAATAGATTATATAAATGTAACAAGTGTAGGTCAACCCAAAACACTTAAAAATCGTAAATATTTTCGTGTTTATTGTTTATTTCAGCTCAGTTTTGCATTTAAAAGTCTACGATTTGATATAAGTTGTTCCGTTCAAGTGTATTTTTAAATTTTTTAATTCTGACCATTAAAAACAAAATGTAAGTATAGTACAAAATGCAACTACATTTTTCAACATGATATCTCATGTTTTATTTACCCGATTTACTTAAAATTTGGTGTCGACCTTTAGTTTACATCTGTCTACCGTCCCTACCACATTTATAGCAAAATATTTCTTTTAACTATTTGAAATTTTTACTTAAAACATTAAACGCGTTTATTTCAAAACTACATATTTCGACCTGGTTGAAATGATATATCAAGTTCTGCTTGACCGATTTACTTCAAATTTTTTGGCAGTCTTCAATATACATCTGACTATCGCCCCTACCACTTTTGTACCAAAATTATTTTGTTAACTATTTTAAAAAATTAAAAACTTTGGAAAAAAAGAGTAAAAAACTGATTTTTTTTTTCAAACAGCTGCCATTTCGCCAAAATAATATTTTCCGTCTTCTTTTTGGTAGGCGCTATAACGACACCTTTACCAATAAAGAATCTTTTTTATAATTTTGTTTCAGATGACCAGGAGGGCTGCAATCGTGTCAACCACCACATCCCATTTTTATTTTATGCTCAACTTTACTAGCCGATAAGTCGCTCAATTTTAATCTTTTTTGGTCAAAATTTCTTTTGTAGTTTGTCAAAATATCGATAAATATGTTGTAAAAAAATGAATGCTAAAATATTGTTTGTTTCAATTCTATCGAGTTTGACAAAACACGTAAAATTCATGGTTCTACACTAGAACACCGCCTTAAACGAGATGATCTGGAAGTCATTGAAAACATATTTAACATTTTAAGTATACCTACTGGTATACATATACAAAATTATAATTATTTTGATAGATAAGTAGCCACTAGCCGGTAGCTACCTACACAAAAGCACAATATGTATATAAATAGGAACGTTTAGGTCATTGTCTAAAATAAAAGGCTCTTAATAATTATTTTGAATTCGTTTTTAAATTAAATATAAACAGTTGTATAAAAAATATTGTACGATATACATGTTAAAAGTGATTTTATTTTATTCGTGGGGGCTGCTCAACTCGCTCTCGCTCGTTTCGCAACATTCCCCACTAACAAAATAAAATCTCATTTTTAACACTTATATCGTAAATAGCTATTAATTTTTGTTTAAATAAAAACTCGTCACCTAGCTTCACGCTTGTGTGGAACCAGAGCCTATTTTACCACTAGGCGTATTAGGCACGTGCTAGGGCCCAATGGCCAGAGGTGCCCGAAAAGATCGTAAAATAAAAATCAAATACCTACTGATAAAATTACCCAAAAATTAAGCACTCAAAAATTTCTAAAGCCTAGGGCCCAACTCAGTTAAAAATAGGCCCTGGGAATAGATTAAAATTCTGACCCTGTTATGTACAATGGCTGGTATTTTTGATTGCGGGGTATCCTGAGCCAAAACCATACTATTCATTAGGATCACGGCCAGCGCTAGGCACTAGGGAAACTAGGCAACTGCTTAGGGCGCAAACCAGATCAAGGTGCAAAAATTTAAAAAAAAATTTGCTTCAAAAACGCCAGATTTTTTTTCTGAATTTTTCTGAAGCCTGAAGATCGTAGAATACCACTAGCATTAATTTTGCTTCACGGACAAAAAGCAAAAGCTGCACTAGGGGGTGTTCCATACCCCCCCAGACCCCACGGTTTACCAATTGAATCTTAATTATTAATATTTTAAGTTATAATAATAAATACGTTTAACTTGAAAAGTTCAACAACAGCTTGAAGTTAAACATAAACTAACCATACTAATGGTAGCTACTTCTGAGGCATGTAAAAATAGAATTACTTGTAGGCTTGGCAGCGGAACCAGTTTTTTATACTGCTTAAAATTAAACTTAAGTTTTAAAAACACCAAACA
Organism: Cantharis nigra; assembly: GCA_958510845.1. Lineage (NCBI taxonomy): Eukaryota > Metazoa > Arthropoda > Insecta > Coleoptera > Cantharidae > Cantharis > Cantharis nigra. The sequence goes on from OY294028.1 coordinate 64,651,864, forward strand.
ATGTATACCGGGGGGTCTGGGGGTTTGAAATACCCCCCAGTGCACTCTATTCTATTCGTGAATTATTCCAAAATTTTTAAATTGGAGATTCCCTGTCTTAGATCAGAGCTATTTTTACCAAGTGCGTGAACTTAGAAACGTACTCACTTGAAAAACTCTCCGCTTCAAGCCCTATGAGGCTTTTAAGTTGCATCTCATCATATAGTTATACTCATATTTAACCGACTATTGTAAAAGCGGTAAAATAATACCTTAATTCAGATGCGCGAATAAAATACCAGACCCCCGGATTGCTTTTATAGTAGCAGCTGAACTAAATCTCAACAGAGGTTTATAACCAAATTTAGAAGTTTTAACAATTAATTACCTAGTTTGCTATAGAAATTTCTAAAACCTGTTTTAAAAATTCGATAAGCTTCAGATAACAAAACTGGTTTAGACACAAAATGTAAGTGGCAATTCGGGGGGTCTAGGGGGTGTGGAACACCCCCAGTGCCTTTTTTTTATTCGCGCATCTGAATTAAGGTATTACTTTTAATTCAAAGGTACCGACTACATAGCAGGGCTGAGACTTTCTATTGATTAATCGATAAATATCGATAGTTATGATTCATCGTAGAACGATATTTTACTTTTGAAATATCGATTAAACCAATTATCGATATTTCGATAGTCATCGATTTATTTTTATTGCAGGACTCAAAAAGAAAGAACATAAAATCGTAAAATAAAAATGAAATACTGATAAAATGACCTAAAAATTGGGCCTTCGATGCTGTTAAGTTACACTTGAATATAAGGGGCCCGAAAATTTGCTAAAGCCTAGAGCCCACCTCAGTTAAAAATAGGCACTGTGTCGAACTGGATTTTAAAGTTTCCATATACACATTTTGTAAGTTTATTCTATACCTCATGTATAACCGTCGGCAGTTTCAAAACAAGTTTCATAAAATACTATTTTCTTTGATCAAGAACAAAATAGTCAGTATGTACAAAAGAAATCGCTGAAATTGCATTAGGTAATTACAAAAAGCAAATTTTTTTCTCCAATCGATAGGGGGATCATTGGTAGTCTAAAACAAAAAACTCGGGAAAATCGCCATGTTGCTTTTTCCGCCATCTTGATTTTAAGGGTTGATTTTTGTTTATTAAATAACTCGATTATTTTCAACTTTACAGTAAAAATGCTAAGAACCAAACTTGTTGGAAATTTAATTTTCTATACTTTTTGTTATAACCTCATTTCCCGTAGGACCGATATTTTTGCATCTACAGGCGACGAAGTGGAAATGAAAGTAGATAATTGCATTATCTCCTTTATTTTCAATTGTAGCGTATGAAGGGTAGGAAAAAAAATTGTAGAGAATGAAATTATCTAACATCACACTTAAAGTTTAAAGTGATACAATTTATGAAAACTATAGACTACAGTGACTCGCTTAAGTCCTCTACTCTCATGCTACCAATGTAAATTAAACATTTTGAAGCCACTTTGTTTCATACAAAAATCGATTTTACAGCGAAACTTTTTAGAGATTTTTTCTTTCAAATTTCATTGCCTTCCATTCTGTTTATATGAATTTTTTTATTTTGTCTCGCCGTTTTTGACTGATAGCGACTTAAGACTCTATAAAACACAAAAACTATTGTCATCTATATCTCGAAAACGGTGCAAAAAAATTAAAATATGAATAAGAATATTTTCTTGTAAATTTCTTTCTCTACATTTTGTTCCTATACATTTTTCTATTTTATCGCACCGTTTCCGAGATATTGATGACAATAGTTTCTGTGTTTTACAGAGTTTTGTTTAAGTCGCTGTCTATCAAAAACAGCGCGACAAAATAAAAAAATTCATAGAAACAAAATGGAAGGCAATGAAATTTTCAACAAATGATGTCTATAAAGTTTTGCAGAAAAATCGATTTTTATATGAAAACAAGCGGCTTCAAAATGTTTAATTTACATTGGTAGCATAGGAGTGTCCGAGAACTTAATGCGAGTCACTGTAATTAAAACGCTAAGAACAAAACTTATAGACAATTTCATTTTCTATAATTTTCTTTTTACCATTCATTCCTTACATTTGAAAACAAATAAAAGGAGATAATGCAATTATCTACTTTCATTCCTACTTCGTCGCCTGTAGGTACAAAAATATCGATCGTACGGAAAATAAGGTTATGACAAAAAGTATGCGAAATTAAATTTCCAACCAGTTTAGTTCTTAGCATTTTTACCGTAAAGTTGAAAATAATCGAATTATGTAATAAACAAAAATCAACCCTTAAAATCAAGATGGCGAAAAAAGCAACATGGCGATTTTCCCAAGTTTTTTGTTTTAGACTACCAATGACCCCCCCCCCCTATTTATTGGAGAGAAAAAATTGCTTCTTATAATTAATGCAATTTCAAATGTACATACTGACTGGACATTTTTACATCCTCATTTAAAATATAGAAGTGGTACCAGTGGAAGCAAAGGTGCAAATAAGTGCTAATCTACTTGATTTGTATGTCAAAATTCACAAGTTTAACTTCAATGAGCAATGAAGTTAATATTACAATCATCAAATTATGTCATCAAACCATTAATTGATCACATTTATTCAGCTGTCGACAAAGTAAAAAACAAAATTAAAATTTAATATATGATTACATTTATTTGGCGTACCGTTAAAATGCGCATGCTTTTGCATTGTGCAATATGCACATTTTTAGGAAACACCGATTTAATTGACCGTAACTTGGAAATTATACACTTCAACAATCACAAAACAAATAATAATGCCAAAATTACACACTTTAAGTGCTTCCGTAAGTATACTATGTATGTATCAATGTATCATAATATGTAGTACTGAAGATGACTGAGTATGGCCTGAAACAATTGACCAAATGGCCATATTTACCTATATAAACATAAAATTATTCTTAACTCCTCAACGTGTTAATGTGCCGCCGGAGAGAAATCCTAACAAACCGTTATTGGAATTAAGAATTTCCGCTCTGTAACTTGACAAGCAATTACACCAAGCCAGAGCCACCGCAGTGGTTACCGTTCATCCTTAATTTATTGTGCACAGTGCAATCAGTAAACGCTTGTATTCCATACAAATTAGTTCCACTTGCATTCCTTATAATATAGAGAATTTTAATAGGTGCCAAATAACTGTTTCTATTCAGCTTCCTAACGTATTTTTGTCTTTCTTTGGTATTTTAATTTAGAGGAGATCGGTATCAATTATAACATATGTAAAAAGTAACAATGGAATTTGTAGAGTCATCGTCTATTAAAATATGAAATCGTTTTAATTAAATCATAAGAAACAGTGGTTTGCTTTACAGACCCAATTTTCGTTTGTCTGACGAACTTTTTATTGAAATTATTGCGAAGTAATAAAATAATGTATAATACTGGCACGCCAGAAAAATTTTTCGCCGACTTCCTTTTCTACCTACCTTCGGTTTGCCAGCTAGCTTAACAAAGTCGGAAGCTGAAACTTTTCAGGAGTGGGATCAGTTTTGCTTTTTACATTAAGGTTGCAATTCAAATTTTCAAAAATATAAAAAAAATAGTTCATTAAATTATTCTCAATTAAATTTAAATTCAAATTAACCTTAAAATAAATTTTTGTTTTTTATTGAAATGGAGCGATGATTGTGAGTGCTGCTTATCTCCCAGACTAAAAATTTTACATTTCCTGTTCAATTTCAAAATTAAATTTACGATTGACTTTTTAACAAATTTAATAATTAAGCATCCAATTAATTTCCAATGGCTAACAATCTTATTTTCAATCTTTCCAATAATATCCAAAAATCAAACAATTCCAAATTTCCGCTTTCCAAATTAATGCAATAAAGCCAAAATTATTACTCACGCAATTTTAAATCTTTATTCGCAAACTAAACTCAAAAATATCTCAAAATTGATTCGCAGATACGTCCGTCCACTACGACGGACCGGCTTGGAAGTTCGAATCTCTGGTCTATCCGTACCAACATTAAAATTGTTAGCACGAAAACCGCACAAAATTCAAAACTTTACATTTAATTTACAAAAATTACAATAAATTATTTATGTTTAGAAAAATTAAACATAAAACAATCAAATCTCGTAGTTACAATCATCAAATCAATTTCAAACCAAAAAATCTCAAAAAAATGTTCCACACAGCGAATCAAAATTATTTAACCATCACAAATAATGTAAGAAAAGGGTATAGCCGAGTTTATATGGGAAAACTGCCCTCGCGGCGTTTTTGACTCTACTTGGGGGATCGTTTTGATATCAAATAAAAATATTTCAGCCAAATTTTCAGCTCTTTATCTTAAACGGTTCTTGAGTTTTTCAAAAAAACCTCTTTTTTCGATTTTATTTTATTTTAAATAGTGAAATTCAAAATTAATGAATGGTGAATTTTTTCTTAATTCTTAGGAGTAAAAGACATGAAAAAATACTTTGATCATGATTCTTAAACAAAAGCCGATTTTTGGCGAAAGAAATAAAATGTCTTTTTTACTCCTCGATACTCATGAATTTTTTCGATTTTTTAGATGTGGTGAAACAATATGGAAAAAATTAAAAAGTAATTTTTTTCTGTAATCTTGCATTTAAACAAACTTTTATGTTTTCTATGGTTGAAAAGTGTATACCATTTTTTTTTACTGAAAATACATCCTCACTGAAGAAAAATAGAGAGAAAAAACAGAGAAAACAGCTTAGTTGGGCATTAACGTCATTGACCGGCCAATGACGTTAATGACCAAGCTAATGTAAACTGGGCCAAAAAACTACCTGAAAATGGTAAACTGGGCCAAAGGCAAATATCTCTAAAATTTTGAAAATGGTAAACTGGGCCAAAGGCAGAATTTTTTAGGTAAGCTGTATTTAAAAAAAATCAATTTTAGTTTATGGAATATGGCGGGCTACTTAGTTGTGGTGGGGCCTCCCAGTCGAGGTGGATTGACTTCAGGCATGTCTTTCCGCTAAAGTGGTAGTAAAGTGACCACTTTACTTCCGAAATTGTGAAAATATATAAGTTTGTTTAAATGCAAAATTACAGAAAAAAATTACTTTTTAATTTTTTCCATATTGTTCCACCATTTCAAAAAATTCGAAAAAATTCATAAATATAGAGGAGTACAAAAGACATTTTCTGACAAAATTTGATGAGTGACACTTTTCAGAAAGGCGCTAAAAAAAGATTTAAATTTTATTTCTTTCGCCAAAAATCGTGTTTTCGTTTAAGAATCATGACCAAAGCATATTTTCATGTCCTTGACTCCTAAGAATTAGGAAAAAAATCACTATTCATAATTTTGAATTTTACTATTTAAAAAAAAATAAAATCAAAAATAAAAGTTTTTGAAAAACTCGAGACCGTTTAAGATAAAGAACTGAAAATTTGGCTGAAATATTTTTATTTGATACCAAAACGATCCCCCAAGTACGAGTCAAAAAAGCCGCGAAGGCAGATTTCCCATATAAACCCGGCTATACCCTTTGATCGTCAGTTGGACAAATCTTACGACAGTTTTTAATTTCATTAGTTTAGTCTAATGACAGTTGAATGAAATAATCACAGATATGAACTTTTGACTATCAACTGTCACTGACAAGTCTTTAGCAACAAAAGCTTGGCGTGAGGCCAAGCACACCAAGCCAAACTTCAATTCAACATACAATTCACAAGAAGTTAACAAACACCAGAAGACATTAAGTAGACCGTTTCTAATAAGGTTTTTTTAAATTTGCATTAACTTGTCTTTGTCCACTCTTAGACATCGGAATCTCCTAATCTTTTCATTTTTCTCTATCTTAATCCACTTGTAACCACTCTCTTGTCTCTTCAACTTTTTTGCGCCTTCCCACTCTTTCATTTGCTTTTATCTTGGCGTATCCCCCATAAGGTAATGTAAAAAAACATCAGCTGTAATAACTGATATTTCTAAAAAATTGTTTACGATGAAAACAAAATAAAAAAAAAGATTTTACATATCTGATGATGGCAAATGAAAGTTGAAACCGGTGATACTAATAAATAAGTTTATATTACAAGGAAATACAGCAAACTGAATTAATCAAACTCATCTTACAAAGAAGTTATAAATTAAGTAGGTACATCTTATAAAGAGTAACTCCAAATCGTAAATCTCTTCACAAAATTTTTTTTGAGATTATGTATTTAAGCAACTACCACTACATCAGCACTAAAGCTATGCTATGAATTATACATATTACTACTTGCGATAATGAATATATGAAATAAGTAATGTGAGGAATTTTAGATTTTAAGAATAAAAATTTTAAATAAAATTTCTTTAGGAGCTTTCTGCAGGACTGCTTGAAGTTATCTCACGATTAACACACCGTCTACCAAAAGACTACCGTAATATATTTTAACATGCTATTTATTACATCATAATATACTAAATACAACAAGTATTATAAAAAACAACAGAATAATTTAGTATACCATCAGAACTGGATGGAAATGTACCTGTAAAAAGTAAACAACAACCACCTAATTAATCAAAGCTTATTTACCTACTCTAAATAATTGTGTAATTTAATATTTACCTTTGCTAAAAAGCAAAATGGAAAATCACCCAGAAAATTAATGAAATGATATAGGTAATAAATTATTCTAATAATTTTTGTTATTTTAATTTTAATTAAATTCTTTGTTTATTATAAAATGTTTAATATACAAATTATTATTAATTATTTATCTATTAGTTTTTCTCCTTCAATCCTTCAAATCTTCTTTATTTTTAAGTTCTAGTTATTTTCTCCCTGTTACTTAACTTTAATTTTAACAGCTCTTATTCTTATCAATGTTTTTATTTTATCTTAATCACTAATTATACAAAATAGTTTATCCATCATTATTTTAAAAGTGAACTTGCCGTTATTATTTTTCTTGGTTAAGTCCCTTTCCTTCAACTTTCCACGCAAATCCACTAACCAACTTTTTATGCGCTAAAGAACTTTTATTAATTTTTTTAGGAATTTTCTCAGATAAAATAAAATGTTTTACATTTCCTATATAACGTTTATTAATCATTCTATATAACACTTATTAATATTATTCTATAGGATAGCTAAAATTTATAAATTTATATACTATGCATATAAATATTATATAATTAGTAATAATTTATTATCGTTGACCTTTTTTTTAATATTGAAAATGGGTCATAAGTAAAAGGACTCGAAACGTCGGTCAATTAAATTGATTTAAAGACCTAAAACTCAACAATTTTTATTATTTAAATAAATATTATATTTCTGGATTTTGCCTGAAAGTTAAGCTCTACAATTCCACAGGTCTACAATGGAACAACAATTATCATTAATTTGAGCCAATGTAATATTTATTTGTCTCAAATAAGTCATATACTAGTATTTGGCAAAATATACTGGTAGATATTGAATCAAAATAAAGCCTAAAATTGGCAGATTAATTTAAACCAATTAAATAAATGTTCATGTCAAAATATAGACAAAATATATTCAAACTAATTAAATATGTGCTAAACGCAATTCAATAATTTAATTATGGAAAAAATCTTCATAATTTATTTGTCTCAAATGAATATATTATTTCCAAGCGTGTAATAACAAATGGTTTCTAAAATCAGTTCAAGCATCAAAACAATCATAATTTTAATTGAAAATCTTGTAATATGCAATATTGAAAAAATTCTATAATTTAAACTTTACTCTTGCTGTCTCGTTACTCTTTCTCATGTTGTTTTTGCATTTAGGTATGTACCTACTTGTTTGTAATTCGCTAATGTAAAGTTTAAAATCTTGAATTTTTACGTACAATCATTAAAAATTTTATTGAAATTATAATTTTGTTTTTCATGTATGAACTGATCTTAAAAGCTTTTCTCTATTTTTTATTAATTTTATGGTAGATTTGTTTCGATTCTATATTTTCTTGTGACAAATAAAGTTTCGTAGTTCTAAATAAATCATTCAAATGCGTTATTGATTTCAATAAAATATACCAATATATCTATATTATGTGTTTCAACTGTATTAAGTTTGTGTGAAATACTGCAGTGTCGAGTCAAATATATTGAGCAAATTTTTATTTCTCTCAGTGTACACTCAACAGAAACTTAAGAACGAAGGTTTCTAAAGTCAGGAAAACCCAATAAGGCGCTAGAAAAAAATTACTGTATAAGTAATAGTTAATATTACTAAAAAAATTAATAATAAATCTCAACATTCAACCAAGACGAATCAAAATTTGTGTATGTAAATGATGTAAATTATATTATTTTCAAGTCAACTAAAAAGGTAAACGCTAAAGTTTACTATAGAATTATACCTAAAACATAGCCGGGTATCAAATTTTAAATATTATAATTTAATTTTAACTGTTACCCAATGAGATATATAGTAGTTTTTGTTATGGAATAGGTAGGTTTTGTTGGATCATTATACCCTTTCATGTCTTATTGTTTTGCCTTATTAGGGCAGAGTACTAAAAACTTCTTACTTTCATTCCATTTGATATAGAATAGTACTTTTGTGAAATTATCATAATTATTGTTTGTATTTATATTTGTCCTTGAACTTAATGCTTGATCTGCTTGTCCTTAAGGTAAACATAAGAAGAGTAGTACTTGTGGTGCTTACTTTCCTTGTGTTAATTTTTAAAAAGTTACATATATTTTCAAATCACTTGAATCCATCTTCGTTTGCACATGTGCAAATAATTCAGCAAGTTGTCTGTTTTCACATGGCAATTTAGATTCACAAAAAAGAAAAGAAGATTTAAGATTATGTTATAAACCGGCGAAGAAACGTTTACATCAGAAAAGAAATATTTTCTGCTCGATCGAATAATATAGTGTTTTTCTGCAGTTTTTTATGTATATTAATTTTTAAGTTACCTCTAAATAGATAGTGGTTGATAGAAAATTATCTAATGCAAATGGAAAAATGAACAGGCCTTCAGCCTTCCAAGTTTCTAACGATGTCACTTTTTCGCTTCAGTGGTGTCCGTACTCATCCACGTCCCAACTACCACAAGAAATTCTACAAAGAAAACAAGAGTTTTATTTTATATTTTTTAAAGAATTATTAGTAACAAATCAAATATAATGAAAAAATCACTTTTTTTCGATAAAAAAAATCCAGATTATGTGATGCATTACAAAAAATAGCATAAAAGTTTATTCAAAACAAATCCGAGTTTGTCTTTGACATTGGGCTCCTCCCCACCTGGTGGTAGTATAAGAGAGGTCGTTGTGCCTCTGGAGGAGCTACTTATCAAGTGTTGTGTGCACAATAATAATCTACCCGGTAAGTTTTGATTTTTTAATAACGCGAAATCATGTAATTCTGCAAAATATTTTGGAAAACACAAACACAAAATTATCCTTGTTTGAAAATCTTTAAGGCTCCTTAACATTATTTTTATTAAAAAGACTGAACGAAAAACGTAAAATGCTTAAAGATAAAGAATTTTTTATAGCTTTTGAATGACCAAATATCCAGAGCGACTGGAAATTTAAAACCGCATGTTTGTTATAAATTTTCCCGTGACTTCTTATTATTCATACATAATAATTATAATTAACAGGGTTAGTTGCAAAAATGAATATTAAAAAGTTTGAGTAGTTAAATCCGAAATACATATGTCATACACTTTCATATTTTAATCCCAATGTAAAATAGGCAGGTAGGTAATAACAAAAAGTAATTTCGGTGAAAGTTAAAAAATTAATTTAAGCTTTTTCGACTTTAATTTAGTATTGTAATTACAGTGCGTTAAAGGCAAATATACTTTAAGTGGTCCGAAAGTTGATAATAATATTATTGTATAGAGTACCAATTAAAAAAAATAAATCATTATAATAATTAAGAATCAAAATTATAATGAATAATACAGTTTTGAATACCTAGCTATCTTAATTACTACTATTATAATAAAAAGTAATTGTAATTGATATACTGGTACCATATTATTTATAGTTTTCATCAACACTATTATAATACCTACAGCAACAATTAATTAATTATATCGGCGAGCTTTGTGCTCGGTTTGATATTTAGATTTTTAAAATTCAATTTCTTTTCTGTATTGTAAAGAACCAACGAACTTCGTTATAAATTAATTGCAACGTGGTGCGCTATATCCTTCAGAAGAATTTTAAAAAAGTAGTTTAATTTCATAATAGTAGATTAGAAAATGACGAAAATATTTAATTTATTCTAAATGCACTCAAAAAATATCAACGGTACTGGTTATAATAAATTTAAATCACGAATTATATAATAAAGTGTTTTTTCTAACTGGCACATTAATGTTACTAACAATAGCATCAAGTACACAAACTAAATACGAAAGAAATTTTGGGCAATAAATAAAAGCTAATGTTTTTGTTTTTAATTTATTCAGAGATAATTAATAACTTTTTATGCGTGTAATGTGCAAATTTTCTCGTATTTTCACAAATATTTTTGTAAATATTTCCTAACTGAGTAAATTATAAAAGTTTTATCGAGAAACTACTTTCAAAAGTATTTTTCAGATGCTGCAGTTTTGTATTTCTATTTTCGACAAAAGTTCAGTGTTCGATTTGGCAAAGTTTGATGTGCCCCAGGGTTACCACATAGGTCCGGTGCTATTTAACGTATTATTTTACATCTAAAATATGATAGTTTAGCCTGGAACAATTAGTAAACCTCTTAGCTAAAATTTGATCTCAATTAATCATCGATTAACTTAACCGGAGTTTAATCAATCATTAGAAAATTATCCCTATAGCACATCAGCATAATTAGGTAATATACTCAAAATTGAAAAGGATCTAACTTACCTACTATCAAATGAAACTACGAATAATTTCTTTTAAGTTTCATTTTTGTCAGCTTTCATACCCGTAGGTGCTTCAAGACAAAAAGATAAGTGAAAGTCAGGGTCCTTTATATAACATTTTCAAGGTCAAGAACTATTGGCCTACCTTTGACTTGCAAATTTGTATTTCATTTGTTGTTTTCTGTATAAAGAATTAAATTAATTTTTTTAATTAATTTAATTAATTTTAAGGAATTGATTTATATTATGTACATACATTTTTTTAAATATTATAATAGCAATATGTACTTACATATTACCTTAAATCTACATAATTTTCAATGTGTAAAAATGTATTAATTTTTAATTTTTATTTATAATTTTTAAATTAATATTATATGGACGGAATGTTAATAATCAATTAAAAATTGCAAATTAATAGTATCATTTAATATGAAAATGGTATTATAGGTATGGGAATGTACATATTTGGTTTTTGTTATGGTAGTACAGAAACTGAAATATGTAGTTGTAAATGTTATTGTTCAATGTTTTCATTAAATTACGTCTAGTTGTTAAAAACTATACTATTATTATTATTATTATTTGATTTATATTATTAATATTAATTAACGTCGTGACCATATTGCAGCAGAGAAGTGATTAAATTTCTCTCTGATATTAATTAAGAACTTGAAAGATTAAAGAAACGAGAGCTTTATGTTCTAAAGAATTATTGAAAATTAAATTAATAAAAATGCTCAAACAACAAATTCCAACTTGAATTAATAATAATAATTGGTTGGAATAGTAAAAGATATATTTTTATAATTTGCCTTTGTAATCAGTGCCGGATTAAACATTTGTGGGCCCCTAGGCAATTACATTTTTGGGGCCCCCTAGAAAATTAGAACCGACTTTTTTGAGGGAGGAGTAGTCGTGAAATTTCCAACGAGTTTGCCTTTTTTTAGCTTTTTCGCGTTTTTTTCAAGAAAAAATTGCCAACTTTTATAATTAAAAAAAAATTTTTGTTTTTTCTTTTCCGCCTTTTCTGCCTAATGGATAATCCGGCACTGTTTGTAATAGAAAAAGTCTATCTTTAATTAAACCACTTTGTTGCTCGTTAAAAGTTGCTATAATCTTAAAGTGATACAATTTTGGGTAATTTTACATTTTACACACCTACTTATTATATTTCTCAAGCTTTTCGAGAAAAAATCTCGTAAATTTAAAACAAATTAACAATAAATTTCAAAAGCGAATTATTTTTATTAAAATTAACTTCACATTAACCTTCACATCTTATAAATTTGACCCATTTTAGCAAAAATATAGGTATTTAAATATTTTTGATAAGAAAAGTAAAATGTTGAATTAAATAATGTATTTTGTTTGAACATAAATCTTGTATGTAATTTATAGTTTGTTGCAACCATCATTTATACATTTTGAAAATAATATATCAGAACCCTTGGTCCTATAAATTCTACTATATCAAAATTGGAATATTATTTTAAAAAATTTAGAAAATTTATTATTACAAGATCGTTTGTTGTACTAGCATACTCGGTAGTTTAAAGTATTAATGATGTAAGCTTATGCGGTAAATCAGCCTGATCATGGTTATCGTAAATCAGTGTACACATGAAAATGGGGAATTCCTTTAGGTAACCCCGAAACTGCGGCCATGCAATAAAATTTATGTGATCCGTGTTTGTGATTTCTCTCTGTATTTATTAGATATTTAACGCTTAGTTGCATACCTGATATAATTTTAAAACTGTTTCCATTGTACAATAATAATTAATTATTAATGTATCATATAACTTTTGAAAAGCATTTTGATGATTTTCGTCCTGGGGCTAAAAATCTAATAAATCTCATTAAAAGGTCACAGATCTTTGAGTATTATAAAATGGGCCCTCCTGGAATCCTATTTCTGAAGCAAGAAGTCAAGATTGAGACTTAATTTTACTATTGAAATGTTTCCCAGCTTAAACAATTGCAAATTTATTAACAATAACAACGCAGTGCACCATCAAGCGGTGACCATGATTCCGGGTAAATGACTCGTCCGAAAATAAAAGCCGTATAAGATGAAAACATAAGTGCTATCATTCCAAATGTAATTTTCTTTGTTTTAGTTCAATCAAAAATAATTTTTATTTCTTTGTGTGGATATTTCTCAAAATTCTCCTCCCAGCACTTCTTGTAGAATTTTAGAAACATGCAGCTTCAAAAATGCAATTATTTCAAAATTTCAAGAGTGAAATTTTTAAAAGAATATTTACAATTTTGTGTGTGAAAGATTCCATTTCAATGACAAAAGAAAAATAATATTAAAATATTTTGCGCCAATCATTAATTAAATTTATCGCCGTGATAAGATTCAATTTTTTTCCATTTCAGATACAAGAAATCCCAATTTCAAATTAAATTATTATTTATACTAATTTTAGAAAAATAGCATTCTTTAACTACTCCTGTGGTTAAATGGTACTTTATGGACTCTTGCGGTTAAAGTGTCACTTACTCTACTATTTTTAGTCAAGCAAACCACACTATAATATCAATAATAATTTTGTTTTTCGAATTTTTTTAAATAATCCATTCATAACCGTTACCGCTCAGAGTTTTTCTTAATTTTTGACCTTGGCGTTATGTCAATTATGTCTGAATTAATTAAAAATTTCGAAATACTTATATCAGAATCAGATGTCTCTGAAGACCGTGATGCTTCAACCTACGTAAAAGGAACAGTGATCATTTCATTTTATTTGTACTTAGTTTTAAAATTCATTAAAAATTCAGCTTAAAATAAAATATTATAAAAAATTATTATTAATACCGCTTGATGGTGTTCGGTACTTCGGAGGGAACTTAAAGCTAATGTTGATACCCTTATAAAAATTTTAATTTTCCCATCAGGAGACACCGATTCTAATCAAAATTGTATTAAATATTTTATAGTAAACAAAACGTCAATTACTTTCCGCACTAGTGCAAAAAATATACTATTTCTTAACTAAAACGGGTAACACGCTATTCTAAGGGCTAATAGATAAACGATTTGAAATAATAGTGTTTCTATAATAAATTATATTACATAATTGATATTATATTTATTTTATTTATAAATTTCAAATAATTTTTTTTTTCAGATAAAAATGATTTCAAGTTTAGTTCTGATAGGATTTGCAATTATCTCGTCAGCATGTGGTGCTGATCCCGAAATAAATTTAAAACCATCGCTTCCACAAGGACCCAACAGGCAATTTTTTTTGCAATCGGGTGCTCAATCACAATATTCTCCTGAATTGCAGCAGAATTTGAACGTATTAGAGCATCAGTTTCAATATCCTGGCCTTAATTTTCCACAAAATCAGCCTTATCCGGGGTAAGTAAAAACGTATAGGTATTAAATAATATTCTGGTATAATTAATTATTATCAAATAGTAATAAATTTAATACTTTAAACAAACCTTGAATTGTTCGTGAGGAACAAAATACTTCAATTAATTTACGTTTATTGACCAAATTACAGTTCATTTAAAATGGTACTGACCGTGTCCAAAAAATATAGTATTTCCTCGTAATAAAAACCACAATTTTATAATATCTGCTTACTATTACATTCATTGAATAATTAAAATGATAAAACTTCAATGACATGTTTGAAGTTGATGAACGAAAATAATTTCTCGATTTAAATTTCAGGGTGCAGCCTCAGCCACCTCAAGTTTTAATATATGCCACGCCTGGTCAGCAATTTTTGTATAATCCTGGTGCACCACCCGGCAATTTCTTAATTCCACAACCACAACCTCAACCTCAACCGGGGGTGTATTTCAATGGTGGAAATCCTCAAGTGCCTGCTTTTAACCCGACTAACTATCCTAGACCAGCGTATGTTCCTCCGATCGAAAAGGATGCCGAAGAAATACCCACAAATATAAATAGAGGAAGCGAAGCAGCGGCAGGTCGGCAATTTTTTATATCACCAGGTAAACAATTAATTGAAATAATAAATTTTCAAATAATTTTTGTTGTTAGTCACGTATTATTATTTTTTTATACTTTGAATAAGCAAGTGAACTATTAAGTATTCCCAGACATGCGTGTACTTGAAAAGAATGTGAGTACTATATTATTTTGTTGTGTAAATCTATTCGCGTTTACAATTTCGTAATCCTAAATATGTATTACATATTAATATTGTGTGAATTATCGAACGCAGTTGCTTGCATTTGAGAGAATTAGAAAAATTATTTTGCAACCTAAATTGCTATATCATAAATTAATTGACCGTCACATTTGAGTTATTAAAATATATAGTATGATATTTCAAGTTTTTTTAGTTGTTCAAATTAAAGAATTTAATTTTTAATAATATGATCAAGAAGAATTTCGGCCAGTAGGAGTGAGTCCGTGGCACCGTGGTCCGAATTTCACGTAAATCTGTAGGTTCTTTTTTAAGTTTTCCGATTAAAACTCCAATTATTTCGATTCAATATTTTTTACGTGATACTAGATTCTCACATTTTTTAATCATCATTAAATTTTAATATGATATTCTTTACTGTGCTTTTTATTATTTCTTAGTTAATATTCGTGTGCGACCATATTATTGCAGCATTAAGTTCGTTGAAATCGATTACTTGCTTAGACATACCTAACATTTTTGTTAATAATTATGATCATTGTTATCCAAAAAAACTCAATTAAGTCAAATTTTGTGGTCATTAACATAAAAGTCCCGAAAGAGATACAATGGAAGGTCTTTTAGTTAAACTTAGAAGTAAAGAATAAAACATTTGCATTCGTTTATCAATTTAATTGTTTAATATCATATCTGTGGCTTTGCACCATTTCTTCCATTCTTATGGTCTAAATCCTCAATTGATAAATTGATCTTAAAACAAACTGGAACATTCGAAGATACTGTTTTAATAGTCATAAAATTAAAAATTAAAATTTTTTAATTAAGTTATTAGTTTCTAATTGCCAACTCGCGGCTATTTATAGTAAATTCGTTTTATGTATTAATTTCTCTTAACATGGCAAAAATGCAATTCAAAAGAAATTTAATGGCGGTATAAGTAAGATATATAATTAAATTAAATAAATTTATAATTATAGCTGCTTTTTCCTATTTATATACCTGTATGTTATGCAATTTCCTTTAAAAAATATTCAAAGGAAATTAAACTAGTAGTATTCTTGAAGTTGAAAATTCGTACTCAACCAAAAAGGGTCCAGTAAATAGAGGTAATTACCCAAGACACAAAATAACTGTTGAGGTACTTTCTTTTAAAAAGTGTTTGTCATTTAAGTTCGTTTACTAAATAAACTATAATTTAAAATATAAAGTAATAGGCAACAAAAGTTAAGAAATAGGTTCCTAATAAAATTTATTGCTACTACTGCTTTAATTACGTTAGTAATAAAACTGTTCAATTTTGAGGTAGATACCAGTTTAACAACAATAATTTAACCGTGATATTTTCTTAATCATGATATCCATCAATTTTTTTAATATTAGATAGCAAAATAGGTCACATTTGTGTCGCGTGTTTTAGCACAATGACATTTATTGTTACATAAGTATAAGTAGTGGTTAATTTAGTCTTACGAGTTATTAATTAGTGAACCTACTCTAATACCGATTGTTTCTACCTTCTCGGAAGCTTGCAATGTTAGCGTCTACTAGAAAGTTAATAATATCGTAAAAATTATAATGCAAAAATTTTACGATTTTCAGAAACCAAACCACAAAAATTGGAAACTTTCGATGAACCTGCTGCTCGACCGGCTACCGAAATTGACGATCTCGAAGGAACCGGCAAAAATTTCAATCCAAAAGTTTATAATAAGAAGCCTGTTCTTCCAAACGTACCCCAACTGAAACCAGGCCAACAATTTTTCATTCTCAATGGCCAAGACCTATTTTCGGGTTTTCCCTTCCAAGGTCAACAGCCAATCTTACAGCCAGGTTTACATCAACCAAATCCTGAAGTTTTGATTTATCGTCAACAACCTCAATATTTAAATCAACCACAAGATTTGTTTCAAAGAAATACGGTTACCGGCCAAATTTCTGATATTAAACCTAATAATTTAATTTCAAATCAAAACGAAAACTTGGTCGACTTAAATCCCAACGATTTTAGACAAAGTTATTTTATAAATAACCCATTTCCATTCCCACAGCAACAACAACTGATCAACAATGATCAAATCGATAAGCAAGAAAATGCCTTGTTCAGAATGGCAAAAAATGTTGCACAACCTAATGTGTATAATTACTATCAACAAGTTCCATATTTTAATGATGTATCAGTAAAAAAATTAAACAACGAAGATGAAGATGATACTGTTGTTATAGATGCTAAAGTACAAAGTGACGATGTTAAAAATGAAGGTAAGATTATTTACATTGGTCCACAAAGGAAAGTGTAGATACATTTTTTAAATATTTTTTAGCAGTGGTTTCAAGCACAACAAAGAAACCCGAAGAACCGTCGTTATCGCAAGCTGATCCAGCAGCCATAGCAGTAGCAGGAATCGGAGGTGTAGCAGAAGCTGCACCAAGAGGAACAGCATTAACGGGCAATAAAGGTCTCGCAGTTTCGTCGCCCAAAGCGACTGCAATAGCAGGACCAAAATCAGACGAACAAGAAAGCAACGAAAAATCCAAAAAAGCATCAAAATGATAATAACTTCAGTTGGTTCATTTTGTGATTTTCCGTATTGTTTTGAAACAAATACACACAGTTAGTTTTAAGTTAAAGAAAACTTGAATATCCTAAAACTGTACATTAGTTTTCGATTAACTTATTTAATTTAATTTTTCTTCCACATGTTATTTGCTTATCATTAGTGATATTTATATTTTAATTCAAATTGTAAAAAGTTTTTGATAAAGTATAATAAGAATTAAGTATATTTAAGTGCAGTTTTATTTTGGATAAGGAATTTTCAACTTTAGAAAAAGAAAATCTTAAAAACATGGCATGTTATTTTAAAGAATACTTCAAAACTTTTATTTTCCGTTTCACTAACTATAGTTTTCTAAAAAATGTTTAGGGAGATAAAATGAAAAAATAATTAACCGCATGATATTATTATAAAGTTCACATTGGCAATACCCGGGAAATCTAGGTGCATGAAAAATTACAAGAGCATTAAATAAATCATCGAACAAAAAGATTGAAATTTTTTAAAAAAATTAAAAAAAGAAGTACGTGACGGATTTTTCGAAGTAAGGGGGGTAGTCTGGTAAATACAATTTTTTACCATGACTTATTCCTCGAAATCTATCATAATTTTTTTTCAAGTTTTTTTCTTTTCGGCATTAGGTATTAATTTTGACCACGGAACAAAGTTCCGCAACCAAAAACTATGTTTTTAGTTTTGAGCTTTGGATCTTAGATCAGAGTGTAACATAATATAAAATAAACTATTCAGATACTTAACTACAATTTAATTTAACAACTGAATTATAGAAAATCATTGATTTACCTTTTTTAGGTAAATCTATTCAGATAGGTTGGGTTTCCTAACAACTTACCTTTTTCGTGTGATTACACTACCGGTGTTCGATCAAACAAGGGCTCGAGAGTTCAAAGGGCACAATCACGACCAATAAATTAAATATTTTCTCTGGAACACTGGAAGCTTTGGAAACATTGTTACATCACTGACTTCACAAGTTAAAAAGATTGCTGACCTGAGGCATAAAATAAATACAAGTTTATAAAAGCTCATAAAATTTGTATAAATTCATAAAATTCAAACATAAAATATGTTTTCCACCTTTGCTTAATTAGTTATATTATTTCTATAGTTGTATAATTACCGGAAAACAAATGCAAATTTAACAAAAAAAAAGAGTAAGATAATTTTTTCATTAATTTAAATAGTAATTCGTATAATGAATGGGTACAATAATTATTATACATAACTTGAAATTCTTTATAGTATAAAAATTATTGATAAAAAAGTAATTAAGCAATTACGAAAAGCAGATATTCTACATATGTTTTCAAATTTTAACATCTACATAATTATAGATATAGGGTGTTTGGGTGCAGTGGCGGATTTCCGAACAGGCGCAAGAGGCGCGCGCCTGGGGCCTCATAAATCCAGGGGGCTTCAAAATTCGGCTCTTAAAAAATTAAATAAAGAAATTATATCTAACTTTTTTTGTAATGAAAATCATTAATAATAATTCATAAATGTTGCTCTCATATTAATATGATGTCATCATTTCATAACTGCTTTAGTTCTAATCCAGAACAATTAGTAGGTATTCGTCCAAAAATTGACCTCCCAGCAATTTTGTTTTTTAAACTTTTCATTATGATTTATCGATATAACCCTAAAAGTTACGCCACGACGCACTGGAGCTTCATGACATATACGAGGTCAAAAGTCACGGATTTTGTTATATCGCTTCCTATCGCTCCAACGTGAAAAACACATATTACAAAAGTTGAAGATCTCAATTTTTAATACCTAAAAAAAATATTTAACATAAATACGCCTAACCGTTCTCAAGATCTGAAGCTAAATACATAAGTGTAAAAATAGTCAAAATAGTCAAATCAAATAATAGTAAAAAAACGAGTATCGCCGCATTTTTCTCTCTTCCTGCTGCTTAAACGGCAATGACACCTATATAATTATGTTTTTATAAATAAATACCCTTTCTAAAAAGCCTAGTTTGGTTTTTGTACACCTACATGTTCTCGAGATATGAGACACGAAAGATAAGTGCCCACACCTGTACCAGTATTTTGTTAGTCACTCCAAAGGGCTCTGGAGTGTGAAGCGTGTGACCATTGTGTTAGTCCTCACCTCTCGTTCGCTTCCTACGTTATTAATTCGTATTTACTATGCCGAATAATAGAGTTTGTAGGTGCAGGTCGGTTGTGGCTGCGAATTCGGGTGTTTCTTGTGGTAAATGTGGTGTGCCGTACCATCCTAGCTGTGCTGCAAAATATAGGAAATGTTACGATTTACCACTCGTCGGTCCAACCGAATTAGACCTTCCGAAGATTTATGTTGACCAACTCGACCTATACAGAGAGCTCATCAGCGAGTTACGTACATCCAATTCTCTACTGAATGATAAGGTCGTTCTTCTTGAGATGTGTTTGAAGGCGAAGGAAGTTGAACTTGAGTCTGTCCGCGCTTTAACACCTCATACCGTTGATCGCCTCCCCTCCGATCGTTTCGATGAACGAGCCCCCACTATCCAACAATCTTCTGGCGACCCCTCTGATGTCTCCACCCAGTTGGATCAGCTTAGTGAGTCTATCACGGTCAAAGATAATTTTTCACAGTATGCATCAATAGCTATGCCTGCTTCACAATCATCACATGCTAGGTCTCTTCATAAAACGGCACCTGCTCTGGGCGCTGTTCCTCTATATCTTCCTCCCCATGCTAAAGAGCGGTCTTCCAATAGTCGTAGTTCCCGTAGGTCGCGGGGTGTGGTCTTCGGTTCAAGACTTGCTGATAACTCGCTAACTCCTTACGATCCTCTTGTTAAAATCCATGTTTCCAAGCTGAACCTCAGTACTACCCCGGAACAGGTCACTGGGTTCATCGCTTCTAATTTGTCTTCCAAATTACCTCCGGACTTGAAACTTGAATGTACCGAGCTTAAGGTTAGGTCCGGTAGCTACAAGGGATACGCTGTCTCTGTTCCCTCTTCGGTTGTTGCCAGTTTGCTTAAGCCTGAATTCTGGCCTTCTCGCATAGCTGTTAAGTGATTTAGATCCCCGCGTAATTCTCTTAATCATACCGAAAACAGAAATTTTCCCAACGTGGGAGACAGTCTGATTCCTGCCTAATGTCACCCGCATGCCTCTCTTCCCCTGCATCTCTAAGTCCTCACGTCGGCTGCTCTGTCACATTTAATTCTCAACCTTGTCGTCCACTTAGACCTGGCAGAACCACCATCCCTCAACGGGTGCTTCCTTTATTTAGCGGCATATATTATCAAAATGTGCGGGGACTACGTACCAAAACTCTTCAGCTCTTGAACAGTGTGTGCTCACTAGACCTAAACATAATTTGTATAAGTGAGACTTGGCTCTCTCCGAACATCGCTGACTCTGAGATATTTCCTACTTGGAAGTATGCCATTTACCGCTGCGATCGAGATTTTGTGACTACCAGTGTTGGAAGGGGGGGTGGCGTACTGATTGCAATACGTTCTTCTCTTAATCCAATTCCGATCGATCTCACTGCCGTACACCAGTGCGTACCGACGGTAGATGTTGTGGGTGTTACAGTGAACTTAGACAAACAGCATAAAGCTCGTATTTTTGTAGTTTATATGCCACCGAACCTTTCGTCGGAAGACTATGACATGTCTTTCGAACTCTTTGCCACGGCTTCCCTCTCTCCCGTGGATGAATTGTTGATCGTTGGTGATTTTAATGCACCACTCTTCAATGCCGATATCGATGATACTAGAAGTATTACTATCCATAACTTTATGCAGTTCTTAGATGTGTCCCAACATAGTGGTATCTGTAATTCCATGGGCCGCACCCTGGATTTAGTCCTTTCTAACATGAACATCGTCGTGTCGCACAGTCTTGATGCTTTGATCTTGGAAGATGAGTATCATCCATCGCTTGATGTATCCGTTCAAATATCGAATCCCCGCACTCCCTGTTTTGTTCCTAATATGGTAGGATGCTTTGACTTCAAGAAGGCTGACTTTGTTCTTATGTACCGTTTATTCTATGATGCTGACTGGTCCTCTGTTTTCGCCTGTGCTGATGTTGATCTGGCCTGCGAAGCTTTTAATTTAATCATTAATAAGGTTTTCCGTGCGAGTGTCCCTCTTAACACCTGCAGGTTACATAGACGTTACCCCCCTTGGTTCACCAAAGAACTTATTACCAATATCCGATTGAAGTCGAAGTATCACAGACTTTACTTAAAGACTGGTTCGATTGAGAAGTACGAATCTTTTGGGCGACTTAGGGCTGCGGTGAGGCTGCAGACTACCGAGTGTTATCGGGATTACCTCTCTCGTTCTGCGAATGCCATCTGCTCTGATCCCTCTCATTTCTGGACATTTATAAAGGACAGAAAGGGCGGCTCTAGGATACCGGGTTCACTTCAGTTAAATGGTATCGAGTATTCGGATCCAAACTCAATTGTCAACGCATTTGCAGACTATTTCCAATCAGTATATATTGATTCTGACGCTACCTTTCCTTCGTGCTGCGAAGATATCAATCCATCCCTATTAATACACATTCCGACGGTCACGATTGCAGATGTTATAGTTGCTCTGAAACGTTCAAGAAATAAACTTACCAGTGGCATAGACGGGATTCCTGCTTTCATACTAAAGGACTGTGCATCGACTTTTGCAGATCCCTTACTGCACATTTTTAACTTGATTTTATCTTCAGCCACTTTCCCACAATCCTGGAAGATCGCACGTCTCTGTCCGGTTCTGAAGAAGGGCAGTCCTTCGGAAATCAATAATTACCGTCCGATCTCGATCTTGTCTAACCTGTCCAAGGCATTCGAACGGATCTTGTATGACCACATCTATGCTCATGTCAGGAGTTCCTTGTCTCCTTTCCAACATGGTTTTATGAGCGGTCGATCAACCGTCACCAACCTGGCGACTTTCAAACAGTTCATTTCTGAAACTCTAGACTGCCAAGGGCAGGTTGATACAATATACACAGACTTCCAGAAGGCATTCGACCAACTTGACTTACACATATTAATTAGCAAGCTGTCATCGTTTGGTTTCTCCAATCAGCTAATCGATTTCTTCCGCTCCTATTTGTTCGAGCGCAAGCAATTTGTTGAATATCGTGGTCACAAGTCGTTGGTCTTCTCTATTAGTTCCGGTGTTCCTCAGGGGTCCAATCTTGGTACTCTACTTTTTATATTATTTATCAACGATCTGTCTAGATACATAACATCTCGCAAATTGTTATATGCTGACGACTTTAAAATCTATTTACGTATCTTCTCACTTGTAGACTGCTATCGTCTGCAAGCCGATCTGGATGCCATAGATTCCTGGTGTAAATGTAATCGGCTGCAACTTCAAATCCCGAAGTGTAAGGTAGTCTCTTTCACCAATCGCAAGACTATTATTGATTTTCGTTACTCTTGTGAGGGTACCGTTTTGGAGAGATGTGATTCTTTCTGCGACCTCGGTGTCACCTTCGATTCACGTCTAACCTTCACCGAACATATCAGTGGTACCTTAGGTTCTGCCTCCCGCATGTATGGTTTCATCTATCGAAATGCTCATGACCTTCGCAACTACCAATGTTTAAAACTTCTTTTTTTTAGCTTTGTAAGATCAAGGCTAGAATATGCCGCACTAATCTGGTATCCATTCCACGCAAACCACATCAAACGGCTTGAGACGGTCCAGCGCCGATTTCTAAAATTCCTGGCATTCCTTCAGGACGGTGTGTACCCCTTGCAGGAATTCGATCATCGTGCTCTTCTTGGACGGTTTGATCTAATGTCTCTGAAATGCAGGCGTTTTGTGTCATCCGTTCTGTTTCTATGTAAACTTTTGAGAAACTATATCGATTGTCCCTCTCTAATAGCTGAGATAAACTTCCTCGTACCTAGAGGCTGCTCTAGACAGCGCAACCTCTTCTACTGTAAGATCTGCCGTACGAATTACCTAACTTCAGCTCCTATCTCCATCTGTTGCCGCAACTACAACAGCATCGCCGACGATACCGACATCAACCACGCGAGCCTGAAGGATATTGCGGAGGTCTGCTACAGGCGGTATCATGGTCCTACGTAACATATATTTTTATATAGTATTGTAATCAACTCCTTTGTTTTATATAATGTATATTGTCGTGTAATCTGGGGGGGGGTGTATAAATATAAAAAAATGTACTGGAACCCCGACCAATTACCACACTATTGAGCGATGAGACTCTTTAATTGAATTATTAAATTTTATTTAAAGTGGAACATAAATTAAACTGATAAATCGACCACACGTTTATGATAATCACTTTATTCCTGATATCCATTAATTTATAACTTTCAATATCACAAATTTTCATTCAAATTTATTATTATGAATCCGAATTTTCGTCCAAATAAAAGTTTAATTTCAAAAATCTTTAATCTACCAATCCAAATCCAATTTTAAAAAAAACACTAATCATCCAAAATAATTCAAACTTGGTCCAATTTTTGAATTAATAAATTTCAAATAAATCAAAAACCAACTCACGCAAAATCAAAGGTTTATTCGCAAAATTACAATAACTTTAAACCAAATTTAATTCAGGCAAAACTTCTTCTCAACCGCTCATGGCGGCCATTATCGGCAAAAAGCCCCGTTTATACCGCTAGTCGGCGCCAGCTCTAACAAAAATGCGGCAAAACGAGAGATTCAAAATAATTCACACTTTCAAAATTATATTTTACATCAAAATATAAAATTTCCAAATTAAACAAAAACTTCAATAAAGGATTTTGGAACATGACATCACCCTCCTGGATTTTATTGTTTAACGTAGGGTTAGTAATAAAATTCATCTAACCTTGTTATGATTCGAAAATCAAAATTTAAAATAATTTCATAAAATCACATGAATTAATTCTCATTTACCATCCATAAACACCATACACTAAATTAATTTGTATAAAATTTCATTTAAATTAAATTAAAATAAATTAAATTGCAAAAATTAAATCATACCTAATCGTCTTAATTTTATGAACTTCAAAGTAACATTCTAAATAATTCTAAAATATGATTTGTTTCTTAAATTTTCGTCTATTCTTGAGATTCTCTTAATTTATTATAACCAACCATCTTCCAAATAAATTATACTTTGTAAATTTTATTCCGATTCTTCTTTTAAAATAAATTCTCTTTTACATAATAATTTTTAATAATTTCTTCGAACGTCTTGTATCTTCAATGTAATACTTTTATAGCATTCTTGGCAATTTTATTTTTTTATTATTTTCCATTAGATTTACTTTTTCTAATCAATTTTTCACTGTTTTAAAATAACCTCCAATATTATCTTCTTAATTTTCTTCTTAAACCATCAAAATACTATTAAATCATCAAAATACTATTAAACTATTAAAAATCTTCATCATAAACCATCAAAAATCTTCATCAAAACCTTCAATACTTCTTAATTTCATTAAATACTAAACATCATCAAGTTTTATATTTCTTAATTTTCAAACAGTAATCCATTTTTCAAAACCCTCCATCTTAATGCTAAAATTTTGTATCATTCATCGTAACGTTTATCATCAATTATCAATTTGTTAGAAAATTATTATTTATTCTTAAATAGTTGCAAATTTATCGGATTAGTTTTTGTAAAATTTTTGTTATTAAAATAAGTTAAGTTTAAATTTCATTCTGGTTAATTGGAGTAATCTCTAAATCTTATTAATAATCTGTAAATTTTGATCTTCTCAAGTACGGTAAAAATTTATAATTATTTCACATCGTTAAGTTTTATTTAGTTGTTTTGTAATCTATTTGTTATCCGACTTTATTTGATTTGTTTACCAATTTTTCATTTTGCACTTAATATTTTTCTTTAAAGTCATCTCGGTTGTCGAAGTCCATTCTTTTTTGTTTTTTCCAAATTCGGTTTTTCCAAATTTTGTTTTCGGAACCAAAGTTATTGTTTTTATTTTCTTCTTTTGGTTTTTTATCTTTCTTAATAAACTCAATTTAAATTTGGTTTTAAATACTGTAAACATTTTTGTAATTTTGTGTTTTTTCATTCCCGATATTTGCTTATAATGAAATTTTGCATATTTCCATTTAATCTTCTTAATTTTCGAGTTTTTGTTGTTAATAAACTTTTTCTTTTTGAATTTTTCATCTTTAATTTTATTTACAAAATTGTCCAGTATTATCTCCTTGCTTTTATAATCGAAATTTTCAATTATGTTTTCATCGAAAATTATCTTCCTACTATCTTGTGTAATGATTTTTTTATCCAATAATGTAATTTTCTCATCCATCATTTTAATGCTGTTTACCTTTTGAATTTCTTCACACAACGATTTGTTTTGAATTTTAAGTAAAGAATTTTCATTTTTTAGTTCATTATTAATTTTGGATAAATTCTTATGAGATAATAACTCCAACTTCAATTTTTGTATTTCCAATTTTTGAATTTCAATTAAATTTTTGTATCCATGTACATGTTCTTTCACGACTATGTGCTGACTACTTTTTTCTTTGCGATTTACTTCCAATTTTCTTGGCGTCAACAAACTTTCTTGCACTGTCGTTACCATTTCCAATTGCTTCGTCTTTTCCATCCATGTTGGGATTTCTTTAGTTTCTTCACATTTAAATTCATTTTCTATTATTACTTCGTTTGCCCATCTCACATTTTCCAACATTTTCTTTTCTTTGCTATCTTGTTCCAATTTCTGTCCATTCTCGAGCATATTCTTTTCTTGATTCCTTTCATCTCTCCATTCTATTATCTTTCTATCTAATATTTTGTTTATTTCTTTTTTTAGTTCTTGATTGTCTTGTTTTAGTTTTTCATTGTCTTGTTTTAACTCCCGAATGAAAGTTTTCATTTCTTGCTTATTAATATTAAATTGTTTATTAATTTCGAGTAACATCGACATCATCATACCATGTTTACCACCCTCCATGTTGTTATTCCTTTTGTCTATCTCATCATAAATTTCATTTATAATTTTTGTATTTCTTTCTCGCCTTTCATGATAAGCTTTGAAATATTTCATGTGTATTGTTTCAGAATTCTTTGGATCTTCTTTTTTTTCAATTTTCATTTTTTCTTCGTCATCTTTATTTTCCCGTTTTTCTATTTCTTCTATTTCCAATATTTTCATTCTATCTTGTAACTCTAATTGTGCTTTTGTAGCCATTTTTATTTTTTTGTAAAAATCAATCTCAGGGTCAAAAGTCGGTTCAATTTTTTCATGCCCCACGTTTTGGGATGCCAAGTTGTCGTGTAATCTGGGGGGGGGTGTATAAATATAAAAAAATGTACTGGAACCCCGACCAATTACCACACTATTGAGCGATGAGACTCTTTAATTGAATTATTAAATTTTATTTAAAGTGGAACATAAATTAAACTGATAAATCGACCACACGTTTATGATAATCACTTTATTCCTGATATCCATTAATTTATAACTTTCAATATCACAAATTTTCATTCAAATTTATTATTATGAATCCGAATTTTCGTCCAAATAAAAGTTTAATTTCAAAAATCTTTAATCTACCAATCCAAATCCAATTTTAAAAAAAACACTAATCATCCAAAATAATTCAAACTTGGTCCAATTTTTGAATTAATAAATTTCAAATAAATCAAAAACCAACTCACGCAAAATCAAAGGTTTATTCGCAAAATTACAATAACTTTAAACCAAATTTAATTCAGACAAAACTTCTTCTCAACCGCTCATGGCGGCCATTATCGGCAAAAAGCCCCGTTTATACCGCTAGTCGGCGCCAGCTCTAACAAAAATGCGGCAAAACGAGAGATTCAAAATAATTCACACTTTCAAAATTATATTTTACATCAAAATATAAAATTTCCAAATTAAACAAAAACTTCAATAAAGGATTTTGGAACATGACAATATATATATTTTTTTTATACACACTTCATGTAATTAGTCTTAACTGTTTGTAGTGAGTCTAAGCCTAATAAATAATAATAAGTTTTGGTCAAAAAATACTACATCTATTTGAACGCTATTATATCGCTCTCACACAAAAATGAAAAGAGTTATTGCTGTTAGATCATGAAATTATCTAACTAAAAGGCCCGATACACTTTTCACATACACTTTACCATTTTCGAAATATGATGCTGTGAAGTTTGCGGAAGCATTCATTTCCACACCACCTTTGAGGTAGAATGCGCGGCGCATTTTTTTTAATTAAAGAATACTATTTTGAAATAGACCGTATGCAGGTGGTTCAAGAAAGTGTGGCATATAAAATGAGAACTGATTTGAGTAGTGAAAATATTTAGAGGGGGCCTCAAAATTAAATTGCGCCTGGGGCCTCTCAAGTGCTGAATCCGCCACTGTTTGGGTGTTCCCCCGATGAATTTTTAAATATCGTTTTTGTTCTAATTCATATAATATATTAGATAATCGTCGCTAAGCTAAATGCTCAATTATAACATCTATTATATATTTGAATTAACTTTGTTGCATTGAAGTTTTTAATATTATTTATTCTCAAAAGTTAAGATTTATATAATTATATATTTAAATCTTATGTATTAGTATTTGATTCATCGACCACGTGACAAACGATGAAAGATAAGCTATATTATGTAATATTTAAATAATAAAAATTGTTGAGATTTAGGTCTTTTGAAAATGGGTCAATAATAAAGGACTCGAAACGTCGGTCAATTAAATTGATATAATAAAGATCTAAATCTCAACAATTTTTATTATTTAAATATTAAAAAAAGATCAACAGTAATAAATTATTACTAATTATATTATGTATGTATGTATGTATGTAATAATATAATTAACAAATTATAAACATAACAACAAAGCTACTTGTGTTTAATTAGGTGTTCGCTCTTGCAGTTTTTTTTTGACTTGTCAGCTGCTCTCAGATTCATTATTCTATACGAGCAGTATTACGACTGGGTTAGTAATGTCGAGGGTAGATTATTCTGGGCACAACGTAGGACTTCTCATATTAGACGATACGGCATTTCGGGTTTGGTGGCCACTATCATAAATAATGCGCTTAAAAGTTTTGGGTTTAGTTTAGGAAATAGAGTTAGTGATAGAAAATTTGATTTTACAATTCTACATTACAGTTCCCATTTCAAAACAGACTTATCTTGTTTTAAAGTTTTCGTCAATCTATCCCAATGCAGATTGGGAAGATCTACTACGAATATCCCTATATTCACCTATTCTCTATCTATTTGATTAATATAAAATCTTCTGATGAAAGATGAAAGTGCAGACGATAACGAGAAACCATTTGCGTGTCAAATAATTTTAACACAAATTTGTCACGCAAATTGTTTCTCATTACAGAATTCTAGTTTTTCTACTTTCTACTATTCTACTATTAAATTAATTAATTAATTATAATATTATAAAATAATCACGATCACGATTTACCTATATTAATCCACTGCTGGATGTAGGCCTTCTCCATTTCGCTCCTTCTCTGCCTGTCCTCCGCTTCTGTCATCCAACGCACTCTAGCCGTTCTCCGGATGTCATTCTTCCATCTGGTATTTAGTCTACCAATACTTCTCCGTCCCTCTCTTGGTCTGCACTCCAAAACTTTTGTCGTCCATCTATTGTCGTCTCGACGATCCTACTTCGATTTCAACCGAGAAACACGTTCGATGACATCCGTGAGCTTTGTTTGCTGTATTATCCAGTCTTATGGTCTTTCAATTTTAAATTCAGCATTATTCTTTCATGAGCTCGTTGTGTTCTTGCGATTCTCTTTATATGTTTTTTAGTGAAGCACCAAGTCTCGGCTCCATATGTGAGCACTAGAAGAATACCCTTATTGTAGAGTTTACTCTTCAGGGTGTTGCGAGTTTCTGATTTAAAAACATAGTTGAGTCATGTTGTCTTTGTCCATTGTGATTTTTTGTCCCAGATATACATACATAGCTATCAACAGTGTCGAGTCGTTGTCCATTCAGTAAAATGCTGCAATCTTCATCTGTATGGCTCATAATTTTTGTTTTTGAAATATTCACTTCCAAGCCTATTGTTTGCGAGTGGGTGTTCAGCTCTATAAACCGTTTCTTGTAGCTTCTGAGAGTTGATGCTAAACATTACTATGTCATCGGCAAATTGAAGATAGCTGAGATGTTCTCGGTCAACTTTTATGTCTTTTTCAGACCAGTCTAATCCTCTGATTAATTCCTGCAGAGCTGCTATAAACAGCTTGGAGGATGTAATTGTAAAATATTAAAAATATAAAATAGAAATACTATAAATAAAAAAATAATTATAAAATATTATATTTCAATAAAAAAACATAATTTTTTTCGAAAACTTATTATATAAATTATTAATCCCGGCCAAAATAAAATAATTTTAAAAAAACTCGTTTTTATTATTAATTTATTGTGAACCGCCAAGTGACCGGTGTGAACATAGATCATACTTTGAAATTCAATCGTGTGAACTAGTCGCAATGCAAATGTCATACGTCTAACGTAAACGTCAAAATCATATGATGATAAGATAACCTTCGCGTTTTAACGAATTTTATCTAACATGATAGTTTTTAAGGTTTTTTAATCAACTTTAGCATTTTAAGGTTATTACCCTTTTGCTAATCAACTTGTGCTGTTGTGTTAATTTCCAGTTTAATTTTTAGTTAAGCTTGAAAACACTTAGATGAACTTCTTTGAAGAAATTTATTAAATAATTATGTACTTAAACATAATATTATTTTTATTTATACTTAACGACATAGCTTATGCAAAAACAGATTGTGGATGTCAACTTAATCGTAATTCGGAATCAACATGTGATAGTCAATCTGGTGACTATAAATATTCACGAGAGACAAATCAAATACTTCATGACAATAATGACTTAACTTCATCCAAGAATACCTTTGATACAACCAACATGGTTTTTATTAAGGGCAACACTTTTGAAATGGGTACAAATCAACCCATTTTTGCAACTGATTTTGAAGGACCTGCTAGAAATGTTACTGTGGCTTCTTTTTATTTAGATAAATACGAAATATCAAACGAAAACTATCAAGATTTCATTGCTAAATCAAAATATAAAACTGAAGCAGAAATCTTTGGTGATAGTTTTATGTTTGATATGTTTTTAAGTAACGCAGATAAAGAAAAATACGATGAATTTAGGGCAGCTCAAGCACCATGGTGGGTTAAAGTTAAAGGAGTTTCATGGAAACATCCAGAAGGACCTGGGAGCAGCGTCGATGGTACAAGTGTTATGTCGATTCGACTTGATGAAAAAATAACATTAAAATTGTTTTTCAGATAAATTAAATCATCCTGTCGTACATGTATCCTGGAATGATGCTAAAAAATATTGTGAATTTTATAATAAACGTTTACCCACAGAATCTGAATGGGAAATGGCATGCAGAGGAGGTTTAAAGCAAAAGTTGTATCCATGGGGTAACAAACTTAATCCTAGAAATGAACACTGGTAATTTTTTCATATTTTGTACATGCAAGAAATGCCAAGTTTGATTTAAGGGCAAATATTTGGCAGGGAGAATTCCCAACCACTAATACTGTTGAAGATGGTTATGTAGCAACAGCACCAGTCAATCATTATCCGCCTAACAAGTTTGGGCTACACAACATGGCTGGAAATGTGTGGGAATGGACGGAAAACTCTTGGTTAAGTAATTCTGTAAGTAGTATACTATACAGCAAAATGTTAAACTGTAATTAAATTTATTTGCTCACGCAGGATATGAAAGTCAAAAAGGGTGGTTCTTATATGTGTCACGAAAGTTACTGTTGGAGGTATAGATGTGCAGCAAGATCACAAAATACTCTTGACAGTTCTGCTGGAAATTTGGGTTTTCGCTGTGCAGGTAATGTGAAAGAAGAAAATTAATAAAAATCAAAAACAGTATTATACAAAATACATACATTTCCATTAACCAAGAATCGTTTAAGTCAATACTTACAAAAAAATGATTGTAAAATGTACTTAATGAATTCTGCCTTACAAGTCTTCCATTCAATTTTTTTTAATCAAATTGTTACGAATTTATAATGATTTTTAAATGTCTATATTATTAATAAATGTTTAGAAAAAACTTTTGGAATTACTTTAGTTTTTCCTTCAAAAATAAAAGCCTTGTGCATTAAAATCCACTTTTAATATCTCAAACACTTTATAAAAATATTTCACTAGATGTAAACCCATTTATTGGAATGTCTTATAAATTTATTAACAATAACCTGAAAATTGTAAAACTTCACTAAAACATTGTTCTCAAAACAATTTTGTAGTACTATATTATTACCTTGAACCTATTTTTTTTTAAATTCTTAAAAGGAAACCTCATAGATTATTATAACGTAACTGTAGTAGGTATGTAATTAGTGAAATTAAAGTTATTAAAACCTATAGCTTATGAATTACAAACAAAACGACTTACATTTAAAAATGCTTCCAGATAAATTCAAAAGTTATGGTTTTGAAATATTGGATCATAACAAAGTTTTAATTTTGGACACAACAGTTTCGGCAGTGTTTGCACAAGTAGTTTTAATAATGTTAGGAATAGGCACATAACGGTAAACTAAATAGCCGCCTAAAGTGAAAACACTTATTCTAAAAGTAACCTTAAATATTTTGGAAGATAACGATGGTGGAGGTATATACATAGTAGCTGCAATATATGGGCTTTGATCTACATCCCACAATTCTTTTATACCTGCTACATGTCCAATTCCAACTACTCCCACAATCTTTGAAGGTGAATCTAAAAAAAAATTTCATAAAACAAAGGGTAGTAAGATGTATTTAACATTTTCTGTGTATGAAATTCAAAAATAAACTACAAAATAATTTTTATAAAGTCGCTACAGCTACGTGCTATATTTGTTATTAGAAAATTAATAATGAATGCGTAAATAAGAGCGTTATGGTCGTAAGAAAATAGTTTAAAGTTTCAATCAAAATACCCAAAAATGTTTTAATAAAATTTTGGACATGTTTTGGATAGTTTTAAATTCAGTTTATCACTTCATTTTCTATTATCATTCACTATAATAAATTTATTATCAGTATAAATTTATCCGAAAACGAAAAATACAAATATGGATCAAAACGAGTTCGAAATAGAATTTTATTTGAAAATTTATTATATTGTAGAACCGCCCAATCCCCCGTTACGTTTCAATTAGAAATAAAATTTCATTCTAAATACTGTACAAGCATTGATTGTGCAAATAATTGATCTTAAACTCATATAATATTAGTACAACTTTGAACTATTATACAAATCAAATCTTCGGAATGTATATGTTGCTCTGAGATAATTTTGTTTTGTCTTCAACATTCAATAAATTTCCATAGCAACAAAAGGTATGGTAATTAGCTAAAATTAGCCCTCAATTTATTCAGTTAGTACCTACTCTGTAAAAAATAATTTAAACTGTGGTAATGTTGGTACACAGTCAATGTGGGAATGCGACTATATCGAAAATTAGAAAAATTATTTAATTTACTTAAAGAAAACAAAATTAAAAAACCAAAAAGTGAAAAAATGGCTTTAGTCGATTGATCCACCTGTTTAACATGGATACTTTCTCCTTCATATACCCAGCCAATGCTTTTTTGAACACCAAACTGTAGTAATTGCCACCTCTGTATGAGATGCAAAAATGCACAAATCCCTTAATGGGTAATGTCGAAACACGAGTCTTGCTGTAAGTTAACACGATCCTTGTTTTTGTCAAACCATCAACATTTTTACATCTCATATGGGGATGGCAATTACTACAGTTTGGTGTTCAAAAAGGCTTTGGGTGGGTATATGAAGAAGAAAGTATCCATCTTAAACAGATGGATCAATCGACTGAAGCCATTTTTTCATTTTTTGGTTTATCAAATAACGATCGACTTTGATATACAGTAGAATCCGCTTAATGTGATCACGGATAATGTTATCAGTCGGTTACTGTGATCATTTTTTTTGGAAACCGGTCACTTTTTCTTTCTTTTTTTTTCTTCTATTTTGTTCTAATCCAAGTCTTCTAAAATTAGCCTTTTTCTAAATTTCGCTAATTGTTATCAGTTATCAGTTAATATTATTAAAATGTCCTTGGCCCAAAGAATTTGAATATTTAAATTTGAATATCAAAAAAATTTTTAATTTTAAGAATAAAATACATTCTGAGATAATAAAAAAATAAAATACAAAAAAATATTGTATGAGAGATAATACTGAAAGGTTGAGAAATGCTGGATTTTTTTTTATATTTGCAGCCCTTTTCAAATATAATCAATAATTTTTTGAATTCTATTACGTAAACAAGTTTTAAATGCGGCTGTAAACGAGTACGATGTAAATACCGCACGCCCGCCCGAAGATTAAAAACGATTTATAAAACAAAATTGAAGTTTTAGAAATACACTAAAAAGAAAAATAAAGTAGCGTCCGGTTGTAATGGAACTTAAAGAATAGAATGATTTCGTTCGTAATAATCACAAGACGTTTTCAGAATGTTTAGATTAGTACATTGTAAACGAAAGTCCATTATAGAAGAACACTACTGTAAGACTATATTGTCTTTAGTAGCTAATGTTTAACACTTTGTTTATTCGGTCTTTTTTTATTACTTTTATTATAATTTTTTATATTATTGTTAAAAATAATTAAATATTTTTCTATTATATAATTTTTTGTACAGTAGAACTCCTCTATAACGAGAACTCAAGGGACCAGTCTACTTACTCGTTATAACAGAATTTCGCTATAAACAGTCCTAGACAGTAGTATACAAAAGACAAGGGACCAAACGTTTACTCGTTATAGCCGATTTCTCGTTTTAAGCGGGACTCGTTATGAAGGAGTTCTACTGTACTACTCTTTTTTCTTTACATTATCATTTTTGTAGTTTCTAAAATATTTAAACTGGTAGTTCTAAGAGCAATTATTTTATTATTTACTATAACAAATGTATACAATATACAGATCAGATTAGTGCTGACCTTTTTGTTCGGAAAGTTCAGTGACTTTATAGATGCTCAATTTTTGATTGACCACGATATTTTTGTTTATTGTAGTTTAAAATAGTAGAATAAAAATATTTTTTTAGATTTTATTGACCTGGATGGGAAACCTTTTAATTTTTAAAGAATATACCCTACTAGAGCATCTATTTCTTGGTTGAATTTGTAACATTCTAAACCGATTTAGAGGCTATTGTTACCACTGTTCCTATAGTTACAAGTCACCCCCCCCCCACTTCTTGCGCCTATACAATCACGGTTTCCCGTTTGTTAAAATTTATTTAAAAATGCCGCTAAGAAAGAGAAATCTGGGAGTTTCTTAGACATTAGTCCGTAGGGGTCGCGAGTTCGATACTACAAGCTCTAATTTGACCAGCAGTATGGCGTAAAGCCTACACCGGCCGCCTGGGAAGCGGGTAACCGCGGTTCAAATCCTGGTCGCGTCGAATACACTGCTGTGATCTAAAGCCCAAGATAGATCTGTAGGCTGTGGGGAAGGCAATGTGAAACCACCCCATTAATTAAATTCCCTAGTATGTCATCTTGGCTTATTAAACACTTATTGAAGGTACGGCACACTTAAGAAGAAGCTCTAATTTAAATATAAGTTATATTATAAAGTTTCTACTGCAAACTACACGTTTGCATTTTGCGTTATACTAAAATGAAAACATTTTTGTTTCGTTTCAATATATTACTATTTTTTAATTGAATTGCAATCACCTGTTTATGTATAAGGAACATTAAAAACATTAATTGTCAAATTGATATTAAAATTTTGAATAAATTCAAATTTTAATATTATCAAAATCGACCGTGTTTGATAAAAAGTAAAAAAACGTCACAAAAAGAGAAATTTTTCTGAAAGTAATTGCATTACTTGCATATTATGTGAATATTATTTTGTTTACATAAAATTTTATTTTATAGCTTCTTAGACCAGGGCCACGCTTGTTACCCGAACGCAGTGACAAAACCGCTTCGTTCAGGTTGCAATGATGTTTGATGTGTACTGGAGGGACCTTCCAGAACTGAGGCAATCGCGGATGTTCATTGGAGGACCCTCCAGTGGCAAAAGAAAACTTGAAATTCTCAAGCTGAGTAGACCACAGCTTAGGAAGACAGTATGTCTACTTACAGGTCACTGCTGTCTGAACAGACACCTCAATATAATTGTGGTTGTAGAAGACCCCACATGCAGGAAGTGTGGTGAGGAGGAAGAGACTCCACACCACTTGCTGTGTGTGTGTCCAGTTCTAGCCCCGCTGAGGCTATGACACCTCGATTGGCCATATCCGACAACCGAGGAAATAACTCAAGCACCCATTAGCTGTATATTCAACTTTATTGAGGAAACAAAGCTGATGGAGTAAAACTTAGAACGCGGGGTACAATAAGCCTTGAGCTTCAGTGCAAGTGGGCATGAAACCACAACCCGTTTAGCAATAATGATAATAATGTGTACTACATGTTCTCAACTACCATAATTTGTTTAGGAATAGCAGTTATCGCTTTATTGTCGTCTTAAATAATAAGTTAGTAGTATAGCAAGGGGCTGTCCATTAATTACGTAAGGACGATTTTTGTAATTTTTGACCCCCTCCACCCCTCACATAAGGACACGTAAGATTTTGGCAACCTCCCCCGTCACATCTTACGTAAAGATTATTAAACAAAAAATGTTAAGCCCTCCCTTTTCTTCGCTTATATTTATAAAATATGAATAACAATAATATTGTTATTATACAAAAATTTCAAAAATTTAAATTAAATTTAATATTTATATAAATAAAAGTTAATAAAGATTAATTAATTACATAAAAAAGTTAATACAAAAAATCGGTAATCCCTTAATAT
Source organism: Cantharis nigra (assembly GCA_958510845.1). Lineage (NCBI taxonomy): Eukaryota > Metazoa > Arthropoda > Insecta > Coleoptera > Cantharidae > Cantharis > Cantharis nigra. Next base: position 64,688,338 of record OY294028.1, read on the forward strand.
CCAGGTAAAAAAACTGATTTAATTTAAAAAATGTATTTTACGAAACTTACGTAAGAAATACGTCGGACCTTCCCCTCCCCCACATAAGGGTCCGTAAAATTTCCGATACCTCCCCTCCCTCCCCCTAAACTATTACGTAATTAATGGACGGCCCCCAAGCAGGTTTTGATATCCTTGCCTATTTGTATTGATAATGAGGTGTAGTACAATAACTTGGCCCACAAGTTTTTATAGATACAATAAAAATTGTTATCAAATTTAAAAGATGACATTAAAATAGAAAGCAACTTAAATTTTTCTGAATGCAGATTGGCCCAGTTTAATTTTTGTGAGTATTCCCCGTTACAGTTGTCTCGTTGCTTGTAATACCAAATCTTTAGAATATAGGCGCAAAATCGCAGACTTATGCTTTACCTTTCGTTTGATTAATGGAAAGATTGACTGCCCACGCTTATTGAATTATTTCGTACCGTATATATCTTTACACGATACTAGACACAAGAATGCCTTTGCCACCGATGTGCACCCAACTAATTATGGCTCTCATAGTCCTATTCCCAGAATAATTCGGTTAGTCAACAAACTTAATGGACAAGAATGGTTTGATCTGCATCAAAAATCATTTGCTCGGTTCAAGAAGGACATCATGTGGAACATGGATGCAATGTTTTAGAACTAGGTCTGATAGTTGTTGGCTGTAGCTATATTGTATTTTAAAATTATTGTTTCTTAAATTATATTAATTTTTGCTTGTATAAATGTTTAAGATGGTGCTTTTTTTGTGATATATTGTGTATAGTAACTTCGTTTTGTATATATGTTTTGGTTTAATATGTAAATTGGTATATCCGTATAAATAAATAAATAAATAAAATAAATAAATAAATAAACATTGTGAAATTAATTTGACAGCAATTCCAACTTATGACAATTGTTAGAGTTGATGATTTGGATTTTAAAAATTTTGGTTTGACCTGAAGTCAACGGTAAATTCTTCAATTTACTTGTTGATGTGGTTATTTGAATTTTAGAAGAAAAAAAACTATGAGTTGTTTGTATTGGAATCTGCTTCAAAGTGCAATTTGCTGGTTTGAACCGACATCTTAAAGATAATTTGTAAGAAAAGGTAATCCCTTTATCTCTTTATTTAAACTATTACCTTATTACCATTAACATATGTGATGAATTGAGTGTCAGGTTTTAAATAGCATGTGTAAATAGTTGAATTCCCCTTAAGCAATCAATTTATTTTACTTAGCCAATCTTAAAAATTGAAAAATTTGCTTGGCACTCCCTTTTTCTGTGAAGGTGTTGTGCTGACAAATATTTTAAATTAATTATAACAAAGTAAATAATTATATTAATCCAATTATTCTTGGAGTAATATTTGTCTTAATAAGTGTATGTTTGTATAGGTGTAGAAATATCAAACAAAATACAAGCAACTATGAATACCCTTAACACATTAGTGTCCGGAAGCCTAAAAATAGGCTTTTAGAAAATTACAGGTACTACAGTTAGGTATTTAAATTATATCAAATTTTAAAGTAAAGAATTTTAAGATTTAAAGTAGTTAGTCTGAAGGTAGAAACTTCAGCTTATTAAATTATATGCCATTTTTTGATAAATGGATGTAATTATGTATAAATTGATTTTTGTCACCTGTACAAGTAAGATTTTGTATTTCCTTTATATTATTATAATATAATAATATATTATAGATATATGTATAGTATTATAACAATTATAACAATTCGTTAAAAGTGGGCAGCTTTGCAAATATTATTACATATAGTACTTATGTTGATAATAATATTATATAATTGAAAATAGTCACCTTGTGTAGTTGATTCATGAAAAGCTATGCTTTGCAGTGAATTGGTAAGAAAAATATTACGTTCATTCACAAACACTTCTCCAAGAGTAGGATATTCACCAGCAAGCTGCGTTAAAAGTTGTTGTAATATATCTTCACTTTTGCAGCGCTCGATTTCCTCTTTACTGAAAACAAAATTATTTAACACTTCAATTTGCTTTAAATAACAGGGAATATAATTACTTAATAGGTTCTTTACAAGTCAACAAATTCCAACCTAATTTGATAGTTTGAAACCAAGACAACTTGGAAAAGGCACGTTTCATGGTAATTTCTATAGGTCTATCACCTAATTGTATCACACACTTTTCCAACTTTTCAGCCTACAACGTCAATAACAGATAATTTTAGAAGCAGTTGCCTCAAATATATGAAACAAATTAAAGCATACTTCTCTAACGGCAGCTCTAAATTCACCTCCTGGTGCCATGCCTATTTCTCTCGTAATATATGCACTCATATTAAGCAGAAGTAAATACATCAGTCCATTGTACAAACCATTAGTTCTTATAGTCGATTTGATTTTATCAAAATCAATATTTTTAGTTTCTTCTAACAGCGTTTCCTCGTCATACTTTAAAATATTAATTCTAGATCTACACAGTTCTAAGACTATCACACTTGGGCGAATGGCTTCGATTACCTAAACATTTAAAAAGTGTTTCAACTTATCTTATATTTTTATAAAATCGAGCAAAAATACCTTAATCACATCGTGAATTGACTCCATACTAAAATGTGCAGTTCCTACAAGATAAACTTTAGTTTCGGTATCCTTATATTTGAGCACGGTAACAGTATCAGGTAAAATAACTTCTTCGCTCGAATGTTGGGAAGTAGAACCATTCGAATATTCAGTATCCACGAGTTTTTGTAACTCCTCGAATTCTTCACTTTTGTGAGAACTACTTTCAGAATCTGAACCAATACGAACTGTACTAGCAGATAAATCTAAAACATTTTTCCCTTAGCAATACAATAAAAATAGATTTATAATTTAAATATTTACCATCATTGGTTATAATTTCCATTTTGTTTTCTATCTAAAAAGTTTCTAAGTAACCTAAATTATGAAACGACTGTTCTTATCAGTTAATAAGTAAAAATTAAGTAAAATTTATAAGGAACCCATATGACACGAACAGTTGAATCAAGATTATGTAGATTAACGTAGTAAGCGAGTATTTTCGGGTTTGTCACTTTTTTATTCGTCGACAGTGGCAGACGTGATGTAATGTGCGAGAGGGGTAAAGCCTCCTTAGGTTTTAAAAAAATTTTCAAATTTAAAATTTTTTATTTAATTTTTTTATGATAATTTTCGTTGCTTTTAGCCGGAAAGCCAGTGAAAACTTTTCGTGAAACTTGAACGAAAATTGCATACGTTATTATAATTTCGTTTAATATAAATAAGCTTCAAAATACTTAATCAAAATTAACAACATGAAACGTTAGTGATTAACTAACTTATAAGTAAATTATTTAAAAAAAAAGAAAAATTCCAACTGTGTTAAAAAATATCGACTAAAAAGCGAAAAACAAGCTCTATAATCTATAAAATAAATGTTGGGCAAATAATTACAAAACATATTTGTTGTAAAAATTTAAATATTTTCACTTAAACACCAATTAACGTCTTCTAAAATTCTTATGTCTTATCGTTTGCGAAAGGGGATATGAGTTCATGATTTTCTTATTTTCTCTTATACAGGGGAATGGGAGTCGAATATCACAGAAAGTTTGCTTACGTAATATTTGAACACCCCCTCTCCGAATAATAGACATTTTGCTTTTATTAGAAAAAGGAAAAAAGAATAAATGTATTTATATGTAATGAATCAGCGATAAATTTGTAAATGTTGATGAATTAAACATTCAATAATTAAATTATTAGGCTTTCTGATTTTCATTTGACGCATTCTGACTTTTATATTACGGCTTCTGAATTTCGTTTGGCGTTTTCAGAATATCAATTGACAAATCTGAATTACAATTGACGATTTCTGAATTACTTATCAATATCTTTTGATGATCATTTGTATGAAAATCGTCTTGATCGTAGAACAGGTCGTTTTGATAAAAATTTATAACTTGTCAAAAATATTTTTATAGTGCTTCTATTTTCATGATGTCACATCAACATGTTGATGAAATCAAATACTACGGTTTTAATTGGTTTTGAAATGAGTTTAGTAGCGGTACCTACTCTTATTTACAATAATAATAACAAAAACATAATCATATTTATAAACAAAATAATAAATTATTTTATAAACTCATTCATTCATAGCGGACTAGTTTTATCAAAATATTTAGCCATAAATTTTGGTCAAAATATATTTATTATTTAATTATGTCAGACATGTCAATATATTGATAAAAAAAATCAGTTAACGTTTTATACCGGCAGTGTGGTATAAGGCTTAAGGGGGTATTCTAGTCTAGAAGCATGAATTTCGGGCAGCTTTCGAAGCTCATGAACGAAACAAAAAATATTTTTACTATCAGTTTTTTTATCATTTGCTTATTGATATTTTAAGATTACATAAAAAATTAACCGAAAAATAAACTCAAAACTCACAAAGTTATGAGCTAACAAAGTGAGAGGTCCAAATAAAAAAGGGTGTCTTGGCGTGCACGATATGTCAAGTTCTAATTAACCGATTTATCTGAGCGAGTTATATTTATTAAATTTAAACTTAATTTTTTAAAAATCCAAAATTATTTATTAATTCAAGTTACAAATTTTGCACTAAATCTACTTCTAACTGCTACAAAGTTAACTTAAAGACTGATGTAAAACTACTGACTTTTGCATGAATTACAATTTTGTGTTTTCTAAAAGGAAAGTAACATTATTTGTTTTTTCTATAGAAGGTTTAATTTTGCATTTCCCACAATGATAAAAAAGTTAATACACCTAGCTAACGTTCTTTACGTAATAATGATTATCGTTATCTAATTTAATATGAGTGAAATATAACTATAGCGTGGTTCAGCCGATAGAGGAATGTATAAAGAACATTCACACCAAATTTCAAATAAATCGGTTCATTAGAACTTGAGATATCGTGCACGCCAATGTTTTTTGAACTTCCCACTTTGCCAGCTCAAACTTTATGAATTTTGAGTTTTTATCAAATATCAATAAACAAATGATGAAAAAATGCATAGTAAAAATATTTTTTGTTTTGTTTGCACAGAGCTTCAAAAACAGCCCGAAAATTCATACCTCTAGACTAGAATACCCCCTTAAACTGACATGCTACAAAGCGGGAAACCGCGGTTCAATGCTTACCGTTCTGGCTATCAGAATCACAGGGATGCTTTTAATAAGTATAGCGACTTGAATATTCCATCTTTCTAGATCTGTACTTATCGAGTTGGAGCCGTTTTAGGAATGTTTTTAATGAGTGGAGCAATTCGAAAGTCCCGTTTTCTTAAAATAAATTAATTTACAAATTTTATGTGTTTTTGGGGTGTATTACGTAAAAGTCAACCCAAAGATATTAATTTTACAATCTACATTTTTTTTTGAAAATTGTGTACTAAAACAGAAATCTATCACTATTTCTATTGTATACTAACACTATTAATCAACTAAAAACAAATAAATCTGCGCGAAAAGGTAGATTGAGCGCAAAGTTGTAGATGGGTCGGTAGATTGGTTCGTTTTTGATATTGTTTTAAAAATGATACACCGAACAAAATGCACACAAGGGTACAGACTAGGGAGGTGGAGTCAAGGAAAATAATACTACTAGCGGCCTTAGTGGTCAAATCGTAATCAAAGTGTAGAACTCATTTACATGTAATCAAATTTGACATTTGAACGTTTGAACGGCTTTTCGCCGTTGTGAGTTAGTAAAGGTTCACTCAAACAAGCTTTTTGAGCAACTTTATAACCGCAAAAAGAACATTCAAACGACTGTTCTCCTAGTCCAGTCAATATAGACATTTCAAATAACAAAAATTGCCGGAGAGCCAAATTTTGGTGGAGAGCTGGGGTTTACCATTACAAATAAAGTTTTAAAAGTCCCCATCGATCCTATGTGTGCTACAAAAGTTATTCGGAGTCGAAGGTCAAAACTTGAGGTTTTTTGGATTTTTCTAGAAAACGGTAAGCTTTATAAAAAAAAAACCTCAAACCAAAGTTGTAGCTCTTAAAATTCTCTACAAAAATGGTCTTCATGATTTTTTTCCTAAGAGTTACCATTCCTGAGATATCGCGATTCTAACAGTCTCATTGTACATGATATGCACATAATAAGCCACGAACTGAATCCCCTCTACCCACGTGGCTTTGAAAAACATTTGGCTATTCTATTATGCCGCCGTCACGACGACTTTAAAACTTTTTAGAAAATCAAAATCCGACGCCAAATAACGGCGATGCAATAGCATTTAGCAAAAACCTTTCAACCCTCGCAGAAGGGTTCGGAGGTAACTTTTTCGATTTTTCTGGGTGGTTGTGCCAGTAACCCAACAGGTTTGCAAAATTTCAGCTTTCCACGATATCTAGAAGTGGTCAAACATTTTCACTCGAAATGATGAATCAGTGAGTAAAGCGGCTTTATATAATGTGCATATATCATGTATAACGTGACTCTTAGAATCGCGATATCTCAGGAATGGTAACTCTTAGGAAAAAAATCATAAAGACTAGTTTCCTAGAGAATTTTAAGATCTACAACTTTGGTTTGAGGTTTTTTTAGATAAAACTTACTGTTTTCGAGAAAAATCAAAAAAACAACAAATTTTGACCTTTGACCCCGAATAACTTTTGTAGCACACATAGGATCGATGGGGATTTTTAAAACTTTATTTGTAATGGTAAACCCCAGCTTTGCACCAAAATTTGGCTCTCCGACAATATTTGTTATTTGACCACTATTTTTATGTCTAAATTGACCGGACTATCCGGTATGGTTCGTAAATGGAGATTTAAATTGCTCTTTTGAGAAAATTCAATATCTCAAACAGCACATTGATTGGTACGGTTTCTCGCCAGTAAATGGAACAACAGCGCCGCGGTGTCGAAAAGTAAAATAAACTGTAGAACAGTTTAATTTATTTTTCGACACCGCGGCGCTACATGTTACTCTGCTCCTAGTCTACACCCTGCACCTCTTTTTTTTACCTGAAATTTGCCTTTGGCCCAGCCCAGTTAGTTTATCACAAATTATTTGCAAAAACTATTAAAGTGCATCCTTTTTCTACGATACCGGAGTTTCCCGACTATGAATATTCCAGGACTTTTCAAAGCAAATTTTAAAACTTTGTTATTTATTTCCTCTAAAAATGCTGAAAATAAAGCTTCATTGCCTGCATGGGCGCCGGCAGGATTATTTTCAGGGAGGTGCATTTGCATCTATACATCTAGAAATTCATTTCTTAATCATTTTCCGTGTGTTTTCTTTCATGTCGGGGGGGTGCAAGTGCACCCCCTTGCACCCTGCTCCCGGCGCCCATGATTGCCTGGGCTATTAAAAGCAATACTAATCTTATATTTTGAAAATTCTAAACTTATAAAATACAACGTTGTATTTTATTATTATTTTTATTATTTTACTCATAAATTGTAATCTTTTATTTTTTTTATGACAGTTTTAACTTTAAAATTTTGTAAATAATATAATATAATGGCGGATGTTCTCGGTAAACCACTGCGGTGTGGTACTTTGTCATCACCTTTCAAGATAAGACTGTTAAAATCAAGTTTTTATTTTACCGGAATTTGAATTGTAAAATGTAAAATTTGCTTAGTAAAATGACTGTTTTTAGTTCCTGGCTTAAAGGACTAAAGTGCTTCAATTTGCCCCGCAACTCAAATGCGGGAAAAAATATAAAAGAGTTATCGAAAAGAGAGCAAAAAAAGAAGAAGAAAATAAATAAAAAGAGGAGGTTCGTATGTTGCTTAGAGCTATCAGGTATGTAAATTCTTTGAACTGTCGTCTAAAAGTCGCCAGAAAACACTTCGTATGAAAAATTATGATATCTACATACACCGTGGGATGACTAAAATGACTTTGGAATATTATCTGATATTAGTCGATCATTGGCGCGGCGCGCATGAACGAATTACCGAAATATTCGCTACTACAATTTATAATTTTCGAGTTTGGTTGCTCACTCACTTCAAAGACTCCCTGTAAAATAGCTGTTGTTAATCCATTCATGCGTGTCAATAATAGACAGAGAACGGTTAACGTCCGTGACTTTTTTTATATAATTTTTGCTCCCCGAACAGATTTATTCTCGATTTCAAGTTTCAAAGAATTTCAAAATTGATATTTTATATTTTGTATATTATATAGATGGAGCTAGGGATTTTATAAAAATTTGCGCACGTCACTGAGAAATAGGTTAATTTTTATCTGATACTCCACTAATCGTTTAAAACATTGAAGAATTTTAAGTATTTTATCGATTATTTTATAGTGTAATTCTAATCCTCCATAATGTTGCGAGGACTTGTAAGTGTTGTACCATTTTTTATTTTAAAAATTTAATAAATTTATTTTTCTTTTTATAGTTAATGTTCATTGCTGGATTTTATTCTGGAATTTACGTAAACCAAAATTACGAAGTAAGTATTTTTTTGATACATTCACAATAGAATAAATTAAATGAAACTTACAACAGGTACCAAAGGTCGACGATCCAAGTAACTTGATAGAGAAGTTGAAACAGTTTGCCGATCAACATAAAAAAGATTGAAATATGTATAAAAAATAATTAGTTAACTGTACGTGTTTATTATATTAAATAGCATAAGTAATACAAGCATTTTACAATAACTTTAGACCTCCTCCTACAAATTCTTGTCTTGTTTGGGGTTCGACAAATGCAAGCCAATCACTTGAATGTGTTGGTAATAATCCCATGCTTTGACATTTATACAGAGCTAGGCCAATGTTTACGACATTACCCAATATATACACGAGCTTTTGGCCTATCGCACTGGTGTTTTCCAACATTTTGAAAGTGCTATTTAGTGAAAATAGAGCCTGAATCGGCCTCATAAAAAGCATTCCTACCATCATAATAGGAAATATTGAAATTGAATTTCCCGCCATGTACATAATAAACAAATTCATCGGAACTTGTTTGAGTGGTGCTAATGCTAATTCCCAAGATTTCTTTACGATTAAGTGGCCGGTGTCGGTTTTTTTCGATACTTCTGTAGCGTTAGAAGTACCAGACGTACTGTAAGCAGGCGGTGAAGGCAATGCGGAATCATTAATAGTAGCCAAACGACCATTTCTGCGAAATGGAAACGGTTTAAAAAGGAATGTGAATAAAAACAGGATCGTGTTTACCTTGAAGAATCCAAACTCCATTTTAATCGTCTATTTTGTGTTTTATTTGATGCCATTTTACAACGCTTTCAAAGTTGGTTATCGTAGTTTAATTATTTAATGATGGTACGTTTAAAAACTTCTTGAATATCAAATTTATTTTATGTACTTATATTGACAATCTCTCTGTCATTAATTTGTGAAATTTTAAAGCGACACCTAGCGGACAACTTAGTAACAACAATTAGGCAAATTTTCGCGAGAATGCTTTTTCCTGTGGCTTTTTCAGTATGTGTGAGCAGGCGCACAAAAATAAAACAATTAATTGGAGCTAAACTCCAAAATGTTGAGAAATATAAATTTGTCATTTTGCCGTTTCACCAACGATATGCCAGTTTTAAGCTGACCCTGATCCCCGATAAAAAAAAATTCTCGCGAAAATTGCCTCAAACTTCGAGAATATTTTGGTAATTTTTTAGATTAGGTTACCAACAGTTACCAATTGCATTACATAACCTCACATAGTTATTATATAAATGATTAATTTGACAATGATTGATAATTAAACAGAATTAATAAAACACGTGTGGTTGGTACAACGTTCGACATTTAATTGAGAGAAAAGTTGGTAGCTGATTAATTCTTCGTCGTTGTATAATCGTGTGATTGATTAAAGGTCGCTCTTTATGAATGTGCGTTGCATAGTTTCAATTATTTGATATTGATAATGAATTCCCCACGAAAAAAGCTGATTCAAAACGACTCTGGTCCATTTGAAATGAAAATGAATTCTGCTGACAGAAATAAGAGTGAAGGCGACTCGGATTTAATTGGGATGGAAATAAATTCGTCGCGTAAAAATCTGAGTGAGAGCGATTCCGGTTTAATTGATTTGAAAAGGAATTCTCCACGCAAGAAGCTGGTTGATGGTGACTCGGGGATCGATATCGATCGAAGTCGAAGAAATCGATTGGATAGTTTTAGTAACGTTAATGAGAAGGAAGTTGAGGATATCAATTTGGAATTTCTCTATAAACCTCATACAATATCATTGCTTATATTTACAATAGGAGTTTTAATTTATTTGGCATTTGTAAGGTATGCATAATACAGGAGTTTCATTTGTTCATAAAATTTTCATTTTTACTAATCTAATTTATTTTTTAGAGATGATAAAAATGTCGAGAATAATATATGGGAAGGCGTATTATGCGGTATATTTTTCTTCTTGATAGTTTCATGTATCACATTCCCAAATGGACCTTTTATAAGACCGCATCCGATAGTCTGGCGAATCGTATTTGGACTAAGCGTTGTTTACTTGTTGCTCATCATATTTCTGCTTTTTCAAAATTATAAAACCGTACGAAATTTGTTGGTATGGTGTGATCCAAATTTAGCTAATTTTAGTATTGACATGGAAAAAGAGTATGGAGTTAATTGTTCCGTAATTACTACCGAAAAGATTTGGAATCATTTGGATATATTTGCTTTCGCACACTTCTTTGGTTGGATGTTTAAAGCCATTCTGATACGTCATAAGGGCATATTGTGGATGATCAGCATGTTATGGGAGATTACAGAAATTGCATTTGCACATCTTTTGCCTAACTTTAGAGAATGCTGGTGGGATTCTTTAATTTTAGATGTGATTGTGTGTAACGGACTTGGCATAGAATGTGGATTGTGGTTACACAAGAAGTGGGAAATGAGAGAATACAAATGGGTCAGTATACTCGACATTCACACCACCACAGGAAAAATTAAAAGGGCTGTTCTGCAATTTACTCCCGAAAGCTGGTCTTCGGTCAGATGGTTGGATCCGAAATGTTCTTACATGCGAGTAATTGCATTTGTTCAGCTGGTTTTCTTTTGGTTAGTATCCGAATTGAATACTTTCTTTTTGAAGCACGTATTTGAGATGCCACCTTCTCATCCTTTTGTGATTGGTCGTTTGGTATTAATTGGTGTTATCGTGGCTCCTTCGGTTCGACAGTATTATACTTATGTGACGGACACACAATGTAAACGTTTGGGTACTCAATGTTGGGTATACGGATTCATCATGGTTGCGGAGTCTTTATTATGCATAAAACACGGAGGTTCACTGTTTGAACACACTCAAGCCATAAACATATTTGCCTGGTTAATTACACAATTTTTAGTATCGATAGTTTGCGTAATAGCCTGCATCGCTTGGCAAAAACATGTAGAAAAGCAATCTGAATATTCCTACGATGTCAGTCCACTCAAGCCAAAGACTCTAGTTTTAAACGAAAGTGGTGTAGTTACTACGCCAGAGAAAGAAGATTAAAAGTATTTTTTGTTTTTTTAAATAGGGTGGACATTAAAAAAGGATGTTTTATTAATTTGTTACGTTGTTGCCCTATAACGAAGCTTGTAATACGGCCAAAGACTGTCATCGATATTTATTTAATGTATTATAATAGAGTTAATTTGTTTTGAAGCAGGCCAAAATTCTCAATTAGTGATCCTATGACAAGACTGGCGAATAAGTTGTATCATTATAAATCTGGTCAGGTCGGAAGTAGTTACTTTGTATTGTAATATCATTTTATATTGACCAGATCCTCAAATTCGTAAAATATATTTGTAATATAATAGTCGATATTTTCCTCGAATTCGTATTTTAAATGGTTGACCATTTAAATAGCCCACTTAATAAATTGTCTAATATTTTTGTAAGTTCACTATTTGAATGTGATAGTCGGTTAGTTTCCTTTTGTGTAATTATTAGTTTGTTAAATTATCACTTGTATTTAGTTTAATATGCAGTTACCAAAACGAATGCCATAATTTATATGTCGATGCTGCCAAAAATTGTGAGCTTATTGAGTTTATTTTCGTATAATTATTGAAAATTTTTGACTTTATGTAGATTTTTCATTTCTAAATAAACAAAATTTTACGCTCGATTCGTCTTTTACTTGCAGCCGCCGAAAATCGGGAAGATTTAAAAGTTTAATGCAAGTAGGATGGGCGTAACTAATGCCACCCTTCCGGGAGTCAAATTCAAGTGTCCGCCCCTGTTTGGGACCCGTGGAAAATGCACAAACGCATCGCCTTTTCTGCACTTCTCTTCAAGGTCAAATTTTTATCGTAGAAAAACTCGAATCCATGGACCAACTAATCCCGCCACTAACGAGGCTAAAACATAATGAAGGAACAAAAACTGTTTAATTAATAATTGAAACCGATTTGATCGAAAGATATCGTTAGAAAGAGAGCACGACGAATCTTTTAAGAAATAGTACGACAATTTGGGGAGCGAGGGGAAGGCTCAATTTTAGACGGCTGACGCCCCTTCGCCCGCGGTTTTACGGACTGCGAGAGTTTCGAATTGTCCGACGACAAACGAAGCTAGCATTGTTTTTACGTTATTCTAAAAAATTAAAAATTTTAGCAAATTCAGCGTAAAGCTCGATATTTTGAAAAAAAGTGCGAATGCTTAAAATTTAACTGCCCGGTTTGTCAGTAACAACCTCTTGCGGAGAAAGTTCAAGTTGGCACGTGGTTCAAAAATAAGTATACATAAGCCTAGCCCAGTACGGTGCAACTGGCGTGGTTTGTGTTGTCGCCCGCCCGCGTCCATTGCGTTAACTTCGGAGGCCCATATCTTGCGTTTCACGCCCAATTGTGCAAATTTAATTATCGCTTTGAAGTTTTGATAAAGTTTTTTTTGTGGTTGTGTTTTGTTTACTTATAGTAAACACGTCGCAAGGTGGAAAAATAATTTGTTGGCGTTTCGTTTTGCGGTGTATCGATTACAGTAGTTCGTAAAGTTCTGTTCACAACGTTAATACATTTCGTGATAAGTGCAATGATCATGTATAAAAATTTGACTCATTTTGTTATTAATTATGACTTCTGAAGTGGAAATCAAAAAGGAGTACGTTCAAAATCCTGCTCAGGTTAGTAAAGTGTAGTTTTGTTAAAAGTCGTTGGGGTTTAGGCAGTTTAGGGCGGGCAAGGATTGAAGTAGGCTGTGGGAGTTACTTTGTCCCATTTGTAGACACGAGGAGGTCGAACTTTGGCTCCATCCAGGGGTCGGAACCCGAATATATAATATTATTTGGGGCACTATCGCTAATTTTCAAATTCAATTAAATATCAACACTTTCACTATTATAATTTTTTTTAAAACCGCATCACAATATCGCATCGGCGCGATTTTCTTTGTTGTCCAATTTCTATCTATTTTTAAACCAGTACGTTATATTGTTTTGTTTGTATACACAGGGTATAAAATTTAATATTATGTTTTAAAACCAATAATTACTACCTCCCGTATTATTTATTTCATTTGCTTTTTTTTATTTTGTAAACAAAAATATATCAGGATATTCGCAAATAAATTATGGATGCACGCTGGCTGCCACAATGACAGCTCGTTTGTTTTTATATTGTTAATGGGGTTGCATATCTGCAAATATCGGGCAGTCATAAATTATAACGACGTTCATTTATTTAAAAAAAATTGTTGTCGTGTACATTCAAATTTTACCGAATACTTTGCGATATTTACCGACAGTGTCGTTTTTGTAAATGACTGCTTTCTTTATTTTTTAACTGAGGTGATGAATTTTAAAATTTTTCTAATAATCTTAGTTTGGGGTTGATGTAGATCGCTAAAAATGTAGTTTGTAAAATATAGCCCCGCCTTTTGATTACAGCATTCGAAGCCCACCCCGTCTCCGCTCGCGCTTTTAGCTGCGACCTGCAGCAAGATAGGACCCACTTCGGTCGAACCAACGCCTCCTACGATGGCCAGTACGCCCACCCCTGTAAAGAGTTTACCAGTCGGAAGTCCTCAAGTGGTCAGCGTCCCCGTGGGTATTCCTCAGCAGCTCTCCCAACAATTGTCGCAACAGCTTCTCCAGCAACAAGGAGCTCAAATTGTTAGCGGACAAAACTTAGCTTACAATGTTATGCAGCCCATGCAGACTGTCACTGTTGACGGACAAGAAGCTTTATTTATCCCGGCGATGTCCTTGGCAGGTAAGACGTCCAAACTTTGATTTGCATTTTCCGTAATAACGTCTGGAAACACTATTGTCTTCCGTCTCCGTCGTTCTCATTCATTAGTTTTAGTTTATAGATAAATTTGTTGCAAACTTCCAAGCATTGAATTTATTGTAAAAGAATGTTTTGATTTAAAAAAAATAATTTCTGATTATAAATTCTCAAATTTTGAAAATAGCCAATTAGTTAGTAGGTTTAGGTACTTTAGAAAATTCTAACACCTGTTAGTTATTGAGGTATATTTAAAATATTATTTAAAAATTAACACACCTATTAGCTCTAGAATTTTAAGCATACATTGATTCTCGCACAAAACCCCCTTTTTCAGATAATCCAGAAGCGGCTCAAGGTATAGTGACCTCCTGAATGCTGTCGCAAGTTAAAATTAACAATTATTATAGTTGCAATTTAAGAGTTCAGGCGAGCTACTTTTTGTTTGGCATTAGAAAAATCGCGGATTTCGCCTCACCCAGAGCCGTAACTAGGGGGTGGTGAGTGGGGCCCCCGCCAAGGGCGCAACTGCTAATGGGGCGCAAAAGTGACTATTTTTTTTAATAGGAAATTTTGTTAAGAAAATAAATTCCATGCACTTAATTGGAAAAAATTAAATATTAATTTTTCCGGAGCGACACCCGGACCATCCCTGCCGGCCCATTACGACGGGAGTTGGAAAGGGGGGCGCAATTTTACAGGTTTGCCAAGGGCGCAGCCTTACCTAGTTACGGTCCTGGCCTCACCAATGTGAGGACGCTTTTAGTAATGTTTTCCAATTTTTGCGCCTACTGCAGGCTGCGCCCGCTTGCAGCGCATGCTTTGAATGCCCTAAACCTGAGAATCACCGATGACTGATAAAGAATTTTGGACAAACAGGACCGTCTTTACGCGCAGATTACCTAGATTGCAGCCCATGGGCTTGCACCACAAAAAAACTGTATGAAAAACCTAAAAATGTACTTGTTTGTTACAATTATTTTTTGTAACTTGAATTTACCTGAAATAAGAATTAATTGTAAAAAACACCCTGAAGCACCCGTACCACAGATTCAGCGTAAGGGTCTACTGATTTTAAATTTGGCCCTGGTATTGTATTTGGTATCGTTAGCAGCAGAGCAGTTACGGCCGGCATCAGCGATAAGTGCAATATCTAACGGGCGGTGCTGTACTTCAATTGTATCGTCTATCAAGCCACATAACATATATTGCATAAGAGCAGTTACCCAAGGTTATGCTATGCTGATAGTGCAGTTGCTTTCAAACCAAATCTTAATAAGGTGTACGCTTACATTGGGCCCACCCAAAAATAAAATGGTTCGATTTCTTATATAACCTTAAGGGCGCTTCAGACTCTCGCGAGAAAAAAGCGGAGAACAAAGCGAGAACCTAAGAAGAACACGAGAATGAGCTCCACTTTCTCTAGTTTCGTAGTTTTCTCCTTTTCTCATAGAATTTCTCACGAGAGTCTGGAGTGGCTTGCAAGTTGAGAACCTGAAAATAACACGAGAATCGGCTCCACACTCTCGTTTCTTGTGATGTTCTCACGAGAGTCTGGGGTCTGGTAATGTATAACTAGGGTTGCCAACTATACTTTATAATAAAGTATATACTTTATTTTTTGCGAATAGAATTTCGATATATATCCATTACTGATGATTATTTTCTTATGATTCAAACGACAGATGTTATAAAATTATTAGCTTAAAACTTAAAATTAAAAAAATACCTATTTTTCTTACAAATACTCTTTATTTCTCTTTTAAAAGATTCGATACTTTATTTCTTATCAGTAAAAGTTGGCAACCCTATGTATAACAGCAACAAGTTTACACAAAACGTCTGCTAAAGACAGGTGAGCGAAAATGGAAACACCAAAGAACAGCTTTTAATGCTTTCCAGATTTAACAAGTCGAATGAAAAAGAGAACGATTTCTGCAGAAATAAGATTTAAAGTATGTCAAAAGAAATGTCTACTATATTGCGGCGCAAAACTATAAGAAGTAATCCTGAAGGGGTACATTAAAATCTGAAAGAGGTGAAAATGAAAACTTTTATGGCCACACGCATCTATAGAAAGATGCAGATTTCTTGTAGGTCAAACACGGCACCGTTCTCTCCAAAGAAATGGTTTAGCTTCTGAATACAGAGATGTAAATTTTGAAATTGGTAGATGGGCGCGATATTGCTTTGGATTAAAGATTTTGAAACGAAAGAACGAAAATATTCGAACTCTCCTATGTTAACAATGTAAATTACACAATTTGAAACCATTTTTTTGACATATAAAAATCGCTTTTACAGCAAAACTTTTTAAACATTTTTTGTTAAAAATTTCATTGCCTTTAATTTTATATCTATACATTTTTCAATTTCGTTGCCCCGTTTTTGACTGGCAACGACTTAAGCAAGATTGTAAAAACACAAAAAATATCGTCATTTATATCTCGGAAACAGTGCGACCAAATAGAAAAATGCTTATGAACAAAAATGTAGAGAATCACGTTTTCAAGAAAAAATGCCTATTCATTTTTTCATTTCGTCGACCCGTTTCCGAGATGTAGATGACAATAATTTTTGTGTTTTACAGAGACTTGTTTAAGTCGCTGTCAGTCAAAAACGGGGCGACAAAATTGAAAAATATATAGATACAAAATTGAAAACAATGAAATTTTTAACAAAAAAATGTTTAAAAAAGTTTTGATGTAAATGCGATTTTTATATGTCAAAAACGGTTTCAAAATGTGCAATTTACATTGTTAACATAGGAGGGTTAGAATATTTTCGTTAGTCACTGGGTAGCTTATCCAGATTAAGATTGCTTTTTGACAACATTTTGTTGTGTTTTGACAACTATTTTAAGTCGGTAAATAAAATATCAGACTATTATTTTGTATGATTAAGTACTTTGTTTTATTTGATTTATCAAAGTAAAACAAAACATCAGGCTCACTCTCGCGGGCCGGATTTGGCCCGCGGGCCGCAGTTTGGAGACCCCTGAGCTAAGGCGTCTGCTGATTTGTTTTTGACGATTAATTGTTGTGAATCGTTTCATACAGCGTTCAAACAGAATTTTAATTAATCTCATCCCAACATTTACCAATTTGTTGATGCTCTCAAAATATTGTTACAAAACAATACGCAAACCAACGATTTTAAAGCTATTGCTGGACTACTGCAAAAATACGTCGCGGTTGGGATCTGTAAATTAGTTTCCTTTACAGTCACCCTCAATTTTAAGAAACGTGAGAGAGTTATGGTGGACGTATTAATTAAATTATGACTAAAATTGTAAAAACTTTTGATGACTTTGGTTCTTCTTGAAGAAGCAAAAGAATACTAACTTATGTTTTGTTTTGCCTGTTTCACAACGAAGACACGATAAATTTATAAGTACTTTAAATAGAATGCGTCAGACATAACAATTGCACTTTTCGAAGAGTTACCTTCGGTTCAAGGTAATTTTAATTTATTATAAAATAAAATAAACTAAATTTAACATTCTTACATGAAAATAATTCTGTAACAAATTACGTATATTATGTATTTTTTTTAAACATTTGATTTGCCTCTCATCGGTGATTGAGGCAGTTTGAGATTAGTGGAGATGGAAACCTTTTTGTTTAGAGGGAGTTTACATTATTTTATTTTTTCTGTTTCATGGATTCGGGCAGTTTACAGTCTCCCTTTTCGTTAAAATTTTAACTAGAGAGCATGCGTATAGTCCGAGAACTGTTTGTTGGAACAAACCTATATGTTAGTTTGCTTTTCATATTTCGTAGCAAATATAATATAGCGAAACTATTAACAACCCTTGCGACAATATGTTTGATACATCCGGATACTAAATTGGAAGAACTTTTGTTATAGGAAGAGGGAGGGTGTAAAGATTTAGAGGGGGGTACGTTTGTGTAAAATGTTAAGGTGGAAAGGGTAAAATGTGCTTAATTAAATATGTCAGGTAATTTATGAACCCACCCTGTATGAATACACCTACTAAAAATACACCTACTACTAAATATTTTAGGATTAGTATGCATAATTATTATTATTATATCATTCAAATTTTAAACCTTTTGAGAAGATAAGTACTAACTTTTTTTGAATTTAAGAAGCGCGGCAAAATCAAATCAATCATTCATTTTAACACATTTTAATTGAAGCACTATAGAAGTACAAAGTTTTCCATATAATTTTAGAAAAAAAATTTAAGTTCAAACGTAGTTTTCAAAACTTAGTTGTAGAAAATGTATTGCAGCTATAATAAGACATCATCTCGATTTGCCACAGGTAACTTTTAATATAATACCTAATATCATTTCCTGTATTAGTTATAACCAGATGAAATAAGGTTATTTTATATTAATATTTAAAATGAAAAAGGTGTTTTAAGCTAATCTCGGTGTCTACCAAATTAAATAGTAAATTTAATTTTAAATTTGATGTAATAATATATCAGTCCGATTAAAATTGGATATTTTTTCTTACTAGGTGGTCAGCAACCCCAACAAATATTTAGCCCTGGTCAAATACTGAGAGGTCCAAATGTATTACCAGCAAATTTACAAAATATTCAAACGGTTCAGTTATCTAATGGCCAAAGTGTACAAGTTCGTCCATCCATGCCTCAAGTTGTCCAATTTCCAACGATGCAACAAACCATACCCGTTCAGGTCCCCATATCATCGGCAAATGGTCAAACCATATATCAAACAATTCATTTTCCCGTCCAAGTTGCTACTCTTCCAAATATTATCCAAACTCAATCCATAGTTCCACAAATGGCTAGTATCTTAACCCCCAATGGTCAGCTTCAACAAGTGCAAATTGCTACATCGTGTGCTGCACAACCGGTACAAAATTCCCAAGCAACAACATCTTCCACTCCTCAAACAATTACAGTTCAATCAGACACAGGTGGACATCCCTTAACCTTCACCGGAGCAAATGGACAGCAGTTTACCGTTATACCAGCAAATATGCAACAAATGAGAGGAACGACCACTAACATTGGAAATGTAATTCAAATTCCGAATATTCAAACATTACCAACAATACAAAATATACCAGGTATGTACAATTTAATTTTTTGCATGGCCAACTAAAAGTTACGATGATTGTAAGATTTAAATTGACATAATAATAATTATTTACGTGAAAATTCTGTTACTACAATAAATAAAAATTTTGATTATTAGGAATTGGAAACGTTCAAGTGATAACGCAACAGACTTCGCCTCAAATTACAGTAGGCCAACAACTACAACAAGATCCAACGGATCCCAACAAGTGGCAAGTTCTCCAAAGCATTACTAATCCATCTCAACAGTCAAATAATATTGCTCCAGGCGTTGTTGTAACGACGACGCAAGATGCAACATCAACTATGATAGCAAACGATTCAAGTCAAGACGGGTTACAAAAGCAACGAGTGCGTCGCGTCGCTTGCACTTGTCCAAATTGTGCAGACGGCGAAAGACATACAGACAGAAAAAAGCAACATATTTGTCATATACCCGGGTGTAATAAAGTTTATGGAAAAACATCACATTTGAGAGCACATTTGCGTTGGCATACAGGAGAGAGACCTTTTGTGTGTACGTGGCTGTTTTGTGGTAAAAGATTTACGAGATCAGATGAATTACAACGACATAGGCGAACTCACACTGGTGAAAAACGATTTCAATGTCCGGAATGTAGCAAGAAGTTTATGCGATCAGATCATTTGTCCAAACATATCAAAACACATCAAAAACAAAGGATAACTGTGAGTTCTTTTTCCAACTTGATGTCGTTTTTACAATTAAATACTTATTGTTTTTTAGAGACCCAATGGAGAAACGACAGAATCAGAAGAACAGTGGGAGCAAGATGAACCTTCGGAAGAACAAAAACCGCAAGTGTGGATTACGGACGATAAAAGCAACGTAAAATATGCAATCACGCAATTAAATTATTCACAAGTAATATATATTTTGTTGTTGGTGATATTGTATTCTAAAATATTTTCTTTTTATAGGAAGCTGCAACTTCGACCCAATCTGTTTCGTCCGATAGTTCGAGCAACGAAGAAAAAATGATGATAACAATAAGTACAACTGAAGGTAGCGGTGATTTAATTATAGCCGACCCCCTGGATAGTTGAGATTCTTGTATATACGTTGTTCGTACTTATGATGATGATGTAAAATAAACTTTTTTGCTGTGGGAAGCAAAGGTGATAATATATTATTGTACATAATGTACAACCAGAAAAGATAATTTGTACAGATTATAGAGCCTATGGACCTGCCTACAAGTTCAGTTTTAAATTATTTACCTATTAATAGTATTAATTTTATCATCTGGATGTGAAATGGTTTTATTGTATTTATACTTTTTAATTATTTATGTCAAAGGGTATCGTTTACATTTTTAGCACTTAAAAAATTGAATTTTATAATCAATTTTTAATTGTTCTCATTAACCAATTACGTGTTTATTATTTTCACTGTTCGACAATGGTGTGGGTCTTGTTGTAAGACCTGAATTTGTAATATAGAGAAAATATTATTTAAATAATGTACATAATTTATATTGTTAATAAAATAAGATTTTTATTATAATTTGATTGTAATTAATTTACTAAATGTAGGTTTGCAGAAACAAAGTTTGCTCCTATAAATAATTATTGGCGGTTACCAAATAGCCCAGTCAACATAGGTTTTTATTCAGAATACTTACAAACCAGAATTTTTGGATTTAAGCCGATAAATGTTTGCATGGATATTTTTATCAAATAAAAAAATAATGCTAATTGCGTAACTCTGATAAGTGTATGAAGCGGCATCTTCAACGATTTATTAAACTAAAATTTACGCTCTGGCATCCCAGGGACGTTTAACTTGGCCTACTGGAGGTCGCCACCAAAACTACATTAAAATTTAAAATGAATTTTATTATACAGAGTGTCCCCGGATACACTTTACATAATTTCAGTAGTGATTGGAGGACACTTTTCTAAGAAAAATATCTAACAAATTTTTTTTTCTAATTTCAAACTCTCAGGCTTCTCTAAAGCATTCTTTTTAATTTCCACTTTCACATGGCCATAGCTCCGAAAATATTGATTTTTCAGTAAAAATGGTAAAGTGCTTTTATCAAGAGCATGAAATAATCTACAAACTAGATTTCAACCTTTTATTGTCTAAAATCAACGGCTTTCGAGTTAAGAATTAAAGTAACTAAAAAAATGTTGAAAATTTCGAACTTTTTTTTCTTGGTGTTTTTCAAATTCCTATATCTTTTAAACGAAACATTTTACAAAAAATTTGACCCCCTATTCCGGATAGGAAATTTAACGGACTACAATTTTCGTCTAGTAAAAATTTTTGAAATACGAAGTAATGAATTTCACAGAAAATAATAAAAAAAAGCAGCTACAAAACAAAAAATTAAATTCACAAATTTAAAATTTTTTTGGTGTAAAAATTGATCTTTTGTTTTTATCATTTCTATATGGAAATAATCCATTGGAAACTGACAAATTACCAAGTAAGCAATCGGGGAATAATTTAAATTTGCCGGAACAAATCAAAAATCTCATTGGCCAATGTATCTAATAGATTTTATCTTCGAGATATTTCGATATCTGCTTATTTTCATGAATAACGTCATTGACATTGGATTGTAAATAAAAAATTTAGTATGATTTTTCCAAAATAAAATATTTACCGAACGTGACTGAAATTTTAATAATTATTATTCAAAGTGATTCAAAGCAAGTACTGTGACGTCACAAAATACAACTGTCAACGAACTTGCTTGTGAGAGGTTATTTTGTTATTTACTTTAAATTTTTTGAATTTTAGAATATTTATATTAGTAACATAATTACTAAAGGAAATTTGTCGCGTGCATCTACAAACTTATTATAAAAGCAGATTATTGATTTACTTAAAATTATATTCGTTGAAGTTAAAATGTCTACCAAACCAGTGAATTGTGTAGATGCTCGTACAGAATTAGCAGAACTAGTAAAAAGAAAAGCCGAAATTTCGGTGAGTAAAGTTTCCAATTTGTAAACAGTTGGAATTGTAATAATATTTTGAAATGTTTTTATTTGTGTTTTGATAGTTAGGTTATGTTTTAAGGAGGGAAATTTAAAAGTCTTGTTCGTAGGAAACTCTTGCGAATTTGGAGAGACAAATTTATGCTTTCGAAGGATCCTATTTAGAAGATACCCAATTATACGGAAATATTATACGTGGTTGGGACAGATACCTGTCAAGTAATAAGACGACCAATTCAAAGTCGGACAAAAGAAACCGGAAATTTAAAGAAGCCGAAAGATTATTTTCAAAATCTTCGATTACGTCTATGGCGGTAAGATTTACTACTGATGCTGTTATGTACACGTTAAAAACATTTCATGTAATTAGGCCGTCAGCGGTTTGGTGGAGTCCCAAGAAAAAGTTGAAAGACAAAGCGATACAGAGTCACAAACAAACGATGATTCTAGCGATACTAATACTGCTTTACCCACAACTAATCATATAGATTCGACGTTAAAAGGTACAGGAAAACACTCGACGAATTCATCAAGTTCGTTTAGTTCTAATGGAAACCAAACTCAAAACGGACTAGATCGTTCTCAGAGTCCTGCAAGGGACATCTCAGCAAAACAAAAGAATTTCACCAATAGTGCAAAAAAAAATAATAGTAAAAAGGCAAGACATAGATAAGTGACAAAAAATTAAATTATTGTGGACAATTTTATACAACGCTGCTCTTAATAAGTAACGTCTCACATTAAAATACGTGTTCTATTAATAATTTATTTTAATTGTAATTGATTTTTAATTATAATTCGATGTAAATAACGTGTATAATAAAAATTTTACTTAAAACTGTATTTATTTCTTCCAAATTAAAATTCTTTTTAAGAATCTCTTTGGCTTTGACTGATAGATCCAACAAAACGACTTTCTAAAATAAAAACTATTTTAGCTTTACAATTAAAAGGTTGGAAACAGATAACCACTTTAAAATTACTTTTGTTTATAAACGTTATGATTGATACGGCTAATTATATTCCCCAGTAAGTGATCTTGGCTTTGGCCAAGTTGATCGCCTACACAGTATACCCGAAGAAGTCAATATTAATAGCGTTATCTGATTACAGTCTTTAAAATCATAGCAACTTACGCCTTAAAATAATGGGTATTCTCTGTTTAGAACAAAATTTAGTGCAAACATAAAATAAGATGGTGATGCATATGACCATTCCTGTTGATATTAGAAAAACTTTCTCATCTTTGTACCTGAATTTCAAACATTTGAGACTCCAAAAGTTTCTTGTTGTATTCATCTTAAACATTCGATTTAAGTCTCGGCTAAAATAAATTCATATAACTTACCTTATCGACCAAGTCCATACACATGCAAATTTTTTCATTTTCATTAGTTATACTTTCGTAATAACTGTTCATCTTACTATATTCATCCATGCATAACCAGCACACATTTGTTTCATTTATTGCAGTTTTATTAGTCACACACTGTGTTAAATCTTCGTATAATTTATTGAAGTGACGTGCTTCCTCCGAAGATTTATTTGTTAACTTACCATCTTTAAATTGGAAGCAATCTAAGCAAAATTATGACAAAATCATTAGTGTTTTGAGACAGACTGCTATGCGTATTCAAAATAAGCTTCTCAAACTAAGCTTAATTAAATCTTACCGTAACATTTAGCTCTATTCCATAAATCATAACTATTAGCATACAGTGTACGAAGAATTTCTAACCTGTCCAAATTAACAAACTCGCCTATACACGGTTTCTCTTTTGGTGCATGCTAGAAACATAAATAAAGTACGACCTGTTGAAAATTTAGTGAAATATACCAACGGAAGTTAAATTTTCATATTTGTCCAAGACATCTATGTATTCGTTAACACAAGCTTGACAAAATGTAATGGGATAAGAATGTAACATGGAACAATTTGTGAAGGAAGACAATGCATCCCCTAACATATTTCTATCTTGTTTACACTCGTCGGTAATCTTTCTATTAAAATGCAGTTGCCTAAGATCAGATGAAAATTAAAACTGCGTTTAGGAAAAGTAAAGTCTACATACATATTAATCGATGAGAACCCAATTATTATAAAAAATATTAATAAAAACATAGTAATATAGTAGTAATCACATTTAAAAGTTTTACTGACTCATGTAATAAAATATATATTTGTACGATTTTCCTTGTTCATCCTCATATTTACAATTTATCACAGGTTATGATAAAAATTAACTGCGATTCATATATTATACACAGTTAGGCAAAAATTCTGCTTCACATCTATTTTTAATGATCAGAATTTTTTATTGTAAAAATAGTAGTAAAAAACATAAGTTTGTCAAGATTATAGCTATATTCAGTAATCGTCAATTGTAATTCAGATTTATCAATTTATATTGACAAAAATCTGAATTACTGCTGACTAGAGACGTGCCGAACCAACTCTTTTGTGGGGGAGCAGTCTTGAAATCCTTGAAATTGCCAACTATTTTGCTCTCCACATTATACGAATGACCTTTTTTTATAGCTTTTTCGTTTTTATTTCAATGAAATGCTACAATTTGTAACTAGTAGTTTTGCCAACTTTTCACAATATTGGGGGAGCTCCCCTCTTGGGCACGTCCCTACTACTGACGGAAAAAGTGTAGTTAAATATATTTTTGAAAAACACCCTGTATAAAAATAGGTTAAGAAAAATCCAAAATTAAAAAATAATTGATATATTTAACTGATAACAAGATTACATAATTACAATCATATTATGTACATTGGTATCTATTAACATCGGTGTTAAATAATATATTTCATAATGTTGCATTTCTAAATTAAACTTGCAGGTAGGTGGATTTGTTTAGTACGATATGTCGAATAATATTTGGTCAAGACCACAAAATATACCTTTTCCAAATGTGTGGCATAAATTTACAAAGATATACAATGGTAACCCGGTAGATTTTCAAATCCAAGATGTCACAGATGACCTAGTACCTGCTTGCTTAGAGTTTATGGATAAGTATTTTTTTCCAGATGAACCTTTATATGCAATACTAGGTGAGTTGTAAATTGACAACGAGAAAAATTTTAAAATCAGATGAATAAGATTTTTGCAGCGATTCTGTTTCGGTGGAAGAGCAACGTGCATGGTGGAAAACGATCCTATATCAAAAGATGAGTATTGTATGTTTGACAAATGAAGGAACTATTACAGGCATTAACATTTTGTATTATCATCATAAGTCTCACGATAATGAGGAGAGCAAGGTTAAGAATAGATAGTTTATTAGATCTATAATTCAATTTCATTAATTAGTTGAAGGGGAAACAAATAATATTGCTAAATGAAATTGTCCAGTATCTTGAAAATCAAATTGATCGTTATGATATGTTTCAAGTTGAAGATTACATAGACGAATTTGGATTATGTGTCCATCCAAAATTTCGAGGTTTAGGAATAGCAACAGAACTTTTAAAATCTAGGTAAACAAAAAATTGTCTTGATGATTACTAAAGTTTACACTAGGTCCATTTTTAGAATTTTAAGTATATTCTAAAGTAAACAATATTTTGATTAAAACTTTGAGATCCTCATGTTGCAAAAAATTATTTTATATTTTAGATTTGTACTAGGAAAATTGCTTGGAATAAAAGCAACTTTTACAGTATTTACGGCAATAGCTTCACAAAAAGCTGCCGATAAAGCAGGATTTAAAAATCTTCTCGAAATAAGGTATGATGAACTGTCACAAGTATTTTCATCTTACAAATTTAATGTAAAAGATACAAAAACAATCAGATACATGTACTTATTGTGTGTTGATTGATTTTTAAATAAAGTTATAAAAATTAGTAATTTTTTATTATATTAATTCAACAGGAAAGATTTTGATGAAATAGAAGAAATTATTAACATAGCTAAGTTTGATTGATCGTTTATTCTCAAATAATAAATTTGCCAGTATGAAAGTAGACATGCAAGGAGTGAAAGTTGAATTCGGATCTAGAAACTAGATAATTCCATTTTTTTAATGGCCTAAAGGCTAGTGTCCATTTGAGACAAAATCTCGAGAGAAAGTCTCGAGATTGGTCTCAAGGTGTTGTCCATTTGAGATCGCTTACACTCTCGAGACAATTGTGGAGACTCGTTAGTCTCGAGATCAGCAAAATTTTATGTTGACTTGAGACAAAATCTCAAGAGAAAGTCTCGAGATTGGTCTCAGGGTGCTGTCCATTTGAGATCGCTTAGGAGACAGTTGTCTCGGAGACTCAACAGTCTCGTGATCAGCAAAATTTCGTGTCGACTCACAGTCGCTCGTGGTTAGTTGTGTTGTAACATCATAGCAGGATTTTTATTTTTATTAAATCTATTGTTTTCCAAATGAATTCGCGTCAGGCTCTAGCTTTAATAATTGCACAGTTTTTTCATCTTCTGCATTTCGTGTGATATCTAGAAAGTTGAGTCAGAATAACGGCAAATTAAATTAAACAGTTGTCTTGCCCGTCTTGCCCCATCTCCATAGGCGCAACTAAGGGGGCTTAGCCCCCTTAAAATTAAAATTAGCCTCCCTCCCCCCAAATAAATTAACTACGGTAAAAAAATTGATATTTCTATTGATATAGAAAGCGTAATCGACAAATTTGCGAAAAAGGAAAGGAGAATTCCGTTACGTTTTTAGTTTTTTTATTTTGTGTCAATAAATTTATATTAAAAAATAAATTTACTATCCATCCATGCCATTTCCATGGCAGCAACAGCCCGGTTGCTAGGATGATCCGTTTGTCCAACGCTTTAAATGATGTTACCAGCTTCGATCTATTTAATACTTTGCTCCCAGAATTTAAAAAGATTCTGTGGAAGATTGACTTTTCTTCTCTCTGATTTTTTAAGTTATGTTCATATAATTATGTTAATTCGTTATGGAAAAAGGTTAATCCGTTAATAAATAAATTTCCGCAAATCTGCAAATTTCATGTGCAGTCTGATACCTGAGTCTGCTTGAAATTCTGCAAGGATGATAATTTTTTTATCGCGATACCTACACAATTTATAATAATAATTGTAACTAGCAGTGCCGGATTTACATATTTGGGGGCCCTAGGGCACCAAAGAATCGTGGCCCTTATACCCAACTTGCTTTTCCTCTTTGTATTAGTAAAAACAAAAACATTAATGTCCATATTCACAAACGTTCGTAAAAATTTTAACGAACATTTTATTTAAACAAACCAATGGAATTTATTTGCTTGTTCTACGAAATCATTTTCATTGGTTGACAAAATTAAACGGCTTGTTAAATATTTTACGAACGTTTGTGAATATGGACATAATTATTACAAATTTGCTAGATGATTTATTTTTACAGAACAAGGCTTTATTTTAGATTAGGTAGGCATAAAGTTTTAAAAAATGCATTAAATCTTTATTTATTATATTCTAATTAGTTTTTTAGTATTAAAAACTTAAAAGTTTTTAGAGGTCCGCTGAGGGACCCCTGCAGCGTCCGGGGCCCTAAGGCAACTGCCTTTTTTGCCCTAATGTAAATCCGGCACTGGTAACTAGTGCTCTCGCGTGTTATAATATAATTTATAAAACACGCTTTAATTTAAATAATTTCATGTAATGGTTATGAAAATCAAAAACAGATACTTATTAAAACAAATACATAAGTACAGCAGAGCGTTGATAACCGGACGTCAAAAATTCGGACCGTCGATAATCCGGATTCAATTCCGGTGAAAAAAGAAATTCATACATATTTGTCAAATAAATATCAAAAAAACTTACCGCTACAAAAAAATTTATGTAATATTCTTTCATTAAAATACATTACAAGTTCATATTAATTAATATGTACCTAGTTTTATTTATCTACTCCAATTATTTAACCACTAAAGTGGTTTTATTATTAACGGTTTTATCAGGTTTTTTTGGTTCTTTTCGATAATCTGGACATTTTGATAATCCGGATAGGGTCCGGTCACAATTAATCCGGATTATCGACGCTCTACTGTAATAGTTTTAGGAATAATATAATACATAATAATATTGAATAAAATTGGATTTCAATTAATTTTATTTAGTGAAAAAAATACAAAGGAATGAATTGAGGAATACTAGGCTTTGCCATAATTTCTCTTTTTTTCAAAAAATCAAAATACAACTGCAAGTTCCGGAAGGTCCACTCCATAAAAACTCATGTTTATATAAAGATGAATTAACTCAAAAATTTCTTCATCAGTCCACTCTCATTTATTTGGTTTTATTTTAAAAAATTATATTTATTGCGAAACAAAAATTAAAGTTACTTAGTTTAAAATTAAAAACTTTCGTCACTTGAGAAAGTCTCAACTCTTCCAACAATTACGGAAATCTGGAGACCAAGTCACAAGAGCAGAAATGAATATGTCCACTTGTGACACATGCAGTCTCTGATACCTGCACCTGATTGTCTCCGAGACTGCTCTCAAGCCCTTATCCATTTGTGAGTCTAGTCTCGAAACTACTCTCGAGACTGTTTTGTCTCAAGTGGACACTAGCCTTTACTTATAATTTTTACTTTGCTGAATCGATACTTGCAAACGACTCAATAAATTTTCACTTGATTATGTATAAATTCATTATAGAATATAACTTTATTTGGCATAAAATGCTTACAAACGCTTACATTTTAATAATTGCAAGTTATTTGCAACAAAAATAAGTTGTGAAAATATATAAAAAATTTTTAAATAATGAAGTATAGTTTACTATATACCTACATCATTATTTTTATATTTATAATAAGTGAATCTGTATTAATAAAAATAACTTTCTTTGTAAGATAGCAAACAAAGATAAATCTCTCATAAAATTCATTCGACAACAAACATCTTAATAAAAAATAAACTTACATATTACTAAAGGTACTATAAGAATTAAAAGGCAAATTTGATGTTAACTCAGGTGGATAACCCAAATCGCAAATATTTTCGTCAGAACATAAAGCAAAGTGACGAAAATTAACAATTTTATATTGCCCGACCGACCGACTTAGCCATTCCATTTCAACAGTTATAACTTTTAGTTTTTCCAGCCATGCTGTAAATAAAAATTGTTGAAATTCAAAATTTTAGCAAATTTATATTAAAAATATACTTACAGTTATACATCTCGAAATCCTTTGAACTTTTGGCTTGAGCAATAACGATACAAATTTTACCATTCTTTTTCAACAAGTCATTTAAGCTCGGTACGATTTCTCCACCTAAATTAACTATTACTTCCTAAAACAAATTTTATAACATAAAACCAACAAATTACATTTTAAATTTATTTTACCTCCATATCCTTCTCTACTACTGCTTGAAAAGGTGGTGAAATGTAAATTTTATAACCTCGAAACAAAGGATTAGAAATTCTGTTCAAACGAGATTGTTTTGGACCATCCATTCCCGAAATGTCCAATACTTCAAATTGTTCCTAATAATTATTTGTATTATCATAATTTTTTAAGTACAAGCATGCAATGGTAACCTACCTCAGATACGATTTGATCACGAATTACACATTCTTGTATCCAATTGAAACTGACAATCCAAATTCCTGCTGCAACAGCCGAGATGTATTTCATAGTGTGATCACATAGGCACTGCTGATCATCGACACTAACAATTAAATGCGTTACGGAAGAATTAAAATTTACACTGTACGTAAACATATTTTTGTCTGATAATGTTCTAATTGTTGCAACTTCTGGTTTACTTAATCTTGTACAAGAAACACATGGCTTTTTGTTTTTAATGAAGTTTAAAATACTTTTTTGTCTAGGTGTACTCGTAGTAAAAGGACGCGAATTCCTAGGTTTCGAGTTATTTTGAGATTTTATGATGTTTAAAGGTGATATCATCGAATTGTGGGCTGCCTCTATAGGATTTTGTAACTTGAACGGTTCCTGGCACGTTGGTCTTATTGGAGATAAGTTTAAAGAATGTGATATGATTTGGGAAGCTTCTGCAGGCGTGCTAGTTACCATGTTATGTGCTTCCATGAATAAATCAGGTGTTACCGACGACAAAATTGGTTTACTATCATGAACAATCTGCACGCTATCACTTTCGGGTTTTAAGGTAACATCTAGACTTTCATCCAAGTTATTTATATTTTTAGGATTGCTCAAGTCTTGAAATTCAGGTGGAGGAGCAAAAGTCATGTTTAAACAAGTTAACAAAGGCGGATCGAGTGAAGATATAACGTCGGGAGAACTTTCAATCAACGGCGGTAAAGCAAGTGGTGGAACAGGATTGTAATAAGCTTGAGATAACAATTCCTCACAAGACACAATTTTACTTTTCTGTGGCGTAGTTTCTACTACATCGGAATCTGATAAAAAGACATCATCGAAGCTTTTATTTAATTCTTCAATTAAGGCGGCGTCGATTTCCTTTGGAACTATTACATTTTGTAAGACCACAATGGCATTACTTTTATTTAACTTTGTATGATTTTCTTCAACATTTTGAGGCAAATTTTCAATATTTGTTGATTCCGAAAGATGATTTGGTATATTTTCCATCGACATGTCAATTTCTTTAAAATTATCTTCCAAATTGCATGAGACTTGTTTCTCAACTGATTTTTCGACTTTTTCTGATTGTAAAACTTCTTGACGAATTTCTGAAGTTTTAACAATTTTACTTGTATTGTCAAAATCTTTAGAAAATTCGTCTTGCAATATCAGTAAAGTACACGGGCTAGGTTTCTGTTTCAAGTATTTTACAGTTTTGTCTAAATTTTCAGTGTTTTCTATTGTAATTGCTTCGGAACATGCACCATTTATAATGACATTGCACTCTTGAATCGCGTTTTGTGTTTTAGATATTGTTTGCGATATTTTCTTAGGATTTTTGAAAGCATCATCAGGTTCATACTTCTTTAATACATTATTCAAACATTCCTAAATTAAAAAACAACCATCAGATTAATAAAATTTAAGCAGTTTAACATTGCTTTCTTGCAATGAAAGAATTCAGTACCGCCACCATTTCAACTCCACAAAATAAAATAAAACATTTAAAAAACCCCCAACCTAAAGTATAAAATAAACAATAAAAAAAGCTCTTTAAAAAATATATAATTCCACTAATAGAGGCAGTGAATGCTCAAAACAAGGTCTAAAGGGAAATGTCGAGATCCTAATTTTCGACTTCGAGGTTGTGTTTGGACTACTTGGAAGGTAAACATACTAAAAGTCCTCAAACCTATGAGGTGCAAGGATGTAAAGTTGTACAAAAGAGGTCCCAGATTTTGGTTTATAGCTTATATTTAGACGTCAGTTAGCCCTAGCCAAAAAGTTGATATGTATAAAATTGAAGCTAATAAAATTTACTATTATAAGAATGATTCTATTTATTTTTTAAGTATTTCAAAAAAAAACCTTTTAATGCTACATGTTTTTTAATAAACTTTGGCTGCTTGTTTAAGAGCATAAGTCTTTTTATGTCTGTTTTCTTCATCTTCTGATATCTATCAGATACAAATCCATTCGACAAATTAATCAAGTAGCCAATCAGATATTAGCAATTCAAATTCAAAGTAACAAATCAAAAATTTGATTGGTTACTTAATTAATTTGCCGAACGGATCCGTATCTAATACATATCTCAAGGTGAAAGACTGGCATTAGAAGTAATTTTCGAGATGCAACTTTTTAGATATAAGATAATTGTTACAAAATTTTGAAAAAACTTATTAGCCCAAGAAATTTGAAAATTAGCTTAAAAAACCCTCAAGTAATACTGAACAACATACTAAAACTCCCAAAACCTTTACCGTTGGCATCATTGCCTTTTTGTAGTTATAAAAGCGTAAGTGATATGCATATTAACAAAATGTAAGTAAAACACAGTGAAAGGGATTGTAAATTGAACTGGTGAATGATAAAATTTATCCAATTTGGTCTAAATATATAATTTTTAAAGAGTGGGTTATTTTTCGTCTTGTAAAAGATTAAATTTTAACTTGCAGTTTATACGATTTGCTTAAAGAGTCCTACAGAAAAATGGCATATAGTAACGTGAAAGATAATTTATATTTAATGTATTTCTCTATGTATTTACGAAAGAATTTCTCAATCTCAAAATCAACTTTATAATGATTAAGGTACACCGGGGCAAGTGTAAATTCGGGGCAAGTGTAACCCACAAAAGATTTTGAGTTCCAAAAATGATCTTTGGTAGCTATCTGCCGTCAATCGCACTGCAATGGTATTGACTTCTATTCTAAGTAGTAATTTTACTAGGGCCTCACATTGAGAGGTCGCTATAGTCGATCAGCTAATTCACTACAATTTGTGGTGACAGATTATATATTTGACTTACTTTAGAAAAAATCGTTTCCTGTGAAAAGTTGTTGGTTTTGTGCTACTATTCGGTAAGTATTTATCATTAGACTTTGTTTGTTATGGAATACCATAAATTTTGATTAAACTTGCAGCCGTTTGTTTACAACGTTGTGGGTTACACTTGCTCCGTGAAAAGACACGTCTTGGGCAAGTGTAACCTACCAGGTGAAATAAGCGTTTACTCTTCCCCCTTTCTGAGGTTGTTGCAGAATATGGTTCGATACTATGTGCGGAAAAGCGTTCCATCTTACTATACAGAAAAAGACCTGGAGGAGGCGGTACAAGCTGTAAAAGCTGGAAACCTAACCGTTTTGTTTTGACATCGAATTTGATAGATATGTAAATTAAATGTTAACATTTTTAATAAAAACTTTGATGTAGTTTTGCTTGCTGCTTATTTTACACTTGCCCCAATCAAGTTTCAATGTATTTAATGCAATCTATGCATGGAATTTACACTTGCCCAAAGTTGTGGGGAACTGTAACCTAGTAACCTAATGAAGGATTTTAATTTTTAACAAAAGAAGCTTACCAACGTTCGGTTTCATTTTTTGGCAGGCATACGAGAACATATTTGGTAGTACACAGATAAAATTTCATAAAATTTGGCAAATGAAGATCAGAGTTACAATGCGGTAAAGTTGAACTATTGAAATTGTGGGTTGCACTTACCCCGGTGTACCTTACCTACTATACCTTTTGTATACCATATTAGTAGGAAGAGAGAATAAAAGAGATATCTCAAATAAACATAAAAAATAAAAGAAGACTTACTTCATAGTTAGAAAAATCGCTGTCACCAAATTCAATGGGCTGGTTAAAACTTCCAATTTCATCAGACAAAAACTGCAGAGAAACATCTTCGTTAATATACTTATTTCTTTTTACATCTTTTGGCAATAACTCCTCCTCCGGTGTGTTTTGAATGCGTAAACGTTTGGAAGTACGTCTAGGTGGGTCACAAGTTGGAGATCCAACTTCACTTTTCTTAGTAGAAGATGTTGGAGTTCTAGGCTGTAAATGTTCTTTTAAATTGTGTTGATTTTCTAGAACTTCCGTTTCAAAATTTTCGTCTTTTGCTGAACTTGCTTTGCGTAAACGTTTAGAAGTGCGTCTGGGTGATTTATAAGAAGAGGCAAGTGGTGATTGCACTTTTAAACTGTGTTTACCCTTTAGAAGATCCTGTGTTTTTATAAATTGTATTTTATCAAATCCATCATCTTTTTCCAGTAATAGATCGGTTAAATTTTGTTTGCATAAACGTTTAGAAGTACGCCTGGGTGATTTACAATTTGACAATGCTGAAGTTTCTGGATTAGAATTTTTGTCAGAAGGCAACAATTGTACTTCTAAATTAGATTTATCCTGTAAAATCTGTTGCGTGTCAAATTGTATATTATCAAATCCATCATCTTTTGCAAACAAATCATCGGTTGAATTTTGCGTACGTAAACGTTTAGAAGTATCTTTGGTTGTTTTAAAAGTTGAAGATGGAACATCTGGGGATGCCTGATTTTTTGTAGTAGATATTTGTAAACGTAATTCCAAATTCTGTTTACCTTTTAAAAAATCTTGCGTTTCAAACTGTATGTTGTCAAAACTTTCAGATAAAATGTTTCTTTCGGCAGGTTTTGAAGTAGAATCTATCATTTGATGGTTGCAATTAGAAAAAGGTAAAAAGTCAGTCTGAATTTCAGCATCAGCAACAGATGGAGTATTAAACATATCGGTGGATGATATATACAACCCTCTTTGAGGACTACTGGAATCGGTTTGAACACCCATTTCAGCTAAATTTTTTTCCAAATTTAAAATAGATGGATCAGTTTGAATAGCCAAATCGACCAAATTTGAGATAGGTAAACTGTTTTGCATAAACACATCTTCTACCTTCACTTCTTGATCAGGATAAAGTGATCTATTTATTGTTTTTAATGTATCATTAATAAAGTTGCTGAGGTATTCCTTAGTTTTGGGATTTAATAGGGACGAATAATTTTGTATTAGACTAACCGCTTTGGTTAATATTTTCAGACATTCGTTCAACTGTTGTGGTAAGTCCAGCTCTCCAAGCTGTTTATCAGGTTCATGAACATTTGTTGGTAGTTTGTGAGGTTCTATGACTAAGCTTTGAGTTAATACTTTAAAAATGTCATCATCAGTATCTGATGAGGGTGCCTGTCGAATTGCTTCATTCATACTTTGAGTTAGTTTATTAAAATTGTTTTCGTCAAAATCACTCTCATCTTTGTCTTTATTGCTTTTAACATTTTCTTCTTTATCTTTCGTTTGCTCTGTTAAAATACTTCTATTCTCTGCTTTCATTTCTTTAGCAGCATGAGAGTTAACACCTATAATTTTAGAAGATTTAATTTTAAGACCTAGGGTGCGTTTTGATTTTTCGCCTTTATCAAATTTTTTATTAGGTGTTCTAGGTCCTGCAGAATTGTGTAATTCGTTATTTTTATTTGCATAATCAATTCTGGTCAACACATTCAATGGTTTTGAAAAATTGTATATTTCGTTATCCATTACGTTTGCTTTGTCAATTTTTCGTTTACTGCTACTAGCAACAGATCGATTATTGGCTAAATTACATTTTTCAATAACTACAAACGGTTGATCGTTGACATCTATAGCTCTTGCAGCAGATGTTACCACTTTACAAAGTGTGGAGCCTGAATTTAAAACAACTGGTAATTTATTTGGTTTACGTTCGGTTTTACTAATTATCTTTTTCATTTCCTTAAATTTGTCTAAACTGGAAGCAGCATTTAAAGTGCCTTCTTTCCCTTTTCTAGTTCGTTTGCTCACATCTGAGATTGTTGCAACGTGAACATTTTTACTTTTATCTAATTTTCCAGGTTTTATGGCTTTCTTGGTGCTGCTTTCTTCTTGTAACATTTCTTTATCGATATTATTCAAACATTGCAATTCCAAGTCTTGTAATCCCTTAGTAAAAGTTTTCTTCATTTCTTCGCTGCTAAACTGTTCGATATTCATAGGAATACTTAAGTTGTCACATGCTGCAATGCTGTGACGTTCTCTTGTTTTTGCTTGGGTAACCTTGGAAGACCCACCCATGGAACGGGTAAGCCTTTTAATTTTATTTTGATTTATTTTGCTTGGTTTTGAATTAAATTGGAATTTCTTATTTTGCGAAATCGAAGGTAAATCAAATATGGGTATGGACTCTTTCATTTGTGCTGTAGTTTCAGATTGAGTTGGTAAATTTTCGAAATTATTGCGAGTGTCTTGTAACCATTGCAAAGCTTTACTGTTATTTGACTGTTTTCTAATTTTTATCAACTTCTCGATTTCTGTTGAGATTACTTCTTTTCGAGGTTTTCTTGTCGATTGATAAGTTTTAATTGGTTTCAATTTTTTTGTTTCATTTAAAAGCAGATCAAATTGATTTACTTCAGTTTGTAAATTGTTAATTTGTGGAACAGTATTAATGTCATCAACAGGTTTATTTGGCAAATTTGCACTGGCACTTTCACTTAAAAAAACTTTACTGTCTGTTGAAATCAAAAATTTTCTCGAGTTCAAAATAGATTTATACCTACTATCTGATTCAAAATTTGTCATTTTATTACAAAGTTCTACTTCCTTTTCACTTGTGTTTTGTTCAATTTTTTCAAGTATTGATTTAAAATTAGGTGGCTCTGAAATTTAAAAAGTGTCAGTTAGTGCTTGCTAAAAGTAAATCAAAATAAATAAGTAACGTTGATGTCAGATTAATTTGTACAAATTGAATGTTGTTCTACATAATATTTTAAGTGAATAAAAGAGAAAAAACAGTAGTAAATTATTATAATAATATAATAACGTATTATATTTAACATAAATATTATTAGATATCAGTTTATATTCCACCATATTATGCACCCGTTTCTGTCCACTGTGTGATAGGCATAACTGGAAAACATCTCTAAACAGTTCTGACTGACACTTTTGTGCGAATTAAAGTATGATTTTTAAATATATTGTAATTAAATAAACCTAATACAAATCAATAATTTGTCTTTCGCTGATTTAATTGCCACTTACCTTCAATATCAATCTGAAAATTTGTGATATGCTTAAGTAGCTCTTTAACAAATCCGACAGCTTCCTCGTATTGAAGATGTATAGAAAACGACTCAAACTCGGCTAGCGGTTCCATGCAAATTGGACATGGAGTAATTTCTTCAGATGTATAATAACTCATATGTTTGTTTATACAACTTTTACAGAATAAATGACCACAATTTGTTTTAGTAGGTTTGTCGAATAGTTCAAAACTAAAATCATAAAGTTAGAGAAAACTTAAATTGAAATTTAAGAAATTACCAGATGCAACATTTTAGAAAATTATATAGTTTATGAATATGCTGCAGGATATAAAAATGCAATTTTGCTTTATCCTGCTGCTTCAATTTTAATGTCTCGTTAATACTGTCACTCATTTTTTACAAAGTTATAAACAATTTAATTTTATATACATAAATTCGCGCTTAAACAATACCATAACCTAAGATCACAGAAAATAAATCGGTACAATTAGAAATGCCAACCTATCTGAATATCACCAACACAAAAGTCTTTCAGCTTTTATAGTTAGATAAAAATTATATTATAAATTCAATTTATAATTATTTTTCAGAGATAGGTAAATGTTTTCCTACTATTTTTGATTAGCTGACTAAATTAAATAAAATTATTTAAATAGTTAGTCTAAAATTGGAATGTTTTTTGACTCACTCTGTATATAATCAGAAAACTTGAAAGAAGTGGAAATGGTTAGCGAGTCGCGAGTGGTAATTTAATCTTAAGGTCAAAAAAGTCGATTTGATTGCTAAATTTTTTCGATTAATTTCTTTTAATTTTAACGTTTGCAGATCTAAAATAACAATTTTACCATGTCTGGTAAATCGGCAATCTTCCTGATGAACAAAAATTGTTCTGTTATTGGAAAAAGAGCAAGGTGAGGTAATCAAAACCGGCGAATTTTATTTTTAATCAATTTTTGAATTTTAGTTCTTGGTGGTCTCATGTTCCTATGGGTCCACCCGATGCTATATTAGGTGTAACGGAAGCTTATAAGAGGGATAGTAATCCAAAAAAAGTTAATCTAGGTGCTGGAGCGTATCGGGACGACGATGGCAAACCATATGTTTTACCTGTAGTGAGAAAGGCCGAAGAAACTTTGAAAGCAAAAAATTTAGATAAAGAGTATTTGCCAATTTCTGGTGTTCCAGATTTTTGCAAGTTAAGCATTCAACTTGCGCTGGGTGACAAGTCACCAGTTGTTTCTGATGGATTGAATGCTACTGTTCAAGGAATTTCTGGAACAGGGTCTCTTCGAATAGGAGCTGCATTTTTAAAAGCCTTCTTCCCTGGTTCTAAAACCGTGTACTTACCCACTCCAAGCTGGGGTAATCACACTCCTATTTTCAAACATTCTGGAGTGGATGTTAAGTCTTACTCATATTTTGATCCCAAGACAAATGGTTTTGATTTTCAAGGAGCTTTAAGTGACATTTCTGTAAGACAAAATTTATTTAAGAGAAGACAAAAGTTGAATTTTGAACTGTTTGTTGCAGAAAATTCCTGAGAAATCAGTTATTTTGTTGCATGCTTGTGCTCATAATCCTACTGGTGTTGATCCATCTTTGGAACAATGGTGTGAACTTTCCCAATTAATCAAAAAGAAAAATTTGTTTCCATTCTTTGATATGGCTTATCAAGGATTTGCTTCGGGAGATACCAACAGAGATGCACAAGCTGTAAGTAGTTATACCTAATCAAAAGGCGTTTTGGAAAAATTACCAACTTGCAATTTTTCAAATGCAAGTTTTCCTGATATTTAATTTTTTGTTTTCTTTGATAACCCCAAGGTCATTATCAAGGAGCATAATATTAAAGAGATATGAAAATAAAGAATTTAATAAAAAACTTAAACAATGTAATAAATTAATAATTATCTATTAAAATAAAAGAAAAGATAAAACTATTTTACAGGGGCAGATAAGCTCATAGGGAATCGGGACTTTTCCTATGAGCCGATGGAGCCTAACAAATGTTAATTGCAAATTATGTTACAATTCTGTAATTTTTTAATTTAGGTTCGTTTATTTTTGGATGATGGTCATAAAATAGCATTGGCACAAAGTTTTGCTAAAAATATGGGCCTGTATGGTGAAAGAGCTGGTGCATTTTCAATTATCGCAAGTGATAAGGAAGAAGCAAGCAAAGTCATGTCACAACTTAAAATAATAATCAGACCTATGTATTCGAATCCACCATTAAATGGGGCTAGAATTGCTGCAGAAATTTTAAGTAATCAAAGTTTGAGAAGTCAATGGTAAAAATTCAAACATTATGATGATCAATAACTTTTATTCTTTTGTTTAGGTTAGTAGAATTAAAGGGAATGGCCGACAGGATAATATCTGTTCGTACTAAGTTGTACGATAACTTAAAAAAAGAAGGTTCGACACGTAACTGGGAACATATTATAAATCAAATTGGTATGTTCTGCTACAGTGGTATGAACCCTGAGGAGGTAAAATATTGCTTACAAATTTCAATTTGGTACTTATCGATTTGTTGTAGGTTGAAAAAATTACTAAAGACTTTAGTATTTACCTAACCAAGGATGGCCGTATTTCGATGGCAGGTGTTACTTCCAAGAATGTGGAATATTTAGCTCATGCAATGCACGCCGTGACCAAATAAGTGAAGGCCCAAGCTAGTCTTATATTAAAAAATTCGCATTTACACAGCAATTATTAATTTTACTAGGCAGTTATAGACAGGATTTTAAAACAACATTCGAGCAGAATTTTTTATTTTTTAAAATAACTGTAGATTTACGTTTTGTGAAAAAGTTTTAAATAATAAATTATTTTATTATACAATTAATTGCTAGATTTTTTTAACATTCAAATTTTTTGATGACCACCTAATTATATACAAAAAAAATCCATTCCTTAAATATAATGTACAAATAATGATCAAAACTCAATAAATAACACAACATTAATAAATTAATAGGTTCTGATAAATTTATTTTATTAACGAGTGACTGAATTGTGGTCAGTAATTAACAATTTGTTTAAATTTTTATATTTAAAATTATATTTCAAGTAATTGGAATCTTGATACAAATACTTCAATATATTATAAGATATAAAAACAATTAGAAATGCCAAGTTTGTGATCAAGCATGTTATAAATGTCAATTTTGTAATGAAATTGATAAAAATAGTCTTTTCGTCATAACAATTTATTATTTTTATGTACCACAAATTAAATTTCCTTCTATTATTTGCCCTACTTTAAATTTTTTGTACTTTTTATTATCATTTTTAACTAACTTCGCTCGGCTCTTTTATTAGTCCTATCAACATTAAGCATCTCGATGCTGTTATATGATGGGTTTCACAAGTCATTTAAAATTCGAACTAAAATTAAATTTCTAATTACTCTTGCAAAATCACCATCAGATTTTCAATTTTAATAACTTAATAATAATTAGAATTTTATAGTCTTGCATTTTAAAAATTTTGTAAAAAATACTAAAATGAACACTTATTTTAGGTGTTACTTATTTTATATTGGAGCCTAACCATATTTTTCTTCCACTTTCAATTTTTATTAATCTACACTCGAAAGGTTATTTTGAAATTATTAATATTGAACTTTTTTCATGAAGTTAACAAAAATTAATACAAATAGGCTCCTTCTGTTGTGAACTAAATTTTCTATAAAACAGAAGTTACACGTTGAATGACGGTTTTGTTAATATTTAAAAATTTCTTTAAAATGTCTATTTTTACATAATCTCAAAGTATAAGTTTTGAAAAATTTAGAATATTTTCTAGAAATATAGCATCGTGCAAATGAACCACAACATTTTTAATTTGCTATAGACGTATTGTAAAAGTGATTGCCATTGTTTAATGCCAATTTAATTATGACCTTTTTACCACAAAATAAAAATTTCAAAAATTGTATACTTGTTTTTTGGCAATAAAATAAAAATTGGCATTAAATAACATCAACCCCTTTTTGTGATGTTACAATGTTTTGCTTCATTTATACAGTACTGTATGTCCCATAAGCACTTTTGATACAACTTGAGATTTTTTATAATTTAGTTTACTGAAGCAGTAACAGCAAAAAGCGTTTTTTCTATTGCTTGAATAAACAAAATCACAGCATCCAAATAAATTTGGATATTATTCGAGGGATCTCAAAAAATAAGAAATTAAGTAAAAAATTACGCATTTTAAACGAACTTTTAGGCTAAGCAATAGGGTGGGTCAAAAAAAACTTTTAATTTTCATTTCTTTAGCTACCATGAAAATATCGTTCAAGATGACGAAAAAAAAATTTTGGTAAATTTTGAGCACTTAATATTAATATTTAGAGGTGGCTAATCGTGATTTTTGATTTCCCATTTAAATAACAAGGGAAATTTTATTTTTTTTATTTGGAATTTTAATGCGCTTGAACGAATTATTGTCTAATAAAATTTAAAACTCATACTTGTAGGAAATTTAACGATCTACAAAAATGGTCTGAAATGATTTTTCGCTAAGTCGGCTCGTTTAAAAGTTATTCGAGGTTTAAGTTGAATCTCAAATGTTAAATAATGATTTCACAATTATTTATACTCGATCACAAAATAATGGCTCAAAAACATAAAACATCATATTTTATGTAAAGTTTATCGAGTGTATCGGTAAAACAATAAAATTTTTACGAAATATCAATAACAGGACATTTATTATTTTTTAGGGAATGATTAAATTAAATTTAAATTATAGTTTATAAGTAATTATAAAAAATTAATTATTGATATTTCGTAA
Source organism: Cantharis nigra (assembly GCA_958510845.1). Lineage (NCBI taxonomy): Eukaryota > Metazoa > Arthropoda > Insecta > Coleoptera > Cantharidae > Cantharis > Cantharis nigra. The sequence goes on from OY294028.1 coordinate 64,729,845, forward strand.
AAATTTTATTGTTTTACCGAAGAACACTTTACATAAAATATGATGTTTTATGTTTTTGAGCCATTATTTTGTGATCGAGTATAAATAATTGTAAAAATCTCATTTAACATTTGAGGTTCAACTTAAACCTCGAATAACTTTTAAACGAGCCGACTTAGCGAAAAATCATTTCAGACCTTTTTTGTAGATCGTTTAATTTCCTACAAGTATGAGTTTTAAATTTTATTAAACGATAATTCGTTCAAGCGCATTAAAATTCCAAATATAAAAAATAAAATTTCCCGTGTTATTAAATGGGAAATCAAAAGTCACGATTAGCCACCTCTAAATGTTAATATTAAGAGCTCAAACTTTACCAGAATTTTTTTTTCGTCATCTTGAACGATATTTTCATGGTAGCTAAAGAAAAGAAAATTAAAAATTTTTTTTGGCCCACCCTACTAAGCAACTGATACATGCTTTTAATTACGAATATCATTCATAAATCAATGAAAAATATAAAATAGTGTATACAAGATAAATGGCTCAATATTAAAAACTCTCAAAGACAAAAATAATTCATATGAGGGTTTCAAATTTTAAAAGAAAAACTTACTTGGATTTTGTAATTTTCAAAAGACTGTAAATCAAAAAGTCGAATAAAATTTTAATTGGATATCAAATAAAAAAATTGAAAATGAACCTTTATTTCATTCTTCTATTCTATTCTGCATTTTATTGCAAAATTTCTTTCTAATTAACCCCATCTCTTTGTAGTATGTAAATTATGTAAGTTAATAAGTGAGATCCCTATGTTAGGCTATTTAAATCAGTATAACACAATTTATAATATAAAAAAATAATATTCTGCAACTGAAGTCCTATTCATATTTAACAAATAAGTGAGTATTGGTGAGATACATAAAAAAATAGTTTTACAAAAGTACAGGTAAAAATCTGAAGGTATAACAACTTTTTATAAAAAAATAAATTAACTTAAATAATTAATATAGATTGAAAAGTTTGTTACCTGGATTAACCGTTTAGTGTAGAATTTTCTCGAAAATAAATTAGATTATAATTTGAGTTAAATGAGACACTGGGAATAATATCAAATTTACGGTATTTTCATATAACAAATAATAAATTAAACGTGAAAGAATGCCACACTAATTAATTACCGTATTACCTATTGAACATTGTTTCTAAAGATAACAATGCTATTTAAATAAATGTTCACTTTATTATTATTTATAATACATATACCTTGCAATCAATTTAGCTCCAGATCCAATAATTTAATATTCATAACATTTTAATAGTAGTTGTTTAAGCAATTTAAAAAAATATATAGGGCATATTTAAGTGATGGAACTCATGTTAAATTTTTCATCTTACCATTTTTTTGATGGCATAAAACTTAGATAAAATAAAATTTGTTTAACAATACAATTACAAAATAAACGTTGTTCAACACACAAATTAGGTACAACAATAAAAAAACAAATAAAAATACAATTTAGATAATTGCAATGATAAGAGTAAAAAAATTAATTTACTGTATCGGATAAAGTCACAGAATTTTGAACTTCCATCACAAATGTATCATCCGTTTCAATTTTATGTTCAGCCGTAGACGATTCGATGATATAATCATCATTTGAATTATCCACATGCTCATATATGACATCAGAAGAATCTTCACCTTCGAGATCTTTTAGCAATCGTTCCGTATCTTGATCTTTGCCTAAAAAGTATTCAAACAATTTTTAGAAATTATGCTTTAAAATGTTTATGTTTACCCAAAAAAACATAAGTGCTACCATTGTTATAATTTTCTCCAACAGCCTCTTGACAATTAATCACTTCTGTACTTTCCACTTCCTCAAACTCGTCACAATCGTCCACTTCGACGTCTTCTTTTAAAGGTTGTGGTATAGCAGTTAGTTGAGATATTTTACTTTCGATATCTTCAATGTGATCGTCTGATAAAATTGCATCAGATGATTTAACATTATCCTCTAATAGAACTGTAAACTCATTAGCATCTTCGTTGGTGACAAATTCAGATTCATTAGAAGTTTCTACATTTACATTCGAATCTACTACCGTCTCTCCTAACTGGACCAGTTCCTTTTCTTCATCTTGAATGTTATTCTCATTATTTTCAGTTATAGAATCTTGTGGTCGACAAGTCATAACAATTGAAGTACTCGACGTACTTTTCGTTAAAGCTTGTTGTACTCCACTAGAATTGTTCATTATGTAAACCGAAGACCCGGTCGAAATAGGAGCTTTCGATAATATTTTTCCACCGACAGGCAACATTTTAATGCTTCCTTTTGCATTTAAGGCTTGCAAATGCGCAAGCGGTATAATTTTCTTTGTGGTAGGATTCGTTCTAACCGTTACCACTTTGTGTTTTGCAGAATTTGTTGTAAATGTATTTGAATTACTTAAAGAAGTTAATTGTAAATTGGTTGTGTTGGTGCCAGTTGAAACTATTTTAAACTTGTCAAAATTTTTGACTGATATGTTTTTAACAAAAGGTATTGTAAGAGTTCGTTGCAATATACTAGATGTGGATATCGATTGAGCATTTGAAACTATAATTAATTTTTGACCTGGAACGGTTTTTGTAATTCCTTTACGTGTCGTGGAGCACACCTTTAGGGATTTTTGCAAATCGCTGCTGGGACCAGGTGATGCAACGTGTTTGTAAGTAATATTGTGGTTTGGTTTTATATTTACTAAGGTTTGCTTTTGTTGCTGTTTCGGAGCTTGATTTTCGTTGGAACAACCCGGTTGTGGCGATGAATTATTTTGATCTATACTTCTTTGCACCATAAAACTATTAATTTCGTTCTTAATTTGTTCAATAGTTTCTTCTCCTTTAGTAATTGGTTGCAGGCTAATATTTTGAAGAATATTTATTTTTGGACTAGTACTAGGCGATTGCACTGGAAGAGGAAGTTTTTGCATTTTTTGTTGAAATTGTTGTAAAATTCTTGGATGCGTATTTGTGTGTTTAAATTCGTGAGGTTCCGGTTCTTGTAGCTTAGCTTTAGATTGTAGTTGCTCTTTTTTACTTTTGACTCTTTGCCTAAATTATAAAAGAAAAAGAATCTTTTTATATTTCATGTAAAAGAAAAAGTAACACTAAAACTATTGTTATAATTTATATAAATTAGTAGCCAGGTACCAAATATACACTAGGACAATTTCGTTATTTTTCAATATTCCGAACTATATTGCATCCAGAGACAATTTTTTTAATCTGAGCAGATTACGCAAATATATTTAAGCTATCATTTTTTGTTATCAACTTGTGCCTTATTAAGGAATTTTTTGTTCTTTAAAAAGTTACAATAAAAAATTACATTTTTTTTTCTATAATGAAAGAACACGAAGCGAAAAATTCAGGTTTCGTGCCGGCTACACTGCTTTAGTTTAAAAGCTGAAAGAAAAACTGGAGGAATAATCTATTCCACGAAATAGATTGAAAAGATTTCAAATAAGTGGCTATATTTCATCAGGAATGGAAGTCAGGGAATGATTGGTATATCATTTGCGCTTTAATAATTTCAAATATAATGAATCTTGTCAGTTCGAATTTAATTATTATACATTTCTTATGTAAATTGTCTTGTCTTCGGCCTCTTCTGTCCACTGCTAAACAATTGGCCCCTTTCATCAAATCATCAAAAAACAAGGTAACTTTTACTTATTTGAAATGGTTAAATTTTAAACAGGAAAAGAGACCTCTATAATTTATATTATCGAGTGTGCTCTTGAGAGCAGTTGAAGAGCGTTATTCCAAAACTTCCTAAGTCCAAAATGTTACATTTGAGATATAATTGATTTTCTATAGCAGCTTACTCACAGCTAGTAGTACTAAAATATTTTACGTTTTTCTCAAGATATGGTTAATAATAAAGTATATTAATGTATATTTAGAATTTATTTATTTATTGTTCTGAAAAATAAATTTTTATTACAAACAGGATTTCAAAACTCATCTAAGTCCATGGACTTCAGATACATTTGAAAAACTAATATTACTAAAATGGTTCTTCAGCTTAGATATCATTGTATTTTTACGATGTCATCATTAATATTTCCTAAAGTTTTTAGAGCATATAAAAATCGCTCTCCTCTTTTGTCAGTTGCAAATACTTTCAATTTTTATTTTGGGTCTTGCATCTTCCTCTTGAAGAGCACATCACATCAACATTATAATCAGTACACATTTTATTTAATTAAATATACAACTGAAAACTTATTGGCAAAACGATTAAAGACCATCCTACATATGAAGAAGCTTATACCCGACCACCAATTTGGATTTAGAGAAAAACACTCAACTATAGAGCAAATCCATAGATTGGTTAAAAAAATTAGTATGGATTTGGAAGAAAAAAGATACTGTTCGGCGGTGTTCATGGATATATCGCAGGCATTTGATAAAGTTTGGCACCTCGGATTGCTGTATAAACTAAAAAAGATGCTCCCCTATGACTTATACCAACTAATTTAATCTTATATCAGCAATAGACACTTTCTTGTGAAATGTCAAGAAGCATACTCAGGAATATATCCAATTGAAGCTGGTGTACCGCAGGGTAGCGTCCTGGGGCCGATTCTGTACCTCTTGTACACTTCAGATTTACCAACAATGGAGCAAAATACAACAGCTACATTCGCGGATGATACGGGCATCATGACATCACACACCAACCCAAAATTTGCGTCTGAGTTATTACAAGTAAACCTACAAAAAATTGAAAAATGGTTGAAGACGTGGAGAATAAAAGCAAACGAGACAAAGTCTGCACATGTTACGTTTACACTGCGGAAAGAAACCTGTCCTCCTGTAACCCTAAATGGCAAGCAGGTTCCACAAACAGAAGTAGTCAAGTATCTGGGCATGCACTTGGACCGACGCCTAACATGGAAAAAGGAAAACCCACATTTGGACAAAAAGAAAACAACTAAATATACAAATTCAGAAAATGTACTGGATTATGGGAAGAGAATTTAGACTCTCCCTGGAGAATAAGTTGCTAATATACAAAACTATAATTAAACCCATTTGGACATACGGTATACAATTATGGGGCACTGCATCCAACTCAAATATAGATATACCGGAAAGATTTCAAGCAAAGGTGCTGAGAAATATGGTCAACGCACCCTGGTTCGTTACAAACGAGATCATATGAAAAGATCTTGCTATACCTATGGTGAAAGAAGAAATTGTCGCTTTCAGTGACAAGTATAAAAGCAGACTTTATACACATCCAAATCAACTGGCAGCAAGCCTTATGGAAGATCAACCAGACAAGCGCAAACTCAAACGATTTAAACCTCAAGACCTAATAAATCGATTTAAAGACTAACATTTACTATATTATAGTATAAACTTTTGATTACCCTGTACAAAACTTAATTCAATAAATTAATTTTATAAAGGCAGAAACCACTGGGTTTTTGCTTAAATATGTCACTATTAGAAACTGACCAAACATTTATTTATTGTTGTAAGACAGATTGTAAATATTCTGGGTAAATTAAAAAAAAAAATATATATACAAAAATTAAGTAACAACCTAGCACGTACTAGTTTAATAATCTAATAAATGCACTTTTTCAATCTGGTGACAATCTTATTAATTAAAAAGAGCAGAAGCCAATGACTTAGTTAGTTTTGCAATATCAGTGATAATGGACTTAGAATAGTTTTGGAATACATTTCCAACTATTTGGCTTGTTGTAACTGATCTAAAAAACATATTTTTAAAATTTGAATAGATAGGTGAATACAGCTCATTTTACTTTCTATTATAACACCCAAACCGCCAAAATTTTAATTTTGGACTTAGGAAGTTTTGGAATAACGCTCTTCAGTTGTATACAGCTCTAGTAAGAGTTAATCTAAGATCAACTCACTATTGATCTATTTGTCCTAGACCGTTAGCGGGTGATAAATGGTTAGATCAATAGTGAGTTGATCCTGGATTAACTCTTACTAGAGCTGTATACAACTGCTCTCAAGAGCACACTCGATAATATAAATTATAGAGGTCTCTTTTCCTGTTTAAAATTTAACCATTTCAAATAAGTAAAAGTTACCTTGTTTTTTGATGATTTGAGGGTCTAGGACAAAATCCCGCGGCCACAAACCCGCCGGCCCATTTTTATTGTGTGAAAGATTTCCTGTGCTAGTTTTAAGACTAGTTTTAAAACTTTAAACTTTTTAGCTCGCTGGTTAATTTTCTAAACAAATCTTACTTTCCCCTCCCAAGTGAAGACCAAGCTACTGGTGATACTTCCAAATGGACGGCAGACTTTTCCACTGATTTGGACCAGGGTAGATTATGAAGAATTAGTAGGACAAAGGGGCGATTACATAATCTACATAACCTATGCATAGTGCGGATAACTCATTTTTACGGATAATTTTGCTAAAGAAAAATCATAAACTAACTCTAACCTACATAACCGATCAATATTCTCGCGCAAATATCTCTTTTTATGGACAATTTCTCTAAAGGAAATCATAAACTAACACTGTACAGTATAATTAGATGTGAACCCCGAAATCCAAAAAATAAGAGATTGGATTGTCACAAAATGTTTATTATCAGTTGCTCTATAAGTACTAAAAATTCTCCCGCTTAAGAGCGACGGGTTTGGGTGGGGCAAGGGTGGAAGGAATTAAAACCATACATTTCGACAGTTTTTGTCAAATATCTCGAAAATGACGTTAGATAGAGCAAATCCCGCCCTGTACAAAATTAAAGGCCGTTAAATTTTCTAGAAAAGTTGTCTTAAACATGTTTTTGGTAAACCCCACAGATTAGAAGATATGGAGGAGGAAAGTTTTAATGAATTTTTGCCTTTCTTGATTACTTTTTTCCAGGATTAATATATTTATATGAAAACATTTTTTTTTAAGTTACAGACTGGCATTTGTAAAAAGCATTTTAATACATTTAATTAAAATTACATATGGACATACAAATCTATATAATATAAAAATGAAACGTAAGAAATGTATGTGCGCTCATCACTTGAGAACGACTCTACCGATTTGGCTGATCTTTTTTTCGTTGTGTTTGTAATTGTCAGGAGAAGGTTTCTATGTAATAATATTTACGAAAATCCTATTCGAAACAGATTTTGGTCATAGTTTGTGACGCGCATGAATAGGTTAACGAGATTCCATTTGAAATGTGCATTACAGTGTTAATATCACTTCTCTTCTCCATCACTTCCATCAGTAATTACAAAATTCTAAAATTAATTAAAAATTACAGTAAAACCAAAAAGTAAGTAAGAAAATTATCAAAACTGTCCTCCCCCCATATCTCCTAATCTATAGTTTACCAAAAAAATTTATAGAATCATTTTTGTAGTAAATTTCACGGCCTTTAATTTTGTATATAATGGTATTTTCGGTATCTTCCATCATTTTCGAGATATTTGACAAAAACTGTAGAAAGGTATGGTTTTGACTCCTTACCCCCCTCGCCCCAGCCAAACCCGACGCTCTAGAACGGGAGAATTTTTAGTTCTTATAGAGGAACGAGTAATGAACATTCTGTGGCAATTAAACCGTTTATTTTTTGGATTTCTCGGTTTGGGTGTTTTTTTAGTCCAATTGTACTGTACTAAACCTACTAACATAACCATAATAAATTTTAAGCCAGCGATAGATATTAAGGTAATTTGAGTTTGTACGTATGGTCCGACGGGTTTTCGGTTCGGCGGGATTTCGGTCCGGCGAGATTTTGATTCTGCGGGATTTTGGTTCTGCGGGATTTTGGTCCAGCGGGATTTTGTCCGATCCCGCACCCGCTAAGTAAAGATATTCCTAAGATTTTCTTGCATTTTCTAAAATTCTTTTCAATTTTGGAATAGAAAATTGCGTGTATGCAGAAAACTAAAATTTGAACCGTAATAAGACAAATTAATTTTTTCTTTGATTTAAACAAAATGTATACATTTGATTCAAAGAAAACCGTTTTTAACTGTGTAGCCCGGCTTGAATTTAATTGACATTCTTTGCCATTGTTGGGAAAAATGGGTCACTTAAAATCCATATAAAACAATATATTATTTGATACAAAGGTTTTTTTCAAAATTTTTAAAATTAAATTATTTACGATTTTGAAAAAAAATATATGTACCTACAAAAGTAACCATTTTCAAAAAAAGAAATTTTTAGTTATAAAAGTAACTTGTTTCGAGCCCTGTACAGTAAAAATTTGTTCATCTGGAGATATCGCACCCCTATTATAGAACAACAGTAGGTAATTAACAATAAAAATTGTAACAAAATCAATAATATTATTACGACGAATCAAAGTTTAAGTTAAAAACTGACTTTGAAACTACTATTTATACTAAGGATAGATACTATGATTTCAGAGTTCACACTACACTAGTATGGTATTAAGAAAATTGAAAACTTGCAGTTACTACAGTTTTATAATAGGCTTATGATATAAAACTTTTCAGTCCATTTTTTTTATACTGGATTCATTCGTTTAAAAACACAAAAAATATAGAGATACATTCGAGTATTAGAGTATACAGAGATTATATAGAGGATATGCTCCCAAAACTACATCGACAAAGACAATAACAATGCATAAATTGATAACAAAATGTGTTAAACCAAATCTATTTAAGCGTCCTGTCTAAGGTCCAATATTTCAGTTGCTAGTTAAACTATGTTCAAAGATTAACGTACGTTTATGACTACCTGATTGGTCAGATATCAATATAAACGGAGTTTAAACTAGGATCGTAGTTTAAACCACAACTGAAATACCGGCCCTTAAAGGTAAGTTTGTTCATAATTTTATCAATTACTATAACTCGGAAAATTATGTGAGAAAATGGGCAGGAATGATGAGCTTTTAAATCACACTGTCTCTAGTATTAGAGATTATTATTAGAGATGCATTAAACTAGCGTTTTCGATTAACAGAACATTTGAACAAAATTGTTTAAAAACAAAGTTACAAACCCACCTTTTAAGACAGTCTGTATTTACTCGAAATGTTTTTTAATGATTTTCCAAATGGAATATTTTTAAGGCTACCCAAATTATACATGACATGAAATATGTATTTAAATACCAACAGTTCAAAAATTGCTAATAGTTTATAGCAGAGCTGTTCTATTGGTAGAGTTGCATAATGCAAAAGAATATTTCTGTGGTACTAAGGCAGAACCCCATAAGTCAAGAAAAGTAAAAGCGATATGATATGTCAAACTCATCAAATTATTTTTACTACCCGTAGAAATTTTTCAATAATCTTTATATAGGATGGTAGATAACACTTTGACGTACTTTGTCTTATTATTGCTTATTGATATAAAATCTGAATTTCAGCTTCCTGAAAAATCATGCTTATGACATATGGGGTTCTGCCTTAGTACCACAGATTTGTGGTCTCGAATAACTAATTTTTGTAAAAGTAATCATCAGTGTAATTTTCTAAGCAAAGTTGTTAATTTTAACAACATTTTTTAGAAAATTGGGGTCCATATCTAGTTTGTAAAAACCTGGAAAATTATAAATACAGTGGTGTTTGATTATAATGAACTTGCAAAAAATTGTCTTTGCCATATTCAGGGTGTTAACTACCAAGTAGTACAAAACAAAGGAGGTGATTCTACTACTTAGTTTAAGAAAAAAGTTCCTATTAACATGGGTCCGCAAACGCACCGTTTTCGATATACAGGATGTTCAAAGAAATTGTTTTCTCTTACTTTTTTGGCGATATCTCAAGAACCGTTAAGGCTACAGTCTCCAGCTTTTGTACAGATTTTTACATCAATAATAGCTACGTTTAAGGCTCTAAAGTAATGTTCTCAGATATACCAGTGATGGAGATTGTAGGGTTGCGTAAGGGTTTCACTTCCGTAACTTTTACGTCACTCGAAAAATTGACGTTTTGACAGCAAATTCCAAAGCGTCAGAGGTTTTTATATAAAAAACACAAAAGCTGTAGGAGCCACCATTTTCCAGAAAAACGGCATTTTATGATCAGAAATGTACAGCCTGTATTTGAACAATTTATTGTTGTGATGAATTGTATGAAATTATTAAATTTTGTACAAATGATTGCTTTCGAGATTGCTTTGAAACAATTTTTATCAATTACTTTTGAAAAAAAATGTTTGTTCATTATTGAATCTTGTACATTTCTGATCATAAAATGCCGTTTTTCTGAAAAACGGTGGCTCCTACAGCTTTTGACCAAGAGTACCTTTTTTATGTAAAAACCTCTGACGCTTTGGAATTTGCTGTCAAAACGTCAATTTTTCGAGTGACGTAAAAGTTACGGGGGTGAAACTCTTACGCAACCCTACAATCTCCACCACTGGTATATCTTGAGAACATTGCTTTAGAGCCTTAAAAGTAGCTATTATTGATGTAAAAATCTGTACAAAAGCTGGAGACTGTAGCCTTAACGGTTCTTGAGATATCGCAAAGAAAAGAAAGAGAAAAGAAGAGAAAACAATTTCTTTGAACACCCTGTATCTCAAAAACGGTGCGTTTGCGGACCCATGTTAATAGGAACTTTTTTTCTTAAAATAAGTAGTAGAATCACTTCCTTCGTTTTGTACTAGTTGGTAGTTAACACCCTGTATGTAATAATTACTTTGGGGCAAATTTTACATATAAATTCACCATAATCGAAAGTTTCTTATAACCAGGCAGACACCACTGTAAAAAATTTGCTTTTAAATTTAAAAATTGATCTGCAATTTAATAAGACCATAAGCTACATTAAATTTTTTGAAATAACTTGCAAAACTAGAATATGAGATAGAAATGTGTTATAGTCCGGGAGCTAGCGACACAAAATTTTGTCAGATTTTATAAAGATTAATTTTAGTTTATTTGTGTCATATTAGAGCTACAGAAACCTGAAATCGACTCCTGCCGAGGCACCAATGGGGCAGCGATCGACAGCGGTCTTCTGATTATGTTAAAAAAAAAAGATAAATGTTGAAAATTATAAAAGCTGAAACTTTTTCTAATATTTAATAATATTTCAATAGGGTATAAAATGACATCCTGCCACTTCTGCTGTGGAACGGTCTACTCCTGCCATAGCCATATTTATGTGAAAATAAAATATCAATTGTTAGAAATATTAAAAGCTGAAATTTTTTTGTCATTTCTGTAATAATTAAAGCAATTAAAAAAACGTATCCTGCCAGCTATATGATGGGACCTGGCTTCGGCAGGAGCTAGGAAATAGTAAGGTAATATCACTTGAAACAAAATCGTTTGTTTCAACGCACAAGGTTTACAAGGTTTTGTAAAGTATCACAGCACTAAGTATGCAAACTGACAATATTAATTATTATTTATTATCATTATCAGTATAAATAGCGGATTATATGCAAAATGGAATATTTAGTAAAACTAAATAGCATAACTAAATAGTGTAAAACTAGTAGCAACGTGCAATTGTTATTATTACTTATAAAAAAAAACAATTACCGTGGAAACGTACATGACCAGCCTGATAAATGAAAATTTTAACAATTTCAAAAGCAATTTTTGACTTTTTAAGTAGAAAACTTATAGTTTCACTTGTAGTTTATATTTCTGTATTATTTTTGCATCTTTCATTTTTTCTCTAAAATAATTAGGAAAGCAGGAATTTGCATATATAAGTTTTTACATGTTAATTTATTATGTTCGGCTAACTCATTGAGCACCCGGTATAACAAATTATAAGGGAGATATACCAGGTATGAGACGGGTTTTGTTTTCAAGCCTAAACTTTTTATAGAAACCAAATATACCGAATATCTTACATACCATTCGAAAGCTAATGATCATACGCAACTTTTTGCTGTAGAAAATATATTGATTCCGTCAAACCAAAAAAAGTTATGAGCATTTCCGTGATGAGTTGATTTTTGATCGAAAAAAAATTTGACACCAGCTATGAGACACCCGGTAAAATCTGCTAAATATGGGGAAATATGAAAGGAAAATATCAATGTTTAATCATCATGAAGGCCTTCAGTGACCAAAATTACGAAAGAAAATGACACTTTTTTTCTATAATTTATACATCATATTTTTCGTCTTCATCTTCGGCTCATATCCAATTCGCAATGTTTGAACGTAAAGAAGCTGGCACGCATATTTGCACACTTCAAAAATTATATTCGATGAATTTGATGGAATTGGCAACAGTCTCATAACTGGTACTCTCGGCTGTCTCACACCATTTTTACAAAACACAGAAAAATTTATGTGTGAACATAAATCAGTTCAATCGACTACTTCATCGTAAAATATAAGGAAAATGATGAATTTCTATGCACTGTAATCTCATTTTTTCGTTGAATAACTAGTAATAACAGCAATTACAAAAAAATCAAATAAAACTTTTTTCATGAAATTTTTACTCGATGTTTGGATCACATACAAAAATTGTGACTATTGACTCCGGTGTCTTAAAAAAAAACTAGCTTCCAACATGAAAATATGTTGACACTAGTCAAAGCCAGAAAATTGGCATCGCAATATGGAAAAATATAAGTGGAGCCGTCTCATACCTGGTACAGCTCCCTTACTTAATACTTTGAGTATAACAAATATTGCATATAATTGTATGTATTATATGAAATGCTGGATTCAGAACATCTACCTATCACAGGAGAAATTACAAATAACACAGGGCAACAAAACAAAAGCTTTTTTCTGCGGTCTTGGGTTTTGCAGTGAATTTGGATACACTAATGTAATAATGTACTCGTCACATAGTTATTTTGTTCAAATTGACTCTAGTTCTCATGTTAAGGGGGGGGGTAAAGTTAATTTTAAGCAAAATCAGCATATTTCGATAATTTTTTTTGACGAAACTATTAATATATATTTATTGCTATAATTACTACATAATAAAGTGACATTTGAAGAATATACTGTAAAATTTTTATTAATTTTTATGAAGAAATGAGCCATTGACAGCGAATCTCCGCGGACATCTCAAAAAGAAGAATTTCCATTTTATTTTCAATATAAAGAGGTTGTCTTTATCTCAAAAACTGGAGTCAATTCGACAAATCTGATTTTTTTTTGTAATTTAGGTGACCATAATTACCCAAAATTGACTCATAAACCCCACACCTCAAAATTACTGTTCCCACTATGTAGTCTTTTAATAAATTAAAAATTTTTGTTTCATTTTATTTTCAATATAAAAGGGTTGTCTTTATCTCAAAAACTGGAGTCAATTCGACAAATCTGAATTTTTTTTTAATTCAGGAGACCATAATTACCCAAAATCGACTCATAAACCCCAGACCGCAGAATCACTGTCGCCCTGTGTAATATATTAGATGTTCACGCTCAACAACTTTGCTCCTGCCTTAGCAAGGTCCCACCAAATGGCTGGTAGGATGTGTTTTTAATTGCTTTAATTATTACAGAAATGACAAAAAAATTTCAGCTTTTAATATTTGTAACAATTGATATTTTTTTTCACATAAATATGGCTATGGCAGGAGTAGACCGTTCCACAGGAGAAGTGGCAGGATGTCATTTTATACCCTATTGAAATATTATTAAATATTAGAAAAAGTTTCAGCTTTTATAATTTTCAACATTTACCTTTTTTTTTAAACATAATCAGAAGACCGCTGTGAATCGCTGCCCCGCCAACGAGATGGCAGGAGTTCATTTTATTGATAAGTTTCATGAACATAATAAAATAAAAGATAAACCAAGGTTTATAAAATGTGACAATGAAAAATGTCGCTAGCTCCCGGACTATTACCATTAACAATAATTTGATATATTTTTAAGTTCTAAATAAAATGTATTTACCTGTAAATTTGTTGAACAGAACTAACTTTAGATGGTCCTATTAGATGTTGCGCCAATGTGCTATTTTCTACTCCAAAAGGCAACTTTCGTTTTCTAGTTTCTTCCGATTTAAATAGCTCAGGAACTTTAAATTGTGTGGATTTAATTGATTCAGACACAGTTGACTGTATTGATACTGCAGCAGTAGAGCGTTTCCGATCAGTGTGTGCAGGTAAAGGTAGCTGGTCATTACTTATGTTCGCCGCATTTGCCACTTCATCTGCTATAGCCGAATATAGGGTTTGAGGAGCTACTCGTGGCATGAGCGAAATTAACCTCCTACCTTCTTTAATCCAATCGTCAGCTGTCTCCACTTGGCCGCATGAACTAAAAACATGATTAGTGATTTACAATCTCCAACTGTTTCAAATTAAAACTTACAAGTAAGCGATTGTATTGAGTCTTTCGTCCAATATAACCTTTCTAATTTCTGCTTTACATCGTTCTTGAGGTATTCGTAATACTGAACCAACATCTTTCAGTAATTTCAATTTATCGCCAGTAGGCGGTCCTTGGGCCCTTAACGCTGCTAGCACATTGGAATAAGCGTCCAATTCTGCGAAATAATTTAAGTAAACAAACTACCTTTACAACTTCGGAAGATACTAACCCAACATTCTGAGGTACTTGGAGGATTCATTTTCGTTCATATCGACGACAGCTGGATACATTGCAAATACACTTACCTAAATTTAAAAAAGACATGCAACAAACCTCTCAGCTTCCTTTGAAAATTTTTGACAAGTCAAAGCGTCTCACAATTTTTAGGTTACATGGGTACAATTTTCAAGACAACTTCATTCATAAATTCATAATTAATTAATTTTACATCGCGAACTACTCAGTTATTTAATATTATTACAATAAAGCCTTTTAAAGTAAAACTTATTGAATGTACGAATATTGTTAGTTGACAATAACGGCGGGTAAAAAATAACAACCAAGTACTCCAAGTAGTTAATCGTGACAGAACTGATCGAGCTATCCTTCGTTAGCTTTATGCGATTTAATATCGGACCAATTAATTAAAAATTTGGCCAATTTAAATAAATTAGATTTTCAAGTTATTTTTGATGCGTTTTTAAGTTGTGTTTACAACCATAGGGTAATGAAATTTTTGACAACTTTTAATATCCCTAAAAAATGTAAGTAATTTGTGAACCCACGATCAGTTGTGAACCTACCTTATTTTAACTTTTTTCTATTGTGTTTATTTTATCATTTTTGTCTCCCATTTAATAATTTTAATATTGTTTTCTCTACTTGTTTATCATTAATTTACTTTAAACTTGGTGCAATTGTAGAACCTAGTAAGTCAAGTTCATCGTCATTATCATGCGCCAATATTTTGTGGGGCTATAAATATCCTTTTTTTTTAATTTATTCTTTGCGTCTTGTTTTTGTTTTCTAAACACGTTTCAGTCAATTAATCTCAACGTGGAAAACTAACGCAGTTTAAATTTTAATCTCTTATTACGAGATAAACCAACATTATTTCTTACTTTTCGAAAAACAAGAGAATTTCGTTAATTATTCACTGCGCGTCATCAAGTAATTTTGTCAATGATGTCAGTGCGAAACTTGGGCAACGATAAAATATAAACCAAGGGAATGTTGTTTATATAGCTAATCAATTTAGCAGGTAAATAAAATAATTGCACAAAAAAATATTATGCTATTTTTGCATTTCCGATCTTCGTTTTCGCCCATTAAAATCCCAGCATAAAAATGCTTCTATTTCCGGCATCCCGGAAAGGGCGGTAGATTATTATCACTTTTAAGGGCGGATCTAGGCCAAGTTCATGAAAGGGTAAATGGGGCAAAAACGTGGGTTGACTTTCGCTTTGCTTACGTTTTTCACAGTGAACCTTTTATATTTACTGGGGAATCAATATATTCTTGTAAGAAAATGTAGTGGATTTTGTTGGGTCATAGAGAGGGGGTTAGTTAACCTTCTTGTATTCTTGTAATTTTTTTAAAAGAAGCATCGTACAGGACAAAAATGTTTTGATATAAATTACCCCATTGTATAATTATTATAACAATTGTTTATTAAATTATATCGATACATTGTAATCGTGTGTGCATATTTTATATATACAACAAAATATAGGTGGATAAAGGATTTGCGACAAAAACATAAAACTATAAGCTCTGCTTAAGAGTAATATAATTAATAGAACCTATATAATACAAATATAACATTAATTATCATTTTTATACAGATGATCTTATGATAGCACACTGTCGGATCATGCAAATCACATTCCAATAGTAATTATTTATTATAATGTTCAGCATAATGCAGATATATCCCAAATTTTTATTACACGATCTTGTCCTACAGTAACTAATCTTTTACGAGTTTCATCTATCTCCATTGCTACTACACTATGCTTAGCATCATGGAATGTTGCCATCGAAGGACGCCTATACAATTGTTAATACAAAATTTAATGAATATATTGAAAAATATGAAATAAAATAACTCACTCTGTATCTTTCAGTAACAAATGACAAGGTTCACATACTCGAACAGCAAATTCAAATCCCATGACTGGAATAGATAATCTAGATTGGGAACATCGGTCACATACTGCCTTTCCGCAGTGTCGACAATGGTGTTGTCTAAGACCCAACTGTCTTTGATCCATCATTGCTCTTAAATTCCAAAAGAATGGGCGACTGCATAACTGACACAAGTCTGATTCTACCCATTCGGGCGTCTCTTTACGATTTTCGTTCATATCCCAAAAAACTAACACATTATCTTCACCCGCACTAATTAATTGTTTGTTGCCACTTATATAACAGAGAGCCGATACCTGAAAACAAATAACCAGAAGATATTGATTATTGATTGACATCTATTTTTACCTTATTGTGATGCCCTTGAAGTTCATATGCAGTACCTCTTTGTCCGCCAATATCCCACACAATTACGGTTTGATCGAATGAACCACTAAACAACAATTTCCTTTCGGGGTCCCAGGCCAGAGTCCGCACAGAGCCCGAGTGTCCTTTTAATGTTGTAATGACGACAGCTCCAGAATTATCTAATTTTAGCATACTTATTTGACCGGAATAATCGCCAACAAATGCGTGTTTTGATTGCGAATCGAATCTGAGTTTCAAGTTAAAAACCAATATATTATTATTTTGTAATTTGAATGAAAAACTAACAAAAATAAAAAGGATACTGTAAAGATGTACACCAAGCTTCGGCGGTAAATAATCCAATATTTCTACCAGTTTGTGTACAATTATATGAAAATACTTTGTCTCGACTCACACTCAAAACCCATTCACAGTTGAGCGCAAATAAAACGTCGGTAACTCGAGCTTGATGTGCCAAGTATTCTCTAACGGGCATCATACGATTAAAATCAGCGGCCAAGGAAAATTCTGAAACTGTACCATTTTCTTGTCCTATAAAAAGTTGCCTAGTTTCCATTTGATAAAACATGCATGTAGCTCCGCTAGGCATATATTGACAAATGCTGGGCCAATATTGACCCGAATCGCGTTTCAACCATACTCGTACAGTCCTAAAAGGAATAAATTGGTCGGTTTAGCTTGTTCAAACGGATACGCACAAATAAGATTGATAACAAACATAAATGTCAAACTACCCACTTATCATTAGAAACGCTAATAACACCGTCTTCTCCCGGTATCAAAACAGCAGCATTTACTTCGTCGCTACATCCTTCTAATTTTGCCAATAGCGCCGGTTTTTTTGTCGTACAAAATCTTTCACTAGATTGTGTTGCAGGTTTTATCTCCGCTGCCATTTTTTGCTTTGAATGTTATTTTAAAAATGACAAATTAGATAAAGTTGGTTACTCCCTAGTTCGTTCAAAACATACCAATTACACGTAGCGATAAACCGTCCGGCACCAAATAACCCCAATACACTTTTAAAACTGTTTTTAATCAAAATTTCACCTAAAATTTATTTTTGGTGTAGATTATGTTATTTATTATTACCAGATATAATAAATGTATGTACATATTAGAATCATTAGTACATATTGATAACAAGTTTGGTTTACAAATAAGTTTAAAATTTACTTTTACTCAATTAATTATAACTACAAAATTTGTAAGCAAAAATTTAAAAATAAAAATTACATAAGTTTAATAAAATTAAAATAATTTTTAAGTGTAAAATACAAAACAAAACATAATCATGATTCAGCGTTCTTCGTTTATCAAAAACCCATAGGTGTGCTAAGTTTTTTTGTCAAGTGGGGCAAACAACAGCAAATTGAATGTTAAAATAAGAAAAGTTTAAAAATAAACAAAACTAGAATAAATCAACAAACGAGTCAAGTTGACATTAGTACGTTTGTTTAACCCTTTTAGACCCAGGGTCCACTATAGTGTACCTACGTTTATTAATTTTTTTTTAAGTTGGTGACAAACTTATATGTTAGATAGCAATCATTTCTTAATGAAAAAACCACAAGAAATTCAATAAAAATATAAAAAATGTTCTATGAGTAACATAAACTATGATAATAAATTAATTAAAATAAAAAGTGTATAAAATCATTCCCTGTCAAACAGCTTATACTTAAGTATAACTTTAGTTAAGAATAACTCAGCCAAATATCAATATAAATGCATAATTTTTTTTTGCTAGTTGTTATCATACTAAACTTGGTCTACGAATAATAGTCACCTGTTTAAATCTGTATCATTCGTTTTATAATGGGTTATATATTAGGTCAACTAAAGTTTACTTAGCTGTATTTTCTTATTTAGAAATCAAAAAATTATGAAACTCCCTAAAAACACTTTTTATAGCACAGTAATACGAAATTAAAAAAAAAATAATAATGTTTTCCATCAGCCAAAAAAAGTCGGGTCTGAAAGGGTTAAGCACATCCGTTATGCTCTTGTCACACGGTCAACATTTTTGTTCAACATCAACATCTTGTTGATCAAAATTTTGATAAAAACAACAATGAAAGTTTTGATCGTAGAACAGGGGCATTAAAAATTTAGAAAATATTTCTGTTCATATTTTTACTAAAATTACATTTTACAGAAACATACTGACAAAAAAACCCGTACTATTAGTAGTTTATGTGATGAGTAGAAAAATACATTCGTTCATAATATATTATTTGTAAAACATTTTTCTGCCGAAAATGAATAGAAATATTTAAAAATCTTTTCGTGAATTATTTTATATTTTCTATAAGTAATTAGGTAGTCTTATACATACCAACAGTAGTTTGATAATAACTCAGAAACGGTGGTTTTCACGACAAAAGTTGTTCTATACAAAGTTAAAGAGGATAAAATTTCCTACATTTTTTGTTAAAAAATTTTTTTGTAGCACACATATGTTAGGAGTTAAAGCTCCGTGAAGTTGCACTATAAGAAGAAAAAATGCGGAAACGGAAAGGCACTTGAATATTATCATTTAACAGTATTATACTTTTCGTAAACAAAGTTAAAGGCGAAAAGCCTGAAAAATGTAGTCATCCTCGTCATCTCTTTCAATGCGGATTTCCTGCATATTTCAGCAAAATTCTTCGTTGCAGAAGCCACATACAACCGAATATTTAAGTCCAGTCTTTCGGCAGCTGCATACCCCACCACACCCCTTTTTACAGTTACAAGATACCGATTTTAATAAGGAATCGGGAGCTGGTTTTTTCGCCATTGTTATGGGAGTGAGCTTGTAAGCGCCATGCTTCCAACCCCAGCCTTCAGGATTTTTCTCTATGCCCCTCCATTTCTGTACTTGGTGGTATGTCCTAAAGGCGCAGAATTGCGCTGCGTCTTTTGTAGGTGGCAAAGAGGCAAGATTAAATTTGCTTTTCAGCGTAGATTTGGCAAAGCGGTGGAAACGAATCTCTTCCAAACTCTCTTTATCCATGTTGCAACCATATAAAACTACTAGAAAGCGTACTCCAGCCTCGGCAATCTCCTCTGGCGAGGCATCTTGTTGGTTGAAAATTTCAATTATTTCATGAACCGCTCTGTTCTTTTCTATCAGCGTACAAAAGTTAGTTTTTCCCGGATTGAATAGGGATGACGTAGTGTTACAATTACTGAAGGCATGCAAGAACAGAATGTGCTTGGTTGCTTCTTCTTATTTGAGGCTACTTGCTGAATAACAAAATATAATGCTTTTTTTTCAAATAGAGCAACTTCACGGAACTGTAACTCTTAACATATGTGTGCTACAAAAAATGTAAGAAATTTTGCCCTCTTTAACTTTGTATAGAACATCTTTTGTCGTGAAAGCCACCTTTTTTGAGTTATTATCAGAAAACCAAATTTTTGTACCTAAAATCCAAGATGGCGGCTCTAGCACATGCGCCTCCAAGTCGAAAACTTGGATTTTTCATTAGGGCCCCAAGCCTAACAACATACTAAAAAATCGCTACTACCCCACCATTTGCATTCCAAAAACCCCCGCACGTACTGATGAACAACTTTAACCGTCGCCAACGATTGTAAAAGCGGCCCTAAGGCCGTATATTATTTTGACATTTTTAATATTTCAATTCTTCTTCTTCTTTCATGTGCCATATCAGGTCTTCCCGACGTTGACGATCTAAATATTTCTATCTATCTACCTAAATATTTAAATATAGATATTGATGTTTAGTCTTAGTTGGTTTCCTTCCTGTTTTATTTGGCATAACAGTAGTTGAAGATCTTCGACAGATTCTGCCAGGATCAGAATATCGTTCGCGTACTTCATTGTGCTAATACGGACGCCCCCAATTTTGATACTCAGACTGATTTTATTCAGGTCCTTCTTAAATATCTTATTCGAATACAAATTAAACAGCAGTGGGGAGAGGACACATCCCTGCCCCACTCCACTTTGGATCTCCAATTTTGACGTTTTGTAATGTTCAATTCTGACCTATCTACGCTGGTACCAGTATATAGGTTCTCTATTATTCTGACATCCTTTCCGTCTATGCCGACCCATCAAAGCATTTTAACCATTCTGCCGTGTTTCACTCTATCAAATGCTTTCTCATAATCTATGAAGCATGTAAACACGTCTCTAAGCTGGTCTTGATATTTTTGCATCAGTACATGGAAGCCAAACAACGCTTCACGTGTTTCAAATGTCTATCTGAACCCAAATTGTGGTTCATCTAAGTCTTCTTGCTCGCATTAAGCACGAATACAAGAATGTATTATACGTAAATAAGAAGGTCTTCAATATGTGATTCATAAAGCTAATCAGTCGATAGTCACTGCATTTTATTGGGTGCCGGTTTTTTAGAATATGCACGAATGTTGACTTTAGTTTAGTCACTCTTCACGGATCTTTCAGAGATATACCTATATATTATGTTGTTGAACAAGTTTACTACGAGGTCCAGGTGATTTCCTGTTCTTTGCTATTTCTATGGCATGTTGTACTTCCGACTTCAAAATGTAGTGCCCCTTAGGCCTATTATTATTGTTTGTCTTTAAATTCGGTCTGTTGTCTTTGAACAGTCAGTGTTGCCATATATGATTCCCATGCACTCTCTTATTTTTTTCTCTTCTTAAAGTATGATCTTGTTATTGTTATAGTATTCACTTCTTGTAGAGTCTGGCTATCTCCTTCACTTTTCTATTTGCATCGAATAGGTCGTTCTTCTCCATTAATTCTTCCATTTCTTCGCATTTCTCTGCCATCCATTGCGCTTTTGCTGTTCGGATCCTTATTGCATTTTGCAGTTTTCTTATACTTTGTTATGTCTTGTTTTAGTAATTGTTGCTTTTCCATGAGGTCAAATAACTCCTCTGTCATCCATTTCCTCTTTCTGATACAATTTGAAGTTTTCAGATGATGTGTACCTGTTCTCAATATTTCAATAATTGTACTTAATTTTATCACATTTTATCCTTGAAAATGAGTTAATAAAAACGATCCGAAACGTCGGAGAATATATGGTAACATTGTTTAAATAGAGTCAACTAAAGGTCAACTATAATTTACTACTTATTATATTTTCTAATATTAAACTTTTACTTCCAAAATTATCAAAAAAATTTATTTTTATTTCAAATCAAATTTTTTCAAAATTTTCACATTTTAGGGCTGCAACAGAACTCTCAGATCGGTTGACCTCTTATTGAAAATGTAATTTGCAGAACCCATATTATTTTGAAGAGATTTTGTTTCTAAAATTTTATAATTTGGACCTGTATTCTAATGATGTTCTATTAAACCGAAACCGGTTAACATTACATTTACTATAACGACGACAGATGGAGTCAACACTGAAGTGATAAGTGAAACAATTATTATTATTACTATAGTGTTTAATAATAATACGAGTGAAACCTGATGCATTTTTCAGGTTTCACAAGTCTTATTTTTGGAGATTCATCAAACAAGCGTCATATTTAATGCGATTATTTAACGATAATATATTAATATAATTATTAATGACAGAATAACTGAAATCAAGACTTGAGAATGAAAAAAGATCGATGTCTAAATTAGTGTATCACTAGTTTCTTTCCGAAAAGAAAAGTGAGAAAGACGAAATCTGATGGATTCAAAATGAAATGAAGATAAGAAATAGTTTAGTTAGGTACATTTTATATTATGTACATTAATGTATTGATCATTGATAAGTTGCGGTATGTGCTGATTTATCAATTTATGTTTGAATGAACTCGATTAGTGTACAACTCGGATTTGAAGAAATTTATATTTAATTTTTATTTTATTATTTATTAATTATTAATAATTAAAATTTATAGTAGCTCAAGAAAGTACCTATTCGTATACTCCTACTTTTTTTAACACAAAAAAAATCACCGTAAACTCGGAAACGGTTCCACTAAATAAAAAAATCTATATATACTAAAATGAAGATAATGAAATATGCAACAAAAAATGTCTAATAAACGTTGCTGTAAAAGCGATTTTTATATGATAAAAAATAACTTCAAAAGGTATAATATACATTGATAACTAGGGTCCGGATTTATAGGCACTAAAAAACTTGAAAATATGCAGGAAAATATGCTCTAAAAACTTCAAAATATGCACTTAAATATGCGCTAAAAAGTTTTAACCCTTACTTGCCACACTGGGGTGTAGAATACCCCAAGCCCAGTTTTCTTTAATTTTAAGTATGTATACCAGAGAAAAGCGGGTTTATGGCATCATCTATTATTTTTGTTATTTTTTGTAAAAAGTTGTCACACAATCTTCATTTCATTTTGAATCCAGATTTCGTCTTTCTCACTTTTCTTTTCGGAAAGAAACCAGTGATACACTAATTTAGGCATCGACCTTTTTTCATTCTCAAGTCTTGATTTCAGTTATTCTGTCATTAATAATTATATTAATATATTATCGTTAAATAATCGCAATAAATATGACGCTTGTTTGATGAATCTCCAAAAATAAGACTTGTGAAACCTGAAAAATGCATCAGGTTTCTCGATATTTCAATTTTTTAATAGTATTTAATTTTATTTTTTTGCCATATAACCCATACCACTACAAAAAAGTAACTCTTGAGAAGTAATAAAAAAATTGGCAACTTAAAATATTTAATAGATTGTTTGAAATAACACGTTTTATCGCTGGGGTGCAATACACCACAGTTTGTCAAGTACGTTATTCCACAGAAGTGTGGCAAGTAAGGGTTAATATGCCTCAAAATGCTGTATTGTAATAAGTGTAAATAATGAATTAACTACTTTTCTTGAAAGTGTAGTTGGTATTGAACTGTGGTTACAGCGAGAGTACATCTTAAGAAATAAAATAATAATAAACTATTGTTTTAGTTTTTATTCTTTTGATTTTTGAAATTTGCACCCAAACTTTCTTTAGCTTTGGGATTTGTAAAAGTAAAATAAAATTCAATAGATATTTAGAAATACGACGTCTCAAGGAATATTTTTGAAATGAAAGTTTTTGAGGATGAAGCTCATTTTCGGTTTTTCAACATTTTATTTATTTATTTTCTTTTATTCTTGACCGGTCAAGTTGAAAATGCTTCTTAAAACTCTTAAAAACTCTAATAATATGTAGTATAATACAGGGTGTAACAAATATTGATGTAACGGTTTAAAGGTGTCAGACGTATGCACAAGTTAATTGAATGTTGAAATTTTTTAAACAGTTATTTCAAAACAAAAAAACACTTAAATCATTTCAAACCGTTGCGTTGGTTGCAAAAACAAAAGTTTTACTATTTAATTTGCTAAATATGCAAAATAAATGCAAATAATAAGCAAATATGCATTTATAGGCAATAAACAGCCAAATATGCACTTAAACACAAAATATGCATTTATAGGCAAAATAAAAACTACATAAAACGACTCAGAAAGGAGTAAAACAAGTTCTCCTTTTAAAATTTTTCACGTGCCTGTACGCAAAAAAAACATGCAAATGCCTAAAAATCCCATAAGAGAGTTTGAATACTTTCTTGAGCCACTCATGGGAGCCACTGGCACTGCAAGTAATTGTTGAGTTTTAATGACATTAGCAACAATTACAAAATTATGAAATTCATTCAATAATGAATGTGATTTTTCGGAAACTAAAATATCTCCATTATTTCAAAATTAGACATGATGATATGCAGCTATTCACAAGGCTATTACATAGCTCCATTTTCCGTGTGATTGATAATAATATGCTGTTTAATAGTTTAATTCGTTTAATTGTTATATTTTTATCAAGAACTTTCTGGTCAGACTATTTTTAAATAATTGTGTCGATATTGTTTCACAATACATAATATTTGATTTATTTTCTTTGAAAAACAATGTCATTGCAATTTTTTTTTTATATAAGTAGATAGATACTTATATTCGAGATAATGCTAATGTTAAAAATTGTATTTCCATTAATGGTTTATTTTAAAAACTTATAATTAGTAGCAACTTCTAACTCAGTCATCCTTTTACCTTCACAAAAGTTTATTTTAAGTAGCCCAAAATTTGAAACTAGACGTGCTTTAAGTACATAGTATCCCTATTCTGTGGTATATAAAATAAAACGGTTTCGCGACGAATGATTCTTAAAATGGATACCGAATGCTTTTTTTAACAGCTTTTATTATTATTTATATTAATTCGGCATATTAATTATGCCGAAGAATTTAAGACCAACAGTATTAATGCCGACAAATAATTAATCTGACAATATTAATAATTATTTAATTCTATTAGGGTCATTCCATATCAAGTGGTCCAACCCTATGGTTTGACCATTCTAAAAAAAATTGATTTTTTTTGTGTAAACATCCTAACATATTAGTAGTACTAAATGACCATTATTTCAATTTTATTGTCTTTTGTTTTTGTGTGAGAGCCATTTTTGCTTTGCAATATGCGGCATATTTTGCAATTTTAAGGGTTTACGGCAACCGAAATATTTCAGCTATTATTTGTCCTATCAAGATGAAACAAAAAAGAAATTGCTTAAAAAGAAACAGACTACAATATTCCTTATTACATATTTTTACCTAAAAGCAATCCTAAAGGGTAAAATTGCAGCCTCAATTCTTATCTAGTTTTATAAAAAAATGATATTTTTAAAGAGATGTTTATGCATGAAGGGAGAATATCTCAAAGTTAAATTTTTTTTTACAAAGAGATGATAAGTAGTTAAAATCACACACCAAATATTAACTTTAAGATTTACTCCCTCTTTCTTCTAAAAATTTTCAAAGTTTGAAAACTTTAACCAAACGGCGAATTTTGGCACTAAATATCGCTGGTGGGGGACCAGACAAAAATCTGAAATTTCTTGTCATAATAGTACTACATGAATGGCATTACGTAAAAAAAATTTTGAGTTTTAGATTTGACTACAAGCCGAGATATAGCAATCACAAAATGTTAAAAAATGTACACGTTTCAGTGAACGTATATATGCTTTTTTTTCAAGGACGGTATTGTTCGGACACAGATGATATGCATATACATTAGGGTGGTCCTCAGTGTTATGGGTAAAATTTTTTTTTTTGAAATTTGATGCTCCCACTCACTAAAATTATTCCTTTTTATGTTTCATCATATCAGAAAAAAATAGAAGGAATTCAGCAATGTTTCGTGGTCGCCCAAGACATTCAAACTTCTAAAAAGTTAAAAAAACATTACAAAAAAAAGTTTTAATGTTTTGGGCGACCATTAAACATTGCTGGATGGCTTCTATTTTTTTTTCTGACGTGATAAAACACCTAAAGAAATAATTTTAGTGGGCGGGAGCATCAAATTTCAAAAAAAAATTTTACCCATAACACTAAGGACCACCCTAATATACATATGTACATATGTTCTTCTAGCATAAGGTCTATTGTAATAGCCACATAGGAAGGTTGTGTTTTTGTACTTAAGGCGTTGAAAGTTTGAAAAATGAAATGGCAAAGATTGTCATAAAAGTGTGTATGGTCCAGTGTCACGAGATATCAAATTAATTAGTGAATTAAGTGAAGAAAATCAAATTTGCTTACTTTAAGAACAGATGAAACTGTCGTAAATATTCATATTTTGACCCCTAAGACATGCTCAACTTTTGCAATGAAAACCTTCCAGGAATTAAATATATTTATGTAAAAAGTGAGGAAGTGGTCGCGAACGGAATTAATCTGAAAAAGCGTTTTGATAACTGCTTGCCTGTTCCTAAAACAAGATCGTATCATAAATATGTTCCGATGAACGATATAATGATAAGGTGTTATCACACTTCACTTTCTGAGGTCTTTGATGAGGTGCAGGTGTCAAAAACCTATCCAAAAACAAAAAATCAATTAGCTCTTTAACATCACAGCTAGTTGAAGAATAGTTTCTTATTTACTGACACATTTTATGAAAATATACCTACACTTCTTCTTTTATTTATTTCAGTTTTCGTACCTTTTTTATGTATTCTGTAATATAAATTGATTTTATATAGTATAAAATTATTCATTTCTTTGACATTTTAGGATTGTTATATCTCGGCTTGTAGTCAAATCTAAAACTCAAAATTTTTTTTGCGTAATGCCATTATGTAGTACTATTATGACAAGAAATTTCAGATTTTTGTCTGGTCCCCCACCAGCGATATTTAGTGCCAAAATTCGCCGTTTGGTTAAAGTTTTCAAACTTTGAAAATTTTTAGAAGAAAGAGGGAGTAAATCTTAGAGTTAATATTTGGTGTGTGATTTTAACTACTTATCATCTCTTTGTAAAAAAAATTTAACTTTGAGATATTCTCCCTTCATGCATAAACATCTCTTTAAAAATATCATTTTTTTATAAAACTAGATAAGAATTGAGGCTGCAATTTTACCCTTTAGGATTGCTTTTAGGTAAAAATATGTAATAAGGAATATTGTAGTCTGTTTCTTTTTAAGCAATTTCTTTTTTGTTTCATCTTGATAGGACAAATAATAGCTGAAATATTTCGGTTGCCGTAAACCCTTAAAATTGCAAAATATGCCGCATATTGCAAAGCAAAAATGGCTCTCACACAAAAACAAAAGACAATAAAATTGAAATAATGGTCATTTAGTACTACTAATATGTTAGGATGTTTACATAAAAAAATCAATTTTTTTTAGAATGGTCAAACCATAGGGTTGGACCACTTGATATGGAATGACCCTAATAATAATTTAAGAAACGGTAGGACTTATCTTGGTGAGATTTGAGTTGTTAGCCTATCCTATAGCATAATAAGCGGAATTTATTCAATAGTTAATTATAGCTAAATTTAACTTAATCATTCTAGATCCGCAATTTTCGAGTCATGTCTATTAAAGGGATGTTTTTAACAAACGGAGAAGGTCAAAGATCCCGTCTTTCTGCATCTGTAATTTTTGAGTTGGAGCCGCTTCAGGAATGTGTTTAATGAGTGGGGAGCCGCTCAAAGAATTAAATCCGATATTTTCGAGTGCAATTTATGTTACAGTAGGTTTAAGATAGTCATTGCAAAGACATATTTCTGTTCTGTATAGGTTAGAGAAAGTTTAAGTCATTTTTTTGGTAAAACTATTGCTACAAAGGAGGTTCGAGCAAGGACATAGGTTTGTTCTGTAGATTAGAGTACGTTATTTATTTTCTTCATGCCTCAAATAAATAGTCAGGTAAATTTGTTATAAACATCATTTTGTAGTTAGAATGATTTATTAGTAGGGGATCATTTGTTGTGGGGATCATCGTTGAAACAAATAAAACAACACAGAGATTTTAATTTTAAATAAAATTTAATAAAGTTCATTTTTCTTAATCACTACAGTCGTTTTTTAAAAACTAAATTGGGTTAATTGTAAAAAAATATGTATTTCGAACGTTGGAATTCGATTTATGTTATTAATGGAGATCATGAATATAAATAGATGAATTTATTATAAAATGCTTCATCCGTATTTTAAAATCGGTTACAATAATACCTACTTACACAAATTAATAAGAACTCACGTTATCTATCTCTAAATAAAATAAGCGATTCATCAGCAATTTTTATAATAGGAAAATATGAATTTGCTTTAATAATAAACCAGTCTTGAAATATTAGAGAAATGATAAATTAAGTTCATTAAATAATATAAAGTACTTAACGATTATAACAATAATTCTAAATTGCTCTATCACAGTACTAAAATGTACTTAATTATTTACCACACTTTGCATTTTTTAGTCGGATTCATTTTTGTTCCAAGAGGACAACGGAAATCCTTGGCAAAATATTCGATATTACTAAAAGGTCCTCTAACTCTAAACGCTCCTGGCGAATGATATCCGGTTAAAACACGCAATTTAAGAGCTTCCGGTCGATATTTAGAACACCAGGTACTAGCAGCAGAAATCCAAAACATTTGTTGAGGAGTGTAATTCAAGCCAGGCAATTTTTGCTCAGCAGTGTTACGTTTTACCCAATTCACGTACGCTAAATATGCTTCTTTTACTCCTCCATTATCTGCTATATTTTCTCCTTGAGTGTTAACCCCGTTTAACTGAAATTTAAACAATGTAGTCTTTGCTGGATCATTTTATAATTTTAAAATTTCCTTAATATTTCACTAAAATTTTAAATTAATACTGACTAATATGGATACATTATTATTATTATTATTATAAAAAGTTAGACCAAAGTAATTTATTAATATTTTTAAATTCATAATTTTGAGATATGTTCTGCTATTCAAAATTATAAATGTAAAATAAAATTTTATTATCTGTGTTAGTACCTATGCCAAATTTCCTACCGCTTTATTCTGTTGACAGTAATAAAAGTCTCTTTGCGGTGGTGAACTGACATAAAAATAATTAAAAGTAAATGAAGCATGCTTTATTCCGTAAAATTAATGATTACTTATATTGAATTGTGACGTAATTCAAATTAGAAGAAATTAAATTGCTTGCTGAAAAGTACAAGACGTAATTGTTTAGTAGGTAGTAATTAATTGCCAAAAGATATTAATAGTAACAGGATGTCCACAAAATTTCAACAATCTCACCATCAACCGGTGAGATGAATTTTGTGGATATTCTGATACGGATATTGATACAAACACCTTTATACAATAATTTTTTATATAAATTTGGTTATGCGTAAATGAAAAATTTTTATGCATCCGATATACAAAAGCTACAATTATTAAGTTTGAAGAAAATGAATTATGCAAATATTAAATAATCGCTTAATCAACTTCAATAAAGTTTAGTATTGTTTACAATTATCGCATTATTTGAAAAGAAAAATTTAAATTGAAGTCAATTAACCGGTTAGAAACTAATTACCATAAGTACCTTAACCCAGTTAATTGTTCAGAACTATTACCATTTATGTTGTTTACACACAGACAATTACGTGTCCAGATAATAATTTAATACGTAGGTACAGTGCAATATATACAAAATTTTAGACTAGCAAAAGTCTCCTATTTAGCTAATTTATTATTACGATGACATTATTTGATTAAAATTTAAATATTTAATTACTACATTATATGTTTAAGTACACAATTGAAGTACATTCAGATCAATGCTAAAACTTTTAAAACAGAAGTTTTAGAAATTTTTTTTGAAATTTACAAAACAGGAAATTGGAACTACCAAATTTTACATTTCTTAACAGGATTCATTTGCGATCCTGGAGGACAATTGTAATCTTTTGCAAAATATTCCATGTTACTAAAAGGAACTAAAACTCTATATTTATCTGGTACGTGTTCGTCTGTAATAATTAATTGCTTAAGTTCTTCTAGTCTCATTTTAGAACACCAAACACTAGCAGCAGATATCCAAAATAGCTGCTGTCCAGTGTAGTTGAGAGATGGTAATTTTGGCTCTTCACCATTTCGTTTTACCCATTTATCATAAGCCAGATAGGCTTGTTTAATACCACCATTATCAGCGATATTCTCTCCCTGAGTGTTAATACCATTTAACTGAAATTATTAGTTTCGAAAGCATTGTTAATATTACCCCAAAAATACTCTACTTCTAGTTCTATTGCTAATCTTACGGTGCTAAGTGTTTCATGCGTATACTTAAGAAATGTAAAATTCATTCATCTGCTTTGACACATCATAGACTAATATTAATTATAAATCTAACAACCTTCATTAAAAATTGAAGAAAAAGTTGTCTAAAAAATTATCAAGTCTATGGTTGCACTATAAATCAATTTTATAATTCAATAATTATTCTAAATACCACAATTACAATAATGTTACGTAAAATATTAACTAATTTATTATTAAAATAAGTGAAATACTTAAAGCATTAAGTTATGAGTTGCAAACCGTTCATGCATTAATCCAAGCAAAAACCAAAAGTGTAATGAGTAAAAAATAGTGTGCATGTATTAATAGAACTATAAAATATGTTGTATATTGTATCCATTTAATAAATAATTTAAAATGTATGTCTTTCTGTTGGGTAATTTGGGTAAAAATCCTATTTGAAAAATTCTATACTTACATTCAGACCAACTTCTGGAACACTGTAGTTTCCATATTGGTTAATGATACATTGCGCCTTTTTAATAAACGCAGTCTTTGTATCTTCTTGCCACCAATCTACCAAATTGCCATCTTTGTCGAATTGTCTTCCTTGATCGTCAAAACCATGAGTTATTTCGTGTCCTATAACAAAGCCAATGGCACCATAATTCATATAACGTGGCCTGTCGCTGTCGAAGAAAACTCCTTGTAAAATTCCAGCAGGAAATTCTATTTGCAAAGAAAAAATATTGATACATAATCCACACGCAATAATCATATTATAATTTTTTACTTACGAATGCTATTTTCGATTGAAGAATAGAACGCATTTACTACGGAGGGCCTTCCATGTGTAACCCAATCGGTCTTGTTAACTGGTTGTCGCAATCGTTTGAACGAATATTGAGTTCCAAACAACGTCAAATTTAAAATCGTTTTTAAATAATGTGAAGAAGTAAAGTCAAGCTAAAACAACATAATCAATGCTTTTTAATTTACTGAAAAAATAATCTTACCGTAGAATAAAATTCTTCCAATTTTTTATCATCGAGTAATTCGTCTGGATAAGCGATATGAGATGTCATAGAGGCTGCTTTATCTAATGCGTTTTTTCTCGTAACTTCGTCCATCCATTCGACCTTTTTTAAGATGTCGATAAATTCAGTTTGAATATCTGTTACCATTTCGACCGCTTTCTGCCTAGCATCTTCATTAAAATATTTACGAACGTACAAAGCACCGGCTGCGATCGACATGCTTAAATTTAAAAAGTCAATATTTGGCTATTGGAAATTACGACTATATTCACCTTCCAGAAGCAATATCAACGCATTCTTTCCATCGCGATTCTCTTTCTGTTCTTCCGCTTAAAATTGTACCGTATTGCAATTGCCTATTACGTAGTTCCTCCGTCAAATAAGACACCGAAGAAGCAGCAGCTCTCCACATAACGTAATTCGATATTATTCTAAAAAGTTAATAAAATGAAATACAACGAAATTTATAATATCCTTCAAATCGTACCTCTTTGGAGTATTACTCAACAACGTTTCCAAGTCGCCAATATATTTTGGAACACTCACGATTACTCTTTCGTCAACGCCAATTTTAATATCTGGGATGTCTAGTAAAGTGTTTATGTATTCCACCCAAGGAATGCTTGGATATTTTCGTTGAAGCTCATCTACAGTCATTGGATTATATAGGGCAGTTGCATTTCGACGTTTCTCATTTGGAAGAGAAATCTATTAAAAAAATGAAATTATTGAAAAACAACCAAAGAGTAGGTACTATTTACATTTGCAAGTTTAATTTCAAATTCGAGCGAATCTTTGAGTTCGTTTTGTGCCACACTCCTTTCCGCTCCAAATAATACAGCTATATCTATCATGTAGTCGTAGTAAGATTTTACTAGTTTGTCATTAATACCTTTAATTAGAAATTCTCTACGCAAACCTAATGCTCCTTGATCGAACTAAAAAGGACAATTATTATTACTTTGAATTTTGATAACACTGGGTTTCTTACGTCTATTAATCGCTGAGACGAATTTTTCAAATCGATTCCAACAGAAAAATCGATCAAATAATCGACGCTGTATCCAATTTGTCTAAATTTGTACACGGATTGTCTCCAATCAAAATTACCGGCGTCCCATTGATCTCCTTCTAAAATTGGCCACCCACCCAAATCTTTCAATATACTTTTAATGGTGTTCAATCCATCGGCTTCAATGGCTGTCTTGTTCATACACGATTGATATAATTTTTTTAACAGAACAAACGGTTTAGGTTCGTCAGTTTTGATTGGTTCTTCAATCATAGTTCTTAGTTGTTCTTGGAGAAGATCACTAATGACACTAAACGATGTGACCGAAGATTTGTCGTCTGGTATATTTGTATTTTTTAAAAAGTTCCCGCAAGCAAATTGGTAAAAGTCGTCGCAGGGCTCGACTGTTTCGTCCATGTGCTTTAAAATATGAGAGGCTGTGTGGACACAGCCTGGAGACAAACAAACTTCGTTTTTTTTAGCATCAATTAGAATGGAATTAACAATAACAGGGGTTTGTTTTCCTTCCAACGCTTCGAATCCATACGGAACGTCTGAGAAAAAAAATGGTTAGAATATAGAAATTCGGTTGAAAATTTAACATACTTTTAGTCGTAGTTTCATCGTGATAATTATATAACACTGTAATAAGGGCAACTACGAGTGCTATTGTAATTAAAAAGATAATTCCCGATAGCAAAGTCAAACATCGTTCCATACTTGTCCGTCTTTTCCACCATGTTGGATTTCTGAAACAACATCATACAAAATTAAATTAAAATTGTAAATTTCGAAAATCATTTAACATGCATAACGCCTTTTTGCAAATTTGTTTAGAACGTGAAGGTCTTTAACTATAAACCTAAATAAACAGTAACAAATTTACATTTATGAAGATTATGCTGGACAACGCAAATTGTGATTTGGGTATACAAGCGTAACTAAAATAATTAATTTATATCTACATAGTTCTTTTTTTGTATATTATGGAATAACGCTTTCATTGTCAACATTTTCATAATTACATAAGAATATTTCAAGTTTTGACATAATATTATTATTATATTTTGTAATAGTTAACAAGAAATAACCATAAAGAGTGAAAAAATTCAAGCATAAACAATTGATAGTTCTGTTTAGGTCAAGTTTCAATTATTGCATTTTATAGAAATTAATAGAACATTAATTTTTATTTTTAAACCTAAAATTTACTCATTTAATATTATATTAATTATATATTATTAATTTGTGGTATTCTAGATTACAGCATCCAGATTTAGAATTAAAATTTCTTCTCACTCAAGCGCATAGTTAATAATAATTTTAACTATATAATTACGTGAACTAATCGATTATCGACGGTTGTATTGTGTGAAATTTGATTGTGAACTTTGTTTATAAAAATAAATTAACAATATAATTATTATAGTACCTTAGTACATCTCCATAATATATTATATACTTAGTATACTATATACAGAGTGTGCAAGAGTTACTGTTCGTTCAAGTGAACATAATTTGTAGATTCTGATGATCGTCAGAAACGTTGGTAAAAACTCGTCATAATTTTATATGACATTTGAAAATGTCTGACAAAACCTTTGCTTATCATTTATTTCATGCATAATAGTAGTTCAAACTAAACAATGTGCTTGGTATTTAATAATCTTAATTATAATTTTACGGAAAACTTAATTAAAGTGTTAAATAAAATAACTTTACGGATGTAAGTCTAGTTACACATAAAATTTATCATCAAAATACTACACTTGAAAGACATCGAATTGATTGTTAGCTATAATTAAGTGCTTGACTGATGAGAGGCGCCCATTACTATAACTTTTTCTTTTTTACAAATTCTCAACTCCAAGTCTTAATTAAATTTTATTGAACTTCGTTATTTACGTATGAGATAATTTATTGTAAGTCAATAGTAGTTATTTCCATAATGAACATTGTACCTATAGGTATATTACGGTAAAAATTTCCGTCAACTTATAAACAGGTTAAAATTTTGCAATTATGAATATTTTCAAAATTCGACAAAATTACCAAATAGAAAAAAATTGGGTCAAAGTTTTCTACATTGGTTGATATTTTTTGTTAACAATTACCAAATTGACCTTTACAACAGCAATTTAGTATTTATTGTTTGATTATTTAACATTATAGGTTTGTACCTACCGTAAAAATGCAAATAGAAAATTTTGTTGTTGTGGGCGAGATAATTCCCTATACGCAACTTGGTCGTCAAACATCCTCATCGTATTGATAGGTATACCTACTTTCTAATCATTTAACAATATCATAGATATATTAAAATTATATGTGACCTATTATATTATTATACATACAATTTTAGTCTTATTGATACGAAATCAAAACGTATCAATCACTCAAAGGGTTTATGAAAGTAAATTTCACTTTGGATAGTTAATTTTAGAAAGCTACGTACAAGCGACTCTAATAAGTCGCAATATAAGTACAAACTACAGTTTACTGTTCCATGATACAAGTTAAAAGCCAAATTAAGCGTATGCATTATTTAATCATTTATTAAAAGCAGATTGGAAGATAAGATATAAAAATAGTTCCTATCAATAATTTGCAATATATCATAGTAGTATCAATTGTTTTATTATACTTTCAGCATAAAGGCATTTATAATTATTTTTAATTTGCAATCAGTACTTTATTCTTAAAGCTACAGGGTAAGTTTACTGTTTTCGGTCCATATTGGCGGGCAGCCTTTGCTGGTTCTCGTCCACCATAGGATATAAAATTAGATAAAGTGAATCAGCTTGCCTTCGGTCAGTTAACTAAAACTTTTTTACTTTAAATTTGGAAGATTTAGACGAAGAATAATTTTGAATAAATATAATGTTGGAGAAACACTCGGTATAAAAATATTTATTTATTTATAATGTAAATTAGGTTAGGCGGCAAACACATGGCGTACGGCCTTCATGACCTTCTCGTACGTGAGGGTCATAGTTGTGGAGCCTTGGGTTTGGCTTCGAAGAACTGCAAGCATATACGTGATAGCCATAGTTCTTCTATTTCCTTCATATTCATATTTATATTCTTCAGAGTTGTCCTATCTCCTCTATAATAGAATACTTTGATCACGTTGGATGCAAAATTCGTAAAATATAGTATCAGCAGCACGCCAAGCTTGAGCTTTGTTGTGGTTTTTCGCTCAGAATACAATATCTATGAGAAAGAGTTTCTTCTGTATAATATTTGTCCGTTTATCAAATTAAATACAAAACAAAATAATCAAATTCAATAATTTTAATATTTTGAACTTAATTGGAATAGGTACTATTATTAGGTATATGAATTTAATTAAGAAAGCGAAAAACTTGATTATTATTTAATTATATTATGGTTTAATGTTACAACTTTAGTAATATCAAAATTTATAATATAAACAACATGAAGCAATGATTCACATAATTTGTGGGATGATCTATGCTGCGATCAAGTAGTAACAATTATTTTAAACAATTTTATTGTCTGCCTACGTACACATCATACATTATTACATAAATATTAATATTGTACTTTGTTTTTAGTTATTATTTATAAATTATTTTAATTTCTACAAATTTTACTGGTTATTTACGTTATTATAATATCTACCAATAACGTAACTTAATTTTGGCCACTCTGCCAGAGACTTCAGGTAAGGACCAGGGCCGGTTTTAGTGGTCATGGGGCCTCAAGCGGATTTTTTTCGGGCCCTCTAACGTGTATTGTAATGGTGGGGTACGATTTTCTAAGGGATTTTTAAATTAATTAAAGTGTTTTACATTTATTAAGAGATCTAAGTTTTTAATTTTAATTTTATTTTAACTTAAATTTTTTTTTGGCTTCGATTTTTTTCATTTTTGAGCTTGGAAGACGGGCCCCCAAGCGGCCGCTTGTTCCGATTTATGGTTAAACCGGCGCTGGTAAGGACTATTGGGATGTTTTATGTTTTACTGTAAGCCAATGAAAGCCTCATATTGAAGTCACACGGCCAAAGAATTAAGGATTTTTTTTAAATAATATTTTATTATAATTATTGTTAACCCCAGTTTTCATATTTGCATTTTAGGCTTCTATACAACGTATAGGAAGAAGCCTTATGATCTGGCTCCGTGTCTGTCCGTCCGCATTTTTGCCGTTGGTATCTACCTATTTAAAAGATTAACGCATTAAAAATTTTAATAAAATAAAGCCCAAATAATTTAATCTTTGAAAAAAGTAGACGTATAGAAGCCTAAGAACTGTCGCAAAAGCGAGTTCCACCTTGTTATGCTTTCACTGTACCTATACTTTGTACTATTATAAAATAAATTAATGATCTAATAATCTAAATTACTCATTTTTTGGTTGTTAATTTAAATGTTGAATTTAATAATTATTGCTTCTCGTATTAATTGATAATAAAGTCTGTCAATCGACACTCTTGTTATGTTGCTAACCAACATTTAAAATAACCGCAAAAAATATATTGTGAATACTAGTAATATAACTACTTACTGATTAATTTATTGACATATTATTAAAAAGAAATTTAATCTGTGTAAAAGTAGAATTATACTAATATCATAATATCTATGTATTTTAAACGCTTGTTTATTTTGTTAAATATATATTTAGTATAGAGAAAATTCTAGAATTTTTTTAAAATCAGTCATTTCTAACTACTCTGGTATAAGATTGATATCTTCAAATAGACTACAGGAAAAGCACTTTTTGCGTTTTTAAAATTTTTAAGTACTTCCTTGGTTCATCTTTCACATATTACACAATAATTTTATTTTAAAATAGATGCGAAGAAAATATGTAATTGCGATAATGAGATTTTAATCATTGTATGCAGTGATCTGTGCAGTAATCTATGCTATAAAGAAAATTATGGTACTAAACAGTTTTCTGTAAGAATTACTATATTATATTATTAGAAGTAATATTAAAAATTGTTTTTAAACTTACACCGAAAAGAAGAGATTTAGACTGTACAGTTACCTACTGCTACAAAAATATTATATTTTTAATTGAAATTAATTAATTCCATCAATTTTGTTATAATTTAAAAATTTTTTAAAATTTTTTTATTATTTTATTTTATTTTTTCTATTTCATTAAAAAGTAATATACAGGGTGCTGAATGAGTTAGCCGAACAGGAAATTAACATGTAAAAACTTATTTATGCAAATTCCTGCTTCTCCAATTATTTTAGAGAAAAAATGAAAGATACAAAAATTATGCAGAAATATAAACTACGAATGATAACACCATTAGATTTCATCTAGCTTTTACTTAAAAGGTCAAAAAATGCTTTCAAAATTGTTAAAATTTTCATTTATTGCACTGGCAATAAGATAATTTTAAATTATCTGACTTTCAATTTATTTAATACTAGATGGCCCGACAGACGTCTTGTCCAAATTTCAATAAATACACAATTGCCTAATTCTGGAAGAACCGTCTAGTATTACTTAAGTGGAGTTCGTCGTAAACGAAGTAAGTAAGCAAATATGACGAATAGGACAATTAGTATGTAAACTCGCATGCAAAATAGGAAACAAAATCGCATAACGTAAACTCGACTTTACGTAAAGACGATTCTTGTAATTTTTTAGCCCCCCCTCCACTGTGTGGGTACGTAATATTGTGTCCCCCGCACATTTTACGTAAGAATTAATTAAAAACGGCGGGGACTAAAAAGTGGGGGCGAAACGGTACGGGGGAGAAACATCCCGGGGCGAAACGGCGGGGGCGAAACGTCATATAACCATAACGAATTCGGCTCATCTTTGATAGAAGATAACGCGAAAGTAGAAGAAGAAGAACCAAGGAAATTATAGAACATTTTAGTACTCCCAGTTTTAATATACTAGCAATTTCTGCAAATATCAGAATTTGACTGTATTTCATTTAATATATTATTAAAATCGCTTGCAACTTTTAAACTTGTTTTCTATAAACAACATTGCTTTTTATACGTTTAGTACATTTTGGTAAAATCATAAAAATTTACAATCAATAAATTAATTTACATTATATTTAACAAATAATTTTACAGTAGGTATATTATTAAGATATTAAAAAAAAATCACTAAGATGCAAATCTTTTTGTCGATAATTTAAATGTTATTGCAAGTGATAAGCTACTGACAAGAAAATTTTTTTTGAAATGTTACATTGTGATATCTTATTTAACAATACTATTGTCAGGAGTAAAAGTAAGAAAACTTTGTATTTGTGAAATATTTCATTTAATATCTATTTAGTTAGAGTTTTGAAATAATTTTCATTCCAGCTATTGAAGGTAAATTCCTATGTTGAAATAAATACATATGCAAATAACCAGAATTGTGACATTCAATCAGTGCATTCACATCCAGTGGATGTGTACTTTGTGCACTTTTTTAAAACAAAGTTAATAATAATTTCGGTACAGTCACTAGTTTATGCTATCGTTAAATACTGAACGTGTTTCTTTCAAACGAACAGATCACTTAGATTGGACAACGTAGGATTGCAGTAGTAGTTTGATGAAATACCGGTTGTTGTTGATATTTCCTGACAAACTAAAGTCGATACCACACTTGTGGTAGAACACTTTCCTAAAAAAAAAGAAACAAAATAGCTGGGGGTGTCAATTAACACCATACATCAGAGATGGTATAGATAATTATGCAAAAACTTCTTAATTATTTTTATTTTTTGAATTTTACAAAAAAACCAAGGCTTATTTTTTTGGAACATCCTTTATTAGTATATTTTAATTATTTTATAATAATTAATTCAGGAATTGTATAATTATCAGGGTTTCCCAAATTTAATGTTTTGACAGCAAATAAATAATGCGGATTTTAAATTAATAAGTACTATACGATAAGGTACAATACATAATATATGTAATAATATGTAGTACGTACTTACTTTATTATGCAATAGCAATAAACTTACTATTTATATTCTAGAGCGTATAAATCAAGAAAATAATTTATATTTTTAGAAAGAAATTAATATAATTTTAATAATCTTACGGATAAGTAATAAGATTTTACCTTCAAATTGATCACTTCTGAGCTGCTGCTTTATAAAGTGCCTAGGTGGATAAAAAGTAAAGCCTCAAGCACTTATGAAAATTAATTTAAAGCAAGCATCATCGAAGCGTATTTAATTTAAATTATCATTTTCTAAGACCTTTAATAAATTAACAACATAACAAATAGCTGTTAATTTACACATGGTGGGACGGTTAAGGTAAATTTACTGTTGAAAGTTGCTATTGTTAAAATTCAAGTTATTATTATCGATACAAGATGGAATTTTAAATTAAAATCATTAAAATGGAAAAATAATTCTTAATTAGGCCTCCAGAAAATTATAAGTGTTATAAAATGTGTTATTGTTAACATTTTTAAAATAACGAGCAATATAATGGAAATTGGCTCATTAAAATAAAATACATAGTGAATCTTGACGTTTTTCTAATTTCTTAAAATATTATCATATTACAAAAGTTGTTAATCTCTTGACGTTTAACTGTATCTTGTGTCATAAAATATCAAATTAATTAGATTTGTAAATTATTAAAAAAAGGTTTCAAGTGAAATTTTTGCATCACGTATCTACGGTTGATTTAAGAAAACTTGAAAGATAGCAATGGCATTGCGTGTTGGTCACGGTTCGATTCATATTAATCGCTACAACTATTAATTTGTTTAATATAATTTGTACTGAAATATATAAATATGATAATTCTTGACCACTGACACGATGAGCAATACTTTTATACGTCAGACGTATTTTCTTCTCAAGTATGTCACTCGAGAGATATGGAGCGAAAAGTGCAATCCTTGGCTTCATTTATCTTTTCAGCAGACTTCTTCCAAATGGTTTTATGTATGTTGTGATCCGAAATCTGGTGTATGCGTAAAATTAAAATTTTAAAATTAACAAACCGAGCACGCACTTTAGCTCTGCAAATGAAATTTTAATTCAATATTAATTTTTGCTAGAAAGCAAATTTACCAAATTTCACTCGTACAATAAAATAGTTGAAGCTAAAGCAAACTTTTCGAGGTGCTATTCTTAATCGCATTAAAAATTTATCACATTTCACGGAAGCTTATCAACCGATAAATATGTAATGATTTTTAAACCTGGGTGTATCTATAATAACATTTCGTAAACATAGTAAAATATATTTTTTATATATTCAAAAATAATCACATTGATAAAATGAAAATTTAATTCTATTTTTAAACTTCCTCCCTTATTTTACTGTATACAAATGAAATTATAGTAAAGTTCCTTCTATTGATGCAAAGGAAATTAGTATGACATCCGCTGAATTTCTCAAATAGAAATGCTGAAAAAATAGGTTAATTGTATTAATATTATTTTAAAATTTCTTATAAAACCTAGATAGGTAATTGGTTAGTTTGTAACATTTCTGGTTAAACTGTATAGTTTGAGTTTTTCCAGAGTCTAAGAGCAATAAATTGTAAATGCCAGGGTTACTACTACTTCTATGTATCCGTATTATACAATTTAATCTATTGTCCTTTCGCTTACTTGACCCATTGTGTAAGGTCTGCTGAATAATTTAATGAGTTAAGTTTATTATTGACCTGTCGAAAACTTTAGAAATTTATTTTACGAGATAAGAAATGCTAATTTGAAATTTTTGAAAATTACAAGAAAAAACTGAATTAATTCATTGTAGGTATAAGTATAAAATTGGGTTAACAGAACAATTAAATACAAAGTAATAATTGTTAGTTACACTATCTACAAACGAGTAAAAGTTTATCACGATTAAATTGATTTAAACGTGACATTGCTTTTAAAACTACAGCATTCTTCTTTTCGTTAAAACTTTTATGTTACTGACAATGAATGCAGGAAATCGGAAAAAACATCATCAAATTGTATAACAATTATTCAAGGTAACCAAATCGAAAACCTTCCAACAATTAACTGCTAATTAAGTGTATTACCAAAAACAAAGTAGTGTATACAGCCACAGGATGTAAAGCATGCAATCATAGATCACAGATACAATGAAAACAGACAATACCCATTTTTTGTAGAATTATGTAAGGCTTATATTTAACATAGTTTTTTTTTGTTAATTAATTAATCTTAGTTTATCGGTATTTTAAAAATTTAATGTTAATTTACGGTGTTAAAAAAAGTGCTGAAAGTGTTATTAATTTTCCAAAGAGAACCTTTCAATAACTTTTTTTTATGTCGATTATATTTCTGTAGGTTCAACAATCGAATTGTATGTGGTTAATTTGCATGTATTAAATACAGTTATGCCCAGTGAATTTGTAATTATTGCAATTGTCACAACTAATTCCTTATTTGCATGCGTTAATTTTATACACAGCTACACGAAGTGGAACCGTTTATTAATTTTTCGAATAAAAACCGAAATTTCAATATATTAATGATACATTTAAACAACAAATTGAAGCACAATAAACTTGTTGCAGACTAGTAATTAGTTAATTTGAGTAATTTGTATAATGTTAATTGCCATAATTATTTATGCAAATTAAAAATTTTGTTGCATATCATTACAAAGCACAGTGCATATAATGGACGAATTAAATGGTTAAATTAGTGGAAACAACTGGGTAAGTAAGTGAGTGTATTTAAAAGTAGGTAAAGCATGTAGAACTTAATATATTGTTTGTACACAATCGTAGAAAATTCAATTTTGGCATTGGAAGATGTCGTCAAATCTAAAAGTTGAGCAAAAAAGACGGAAGGTCGTCGGGAAAGCATAAAAGCTGTGCTCTGCAATAAATTTCATCTTTCCTACACATAAAATTCTCTATACTTTTGTATAGTAGGTATAACACGATCAAGTATTCATTGTCCCAATCGAATATATTCTTTCCAAAACGATGACTAGAACTTTCGATTCAAATATTTTCAGTTAAATCTGTTTTCATCATTTGAAAAAAAAGTTGTTAACATTTTATATAAAAAGTTAATTAATGAATGCGAAAGTGAGAAAGAATTAAACGAAAAAGATGTCTTGCGTATCAAGAGAAATAAGTCAATCCGGGATGATCTTCTGCTGAAAAATCGTTGTGGTTATAGCCGTGGTAGTAATATGGTGAGAAAATCTAAAGGTGTTAAGGCTGTAATTGAAAATGAAAATCCTCTTACTCATATATTTCATGTTATTCCCATTGTAAGAATTCGGTTGTTGATAACCAGCTTTAGCTTTGCTTTTTTCTACATTCAAATTTTTTAAAATTATATTTTGGTCTAAATAATGCAGACATTTTGGTGGATTTAAAAAAACAAAGTAAACATACTTGTTTAATCATTTTTTTGAGTTCCTAATTATGAATTAAATTGTTTGAATGAAAATTTAATTCATAGCGGTATTATTATACGATGTTTTATGCAAATTAATCTAAAAGTATTTTTATTGAGGATTTCAATGATCATTTTTTAATTATCAAATTTATTTAACACCCACATAGCATAGGTATAACATTTGTTATTTTTGAATAAGTTCATTATTTATTTATTTTTGAATAAGTTCATTATTTATTTATTTTTTAAAAAGCTATTATAAATATTGTTGTTGTCGATAAGAATTAACATGCTGTACACATAAATTCACTTATGCTAATAAATATTGCTGACTTCTGACCTGTTCTCGTATATTGTGTAATAATACATTTTTTCAAAAAGAGAACTTTAGTTCTTGTTTACTTTATTAATGATAGTATCTATAATACGTTTTTTTTCATTAGGTAACTTGGTTGTACTAAGTAACCTTCTTCAATTCAACAATAAGAATTCAATTTTTATTGTTATGAATGATATAATTTATTTAATCAGTGCCGTCCCAAATTTTCTGGATAAATCATTTTAAAATGGAAAATTGTCCATTTTGATTTTTAGGAAAACTTTTTAAAATTACCCCAAACTTTTAATAAAACGCATGAGGTTTTAGAGAAAAGCAATA
Organism: Cantharis nigra; assembly: GCA_958510845.1. Lineage (NCBI taxonomy): Eukaryota > Metazoa > Arthropoda > Insecta > Coleoptera > Cantharidae > Cantharis > Cantharis nigra. The sequence goes on from OY294028.1 coordinate 64,773,248, forward strand.
ATATTGTCATGTTACAAAATCCTTTTTTAAAATTTTCAAATTTAAAAAATCTAATTTATTTGTTTAAGTTTTGAATTTTATTTTTGTACATATGTTTGACTTTATTGTATATAATTTTCATGACAATATTGGAAAATTATGAATTTTGAAGTTGGGGCGAAAAAATTAATTTTTACTTTTCAGATTCAGATTCGTCGAAGTAGAAGGACGTCTTTGCGGGAGTTTCAGTCAAAAATGTGAAGTTTGAGCTTCAATTTTAAGATTAATACTTTTAATTTGTGAAATAAAGTTTTGAGTTCACGTATTTATTTAATTATTGGAAGTTGTTCGAAGTTTTGAATGAAATTTGGAGTTTTAAAAAAATTTGGGTTGATATTGACTTCGAATCACAAAGGAACCAGCTTTGCTTGACGATTTCATGCTTCCGACTTTTTGAGCTAGCTGAAGCCTTTTAGGTTTATCGTCAGAATTTTAAAATCAAGAATTTTACGATAATATATAATAATAATTTTTGAACTTTTAATGTTTGTGTACAGAAACTTGATAAGTGATAATGATAATGATAACTATAGGAGATGATTAGAATTGTTACTCTTGTTTGCTCAAATTTTACCTTTTCTATACGGTCTCTTTCCTCATATGACATATTTTTCTTAATTAATTATTTGAAATTTAATATACTATAATTTTTTATTCTATTTATTTTTATATGTTATTTAATATATTATTAGATTTAAATTGTCACAGAACGTTCTGCTAAGTTTTTATATTCACATTACCTATTTTAAAATTTTATTTATTGCAGATTTTGTAAATTTTAAAATTTCTGGTTTTCTCGCTGACTAGTTGACGTTACGCTAACTAAAGGGAGAAACCTTTTGAGGTCGGTAAAGCAAGAGGTCGGGACAAATTCTCTGTTCCAAATTTTGTCACGATTTTTATTTTAGTTTAATATTTCTAGAATACAAACCATTAATTTGAGTTTTAGTAATTTGTTTTATTTTGTTTGATAATAATTATTCAAATTTTGGAATAAAATTGGAATTTTGGATGAGATTGGCTTTAAATAATTAAATTGGAATTTGAAAATATAAAATTTAAATTGGACAATTTGAAAAATTATAATTAAATTGTATGATAAAATTCGTAGTATTATAAGATTGAGAAATCAAGAAAACTTTTTGTAAAATTAAGTTTGGTATGGTGACAGTTGGGTATGGATGTCTGTAAAATCTAGCTTTAGCATTTTACAATAGAAATTGTAATTACCAATTACATTTAAATTTACAATTTAATTGTAAGTTTGAATTTGGATGTTAAAAGAAAAATAAGTAAATGAAAATAAATTTTTAAATTTTGGTTATCCAAAAACCATTTATAGTAAATTTTTTGAATAAAAATTTTAAAAGGTTGTCATGCAGTTGAAATTTATGCTCTTTTCCTAAAATTTTTCCTGAAAGGTAATTTTGTAAATTTTTAGTAATAAAATAAATATTTAGTAGGTACCATAATTATACATATGTAATTATCATAGAAAAACTCATTTGTAATTGTAATTTTGATTTTATAATAATGAAAACGCTGGTAGTTATACCACCTATCGAATATATTATTATATTTTTTATTATATGTTTATTCTAGAAATTTTCAAAAAATTTAACATATTATGTGTGGTAGCACAATATATTCATAGTAAAACATTTTAGCACTTGACCGCAAGTGAAACTGTTTTTTTATGGTTGTTACTTTTTAATTTCAATCGGACATTAAAATATAGTACCTACTGTCAATTTTATTAATTAATTTAAATAATAGTGAATTAAAATTTAAATAAAAATGCATTGAAAATATTTATATTAATTCGAAATTTGCGCGATAAAGAGATGAAACAGTATTTTTAACTATTATTCTGCTGTATTAGGAAACATGTACCTACATCCATATTCTTCATATTTTTGGTATAATTGCAAACATTATCAAAAAATTATGGAACCCTGACCACATTTATCAAAATGTTTTCATAATAATTGTACACAATACTGTATAATTATTGAAATAAGTTATGATAAACGTTGTCAGGGGTAGTAGATATAATTTTGTGTTCAACACAGAAAGTAAACTGGTTTGGTATTTATCTAAACAATGAAACTTCCCTAACTCGAACTGCTCTAACTCGAATTATTCTATAAATCAAATTTGTTTTTGAAAAAAAAAATGTAGGTTTGTCAGATATTTACGTGTAATTTTATCTCTATAACTCGAAGTTTCTGCAATTCGAACTTTTTTGGTGGTCCCTTGAGATTCGAGTTAGGGAAGTTTGACTGTATAATACTCGGCTGACGTCTCGTTAATCAAAAGTCATACGCGTGCGAGAATAATTCTGTTTTCCAACTTCACATGTACGTATAAGCTACTATTTATAAATTTGTTGATAAGGTTGATCATTGACACCTACTGAGAAACCTAAAAAATTCTTCAAGAAGTAAGTCAATGAAATTTAATTTGAATTTTTTGAATAATTTTAATTTAATACTAAATACCTTTTGTAATAACTCAAAATAAAATTGACCAATTTTTTTGCCTGAAAAGATAACATAAGAGGAAAATTAGAAAAAGTCAGTTTTTGAAATATGTAAATATTAGGTTGTCAAATATCTTCCTTCCGCCTTTTTGCTCTTTATTCAATGCTTTATAAAAAGTGTTACAGTGATCGGATTTAGTTCAAATATGCGCCGTTTTGTTCGATAATCTGTTTCCATCTAGACGGCAACTTCATAATACCCCCCTCGTAGAAGCCCCCCTCCTTATTTGCGAAGAACTCGGACAGCCACTTTTCACAAGCCTCTTTTGAGTTCAACTGTACACCACCAAGGGCGTTCGCCATGGACAGGAACAGGTGGTAATCACTTGGCGCCATGTCCGGGCTATATGGTGGATGCGATAAAACCTCCCATCCGAGCTCCCGTATTTTCTGACGAGTCATCAACGAAGTGTGTGGTCTGGCGTTGTCCTGGTGGAACACTACACCCTTCCTGTTGGCCAATTCTGGACGCTTCTGGTCGATCGCCTGCTTCAAGCGGTCCAGTTGTTCGCAGTAGATGGTAGAATTAAGCGTCTGGCTTTTTTTTTTTTTGTTTTTTCACCGGCTCTGAATCGTCGAAACCATTCCTCCGCGGTTCGAAGTGATAGAGTACCATCCCCCAAAACATCATTAATCTCACGGAACGTTTCTCTAGCGGATTTGCCTTTAACGAAGGAAAACTTTAAAATACTGCGAATTTCGGAGTTAGTGAACTCCATGTTTACACGTCTACAACTGTTGAACGCAATATCCAAACTAATCATGCATAGCGTCGTTTTGTAGGTTATGTCAAGACCTGTCAAATGATGTATAGTATTGCCAGATACGAGCTCTGTAGCGCTTTGTACATAGCCGCGAAATTCAAAAGACAAAAAGGCGGAAGGAAGATATTTGACAACCTAATATATGTATACCTGGTGTAATTTTCAAATGCAAAATTTGGACAAATCTGATTGGATTAAGCCAAACAGTCCATTTGGATAATTAAAACACTTATGCAAATGTATAGGTAGCAAACAGGTAGACGTCTGGAAGATAAATTTAAAATTATAAAATTATAAATAAATCTACTTATTCTCAAATATGAATTTATTAAAATTCCTTTAATTCATGCACAATCATAAGTTGCATAATATGTAAGGTAAACCAAAGTTTCCGAACTTTTGGTTAAGCTAGAAATTTAAAGTGCATTTTATGAAATTAATTTCAAAAACCAGGTCAGTTTTTCATCATCAGCAGATAAATAAAAAACTTATAAGACGGTTTTTGGTATTACAGATACTTTTATGCAATTCATATAAAATTATTTCATGTAATTAATTGTAGTTTTATTTTTTGTGTTTTTCCTGCAGTTTCTACAGTTTTATACCCAATGAAGCCTATACAAAGCAGTTTGGATGTTTTTATGTTTAGCCATTCCTTCAATAACGGATTTTCTTGGTAATTCGCAAAAGGATTTGTTAAACTCGGAATTTTAATAATATGTTACAAGCAGATGTTGAAGAAACACACAGACTGTTGTGTTGTTTAAATTTTACTGACAGAAACACAGCTTTTCTATATATTCGAACACGTTCGTTGGTGTAAATAATCTAGCAAATACCTTCTCCGGTTTTGTATTATTATTGTCAATTTATATTCTTAAGAAATAATTTTTTACATCCTACCTGTTGTAGTATTATACTAGTTTTCATCATCATTTATACAATAGAAACTAATTAATATTAATTAAATTATTTAATTTTCACATAATAGTTAAATAATTTGAAAGTAGTATATCAAAAGATTTTGGTATACAACAACTACTCCCAGTTTAATAAATTTTTTTTATGATGGTATGAAGAGGTTGTTTGGAAAATTTTCAATGCTTATTAGAGTAAAATTAATTAGTTAGTGTTAATTAAATTACATTGTTTATAAAAATTTAAATATCAAAAACCTCGCAGCTCATTGTTAGATTTTATTATTAAAAACACATTTAAACAATTCGATTGTTCATCAGTTATTGTTAAAATAAATAAAAGCAATTTGCAGCTATTTACTAATTGTTAATTAGACTAAGTTTATAACTTGAAGCAATTGTATATTCATGGTCATATTAAAATTTAATAAAAGTAATAATTTCAAATAAACAAATCTAACATAAATGCGAGAGAAAACTTCGTATTATGAATAGCTAAATAAGCATCACTTGCTTTAATCATCACATTTAGAAACAAAATTACTTCACATAAACTTGATTTAATTGAATTTAATGAAAACAAATAAAATTTTAATACTTTTAAGTGAAACATTCACACCATTAATGCATTGTTTATCAATAGAATTAGCTAATAACAATAAATATATGTACATATTTATATTTAAAGAAGAAATACAACTTTATATTTCATTTAAATTTATCATCTTTCTTTTGAAATTGATTTTATAAATCTAAAATTGTATTACGTGAATGGTAATCGAATTTATAATTCTATAATATTTACTGTAAAATCTCAATACTGCATTTAGTATAATACAACTTTCTACATTTTATGAAACATTTATAGGTAACCGCACTTCTACCTAATTAATTTAATTGCATATAAAAGAAATTGTAAATCAATAAGTTTATTTTATTCAATAAATAATTTGAGAGTGGCATAAAAGCGTACAGCATGTCAGTCACTATAATAAATAAATACAATGCTATCCAAAACTTTGTACCTTTTCAAAATATCCTAAATTATATATCAGGTAAAAAGGTTACTTCCTGAAGATAAAAGACGTTTATATTCAAAAATGTGTAACATTCAGGTCGCATTTCGGCTTTGTCAAAGTAGCGATTTTGATTACTTATTATTATTACTTAAAGTGAAAACAAAACGTGACGAACATATGAAAATGAAAGATACAAAAGTTTTGAAAACTTGAAAAGTTTGAAATTGCCAAAAATTTCAATTGCACTAAAATTTTCTCAACTTACTTGATTACAGTCTGTTTCACGCCCGAAGTCATTTTTATCACTTACACTATCACTTTTATAAAATATTGAAACTATATTTTATTAATTGATCATTTGAAAATATAACTAGAAAACAATGTGAATGATAAGCCCGAAAACATACACACGATGCAGATATATACTGTGAGAGCTTTGGTATCCAGATATATAACCATACCGAATACCCCACTCTCGATCGGCGCTCGAGCGTCTTGACAAGATAATTGAAAAGTTTCAAATTTGTACGATATTTGTATCAACTTATTTATTTTCGATAAATTTTGCATATGTCCGAAAACTCGCAAATTATATCCAAGTTCACTTTAGCGAAATGCATTCTTCCATCGGGTATTTACTTTTTTTCTATTCAATGTTTCCTACAAGTTTCTCTATAATTAAAACTTAAACAAAAACTGTTTATTTGTTTATACTTCAACTAATTATTTATGCATATAAATAAACGTTCTTTGCATTTCTGGTGTTTTATTCAAATTTATTCACGATGCGATGTTTATAAAATAATCTAGTAGATTAACGTTTCTGTGATACATATTAACTTGTTTTAATTTTAATTATTTTTATGTAAATTGTCCATAACTACACTGCGAAGCCAATTTATTGTTTATTACTTTGACTTTGGTCCTAAAAAAATAATTTTAATTTTGATTTAACTTTTGGCGTTACTCAAACTTATAAAATTGAAAGTTTCTGCTGAAAAAGACAGTTTCAGACAGTAACATATTAATAAATTAATATTTAAATAACATAAAATAGTATAGTGCGGAAAATTTGATGACCTTGAACAAATTATTGTTATAATATATGTTAGGAGAACGTATTTGACTTTATGATGATTTACATTACTATTTGATTGCTTAGTGTTTGGAAGGATGAAACGAGCAAACTAGGTTCTTTGATAATTCATTTCATGTGTCAGGTAAACATATAGTTACAAAGAAATTAACAGCCAAGATAGTGTTTCATACACTTAAACAAACAGTATGTCTGTAGCAATTACATTAAAATACTTATCTCAGATATGTGTCTAAATTTAAATAAAAAATTACCATGCCTTGGTTTTATAATATAAAATTTATTTGAATCCATATTTTTTCATTGTTTAACAAATTTGTTTTTTTTAACTTAAATAAAATAAACAAAAAAGCAAATGAATTGATTTATTGAAATTGATAAATTAATGATAGAATTTCATCTCAAAGAAAAAAGAAAAGTGGAACGTCCTAGGAAAGAGTAGAGAGATAGCTTATAGACAATGAAAAGATAGTGAAATAGAAAATACTTCATAGATGTAGTTAGTAGTTTCTTACCGATTTAACTTTACGTAACGACTCTTATAAATAAAATTTTGGATTGCCCTAATGATGCCTTTCACACGGTGAAAGTGAAACTTTGAAACACTCATGAAAGACGATTATTAAAGTAGTAAGGCTCACGCACTCGCCGGGCAGCTCGTCCTCAAACCTCCATAGTTAATCAAATTTCGCGATTTACCTTATCGTTGGTGGTGCTCGTGACGCTATCGTTAAACCGTAAAATGGTAATTCACAAAATAATACACAAAAAATATGCAAACGTTTGGTTTATAAACAAAACTTTCTATACCAACTATGCGTATTAGATTAATTTAAAATTTTTCCGCGTGGTGGCGTTTGCTTAATGTAAATCGTGAATAAGTAGGCAGTGTACTCGAGTAGTGTAATGTACCTTTTCCTAGCTCGTTTTGTAAATTGCCATCATGTCGAATGCTGATATACATAAGTCTTATAAAAGTCTGGCGTCATTTGATTGATATGTGAAATTTAACATATTATTACAATAGATACTACTTTTTGTAATGGGACTACTGTAGAATATGATGCAATAAATAGTAATTGATTCATATTTGCTTTTAGAATAAAATTTGTTAGTCAAATAAAGAAATTATAAAGTGGTAATATATAGTATGTATATTCAGATTTCAGAAGCTGATGATCATTTTTCATTACATTGGAGATATTAGATACACTGACAAAACAGAAGTTTTGAATCAAAACTTTTTATGCATTGTATACCGGGTGCTGAATGAGTTAGCCGAACATAAGATATTAACATGTAAAAACTTATTTATGCAAATTCCTGCTTCCCTAATTATTTTAGAGAAAAAATGAAAGACACAAAAATAATGCAGAAATATAAACTGCCAATGATAAGACCATTAGATTTCATTTAACTTTTACTTAAAACGTCAAAAAATGCTTTTGAAATTGTTAAAATTTGTATTTATTGCACTGGCCATGTAATAAATTCAATTTAATTTATATTTTCCAAAATGATTACCATAGAAACTTTCATGGCCAGTCCGATAAACAAAACTTTTAACAATTTTAAAAGCATTTTTTGGTTTTTTAAGTAAAAGTTAGTTAAAATCTAATACTCTTATCATTCGTAGTTTATATTTCTGCATTATTTTTGTGTCTTTCATTTTTTCTCTAAAATAGTTAGGGAAGCAGGAATTTGCATAAATAAGTTTTTACATGTTAATTTTGTATGTTCGGCTAAGTCATTCAGCACCCTGTATAGGCAAAGCATAAAAATTTTTGAATCAAAATTTTTCGATTTGAAGCAAAAGCTAATCTTTTTGAACCAAAACAAAAAATTTTGATTCAAAAGCTTTTATGGATTGTATATGGGCAAAGCATAAAAAGTTTTGGTTCAAAACTATTTTTTTATCAGTGTAATAGTAAGAAATGATGAATTTCCATCTTTTCTTGAGTTGATCTTTCAACCAAAATGTGTTCGTAACAGAACTTTCTTGTAAAAGAACTAAAGAATTTTTTTATATAATTAATTATCCTAATATAATTAATTATAAAATGAAAACATTGAAAATTTACTTTGATATTTGATATATTGTATTGTAAATTTAGGGGTGGAAAATAAAATAAAATTTGTCTGAACCTCCGAACCAAATTACAACACGTGCGCATGAGACTCTTTCAGTCCGATCTTAAATAATAATATTATTAAATAATAAATAATAAAATAAAATAATAATAAATCTAAAATTATAATTGAATAATTTCAAATATTATTGGGAAAGCAACACCAAATTGACCGAGGTGCGACGATATAAATTTTTTCTTACGAAGCTTTCAAACCAAATTTCACCAAATAATTAACTATGATTTTCCAATAATCTCAATCAAATTTCCTCGTTCTAATTTAATCAATCGCATCCAAATAAATAAAAATATCCCACATTTGTTCGAATTTAGGTCAAATAAAATACAACATAATTAATAAAAATTTACTTACACGGCAAATTTATTAGTAAAATCCAAAATCTCAAGTTATAAACGCAAAATATAATCAAATGTAAGGAAGACAGAATCGGTTTCCGACCGCTCCTGCAGCCATCTTACCATAAAAATTATCAGGTTTCCTTATTTAGCCAATTCAAACTTACCTAAGAAGTTACATTGACGGCGCTAGCATATTTGAATATATTTAGGGTAGGCATGAGCACATAAAATTTATAAATAAACTCAAAAAAATGCATTATTGATAAGCACCTACACAATTTGGGTGCCTGGCCGACCCTTGGCACTGTGACTAAGTAGTCATTTTCGTGGAAAACCAGAAAAATTCAAAATTATGAAAAATTAATTTGATTAATTGCAAAACTTTGAAAAACTTGCATAGAGGGAAAATGCTTTTTACAAAAATGTAAAAAAAACGAAAAAATAAATTTTTGTCAGGTTGCTTCTTATTAAAATTGAAATTTATCGCAAACTATTGATTTTAGCAAATAAACTAAAAATTTACTTTGTAGTAAATTAAATTTATTAAAATATTATCTAATCAACTTCTTGCTTAGTCGTCAAAAGTTTAATCGTTATCGAATTACAATTAAATTTGGTAAGCCAACGTCATTTTATTGTTTATAAATATTGTTTTATTTTTGTTTATTTTTGATTATTATTTTAATAAAACAATTTTTTGTGAGACAGAGTAAGACTATTAAATTTTTTAATTTAACTTAGTTCCAGTTTGTTTTTGATTGGAAATTAGAGACGGTCATTAGCCTAGTATATGTCAACCGCATAACTGCTGACTCTAAGGTATCCGGTTCGAATCCGGTTAGAGTTTACTTATAAGTTATGATCATCTCCATGTTACGGAAGGCTTGTAAAACCGGTGGTCTTTCTGGTTTGATGATTTGCTTTTATCAAGAATAAAAATCCAGGCTTACACCACGGGGGTTTGGTAGAAACACAAGTCGCAGACCCAAAGAAAAAAAGAAGAAAATTAGAAATTATTATCCTCAGTTTTCATCATTTGGGAGTAACAGAAAAATAAAACTAATGTTGAATGATTTCTTTGGAATTGATGTGAAGTTTTCAAAATCTAGAGAGTCAAATTACATATATTTGGTACGGTAGATATAGATTTTTAGGTGGAACTTATTTCCACAAGTCTGGGGTTTGATTTTTTTAGTTCTTTGTCTGTATCTTATTGGCATACTAAAAGTCTAGAAAAATCAAAGTGTGCAAAATGCGTTTTTTGGCTGTTATTTTGAAAAAATTAAAAAAATCATAAAAATCGTGTGTGGTATCAAATTACAGAAAAGTTCTTACTGAAAAAGATTATAATATTGGTTTTAATTGAAATATTAAGAAAATGTATTGTCATTGACGGAGCTATTCAACATATTGATACAGGACCCCTCACTCAGTGTAAATCTGTAATTTGACTGTAAATCCTGATCTGCAAAAATTAAAGGATAACTTCAAGTATTCATTATCTATACTTCTTCCATCCCTATTTGACCCTGAAACTCAGTTATTGAGAAAAAGTGACAAATCATCATTGGCAAGAATTTTGGATGACATAACAACTAACTCTTTTACAATGTAATTTGGAACAAATGAAAAGAGATTTGGAGCAAACGAAAACAAATTTGAAGCAAATGAAAACATACCTCAAACAAACGAAAACAGACCTGGAACCAATAAAAATATACTTGGAGCAAATGAAAATAGATCTGAAACAAGTGAAAAAAAATTTGGAACATTTGGCAAAAAATGGAAACAGATTTGGTGCAAATGAAAACATACTCGATGCAAATGGAAACAGTTTGGAACAAATGAAAACAGACCTAGAACCAATAAAAAGAGAATGAAGAGCATTTGGAACAAAATGCAAACAGATTTGAAAACCTGAAAACAAATATTTGGACTGGTTGGAAATGAGTAAAAAATGAAAATGTTAAATTAATAGTAAAGAATATTTTAAGAAAATTTCTCAATACAAGTTGGTATAATATTAGACTCTTTATTATTGAAGGCAATAATAATAACATAAATAGTATAGGTACCGTCAAACGGGGTGAGTCAGGACATAGGGGGTCAGTCGGGACAAAGTTGTTTTGCTGATAAATAGCGGTAGATTTTAATTTCAAGTTTCAAAACCTACTCACCGATGTCCTCTATAGTGAATGTTTGTATTCTATCCGTGCTTATCACGTACGTGTTCGTCAATAATTAAAATTTGATTATTAAAAAAAACAATTTTTTTTTATAAATAATATTAGTTTGTTTGGAAATTAAATTCTTGTTAAGATTTCTTATGTTGACGTTTCAGAGAATTTATTCCTCAATTTTCAAGACTAAATAAATCGGCAAACAAAAATTGTTTTCTCCTAATTTTGATAATTTTTTGCTATAGAATTTAGTTCAAGTTCTAGCTTAGGCTGCGATTGCAACATGGTTAAACACTTGGACCTACAAACGTAACAGAAAAGATGCAGTCATTCAAAATATACCAAAACCTGTCCGGACTCACCCCGTTTGACGGTACCTATCTAATTTAGTTTCACTTGAAAATTTGTATTTTGCTGCTAAATTATGTTTTTACCATTTCACCTACTATTTTTAAAATTTCCTTAATCTGCTCTGAGAACTACAACGTGTCAAAGCGTTCATGTAAAAATTAAAAGGGATAAAAATTTAAAATCCTTCAAATCAATTTTTCAGAAATGTAATTATTGATGAACTATTTTTCCATTTCAATCGTAAAAAGGTTATCGTTAAAAGGTTTAAACGCTTAGAGCAGTCTAATGTAAACATGAATAAAGACCTACGTACAATATTGAAAGACCAGGGAATATTTACAATGTTTTCATGCTGTCATATAAACTGTTTCTTTGCACGAAAATTGTCCAAGTGTGAAGCGCGCGTGCAGTTTTCTATTTTTTAAACAGCGTGAATCAATTGTCTAACTGGTCTAGTGTGTAAAATATGCCCTAGTTGCACTTTATTTGTTTAGATTATACTATCCAAAAGTTATTCATAAATATCAAGAAGGGTTGCTTTAAAAAATTATCATAAAATCGAGAAAAAATTTGTTACAATAATAATTTATTATTGTAATTTAAGACAAAAATGAAATTTTACATTAAGTTTTTCTTAATTCAGTTGTTTATTTACAAAATTTTTTTTGCGAGTGATTTTCACTTAATAAAAAATTTACGTAGAATTTTCACTAAATTGGCGTCATTGTGGCTGCAGTTTGTTGGAATCGCTTTTTTAAAACGTAAAGTGCTTATTGTTACGACCATGAACAATTTAAACTATGTACATAGTGTACACATTAGGAAGTTTAATGCATATTTGATTTACTTACAGTTAAAAAAAAAAAATAGAAAACATTTTTCAATTATTTTAACAATTATTTACTTAAAAAAATCAATAATTTGCGGTTTAAGTAATATTTTTAAAACATTTTTTAGAACTAAAATTCATCACTTATAATGATGCCATAGTATAGTAAAGACGTCTGCGAAAATTATACTTACAGTGTATTTTATTTGTGAAAACTTTGTGCATTTTAGTTCTACAGTACTGTAGAAGTGATCAGTGCAATTTTTGGTTAATTTAAAATGGTTCAACAGACACTTGTATCATTTTTTAGATTTTGGCAAATATATTATTGTTGCCATTACTGTAAATTAATAATATACCTAAAAAATAATTAAAAACCACTTTTTCAACAAAAGTAGATGCATTTTCAAATAACTTAAAAAATACTAGTGCAAAATTTCAAAGCGATATCTTTAGACGATCGTATCTTTGGAGCTTTCATGGATGAGTTCAAAAAATAATAATAATGGGTGTGTTCTTCTTTTTTTTTTTAGTAATATGAGAATCTGCTAAAGATATAATATTATGTTAACTTGGAAATTTAACAGCAGCAGTTTTGACTTTATTTTGGAACTGCACCTGCTATTTTGTTAAATTTTGTTCAAAATGCAAAATATATTAAAAATTTACAAAAAGATAGGAGCGAACGTACACCTTACTCTTAAATTTGAATTCTAAGTTTTAGTCTATTCAGCGCAACGATAGACATATTTGAGAGAATAAAAACTAACATAGGTTGAATGTTGACTAGCATTATTGTATCTATGCAACTTATTTCAAAACACTGTTTTTATGAAAATAATTAAGAAAACTTATAAAACAGCATCATTCCTACTGGGGTTATCAACTGGATTGTTCACAGCATATTGAAGCTATGTCAAGGGTTATTCAACTTTTTAGTTACAAGGATACATTTTTAAGGTGTAACTTTTTGTGAATAAATTACGTACATATTGTATATACATTTTTTTAGTCATGTACAGCTATATGATGTATTGTAAGTCATTTATTAATAGTACATATAATAATAATCATCAAAACATAATATAAATCGAATTAGCACCGTTATCTATTAATTCATGTGAATTGTAATAATTATTGTGTTTAAAAATTGCTTGATTTTTTTCAGGCAATAATAATTATTTTTTAATGCTACCTATATTTATTTGCTTTATATTTACCTAAGACTTTACAATTATCAATTAAAACATGCACACATTTCATAATAATTAAAATAAATTCGATGCTCACAATTTATTAATTTTTGTTTTATTTTTGTATCTGAACTGAAATTAAAAAGTGATACTTTTTAAACATATGTACAGTATGTGAGCATTTTTAGCGTTTTTTAAGTATCACTGCACGAACGACATATCAATTGATTATAAAATCAATTTGGTTTGATGAAGACACAATCACGATAGGTGGACCATAATCCACCTTGAAGAATAAATCTTAAATACTTTACAGAGAAGTGAAGTAGCTATCATGGAATGAAAGCTTAATTAAATTATTAATTGAACTGACATTAGTCAATTTAATTGCAATAATAAAAAAATTTAATAACAAATAAAATTAAATTTTAATTAAATTGGTTATTTTCATTTCATACAATGCAGTGAAAGTAAACAATGCTCAAATATAGCTAAAGTAGGTCTTTCACTTTTGCTTTTAGTCAGATAAGTATAATAATTACCAGGCGCCGGCGGTTGGCTTTAGATAGTGGGTATGTGTTGGTTAGTTAAAAAATGAGAAACTGTAGGGCTTTTCCTTTTGCGTGTTTTTTCTTGGGAAAAATTCAAACAAGCTTAATAAAAAAATATACAAAAAACAACAAATAAATATTAGGAGTATTAATTGTTTTGCATCCGAGGTATAAGCTTGCTTCGGATATACTTGCATCTTGGTTTTAATTCATCAGGAATTTTGAAATTTACAAAGGTTTGACGTCAGGGAAAATTTAACATTACCTACTTTAATATAGGAAACTTTGGAAAACAATGTTGTTTGTTTTCTTGTTCTTCTTTATGGCTCATACAATCAAAATGGTTATTAAATAATTATTATTGTCCTATTATATAAAAAAAAAAACAATTAAAAGAAATATAATAACAAAATAATAAATATGTAATAATAATAAATTAACTATTTATTGTTTGTTTGTATAATTTTATTTAAATAATAAGTTCTTCAATATAATAAAAACTACCTCCAACCTCTCACAAACTCCGAGGTGGACTTTTTTTAAATAAAAAAATGGTGGGGAACTGTTCCAAAGATTTCTTGAATAGGTACATACATATGCTACATAATTCTAATTTAAATTAAAAACAATTAACATTCAAAGTTAATATATAATATAACATTATATAGCTAGGAATATCTAGCACAGACTTTGAATTTGAAATTTTTTTTTAATTTCCACATGTTCAGTTGTTTATAATATTTAAATTATGAAAAAGTATAGGTATATGAAATTAAAAAAATTTTGAAGTGGATAATTACAAAATCTTGTATGTGTACATATGTGCATACCTACGCAGAAGATAGGTGTATAATATGAAAGATATTAAAAGTTCAAGATTAAAGGTATTGGGGTTTCAGTTCATTACAGTTCAATGTCAATGAAATGACAAAAAACAGGTTTATTTTATTACGTATGAGTTAATTTCAAGTTTGGGGATAAACCACATAGGTATGTATATAAAAAACTGTAAGTAAACAGCCAATGAATGTATTATTTTTTTGGACCTGATATGCTGATAAAAATTTCTTAGTGGATTTTTGAATGACAAATTTTAAATAAAAAATATGAATTTAATTATAATCGATCTAGTCTAATTCTTTAGAAAATAACAAATTTTACGTTTTGATTTACAAATAATTGATGACCACTTAGACGAAAATTTCCATTGCAAATTGTTATTTTTAATTTTTGTGGTGAAACCTTTTAGTACTTTAAAATTTTAAAAGTTCAAGTTTTCTAATTAATTATTTACTAATTGATTAACAAAAGCAGATTGTATAACTTGATATACAGATACTGTATTAGCAATAATTATAATAATTTATTTTCGGTTAATCCCTCGGAAAATAAAAATTTAATAAATTAATTTATCTCTTTTTTGATATTGGCAGGAAAAGCTGTTTTCACTGCAATTTTAAAGTTTATAAAAACTTTTTACCATATTTCTGAATTGATATTAAAAATCTTTTTAGTCTTGAGTATAAATAATCTCTAAAAAGTGATATTTTATGTAACTCCCCAAATGACCTTTCAAAATTTTAAGTACCTACAAATAATAATAGATAGGCATAATTTATTATATTAATTGTATTAATTTAAATTCTTTAATGGAATATTTTAAATAAAGACGTATATGTAATATTTGCCATTTTGAAGAATATTAGCTCAGCTTGATTTCTTGAAAATACATTTAGGAGCCACCTTAAAGTTGGATACATAAATTTAAATCAGATTTGATCTGGTTTTATTAAAAACATCAGTCTATATCTTCTATACTACCTACTAAATATATTATGAATGAATGTATAAATACAACAATTTTTTTTTACTAAAAAACACTTTTATTTTATTTTTATTACTGAGATTTGTACTTATCAAAATGAAGATTATGCTTAATTAATATACATAGGATAATCCAATTAATTCCACGAGCTTGTAAATATTTATGAATTAAAAATTAATAGTGACAATTCCAAATGATGCAATTTCTCTTAAGATATCACTAACTTACAAATATAGATTTATTGTAATTACTTCCGATATTATAATCACGGATTTACGTAGTTCTTTTAAACATATAGAGGGGTCATATCAATAGATTTCTTTATACTACGAAAATGTAAGTAAGCAAGTTTTATAATGTGCCTATTAGGCTTAATTTTTCAATCCTTGGATATATCTAACTAAAGGTTTATTTTTATAGAAATAATATTGTAAAAGGAATTTTGTGTTCACTAAAATAAATCTTTGGTTAAGATTTAAGAATAAGACTGAGATTGAAAAATTGAGTATCAGTACCTACTTGTATTAGTATTTCCTATTATAAAATATAAATTTAAGATTACATTATGCACATATCAGTAACTGAAAAAGTAAAATAGTACAGTTTGTTCAATTAATAATAATAAAAAGTTTAGCTATTAATTTATCAGAAAACTAGTCCACTTAAAAATTCAATTTAGTACAACAATTCAAATGCTAAGGTATTAATTTATTATTCTAATATATGCATTTAGTAATTTAGCTTTTTTAAACCACAAATCAAAATGCAATTCATTTTTGAAACCAGGGATTGGGTTTTATGTGGTTTGGAAATTACTTTGAAGTGAACAATGATTAATATAGGGGTATTTATATTTCCGAGCATTGGAAGGTATTTCTGATTGAATAATCAGTAATATCCTAATTCTAAATTTAATAATAATTACTGGTAATTTTTTGATTCGGGAATATGACTGTCGGTTTTTTCGAGTTGCATTAAAATTCTTTGTATTAAATTATTTCAAATCTATTTATTTAATTAGTATATATTGGTTTAATATTTTATACTTACAGTGTACTTTATTTGTGATAACTTAAAAACATTTTAGTTCTAAAAAGTGTGTGTGCATGTTTTGGGTATTTCTAAAATATTGATATGGAGTTTTCAGAGCCAACCTGTATATTAATATATTTCCTTTTTTTTATGTTTTCTTCTAATGTTTCTTCTTTTACCGTTTAGCTTAAATATCTCATACTATCGGTTCGAATAACTACCATAATTAATTTTTTGTTTTGTGTTCTTGAACTTGAAGAATATTTTTAGATATCAATATATTAAGCACATTACTATAAAATTTATGTTTTTCGGTTTTAATGTAAATATTTAAAGGCGTTGAACTTGGAAAACCGGTCAAAACCGTTATATTTGTAGTTCTGCATTTTGCTTAAGGGCTTATGCAAAATAGAATAAATTTAATTTAAATTACACAATTTTCAATTAACTATAGCTTTTCTCAAGAAGTGCGCTCTGAAACTACGTTATCATTTAACAAATTTATTTATTGCTAAATGTAGTTATAGTAAATATAACTGTGATATTTAAAGCGGTTTCATAAATTTAATTACTTTTGAATGGATTTACAAGAATTATTATAATTATTCAAGTTTATCCCACCTACTTTTTGATTGGTAAGAATGACGAATATAAAAGTAATAATTTATTTTCAGTAACTACTTACATAATTTATTATTTAAAATAAACATTGAATTTGATGAATATAAAATATACTTTTTGTTTATAAGAAAGTGATAACTATTGAATTCCACGACATTTTGAAAGCTCTCTAGTCTATACTGATCCAAGATGTCACCTATTAAATATATATATCACTTGCGGGAGATTGATCTAGTTTTTAGTAAATAACAAAAATGTTTTATAATACTACTTATCTTTCTCTTTTCAACTAATTAATTTCAAAAATTTAATATTTTTTATAAATAACTAAACTGCAAAATAAAAAAATATTTTAAAGAATAAACAATAAATAGTAGTAACGTAAAATAAATTTTTTCCGCACTAGTGCGGAAAAGTAATTTTTTCTCACACGTGCGGTATAGTTTTCCATACATGCATATTGAAGCACAAACCCAGGAACGATTACAAATATTCTCAGCACCTACCTATTATAGCAGAGGTTTTTAAAGTGTGAGTGCCAGGGGTCTACAGCAATGCGACTCATTCTTAACATATTAATTTTGGAACTTTTTGGAAGTTTTGAATTTTGGAAGAAAAAAATTCTTGAAAACGTAGTATCTTTTAAACGAAAACGTCTAATCCAGTACATTTTTAGCCATGTCGTTGTAGCAAAACAACATTTTAGAATTGGTTACTTATGTAAAGAAAATCTAAAGTTATTTTAAGTTCGTTCAAGTTAAAATTTTAGATGTAAAATGTATTTTCATGGTCAATGTTAGAATAAATTGCATTTTTGCATTGTAGTTAAGTTTCTATAATGTAAATAAGAATTTATTGAAGACACGTCCTTAATTTGTACAATTCCAGTCACACAAATGTTATTGATAATAATGTAGGTACTACTGAGCCCGCATAGCTAATTTAGTGATTTTTTTAACAAATAAATACCGTTATAATACCTAGTACTATTGTTTATAAATACTATTTTGCAATTTGTTATGCAAATAATAGTTTATTGTTAGATGTATGTAGTGCTATGATTAATTTCAAAATGATTTGTTTATTTTATGTTATATTCGATTCGGCGACATGAAACATGAAAGTTTCCATTCAGAATATTTACTAAATTAAAGCAAATCTTTATTTATATAATCTTTTATATTATTATATATGAGCCATTACATGTGGTTTACTTTTATTTAAACATTTAGGATACACTTGAAACACTGGGTTAACACTTTCAGTGTGTCTAGGGTATACCTTCCACAAGAATTTTACGGAAAAGTTTGCTGTTAAATAGTGTAGGAAAATATGAGATAATTTGTGTTCTACATAAATGAGTAACCATGCTTAACATACTATTCTTATATATTATTAATTTGATGGAATATATAATGGAAGTTTATAGAACATCCTACCTACTTTTTTTTATATTAAACACTTTCATTTGCACATTAAAACATTTGCCTTTTTTTTACAACAAAAGGTAGGATATATTTTTTGTCTAAACTAAAAAAATTTTATCTAAACATAATAACAGGTGAATTTGAAGTTACTTTAAATATTAAATATTATATCGGCACCTTTGTGCCAAAACTACATAATATACATATATTATACTATTTGTTATTACATTTCATTATTTGTTGAACTTTTTGTTACCTATTTTGGAAAAGCTTTTATCTCTTTTTAAATAAATAATATGTATGCACATCTAGGTAACTCAAAAACAATAACATTATTTATAGATAATTCATCGCCTGATGATGATGCCATAGCTTGGGAAAAACGTTGCCGCAAACAGTACATTGTGTTTGTGAAATATTTGTGCATTTTTTGATTATTATAAATACTGACATTTTGTTTACTGTTTTTATAATAGGAATTTTTACAGTTTTTACGCAATCTAGTCATTAGTTACATCACCCTGATCACGAGTAGTTTTTTGTTATAAAATATTAAAATAGGTAAGTATAAAAATAAAGTCTAAGGTGTTTGTTTGTAAGGTCGATATTCTCACGACAAACAAGGATTAAAAAAAAATGCATTAGTTTTTCTATACACGTGGATCGAACAATGCCACCGCATCTGATCATGAATTTTGATATTGTTATCCATTTATCCAAAGATCACTGCTCTATTGCTATGTAGCAAAAGAGTAATAATCTTTTAAGGAATTTAATACAATATATTAAGCTGAATAATATTTAAATTAGTTTGCTACCTTTTCATAATTTCAAAATGTATGCGAACGTGTATAATTTATTACCTAAACAACTTGACTGAAAATGTCGCTTCATATTACATTATTTAACACAATGTGATTAAACGTTTAAAACACACAATATCTACCCTAATCTTTATTTAAGATATTAGTAAATGGAATGGTGAGTAATCAATTTTGATTTTATTTTTGGCCAACAAAAAATTTTTGGATAATTTATTCACACTAATCTGTCAAACATGTGGACAATAAATTGGACGATATAGAGCAGGTAAGAAAAAAATGAGAGTTAGGTGACCGGGTCAAGGTTCCTTTTATCATTTTTGCCAGTTCATACTACCAGTATACTTATTCAAATGCCACGCCGATGTCAAATTTAAATAAAATGCATTGCGTACCTACATGATTCGATGTGAGTGTTTTCCTCTCGGGAAATGATTAGCATACAATATAATGTTTGGGTAGAGTCGTGTATAAGAATTCGTAAGCACTTTTAAAAGCAAATTTTGAATATGATGTCAAATGTATATCACAATGTTAAATTTAAATATTAACCAATAAATAGATATTACATTTCATGTTAGAGTTGAATAATAAGCACAACAATAAATAAGTGTAATTATTACTAAGTATACATAATACACTGTTTAATAGAATAAATGGAATTAGTGGCATACTGTCATTGTATTTAATATGAGTAGGAGCAAAAGCTTGATTAAATTCAGTTGTGAACTTGTTTTTTATTTTCAGGATTACAACTTGTATGTACTTCGTTGACCCCCTGAATATTTTTTGGTTTGGAACCAGTTTTAAAAATATATTTTTAGCTCTCAATGTTCCAAGTTCATACTTTCTGTATAATATTTAAAAAAATATAATATAATAATGATTAATTCATAATATAGCTAAATCATACGGCAATCATATCTTTTCAATACACTGTATTTTATTTGTGAAATTTTGTGTGTTTTAATTCTGAGAATGCTTGTTGAGATTTTAAAATATACATTTTATGGATAATATTATAAATTAACATGCAATATTAATTGTAATTATATTAATAATCTATTATACAGCAGCAGTAGAATTTCTTGCATATAGAGGCACAAACTAAGACTTTGCTAGTTAAAAATAATTGTTTGAAAATATGTTGCTACTTACCTACATTAAATAATTATATTGTACAATACCTAGTCTTATTTTTTTTATTATGCATTAAAAACGTAGATATTTTATTACTACTTCTACAGTTTCTAACTTAATCAAATTTTGTATTTACTGGTAATAGACATTAACTTGAAGACAAAAGCTTTTAATTATGTGCTAATAAATAGCAACAAAAAATTTAACAATTATAAACAAACTACAAAAAATACTTTTGCCCCGAATAAAACATGTTATTTTTTCTTCAAACTTTAAAAATTATTAATATTTTTAAATTCATTTACATTTACAACAAGCGGCATCGGCATTTGTTAACTAAATTAGTATAACTACTGTAATGTAAATACTATAATAATTATATTTAAAATACCAGATGTCTATTTTCAAACTGATACCTACAGGGAATTTTAAGAGTTTTGTAGATTCCAATTTGCCGATGCAGCCTGGTAAATTGCATTTTAGAAATAATTGTATTTTTATTTTCTAAATCTTCTCGATACACTAACACATTATGTTATTATTAAGTTTTAATAAATATAATTAAATTAGTTCTTACGAAGTTATATTAACATATTTAATGCATAAATCGTCCATAATCGTCTATAGCATCATAATATTATGTACTATTTATATGTATTTAATGCCACTCCAACTGTGATAAAAATTCATATTAGTACAATTAGATATTATACTTTATACTTTATTTCAAATTTTTTTATGTACTTAATTAACAAAATTTTCTAAAGTACCTAGTACAATCGTAGGCTAGCGGTCAAAGCATTACTCAAATATTCCTGTGTCTCTTGTGTCTATAGGCAACTGAAAATATTCAATATAGACATAAGAAAGAAAAAACTCAATTATATTATATTGTTGTATTCCAAGATCTTCCATAATGATTTGAGTTTTATTTTGTAGATTCCGACTAGCCAACGAGGAGTTCGGTAATGTTTTCGCATTTTTATTGACCATTATTCTACTATCGATACAGCCTGGTTCCTAAATTATTATTCAGAAGAAGGGGTGTTATCTAGAAGGGATGTGGTATTTACAGGGGGAAGTGTAGAATGATGCTGTTATACTGAGGTAAGTACATCTTTACTTTGAAATTAACCTGCTGCCAGCCTGTATGTAACTCTCCATGGGTTGTTAACTACATCTTAACAAATTCCTTTCAATTGAATTCCCTTGCTTTTCTAAGTTTGTCCTTAAAGATTACCTTGAAATCTATCATTTTATCCTACAGAATTTGTTTCTCATTTTCAATTCGGCATCTATAAAGGGGGTTCCTTTTTTTTAAATACATCTTTTATTTTTTCTCGACATCATACTAGCACACTTCTGGATAGTTTGATGCTGATTGTCCACTAGATGTGGAAAAATATTTTTTTCCAATCAATTTTAAAATCTCGACTTCTCTCTGCTTGAATCCAATTTGGAAAGAGACGCCTCCGTGGTCGATATCGGCCATAATAATTTTCACCTTCCAACATCTCGTATCTATTACCATATTCGGATATTTACATTTTTAATCATAACCTGTTTGACGGAAATATCCGTTTTGACCTTCCCTGAATCCATTTTGACTATTTTCGTTGTGACGTCTGTACGTCGCATAACTCAAATACGGTAGGTCGTAGAAAGTTGAAATTTTGGATTTGAGACACTTATTGCATCTAGTTGTGCACCTCCTATTTTTGTTGCGATTGTCCGTGCCAAAAGTCGTAATTTATGACGCGCATAAATAGATTAACGAGATTCTTATACAATCATTCTAAAAATTACAAGGAAGTTATGATGAGATAGATTTATCAATTATTTGAGTGCAGATTGTGAACCAGACTTCTAATAGTAATCTGGTCTCCAGTTTTTTCGGGTTTAGTTAATTAATGGATTCATGTAAAGATTTCACAAATACTCTGTTGTTGCAGATTCATCTGGCTTATAGTGGCCAGGATTTTTATTTGTTTCCTTGGAGGTCTTTACCTTATTTTACTCTCTTGGGCACATAATTTTTAATCATGATGTGCTTTTTTTGAAGTGGGTTTGAACTTGAACTTTGTGAGCTTCAACTCGTGACCGTCGCGAGGTAGTCTTGGGATCAGTTCTGTGGGAAAAAACCATGTTGGTAGATGCAGGATGACTGTGACCTATTTATTTTTAAGACTTGGGCGATTGTCTCTGATTTCCTGATCTTTTTGGCTGAAATTATTTTCCGGTTGTGCTAAGGTGGTTATTCTGGAACTCATAAAGAAGCTTTACAAAAAGTTTATCTTTTCAAAAGAAATCCTTTTTGTAAAGCTTTTCTATGATTTTCAGAATAATCACCTTAGTCCGAAAGTCTCAAAGTCTTATAGTAAGTGATTATTTTGCTTCTTGAATTAGCTTCTTTCTTGTTGCATGGTTGTTTTTCGACTCCTTCGTGAAGAATATTATCCAAAGACATAAAATCCTCAAACTTTTTTTCTTGAATAAATTTTATTCTTCCATTGCCGGGGGCTTTTTTACCTTGGAATTTCCTCATCTTGTTTAGTTTCTCTAGCCTGTTTGTTTCTAGGCTTTAGAACAATTCTGTTTGTTCATGATTGCATTTTCTTCGCTATCGGAATTAAGGCTTTTTTTCTCTATTTTTTCGTTATTTTTATTCCACTTCTTTGGCTCTGTTTTGGAGTTAGTGCTGATTTTTGCGCTAGGTTGAGGAACATTCTGGTTTTTTTGGGTTTTAGGGTTTAACTGTTTAACATAAAACTTATTCTCTTAATCGAACGCATTAAGTGTAAATAGCATATCGATAACTTCCACGATTATGATATCGTGTGTTCGCACCGTTAAATGTTTTCAAAAAATTTTCACCGAATAAATATAAATATCAAACATTTTTTATTTTCATTTATTTTCTAGGTATGTAACTATTCATTTTCTTTTCTTTTAGTGAAGTAAAGTATGAAATTATAACATTTTGAGTGTTGAAAAATTCGAATTGACTGGGTAATTTTCATTGTGAATTGATTGGGTAAAATTCCTCCTATCTTTTACAGTACGGCTGACTTATGGATATTTGTTTAAAAAGTGAATATAAATATACTGTAAATTAAGCAGTATGTAAATTTACATACATATCTATTATTTATCAATGGCAATTGGCCACCAGTGGCCAGTGGCGGATTTATATGGATGCTTACGATGCTGGAGCATCGGGCCCCCGATCATTGAGGGGCCCCCAAGAGCCAAGACCTTACTTATTATTTTATAGAATTCAGTTTTATTTATTAAATATTAGCTTTCTTGTTCAAAGAACATACAAGCAAACGGAAATTATAAAATTTTGTTTAATTTAATTAAATTTTAAGAAGCTTAAGATATGCTAGAACATTAAATATTAGATCCCCGATTATTGAGAGCTCCATAGAGGCCCCCAAACCTTACTCGGTATTTTATAGAATTGAATTTGTTTTCTCTTTTTATAAGAATCAGTTGCTTTTGCTTTGTTTTTTAAATTATCTATAAAATAATAATTGATTGATACGTGGTTTAGGTAGTGTAACTCGATATTAACCATATCAATATTTTAGAAAACCCAAAAAATACACACAGAGGTTTTAAAAATAAAATACACTGTAAGTATAAAATATTGCAAACGTTTTCATTATAGACTATGGTATCATCAGGCGATGAACTAGTAAGAAAATTAAATAGAATCCGTTTAATTGTTGTTTGGGATGGTGAAAAAAAGTATTTTTGAAAAAATAAGGGAGTTTTTAGGAAAGCGATTTAATAAAAGTAGGGATATAAAGAATAAGCGTTCTAGTAGATCAAAGTTAAGGGGGGGAGTTAATTCTTTTTTGAAGATGTTTATTAGAGATGAATTTTTTTACATGAGATTGACTGTTTAAGAATAAAAACGATTGCTTCAATTTATTGATTTCCAGAGCTTCTAAATATTCTAAATTGTTACTTTTTGGCTATACATGTAAAATTTCGTATCTCCCCCTGTTTGTGATTAATGTCTAATTAATTTTCTGTCTCCAAGTCGGACATATACCATTATTTTTATACTAGACAAACGTCACCCCCCCCATAATATCCTACCAGGGGCCTCTAAAATGTAATTAGCATCGGGCCCCAAAAAGTCACTATCCGCCACTGCCAGTGGCCATTATGGAAATAATGGATAATTTTTTATATTCATACATCATTCATTGCAGGATATCATGTAAATTGACAAATTATTTTTTTCATTACATTCTTATGTATACAAACCGAATAATATTATGTATATTATATTATTATAATTAATGCAGTCATGAACATCATCATTGTTTTAGTTACTATTTTTTACACAAAATAGTTTACCAATGTAAAATTAACACATTTCATAGTTGTACTCTGCACCCCAAAATAACATCAATAACATTTAAACATTTTGAATAAATAAATAAAATATCATTTAGAATTTCAACAAACCAAGTTAGTTTCACGTAGTTTTCTATTTAAGCAAATCTGTAAGGTGGGTTGTATAAATAAAGTGTTCCTAAAATTTACTGTAGCATAAAAATTACAAACAAAAAATCAAGTTGTGCAAAAAAACAATTAATATTCAAATTTATCAAAATTCTGCTTTCAAATTTAAGTAAAATATAAAAAAACAATAAAAGTGCAAAAATCTAATAGAAAAAAACAGTTTATAAGAAAATATCAATAACAGTAACTTCTACTACGTCGCAGATAGAAATTATAACTGTGAAGAAAATGGACCATGATTCAAAAACCTTATATCCTAGAACCATGAAATTAGCCATCCCATCTGAACGCAAGACAACGAAAAAATATGTCCCTCCAGCTTATAACAGTGGGAAAATTGATGCGGGCTTTAGTTATGAATCAATTAAAGGTAATCGGAAGAAAAATTAGAAGCTAAAACCTAATTCAATCTTTCATCAAAATGCATAATCTGAATGTATTATATGACATTTTATTTTTCTTTCAAATTGATTTAATATTTTTATATTATAAGTTATTATAATTTACATTAAACCTTTGCTATATTAAAAATTGTTTATTTCAAAAACGGTATTTGGTGGAAAATGTTGTATATTCAAAAAAATCTTATGGCAATTTTTTTATTAATAACATTTTTGCTATTCAATTACCACATTTTACATTTTTTATGAGGGTTCATGTTAGAACCTAACGGACACGAGAAGTCTTGGAAGAAAAATTGTGAATTGCGGAACGGCACCAGTAATCGAAACTTGCCAAGTGAATGATTATCGTGCGAGATTGATTGCTTCAAAGATTCGTCACGTTCTTTATTACACCAAGTATGGGCAGCCGAAATCCAAAAAATTTGTTGGGCCGAATAATTCAAACCTGGAAGACGAGGTTCTTCTCCATTTTGTTTTACCCAAGTTTGATATGCCAAATACGCATGTTGTATCCCTGCATTATCAGCAACATTTTCTGTTTGGGTATTTTTACCGTTTAACTAAAAGTGAATCAAATAATATTATTGCTTAAACAAACCGAAAAGAAACTTACGTTCATATTAACTTCTGGTTCAGTAAAATTGTAATATTGGCTTATAAAACAATTTATTTTTTTAGTATAAGCAATATCGGTCGTCTTTTTCCACCAATTATTGAAATCGCCATTTTTGTCGTACCGTTTACCTTCGATATCAAATCCGTGGCTAATTTCATGCCCGACCATGCTTCCTATTGCTCCGTAGTTCATCGACTGTATTCTATCAGTTTTAAAAAGAAAATTTTGTAATATTGCAGCAGGAATGTCTGAAATAGAGATGCAATTAAGTTATAATATAAATTTATTCTAATACTTTGGTACCAATACTATTTTTTCTCAAATAATAGGATATATTAACTTCGGTGGGCAACAATCGAGATTTCCACTCCGTTTCATCGATAGTAATAGTATTGAATAATTCACTGAACACTTGATCAGTTTTAAACAAAGAAAAATTTCCAATAAAAAGTAGATAGTTAGTGGTGTTGATTTTTAACTAAAATTAAGTACAATATTTAAAGAATTATAAAATTAATTGATGATTACATCAGAATAATAGTCTTCAATTCTGGTCAAGTTTAAATATTCTTCAGAATAGCCAACATTTATTCTCAACATTTCAAACTTTTCAATTGCTAATTTTTTGGTGTCGTTGTCAATCCATTCAAGATTTTGGAAACTCTTGACGAACTCTTTTTTTATATTTGTTACCACCTCTTTTGCACTGTGTTTATACGTTTCATCGAAGTATTTTTTAACGTACAAAGAACCCGCTACCAGATTTAATCTAAAAGCTGAGTATGATCTTCATTGATAAAATAAGGCATTTAATATTCACGTACGAAGTGGAAGAAATTGCAACACATTCTTTCCATCGAGGAAGTACGCTGGAAGTTCCTTGAATTTCCCGGATAAACTTCCTTTCCAGAGTTCTGACACTTTCAGGTAGTGTAAAAACCAAGGAAGTTATAGCTTGAAAAATTGCATGATTAGCTTGTACCCTAATAAATTAAAAAAAATTATTCTTGCGATGAGAATGAACAAATGCATTACCTTTTTGGTGTTTCACGCAAAAGTGCTTCCAAATTTGCTATAAATTGTGGATTTTTAATAGTTATCAAATTGTCATTTTTCAATGCTTGGTCTGGAAGAGCCACCACATAATTGATAATATCTAACCAAGAAATATTAGGATGCTTTTCCTGTAATTCCCTTATAGTCATAGTTAAATTTTGGTTTTGTTCTTGATCTTGTTCTATAACAACACCAATCTGTGTACATTAAATAAATTACTAATAAATATATTACAGAAAAAATTTATTATTACTTGAGCAAGTTTCATTTTAAAATAAATTATTTCTAAAACTTCTGATTGAGCATAACTTTGATTTGCACCAAAGTGCTGAGCTAATTCCACCATGTAGTTAATATAAGCTTGGACAATCTTATCTTCTACTCCATTTAATAAATATTCTCTATTTAATTCCAAATTTGGTTCTTCTAACTAAAACAAAGAACTTAGCCAAAGGTTTTTGAATCCCAAGGTTGTTTCTCACTTGTAAAATATTTTTTGACAAATTTTTTGGATTTGGAACAACACTGAAAGTTATAAAATTATTTGTACTTAAACCAAACTTTCTAAATTTGTAAATGGATTTTTGCCAATCAAATTTTTTGTCGTTCCATGCAAATTCTTCTAGGACTGGCCAGCCACCTAAATCTTTAATCATTATTTTTAAAAAATTTATACTATCCAGATCTATAGCTGTGGTGTTCATGCAAGCACTGTACATGCTCTTATATAATGTATAGGATCTTGGTTCGTCAGCTGAAATTGGTTCTTCTAAAATCGATCTTAGTTGGTTTTGTACTGTTTTCTTAAGATCTATAAACATATCTATCTTTGTTTCGTTGTCTGGAATGCGAGCTGTCTTTAAGTATCCACCACAGGCAAACTCGTAGAAGTTATCACAAGGATCAATAGATTGATCAATAAATTTAAGCGTTTCTGCTGCTGATTGAATACAGCCAGGAGTTAAACAAATTCTATCATCTGTTGTCACCTCAGATCTGCGTATTATAAACTATTTACTAAATTATTCCTGACTTTTTGTAAAAATGTGATATTGCATGACACTTACTCTATCTGTTTAATCGTTATTCCCTTTTCTATTAATAATAAATGTATTGTTAAAATAAGCAATAAAACAATACATATTGGTAAAGATATGATTGCGAAACGTTCAAACTTTGTTCTTCTTTGCCAAAAGGATTGTCTCGATTGCCTGTAAAATAAATTATATAAATGCTAATTTTACATTAACTTGATGGAATAGGTCAAAATAATTAATTATAAAGAATAATGTAAATTTATTCAACATTAAAAAAAAATTATTGTTTTGGATAAATAATTTCAAGTTACCAATTGCCAACATTACTACGCAGTTGTAAGTTCGCTCTTTTTTCTCCTTTGTAAAAGAATTAACTGATTTCAGACAAGGTCACCAAAATTTAGGTAAAGGTCTCAAATGACAAACTTAACTGAAGTAACTATAGGCCTTGTTAGGAAGTGGGTTACATATTCAAAGATAGAACTACCCCGACACGCGAAATCATTTGCTACACATCAGAGGATGGTGAAATGACTTATATTAATAATGTAAGTTATTATTTTTGTTTATTGATTTTTTTTTAAACATGGTGGATAATCACGATCAGCTCAAGTCCTCTTATGGAACTTAATAATATATAATTTATAAATAATGGAAATCTCACCTTATTACAACTCCACTTGAAGTGATAACCATTTTAATAATTGATCTACAAAATAAATTCAAAATTAATAAGGGTCTTCATATGACAGAATTGAAACATGTTCGCACAACTAATGTCCACTTATGTATATTGTGTTTGACGCCTGCATTGTTATTAGTATGAAAATTACAGCAAATTTTCTTTTATTTAATTTAATGCATACAAGCAGCAATAATTTTTATGTCATTTAAATAATAATATTAGTAGGAATAAAATTGTTTTATATTATATTTGTGCATTATTTATACAATTTATTTGCTATTTGATTCGGTAAACTTAAATTTTTTAGACAATACGTTATATTATACCACATTCTTGACAAAAATAATTATGTGCGTCCTGTTAGTCCAACAATCTATTTTTGGTGCACAGTTGTAGAATTTTTAATCATATATTTTATGTAGAATGCGGATCCGTATGCATCAAGATGGGAATGACCCAATTTTATTAAAAAATAGTTCACTGTAAATTAAGGTCAGCAAAACCGATGGATTCTAGTAGACATCTAATTTTGTCATAAAGAAGAATAAACATTTTTCTTTTTTCATTTATTTCTTAATCTTTCATTTAAATCATCTTGCAATTTTTGCGATAAAGACAAATCTTGTGATTTATCGCAGAGTATAAAATTTTAATTTTTTCTGTGTAGATGATAATACGAAGAAAAACCTTAATTACAAATTAAATTATTATTTGACAGTTTTCAATTTACAACAAATCTAACATTTGCGACTTTAATAGTAATTTTAGTAAAAATAAAGTAATTTATTAATCCTTGCTGTTAAAATGCTACTTTATCTACTCTTGCGGTTAAAGTGTCACTTGCTCAACAGCATCTGCTATAGAAACCAAAAATGATTTTCAAGTAACTTCTGAAATATTACCTCAAATTTAATTGTCGTAAAGAATATTTGGCGGAATACCTATATTATGTGGTATTTTGATATACATTTTATTTATGTTGTAGGCATTATAATTATATACTTTTAACTTTTGATGAGGTTACCATTATTATCGCTTACTGACTATAGAAACCCAATTATACTGCTAAGATTACGTTCTAGACCTAAATTACACCTACGTTTTACTAATCTACTTTATTGTATTAATAATTTAAACATATTTTTATTATTTATGTAAAAAAGCCAATGCTTTGTAATCGTTTTCTTAAAAGTAATTAGTTATCTTTATTATTGCTTATTAGTCGATTACAAATCATTGCTCAAATACGCGTGAAATTAAATAATGCATGTTTTACATGAAAATTTTACATAATATAATGTTATCATTATTCTACTACAATATAGGGTGGGCGTAATAGTCATAATTTTATAGATTAGTGTTAGTGGGGTATATTGCAGTTTAGGACTGACCTACTCATAACTCACCCAATTACAAAATTTGGCGATGCCGCTGTAAAATACACACAAGAAATGTTCCATTTCAAAATTTAAAAATAAATTATTAATTCATTTCCCCAACCCAAAATTATAAAAAATTCAAATTTGACTAGAATTCGATAGCTGAAAACTATGACAGTAATCAGAAATTTAAGCCAAATGATAAACGAAATAAAAAATATTAATCAAAACTTAAAACCAGAGAAAATGTTACAATCATCCCCGACCCTAGTCGGTTGTTTCAGTGAAGAGTTGTAACAATGTAACACAATTCCATAATACAAATCAAATAACTATTAATTTATTTATTAAAAGAAATTATTATTAAATATCTAGACATACTACAAAGGTAATATAGTATAGAGCGATATATTAAATATACTACTCACTTTCTTTATCATGATCGTCAATTAAGTGAATTTTAAAATAAAGTAAAATAAAATAAATTATTCTTCAATTTATTTAAAAAAATTTTTTTGTGATAAAAATAAATGCAAAAAAAAGTAAATGCATCGGGATATTTAAAATAAAAGTTAGTATGAATAATGATGCACAAAACCAGACAATGATGTTAGAATGGGCCCCAACCACCGACTTCGTTTAAAAATGTTTATTCATAATTTGTTATGATAAAACTATTAAAATCAATAAACAGGGATAATTATAATACGTAAAAATAACTAAAAATAATTCTATATCACTCGGCTTCGCCTCGTGACATATATGATCTACCTCGCGATTACTAATTATAAGTAATTTTAAGCTGTAGTTAAACAATATACTATTATAATATTAGACGTAATTCTATTACTTATATTAAATGTAATTTAGAAGTCAAAGACATAAAGTCAAAGTCAGACAAAGTTTATGGAGGGAATTAATCAGGCTGAGGGTTAGCCAATTATTATATTTTGATAAAAATTTAGGTTATTCCTCAAATTTTTACAAAATTGAGTAGATTTTGTTGGGTTTTGATGGGCCATTGGGAAGAGGATCATTGGTCTCGTTACCCCTTCTTGTATCTGTTCTTGTCAGTAATACCATGTAATGCCGCAATGAATAAATTTTAAATTAGCGCCCGTAATTCCTTAAAAATAAACTTTTAAAAATGCTTTAAAAATTTCAATTGATTGATCCTACCTTTAAAAAAATACACAAACTCGTAGAGATAACGATTAATCTTTACGTAAGGGATTCGGGGTATTTTATTTAAGGGGAGCGATCCATTTAGACGCCCGGAAATAAGAGTAATTTTTTGGTAATTTTTTACAGATAAAAAAATAATTAAATCATTTTAAAGTTTCAACATCATTTTATTATAGTATTAAAATGTATATTTTTAACAAAATGACAGCTCTGTAAAGTGTTCTTTCAGGCGTCTTGTTTAAAAACTGCTCGTGCTGTAACTCAAAAAGTTATGGATCGATCTGGCTCAAATCTTACGAGGCTGCTGTCTCAATTATTATCAGAAGGATAAACCTAAATTTTTAAAGTATCGCGCAAATAAATAATTTTTTTTTTGGGGTAAAAACTATCAAAAAAAGAATTGAAAATTTGAATAGTTAGTTTAACAGCTTACTTGGTTTTTGATTTTATACTTCCTTTTAATTCTTTAGGTTTATCCTTCCCCTGAACATGTCAATAATCGAAAAAAATGTGTTTCTTTGTTTCAGATCAATAGAAAAAAAGAAATGATAAATGCAGCACTCTTCGATTCCATTAACAAGACGACCGAAAGAACATTCTACAAAACCGCCATTTTTTAAAAAAATATTTAAAAAATATTTTTTTATATAGGAACTTAAATACTATACTAAAATGATGTGATTATTTCTTCATCGGTAAAAATATTCTCAAAAAATTACTTATTTCCGGGCGTCTAAATGGATTGCTCCCCTTAATTGCGTTTTTATTTTATTTACGACATACAGAATTTACATTAAAATCAGTTATAATCATAAATCATAAAAAATTAATATTAAAAAAAATTGGTGTAATCTGACCACATCATATTAAATAAAGAACAATGCAACAAAAACTTTTAATGTGATTGATGTCTTTTTAAGAAAAATATTTCAACTTTTCCTTTTCACTGAATTGCCCTGTATTCAAACTGATTAATGATTACGGTTTGTTTTATTGCAACACGTAGGTTAACCGATATAACGCTGGTTCTAGGAATTATTAAGTTAGATTTAGTAGTTGATAAAGAAAATTAGTGGAAATTTAATTTTACCCTGTAATACTACAATCTTGAGTAGCTGATATAGCTGATATTGATATACAAAATCAATTTCAACTAATGACGGCATAGGTACCCGGGTACCTTCGCATATTACATGCCCTCATGCGCTCTAAGCAGAGTTATTATATACATGATAGGGGTAAGACGATATTATTTATTGTGCTGTATGTATGGCAAAGAGATCTTTTCTGATTTTTATAGCAGAAAATAACAACTGTTTTCAGTTATTATAAAAATTAAATTTATAATTTTAACCAGGATGTCTCAGTTGACAAATTACTAAACACTGCAAATTCTTCTCTAGGTCAGAAATTATCTTTGTGCTTTCAGTGTTATCTCAGCAATATAAATATTAAAATATTATATAAAAAATATAATAAATCGAGTATCACTCGAACTTGGTTTGAATGACTGCCTCCGCTGGAGTAACCGAAAAGCTTACTTCGTTTCAACATTTTTAGTTGCAAATTTCATTGCTTTTAATTTTTTTTCAAAATTAATCAAAATGTCTAAAACGCTAAAAAGCTCTAAAAAGATGTTCTAAAATCAATTTTCATAATCAAAAACGGTTTCAAAATGTTCAATTTACGTTGGGTAACATGGGAATGTCTGAATTGTTTTGCGAGTCACTAGTATGTAGCAAACGAACAGATTAATTTATTTATTCCAGTATAATTTCCATTTTTTGTCTACTTTGACTTTATTTCTAAATAAAATAATGTAAAGAACAATTTAATTTTAATGTTATTACTACAATTTCTATCTATTTTCATATAAAACCTACAGAGGTACCCGGGTATCTTCGCCGTCATTAAAGGGTGAAATTATCTTGGACTCTATTTTTTTATTATAAAAGTATTAATAATAAACGAAATTATATAATAAATTATAGTATAACACAAGCTCAGAGATGTTACGAAATTTCCAAACTCAACAACTTTAAACACAAAAGATATGAATGCTTGAAACTGCAAAAGGTACCCGGGTACCTATCCAGTCACATAAGGGTTAATGTAAGTTATCATCTTTTAAAAACTATTTTGATTATTGTTTTTGATTTTACTGTTCGCATGATGAAATTAGACCAACAACTATTGCCAACAGCGTAATTAATATCAAACTATACCTAACTAATTAAACAAATTAATTGCACTCGGTGGAGATCTTGGTTACTTTTACCAAGTAACCCACGTTATGTCAAATTAATATCTGACAAGATATAATATCTGTTAGGTGGCGGAACAGTCACTCAAATAAATTGAATTAAATTATTAATAAATATAAATTACAAATCAGAAGTGTAATATAATTTAAAAAGTAATAATACAATATGTCAAATTAAAATCTCACAAAAAAAAGATTGGCAGTATACAAATGCAATCAAATCAAATGGAAATAATTTAGTTTGATTATATTTTTCATCGTATTTTAATTTCAAGAAAGTAGATTTGTTTCTACTATTTTGCAGAAGTTTAGAATTTTTCCTTTTAAACATAGCACTTAAAATTTAAGCTTTATTAATTAGTCAATTTTATTAAAATTTGTTAATTATACTCGTAAAACAAAACATAATAAAAAAATTAGATATGCATAATAAAAAACATTCTACAGTAGTAAGTTCTCTTAGTATCATTTATGTGTCAATATTGTAAAATATGTGATGAATCTGATACCTATAACTTCTATATAGACCAATCGTATTTTGTTTGTAAGTTAGAGCAAAAAACACCTTGGTGCATCTCTCTTCATTCTTTCATCACAGTATATCAATTTAATATGGAAAACTTAAAAGTAGGTATGTTGTTTAGGATGTCAATATTAGCTATTTTAGGAATTTCCAAAATATTCTTAGAGATCTCTGTTTTTTTACTATTTGATCACAGCCTACATTAATTTAAAATTAAATTAAAATTTATACCCTATCAATGCTTTATCGTAAACTTGCTTGCGTTCTTTGTTCACGAAACTTCTTAGTCCTTTAAAAAATTGATTTTATATAAGTGGCTATATGTTTGGCCATTTTACAAAGTCTGGATTGCAAATAAAAATAATTAAGAATAATTTTGCGATAATTTACCTCTATTTCATTAAAACAATTTACTTCAATTTGCACTATTACTTTCAATACCAAGATAGATTTTACTCATTTGGATAGAGGTAATATCTTAACACACTTTATCGAATGAATCTTTATTCAAATGTAACTTAACCTAATTTATAAATTCTGTGGTTTACAATCAATACATGAATCACGCAAATTCACAATTAAATTTTGGTAGATGTTCTTTCTGTAAAACTTTTCTGTAACTAACAAAATACAAAATATTCTACCAAACTTGACATTTATGTTTAGGATTCATTTTGGAGTCGAGACTACAACTAAAGTCTTTAGCAAAATATTCTGTGTTACTGAATGGAATTTCAACTCGAAAATTACTGGGAGAATGAAAATCGTTTACAATTTGCTGCTTTAATTCTCGACTTCGAACTTTCTTGCACCACGTGTTTCCGGCAGAAATCCAAAATAGTTGATTTTGAGTGTAATTTAACCCCGGCAACAGTTCCTCAACACCATTTCGACTAACCCAAGATTGATAAGCTTTATATGCCAACTTTATTCCTCCATTATCTGCTATATTTTCACCTTGAGTGTTAACTCCATTTAACTTGAAAAAGAAAACAGAATAAATTGTTAGTTTATCGAGTTTAATTTTCTCAAGCAACATACAGTCATATTTAATTCGGAAACGATTTTTCCTTGATATTGATTAACTATACATTGAGCTTTTTCCAGAAAAGCCGCTGCAGTGCTATTACCCCACCAGTTTTTTAAATTTCCGTCTTGATCATATTTTCTTCCCACATCGTCAAATCCATGGGTAATTTCATGACCGATAGTGAAACCAATGCTACCAAAATTTAGGTATTGAGGTCTTTCGTTGTTGAATAACATTCCTTGCAATATGCCTGCGGGTATTTCTAGAAAGTTTTTTTTTATATTAAGAACTATAATAAAAATTCAAAATATTTTACCTATTTGGTTCTTTTCCGGACTGTAGAATGCATTAACAACTATAGGAGAAACATAAGAAGTCCAATCATTTTTGTCTAAAGGTTTTCTCAATTTTAACCAAGTTTTGTTTATTTTAAATAAGTTTACACTTAAAATAGCATTAAAAAACGAACTCGTGTTTACGATGAGCTACAAGTGCAACATTTTAGGTAATTTATTTTGTCACAAGATTAAATTACCTCTGAATAATATTTTTCTAATTCTAAATCATCAAATAGTTCATCTGCGTATGCAACGTAATATGTCATAAGATTTGCTTTTTCTAAAGCTCTACTCTTTGTTACATCATCCATCCAGTTTGCTTCTTTTAGGGTGTTGACAAATTCTTCGCGTATGTCTGTGACAATTTCCAAAATTTTGTTTTTAGCGCTTTTATTAAAATGTTCACGTACGTATAAAGCTCCGGCGGCTAAACTAAATCTGAAATTAGATAAAAATATCAATATATCGTGAAAATGATAGAACCTATATAAACTAAACTCGTTTATAACAATGTTTATGCAATCTTTCCATCTGGGTGATTTTTCCTTTATTCCATAAATTGCTTCGTTATATTGTTGTTCCCGTTCTCTCAGATCTTGAGTAAGGAAAGGTATCGATAAGCTAATCACCTTAAACATCGCATAGTTTGCTTGAACCCTAGAAAGATAACATTTAATACTGATTTTTTTTTAAATTGTATTTTCACCTTTTGGAAGTTTTTTTTATTAATTTTATAAATTCTCTTACGTAGTGTAAGTTACTAATGTCGACTATATCGTCCTCGTCAATTGTAAGACCGGGTACATCTATTGTATTGTTAAAAAATTCCAACCATTGTATACCTGGAAATTTTTCTTGAACTTCTTTTAATGTCATTGGGTTGTATAAAGCAGTCGCGTTTCGTAATTCGGTCATTGTAAGACAAATCTAAAATGAATTTATTGCTATCCACTTTTAATTAATTTTTCTAATTTTACCTTCGCTAGTTCAATTTCAAATGTAACTGCTTTTTTCAATTCCACTTCAGCTGATAATCTATCAGCACCTAGCAGTACGGCAATGTCGACCATATAACTGTAGTAACTTTGGACAAGTTCGTCTTCAAATCCTTTAATAAAATTATCTCTGCTAAACTCTAAGGAAGCCTCATCTACCTTCAAAATTTTAAAATTAAATGCAATTCGACAACTAAAAATTACAAGTATTTACAACTATTATTCTTCGGGATGAATTTTGTTTGTCAATTTCCAATCCAATAAACATGAAATAATTCGTACTTAAACCCAGTTTTCTCGACTTGTACATAAAGGTTTGCCAATCATATTCACCTTCGTTCCAATATATACTTTCAAGAACAGGCCAACCGCCCAATGTACGCAGAATAGTATGAGTAAGCGCTTCGAATCCTTCGGATTCTATTCCCGATATATTCATGCAGCTTTTGTATAAATTCTTGATGCTATTGAACGATTTAGGATCGCCGACATTTAGAGGTTTTTCTAAAATTATACGCAATCGTGCAACAACAACTTTGTTAATTTCAGAAAATGATGATATTAATGTTTCGTCTGCCGGTATAAAGTTTTTCTCCAAAAATCCGCCACAGGCAAATTGATAAAAATCTGTACACGGATCTGCTGTTGAGTTAATGTAGTCGAGAATTTTCAATGCCGAACCAACGCATCCATGACTACTACAAATCTGATTTGTTTCTGATAAATTCTGTATTGTATTTCTAAAATGATTTAATTTGAATGCAGGAGGATTTTAAATAATTAAATTTTACACTTAACTGTACTTCAGGATTACTTTGGATGGATACAATGTATAATGCTAAAAATGTTATTAATAAAATTGTTAATAAAATGGAAATAATCAATAACATTCGTTCCATATAGGTCCTTCGGTTATACCACGGTGGATTTCTAAAAGAAAATTAATTGTTGTAAGATTCAATTATTTTAAAGCTTCTTTATTTAGACATTAAACGCGTCGTTTGGATTACCATAAATATCTAACAATCATTTAGAAATCTTTTGAAAAAACTCATCAGTATTTCGTATTGTTTGAGTAATTACAGCTCAATACACGATTTTAATTTATTGCAATGCATAATGAAGTTAAATCACTTCTAAATTTAGAAGGTGTAGGCCAAACAATATGATTTTTATAAAAATATACTAGATAATTATAATACCTGGATATATGAGAAAATTCCAAAGGTACTTACTTTATATTTAGCTGTCTCTGGTTTCTGGAACTTGTTTTGAACATTTTAAGTAATATATAAAAATAATAAAACTGGATTATTCAAAATTCTAATTATTTTGATAAACTTTTTTGTAGAATATGTGCTATGTTGAATTGTAACTAAGCGCATTGAATAAAAATAACTAATTTAAGCAATTTAGTTTCGGAGTAATTAAAATGTTTAGTGTACATAATTTTTATTAACAAAACTGTATTTATATTGTTTCAGAAGCACAAAACAGGAAAATTAATATTCTCAATTGACCACGCATTAACGAAAGTAAGTTTCATTGTCGCTATTAAACCAAACACTGCGGTTATACCCAACTTATTACTAAATATGTATTTAGCTAGTATTCATCGTGGTTATCTTAGAACAACTGAAATCTTTGGAGAAATATTTCAAATTATTAATCTACGTATTTACTAACTTGGAAGTATGCTAGAAAGTCATATTTGACACCACAACTTCGAACGTAATAATTCTATCTGCCTTTGTGTAGTAAATAGTGACTAACAATACCTTCGCGAAGATTTAGAGAACAATGATTTTCTAAGTAGATGTAAATCATGAAAGTAATAGCTAAATCAAATATCAACTAAGATAGTTTATATTAGATTAAATTTTCCTAGACGTAAAACTTTTATTAAAAGCAATATCAAGTATTTTCAGAATGTTACAAAAATTTAATTAATCATCACGAGGATACGAAAATATTAAACGTTTCGACATTAAAAGTGTTCATCAGCTAAGCATAATCAAGAAAGTTTTTCTCAGAAAAAAAGACTGAGGATGCTTCATGAAGTTTTCCATATCTATAATTTATTGTTATCGAGTTCTACATAAGAATCGTCAAATTGACGATTTCAGATGTCAAATGTAGTTATTACAATTTAAAAAAATATTGAAAATAAAAACATATGTAATTTTAATGTAATTCTCTTCTTAGTTATACCAAATAAACCTTGAAATTGCAGTAATAAATATATTTGGCATTATTTGATAGGTATGTCTCATAAATTTATAAATAAAATGAAACAATTTCAATCTTACATTTTTTAAAATTACGGTAATAAAAAAGTTCTATTTCTGTTTATTCAAGTACAAAAATATGTTATTTCGAATAATAATAATTTGTTACGATTGTTATTGTAAGCTTCAAAATTATTACCCACTAACATTAACAAATTCCTTCCTGAAATAAACTTATTTTATTAATTTATTTACATTTAAGAAAGCAAAACTTATTCAATTTGGGGATCGTGAAAGATAAGAAATAAAAACTTTTACTCATGAACTTTAAAAAATATTACGAGCAATTAAATGGATTTTTTGCGGGAGTAATAAATGTAATTTATTTAATTTTATTTTAAATTTAATAATTTATTATTAACCAATTTATCATTTGCAGCGAAATTGTGAAAAATAGTATATACAATTCGGCACTAAGGTTCTTTTCATCTCATGTGCGATTTTTCGAAACCTTTGAAAAGTAGCCCCATGATGTATAACAGGGGTGGCCACTTCATTACCTATATATATTCATTATATATATATGTTTCTTAAATTTTTTTCGCGATCTACCTATTAAAATCTTAAAATAATATAATATTAATATTATTATGACGTACCTATATAAATAATACTCAAATGGTTCCACGACAAATAATCCCCTACTAAATGATCCCGGTGCAAATGATCCCCCCCAAAATGAGATTATGCTTTTATCCTTATGAGACGAGTTTTGTTTTCAAGCCAAAACTTTTTATAGAAATCAAATATACCGAATATCTTATATACCATTCGAAAGCTAATGATCATACGCAACTTTTTGCTGTAGAAATTATATTGATTCCTTCAACCCAAAAAAAGTTATGAGCATTTCCGTGATGAGTTGATTTTTGACCAAAAAAAATTTGACACCAGGTATGAGACACCCGATAAAATCTGCTAAATATGGGAAAATATGAAGTAAAATAGCCATGAATACGCAAAACATCAATGTTTATTCATCATGAAGGCCTTCAGTGACCAAAATTACGAAAGAAAATGACACTTTTTTCTATAATTTATACATCATCCTTTTCGTCTTCATCTTCGGCTCATGTCCAATTCTCAATGTTTGTACGTAAAGAAGCTGGCACGCATATTTGCACACTTCAAAAATTGCATTCGATGCATTTGATGGAATTGGCTATAGTCTCATAACTGGTACTCTCGGCTGTCTTACACCCGGAACATGACGCCATTTTTACAAAACGCAGAAAAATTTATGTTTGAACATAAATCAGTTCAATCGACTACTTCATCGTAAAGTATAAGAAAAATGCTGAATTTATATGCAATGTAATCTCATTTTTTCGTTAAATAACTAGTAATAGCAATTACAAAAAAATCAAATAAAACTTTTTTGATGAAATTTTTACTCGATGTTTGGATCACATACAAAAATTGTGACTATTGACTTCGGTGTCTTAAAAAAAACTAGCTTCCAACAGGGAAAAATGTTGACACTAATCAAAGCCGGAAAATTGGCATCGCAATATGGAAAAATTTGAGTGTCTCACATCTGGAGCCGTCTCATACCTCAACTTTCGAAAAAGTTGAAAATCAAGTTTATCTGTATTTCCTAAGATATCATTAGATGTTAATAAGTTAAATTTTCTTTATAAATTTTTCTAATTTAAAAGAAGGTCAACTGGAAAACCGAGAATACACATACATAGTTACGCTCCAACGCAGAGTGAGTTTTAGCTAACCACTTCATTTTATGGAGGGTTTTCAAGGCAGACTACCTCGGTGGTTTGCCATTGTTCGCCGAGGGAGGACGGTTAGAATAAAGTACTTGCTCTACTCGGGCTGGAACCAAGATTTTCCGCTTATTAGTCAACGCCCTCAAGCATCAGACTGTAACCGTCCTCTGGAAAACCGAGGATAAGGGCGCAAAATATTAAAGGCTCCTGGCGTCAAATTTGCGTAATACGCTTCTGACGAGGAGGAAACCACAGACCCAATTTTTGTACACAAAATTTTCTATTAGCACATTTTCTTGAATTTCTTTAGATTTCCCCGGATTTTCTAATATTTCTCCAGATTTCCCAAAATTTCCTTAAATTTTCTTTTGGATTGTCTCATGATTTGCTTTCGAAAAAGTTGAAAAAGCAAAATTATCTGTAATTTCTAAGGTATTTTGGGATAATTTCATAGATTTTCTAAGATTGCCCAAGATTTCCTTAGATTTTCTCATATTTTTCTTTACTTACACATCAAATTTTCCAAGCGGTTCTCTCCTCAGCTTTTTATAAATCACGACTACTGTCAGCGGCTGTGATCGACTAAAAATTGCTTCCCAGCATTGGCCACCCCTGATGTATAATACTTATACGATTCTGAGGAACTTCTAATAATTTTTAAAGATTCTTTTTTCAATATGAGTTATTTAAATACCTCGATTACGAGTCTTAAAGAACAAGAAATTCTGTTTTTAAGTGAAACTAGGAAAATATTCTACTTAGGTCCGGTTTTTCAATTATTGTGAGGTAACCCAAGTTCAAGAGGTAACCTACGTTTATTACTACCCTGATTGACAGAATTCAAAGTTAACCATTGAATTTGGATTAACTCACGATTGAAATACTGAGCCTTAAAAAAAAATTCCTGTAGGATAAACAAAGTTGATAACATAGATTTAAAAGGGCAGCAAACTTTATTTATAAGTAAAAGAGATATTCCAAAGGCACGGATCACAGATCTAGAAAGAGAAAGTCTCTGTTTTTAAGTAAAATTTGGTTACTATTTTCGAAATCCGATATCAAATAAAATTATTGCGTGATATTCGTTGTAATAATCCTTGTAGCTATAACTAGTTATGTACATAGAATAATCTCTACTAACTTCGAGCAATTAGGTGTTTCTTACACAAAAAATTGAATTTTTATTATTGATTATTACTTTCTATATTACTTCACTTTAATGTCATCATGAAGAATTAATGGCGGTAAACCAAACAATACACAACTGATGACTAAATATTCCCTATATAATACATTTTAAGACTACATCGATGATAATTCGATTTTTTCGCTTAATTTTCAGGCAGCGCATACAACAAATATGTGCTGGACAACCAATGTCTATAAATCTTCCCATAATGTAATTTAATCAAAATTTTATAGGTCCTATCCATCTATCAGTTCTGTTAGATAAATTAATGCATATTATAGTGACATTACCAGAATTGGCATACCTTTAATAAAAACAAGTTTCCTACATTTAATTTTCTTGTGCTTTTCTAAAATAATTATAGAACTGCACTACCGTAACCATTCCAGCTAAAAGGATTAAAGATTTTTACAAAATCGGTCTTGGTAATAATTTTAAATAAATGCTAGTAAATGATTTAGTTACATAAAGTAGTATACAAAAAAAATTACAGAAAACTTGGAGACATCGAGGTTAATTTAAAAAAAAATTTTTGTCCCGTTTTGCGCAGAATCACATATAAAAACTTATTTATGCAAATTCCTGCTTCCCTAATTATTTTAGAGAAAAATAAAAGGCACCAAAGTAATGCAGAAATATAAACTAGGAATGGTAAGAGTATTAGATTTCATTTAGGTTTTACTTAAAAAGTCATAAAATGCTTTTGAAATTTTAATAAAAACAAGTTTCCTACATTTAATTTTCTTGTGCTTTTCTAAAATAATTATAGAACTGCACTACCGTAACTATTCCAGCTAAAAGGATTAAAGATTTTTACAAAATCGGTCTTGGTAATAATTTTAAATAAATGCTAGTAAATGATTTAGTTACATAAAGTAGTATACAAAAAAAATTACAAAAAACTTGGAGACATCGAGGTTAATTTAAAAAAAAATTTTTGTCCCGTTTTGCGCAGAATCACATATAAAAACTTATTTATGCAAATTCCTGCTTCCCTAATTATTTTTGAGAAAAAATGAAAAGCACAAAAATAATGCAGAAATATAAACTACAAATGGTAAGAGTATTAGATTTAATTAAGCTTTTACTTAAAAATCAAAAAATGCTTTTAAAATTGTTAAATTACATTTATCAGACTGGCCATGTAAGTTTCTTTGGTAATTATTTTTGAAAATAGAAATTAAATTGAATTTATTACATGGCCAGTGCGATCAATGAATATTTTAACAATTTCAAAAGCATTTTTGGACTTTTTAAGTAAAATCTAGATGAAATCTAATGGTCTTATTATTCGTAGTTTATATTTCTGCATTATTTTTGTGTCTTTCATTTTTTCTAAATAGGAAAGTAGGAATTTGCATAAATAAGTTTTTACATGTTAATTTCCTATGTTCGGCTAACTCATTCAGCATTGTAAGATTAATTGTAAGATTTATGTCTCAAATTATCCAATGCAAAAGTAAGTAAATTTTCTATTGCAATGAATAGTACGGAGTACGGAATAATAATAATGGACTTCCTCACTTTTATCATGCAATACTTATTTTTTTCCTGAAATATAAAAATAATACTCAGCATATGAACGCTAAAATATGAATTGAATGAATGAAAATTAGCACATGAATTAGAACGCTAATGATATCGTAGATTTCTTATTTTCGCAAATATATACTTTTGCGTAAATACCCTACAGCACATGGAGAAAGATGAAAATAACAACATTAATTTTATAGTTTTGTGGTCTGGATTCTGGATTTTAGGTAGGAGAGTAGGGAGGTATCCCCACACGCACTTAGGCCACTAAATCGGGCCCATTGTACTGCCTCCGAATGCAGCAGCCCTCCGTCCTGTCAGCCCTCAAGCCACCCTGTCTCCAGGATAAATTCGAGTATCTTGGCAGGCGGAGTGTCGCTGATTCTGGCCATGTTAAGCCAGAAGTCCGTTAGCATGGCACCTCTAATTGACGTTTTGTGGTATTCGAAATTTCAAATTTTAATATATCAAAATCAGAAAAAATCAAAAAAGTGTTTTTGACTTTAGTCAAAATAACTCATTTTGTT
The DNA here is from genome assembly GCA_958510845.1 of Cantharis nigra. NCBI lineage: Eukaryota > Metazoa > Arthropoda > Insecta > Coleoptera > Cantharidae > Cantharis > Cantharis nigra. Next base: position 64,817,395 of record OY294028.1, read on the forward strand.
AGAAATAGAATTATAATTTATTTTAATAAGTAAAATAAAGCGTTAACCTGTATACCTACATAAACAATTTCTACAATCAGAATTATTGTGCTTACATTATTTAAAAAGCACAAAATCAGATCAAACATAGCAAATTTATTTATTTATGGTTCTACCATACATGACATTTTTTTCTTGGATTCATTGGAGATGCCATAGGACAATTAAAATCTTTAGAGAAATGTTCCGAATTGCTAACCGACCCAATAACTCGGAAGGACGATGGAGAGTGTTCATCCGTTAAAACTTGTTGACGTAAAAACTCATTTCTAATATTTATGCACCACAGATTTGCCATGGAAATCCAAAACATTTGCTTTGGTGTATAATTAAGTCCGGGAAGTCGCGGTTCTTCCCCGTTACGCTCAACCCACTTTTCGTATGCCAAATAAGCTTCCTTTACTCCACCGTTGTCTGCGATATTTTCTCCTTGAGTATTAATACCATTTAACTTGAAATGGGAAAAGTTTAATACTTTTTATGGTATAATCGTGATATACTTACAGTCATGTTAACCTCGGGTACAGTATAGTTACTATATTGATCTATAATACATTGAGCCTTTTGCATAAACAATTGTTTGGTATCTTCACCCCACCATTCAACCATCTCACCATTTTTATCAAATTGTCTACCTACATCGTCAAACCCATGTGTAAGTTCGTGACCTATCACAAAACCCATTGATCCATAATTCATATAGTGTGGTCGATCGTTATTGAAGAAAGCACCTTGAAGTATTCCCGCGGGCAATACTACAAGTATATAATTGAACTTATTATGTTTATTTGTTTAGATAAATTTTTACTTACAAATACTATTTTGAGATGCCGAATAATACGCATTTATACTAATCGAGTCGCCAAACTTGGTCCACTCTGTTTTATTTACTATTTCTCTTAATTTACTTGTACTTTTATAATCCATAAATTTTTTTAGTCTTAATGCTGACCCAATAAAGTCAGCCGATGAAAAATTCAACTGAAAAAAAATGTGTAAGTGATATAATAATATTTTTGATGATAAATACTTTTGAGTAATATTTTTCAACATTTCTTTGATCCAGCAATTCTGGAGGATATGCTACAAATGGAGTAATCGAAAGTGCTTTATCAATTGCTTTAGCCTTTGTTTCTTTATCCATCCAATCTATATTAGTCAATATGTCGTGGAAGGCGAACCTCACGTCTTCAACCAATTGTTCGGCGTTTTGTTTAGCTTCTTCACGAACATATTTATTTACATACAGCGCACTAGTAGCTATACGCAGACTAATAAAATTTTAAATACGAAATTTAACGACTAGTTTGTATTACTTACCTGTTGCTTACTACATCGACACATTCTTTCCATCTTGGCTTCATCGACTTCGTACCTTGATATATTTGTTTAAATTTTTGTTCTAACTTTTTGAGTTTTTTTGTAGAGAAAGGCACCGAAGAAGTTACAACGTGTAAGATAAGATAATTATGCAGGATCCTAAAAATTTTATGTATATTAGACACTTGGAACAAGCGCCACTTATTAAGTTACCTTTCCGAAGTTCGATTTAGCAAGAGTTCCAAATTAGTAATATATTTGGGAACTCCTACATCTACAACATCGTCTAGATTAATTTCAACGTTTCCTTCTTTTATAACATTATTAATATATTCTATCCAAGGAATGCTTTTAAATTTCTCTTGGAGTTCTCGAACGGTCATCTGATTTGTGAGCAAAGATATGTTACGTCTTTCTTCTTGTGGAAGCGTAATCTATTATTAAAGTAAATCAGAAACATTTACAAAATAAGAGGAACTTTACCTTTGCTACTTCTATTTCAAATTCTAATACTTGTCTTAATTCTCTTAAAGCATAGTCTTTGTCAGCACCTAGTATTACAGCAACTTCGACAATGTAATCGTAATAAGCTTTAACTACGTTGTTTTCTAATCCTCTCATAAGATTTTCTCGATTAAGAGACAATTGGGCTTGATCAATCTTAAAAAAGGTGCAAACATAAAATAATAGGTAAACTAAAATAACTTACGTTTATCATTCTTGCAGTAGAATTCATTATATTGAGACCCACAAAAACAACCAACAGATTGTGGGTGAAAAAACCTTCATTCTGTATGTTATATATCGTATTTATCCAATTGAAATTTTCTTCTTTCCATTTAGAGCCTTCTATTACTGGAAAACCGCCCAATCGCCTCAAGATAGCATTTATTGGTTCAATGCCGCTTTCCTCAATAGCTGCCATGTCCATGCATACATTATAAAGTGATTTTGCTAACACAAAAGCACGTGGTTCATTTTCTTGAATGGGTTCTTCGATTGCATTTTTTATTTGATTCTGAACTTGATCGTTAATTACTGTAAACGAAATTATGAACGAATAATCATCCGGTATATCGTGCTTGTTTGGAAAGCCTCCACAGGCAAATTCGTAAAAATTTTCGCATGGATCCACAGATTCATTTAAATTTTTTAATATATCCGAAGCGCAATGTACGCATCCTGGAGTATAGCAAATAGAACGAGAATCTTGACATCTAAAAATTATTAATTTTTTAAAAGATTACTTTCATGTTTTAAACAGTAAAACGAGAACGGCGTAGTTCTGATGTAATGAAACTAGTATTAGTTGGATTGAAAAATTAAATAAAATCAACTTACTCTGTTAAATTTTTTTCATTTACTTCTAATATGGATGCTTGTAAATTTATAGTAACTAAACTTAGAAATATTATTGCAAATTTAAACATTTTTGTGATTTGACATTAAAAACTAAAAATAATATTAGAAAAATGTTTCTGATAAAAATTGGCTACTACGATATCGATATTACTCTATAAAATAATTATGATGTATATTACATATTTTAAAATGATTATATATTTATGTTTACTATCTACAAATAAAATTTCTTGTAATAATTTATAGCTACATCACGACTTCACTATAATAAATTGTAGTCCGATAAGAGTTCAAGTTTATATTAATTGACTTCAATGATTATTAAGAAATCTAATTTGGGTGACCAGTAACACATTAAAGTATATTTTATTGATTTTCATTGCAGAACTATTTATGGATTTTATTTTACACTATAAACGATATTAATCAATGTTATCCCATGATTGGGACTTATGAATATGCTTGCATTCGAGAGGTTAGGGGGCCAAGTTTTGGATTTCAACTTTTACAAAATAGTAAACGGCCCGGAAAGATATTTCATCTAATCTTTTGTTTGCTGTAAGTTTTATATTAGTTTATAATTATTATCGTGTACGACAAAGCTAAAGGTCAACAATTTCAATAAAATAAACAAAAAATCCTTTTCCTAAAAATTAATAACGGATGGTGCAATTTTGTATAAAGCGTAATTGTGATATACATTTACACATTAGTAGTGTAAATTTTGGAACATCTTGTATAGACACTTCAACTAAATCGACGTTGATATGTAATCACTTGTTTTTATAATACCAAATAAAAAATTATAACAATAAATTTTAAAATGTTTGCGTTTGTATTCGGAATTAAAATAACAATCATTGCTTCACTTTACTCTAATTTATTTTGCAGAGTTCATTTTGTTTAATTGTGCAACATTTTAAATTTCGACATTAGCACACGAGGTGGAGATTTAAGGAATTGTTGATTTTTTTTACTTCTGTATATATTTTTTTATTTCTATAGAAATTATTTCTCGGTTAAAAATAAATAACAGGAGATTCATAAATTGGATTTGATTAAACAACAAATTTTGTTGTGTTTGAAAAGTAATTGTTTAATAGTTGCTTTATCAATTTCCATAAAATCAATTGTTTTTAAGACAAAGTGCTGGCAAGCAGTGCTTTACTTCAGTGCCGCTCATCGCTAACAGTAAAGTACTCGAGTGATTTGGCGCTAAAATAAAGATAATGTTAAATACAATTATTAATAGGTGCATTTCGCCAGCCCCTCCATTTCGAATTTTGGATCCAAAATAGTTTAATCGTTTGTACCTGTTTGTACCTTCTTTATTTTCGTTTGTACCCATTTTGTTTCTGAGAGATGTTAAAATATCTAAAATGGGCATTTCGCCAGCCCTCCCACCATTTTGAATTTTGGATCTAAAATAGTTTAAATAGTTTGTATCTCGTTTGTACCTGTTTGTACCTTCTTTATTTTCGTCATTACCCATTTTGTTTTTCAGATATTTCTAAAATCTAAAATAGGCAAGCCCCTCTCTCATTTTAAATTTTAGATCCAAAATGGTTTAAATTGTTTGCACCTGGTTTCAATTTTCTTTATTTTCGTTTGTACCACATTTTCATTTTAAGATATTTCAAAATTTCCAATAAAGCCATTTCAGTAACTTCCCCTCCATCCGCATTTTGAATTTTGGTTTCAAAATAATCTAAATTGTTTATACTTTGAATGTACCTGTTTTTATTTATATTATTTTCGTTTATACCCATTTTATTTTCGAAATATTTCAAAATTTTGAATAATCGCATATTAAATTTTTTAAGTTTAAATTTTTGGTCAAGAGCAGGCAAAATCACTTGTATTTCCTGGTATATTCTACATTATTTTTCTACTTATTTAATTTTTGAAATTATACAAAGCATGTATTTCAATGTTTTTTAAATGAATACTAGTAGACTGACTAAAGAATACATAATACTATAGGAATTATTCTTTAATCACGCGAGGTTATAACAGGGTGGAGGGGGGTTAGAATAACATATTAGGATTGATCACGATAGAGGGGGGATGTTATGATAATCGCGTATATATTTTCGTGCGACCACATAAAATCCCGAGCGAGCACATTTGTGCTTAAAAAGCAACATAATTACAATATTTAACTCTCAGCTGGTTTCGAACACTGGACCTAGTGTCACGCTCGTAGCCCTGCCGTCTGCCTTGCCGTCCCTGCTTAAAGATATTTTAAAAAAATTGCATTGATGTTGGGAAGAGAAGGGGTGGGGTAGGTTAAAATCTAATGACGTATCACTAAAAGAGCGGGTAAAAGAGTGACCTAAAAACCATCACGTGATTAAAAGAGTAAAGGACTAAAATACAAAAAATAGCAAATGCATTTCCAAAAATGTTACCGTTAAATGTCAAGGGATATCTTCATGAACATCCTATAACTGTGATAATAAAAAATACAACTACCTTTTTGTACCTTCTTTATTCTTGCTTGTACCCATTTTGTCTTCCAGATATTTTGAAACTTTTAAGTGGGGGGAGGGGTTAAGTTTTCTTTCAGTTGCACCTTGTTTAAGTATAGATCAAAAATAGTCTAAATCTAAACTGTTCTTGTATATACTTACATTATAATACCCATAATTTAAACTTTTTACTAGGTACATAATATGTTTACTAATATATGTACTATTGAATATTTTTATAATAAATATTATTTGTTGGATTGGATATGGATCAACGCGATGATCTATTCTGCGCGTTAGTATGTTTTTTTTCTTTATCTTAAAAGAAAATATGGTAAAAACAGATGAAAATAAAGAAAGTTCAAACAGGTACAAACGATTTTAACCATTTTGGATCTAAAATTTGAAATGAAGGGGGGTTTGCCTATTTTAGATATTTAGAAATATCTGAAAAACAAAATGGGTAATAAGAAAAATAAAGAAGGTATAAACAGGTACAAACGAGATACAAACGATTTAAACTATTTTGGATCCAAAATTCGAAATGGGGGGGGGCTGGCGAAATGCCCATTTTAGATATTTCAATATATCTCAGAAACAAAATGGGTACAAACAAAAATAAAGAAGGTACAAACAGGGTACAAACGATTCAAGCTATTTTGGATCCAAAATTTGAAATGGGGGCTGGCAAAATGTCCATTTTAGATATTTCAAAATATCTCAAAAACTAAATGGGTACAAACGAAAATAAAGAAGGTACAAACGAGGTACAAACGATTTAAACTGTTTTGGATTCAAAATTCTAAATAGGGGGGGGGGGCTGGCAAAATGCACCTATAATTAATACCAGTTATAGATTTTTATATTTTTATTTTTAATAAGAATACGAATTTGCTTGAATATAATAATTATGTATGTTTATTATTTATTTTCTATCGGTTTCGCTTTATGGCATCGCCAGGTATAAATTTAAATTGTCAATCAATGTTGAAATAAGTTATTATTTATTTCATTTATTAATAAAACGTCTTTAAAAAATGACTGATCATTCAAATTAACTACCGAATATTTATTGAAAAATAAATTAAAAAATAGCTTATTTAATGAACTGACAAAATAATGATAGATTTTTAAGTTTTTAAAGAAAATAACATATTTTATTCGGAGATAACGTACATTTTGCAGTTTATCCGTGGTTGTTGGAATCCCTTCTCTATGATACGTTTGAGTCAACTCTACAAACTGTTAAATATTACTCTAGTTATTATTAGTAGTATCTATATTGTATATTTTTATTTTCTTCTATTATTATACTAAAATATTAGTTATTTTTTGTAAGAAAATAATTAAAATTTAGAAAAAATACCCAATTTAATTTTATAAAATCAAAACCATTTTTGTCTTCAAAAGTAACGTAAATTCGACGCTGCGTTATTATTAAAATTTAATCGATTAATAATTTACAAACAGTTAGAATCTGGCTTGCCGAACAACCAAAAATGATGGGAATCCGGCTCGAAGAACCAAAGATATGTTGGAATCTGGTTTTCATAAAATTTGTAAATATGTAATATACACAAAATAAAAAACTCTTGTGATTCTTTATTGTTGGTGTAGATTGTAAAGAATATAAAATATTTTAATTTCAATACCTTACTGGATACAGAACTTATAAAAAATAATAATACAAACTCAGTAACACTAACCTTTAGCTATAAGCTATAACTGAAAGCTGCAGGATAAAAGAATTATAAGTTGAAAATAAGTAGAGACTTTACTCGTAATCCAAGTAAAAAATCGTCTACTTGATTAGAATAGAACGAACAAAAATATGAAATTAATTAAAAAATTTTTTTTTGCGTTTTATACCCTGTGTCCGGTCACAAAGTACCAAGAACTAAAGAAAAAAATATTTAAAATACCACAAAAAGTAAATTTAAATCCATTTGTAAAAATTAAAACTATATTAATTTCGAAAACAATATTGTCGTTGTACGAAGTTCCATCGGATACTGCACATTGGATTAACTTCTGAGAAGTAATTTGAAAAATATTTTCCAATATTCAGGTAAGCCAAGTTAAATATTGCGTCTAGACCATTGATTAAAAAGCAATGCTTTTCTCTGATAACTTATATTCATGCTTTTATCGAGTTCGTTTTCAAGGGTGTGACTTTTAGGCATGTTTCAAAACGTCAGTTACAGCGCAAAATTGATGGCTAAAGATATTACGACGATTTTTTTTGTAATGAGAAGAGAATAATGTTTCGAATGAATGATTTATTGCGCTAATAAGCTTTTTACATCAAAATCGCACTATTAATAAGAATTAAAACGAAACTAACGATCTTTAATAATTTCCATAAAAATTTTCTTACAAGTACTAGTATTGTGAATGACGTTCTGTTCCAAGATAACTTCAAAACACGCATCTTGTACAGACATCACTTTGGTACCGATAACATACAGTTTTCATTTTAACATTATTTTCTCATGTTAACATGTAGAACTAACAGGGCTCTCCAGTTTAACATCTTTTTTATCAAAAATTTCGTTTTACTTATATTTAGTACTCCTTCGGTATATAAATTATAAATTTTTCTGCATAAATAAGCTCTTGTTTTCAGTTAAAGCGTAACTTGGGAAAGTAAAAAGATGATTAAAAAATAAAACAATTACCTAGTACATAAAACATAATATTTCGGTCATTTTAAAATGTAAAAATTGTAAGTACTCATGGAATTACTAACTAATATAACAATAAATATAGTGTAACAATTTTATAAGCACAGAAATTATATTAATATTATCACCAAATTTGACATTTATGTTGTGGATTCATATTGGAGCCTAAAGAACAATTAAAATCTTTAGCAAAATGCTCTGAATTACTAAACGATCCTATAACTCGAAATTCCATAGGCGCATGACGATCTACTAAAATTGTGTCTTTCAAATATTCATCTGTTTCCACTGAACAAAAATACTGAGCGCAAGAAATCCAAAATAACTGATTTGCAGTGTAATTGACTCCCGGTAATAATTTTTCTATGCCGTTTTTATTAATCCAATGTTGATAAGCAAGATAAGCTACTTTAGCTGCACCATTGTCTGCTATATTTTCACCCAAAGTGTTTTTTCCATTCAGCTAAAATTTAAATATTGTAAGAGTGAAATTAATCTTTAACCATCTTACTTGTAAATTTAGCTTGGGCACGGTGTAATTATTATATTGATCAATAATGCAGTCAGATTTCTTAACATATTCAGTTGCAGTACTTGTTTCCCACCAATCGTTCATTTTTCCATCCTTATCAAACTTTCTACCTTTATTATCAAATCCGTGAACAATTTCGTGACCAATAACGAATCCTACACTTGCATAGTTCATATATTCAGGTCTGTTAATATTATAGCTTTCGTCTTGTAAAAGCACAGCCGCTACATCTGAAATTATAATAGTATATTACAAGTTTATTTTGTTGAATATTTTAAAACTTACTAATACTATTTTTATCTTGCCAGTACTGAGCATTTAACGTTTTTGCTGGCATTTGATCAACCCAATAGGTTTTATTCAATGGTTTTCGTAAATTTATAAAATTTACATCCATTTCAAATTTAGACACTTTTAAAATATAATCTAGTAAAACATCATTTGGGCTAATAGTCAACTGAAAAATTGTTTGTTACTTTTAGTCATCATGAAGTTAAATTTATCGAAATCTCACGTTTTGATAAAAATTTTCTAAAACGTGGTCATCTAACAATTCGTCAGGATAAGCTATATTAGCGTCCATTGCATTGGCTTTTTCCACAGCTTTCAGTTTAGTGGCATTATCCATCCATTTTGTATCATTGATTATGTCTATAAACGTTGATTTCAAACTCTTAACCAATTCTATGGCTTTCAATTTTGTGTTTGGGTCAAAAAAGGTTCTTACGTATAATGCACCTGCTACTCTATCTAACCTGAATTAAATATTGTTAATAACGAAATTATCAAAGTAAATAATAAAATTTGAATTATAAAAATTAAGAATATTGTATTGTACCCTTCTGGAATCTTGAACATGCAGTGTTTCCACCTTAGTGATTTTTCGATAACTCCATAAGCAATTCTATTATACTGCAACCTATAGTTTTGTATTTCTGCATTTAAGTATGGTGCAAACTTATTTAATATTCGAGATAAAATATAATTAGCTTGAACTCTACAAAATATTAAAAAAATTATGTCTGTTAATTAAGTAAACTTAAATATTACCTCTTAGGAGTTACTCTTAACAGGTTCTCTAATGCTGGAATAAATTCAATCTCCTTCACATAAACTGTCTCATTTAAATCTATTTGAATATATTCATTAGCGATCAAGTGATTGATGTAATCTACCCATGGAATAAATGAATACTTTTCATTAAGTTTCTTGATGGATACCATAGTATAAGGCTCAGATAAATTAGTAATAGCAAGATTTGAATCCGTTACCTGAAAATATCTATTGTGAGACTTTGTTATTAATACTATATTAATAAATAAATTTACATTGGCCAATTGTATTTCGAATAACATAGAATCTTTAAATTCTTTTTTCGAAACACTTCTTTCAGCTCCAATTGCTACCGATATATTAACTATGTAATCGAGATAAGCTTTAACTCTGCTATTATTAAGACCTTGAGTTAAGTATTTAGAGTCCATTGAAAACTCCGGACGTTCAATCTAGAAACATATTTAAAATCAATTAATAATTACGAAATGAAACTGAAATATAAGTTATTTACATATAAAATATAATCAGAAGTGTTCCTACTTGCATCAACGTATACTGAAATCAATTGATCGAAAGGTAGCCCCAATTGTCGCATTCTGTATGTAGCATTGTAAACATCAAATCCATCGCTGTTCCATTGATTTCCATGTAAAATAGGCCAATTTCCAATTTGGTTTATAATATTTCTAATAGAATTAATACTATTTAATTCAATTTCATTTTGGTCTATACACTTTTGGTAAAATTGTTTTAAATATCGAAAAGGTTTAATTTCGTCATTAACTATTGGTGCTTCCAAAATACCTTTCATTTGATGGGTTAATTTTTCATTCATTATAGTAAACAACATTTCCATCGGTCTTTCTTCAGGTATAACGGTATTTTTTATGAAGTTGCCACAAGCAAAATTATAAAAATTCTCACATGGATCAATAGTTAGATCTATTTTTTTTAAAACACTTGCAGCTGATGCATTGCATGCCGAGGTTAAACAAAAGCTTTCATTATATTTTAAAACTCCAGCATCCTCAATTTTGAATAATACGTTGTTATCCATGTTGTCGACTACAGAAATTTGGGATAGGTTTTGTACTTCATTTATTGTTCCTATGCATCTAAAATGATGTTAAATAGTAAGAGATATATTCTAATAGTTGGTTTAATTGAAATATTTGATTAAAATGCAAATCTTAAATTAATTTATTAATGTGATGTAAATAATCATAAAACATTGATGATTAATTTTTGATTTAAATGCAGACAAGTTATTATTTTCTATGACAATCTTTTCTACATGTTTTACGATATATAAAATTTTTCAAACCTTTTAGCATTTAAATAAAAATTTATGTAAAGATTTTTAAATTAATTAAATGCAATAAATATTATAGTTACTCTAAGTATAATTAAATTTATGATTGTTAAATTTTACATTATTTTCTCATGTAGGTAGTATATTCTCATTAATTATATTAAAATTAAAAAAAAAATATATCAAAATAAAACAATCAAAACAATAATTTATTATTAATTATTATATGTAGGTGTAATTTTATTATTATAATAAATTGATAAATAGAAGGTTTTGATTCAAAACAAATTATTTTAAATTAAAACGATTAGTTTTGAACCAGAAATGATGTTTATTTTAACAATGTAGTATAGTAAAAAACACAAAACGTATTAGAAATTACTAAATTTATTTAATTATAAAATTTCAGACATAAGGTATCAGTTAAATTTGATTTACAAAAATTAAATTTTTTACTTACGACTTGCTTATTAGACCTGATAAAATTGAGATAGCAATGGGAATAAGAAGAACCAAAACAATTGGACCAGTTAAAATCATTTTTGAAATAACACAACACAACACATCCAATTTTAAAACAAGGTCTGAATATAAATTACATTGTATCAAACCTTCCACATTTGTACTTATATCAGTAATGCTATATGATAACAGGTATGGCTAGCTGTTTCTTATTGTAGTTCACCATTGAAAAATTTTATTTTATTAAATTTACTAATAGAAGTAAAAACAAAATTATATTGAAAAATTGCATAGTACAATAATAGTTTGAGCCAATCAAACAATCGAAAACCATCAACTTTAATTTAATTCTTCTATTAAAATTGAATGCAATCCCATTTGGTTATTTTATGAAATAGGGCCTAAGAGAACCAAACAAAATATTGTAATAACAGCAGCAATACAAAACACAAGTCAACCAATACCGACTGGGAGCTTTAAAATGAAACTTTACTCCTAATAGTGATACATTATATTATCAAATTAAAGCCATTGAAAATTTTTATTCTTAGAGCAAAGAAAATTAATTAGGCAAATTCATTAGCTGCTCAGCAGCTTAGTACTTAAAATTTAGATATATGATTAATATAACCTCAAACTCAAAGTATAACATAAATAGAATATTTTACGTCAAGCGAAGTATGTTTTAATTAAAATATATAAATAGTACAACTTCGCAAAAATATTATTTTTAATTCTTTAAAAATTAGTAGTATTATTAAAATAACCACTAACAAAACTCTTTTATTTTTAACAATTTATATTATCAAATGAAAGATGGTACTCCTATGGGTTCTCCAATCTCTTCATTTATTGCCAATATATTTATGGATTCTTTCGAACAAAAAATTCACCAACTTCCTCTTGCGAAGCATTGTCTCACTTGGCATAGATATGTAGATGATATTTTGACTATTTGGACAGGAAACTCAGATGAACTCAAAGAATTTTTAATTCAAATTAATGACATAGGTACACCAAAATATTAAATTTACCATGGAAACTGAGACAAATCAACAACTTAACATTTTAGATCTCCAACTCACTATTTTTCAACAAAATTTAAAATTTAACATTTACAGGAAACCTACCTTAACTGATTCTTTAATCCCTTTTGATTCAAAACATTCTTACAAACATAAAAGCGCTTCTTTCCTATTCTTAATAGAACGCGCTTTTAACTTACCACTCTCTTCTATTAACAAAACTAAAGAACTTAACATTATTAAACAATTAGCACAAAATAATGGTTACTCTATAAACACCATAAGTAAATTAATAAAAAAATTTAATCTAAAAAAAGAACACACATATTTTACTAATAATAATAAAGAACTAACTATATATAAATCTACAAAATATTTTGGTATTATAAACAAAAAAATGAATAATATATGTAAACAACATAATATTACTCTAGCTGAAAAAACTACTGGAAATCTCATTAATATTTTATCTAACTGTAAACAACAACAAAACATTATGCATTCCAACGGTGTATACAAAATATTTTGTAATGACTGCGACTTTTCATACATAGAACAGACTGGACGACTCTTACAAACTAGAATTGCCGAACATGAAAGACTAAACGCAATTTCCCAAGTCTCGAAACATATTAAACTTAAAAAACATCAAATCAATCATGACAAATCTATTATATCCTACATAATGAATGAAAAAATACATTTATTCGAAATAGAATATTTCAGACTTTTAGTTTACTGCAAAAAGCAAAACAGCATTTATCGCAATATATAACTATTACATAGTACAGTATAATTAGACTAAAAAACACCCAAACCGGGAAATCCAAAAAATAAACGATTTAATTGCCACAAAATGTTCATTACTCGTTCCTCTATAAGTACTAAAAAGTCTCCCGTTCTAGAGCGACGGGTTTGGGTGGGGCGGGGGGTTAAGGAGTCAAAACCTTACGTTTCTATAGTTTTTGTCAAATATCTCGAAAATGATGGAAGATACCGAAAATACCATTGTATACAAAATTAAAGGCCGTGAAATTTTTTACAAAAATGGTTCTATAAATTTTTTAAGTAAATTCTATAAATTAGGAGATATGGGGGGGGGGAGACAGTTTTGATAATTTTTTACTTACTGTTTGTTTTTACTGTAATTTTTAATTAATTTTAGAATTTTGTAATTACTGATGGAAGTGATGGAGAAGAGAAGTGATATTAACCCTGTAATGCACATTTCAAACTATGACCAAAATCAAACAATAAAATTATAAATAAATTTTATTGTTTAATTTCTCACAAGTTAAGATTTATATATTTAAATATGACCAAAATCTGTACTAAAATCTGTTTAGAATAGGATTTTCGTAAATATTATTGCATATAAACCTTCTCCTAACAATTACAAACACAACGAAAAAAAGATCAGCCAAATCGGTAGAGTCGTTCTCAAGTGATCAGCGTACATTCATTTTATACGTTTCATTTTAAATTATATAGATTTGTATGTATATGTAATTTTAATTAAATGTATTAAAATGTTTTTTACAAATGCCAGTCTGTAACTTACAAAGAAAGAAATAAGTATTCAAGAAAGGCAAAAATTCATTAAAACTTTCCTCTTCCATATCTTCTAATCTGTAGGGTTTACCAAAAACATATTTAAGACAATTTTTCTAGAAAATTTAACGGCCTTTAATTTTGTAGAGGGCGAGATTTCCTCTATCTAACGTTATTTTCGAGATATTTGACAAAAACTGTGGAAATGTATGGTTTTAACTCCTTCCCCTCTCGCCCCACCCAAACCCGTCGCTCTTAAGCGGGAGACTTTTTAGTACTTATAGAGCAACTGATAATAAACATGAGCCCCCTTTCCCTCTTCCAAAGTTATATTTATATTACATTTATATATTTCTGCATATTATTTCTTCCCCTCTCCAGAAACCTTCTCCAAAATATCCAAGCAAAGTAAGAAATAAAAGGAAGTTGAACACCTGACTACAATATTCGACATTTTTATAAAACTATCTATGCATATTATGATATTAGCTATCTTCTCGTAGTATGGTGCATTTACTCATATAGCAGACCAACTAATCAAAGGTTCATTAAAATCTATGAATGCCAAATTAATATCAGACAACAACATAACATAGCAACAATTCATTAATTGTCAAAAAGAAACCAAATAAAAACCATTAAACTTTAATCTCAGATTAAGCTTCATTATAAAATTAAGCCATAGATTTTTACTCCTGAAAATAATATAATGAAGTATATAAATAACGTAAAACAACATAATAAAAAAATGTCTTTCTCTATGAATATAGCATATCCAACTGTATTTATTAATAAAGGATTAATTTAAAAAATCTTTTTTAGATTAAAAGAAGAAATTATATAAAAAAGAAGATATATTTGTGATCATGACTATAATGCACTTATTTTTATTCACAAGGCAAAAATTACGATGAGTACTTACTATGATGTCATGTGGTTTCAAAAAAATTGTTTATCCACCATGCAGTCCAGATTTGGTACCAAGTGATTATTGCCTATTTGAATTGCTCCAGGTGTAGTAGTAGTAAATGAACATTTTACAATTACCAAAATTAATGCACAGAACTAATAAATGTACAGTAGAACTCCAATTATCCGAATCAATTGAGACCGGACTCTATTCGAATAATCAAATATTCCGATAATTGGATTTTTCTAAAAAAGAGGTTTATTTTAATTACTAATTACTGTATGTAATTAATTTAAAAAAAGGGCTTTTAATTTATGGAATTAATTAATAATAATAAAAAATAAAAATATAATGGAACCGCATAAGAATATCATCCCAATAATGATCTCGAATCATTATTTTGCGAATCGAAGTACGTTACCGTCTTAATTTTTTTCCTAAAATTCTGAAAGCGATTCGAATAGTTGTAGGAGTTAGGCTAATAGGAGTTCGGATAATTGGAGTTTTACTGTATTTATATTAGAAAACATTATACTGAAAAATAAAATTATAAAATAATATTTACGTTTATTTCTGCCTCATTTTGTGAATTTAAAAATCTCTCCTCCTACATTATAATGCATCTCATCTAAAAAGGAAAAAAGCTTGATTGTATTGCAGTGCGCAGGAAAGATTGAAAACGATGAATCTAAAGATATAATATTTGAAGTTGAAGGGAAGTTAGAAAGTAACCTTTTTTATTTGTAACTAACAAGCCAAAGATATAATATATTGTAGGGCCAAAGGCGAAAGGCGATCCTCAAAGGTTCTCCACGGTTATAAGAACACCCTTATGGCAATTCGCCCTACGCCATTAACCCCTCGCCGCTTTTTCGCCCCTTTGCCCTTTTGCCCTTTTGAAATTGAATACATTTTTGAATTTCGGCGCCTTTATTCAAACGGCGCTTATGGCCAGTGCCATGTTGGCAATACCCTAGTTGTGGCATTGACGATAGAGTCTAAAACAAAAGCATAGATTCGCAGAATATAGAGTAAGAAACAAGTTTAACTTGTTTAAAAGTCGAATAAAAAAATCCTTACAGTTTCAAGAAATAAAAAGCCTAATCAAGTATCTAGCACTAGCAAAAGGCAGTAAAGATCAGCCTACAGCAAAAATTGGGTGGTTTTTTCTTACTTTGCCTGAATAAAACCTTGTATTAAATTTTTTTGTAATCGCTTTATGTAGACGCATATTTTATTCTTTATTCAAATTTTTAAAACAATTTTTTTTGAATATTTATAACTACTAGTAGATTTTAAGAAGGTTCTGTTTCTACAAAACAATTCAATACCTCCTGGATACTCAATTTCCGATGCAAAAAAATCTGTATTCTGGCTACTAAATCAAACGTAAGTGTATTGTACTTCCGCCAATGTGGTATTTCTATCCAATCCTATGCAAAACCATCCTAACCCGTGGACAAACTCAGAAATATTGACAGGCAAAGTACTTTTGATTTTGGTCATGTCAGGTTAAAATCCTTAGAAATAAATTTCAATCTGCTTTCATTTCAAGACTATTAGTAAAGTTGTCACGAAAAAATTATTTTAAAAAGGATTTTTTTAATAAAGAAGCAAACGTAATAAATATTCTCTTCAAGAAAATATTAACAATGGAACAATCATTAAAATAAAAAGACTAACCAATTTAGATCAATTTATTAAAAACCTGTAACATTAATTGACGAATTTAAAAAATGTATCATTTATGATATTATACTAATAAAATTAAGCATTTGCACTATTACCAGATTTGACATTTATTTTCTGGATTCATTTGTGAACCTAAAGGACAATTAAAATCTTTAGCAAAATCTTTTGAATTACTAAATGCTCCATTAACTCGATATTCGAAAGGTGGACGTTTATCTGTTAAAATAATTGCTTTCAAATGTTCTTCAGTGTTTAGCGAACACATATATTGAGCAGAAGAAATCCAAAATAATTGATTTGATGTGTAATTTACTCCAGGTAATGCTTGTTCTTCACCATTTTCATTGACCCAGCTTTGGTACGCCATGTAGGTTGTTTTAACTGCAGCATTGCTTGCGATGTTGTCTTCCAAAGTCATATTACCGTTCACCTAAATGTTTGATATTGTAAGGGTGCAAAATAATATTTTTCATTTTCTTACGTGCAAATTTAACTTGGGAACAGTGTAGTTATTAAATTGATCAACAAGGCATTGGGATTTCTTATCAAATTCGATTTTTGTGCTTGGTTGCCACCAATCATTATTTAGACCATCTTTATCGTATTTTCTACCGTTATCATCAAATCCGTGAGCCATTCCATGTCCAATTAAAAATCCTAAACCCCCGTAATTCATATATTGAGGTTTAGTAATATCGTAGCTTTCTTTCTCTAAAAATATGGCTGGCATATCTAAAATAATTCAATTCACACTGTGTTCCAAAATTTCAAAATTTAAAACTTACTAAAAGTGTTTATGAAGATTGTGTATTTTGCGTTTCCACTAGTTGCTGGTATATCGTTAGCCCAAAAAGAGTTATCATATGATTGACCGTATTTTGTAAATAAACTATCATCAATAAATTTAGTAACTTTCAACAATATGTCTAGCGAACTGTCGCTTGGAGTTATGGTTAACTAAAATTAATAAGAAATTATTTGTTATATTAATAATAATTTAAATCTTACATCTTTGTATACTCGTTCCAAAACATCGTCGTCTAATAATTCACTGGGAAAACCAATGTTGAAGCTCATTGAATTTGCCTTTTCGACCGCTTGTAATTTTGCGTTTTCATCCATCCAGGTAGATTCTTTGATTATGTTTATTAAAGCTGATTTTAAAGTATTAGCCAATTCCATAATTTTTAATTTTATATTTGAGATGTCCGAAAAATTTCTAACGTACATTGCACTTACTGCTTTTAATAGCCTGCAATAAGAATTATTATTAATTACAATTGTTAATCATAACATTTGTACATAGGAATCATCAAAAATTATTTTTTAAATTTAAGTTTTTGGTGATTGAATTTATTATTGGTATTATATGCAAGTTACCCATCAGGAAGTATGTTGAAGCATTCCTTCCATCTTAATGGTTTCTCGGTTGTTCCATATAAATTTCTATGGGACTCCATTGTAAAGTTTTGGATTTCTTCAGACAAAAGTGGTGAAATTACATTTAATATACGAGAAAAAATATAATTTGCTTGAACTCTAAAAAATATTTCAAAATTATTTTCTACAATATAAATTAACAGTCATGGTTACCGTTTAGGAGTTGTGCTTAACAATTTCTCTATTTTTCCAATAAAATTGTGTTTTCTTATATAAATAGTTTCATTTGGGTTTACTTGAATATTTTCATTACCAATCATATGATTTATGTAGTCTTCCCATGGAATAAATGGATGCAATAAATTGAGGTCTTTAATTGTAATTTCATCATATTCAGCTATTTCTGAAGAACTTTTAAGATCATTTTCTATTCCGTTCGTTATCTAAAATATATAAAAAATATATAAATGAGTTAGCATAATGGAATAAACCTACATTTGCAAGTTGAATTTCAAAGAGCATCGAATCATTAAACTCCTTTCTTGAAAAATTTCTTTCGGCTCCCAGTGCTACCGAAATATTAACAACGAAATTATAGTGAGTTTGAACTAGGCTGTTATCAAACCCTTCAAGTAGGAATTCACTTTCCAATGATAACGTTGGATATGAGATCTACATAATATAATATTTAAAGTAAGAACAGTTAAAATCAAAATGTTTTAAAATTATTTTAAATACTTACGTATACAGAATTTTTAGAAACATTGATCATTTTATTGATAAGAACGGAAATGATATTATCAAAGGGAAGTCCCATTTGCCTCAACATGTAAGTAACATTATTCATATCAAATTCATCGCTTTTCCATTCTTCTCCTTGTAATATAGGCCAATTTCCAATTTGATTTAAAATTCTCTTAGCAGTGGCCATACTATTTAATTCAATTTCTGTTACATTCACACACGTTTGGTAAAATTGCTTTACATATTGGAAAGGTTTTATTTCATCGGCAGTAATGGGTGCTTCTACAATTTTTTTTAATTTAGCTTGAACTTTGTCAGCTAGTAAAGTAAACAAATCTTCATTGGATCTATCTCCTGGTACTACAGTATTTTTTATAAAGCCACCGCATGCAAATTTATAGAAGTCATCACATGGATTTACAGCAGCATCCATTTTTTCTAAAACACTCGCCGATGTTTCATTACAAACTGGTGTTGCGCGAATGTTATCATTTTCGGAGTCATTTTTCTCGATGCTTTTGCATACATCTTCAACATTTACAGCTTTAAAAAAGGTGTTGTGTACTTCTTCTTCATCTTGAAGGAGTGGATTTTGGGTGCTATCTTGTGGGGTACTAAAGTTAAATTACAAAATTTAGTATTGGCTTATTCAATCACCAAGAAAATGAAACAACTTTAAAATCGATAGACTGAATTAAATTGTGAAAATATTCATTGCTAATATTATATTAATTTAATATTAAACAAAATTTAAATAAAAAAAAATTCAAATTTAAATTAATAGTAAATGTGTAAAGGAAAGATAATAATATAAAATGTGCGAGTGCTTGAAGAATATTATTTGATATTAACTCCCAAAAAATGAAATTTAAAGCAAAATGTTTTTCATATAAACCTATACCTACATAATTTTCAAAAAAATATTTTAATACTTTTAATTACACAATTATGTTCAAATTAACAAACATTATATAAATTTATATCAATAAACTAAAATGTGTTAGCATTATCAGGGCAGAATTCGTTAGATTATTTGGGATAAAATATTTAGTAAAAAAATTTTAATTAAACAAAACATATTTACAAAGCTAATGAAATTAAATATAAAGCTCAAAAAAGGCAAAAAAGGGGTTTGAAATAAAATCGAAATTGAAAAAATAAAATATTAAAGTTGTAATTAAATAAAAATTACTTACGAATTGGTTATTAAACCGGATAATATAGAAAACGCTACAGGAACAAGAATAAGTAAACAAATTCGCTGAGTTAAAGACATTTTGCTAATTAATACAACACAACACAACAAAATTTGAACACTTAATGTGAAATCAAATTTTTAACATTTGTATTACTATCGTACAGAATTTGTGATAAAAGAATCATTCCTTAGTTTGCTATTGGCGATTTTTATTTTACTATAATTTGAACTATATTAGTTACAATATTTAAATCTATAAATAAAATTTTAAAACAATTACGTAGTATAAATTATTATAATTAATTGAAATAATATACAAAACAATTCAAATTTTCAACTAATTTTTCTCGCACTTTTTTTCGATGAGCTTTATTTCCTCTCTATTTTTACCATTTCAATTCCAATAATTTTATTTTAATTTTACTAATTCTGATTAAATTCCAACTACTTATACACAAGTAATTTGAAAGCTGTCAGCCCTTCGAAAAGAGCCTTATTATTTTTAGTTTACTAGTTCACTGTTACTACTCCATTAAATATATTTATAATAGTCAAAATTGTAATTAGTAAATACTTCAACATCGTAAGAGTACTTTTGTAATAATTTTATGTTGGGTTTAATTATAATTATTTCTTTTCGTATTTTCAATTACATACATAATATTAGTAAACGGTAAAATCATTATTTCGTAAAGAAAGTCGTGGTTTAGTTAATTTTTAGTTTTGGTTTTCTAGATAAGAAATCTGAAAAGGAATTTCGCTGTAGGTCATTCCTCTAAATTCGACCGCAATACTTCAGATAGTTTAAGCAACAGACACTCAAACTTTTTCTAGCGGGGTGCGGTTCGATTCCCTGCAGTAATAATTTTTTTTTAGTATTTTCAAATCTCCAAAATAGTATAGAAAAAATGCAATATTCTGCTACGGTTTTTCAGAAAAGAAAGCAAAATATTGACGAAAGTTATAGTAAAACAGCTAAATTTGGTTTTGCTCATTTTGTTACACTGCTAATAATGTAATAATATACCATGATTATTATAGAGGTGTCCTAATATAGAATGTTTTAAATCGCATTCGGAAATGAAAAAATTATTTTTATTTACAATCCACTGTTAGACCAATTTGGTTAGAGAACGTTTGAATTGCTGTTGCATAAGCTGGCTGAAATATTGCGTTTAAACGTTCTCAGTGACCGTTGCTCATAGTAATTAAAAACATATCGGTGTTTGCTTAATTTTAAGCGAATTCACTCTTTTCTCTTTCAATCTACCAAAGGTAGATTAGATAGAGCTTCTCTTCGTAAGTGTTATTTGCCTATAGGCAGTGGCATATTTAACCAATTCCGGGGCGGAAGACTTCGAGGAGCGGCGCAAGCCGTCCCTCACGCTCAGTGGCGGTGATATCAATAAGCGAATGTAAGCAATGCTTTGGGGCCCGGGACCATAAAGAGTAGTAAATCTCAATACAGCTGTCTCGATCAAATTCATCCAGGAGACAGAATGGCTTGAGAAGAGACAGGGCGGAGAGCCGCTGCATCGGAGGTAGTACAATTAATAGGCCTGATTTAGTATCCTAAGTGTGCGTAGGGATATATCCCTGTCCTCCTACCTAAAATCCGGAATCCAGAAGAGTGCACTGGGGGGGTATTCCATACCCCCTAGACCCCCTGGATTACACCAATTCTTTTGTGACTTAAATAATATGTTTAGAGCTTTGGAATCGGAAAGAACTGGTTTTGCTGCCAAAAGTAATTTTATTTTTGTTACAAAAGAATTGGTGTAATCCAGGGGTCTGGGGGTATGGAATATCCCCCAATGCAGTTTTCTGGATTATGGATTTTAGGTAGGAGGGCAGGGAAATATCCCTACGTGCACTTAGGCCACTAAATCGGGCCCATTGCGATGGCGGTGATATCAATAATATAAGCAATAATTTTGTTTCGATGAGCATTATTTCCTCTCTACTTTTTCCATTTCAATTCCAATAATTTTATTTTAATTTTACTTTTAGTTTTGTTATATTACTGTACTGTAATAGCAGTAAGTGGCAGTAACAGTAGTAAGTATCAGTATCAACAGTAAGTAACAATATTTTACTAAATATTGCCAAAAAGTAGTATAGTGTACATACTCAAATCAAGTGGAGAACAACTGATTAAACCAACTTCAGAACACAGAGTTAATAGCTGCCTACTAAGATGACTTATAGTGATTTTTGGTAACAGAAGTGAGCTGGCGTTCATACCGTGCTTGAAAGAAGATTTCGAGATTGAATAATTTGTAATTGTTGTTAATTTAATAAAATCATCAAATTAACGTAAAAATCATGTAACTAATATCAAGTATTACTCCTAATGCAAAGAAAAAACATATTTCAGGAAAATGCATCTTCTTGCACTAAGTTATATACTCCAAAGAGAGATACTTCTTTCTCGAAATATAACTACAATAAACGACAAATTTCCTAAAATGATTTTCGTAAAAATATGTTGATGAGTTCATTGGTTGTATTCGTATTTAATAACCGGGGTAAGAATGAACTACAATTTAAAATAATTAATAAATAATGCTATCTCTGTATACAAAAAATGTCAATGGAGTTGCATATATGAAAGTTATAGCTTCTTTCTTTTATCTGAAGGTTTCAATTTATATTTTAAATATGTAACTTGAATCATTCATCAAGTCCATTATCCATGCACTTACTAGTTCTTTGATTATATCTATCATCTAGATGAATTTTTCTTTCAGGAACAGTAAAAAGTAAAATTGTAGTAGTTTCGCCAACTGCAAATGTTCAGAGAAAATTACTGGTTTTTCACAACATTTCACAACCCCTTGGGCATCGCTGGATTTATGGTTTACTCTTTAAGTAATAATATGCTCTTTCTATAACGATTAACATGAAGAAAGAAAATTAATTTATTAAGTCATTAACAACAACGCATATCGGGAGGTAGGGAGGTACATAAGTTGTTTATTAATAAGCATTTTCCTAATGGTGGATTCACCCGGATACAACATAATACTGAATAATATAATAATGTGACAACAAACTATTGCTTTTTATAAAATATTTTAACCGATTGTTACCATACGGGACATTTTAATTCCGGATTCATGTTTGATCCTTTTGGACAATTAAAATCTTGAGCAAAGTATTCAGAATTACTAAAAGATCCTAAAATCCTAAACTCAGAAGGTGAATGATCATCCGTTAACACTTGATTTTTTAAATATTCCTCCCTCTGTACTGAACACCACAAATTAGCACAAGAAATCCAAAACAATTGATTTTGAGTATAATTGACTCCTGGCAGTAACTGTTCTGCGCCATTTTCTTTAACCCAGTTTTGATAAGCAATATAAGCTTCTTTAACTCCTCCATTATCTGCTATATTTTCACCTTGCGTGTTTACTCCATCCAACTAAAAACAAACACTGAAATTTTTAAAATTTTAAATTTATGCAATTACATTTAAATCTACGGAGGAAGCGGTATAGTTACTATATTGATCAATAATACAACGAGTTTTTTTCATAAATTGATTTTGTGTTTCTTTTTCCCACCAATCAGATAAAATTCCATCTTTATCAAATTGTCTACCAACATCATCAAAACCGTGAGTTATTTCGTGGCCAATTGCAAAGCCCATTGCACCGTAGTTCATATACTGGGGTCTGTTGTTGTCGAAAAATACTCCTTGAAGTATTCCTCCCGGTAATTCTAAATCAAATAAAAGTGGTTACACTATAAAATAAAACTTTAAGAATGTTTAAGTAAACTTACGAATACTGTTTTCTTGTGGATCATAAAATGCATTAACAGTTGCTATCCAGCTATGGTCCCCCCAATAAGTTTTGTTTACAGGTTTTGGTAATTCTGTGAAAGATTTATCATCTCTAAATTTAATAGATTTCATATAAGATTTTACAAATGTGTCGTCTTCAGTTATTTGTAACTAAAAGAAATCTTCTTTTCAAAATACAATCTCAAGTTTTAATACTTACATTATCATAATATTCACTTAGTGCTTGATCGTCTAAGAGTTCTTCGGGATAAGCCACATAAGATCCCATGGCATTAGCTTTCTCAATAGCTTTTTCTTTTGTGGTGTCGTCCATCCAATCTAAATCATTTAACATTTTAAGAAACGAAGCTTTTAAGTTTTCGACTAAATTGATGGCATTTGTTTTTGAATTTTTGTCAAAATAATTTCTTATGTATAGTGAACCAGCTGCTTGTTTAAATCTAAAAACATAATAATGTTTTTAATAAAAGTTATATATTACAAGTAATTACAAATTACTGTTTGAGTGTTAAATCTAAACATTCTTTCCATCTTGGT
This sequence comes from Cantharis nigra, assembly GCA_958510845.1. Lineage (NCBI taxonomy): Eukaryota > Metazoa > Arthropoda > Insecta > Coleoptera > Cantharidae > Cantharis > Cantharis nigra. The sequence goes on from OY294028.1 coordinate 64,841,481, forward strand.
TCTCTTTGTTGATTTCCATATACAGTTTTGTCAAATTTTAATTGGAGATTTTTAAGTTCTTCGGATAAATATGGAACTAGAGACGATACTACTTGAGAAGTAATATAATTTGATTGTACCCTATTAATATTTATGAAATAAAAAAAGTATTATGGAAACCGTTTTAACAGATAGGTATAGATACCTCTTTGGAGTTTTCTTTAATAATTCTTCTAAATATGATAGGTATGTAGGTACACCGACATCAACTATTTCGTCTAAATGTAGTTCTATGTGTTCAATATCTATAATGCTGTTTATATATTCATACCAGGGAATAAATGGAATTCTTGAAGTAAGCTCATCTATAGACATTGGATTGTTGAGCAAAGATACATTTCGACGCACTTCTCTTGACAAGGTAATCTACAAAAGTCATAATAATATTTCAATCACACTAACTTGTATAAACCATACGTGTGCTAGTTCAATTTCAAATTGCACTACATCTGTAATTTCACTAATAGCAAACTCTTTATCCGCACCAAATATCACAGCTAGATCAACTAGATACTTATAGTAAGCCTGAACAACACTGTCCTCAAATCCTTTAATTAGATGTTCTCTTTCCAATCCTAAGGGTGCTTGATCTATCTGTACATAAATGAAATGAGTTAAAAAAATATAATACAAAGTTTCCATTACAAATCAAACTTACATTTATTATATTTTTAGATGTGTTTTTGGTGTCCGGGCTTGAATAAATACTGAGAAAAGCATCATAAGGTAAACCAATTTTACGAAATTTATACATTGTTTCGGTCCAATGGAAGTCATCATCGTTCCAATCGGAGCCTTGCAAGACGGGCCATTCCCCATTTTCTTGTAAAATGTTTTTAATTTCAATCAAACCATCTTTTTCTATTTGTTCCATATCTGTGCACTTCTTATAATATTCTTTTACAATTTTAAAAGGGGTTATGTCGTCGGGTAGTATTTCCTTTTGTACAACATGTTTCATTTTTTCAAATAGAGTATCAGAAATTAGATTAAATGAAATTACAGTGCTTTTGTCTTCAGGTATAAAAGTATTTTTGATAAAATTTCCACAAGCGAAATTATAAAAATTGTCGCAAGGATCCACAGAGGCATCCATATTTGATAGAACAGTTGAGGCAGATAGAACGCATCCTTTTGTTAAACAGGTTGATTCCTTTCCTTCTGGTGGTATTCTGAAATTAGAAATATAGAGGTATTTTCTACTACCCTTAAATGTACCTAACTTGTAATATTTTTGAAGTTTTTAATCAAGCTAAGAAACAACTACGGAAGCTATTCAAACCAAAAAATTCCAAATTGATAATAAAAAAGTAGATAATAAATTGTTTTTGCTATTTTCGTTTAGCTGTCGAATTCCTATAGAATAAAATATTAACGGAATATAATAATATAAATATTTAAAACAAAATCTTGCAATTCACAAAATTAATAGCTTAATATTTTTGTTATGATGAGATGACAAAAATATTTTAATTTAAATTTAATCAGAACCATACCCGGTGACGGATTTCTTAATTATTTTAAATTGTTAAAATGTATTTCCATAATAATTATTTTACTTTAATGAAGTTATCAATCAAAGTGGGAAATTTTAAAGCAAAGCTATTGTTCTTTCTTTTCAAAACAAAAATAAAAATTTTGAAATAAGCAAGGATATTTAGACTGGTTTTTTTAGAACTGCATGGAACATCTAAAGTAGTGAATGTTTAAGGAGCAGTCGGGCAGCTGGGTAGGTGGTTGAAGTTGCTAAGAAAATTGTTATTCAAAATTGTAAATAAACTCCCAATATTCACTGACTTAAAATTTGGTCTAAAATATTACAAAATATGATTAGACATTTAAAAAATTGGAGATACTGGATAATTGTATTTTTATTCATTTTGATCAGTTTGGTAGTTTGTGACCTACTCCTGTTAAGCATACTTAATATAATTCTACATACTAATATCAGTTAATGGTATATCATAATAATTAGTACATCCGCTAGTTCATTTATTTGTGTCACCACTAATTGGTTTGCATAATAATGTGTACACCTAAGTGCATAGATAGCAAAAATTATTTTACGAAATTTGTGACTTCAAAACTAATTTGGTAATTTAAATAAAATGTAGTCTACTTGTTTGTAAATTTAGGAATAATTTGAAAACACACGTTCAGCAAATATACAAAGTAAAAGTAGGACACTCTCGTGGCGGATCTGGAGTGTTTACAAAAGATTCGGACAATAATTACAGATGAGTCACTAAAAGTTATTTTTGCTCCAAATAAAACTTGTTATTTTCTCTTTACTTTTTCGATACCAATGTCGCCTGCAATAAAGTAAAACAATAAAGTAAATTTTTAAGTTTCAGATTTGAACGATAAAATAGTTTTTTAACTTTATTTTATAAATTACCATTGAGTAATATAATATTTATAGTATTAAAAATATTAATTTACTTTGAAAATGCTGTCTACAACGAACATTGGTACAACTTTGCTACCGATTGTCTAATCTACGCCCGACTGTTTGCGTAGCAGAATTTTCGCTTTTTTTGCCACCGCTGGCGCTATATAGTCATGAACAACAAATAAAATTGATTAATAACAACATATTTTAATTAAAATTTAAAACGTGTAGTTAACTAAATACCTACATAGGGTCAAGGATTTTTATTTACCATCGCAAATTAATGAGCCATCAAATCATATGTTTTTTGATTTCGTAATTATCTTGTTGGAAGATAACATCTTTATTTTGTATAATTGAGTAGGTTAATAAATAATATAACTGAATAAAAATTCAAAAAAGTTTGCAATTTGCTGTAAATAAAAATAAGCGGGTACTCTGTAAAATAAATAAAAATATGTACGAGCATGTACCGTTGGCATTGAATATTTCCATACACCCTTGACCCCATATTATATTATACAGAAAAATACCTACCTATATTATGAAGGATATTAAAAATTAAATCATACTTTTGATAAACACGAATTTTTGTATTATACTCGTATTTATATAATATTATGAAGGTAATACAAAAATGAAACAAAAATTAAAAAATTTTATTCTTCTGCATTCAATGCTATCAATTCGTTATTAAATTAAAAATATAAAAAACAAATAAAGGTTTAGAACATAGAAATATTTAACAATTAACCCATACTAACTTATAACTGTTTAATTTATTTGTTTAGTGTTTTCACACCTATTCGTATATTTTTGTATAAAATTCATTTTACAATCTAACTATTTGAATAAGTAGAGATATTACAATTACTTATTTTGTTCTTTTTATATAGTTTGAACAAATAAAAGGTAATACCTATTTGTAAGTATAATAAGATCACAAAAACTCCTAACGGTATCTTTTTTAATTATTTGTGTTTTATTGTAATTTATTAAAATAAAAACTCATTATTAGAGAAAATAAATAAATTTGCATTTTGAACTGCCCCGTAAATAATTTGTTACCTAATGATTAATGCATATCCAAATATAATATCTTAACGAAAAAAAAAACAATATAGGAATCCCAATATATTTGAATTATTTATCCATTAATTTCACTTTAGAAACCCTCGATTGTGTATTTCTTATTTTGCATATAAAATGTTATCTAATAAATTATAAATAGATTTCATCAATATGTTTAGAACGATTTAGTTATAAAAATTCAAAATGTATGAAATAATAATATATTATTCATATTATTTATAATATTTGAAAGGAATTTTTAGTACCTACTCCTAGTTAAAAAAATTTAGCTTAGATATATTTTAATATTAATAATTTACTTAGTTTAGTACAAATTTACTTACAAATTTGAATATTCTTTAATAATTTCCAATGATTTTGAATTGATTGAATATGCACTTAGAGAGAAAATTATTAAAACTAGGAAAGCCAACATGTTGCAAGCTTAAACTAAAAGTAATGGCACTAAAATTTTAGCAATTACGAGAGTTTTGGTTAATTTGCATGTTTTATTATTTATGTAACTATATTTTAATTAACTCATATAACACCAACAGTATATAGACTATAGGTACTGAACCCAACTGATTACCTACTATTAGTTCAAGCTACTGAATTTGGTCACGATTATTATAAAATATATAAATTTTCTAGATGACCTTGGTGATAGAAGATATTACTTATGCATATAATTTTTTGTGCTAGTACAATAAATTCTTCTGGTTTACGTGTTAGTACAATATATTGTGGATGATAAAATAACCATTTACAATAAAAGAAAATTTTAATAATTGTATAATAATTGATTAATAGTGTAGTTCACTAAGATATTATGTATGCCAATAACAGCAATAATTAATTTATTACTCTTATTATCGGCAATTATAGCCAATTTCTTCTATAAATTACCTATAGGTATATGGAGGTTTGCTAGTTTGTTGTAGCTTAAATAATAATTACTAAAACATATCATAAAAGCTGTAATTAACATTTTAAAATCGCATTATAGTAATACTTAAAAAATTTAGTTTTCATTAAAATGTTGTAATCAAATAATAGAACTAAATTTAGTCAAACTTGACTAAATTGCACCTGATTACTTTGATTTCGTGGTTAATTCTAACTATGTTTTCGGTTTCTTGAATTTTAAGTAATAATTATCTATAATTTTTTTATTGAATAAATAAAAATTTACTGACTTTTTATGTTGGGGGTGAGAATTATAGGGTATAAAATTAAATGCAAATAAATTTTACAAATGCAAATTAAGATTACCATGTCAGTTAACTGATCGAAAATATACCAAATTTACACGACTTAATTGTACATCCTATTGTGTACGAAAACCAGCAAAAGTTGTTAATAAACCGAAAACAGGCAAACTCGTCCTATAATGGGCAGTGTTTCAATTTTACCAAATTTGATTTAAAAATTTTGTTTTTACGAAACAATTGACAACAAATAAAGAACAATCGAGAACAATAAAAAAAATTTTAATTTCGAAAAAAGGAGAGCTGGTGCAAAATCTTATTTTGCGATTTTCGCGGTTATCATTTGATTTAAAAAATTTATTTTTACAAAACAATTGACAACAAATCAAAAACAATTGAAAACAACAAAAAAGAATTTAATTTCGAAAAAGGGGGATCTGACAGAAAAAAAAGGTTTTTGAGATTTTCATTATATTTTTAGCAAAATCAAAAAAGAATATCAAAACAATTGAAAACAAACAGAAAACAATCCAAAACAACAAAAAAAACTAAAATTTCGAAAATTGGGGAGCCAAGTTCACGCACCTCAAAGGTTTATGTTTATATAAAAATAATTAAATGTTCAAGAATTAATCGTTAGTCACTTATAAGATTTAAAAACTGTTTGAAAGCGAATTTATCTATTATAATTCAAAATTTGCAATTTGAAATTTTCAGAACGTTGTAAGTAGCAGCAACATAGTTAAAATACTTTTAAAATATTTTTAGCTCAAAGTTTTGCTTTTAAAGCGATTATATTCAATCAAGTTATTAGTTCAGGTATGCAAACCAATATTAGTCCTTGTTGACCGACTAGCAAGAATTATCATTAATAGAAATAATTGGTTCCATTTTAATAATTACGTGATAAGCTTTGTCTGCAAGTATAATTCTAAGTATAACAAAATAAAAGAAACGAAACGAAACTACTTCTCACAGTGTAAACATTGCTTAAAACCTGTGAGAAATGGTTTAATTTCTTTGATTTTATTCAATATTTTTTTATTTTTATTATTATTAATTTCAACATTAATCCTAAAAATAAATTCAACTTCATAAAAACAAACTCATTTAATTAATAATCCTATAGAATAAATAAAATTATTAAATTTTATTACGTAATATTTAAGGTCCTTATTATGTATCGTCGTCCTTCAGCACATCTATTTTATTTTTTATTTTAAAGTCTGTCAGAAATTTTTTTTCCTACCATGACAGTAACACCTACTGAAGCGTGAGTTATAATTCCGAAAGGGGTTTTAATGAAATATAGAACAATTTAAAAATTAAAATACTAATTTATTGAGTCACAACGTGTCGATTCTAGAGCACAATTATAACTAACTTAGTTTCTACATTTTTACATTTTTATACTTAATATTAAATCTTAAACTTATACCCCAAATCCTAAAATTTAATGGGGCGTGTAAACTTATATTATTTCTAGTCGTCCGAATGCATTTGGTCTTTCATTCTTGTTCCCATGACATAATGCATTCGTCACATATTATAAAATAAAATATATTAAACTAGTATTAATTATTATTTATTCTAAATCCAGGAAACATCACACGTGCTTTAACTACTTGTTCCAGTGGTTGACTTGAATCCCTAAAAATGAACAATATCATGTAGAATCCTTATGTTCACATTTGCGAACGAACATTTTGTATATTCTGGTAGTAATAAATTTTTATATTCATTATGTAGTGTAAATTTAAAAAAAAAATTACAAAATTGAAAAAATTTGTAGAAAATAAAAAAAAATACAAAATATCTCAAAACTGTAAAGTAGCAGTTATTTTACAGTAGGTAGGTAAAAAATTGTATTTCTCCTACTTCATAACTTCTAATATTCTTAATCCAGATCTATTATGTGATAATTATGTCTTTTTTTAATTTTTTGAATTAGTGATTTACTACGTATTGTATTAGCCTTAAATTTTTTTAAATTTAACCATAAATAGATACTAATACATACCACAATTTTACTTAAAATTTTTATTTTGGGTTTAATTTCTCCTACTTATTTTGCGAAGAGAAACTGATTCATTCCGTGGCAGACAGTAGAATAAAATTTATTTAAATATACCATACTCGTATAATACCTAATACTCTGATTGTTTGGTCAAAGACCAATTGATAAGAGATATCTAAATATTATTATGATATTAAACCTTTCTTATCGTATTTAGTTATTGAAATCAAAAAATAATAATAACAAATGCATTTCAATGTTATGATCTACCACACAGTAATTCTTGCATATGATTTAATTGTGGTTTAATTTGATGGTAGTTTTAATTTGAGGTATGACAAAGGGTATGGTACCATTGAAGTTTCTGAAGTTGAGGTAGTTGAGGAGATTTAATCCAATCTCCCCTCTCTTATCTAGAAAAGCTTCTTTATAGATGTAGTTCACGAGAAATTTAAAGTGGATCATTTTCAAATGTACATAATGGCTATTATGGACCTACCTGTCACAAATATTTTGCATACTTTGCATTGCAACTGATGGCTATTTCAGGCTTTCCGTTCAATATCTTTGACGTTTTTCGACTTAATTTCTATATAAGATAAAGTATTTATTGTTAAAAACTTATTCAACATATTTACAATTTATTACAAATTTTACAAGCTACATATTTAGTATTGACTATATTATAATACCAGTAATTAAGATAGCGTTCTGGAAAACTTCAGCAGGCATTTAAATATTACCAAACATGGCATTTCCTGGCTGGGTTCATGTTTGACCCTAAATGACAATGAAAATCTCTAGAAAAGTATTCGATGTTGCTAAATGCTTCATTTAATCTAAACTGTGCAGGTGTTGATTCTTCAGTATAACCTTCCTCCTTCATAAACTTTGATTGATACTTTTCGCACTGCGTTTGAGCAGCTGATATCCAAAACAGTTGTGGTGGTGTATATTGGTTTAGACTTGGTAGTTGAAACTCATGACCATATCTTTCAACCCATACGTTATAAGCATAGTAAGCTGCTTTAATTCCTCCTTGATTAGCAAAATTAACTTCGTGATTAGTAATTCCATTTGCCTAGAAGAATTTTTTTATTTAAACTGTTTTTGTAAAAAATTACTTGTTTACGTATAATTCAACTTCCGAAACAGTGTGATTTCGATATTGACTGTAGAGACATCTAGCTTTCTTCGAAAAAGCTCTTTTTGTAAATTCAGTCCACCAGTCGCTTGGATTTCCATATTTGTCAAATTGTCTTCCATTGTCATCGAAGCCGTGCACCATTTCATGCCCAATTAAGAATCCGAGTGATCCATAGTTAAAATATTGTGGTTTATCAGTTCCAAAGAAAATTCCCTGTAATATACCATTTGGAATATCTGCAAAAATATGATAATTTGTTTTGCTATGAGATGTTAAATTGTTATTACATAATTTATTTTTAGTTATGGAGTAATATGGACGATATCCAACCGAATAATCATTTTCTTCCCATTCTCTATGAGTACCATACTTCATTAACTTTTTAAAATATTTGTCTTTTTTAAATAAAGCTAAGTTGAGTACGCTTTTCAGGTAATTATTCCGTGTAAACTCCAACTAAAATATAACAAGCATAAAACATGTATTTTAATTTAATTTAATTTTTTATATCATACTTGAATGTAATACTTTTGCAACTTTTTAATGGATAAATAATCTTCCGAATAAGCTGTATTCATTGTCATTGCTTGTGCCTTATCGTAACCATTTACTCTTGTAATGTCGTCCATCCAATCAACAGATTTTAACAATTCAACTATTTGACTACGAAGATTGCTTACCATATCAAAAACAATATCTTTAGTTTCCTTTTCGATATATCTGTCGGTGTAAATATATCCTACCGCAAACGGCATTCTAAAAATTGTACTTGAAGAATTGTCGAATATTGATAGAATTATTTGTAGTTACCTATTAGTGACTAAATTAACACATTCTCTCCAACGAGGTTCTCTTTCCAGAAAGGAATATGCATCTCTATAAAACGTGGCTTGTCGATCCCGCAATTGTGTTGTTAGATAATTTATTGAATATTTTACAACTCTCCACACTAAATAGTTTGCTATAACCCTGTCATTCCAAATAAGTAACAAACTGTTTAAATTTAATATTAAATTCTCACCTTTTTGAGCTCCACCTGATTAAATTTTCTAAATCGTGAAAATACTGAGGTACACGAACTATTACTTGATCTTGAAATGTAATTTTATATTCTGACAAATCCACTACTCCATTAATATATTCAACCCACGGAATAGAGGGATACCTTGATTGCAGCTGCGCTATTGACATTGTATGATAAAAAGATGACGAATTGAAAACATCTCTTCTTTGGCTACCGGAAATCTAAAGATCACTCAGACAATGAATTATTTAAATTTCTCTACAGGTTCTCTTACTTTAGCTAGTGCAATTTCAAATTCTAAAGCTGCTTTCATTTCACTTAAAGCAAAGGTAAAATTAGCTCCAAATAAAGTTGATATATCAACCATGTAATTGAAGTAGACGTTAGCAAATTCTGTCCCCAAACCTTCGGATAAAAATAACTCTTCTTCGGGTTCGAGAAAAGCTGTGTCCAACTAAAATAAAATAATATTTATACAAATTGAAATGACCGAATTAATTTTTACCGCTAGAATATGCTGAGACGAATTGTACGTTTCAGTAGCTACATCTAAAGTTAAAAGATAATTTTCGTTAAATCCAAGTCTTCGTAACTTGAATACAGCGTTTTTCCATTCAAAGTCATTTTCGTTCCAGAAGTAAGATTCAAGTACTGGCCAACCTCCAATGTGGTGTATTAAAGATTTTATTGTAAATAAATTGTCTTTATCGATAGTTGCTGTATCCATGCAGAGATGAAAAAGCTTTTTAATCAGTCCGACTGGTTTGATATCTTTATACGACGTCGATTCTTCGAATATAGTTTTCAATTGACTTTGAACTTTTCTATGATTTATATCAAAAGGAGTAATACTTGGCTTATTTTCGGATATGTGAGTTTTATTCAAAAAACCTCCACACGAAAATTTGTAAAAGTTATCACAGGGGTTAATTCCAGTGTCTAGATATTTAAGAGTGTTTGATGAAGCATGAATACATCCTGGTTCCATACATAGTTGATGAGGTTCGGTATACGTGTGACCCAGTTCTTGGAATGGCTGCATTTCGTAGTCAAATTGATATCTACAACATGATTACATTTGTTTGAGGTACCTATTTCAAATTAAAAATTAAAGAGGTATTGAAAATGTTTACTTACGGGTAAAAAGATTCCAAGTCGTCGCTTTTAAAGATAATCATCAAGAGGCAAATTACAAGACCGATGCAAAGAAGAAACAATATGAACACCACTATCATAGTTCGTCTTTCCAAATTTGTTCGTCTTTCCCACCAAGAGGGATTTCTAAATAGAATACTTTAATATGTAAAACAGCCAACAGCAAGAAAGTGACCGATATTTTAAATTAGATAAAAACTTACTTAAGAATGGAATGGCTTCCTTCATATTCCATTTTCACAAAATATTTTAACTTACTCAAACGTGAAACATTACTGGGGACAATGTTAATTTGAGCAATAAATAAAATTTAAATGGCAAGCAAATAGGCAATTGAGTTTCTTTATTGCGTTATATAACGAAAAGTTAAATACAGAAAAATTCAAATTTGTTAATACAACTATACGGTCGGTTCAATTTTTAAATAATTCTTATGTCAACGTTTCTAATTATAAAATTAGTGTGAACATTTTGCTAATTGACAAGTGAGAAAATATTTCAAAAAAGAAATATATCCAAATTTGTCGATTTTTTGGGTGCAATTGCAATGCTTATTTGAATATCTCATTTAAAGTAATACTGCGGCTGGAGCTACATATTTATTTGCAAAATGGCATTATTTCTATATTGCATTATATTATTACAACAATGTAATTTGAACTCATAATAATTAAGGCAATTAACTCTTACGCACCCAGTTTTACATAATGGTAGGTACTAATTTACAAATGAAAGTAAACAAAAATCAAAATAATTGAAATAGCTAAAAATAAGGGTTATGCGTAATACCGTCATTTCACGCAATAAATACGGAAAAACAAATAATACTTTCGTTTGGGTTTCAATGCTAAAGATAGTATATGCCAAATAAAGCATTTATTTCATTGAATTATATAAATACATAATAGTTGAAACGGTCATTAGCTTTAGTAAGTTAGCCAAACAACTGCTGACTATGGTATTCGGGTTTAACACTTTCATCCCCGTGCTTCGGAAGTAACGTAAAATCGGCGGTCCTCTTTGGTTGATGATTGCTGCCATTAAAATCAGGGTTACAGGCATTCCGCAATCCGTGGAGTCTTAATGTCGAAACCTTTTTCGAAAGAGAAAGATGCTCCTATTTCCAGGAGTGGACTGAAGGGTTGATTATGATGATATGATAGCTGAAGATTATTTTAATTTTCTTCGTTCTCGTTTCTTGCAGTCCGATGATGAATTGCAGGTACTTTGAGTATTAAAATAAAGAGGGTCCACAATCTGATTACAAATACTAGATATTGCTGGGAATCTTTTATTCAGAGCAATTGAAAAAGTTGAACAAAAAAATGTGCATCAACATTGTGTTATTAGCACTACTTAATACTTTATTAACATCATTTTATGAATAACATTATTAAACACAATTAATTAATACTAGGATAATTATAAAAACAAGATAACATAAAATTTGAACTAAAATTTGATGTTATTTGTTAATTTTTAATCTAAATTTAAAGATGTAGCTTAGCTTGCATATAATGAAATAATTGTTTTTGAGGTGCCTAACCTTGTTATTCCCCCAACTATTAAATGAAAAGTTGTCAAGAAAAGTTGCCTTAGCCTATTTTTCCCGTTTACCCTTCATTTATATTATTATTTTTAACTAATTAATTAATAATCATGAATTATTTTATTAATTTTTATTAATATTTTATTTTATTTTCTTCTTTATTAATTATTTATTTTATTATTAATATTTATATTCAATAATTTTCTTAATAACCGTATTTTAAAGATTTTCTGTTTAGTTTTTAAAAATAAATATTTGCATTTTCTTACTTACCCTTCTCTTTTTCATTTCTTTAAAATCAGTAACTCTTTTTTAATCTTATTAGTTTCAAGTTCCAACAATCTTTAAAAATAATTTGTTACACATTTTAAGTTATTATTAATTTACAATTATTATAATTTTTATTTTATTCAATCAACCTTGTGCCCGACTTTGTGGCTCTCCCTAAAAAAGTATTCTGTTCTATCCTTGCTCGCAGAGTAACGCTGTCATATATAAATTATTTAAATAAAAGTATTGCCCAGGTCTGCTTGAATAAAAATCACGAAATTATTTGCAATATACAGGGTGCTGAATGAGTTAGCCCAGCATAGGAAATTAACATGTAAAAACCTATTTATGGAAATTCCTGCTTCCCTAATTATTTTAGAGAAAAAATGTAAGACACAAAAATAATGCAGAAATATAAACTACGAATGACAAGGGCATTAGATTTCATCTAGTTTTAACTTAAAAAGTCAAAAAATGCTTTTAAAATTGTTAAAAGTATCATTTTTCAGACTCGCCATGAAAGTTTCCAAGGTAATTATTTTTGAAAATAGAAATTAAATTAAATTTATTCCATGGCCAGTCCGATAAATCAAAATTTTAACAATTTCGAACACATTTTTGGACTTTTTAAGTAAAAGCTAGATGAAATCTAATGTTCTTATCATTCGTAGTTTACGTTTTTGCATGATTTTTGTGTCTTTCATTTTTTCTCTAAAATAATTAGGGAAGCCGGAATTTGCATAAATAAGTTTTTACATGTTTATTTTCTATGTTCGGTTAACTCATCAGCACCCGGTATATTAAGCGAACGCCACTACGCGGAAAAATATTACGTTAATCTAATACGTATAGTTGGTATAGAAAGTTTTGAAACGTTTGCATTCCTTCTGGCATATACTACGTATATCTTTACATAATAATTATGTATCGTTACAATAAAAAATATTTAAAAAAGAAAATCATTTTATGTGTCCGTTATCAGTCACCCTATAAAAAATGTAAAACTATTTGGTCCATCTTCGAAAAAAGTATTTAATAAAAACAAATATTTACTATAAATTACATAAAATATCATAATAATTATACCTACTAATATAGGTACATTAAAATTGTATTACATATTATTACAGTGCATCTACCACACTTCACATTTTTTAACTGGATTCATCGTTGAACCTATGGGACAATTAAAGTCTTTGGCAAAATACTCTGAATTACTGAAAGGCCCTATTATCCTAAATCTGCTTATAGAGTGAGATCCTGTTTTAATTTGATTTTGAAGAACCTTTTCACGCATTTTAGAGCAATATAAACTGGCCGAAGAAATCCAAAACAATTGCTTAGGGGTGTACTTTAAACCTGGAAGTTTAGGTTCCTGACCATTATGCTTAACCCATCTATTGTAAGCAAGATAGGCTTCTTTCACACCACCGTTATCGGCAATATTTTCACCTTGTGTATTTATACCATTTAACTAAAAATTATCGTTTATACTATTTTTTTCAATGCCGTTCAATAAATATACATACATTAGTAGCAACTTCTGGAACTGTATAATTTCCATATTGATATATAATACATCGAGCTTTATCTATAAAAGCTGATTTAGTGTCATTAGACCACCAATCTTTTAGATTGCCGTTTATATCGTATTGTCTTCCAACATCATCAAAACCATGAGTAATTTCGTGACCTATCACATACCCTATAGCTCCATAATTCATGTAATGTGGTCTGTCTGCGTGAAAGAACACTCCTTGAAGAATTCCGGCCGGAAATTCTGTAACATTTATTTTGGTTAACTTTTTAAATTAAATTTTGTTTTACCTATTTAATTACATACCAATACTATTTTCTAATGCCGAATAAAATGCATTAACAGTTGTGCTGGAAGAATGAGTGAGCCAATCGGTTTTATTAACAGGATCGCGGAATTTGCTGTTGTAATAATTTGTGTAAAATATATTTACAGATCTCAAAGCCTCGAAGTAATTGGTAAAGTTAACATTTAGCTGCAAATAAGGGATGAATATTAATTTCATACAAAATTCTTACGATATTCTATACCAACATTTGAATAAAAATTTTCAATTTTGTTATCGTCGAGTAATTCGTTAGGATAACCAATATATTCCACTATTGAATTTGCTTTTTCTATAGCACGTTGCTTTGTCACTTCGTCCATCCATTTTGAGCTTTGTAGAATTTTCACAAATTCCTTTCTTATATTGGAAATCATTTCTAACATATTCATTTTGGCATTTTCGTTGAAGTGTTTTTTAATGTAAGTGGATGCCGTTGCCAATCTAAAACTATAAGAAAAGAACGAGTAATGACAATTTTACTTCCAACCAATATGGTATTATATTACGTGCCCGTTGCGAGTCCCAAACAACATTTCCATCGAGGACTTACTTCTGAATTGCCTGTAAATGTTTTATAATATTCTTGTCTGCGTTTACTAAATCTCTCAGGAAGTAAGTGTATAACAGATTCGTAAACTGATGTCATGAAGTAATTTGCTAAAATACTACAAACAGCAATTATTACATTTTCAATTTTCTTTTGCATGCTTTACCGTTTAGGGGTGTCTTCTATTAACTGTCCTAAATTTTTAAAATAATTTAAATCATCTATTATAATGGTTTCATTTTCAGTAAATGTATTATTTGGAATAATCAAAACATTGTTTAAATATTCCACCCAATCGACATAGGGATATTGTTGATTTAATTCTTTTAGAGTTCTTGGATTATATAATGCCATTGGATCTCTACGCTTTTCTCTTTTTAAAGTAATCTGGCAAACAAAATTTTAATTTATATTTTAATACCGAAAAGTATTTTTACATTAGCAAGTTTTGTTGCAAATTCTACTGTATCTCTTAATTCCTCTTGAGCACTATTTTTATCAGCACCATATAATACTGCCACATCAACGATAAACTCGTAGTAATTTTTTACATAGGTATCGTTCATTCCATTTATTATGAATTCTCTATTTAGAGGTAAATATCCGGTGCTTGCCTAAAAAAATTAAAAAGAATATAATAACAAAATGCTGTTATCACACCGAAATTTACTTTGACCACTCGTCGGGTAGAGTTTTTGTTGTCTGTCGATATATATGCAGATATTAGATAGCCAGAAAAAAAATGATTTTTTTTTAATTTGTAAACCCATTTTGTCCAGTTAAATGTATTAGCACTCCATTTTTGGCCTACCAAAAGTGGCCATTCATCTAATTTTTTAAATTCTGCAAGTACTATTCTTAAACCGTCGGTCTCTAAAGCTGTTTGGTTCATACATATTTTATACATTTCCTTTATTAACCGATATGGTCTCGTTGCGTTCTGTGGAAGATCATTATCTACCATAAGCTTTAGTTGCAGTTGTACTTTTTCAGCTATACTGTTAAATGAAGTTACAGATGATTTATCTTCTGGTATGGAAGTTTCCTTCAAAAATTTTCCACATGCAAATTCGTAGAAGTCGTCGCATGGGTTAACCGATTCGTCGATATTTTTTAATATAACTGAAGCTTCGTGAATGCAAGTGGGAGTCAAACAAATTTTGCTAAAATAAAATTTAATATTAATGCTCATTTGGTTATATATTTAATATTATTACAGAAAAATTTAGCCTATAAACGTCCAAGGTAAAAAGAATTAGTCATTTAGAAGAGAGAAAGTTAAATTAACTATCTAAATTTATATAGAGTTGTTGTATAATTACAACTAATGGTATCATGTTTGACGTGTTGAAATAATATATCAATATTATTTAATTTTAAATAATCACAGAAAATGTCACTTGAGCCCATATCATCATTAACGCATAACCCTGATACTTTTCGTTGTTATGTTTTATTTGTTTATGTTTATGTTTATATTTATGTTGTAATGTTTTATTAAGTTTACTTGGCGCCCATCAATATCAGACCTTTGTTTTCGTTTCTTAACTGCAGACAATCGCCTGAGACAATCACTGTTTCACCACTTAACCTAAATGGTTAAAGTAACTTTTCTTTGATAATAATAAAAAACGTTTGTCTGAGAAAAAAATAATGACTAAATTTCCCATAATGGTGATGTGATTGTATTTAAGATTTAACACATTTTTTGAATCATGTATCATGAGTTTCATAAAACTAATTTAAAATTTAAGCTGCGATTAAAACTATAACCACAGTAACAACACTGTTATTACAGAAGACTACATGCAAGACTAAATTTGCGAAATTAAGATTGTCAGAATGTCCTTTGCAATTCGACATTTTTTTCCATGTTTTTCGCAACTTATTAAGTAATTAATCAAATTTTATCTAATGTGACGTCACATAGAGCCGATTTCGTAATGAAATTTAAGATCACATTACAATTTAAGCGTAGAATTAAGTTAAAATTAAAGGTTTTCATTAGTCACTTTTATCTTAATTCTCTGATTAAATTTTAATGCTACTTTTTGCATTTAATCTGTTATTATTGACTGTTATAATAATAATTATATTGTTATTATACAAACTAAAGACTAGCTTTAAAAGTCGGATAAACCTGTATAGCACAATTCAAAATTGTTACCAACAATCGTTATACCGGAAATAACAATATACCAAGTATATCGCACTACTGAGACTATTATCCGACACCTTCAGATATCTATCAGATACTTATCTGTTCGATAAATTAATCAAGAAATCAATCAGACAATACTAATTCAAATTCAAAATAATAAATCAAAAATTTGATTGGTTACGTGATTAATTTGTCGAAAGGATTCGTGTCCGATAGATATGTATTTCAAGGTGTAGAAAATGGGCATAAATCTGATATCACAAGAGACTAAAAAGTGTTTTGCATACAAATTTCATGAAACATAGCATGTGCAAAATTAATCCAATTTGAATAAAAACAAAATATAAAGTAGTTGACTTCTTTCTAGGGCAGTCAACCAATTTGCAGTTTGAATTTGCACATTTATCTCGAAATGATTTGAATTTAAATATTTGCAATAGTTTCTTACCTTATGTTGTCATAGCTACGGATACCAAAAAAGAATGTAATTAAGAATATAATGAAGAGTACAGCAAACCCAATCATTAGAATTTGTTCCATTTTTGTTCTTTTGGCATACCATAATAAAAGTCTAAAACGATTTTACATAAAAAATTTAAAATAAACTGGTCTAATACTTACTTGCCGGAATGGCTTTTTGGATTTTCCTTGGTGTTCATGGCTTATTGAGAGGTAAGTTAAGGATGCACGAATCTAGAAGTTCAAAAGGAAATGAAACCAAAAGACACGTTTTATATTAATTTAACAAATTAAAATGATTTGAATGAAAGTTCTTGTTTTAACCATAATTAATTTAATGGTTGTTTAAAACCGTTTAACTAATTTTGAAAGTTAGCGTTAAAGAATCCAGAAAACAACTTTTAGTATGTACTTTAATCTAGTGTGGGATAATTTAACAATGTGATTAGCTGACAAATAGAGGCTATTTAAATTGTTTAGGATATAAAAAATTAAAAGAGTTACTAAATTACCTTTAACACCATTAAATTCGAAATATAATTTGTTATAAATTAATTAATGTAATACTTACTTGAAGAAATGTTCAATCACAGCACAGTGTTTACATTAAAACGTAAGAAAACAAATTCAAAATTTTTAAATTAATTGTTGATGTAGTGATTGTTGTAAACACAAATGGCAATAATAGTGTACTGTTTGTGTAGATGTCTCGCCAACAAAGATACAAATTACTTTCTACCTAATTAAATATATTTAAGAATTCACTAACACATTACTTTATGATTTCGTTTTTATGAAAGTGAAATCGCCTACTTATGTATTCCTAAAAAACATTCCGATTTCATTGATAACACATTGAGTTGTGATCATTTTATAACGAGTTTTTCTAAGTACATATTTTTAAATACCTATTCTTAACATAAACTGGCATTGAATTTTAATGTAATATTGTTACTCGAATGAAAAATACAATTTTTAATATCCATAATAGGTATTATATTGTCGAAGGCAAAGGCAAAATATTTTTCATCTCATAAGTATTTTGTTTTATCTTATAAATCTTATTAACCTTAGAGGTATTTGTTGATATTTGCAAATAATGAAAGTTGAAAAGACTTTCATAAGAAGTAATAGGTTTTAGAATGAAGTTATAAAAATAAAAAAAAAAACGAAGCTGATAGCTATTTTAATTTCTTTAATTTTTTTAAAATTTAAACAACAAATTATAAAAAACACTATTAATTTATTATATCTGCAAAAAATTGCATCTTACCATACTGTGCATTTTTCTACTGGATTCATTCGAGAACCAAGAGCACATTTAAAATCATTTGCAAAATCTTCTGAATTTACCAATGGTCCATTAATACGAAAATTACTTGGAGAGTGATATCCACTGGCAATAAACAGCTTCAAAGTTTCTTCTCTTTCTTTGGAGCACCATGTACTTGCAGACGAAATCCAGAATAATTGAAGGGGTGTATAGGCTAAACCTGGTAGTCGAGGTTCCGGACCATTTTCCTCTACCCATTTATTGTAGGCCGTGTAAGCTACTTTTATACCACCATTATCGGCTATGTTTTCTCCTTGACCACTTATTCCATTTAGCTGAGACAAGGAATACATTAGTTTCTTGTGATACAAAAATAAATCTAACTCACGTTCATTTCAACTTCTGGCATAGTATAATTTCCATACTGATCTATGATGCACTGAGCTTTTTTAAGAAATGCTTGGTCAGTTTCTTCATTCCACCAATTGTTAAGGTTACCATTTTTATCATATTGTCGCCCCTCGTCATCGAAACCATGAGTTATTTCATGTCCCATAACGTATCCGATGGCTCCGTAATTTAAATAGCGAGGCCGATCGGCATCAAAGAAAATTCCCTGTAGAATTCCCGCTGGAAATTCTACACATTTGGAGTTTATTAAAATATGATTCATAAAGTACCATTAAGTTAGTTACCTATACTGTTATCGCTAGGATTGTAAAATGCGTTCACTACTGTGGGAAAGGAGTGCATTTTCCAATCAGTTTTATTAACTGGTTCGCGATATTTACTATTGTAGTAATCCCGATAAAATAAGCTAACAGCTTTTGTCGATTTTAAAAAGTTATTTGTATTAATTTCTAACTAAAACATATTTTTCAAAGAAAGAATGACATTTTACAAATCACTTACATTGGAATAAAACTTTTCAACCTTTTTATCGTCAAGCAACTCATGTGGAAATGCTATGTACTTTGTTATAGATTCCGCTTTTTCAATAGCATTGGTTTTAGTTAACGGATCCATCCAATCCAATGTTTCCAAATTTTTTATGAACACATCCTGTATGTTCTCTAAAATTTCTTCAGCGTGTTCTTTTGTTTTCATATTAAAAAATCGTTTAGCATATGCAGCTCCCGATGCTAAACTTAAACTGAAACAATTCAATAAGTTTTACAAAAATATAACAGTATAGTTCTGTGTACCTTCCGCTAGCTAGTTGAGTACATTCCTTCCATCTGGCTTCTCGTTCTGAAGATCCAACAAAAATTTTCATGAACTCTTGTTGTCTGTTTCTAAATTTATCGTTAAGAAAAAACACTGTGGACAAAGCTAATCTTGACATTACGTGGTTTGCTAAAACACTAAAAAAAATAATGATTTATATCAAGTACACTGTTAAGTATATACAGCATCATTTACCGTTTTGGCGTTTGACGTATTAATGCGTCTATCTTGTTTATATAACTTGGAACACTAACAATAACAATATCTTCATCGGTAATTTCAACATCGGGAATGTCTAAAATTTTGGTAAAGTATTCTAACCAAGGAATTACTGGATAATTTCTATGAAGATCATCAATAGTCATGGGATTGTATAAAACTGTCGAATTTCTACGTTCTTCTTTTGGTAAACAAATCTAAAACGGGTATTAGTAAAAATTTATAGATAATAATTTTGTTGTATTGTTTATACTTTGGCTAGTTTGATTTCAAATTCAACAGTTTCCTTTAGTTCCTTTAATGCTGCATCTCTATTAGCTCCAAAAAAAACGGCTATATCAACTATATAATCATAATAAGCATTTACAATCTTTTCTTCCAGACCTTTAATGATAATTTCTCTGGTTAAACTGTAACTACCTTCGCCTAACTGAAATTAATTTTAACAGTAAATATATCAAAAATAATTATAAAGTAATCTGTACTAACGCAAAGTACACGTCTGGTACTATTTTTCTCGTCTTCGCAAATGTAGGCCGATATAAAATAACTAGTACCAAATCCATGTTTTCTGAATTTATACATGGTTTGTTTCCAATCAAACGTATTTTCGTTCCAATTGCTACCTTCCAACAGTGGCCATCCCCCTACTTCTTTAAATGTACTTTTAGCTGTTGGGACACCATCAAGTTCGATAGCTGTAGTATTCATGCATATGTCATAAAGCTTTTTAATCAAACGACGAGCTTTCGAAGAGTTCTTCCGGATGGGTTCTTCTAAAAGAAGCTTAAGCTGATCGCGTACAACATCTGATGTTGAAGAAAAAGGTCCAATCATAGTTTTATCTTCTGGAATTGTATTATCTTTTATAAATTTGCCACATGCAAAACTATAAAAGTCGTCACACGGATCTTGTGATGTGTCTATATTTTTAATGAGATCAGATGCTGCGTGTATACAACTCGGAGTGGAACAAACATTTCTATAAGATAAAAAAATAATAAATATTGAATATTACCAAGTAGTTTTTAAAATATACATTCCATGAGATAGGTATTATGATATACATATATAATATATAATATTATGTATTATTTATGATAACGACTAATTTATATTATTAAATCTATATCACGAAATTTTATTCAAAATTGCACAATAATAATTCAGCCTTAAGGCGTAGAAAACTCGTTATTGTTTACAAAATTGTTGATTACCAAATCAAACAAATGTCAATAGGTGGAAAAATTCTATTAAGCAATCAATCTGAATATAGAGAAGAAATTTATCCAATTAATAAATGAAAAGCAGGTATGATTCTACACTCATCAATCAAAAGATGTTTTAAGTTTTAAAGTTGTCTTATCCGGTCTCTCATAATACTGTTATTGATGACATCGGAAAGGAATTATAAATACGAGTATAATGCAGTATAAATCCGGTTTTAATCGCGAAAATTACCACAAAATATAATAATAATCGAAACTTATTATGTATATTTATTATAATAATTTAAAAAAGATGAAGTCGCATTAAATAAAATAGTAATAGTCAATTGTTGACAATTATAATCCAAAATATATGGGTTTACACATTGTAGGAACTATTTCGCGTTTGCTACAAGGCTGAAAATTTTCAAAATCTTACAATTGTTTCAAGTTAAAGATCGAACACTCAGTTGAAACAAGTAAATAAGAAAGTTAATCATTGTTCATTGTTTCAATTTATATAACATTTTTTTAAAATTGAAATAAATTTTAATTATTCCCCTACACAATCATGGAATTAGTAGTTATGGTAACACGCTACAACCCAGCAGAGAGGGTTTTTTGGCTAACCACTTCATTTTATGAACAGTTTTCAAGGCAAATTACCTCGGTGGTTTGACATTGCCTGCTGAGTTCTTGCACCATTCTGGCTTAAACCAGGATTATCTGCTTAGCAGTCCACTCACTTAAGCATCAAACCTTAACCGTCTTCAGTTTGATAGGAATAATAATAATCTTTAAATTTGAAGTTTGGTTTCTAACAGTAAACGCTTGTTGGCAGCCAATAAATTTTCCCAATAAATCTTTGATTATTAGAATATAGCATAATCTTGAAAAAGTAACTAAATTAATTTTTTTCTGACTGCTTCGGTTCTAGCATTTTCCTCATCACATCGAGTTTTACACATGGAGTTTTAGACATAAATAACTTGTCAGCATGGAATTATTCTTGCACCAAAGTCGTCATGCTGTACAGTTACAGTTACTGCCAAGGACGTAGTAAATTGTAGTAAACTTGATCAGTTAAAAGCCTTGAAAGTGGTTAAAACTGCTACAAAAAATAGTAAATGGAAAATTAAGTTAAACGACAAAGCAATGAAGTAGGTACTACAATTGGATGTTTCCTTCATAAATACAGCAACATACATATTATATGGAAGTAACCTTAAATAAAAACTTAACATTTAGACCACATATTGCAAAGGGAAGAAACAAAGCGCTAAAATATAGCAGAAGCCTTATTCTAATCAATTTGATCTATGAAGAAACTGCAAGTGATATACAAAACAAAAATTTCATAATTTCAACTAAAAAACTCCATTTGATTACATTTGGTTATCAGTTAATTCTACTACATTCAAATACTGCTAAAAAAATTTACTGCATCGACTCTGAATTTACTTTAATTTAGAGATCTGGCAAATAACTAAGAAATATCAATACATATGTAAATAATTGTACATAGCAAACTAGTGCTTTCATTTTATTTGATCGGCTATTTGGAAACTCAAAGTAATTGCAAATTTTAAATCTTACATCTTTTCCTATTAACCTGTTTTGAAAAGTAC
Organism: Cantharis nigra; assembly: GCA_958510845.1. Lineage (NCBI taxonomy): Eukaryota > Metazoa > Arthropoda > Insecta > Coleoptera > Cantharidae > Cantharis > Cantharis nigra. Next base: position 64,863,943 of record OY294028.1, read on the forward strand.
ATAATATTATTGCGGTTATTGTATTTCCTGTACATATATTTTTTATAACTGATTCTGATTGATGCAATAGATGCACCTTATTATTAGTACTATGTCGTAGAAAAATATGTTACGCTTTATTGAGACGCATGCAAAAGGTATTTGCATAAGAATTTATTTAATAATTTATTCATACATAGGTGAATCGGTAATTATACATCTTCTAATTATATACTTGCATCAATAATTTTTACTGATTCTTTTTGAAGATGCTAAATTAATCAAAACTCTAGAAATTTATAATTGAATCGATGATTGTTGAAGGGAACTAACTCCAAAAAAACTAAAATGTTAGTAAGGATCTCTAAGATACCTACTGTGAAATTTGTGAAAAAAATTTTATTACAAAAAAATGAAATATTCTAATAGAAAATATAAGATTATAATTTACGTTATAATTTACGTTACGTTTGTGGACTTAGTTCCTTTTAACTCTCACCCGTTCAATTATAATCAAATCTACTTACTTTTTATATTCGTTATTTTGGTTGGCTACCACTATAAGAGCTATTAGAAGTGCAATAGCAATTAAAAAAATTAATATGCAGAATATCAACAATCTTTTCTCGCATTTAGTTTTCTTTGAACACCAATTTGAGTCTCTAAAATAATGTTTATTATAATATAATTATTGCCATTTTTATTAAATATGCACAAACCTAGAAAACTTGGGTTGACTATTTTCGAAATTCATATTTGCAAATTTTAAATTTATACAAATTTTATGGATTGAAGTTTTTCATAATACTTGCGGCTAAAATTCAAAAGTTAAAATATTAGATATTTAATTTTTATAAAAATTAATTATAGTAAATACTTAAGGATGTATAGGAGACAAAAAATAAAACTCAAAAATATAAGATATCGATGAAAATTGGTAAATTTTTTTTGCGATTTGCGAAAAATTTTTGCGAAAATTGACTGCGATTTAATAAAAAAAATTTCAAATCGATAGTTCTTGCAGTTTTAATTTGATGTTGACTTTTTGTTAAAATTCAAGAAAATCACATCTATGGTTTTGCTTAAGAGTCTGCTTTTAGGGAAAATCACAAGGTGTTAAACAGTAAAATACTTGTCTAAATTAAAATCTAAAGCTAAATCTTAAGAAATCCTAAAGAAATTATATAATGTAAAAATCATTTTATGAAAAACATTTTATTGAATAATATATTAGCTTAAAATATATGATCTAAATATAAGAATTTTTTCAAATTTTCTGTAGTTATAGCTTGTAAACAGAAGATGGTTTTAGCAAAATTTCATCACGGTTTATTACCCCGTTCTCGAGACATTACTTAGTAATTGAACAACCGATAAAGAGTTGTCACGTTCAATTCGCTAAAAATAAAATAGATTTCGACGTTAAAGGAACCCTAAACATATTTAAAACTTGTTGGTATTAAAAATATTCTGTTTATCTCGGTTTTTATTAGTTTTAACAACAAATATCAATTTTTACTCATAAAAATTTTTACATTCTATATTTAGATAGTAGGTTGGATTGCAGGGATAGTCACTAATAAAAATTTTGTTATGTCAAATTTAATATTTGTAATTTCAGAAACTGAACCGATTTAAACGAAAAAAACCTTTCTTCATGCATTTTTATAACTTTGTTTATCGTTTATGATATTTAAAAAGTATTTTACTACACATATAAGACCAATATTCGTGATATTCAAATTAATCATACTTTTGTCTCCGATTGTATCTCCTATATATCCTCAAAGTATTTTCTAATTTTTTATTTTTACGGTTAGGTACTGAATTTGCAACTTAAAACTGAGCTTACTCAATCCGAAAATATACAACCAAAACTCCATTTATGATTTTAGATAGGTACATAATATTATGTAGGGAAAAAAAATGATGAATTATATTATCTTACCGTTAAAATTGTAATTTTTGAATTCCAAATTTCACTAAAAAATATTTGCACCAACTTCAATCTAGCCGAATAACTGCAAGGCTGCTTCTTATTTTACAACTTAATTAAGCTAGTTGTAACAAAACTGTGGGAATCCAAAAATTCATAGTTTTTATTGGCATAATGCAGCGTGGGCTAGGAATGGATATAATTAAGTAATAACTAAGTTAGTTTTTTACAATGTAGTTTTTTGCTGTTATTTGTATGTAGTAGTAATTGTTTAAATTCAATAGTATTGAAGCGAATAGGCAGGTAGACCAATTAAATGCATTTTTGAATTAAAAATAATGCATTGATTTTTAAAGCATTGCTTTTTCAAAGTCATACAAAGTGATACAAAATTATCAATATAAGTAGTTTAATATCGTATTATAAATGGAAGATTAACTGAGTATTCCAAATATAATTTTAGAACCGCACCTTAAAGGGTAGCGATAGCTAATTGTTTAATTAATTTCATCGGGATATCCGGTAATGAATACATTAATCTTGTTAAATGCATCATTGATCTCACAAAATCGATACTTTTGTAATACACAGTTACCAAATTGTTACAACCACCAGTTACTGATGATTAAAAAGATACAGCATGCTACAACTGTTGTCTAGCGATTTATTTTTATCTATAAAAGTAGTTATTATAAGCAGAGTACATCCAAGCCATAATATATGAATCTAGAACATTTTTCAATATCAATTTTGAACATTTTGAATATTAAAATTGACAAAATTATTGTTACAGATGTTATCTATGTATGAATAAGAGATATTTAAAGATTTTGTTCCATAGTCTACAAACACTTTTTTTTAACAAAAATAGAAAATTATTTGTTTATTCCCATATGCTACTTTATCCACTCTTATGAAATTAATTAAAACAATCGAATTTAAATAATAGTATATTACTGACCAATTGGGTACGCTGATGATATAAACATACTGCTTAAAGGAAAATTCGAGAATGCCCTGTGCGATTTGATGCAGGATGCTGTACGAATCCTAGAGAAATGGTGCACGGAGCAGTCTCTCTCGGTCAACCCGACCAAGACAGAGCTTGTTCTGTTCATTAGAAAAAGAAAGCTAAGGGACATGAAAATGCTTAGCCTAAAAGAAACCCCTATTCAATTGGCATCCGAAGTCAAGTATCTGGGAATTATACTGGATAGGAAGCTAAATTGGGGCAAACATATCACCTCTAAAATAACCAAGGCTGGCATGGATTTTTGGCAGTGTCGAAGGGTAATGGGAAGATTGTGGGGGTTTTCCCCGAAGATTGCCCACTGACTCTACACGGCCATAATAAAACCAATGCTATGCTATGGTGCACTAGTCTGGTGGCCCAGGACCAGACTGGTAACAACAGCGTCCTCTCTATACCGGCTGCAGAGATCGGTCTGCCTGGCTGTAACGGGAGTGATGCGAACACCGACTGTAGCCTTGGAGACTCTTCTCTGTCTTTCTCCGCTGGATTTATATGTGGAGGAGCAGGCGGTGACAGCTGCTCTTAAGATGCGAGCATGGGGTCTTTGGACTCACAGACAGGGAGCTAGTGGGCACGCACGGATCCTTGAGGAATGCTCAAGAAGAGTGCCTCTTTTGGGTCTAGATGCCGACAGAATTTCTCCCAAATATGTGTTTGACAAGAAGTTCAACATCTTGCCAGATGCAACAGGAGCCGACGGATCGGACATTTGTCTGTACAAGGATGGCTCCAAAAGTAATACTGGCTCAGGGGCGGGGATTTTCTCCTCTGAACTTTAGCTGGATATAAGTTTAACGCTAGGTAGATATGCCTCCTTCTTCCAAACAGAGCTTATGGGCATACTACACTGTGCGGAAATAGTCCAGGAAAGAAATATCCAGGGCAAAACAATTTAAATATTCACAGACAGTAGAGCTGCTCTTATGGCACTTGGTCGTCAAAAGATTATCTCGGGCCTGGTGCTGCAGTGTATCCGGGCACTGAATGTAATATCAACTCACAATGCTCTAACCCTTAGCTGGGAAAAAGGGCACAAAGATAAAGAGGGCAACGAGAGGGCTGGCGAGTTGGCGAGGCTGGGCTCGGGTGATCCACCTTGTGGTCCCGAGCCCTTCATAAAGCCGGCCGTTAGAACATTAGATGCCATCATAAAGAAAGAAACACTTAAACGGCATGCGGAAATATGGACGAATGTGATTGGATATCGGCAGGCGAAGGCAATAATACGTTCTCCCTATGAGAAACATGCAAAATACTACTTACAGCTGTCCCGGGACAGCCTGCGTACTATTGCTGGCTTCCTCACGGGGCACTGTAAGCTAAATAAACACCTGCACATAAATGGGGCTAGCTGATAGCCCAACCTGTCGAGGATGTAATGAACCAGACGAATCCATGAGAGGATCCATGTTGGGGGACTTCTGGCCTAGCATGGCCAGTATTAGCGGCACACCGCCCTCCAAAATACTCGAGTTTATCGTAAGTGTGGGATGGCTCGAGGAATAAATAGAGGGGTAGGTGGGCTGCTACAAAACTCGGAGGTAGCATAATGGCCCCGCTTTGTGGCCTGAGTGCTTGCGAACTTTGGTTCGCCCTCCACATCTAATCCAGAATCCAGAATCCAGAAGCAGATTACATCCGAGCCATAATATATGAATCAAGAAGATCATTTTTCAATATCAATTTTGAACATTTTCAATATTAAAATTGACAAAATTATTGTTACAGATGTTATCTATGTATAAATAAGAGATATTTAAAGATTTTGTTCCATAGTCTACAAACACTTTTTTTTAACAAAAATAGAAAATTATTTGTTTATTCCCATATGCTACTTTATCCACTCTTATGAAATTAATTCAAATAATCGAATTTAAATAATAGTATATTACTGACCAAGGCTCAAAAGTTGCTAGTAAAAAAAGAATTTTTCGAGTAGAAGTAAATATTTACTTTATTAAAAAATATTGGAGCAATGTTGGTTGAATCTTGGTGCAATATTCAAAACCTACATTAGTTGAAGCTTGATGCTATAGTGAAACAATATTGATAACCAATATTGCCTGACGATATTTAGATAATATTGGATTACAGATTAAAATTGGCAAAATTATTGTTACAGATTTTACATAGAGTTTTTTTTAGATTTAGATTTAGATTTTTTTTAGATGTAGATTTTACATATATTATAATAACAGATAACAGATTCAAATAATAACAACATTTTTTTAAAAATTTTATTTGTATTACCTACCTAATTCAAATATGTACATGCACAGTATTTTAAATTAATCCAAATATACGAATAAAAAACACCATTCACCTCCCACACTCACAATACCTTTAAATCAGTTGTTCCAATACAATAATAATTGGAAACATTAGATAGCCTACAACACATGTCGGCTAAAACGTACTACATCTATCTACCTTCTCTGTACCGAAAAAAGTTGATTCAAGAAGTAGATTCTGTTTAAAAAGTGCAGAAGCACTGGCTATGCTATGGCTATGCTGTGACGGTATGCCAGGGCCAAGGTAAGCTTCAGCAAATTCTTCCTATACCTATTCCAAATAAATAAACACAAAAAAATGCAAGTCTACAACAAACCCTCAACATTGTTTATTTATTATCAAGAAATGAGTAAGCTTATGACGTGACATTTTAGCTATAATACTAGAAACATAAAACATAAGAAGAACAGACTGGAAGATACGCTCTCAATCTGTCCTGATCAAAAGTCGATATAGATCAGTAAGTGACAACATTACTCCGTCCAACCACCCGATTCATCAAACAAAAGCAAGAAACATGGGAATCTTGAGTTGAAGACTTGAATCTGTACGCGTTAGTACAAAAACAATGCCAGAAATCTGTGAAGCAGAAACCCAGCTCAAAAGCTCTGTGCTGCTGAATGGAGACTGTAGCGGATACTTCAACACTATTCCAATTGACAGCAAGACAACAATTATAAAAATAAATCCCTTCATTCAAAAATATAATGTCCTACAATGGTATTATATTGAAACTTACCCATTACACAATTTTCATTACAAGATTTAATGGTCCACTCTGAATACATTTAGAAAAAAGTAACAATTATAAAAATAAATCCCTTCATTCAAAAATATAATGTCCTACAATGGTATTATATTGAAACTTACCCATTACACAATTTTCATTACAAGATTTAATGGTCCACTCTGAATACATTTAGAAAAAAGTAAAAATTAATCTTTCAATTTTTTTTAATATAAAAATGAACATTTTTAAAATAAATTCAATATTTAAAAAATATTCAAACAAAAAGATAACATAACTGTTGACTCCACTGTTATATCAAAACTCATATTTATGCTTGGTTCAAAGATGAAGTCCATCGTATTAAGCATATTAGGCTTTATAGAAAAAAAAGTGGCTAGTAAAGCAATTCTAGAAGATGACCACCACTAAGAGGTATGTTGGTTAGAAATAACTTCAAATTTGTTGCTATTTTAAAGATTGAGAAAGTATGATGATAAAATTTGATGTGTGTACAGGTCCCACACCCAAAGAAAAATGTTGGTAAAATCAACTAAAAACAGCATATGAAAATGAGCCATTAACCCTTTCTGTTTAATTCAATGATGAAAAAATAGTTAAACCTTATCCATATCTTATGATATCAATTTCAACACTTATTATAGTTTGATTTAACTACAAAATTAGTTATTCCACAACTTAAATATGTCACCGTACTATTTTAATTGTACAGTGGAACTATTTTCCAACTTCAATAACCTCTCTTATGGTTGATTGACTATTTAATACGTTTAATAATCTTTATAAAGGGTGTTTTTTTTAGAGGTATAGAACTTTAAGTTGGCAACACTATTTTAACTGGCGGCCATTTTGTCAGCTGTCAAGTGATTTATTTTTAGTTTGGTTTGGCATTTCAACATGAATAAACTGACGCCTGAACAACGCTTCCAAATTGTGCAAATTCATTTTGAAAATCATGGTTCTGTTCGAAATACGTATCGCTCACTACGTCCATTTTACGGTCAACATAATCGTCCATCAGAGCAATTAATTCGATTAAGTATTGTAATGTTATAAATGTAGTTTAGATTTGGCGCTTAATGAACGATTTTAAATCATTTGAAATTACCACCAAATGCATACTTATTACTTTTGAAATAATGCACGAGATGGCAACCTATGGCTTTACAGCGCTCGACATAACCGAGGGAGGAACGATGACGACGAATGATGGTGGGGATGAAAGAGTAGTCAACGGGAGGGTGAACGGTAGAAGGAAGAAGGGAGACATCTTGCTGAAGCCGTGTTGAACACGTGCTTTTAATATTTAATTGTATATAACAGTTTATAATTGTGATTCAACTTTGTGGGTTTAACCAGTTTAACCAATTTAAAGGTAATAATGTTTATATTTGATATATTCCAAAGATACGAGTTTCGTGTAATCGAATTCAATGAACATGACTATTTAAATTATAAATTTTAATTGTTAGAGAACATTTGTTAAGGGCGAGCCCTGAGGCCCCAGTAGTAAAAACTCACAGGAGACCTATGGGTCACTGTGGGACTACTAGACAGAGCCAAATATCAGGAACCTCAAGAGCTTCAGACATCTCAAGATCTGATGAAATAACATTAAAATTTCGGGTATTGTGCGGGTGCCATTTTGTAATGAAAGGCAAGACACGAAACTTGATTCTTTGGATCCACGTGGGAATCTTACTGACTATGTTTTAACAGTTTATGGGAGATTAAGGATGTCAATCTCTTCATATTCTGAATCACACTGTATATTTTATGTATTACATATAAACTTAAATCATAAAACCATTATGAATATTGACAAGATTATGAATATTAACATGTATGTAATTTACCTGACGAAATGACAGAATTGATATGATAACCTATAAGGTAACGAAAGCTAACCACAAGGTTGAATAGACAAATGTAATGACAACTGACAAATTATAAACATCAAAATTTACTGTGTTTAATTATGTGTTCGCTTTGCGTTTCTTTCGATTCATTTGCTTTGCTCAAGTTTATTCTTCGATATGAGAGAAGTACTACGTCTGGGGATGTAATGTCGGGGTAGGTTCTGTGCACAACGTGGTGGTCCTAGTATTAGAGGATACGGCATTGCTGGTTTGGTGACCACCATAATTGCGCTTAGGAGGGCTAGGTTCAAATTAGAAAGTGGGGTTATTAGTGGGAGATTTGATTTGACGTTTTGACATTACAGTATATGGAACGTTTTCGCACCACGTGTACTCTAAATGATAATACGCATCCACAGAGACGTTGTACAATGCGTAGAGAAGAAGTCATTGCTGCTGTAGAGCGTAGCGTAGAGGAAAACGTTACAGTCAATGGTGACCGCTATAGAGCCATGATTACTGACTTTTTCGTTCATCAATTGAACAACCATGAAGTGCAGGAGCTGTGGTTTCAACAAGATAGCGCAACATGTCACACAGCTTGTGCCACAATTGATTCATTGAAGGAAACGTTTGGTAACCGCATAGTTTCACGTTACGGACCCGTGAATTGGCCTCCAAGATCGTGCTATTTAACGCCGCTTGACTATTTTCTGTGGGGATAATATGTGAAGTCGCTAGTCTACGCCGATAAGCCGGAAACGATTGACCACTTGGAGGACAACATTCGCCGCGTTATTGCCGATATACGGCCACAAATGTTGGAAAAAGTTATCGAAAATTGGACCTTCAGATTAGACTACGTCCGAGCCAGCCGTGGCGGTCATATGCCAGAAATCATATTTATATTATTATGCCAGAAGATTATCTTTCGAATAAAGTAAATTTCATGTCAATTTAAAAAAATCATCTTTGTTTTATTCCATTTCAAAGTGCTATACTTCTAAAAAAGCACCCTTTATTTAGTTTGCTAACTATAATTATTGTTTAGCTACTATCGGCTGGTAATATAACTATTTGCATAGTTGATTTACACTTTATATTTTTTATTATTTCAACTGTAGGTGGGTTTGGTACACCATTCTACAGTTTTTTTTGCAAAACTGCTTTCTTTCGCTAACCAAATCTAGACACAAATACGATATACCGCTTTTATATTGTATTTGCATCGCATTTTTTTTAGCAAAAAAAAACAGGTTTACAGAAAACTTTGGACTGGTATGTAATGTGGTCTAGTAAAACAGAAACAAAAATATGCCATTTAAGTAGGCCTATATAATATTTTTTTTTGATTAAAAAGTATCGTAAATAAACCAAAATAACTATTAAAACTAAAAGAAAGTATTATACTGTTCAACAGCTATAAAATACGAAAATCACATACATTTTTAAAATATTATAGAAATTCTTTTTTATTATACCTTCTGTAGTACTTCCAGTATTACCTTCAGCTGGGGTACACTATGTTTGTTCTTAATGAAATGAAAGTTTTTTAAAATCTAGTTCTATATCTGTAGAAAACAGTAATTTACACTAATTAATAAAAACAACACCATTTGCTTAATCAAAGCGATGAGATCCTTCTTTATTAGCTTGGTTTAACCAATAATTTGTGTACGCTAGACCCAGTATAAAATGTAAGATTGGAAATATTCTGAAACTGTTATAATATAAACACTAATAATACAGAAAATCTTTAACTCACATTATTACTTTTCCACTTGTTCAAATAGTGTCAGAACTCAACTTTTAATCCCAATTTTTCATTTTTAAACAATTCCTTTAAAACAGCATCAGTGCCTCAGCTAATAATTTCAGACGATCTACTACAATGTCCTGATCTGTAAATATAATAATTTTATATTTACATTAAATACATTATTATATTAAACATCTCTCAATTTTAAACAAATTCTAAACAAAAAACTTCCTTTGGTTGGTTTTAGGTACGTACCTTCATAAAACAGTCATATTGTTACTTACCTATGAAATTCTGAAATAAACTGTAACCGACCCCGCAGGAAATCATAAGAAAATGGCTCTCAGTCGAATGTCTTGAAATTGGGGCTAGTGGTAGTTCATGTCATGTAGATCAAAAGTGTCAATAAACCCAAAGTCTTAAGATGGATAGTTTTTGAGTTACAGCCATTTGAAACTGACAATTTTCGCAAATTGCAGCAGGTGATCCTCGACTCTTCGGTCGAGCGTACTTGATTCTAAGTGAAGTACGGTCAAGGAAAGATATATAATCTGTCATTATATGTAATCTATATACAACTGGATTAAGTTATATATAATTATATACAGTCATATAATTGGTATATAATTACATAATAATTAGTATATTAATAAAATATAGACTTTTATTTACTTATTGTTACATAATTATATATAACTTAATACAGTTGTATATAGATTACGCAGCCTCACAGCCTAACAACCCTACCACTTAATAAAATAAATTTTAAAAAAGAAGATTTATTATAAAAATTGGTATAATATAATTAGTTATAAATCTAATATTGTTCAAAATATCTTTAACAAACACAAAGAACTTTAAGTAAGAAGAGTCTTAACAAACTTGCATAATATAAAATGCGATGAACCATAGCATTCATAATTTTTTTCAAATATTTTTGAGTAGGTACGTCTAAGGTAAGAAAAAAATTATACTTTTTTAAAAATTGGCGGGATTTCAGAAACCAATGAAAAAAGCCGTGTGGCCAACGTATTAAGTTGGTATTAGGTGCCTTTAGACACACAATCCTGTCACGCGGCTAGGATCGAACGCCAGCACGCGTTCCAGGCGTGTGTGTCTAAAGGTGAGGAAACGCCACTCCACGCGCCACGCCACACGCCACGCCTTGACGTAACAAAATATTTTGTTCATTATTATTTTGAAAACTTTCGTATATACTTAAGTTATTTTGTTATAATAATAAGTAATTATATACTTGAGGTACCTATAGGTAATTTACTCGCACAAATTAAATTACTTTTTCAAAATAATAATAAAGGCGTGGCGCGTGGAGTGGCGATTGTGTGTCTAAAGGCACCTAAATGTTGATACCAATAACACTTGTTTTGCTACTCAAAGATCAAACAGCTAATCTTCGGTTTGCTTAAAAAAACTTTTAATTTTATGATTATTGAAATATGTATCTAAAAGAAATGGATTCTAGGTTTGTAAAAGGCGATATTGATAATTTACCTACTATCGATTGTGACATGATTAATAATTTTTACGTTGAGAACACTCAGTTTTTTAGCGGTGAGATTAGAAATCAAAAATCCTAAAAGTAAATAGGCTTTGTTTTAATTAAACCATTATAATTTGCAACAGCTTTAGTCTGTTTATTTTCAGATGTGAAGCATTCAGAAGTTTCACCAGTGATTTTGTTTTACAAAGATCTGAACAACTTGGATGTACGATAAAAAATTTTAACCTTAAACTGAAGGGATTTTTTGGGCTTAATATGTGAACTTGGTGTAATAATATAACTCCGTATTCTAGGTTACTCTGTTGTGATTCAATAAGATGCGTCATCGAAAGACAATGTTTCATTATTTATTTACAAAGAAGATAATTCTTTGTTTATTTTAAGCTGCAAATAAACGTTCAACTTGGTTGTCAACTTGCCAAGGACAAGTTGAAGTGCAGGTAGTATACGTTACTTTAATTTAACATATAGGCAACATACCTACACACGTTTCATCTCGGTTGCTAATATCAGACTCCGCCCACAAAAATCCAATGTATTTGATTTTCTTAAACCTGCACTTCAACTTGTCCTTGGCAAGTTGACAACCAAGTTGACAGCCAAGTTGACAACCAAGTTGACAACCAAGTTGACAACCAAGTTGACAACCAAGTTGACAACCAAGTTGACAACCAAGTTGAAAACCAAGTTGACAACCAAGTTGAAAACCAAGTTGACAACCAAGTTGACAAGCAAGTTGACAACCAAGTTGACAACCAAGTTGCACGTTTATTTGCAGCTTTACGTAAATATATTATATAAATAACTTGAAACTTCAATGATTATATTTTTCCCAATAGCATTCTATTCACAGTAAAAGAGATTTTAAATGCCAAGTAAATGGATTTTTGCCAGAAGATTACAACCAAAATTATCTAGCTTGCAGATAACAAATTTTGTTAGTTTATTGGGCTTAACATGTAAATTTGATGTAATATTGTAAGTTCGTTATGCTATAGATTACTCTGTTGGGTTATAACTTGTTCATGTGTTAATCTGTTATGTTTCGACAAGATGTCATCAATGTGTAAATTTGCTGTTCTCGATTAAAGGCTGTATCTTACAACATAATTTCGTATATAATTATTTACACAAATTTTCCACACAACACTCTAAACACGCCTGACAGACCTTCTGCGCAGAAATTGTGAAATGTAATACAACATTAAAAGTATTGAATTTAATATGTTTAAACTGAACATTCTGTTAGAAATTCTAAAACGAATACAGCCATTTCTAAACTTGCACCTTGTTTATTTATTTATTAATCTTCATTTTATAAAAAGTTTTCAAATATTCTTTGTCAATTGACCAGATTTATGTAAATATAGGCGCGATGTTTGAATTCACAACGTGCTGAATGTTGATTTATACAGAATGTCAGAGTTAAGAAAAGTCTGAGAGCCGAATTAAGACACTATGGGCCGGTATTTCAGTTGTGGTTTAAACTAAGATCCAAGTTTAAACTCAGTTCATATTGATATCTGACCAATCAGGTAGCCATAAACGTAGGTTAATCCTTGAACGTAGTTTAACTAGCTGAAATACTGGACCTAATACACTTCTGTGCCTGTGTATATTAAGCGTTAATGTATAGTAGTACTCGTATATATAAACATAAAGTTTGTATTTATATAATCTACTAATATAATCCAAAATGTCCTTTTCCGGTACCGAAAGTTTCATGGAAGCCAGGACGATCGATAGACCACCTGACTTGCAGGTACGCTATAATTTCCAGAGCAATAGATCTGTATAAAGGTCACTAATAATTTTGTAATCCAATTTTTGTAATAACTTTTTTATTACGTTCTTATAATACACACTATCTGGTCTATTTCATACCATTTAATTTAAATACAAGCTATATTCCCGCAAATAATTTCAAATAATTTCCCGCAAATTACATATTATATTAATTTAATAGCGTCTACCATACTGAGCATTTTTCAAATGGATTCATGTTTGATCCTAAAGGGCATTTAAAATCTTTTGCAAAATCTTCTGAATTGCTTAATGGACCATTGATTCTAAATTTATTCGGAGCATGAAATCCAATACTAACAGAATATTGTAGGTATTCTTTTCTATATTTTATGCACATAGTATTTGCAGCCGAAACCCAAAATAATTGATTAGGTGTGTAACTTAATCCAGGAAGGTGAAGTTCTGGACCATTATTTTGAACCCAATTTTGGTAGGCTAAATAAGCTTGTTTAATTCCACCATTGTCTGCTATATTTTCTCCTTGGCCTATCTTGCTATTTAACTAAAATAACACAATGTACAATTATCGAACCTTTAAAATATGTAAAATACGTACGTTCATTTTAATTTCTGAAACAGTATAATTTCCATATTGACTTAATATGCACTCAGCTTTTTTAATAAACGAAGCTTCTGTGTCGTTATTCCACCAGTTATCGAGATTTCCATCTTTGTCATATTGTCTACCGACATCATCAAAGCCGTGAGATATTTCATGACCAACAATATAGCCTAAACTTCCGTAATTTAAATATCGTGGTCGATCTGCATTGAAAAAAACTCCCTGAAGTATTCCGGCTGGAAATTCTATAAAATACCAAGTTTAAATACTTCACATGAACTGTTTTGTATTTTTACCTATACTATTTTGCGTTGGACTATAATATGCATTAACGGCTGAGGCATACGCATGAGCTATCCATTCGGTTTTATTAACTAATTCGCGGAGCCTATTATTAGAAAAATTTTCATAAAACACATTTATATCATTTGAGGCTTTCAACAAATTATTTGTATTAATTTCTAGCTAAAATATAACATTTTAAAAGCTAATTCAAATTTTACTGCATTAATATATTTACGTTTGCATAAAACTTTTCTACTTTCTCTTTATCGAGTAGTTCGTCCGGAAAAGCTATATACTTTTCTATAGACTCCGCTTTTTCTACAGCTTTTGATTTAGTTTCTGGATCCATCCAATCTAGAGATTTTAAACTATTTATCACTGCTTTTTGAACGTTTATTACGATTTCTTCGGCGTATCGTTTTGTTTCTGTATTAAAATATCTTTTGACGTAAGAGGCTGCCGATGCTAAGTATAGACTGAAAACGTAAAATAAAACTAATAGTAATTAATAATAATATAGTCAATTGGTACCTATCAGTAGCCATACTGGTGCACTCCTTCCATCTAGATTGACGTTCCGACGAACCAATTAATATCTTCTTGTATTGTTGGTGTCTATTTCGCAATTTATCATTTAGATAATAAATAGATGATGTAATTAATTTTATCATAATGTGATTTGCTAAAACTCTAAAATTTATAGTGTTAAATTAAATCAACTAGAAGTTATACAAGACAAATTATTCACCGTTTTGGCGTTTGTGCAAATATCAAATCCAATTTTTTGAAATAATCGGGTACAGCAACAACAGCAATATCTTCTTCAGTAATTTCAATATCTGGAATATCTAAAATATTGGTAATATATTCCAACCAAGGAATCACTGGAGCCTCTTTTTGCAGTTCAGAAATTTTTATTGAGTGATATAAGGCTGTAGAATTTCTACGGTTTTCTTGTGGTAAAATGACCTATTTGGTTAATATGAAATGATAGTTATGATTTTATGGAATTATGCATACCCGAGCCAGTTTGATTTCAAATGCTATTGTGTCTCTTAGGTCTTTCATCGCAATAGATCTATTAGCTCCAAAATATTCTGCTATATCAACTATATAATCGTAATACGCTTTTACAAATCGATCGTTGATTCCTTTAATGAGAAACTTTCTATTCAGACTTAGCTTTCCTTCGGCTATCTGAAATTTATTTACCAGTTATGTAGTTACCTCATCCAAATTAACTTTTCTTACACAAATAATACTCCTGCTAGAATTTTTTTCATCTACGCATACATAAACCCCAATGAAATAATTATGTTCAAATCCATATTTTCTAAGCTTATACATCGTGTTTTTCCAATCAAACATTTTCTCGTTCCAATTATTATCTAGCAGAGGCCAGCCTCCTAATACCTTTATTATTGTTTTAATTGTAGATAAACCATCAAGTTCAATGGCAGTGGTGTTCATGCAAATATCATAAAGTTGCTTAATCAAACGATATGGCTTAGTTAAATTTTCTTGAAGAGGTTCTTCCATGAGAAGTTTAAGCTGCTGACCTACAATATCTAGCGTTGTGGAAAGACTATCAATGGAAGTTTTATCTTCAGGAATCATAGCATCTCGTAAGTATTTTCCACAAGCAAATTTATAAAAATCTGTGCATGGATCTTCGGTAATATCTATATTATTGAGCAGAGTAGATGCTGCATGGATACAACCTGGTGTTGAACAAACATTTCTAGAACTTAAAAAAATAAATACATTAATACTTATTTTATTAAATCAGTAATATAAAATTTTGCATTACAGACTTACTTGGTTGCATTCGTATTCCAATTCTTTTTTTCTAAAGACATTACTATGATTGGAATAAGTAATGCTAGGGTAATTATTAATAATAAGATACATAATAATAATAATATCTTTTCGCTTTGAGATTTTTCTGACCACCAATTTTTTCTAGAAGCAAGAATGTAATTTAAATCTAATCAAGCACTTTTCAAAATTAAATTAATGTATTTTGATTGTTTGTTTCAGATAATCCATTCTGGAACACAACTCTTAGTTTGATTTTATTATTAGGTATAATTTATTATTGCTTTTAGTTTTCGAGTGAAAAAAAAATGGATGCCATCTTTAAATAAAATATTAACGTACTTCACTGATAACTCTTTCTTTTCTGGATCCATTATTTCTTTAGTTTGCAGATTAACTAAATGTTATGATTATATAGTATACCTAAAATTTAGAATTTAGTTTCAGATAACAGAAAAGTAAAAAAAGTTTCTAAAAAAGCGTTCTCGTCACATAGCGGCCGTAAAAATGCGTTGGGTGAATTTTTTTGTAAAATGTAAAATTGTAAAATTTGTAGAAAGGGTTTCTGAAAGAGCGTTAATGTATATCGTAACATAATATATCGGTACTGTTAAATTCACAGCTATGATTGGAAAGGTGAGAATCATTACTTCATCAGCATTTTAGCCACTAAGGTCTAAATATGCCATTTTAGATTTTGAACATAGTTATTTTACATTTTACTGAAAATAATTTTAAGATATTTATGGTAACAGCGCCCTCTGACACTATGTGACTTACCGTTTCGTTGGAAACTAAAGTTTTATAGATATGTATACTTCAATAATAGTATCAACATACCTATTATATCATTTATACTACTAGGAGCCAGTTTTACAGTAGTCGGTTAATCAATAGTTATATTGGCTCTAAATGAAAAATGGATAATTAATGGTATTTTCAGACGAAGCCTGAAACTAGTATCTCTTTACACTTTTTAGTTTAATTTATGGTATATTTATTTATTTATTTATAGCTCTACATGCAAATGAATATCGTTATCCTTTTCCAGGATTTACAGATCCGATTTAAAAGGTGGATCAGTCCCCACCATTACATACTATGTTCGTATTTATTTCACTGTATTTTGTTCTTATTTTCTTTCATTTCTTCTCATGATGTATCCCAGCCAACGAATAATATTTAGATTTAATAAAGACTTAGAAATAATACTTTACTTTACAATATCCTCATCACTCATTCCTCTGATAATCTCGTGGGTTCGCCAATTGTTCTCATATGTTTAGTCCTAGTATGGTGCGGAATATTTTCTTTTCAAACCTTTTCAGTGTTTTAGCTTCTAGTTGTGAAGAACAAACTATTTCTTTAAATTGTTCGTTTTTTGAGTTTTCCATCCAAACATTAAAAAATTAAATCAAATAATTTTACTTCCCTTGATGACTCTGCTAATGAAATTATATTTTACTTGTTCTAAATTTATTGTAAGCATGAAAACTTCTACCATTGTGGTAAATTAAGAAATTTAATGTATACAAATGACTTAGATATACATGTATTTTTTCTTAAATTGGTTTCTTGAGTGTTTTACATTGATTTTACATTTACTTCTTTCTCACATTGTTTAGTTAAACACCAAAAGAACAAAATACAAAATACAGTACATAATAATACAGGTGGTGGAATCTGGGTTTTGGGCAGAGATTCAACAGAAATTAAAAATTTTTACACAGAAAGCTGTTGTCGTTTCACTGTCCCCAATCACAGTTGCATTGAAATTGTACGTATTATTAGAAATGGTATTGAAATTATTATTATATGATTTTGTTCATATCTCCACCAAATTATATCTACATAAATAATTTTCTAAAATTATGCCTTAGTTGGGTTTATTGGCAGGCATCGTCGGTGTTGTTTTTCGTCCACGCCTATCAAATAATTATAACAACAAAACCAGCATTATGTAATAATAAAGTAATTTTTGTTCCTATGTGGACAACACTTTTTTTTTCCAATTTAGCAAATTGTAATTACCACTTACCGTCTTAATTTTTATTAAGTTAACCTTGAATTTGAACATGAAAACTAATTTCACAGACCTGGGTATATCTATATATATATGTAGCTTTAAGGATGCTTGTTATTCTACAACTAAATCAGTCTTGTTACCAAAAATTCACAATTTTTATTGGCGTAATTCAGCGTGGGTAAGTAATATATACAATTAAGTAATGAAATGACTAACTTTATTTCATCGCTTTACTTTTAATAGTAATTGTTTTAAATTCAATCAATGTCGAGCATCATAGATACATAGGTATATGATATGGTGATGAATAAACTTACCAAATTGCAAATTTTATTCAAGTCAAAATTAAAATAGAAATTTTTAAGAAGGTACATTCAGAGGTAATTTCTAAGTTCTAACATTTTTGAAATAGGAACCCAAAAAGTTTTGCTCTCTCTTGCTAGATGATATCTAATGAAAATGTGTAGGATCAACTTGCACTCATTGAAAGAGATGTTTAGATGCATAACAAAATACTTCAAATCATTTTTATTGAACCAAATTTTTCAATAACAATTTAATGTGATTGAATTATAAATTACTTTACCAAATGACACATTTATTCTCTGGATTCATCGGCGAACCAACGGGACAATTAAAATCTTTAGCAAACTCTTTCGAATTTTGAAATGGACCATTAACTCTAAATTTAGTTGGTGCGTGATATCCAGCAGTAACCATTAATTTTAAAACTTCCTTTCGATCTTTACTACACCACGAATTGGCAGCAGAAATCCAAAATAACTGATGGGGAGTGTAGCGCAAACCTGGCAGTTTTAATTCCGGTTTATTTTTTGCTAGCCAATTATTGTATGCTAAATAGGCTTGCTTTATTCCACCATTGTCGGCTATATTTTCTCCTTGGCTACTTATGCCATTTATCTAATATAATATTATATAATTATGATATTATTAACATGAAATTTAAATTTTTCACTTACATTCATTTCAATTCCTGGCACTGAGAAATTTCCATATTGGCTAATAATACATTCGGCTCTTCTAATAAATTCATCTTTAGTCTCTTCCGTCCACCAATCATTAAGATTACCATCTTTATCATACTGTCTACCCTCATCGTCAAAACCGTGAGTAATTTCATGTCCAATAATAAAACCCAAACTGCCATAGTTTAAATAACGAGGTCGATCGTGGCTAAATATAGATCCTTGGAGAATTCCGGCCGGAAATTCTAGAAATCCAGATTATTAACAGTATTACTGATTTTATTGCTATTATAATCACCTATGCTATTTTGTGATGGATCGTAAAACGCATTAACAACCGTTGGAAAAGAATGATCTAGCCAGTCGGTTTTATTAATTGGTTCACGTAATCTATTATTTTCAAAATTTGTATAAAATATGGAAATCGACAATCCCAAATTTAAGAAATTATCAGTTTTGATGTTTAACTAAAAATTAGTAAAGAACAAATTCATAGTCACACAAACATTCAAATTGAGGAAAATCATCTTTTTGTAAAGGAAAGATACATTTTGTTATGTTGTTTAACTTTTGCATATTTTGCCAAAAAAATCATTTACCTTAGAATAAAACTTCTCAATTTTTTCATCATTTAATAATTCATCTGGATACCCTATAAACTTTTTAATTGATTTTGCTTTTTCAATTGCATGCTTTTTAGTCGACTCGTCCATCCATTCTAATCGTTGTATAGTTTTTATTAATTCATTTTGTAAATCATATACTATTTCTTCCGCATGTTGTTTAGCTGTGTTGTTAAAAAAACTTCTGACGTAAGCTGCTCCTGATGCTAAATTTATGCTGTAATATTATAAGTTATTTCAATGTTTTAATCGCATATTAGTTTTATTACATTTTTGTTATATTGATACAATATAATACGCAATATTGTGAAAATATTGAATTATATTATTAATATTGATATTACTGATGTTGTACTAATATTGCATCAATATCTAAATTTATATTGCACATTATCCCGATATTGGTAACCAATAGTAACAATATTCTACCAATATTCGCACTATATTCTGCCCATATTATTGAAACAATATTAATAATCTACATTACATCAATATTGTTTGCCTGGGATTTATTACATAATATTAAATTACCTTCCAGTAGCTATATCTATGCATTCTTTCCAACGTGCTGGCTGTTCTGTAGAACCAATTAAAGCTTCCATATATTTTTGTTCTCTTTCCCTTAGTTTTCTATTTGAAAATACTGATAACGAAGAAATTGTTCGTGAAATGATGTAATTTGCCTGAACACTAAATTAATATTTACAATATTTTATGTAGTTTACATGTCTTGAATGAAATGTTAAATTTTTTTACCGTTTAGGGGTTTGTTGAAGTAAAGCTTCTAATCTATTTATATAGCTTGGAACAGATACGATGACAACATCTTTATCGGTTATTTTAATTGTTTGAACATCGAAAATGTTGGTAATATACTCTAACCATGGAAATGTTGGATATCTTCTGTTAAGCTCATCGATAGTCATTGGATTATAAAGTAATGTTGAATTCCTCAAATCTTCTTTCGGAGTAGTCATCTATTGAATAAGTATTCTTTATTTTACGAATTTTGAGAATGCATTTGTATATAATTAGATACCTTCGCTAGCTGCATTTCAAACTCCAGTACATCTTTCAATTCATTTAATGCTGTGATTCGATGAGCCCCAAAATATTTGGCAATGTCTACAGCATAGTTGTAATATTCTTGAACTAATTTATCTTTGAAACCTTTTATTAAAAATTCTCGATTCAAACCTAAATATCCCTCATCTAACTAAAATTTAAAATTCAGAATCAGGAATATATTGTAATAATTAAATACTTACACAAAAAACGCGTTTAGTAGAGTTTCTTTCATCGGCACATACGTAAAGTTCTAAAAAGTAACCATCAAAAAGTCCAAACTTCCTAAATCTATACATAGTTTCTTTCCAATCAAATGTGGCTTCGTTCCAGTTATTGCCTTCTAAAAGTGGCCATCCTCCTACTTCTGTTATCAGAGATTTAATTGGTGTCAAACCATCATCTTCAATGGCGGTAGTATTCATACAAATATCATAAATTCTTTTAATTAAATGACTCGACTTGGTAGATTGGACTGATAATTTTTCTTCAAACAGAAGTTTCAGTTGATCTCGAATTTTATCCATGATAGTTTCATATGGATCAATCGATAATTTATCTTCGGGAATTATATTATCTTTTATAAATGAACCACATGCAAATTCATAGAAATCTTCACATGGATTTACCGAATCATCCATATTTGTAATAATAAAAGAAGCTGCATTAATGCAACCTGGCGTAGTGCAAACTCTCCTAGAAATTATAGTATAGTTATATAAATCTTAAATATATAATATATTAACTAAGTACTTTACTGATTAAAACCATAACAAACTCTAAGAATTTACAAGAGTTTTTCAAAATTTACATTTGAAGTGCTGTAGGTTAGATTTTAAAGCTAGCTAGCGCATGTAATACGTTAAACTATGGTTAAATATGTAGTTGAGAGCTGGCAAAACCAAAGCAGTTTACAATAAACCAAATTAGCATGGTAGTGTAGTGAAGTTTCATGTAAGTGACTTAAAAGACCTAACTTATAGCGATTTACAATTAAAAATTTAAATCTCCCATAAGGAGATGGTATGAAGAGCATGTTATCCGCATAGCCATAAGCTTGATACAATTGTCATGCTTTGGTGCATTTAGGAACCTTACAGCGTGACTATTGTCATTGACAATGCCAAAGATTATTGATTAAATTGATAGACCGATTTTATTATGGTTATTATCGTTATGTAAATTTGAAAAATAACATTATTAACAAAAAGTTGTTACAATTTCTTACGTAAAATAAAGTTAAAACATTGGTAAAATTTACAAAAGATGTTCTGAATGTTATTTATCATAAAACTGCTGTTCTTTTTCTTTTTTTTCAATTTTATCAAAATTACCCCACGTTTACTGAGGCGTTTGTTTATTTTATGTAGAAAATAAAATATTTAAATACTTACTCATAATCATTTGCAGCATTTTGAATAACTATGATGAGAATCGATGCTGCCAATGATGCAATAATTAATAAACATATTGTCAACGATGTGAACAATTTTTTTTCTCGCTCAGTTTGTTTTGACCACCACGTTGGTTTCCTAAAATAAAAGTGACAAAACTCGGTTTAACTAAATAGATAACTAATACTTAGTATATGTTAAATGATCTTCTGAATTCATCATATCGAAATGGTTCTCGATAGTAAATTATAATTTGAAACTAAATTATCTTAGTTTTCAATGCAATTTCCACAATATCTTTTTAAAAATGTATTCAATATGAAATGCCGACCCAATATTCGATGTAATCAGATTCACATAGAATTTAAAACTACTATATTTTAACTATAAACGAATATAACAAAACACATTGTACTGTTTATATCGTACGAGTTTGTGGTAACAAATTGTTTGCATACAAAAATTGTATTTTTTATTTATACAGTGAAGCGTAGAGTAATAATGAGTATAATTTATTAAATACTACGTACTATATATTTTTAAAACGCCGTAAATATAGTCGTTACATAATTTTTAATGTGTTTAAGGGGGTATTCTAGTCTAGAGGCATGAATTTTCGGGCGGTTTTTGAAGCTCTGTACAAACGAAACAAAAAATATTTATACTATCAATTTTTTTATCATTTCTTTAATGATATTTTAAGATTACATAAAAAATTAACCAAAAAAAAAAACTCAAAATTCACAAGGTTATGAGCTGGCAAAGTGGGAGGTCTAAAAAAAACTGGCGTGCACGATATCTCAAGTTCTAATAAACCGATTTATTTCAAATTTGGTGTAAATGATCTTTATGCATTCCTCTATCGCATGAAACACGCTCAGATCAAAATATTTAATATTACTGTTTTTAAAAATTTCAGAATTGCTAATTAAATCATGCCAAAAACAAAATTTTTTTTCAAACTGCCGCCATTTTGTGAAAAACTTTTTGTTTTATTTTTCCAAGGTTCATGCTATAGCGGCATCTATAAAAATCATTCACACCAAATTTCAAATAAATCGGTTCATTAGAACTTGAGATATCGTGCACGCCAGGACACTCTTTTTTTCGGACCTCCTACTTTGCCAGCTCATAACTTTGGGAATTTTGGGGTTTTTTTTTCGGTTAATTTTTTATGTAATTTTAAAATATCAATAAACAAATGATAAAAAATGAATAGTAAAAATATTTTTTATTTCGTTTGTACAAAGCTTCAAAAACCGCCCGAAATTCATGCCTCTAGACTAGAATACCCCCTTAAGAATTACTAATAATCGCTTATATGCCCAAATCAGTCACTTACAATTTTATTAATATATAATTTATTTGTATAGTTACAAATCATTGTTGCATGAAATTTTAAAAATTTTAAATAAAATGTGTAATGTTTCATAAACATTTAAAATCTCTTGACGGTGTCATTTTATTATCATAATAATTATCATTAATACAATTTAAAATTTTTTTAACCAGGGTTAAGTTATTAAAAATAAATTCATAATAATTGACTGACGTTGCAGGTCAATTCATTTTCAAGGATAAAATATACCTTTTTAGTTGTAATATTTCAACTGTTTTCTGGTATTTATATACCTATTGACTTTCTTCTTCATAATAAAGAGAAAATAATGGAGCAAATTTATTTTTCAGATATTAAATCATCTCTTAGTTATTGTGTTTTAAAAATATGTTGACTAATTGTCAGCCTGTCGGTCAGACACAATACCTAGAATTTCTTTCAGCAGGATCTTCTTCTTAAATTCTTCCTTTAAATTAATAAGTACTTATTTAAAATAAAATTTATTTAACAAAAAAAATATACATTCGGCAAAGCTTTATCAAGCAAAAGTTTATTTTCAGATTTATAACTTGCATTTAACTAATGAAATTAAATAATACTTTTAAACTTTGGGCTTCTGAAAGTTTTTACATAAAAGTCCAAAATCTAATTGGTCGACATGAAGGCAAAACAGATTTTGTTTGAGCTTTGAGATGTTAATGCTCGAATTTTACTTTTCTTTCAGTGTAGTAGTTATCTAGTAATTAATTTCAGCACACAATTAAATTTGGCCTAATAAGTATATCCTGCTGAAAAAGCTGCTCGAAAAAAATGTTTTGCCATAAAATGCGACATATTATCTTTATGTTTATGTAGTTAGTATTTTAACATTTACATATTATTCGCAGTTATATAAATTTTATTTGTGTAAGCCGATCGACCAACGCAACAACAATTATTCAATTATGCGATAAGATGCTTTTTCTTGCGTCAAACAGTTCTTAAAATATGATAAATACTAGAAGCTAAGTACGCATTATTAAAGAATTATTTTCTTTTCTAGAAAGTAGAATACATCTATCTACACACTTTAATAAGTCAGTTAATCAGTAACACTAAAATGAAAAATTATCTTTAATAATCTATATTTTGATTGCTTGCGAAGATGAAGATCATGCTCGATGTTAAAATAATTAAATTTTTTAGTATAATCGGAACAATAAAGTACAAAATGGAACATCTCATTTTATCTATTGTAAAAATTGTAATGCTATAAATAGATTTACTATTGTTAACGTAGCTGTGTACATTTTATGGCAATGATCATTTTTATTACACAACTGAAACTTTCAAATACCACAAAATTTTAAAAATTGTTTACTTCCTTTATGAGTTCCGCTTCTAAATAAATTTCTATAGATAAATAATAATAATTTATAAAACTTTATTTGATAAATAATATTGATTTATTGAACTAAGTAAGCTATAGAATATTTAGACGGCTATCTTTAAAAAAAAACGTAGTAGTAAAAGATGGGGGGACTTTTTTGGAAAACTAAGTTTTACGTAGAAATCTTAAGAAATTTTTATAAGCTACTTCTTAATTTTAAAATTGTGCGTATCTTTTGTATGTAGGCAACATTAAATTTGTTTTTACGTTATGCAAGGCTACAGTTAGTGATGAATTCCATTAATATGCTTAATTTTAACTTTAAAATTAAAATGCGCAAAATAAATGAAAGGAGCATGAACAAAAATAAGAGGTTAAAAGCTAATGAAGAAAGCACAAAGAAATCATAATAATAAACAGAAAAGAAAAAGGAACTAAGGCCACTATACTTAATATGGCCTACCTAAGCTTTAAAATTTTCTATAGTTGTTGTTAATGAAAGTAACTCATTTTTAATATAAAAAGGTGAAAGGACAACTTATTAGGGATTCACAAGTAAACTGTTAAGTGAATCGAACAATTGTGAGACTGTAAAAATTTAAAAAAATAAAAGTATACATTATTTAGGCCATATTGAGTGCCCTATGTACCTAATATGGTTTATAACCTTAGATAAAATAAATGTTTAAAACGGATTTATTTATGCAATGGCACATTTTGGAGATTCAAAACTATTTATCCTTTTTTATCGATTTATCTTCATATACAATGCAGATACGCAGATACTTCATAATATGGCTAAGATATTCTAGACATAATTGAGGACCGTTTTTTCAAAACTCAACAATTGAAAAATATCAATTTTTCAGGAGAACGTTTAAACGGTGGAACTCTATGCTTGTATCTTATGAGAAAACAAATTTAAATTTTATATTTGCATGGTTATCATTCAACTTATAGGTTAATTTTGACTTTAACATTCGATAGTGTTTGTAAAAATTATACAGCAAACATGTATAACTCAATTTCGGCAAAATTGCATTTAATGAGTTTTGACAAAATGGTCCTCAATTATTATGTCCTTGCAAAGTTACATGCACAATATCAATTAATTGTTTCTACATATTACCACAGCAATTAAACACTAGTATAGTATGGCGTGAAGCCTATATAAATACTGGTCGACTAGAAATCTTGGTCGCCTCGTGATCTAAAGTCTAAGATACCAAGATTGATCTGTAGGTCATGGGGAAGGCAACGGAAACCAACCCATTCATTAAAAAACTCTCTGGAACGTCACTTTGGTTTCGGCCAAAGCACCAAAATGTATGGCACTATGAAGAAGAAGATACTTCTTTAAACTACATTTCGCCTCATGATAAAATATACCACGAATATTTTATTAAAACCTTAAAATTTAATTTTTTAATTTTTTGTGTATTAGCAAACATAACATGATTATAATCTTGGCCTAAAGGCCATATTGAGTTCTAGATCGTATTGAGTACGGTTCGTTATTAATAATAAAATTAAATTATAAAATAAAATAAAAATTTACTGGTCTACTTCGTTAATCCAATAGCGTTGTAGAATCAAGCCAACCAGAACAATATGCATGCAGTCCAGTAAAATTAGAAACTTAAACAAAAATTAATCTCTATAGATCTACATTTTGGTACACATATTTATTACGGCTTCCCGCTAAACATATTAAAGGTCCCAGTGGAAATCTAAATCTGTTGCGCTCGAGCCACCATATTGAAAAACGGTACACTTCTTCAGTTTTTTATTGATATCTCGGTAACTTTTGCTGATACAAAAAAATAGTTCAGATAAAACTTGTAGTTCATAAAATTTTCTTCAAAATATAAATATACAGTGTTTTTGTATCTCCAATACTTTAGCGGTAATCCGACATTGAATAGCAAAATTAATTATCTTTTTGCTGTCGATTTATATTTTTGGATTATTATTTATTTTTTACCATATTTTGTTTGCACATGTTATGTTATTTCTTTTCGAAAAAGGAAATCTAAATTTTGTAAAATTCTTGGAGCAACGAAATGATTACGTAAGATATTCCCCAAATTTGTCATTTATTCATGGTTTTTTACATGTCATGAAGCTGCAATAAGGCCTTTGTATGCAACGTCGGATTATAGCTAAAATATTAAGGATACAAAAAAATGTCTATATAATTTTTTGAAGCTTTAATAAAACTACAATGTTTATCTGAACTATTTTTGTGTATCAGCAAAAGTTGTCGAGATATAAACAAAACACTGAAAAAGTGTACCTTTTTTCCAAGATGGCGGTTTGAACGCAACAGATTTCAAGAGGGACTTTTAGTATGTTTAACAGGAAGCCGTAATAAACATGTAAGGTACCTGTGCGTAATAAGGCCTGTATGCTAATAAGGCCTAAGTAACAAAAATCGTATTTAAATTAACCGCCCTCGCTCAATACCACACTAACAGACACCTATTGTATGAAGAAGTTGCTAAAATTTTGCGGGATCTGAATATATCGTTTCTAGCCGCCAGTGTTACATCATTTATCATAAGGTGAGACCGTGCATCCCCAAATAATAAAAATCGGTTTAAATAAATCGTAAATATTTTTTGTAATAGTTAGCAGTTAGCTATATAAAATTAAATTTTTATCTTTATAAATACGATACATACTTCGATGATCTTAAAATTTGAATATCGTATCGTGGTCCAAATATTTTTAATTTTGTTTTTCTTACATAACGTGGTGGGTGGGTATTAAGGCCTACTAAATTTAACCATAGTCTTACTTCTTTTTGTATCAAAGTTGGTTTGCTTTATAATGTATTTTAAAGTACTTTTGAGATATTACGAATGTAAATAATTAGTAGGTATGCATATTTATTACAAAATGATTGAGCGTTATTTTTAGTATTTCGAGCCTGATGCCTCCTAAACGAGCCGCGTGGTTAGAAATCGATAATTTTGAGTGCTCCAAGGGTCCAAGGCGTTGTAATTAATACTCTTTTTTAAAGAATGTTTCGTTGTTGAATTTATGTGTTTATTGATTTCAAATACCAAATAATATTATTAACTGGCAAGATTTTTAAAAATGTTTAATTTTGTGTTTGTCTATGGTACAAGTTACGATTTTTCGTTTATATTTTGTAGAAAATGTACCAAAAATATGATTATTATTAAAACATGTTGATTAAATTAGATATTTTCCGTTTTATTTCAAATGTTCCTTAGCTAAACCTTATTACGCACAGGTACCTTATACCAAAATTCAGATCTTTACCGATTAATGGTTTTCGGCCGAAAATTGATCAAAATTGACTGGTGTAAGAGGGCTGTAGGCCTTTTCTGTTTATATAAGTTCTCCCTCTACCTCAATATTTTCTAGAACTGAAACTTTAAAATTTGTTTTCTATCTGTTAGATTGACAGAGTACAATATTACCAATCTGTCATCCATAATATGTATACATATTATAGTCTGGATCACTAAACAGTCTCCAAGAATCGGATATTTACTTATGTGCTTTTATTTGCGGAAAATCTACGATACTCTAACCATAAGGCCTGTTTACACGGTTCAAGTTGATAAGTTGATAATTAAACTTTAAAGTTAATTTTAACAATTTTATCAAGTTTGACATATAAACTTAGTAATTAAAGTTAGGAACTAAGGCCGATCTACAGTTACCTTAGATATTGTAAAAAATAAGAATGAAATCCAATTTCCCCTCAAACGCTAAGTTGCAAATAGAATGCATTTTTACCTAACTTCACTTCAAGTTAGATTGGATTAACTTATATTAGATTTATTATTGTGTGCATTGAAAAATTTTTACTTTCCTTGTTTTCTTTTTCAAGTTCAAACGATCCAGTCTGACCTAGCCTTGCGCTAACCAAAGAGCAGTTTGAGCTAAAAAAAATGGGCCATAACCAGTACTGGCTATAACCACCTTACTATCTCCCTACTACACCAAACGTTGTTGTCAGCCATTTTCCCTCTAGAATGGATTGGTGGGATTTAAATAAATGACTACTTAAGTCAATAACAGTATATATTTTATATTATGTTACAAGTTTGAGTACCTTAAGAAGAATAAATAGTTTTATAGCTTTAGTTTATGTTACCTTTGGTCCCTTATGAAATTAATTCTACGTCAAGTCAACAACAATTAGTGAACTTCAGTATTAAAATGGTAGATAAAGAAGATTTTCAACATTATAGAAGACTATACAACATAACAATAATCAGTTCGTATAAAGAAATTGAGCTACTGAAATTTAAATTAAGACAGTACACAGTAGGTAGTAGGTAGATTATTAAATAACTTAATGTTTACACAAATTCATACAAAATAATATTTTATACAATCGATATAAAAATATTTATCTACAATTAACATTAACATTGCTCTACATAAAGTACCTTCATTTTTACAGATTTCTAAAATTCAAAATCAACTTTTTTATGTTCAGTCGTCTCTAAATTCATAAATACAATAACAATACATCTATACAATTTTATTCTTTTCCTTCAATTTTTACAAAGAGTACGTAGTGCCTAAGAGTAACAATTCAGACAGCTTTAACATGACGCAGTCCTTTCTGTCCACCAAAATTTCGAATTGAACTCAATAATTCGTCACGCGGGTCTGCACAAGATTCGGGACGTTTAACAATTTTTTTCGGAACTATTGGTTTGAATGGCGGAAGACATGGAGGTACCGGATTTGCTCCATTCGATATTCTTCTAATTGGCGGAAATTGTTTTGGTTTTTCGTTGTTACGGACATCTTGATTAACTTCGTCACATTTAAATTGCGACGTTGTATTCCTTAACACCACATTCCCATAAATATTATTGTTTGCAGATAAATCTGGTTTCTTTGATTCCACTCTTTTTAAAGTTAAATTTGAAAAAGGCACATTAGAATTAGGTAAAAAAGAAGACGACCTTACAGGTGGCTCGGGCTTAATTTTTAAAGGCAACGGTTCATAATTGCTTGGAACATTCCACGATTTCCTGCTTCTAGGTGTATTGTCATTTTCGATTTTGATATCTGTGAAACCCATAACTTTCGGTAAATTTCTGGAATATGCAAAACTATTTCCTCGAGCAATCGGTTTATGCGAAGTGTCTGAAGTTAGATACACCGAAGATTTTGTAGTTTGATTTTTAAGACCGTTAATTTCCTGAAGACGTTCTGAACTTTGATAAATATCGGAATATTTGTTGTTATTTGTGATTTCATTATTTAAAGCGTTAATTTGTGTTACCGAGGTATTGACAGGCGTAGTTTCTGTGATGGATTTTTTTAATTCCACCGCTCGAACTATCGGTACCCGCGAAATATCAAAATCTGAGTCTTGGGGAAGAGAGTGAGGTCGAGAGTTTGCTTCAATTTTGTTTATATTTCCTAAAGGTTTTCTGACGAAAGGATTCTCCATATTTTGCATAAACTTGTTTATTCTACTGAATTGTTTCGAAAACTGATTACTTCCTACTTTGATGGTTACGTTACCGGAATCTTGATTTGTTCTAATTGGCTCTGTTCCGTTAATTTGAATTGTACAACTATTGGAATCGCTAAATCTTCTAGTACCATTACCAGCTAAACCGTTTGTTTGGTGTTCTACTGTGGTGGTAATCGGCGTTCTAACTTGGCCATTTTCTACATTTTTAATTATATAATCTGTATCCTCTTTAAGGCTCACTTTTGTTTTTGGTCGTTCCGACCAAGTGCTTAAATTTATTGACGGTGGTCCTTGATACCGGTAGGTTTTAGTATTCGATGTTTCGCTTGACGATTTTTCCACAATCGGCGCACTATCTTGATCAAGGCTGATAGAACTTCTTGCACTGCTTTGTTTAGGTTCTTCCTTATGATCTAGCAGATCTTCGGTTGAATTATTAGGCGTATTAAGTTTGTTTTGAATTGAACGAATTACCTAAAATAAATTAATTTTATTACATTTACCTCTTCGTTATAAAACTTTAATAAATACCTCCAAACTTTGAAGACCAGAAACGTCAAAAAGACTGTTGGATTTCGTTAGAGTACTGGGATCCTCAAATGCGATATCTTGTTCAATTTCAGTAAACTTATTTAAAGCGATTTGCGATTTTGACCTTTGAACGGGGTTTTGGGGTATCCACTTGTTTGCAGAAAACGATTCCGATCTTCCTGCACTGTTGAGTGTACTAGATTTGTGTTTGACATAGAAGGAATTTTTCGAATTTGAGTTATGTTTGCTGTATTCCGAAGGTTTCTTAAAATCGACTTCGTCGCAGTCTATATTTACAATTGATAAATTTTCGATTGACTTTGCAATGCTCAAATTTTGACTTCTCATGGGAGACTTATTGGAGAAGCAACTTACTGACTCATATGGCATACTTTTACTATTGGAAATTTCGTTATACGTTACTGGTTTAAAAGAGTTCTCAGAATTGCTTCGAATACTTTCGTCTTCAAAAATATTGATTTTTCTTTTAAATGTGTCGTATGTTGATATTTTAAAGTTTGGTAAATTGTTATCGACAAACGGTTTCAGTGTTGTATCTGTTATGCAACTATTTTGTCTTACAAGCGGTTTATTGCTTTTGATTACTTTTTCTAATTCGTTAACAACGCTGGAACGTTTGATATTTGTATCATCTATAGTTCTAGTCTGATTAATTTGACTAGTGAAATTATTTTCTTGAGCATTTTTAAGACTAGTACTAAGTTCACGGTTATACACTAAAGATTGTCGTTTTTCTAAATTTTCAAGCGTTAGTTTACTAAGAATTGGTTTATCTTCATCATTGCAAACACTGCTAAAATCGCTAATACTTTCATTTTCGTATTGACTATCTTTAATCTTGCCTAGTTTTTCGAACAACTCAGTATGAGACAAAATGGAATTTTCTTTGAAATCTTGCAACGTAATGGTATCATAATTTGTTAAATCTGTTAAATTTGTCGGACTTGAATCGCGGAATGCTTTGGGTGGTGATGGAAGTTGATATTGCCATTCGTGATCCAAATCATCCAATTCCTCGACATTCGGTTTTACAATCGCTTGGCTTTTAACTTCCTCGCTTTTGCAAGACTTCTCTTCAATTTTTGGCGCTTCGATTGATACAGAACTTTTTGGACTACAATTTAAAATAATTTGACTTTCTAAGTCTTTAATATTATTTTGATTTTCTTTTAGAACTCTTGCTTCACAATTTTGGTTTAAATTTACTTTTGAATTTCTACTTTCAAGCTCAGTTACATTTTTTGGCGTTATAGCTGTATTACGATCATTATCACAATTCAAATTGGCTTTGACTACTTCATTTGATTTCTCCAATTCGATAACTTCGGAATTGATACTTTTTAATGAAGTTGTAGATGATATCGACGATCGCTTTATTGGTTCAATATTTTTATTCGAAGAACTAATTATTCTTTGACGTACCTCAGCCGATTCTGAAAATTTAGAACAATTAAGTAACATATAAAAATTAAGATTTCTTTTCAATGTAATAAGAATATGACAAATATTGGGTCGAATGAAAATCGATTTGCTGTAAGACACTCCAATAGCTTTCTTTTATTATTCAATAAAAGTTTATAAGAATTTGTTAGCACATTTTTGAAAATATGAAATTATGCGTAACATAATTTTTCCATTACACACGTATTTATTGCACAATTACTATTTTTGTTAAATTTTGTTTTTTTTTAAGAAATATTAATTAAATATATACCAAATACCAAATTAAAGTCACGAGTAACAATTCCGCAAAAGAAATTGGATTTTAAAAATCACTAAGTAGCTATTGCTTCTTTTTCAATTTCTAAATTCTAAAATGTTAGTAAACATACCACACCAGTAGAAGTTTGAAAAGCACCACAACCCAATTGATTTACATAATATATGTACATATTTCGGGATTAGTAAAAATTGGTAAAGTTATAAAATGTACCAATCACCTATTGGAAAAAGAAAACTAAATAATAGAGAAGAGTGTAGCAAATCGACTATCATCAGTGAGATGTATTAGTAATTTAAACATGCCTGTGTCACTATGGTCTCCAACAGTCCGTGTACTATCACCTAGGTCTACATCTGTGCTAATATTATTAAGTTTTCTTGCACCATTCCATTCTTTAGAATTACCTTCACCATGTAAGTTTTCATCACTAAGCCTTTTGCATGTTGTCAGCGAATCAATTCTTTTCAGGTTTTCAAAACTTTTCTTGGTCGGTGTTGCATCATATGCTTTGAAAACGTCAATGTCTTCATTTAAACTGCAGTTTGATATATTATCTAAATTTTTATGATCAGTTTTGAAACTAGCAACACTAGAATTATCTTCTTCGCCCATTGCAATATTAATTCCGCTTACACGTTCTATTAAATCCAATGAGCTTAAATCACTTGAAAGGCTTCCACTCTTCGAAGCACGCCTTTCTGGTAGATTTTCAGAATACTCGTTGTCAGAAAAAGCAGTTACTTCTGATATAACATCGACTAATTGATTGTTATTTATTTGGACAATCTCATTAGTAGTTGATTGTTCTACATCAATACAATTCAAAGAAAGAGACGCGCTTGTTACACTTTCATTGTTATTCGTTCCAGTATATTTGTTATCGCAAATCACACCCTCGGAAGATTTAGGAACTTCCAATGTTACGTCAACTAATTGATCATTGTTTACTTTATCATTGTCATCAGTAATGAATACATTTTCACCGATACTTTCAAAAGAAAGGGACGCATTTGCTATACTTTCTTTACGATTCGTTCCAATTTCTTTATAATTAGAATTTAAATCTTCAAAATATTTACCCACTTCAGCTGCAGCATCAACTAACTGATTATTGTTTATTTTATCGTTATTTGCAGAAGAGAGATCTTGATCAATAAAATTGTTTTCAGATGAGGTATTCTTAGGAATAATTTTACTTTTCTTAGTTCGTGTCCTTTGCTTTGGAACTGGTTTTTCATTTTTGTCTGCCGGGATCGACTCGACTTTGGATATATTAGAATCAGATATATTCAGTAAAATTAAATCATCGTTATTAGTTGGTTTTGTAGTAATATTATCGTGCGAATTATCTCTCATCAATTCTATTTCTTTCAGAGCCAAATCACAAATTTCTAACAAGTCAAATTCGCCAGAAGGTATTTCTGTAAAGATATCAGCGTCTGGCTTATCCTCGTTTTCAAGTGGTTTGGATAAACATTTACCAAGATTGAGTTTTTCATCCAAATTCTTCTTTAACTGTAGTATTTCTAACTCTGCTTTTTCAAAGTCGCATACCTCTGTAGGAGATTGTTTTTCCTGTGTGATTGTTGGTTCCTTATAACCCTGAGATAATTCAATCAAGTTATCGATATCACTTATGTTACTATTTAAACGATTTACATGTACTGGATCTTTATTTACGAGTCCGTTCTTCTCAGCAACGACGAAAATATCTTGTTTGACAATCGAAGAAGCAGAAGATTTTTTCAGTTCCAAATCGATAACCGGCGGCGTATCTTCTACTAGTTCCTTATCTTTTGCTGCTGCTTCACCATCGTTAGTTAATTGCAAATGGTTTATTTTACTTGTTAAATTAGGTTTTATATTGCTATCGTTATTTAGTGATTTATTTGCATCAATAGAGCTAGCTTCGTTAAGCACATTATTATAATTTTCTTCTGCGTTAAGCTGTAGCTTTTCTTCTTTGGATATGGATGGGTTACGAGCCTGTGGAATTGGCATGTCTACAGATACAGATTTAACTCGAGGTGCAGGTTTAGGAGGTGCTTTGACTAACTTTTTTCTTCGCATTGGCACAGGAGATGCTAGCATGCAAAATATTAGTTAATAATCAATACCGTACAAGCAATTTTGCATAAATTATTAGTTCATCAGATTAGAAAGATATAAAAGCAAATCATACAATAAAACGCTCATATACACAACATATCTACATACCAATCCTTAAAATGTACGACAGCAAGCCTTAATATAAATTCAAAAACAATACTACATGCAAATAAGCAAAATTATAAGATTATATTATTATGTAGTTTATTCCAAATAGTAAAACCCAAAACTAATATCTACACAAATTCACCCAACTGACTGCTACCAAAATATAAATCTACGTTTTGTACAAATTTATTAAAACTTTCGTTTTCATTTTTAACGTTAGTAATGGAATCTTTTTCATCCATCACTAATTTTTTTTGTAAAATTTTACTAGTCATCAAATCAGCTGGAGTAATTTTAGGTTTAACATAATGAAACGGTTGAGGAGCCAAGAGACTGATATTAAAATGTTTTTTATCAGTTGAAATATTGCTTACCGAAGAGTTAAGTTTACAATTTTTTTCAAAAGTACTAAAATTGGAATCGCAATTGGGCTTTTCAATTATGTTTTCGGGTTTCTTACTTGGAATTTCGTCGCAAAAAAGATTCTCTTTAATGTAGGAAATTAAATTTGAATTTTGATTTTGAGAATACATTTCTGTATTGTCGTTTGCAACTAACTTATTTTGAATTTCATAATTAATATCTTTTAAAGAATTAGCGCTAATGGTATTTAGATCTAGCTTACTTTTTGTTACGTCTACTGCAATATCATCCAAGCTTTCAGTTTCTACGCTTTTAGGCACAGTTTCAGCAACAGCTGATTCAGTCTCAGTATTATCTGCAATAAAATCGGCAATTTATGAAAATTTCAAGATATGATTTAATGAAATGTATTTACCTGTTTTATCCGAAGCAATTGAACCAGCAATTGAAACAGTAACAGTCTCAGAACTTGATGAAATATCTTCCGATTTTAAAGTTGGAGGTGGTGGTGGTGGAGCAGCTTTTTTCTTGCGACCTACAAAGTCGTTACAACATAAAAAGAAACAATAAAATAATTTGCATCTTACCTGCAATGCTACTGGTAGATTTTGAAAAATTCGACATTGTTGTTAAATTTTGACTCCTAATACTAACGGTTTCTTCAAATAGACTTTCTTCGTTTAATACTTCGTTAATTAATGTTGATTTTGATCTCCTTGGCAGGGATGTGTTGCAGTTATCGCTCAACACTGAAGGTTCGTGGTATCCAGAACTATCACTACTATTTCTTGAATGACAAATTGTTAAACCGTTATCCAATTTTTTTGAATCTATTGTATTTGACTCAGATATGCTGCTTATCTCGCTTGGAGCTCTATCGCTGATATCATTTTTGCGATCAGTCGATTGAGGCGGCTTAGGTGCAGGTCGTCGTTTACGTTGAGGTGCTTTTGGTTTTTCCTTTAGAACAGCTGTAGGCTGTATCCTGGAAGACAGCAGTGGTTGTTGGATTGCAGGTGGCGTAACAGAACGAGAATCGTCACTATGACTAGGAGAAATTGAACGATTTTCACTCGAAATTGACCCTGAGCCCATATTCTGAAATAATTTAAAAAAAACGTTGTTAAAATGGAAATACCAACATATTTTGCCGTAAACTCGTTAAGGAATGGAAATGTTTACAACAAAAATGCATAATTCAAGTGGGAATTTTATAAATAACTTGACAATGGCAAGGCAACAATATAATGCTAAGAATATTTTATTCATAATTATATAATTTAATATTTAATTACGGGGTATGCATCTTCTTCCTGATGTAAAATTTCCCAATTATATCTCCTTTTTGCTAAAGCACATTATTATATCCAAGTGTTATATAACAATGTAATCATTGCAATCACGTAGGTTAAGAAGTTTACATTGTACAACTAACTTGAAATTTACTGTCTCACCTGTTTTCCTCTTTTAAAAATAAGGCTCAGCACTCCACCTCCAGTTCTTGCTTGCATTTGCTTTCTCTCTTCTTCTTTACGTGAAGCCATTATGTCGTTTGCTGAAAATGGCTGAGTTAACCCTATGGTTCCTTTAAAAACAACATACACTTCCGTTATCTGGTAATCGCTTAACGTCAGCTTAGGATTCAGAACTTCATCCAAATTAGCTAAAATAAAAAAATACAACTGAAAATAGCTACAGTATACATTTTAATAATATAAAATAATACAACCTTAATTAAGTGTGCTGTACGTTTTCAAAATATTTGATTTGAAGCATATAAAATGCGTATTTAGTCTATTGTTTGCGACAGAGATTACATTTATTTTTATAATAAGCAAATATGATAACAAAATTTTTATATCTATGTTTGGTATCTAGAGGTATTAATATAGTATGTTTCCTGGCAAAAATTATATTTAGTGATCTTTATCCTGACACAAAACCTATTTATAATAATTAACAAAAATTAATATAAAAACATTAACACTCACTATGAATATTTTATTACGCATTCATGTTGTTACACCTAACACTTTAAGAAAGATAATGGAGGTATAATACGAGGTTGTGATAAAGTTCCATTATTATGTGTTATCTTAAGTTTTAAATAAAATTTGATAAGACTAGAATTAATAATTAGGATGACTACATTACATAAAATTGCTGAAACCATTGTTTACGCTACTCTAGTCTGCAACCTTTGATTTCTAAGGTTAATATTCTTGCAGTGTATGTATTGGAGTATAACAAACTGACAGTTTGCTTACCTGGATGCCTAAATTCAAATTTAGAAGAATCGAGATTTTTTTCGTGACACACTTTTTTCATAATATCTTCCAGATACACGTTTTGGCTCACTCGTATAACATAGAGTTGATTTCTAGGTAAGTGAACCTGTAATCTAAACGTACTTTCAAACGGTTGGTGCCCTCCCGGTACACTTTTAGGTACCGGAATGGACCTATTTTTTGGAATAACTTTGACATGCTGAGTATCCAATACACCGATTGGTGTATTTGGCTTGTAAGGTAAAATTTTGTCTAAGCATCCAGAGGAAGGTGCCATTTCTAGTGCCTGCAAGATATGACCAGATTGCTGCAAATGGTGCGCAGTGGTTATTTGAACCAGAAGATCCATCATTGGAGTACTAAAATAATTAATATATTCGTGTGTATATCAATAAATTAATTTATAATATAATGTACCTTCTGTCAACGGACATCTTCACAGTTGTCTCTGTGGGCAGATGGACTGTGAGATCCATTGCCCCAGCCAGCATGTCAGGTGGAGTATCCTCAGTAATTTGCATCATACCTGGAGTCGCATTCAAAGATCTGCAACAAAATAAACAAGATAATCTATATATTCTGATTTGTTTATTTTGTTTTCTTTTATTGTTCCAGTCTGTCGAATTATAATACTTGATTACCGCAATTCAATAATTATTATATTCAGGTTTTTTAATTTTTATTATTTTATTACATTTAATGAGACATACAAATATGACCTAATATATTTGCTAAATTAATATTTGAAGGACAAACTTTAAGAATAATAATTATATTGCATAGTACTATGTAAATTGCAATTATAAATTGTACGGTACGAAGAAAAGATTATTCTAGTTTTCTAAATGCTTTAATTATATAGTATCCGATAAGTAAGCATTATGGGAGTTGGAAGTCTCCTCGAACTTTAAAATTTGTATACAAAATGGAACTATTCATTTTCAATTTATGTTTATTATGACTCTACTAACCGACTAATTCGCTCACTGCTAAAAATTTAGGATTCGTTAACTTCACACCAAATCAACGAATTCAATTTTCCACTTCAATCATGGATTAGATGGTTTGTACCTTCTAGCAAAATATAAAACAATAATTGTATAATACTGAAAAACTCTTGCATGAAAATCGATAATTAATTCAAAATTAAAACAAAAACATTATACAAATAAATAATATTCAATTTTCTGTTTATAAATTTAACAAAAAAAAACAATAGATAATAAAAATCATAACAAAATTATGTTGATCTAGTTTTATCTTCTGGGATTTAACGATGTAGCTGATAATGAAAAGGTTGCTTTTCCTACTTCCGATATATTTATAAAAACAGGTGAAAATATAATAGGATTATTAGAAGGTAATGGACGCATATCGTGATTTTCGTCATGCCAGGTTGTGTCACAGCTATTTTATCTCTTTCATATTATTTCAATATGCAAAAAATATTAACGATGCACAAAAGTTATGAAAAATAAGAAAGTAACCCCTAGAAAGTTTTTCAAGGAACACCAGCCAACTTTAATGTCAAAACTGAAAGAAGTAGTTTAGCCTTCGCCGTAGTATGATAATTTTCAAACTTGGAATACTAAAACCGGGTCATTCTTGATCAACTATTTAAATGACTAATTTATGTATATTTTTGTATTTTTTTAATTTATTTAGGTTGTTTAATTGAAAATTAAAATTATTCTTGTGGATAATATTTACAAAAATGAAGATTCTGGGTCGGAGATGATCCGGTTGTAGTACAGCAAAGGTTAGCCGATGAAAGTGTTATCTGGTAACAATGTTAATAATAAATTCAGTTATATGAAAAACTAGCCGAGAAAAATCGTATGAAAAATGAAATCACTAAGTAAAATAAAAAAAAATCATAGTGAAAAGATTCCAGAAAATTTTTGGGTATGTATTTATTATATTCATTTCTTTTCAACATAAAAAAAATAAGTAAACAAAAACTGACAGTAAAAAATTAAAGATATGATATATTAAGCTCAGTAATAGTTATGTGGATTTATTTAATTTAATGAGAAATTAAATTTGACATCCAAATTTAAATACTATCTGGTGACAGGACAGGATTGGAAATAATCATGAAAAACGAGTGTTGTACAATTTAACGAAATTGGAAGACAATCAGATGTAATAATTAAATTATATTATTTACAATAAATTGAGGAGAATCGACTCAGGATTAAGTTTAAAATATCTCTTAAGTAAATTTTTCATTAGAAAACCTCAACAATCCTATCATGAGAGTCGCTTATAATTAACTGTTTACGAAACTATACATATGATTCGGAATTTTAGCTGCTAGTCCATCGCTTATTAGCTTTGGCGACCTGATATGTTAAATTAAAATCCTATAAGTCTACTGAGCAGTGGCAGAACAATCACACAAATAAATCAACTAAAACTCTACGTTAATTAATAGCAATATATGTCAAATTAAAATCTGACAAGGCGACAAGATATTGCAGGCTAAATTTTAAATTAACTGATTAAATAAAAAAAAGTTTGTTAAAAAATTAAATGTCAGTTTAAATAAAACTTTTGATTTTGAAAAAAGTTCAACAGAAGAAAAAATTTGATATAAGAAAATTTTTTTCTTTTTTTTTATTGTCACAACAAAACAAATTATAAAAAGTTTCCAGAAATCAAACTGAAAATGTTGCAGTTTTCAGTTGCCAGATGTTATCTGTTATCAAAGTTATTAAACTTTGATAATAATTAGAGTAGTTCATTTAACAGATGATATTCCGGAATTGCAATTTATAATAAAGCTAATAACATTTTCCAACATAACATGCAACGTAAAAAATATCAACAGTGCAGACCATCCTCGGGATCATCAATATACTATATGACTTTTTATTTAAAAAAAAATAATTTTAAAAATCTCAATTACTGTAACTCTTTCGACATTTTCTATAAGCCAACCGAAGTCGAATCGATCACTCGCAATTATTAATAGTTCACAATACAGTTTTTCTCATAAATAGCTTCGTTCAAAAGCGATCCAAAGTTTTATCCTATTACGTAACTACATAATGCATACTTCTGAAAAAGTTCGGAGAAATAGAAAAATATCGATCACGATCGAAACAGACAACAAAATCAATAAATCTATTAATAATTCAAAATCAAAATGGAACATCTCTACTACTATATGAGCTTACAAAAATACATTGGATATACAGGCAGGGCTACGATTCATGCTTCATCAACAACGGTGGAAGGGATATGAGGTTAAAAGCCATAAGTTAGAATCCTAAACATTTGCAAAACATCTTTAATGAATTTGGTTAATCTAAAATACTGATGTATATTGGTTTTGCTTTTAGACTGATCAAAGTCTGTCGCATTGATGTTGCCTAAGATGTTGCCAACATTTTGTGAGAGATACATGGTCGAATAGCTAGATGTACGGTCAGGGATCGAACCCTCTACTGCGACATATCGATCCAGCATTCAAACACTAGCCCTACAACCGCTTAATATACCTACGCATAATGTATAATAGTAGTGGATGTTATTAACAACACGCCAGTATGACATTACTGGACCCAATCTAGACAGCTAAAATGGTGCAAGTA
This sequence comes from Cantharis nigra, assembly GCA_958510845.1. Lineage (NCBI taxonomy): Eukaryota > Metazoa > Arthropoda > Insecta > Coleoptera > Cantharidae > Cantharis > Cantharis nigra. The sequence goes on from OY294028.1 coordinate 64,904,568, forward strand.
TAGTATTATGTTTCTTTGGTAAAGTCAATACTGATTACTTTTATAAAAATACAAAATGATTACTTTTAATTTAAAAAATATTTTAATTTTAATTTTTTCTTGCTATAATTTGAACAATTTACTTACGAGAGCAGATAAAATAGTATATTTATAACTCGAGTTTAAACAGGTTATTGAACCTCTTGTTAATTAAACTATTAGTTTCTTCTCTTACGAAGTAATATACCTACGCATATTATTAATAACACGCCAATATGACATAACTGGATCCCGTCGAGACTGCTGCAATGGTGAAAGATGTAGAAAGTTTCTTTGATGAAGTTTCTTGATTGTGTCGTTTCTTTGATAAAAACGAAACTGATTACTTTTAATTCATAGATATTTTAATTTTAATCCTTTCTTGCTGCATTTTGTTGCTAAGCTCTAGTTAATAAATATACTATTAATTTGTATTTATTGCTAGTATTGTCATTTGAGATTAAAAATTCATAATTCTCAATATCAGTGTATTATTTCATTTATTAGCGAATTAGTTCATTGGTTCAGCCATTACCAATACTTATAGTAATGTTTATTCATAGTACATACAATAATGGTATATGTTAAATATACAGTAAAACTCCAATTATCCGAACTCCTACTATTCGAATCGATTATTACAATCGCTTTCAAAAAAAGACGGAAACGTACTGCGATTCGCAAAATAATGATTATACGGTTCCATTATTTTTATTATTTTTTAAATTTTAATTAATTCCATTAATTAAAAGCTCTTTTTCTTTTAAAATAGCTTATTTCTCCCATTTTCAATATACATACAGTAAATAGAAGAAGATTGTAACAGAAACAACATCAGGAGATTCTACCTTGGAATCCAGCAGCAAAAAAGAAAATGCAGCGTAAAGAATAGAACCATGAAAGATGAAAGCGGAATGCAGGCTAACAGCGAAGAAGAAATAAAAGAGATTTGGAAGAGACATTTTCAAAAGCTGCTGAATCAAGATGACGAAGATAATACTGTTGAAGAAGTGTATCATAGAACGGATGAAGATGCAACGATAGAACCAACATTTTCCGAGGTAGAGGCATTATTAAAAACAGTGAAAAATGGAAAGGCTGCGGGAAGAGATGGGATCTATGGAGAAATGTTGAAGAACGCAGGTAAAAAAATGCACCAAAGAATATTCGGATTAATTCTGGAAATATGGAGAAAGGAGGAAATGCCGAGCGAGTGGAAGACAGGCAAAATAGTACCAATTCACAAGAAAGGAGATATTGAGGAATGCCGGAATTATAGAGGAATAACGCTGGTGCAAGTAACTTACAAGATTCTGTCGACACTAATATATAAAAGAATAAGAGCAATGATTGATGACAGAACTGGAGAATACCAGCATGGCTTTAGGGAGGAACGATCGACAGTGGATGCACTCCACGTAATGAAACAAATTACAGAAAAAGCATACGAACACAACATAGAGCTGCATCTCCTGTTTGTCGACTTTCAGCAGGCGTTCGATTCTGTTAAACGTGAAAAGCTGAACGAAGCGATGGTCCAGCTAAACATACCCCAAAAAATGAGAAGACTGATACAAGTGACGATGAGAGGTTCGAGCGCGACAGTAAAGGTTGGAATAAGCGAAACAGACGAGTTTGCAATTAATAGCGGTGTAAGACAAGGTGATGCACTGTCAGCGGTTTTGTTCATCTTGATGATCGAGACTGTAGTAAGAAGATTAGGTCCTAGAGCAACAATAGCAACGAAGGAGTGGCAATTAATGGCTTATGCAGACGATATAGTAATTATAGCAAGATCAAAGCAAAAAATGATACATATATTTCAAGAACTAGAAAGCCACGCGAGGGAAATGGGGCTGAGAATTAACGAAGCTACAGCGAGTTAGATGGCTTGGCCACGTAACAAGAAAAGAGCCAAACAGCGTTTTAAGACAGATCATGAACTGGAGACCGGGGGAAACAAGAAGTCGCGGAAGAACAAGATCTAGATGGCTGGATGAAGTACTAAAGGACCTCAAAGATATGGACGTGACAGAATGGAGAAAAAAGTGCGAAGACAGAGTGCTATGGAGACAGATAGCGAATGCGACTAAAACACACGCTAAAATTTAGATCAAGGAAGAAGAGAAAATGAGGAGTGATTCACCTCGAAAGATGAATCGTAAAGACTTCATTAAATTGAAGTAGGCATATTCCCCAGGGAATGAATACCTTGTTATTATTATTACAGTAATTAGTAATTAAAATAGACCCATTTTTCGGAAAAAATCCAATTATCCGAATGAGGTCAGGTCCCAATTGATTCGGATAATTGAAGTTCTACTGTATATACTAAATACATACGTATGTTAAAACTTAAAAATTCACTTATGTGTTTGGATGTCTGAAAGGTTTGCTTAAATCAACATTAATTTGCTCTTAAAAACAGAACTTTAATGCTCTTAAAAGAGCATCCGGTGCTTCTTGGTGTCGAAGTGAAGATAGGCTGATTAATTCGTGCTGTCATTTCTTGTTGCGTACTATTTATTGAATATTTCTTAACATGAAGTAGTTTATTTACGTGATTATTATCTTTTGCATAGCAAAGTGTTTACTCACTATATTGCAATTTTTAAACTATTATGATCTGTAATCTATTGGTATTTTGTAAGCTTATCAAAGATATTAGAAGGACTAATATTTCTAATTTTTAGGAACAGGAGACATTTCAAGAAAATAACCAAAATAATAAAAAAAACGTAACAACCTAGATTGGTTTAATATGCTGCCCCTCCCCTTATGACCACCCTTATTGCTGATATTATCAACTTCTACACGTAAACAAATTATACAAAGTACAGATTATCCTATATTTCAAGGGGACACTAAAGGTAAAAATTGTCGAAACCTTTAAACGTTTACTTAGTTTTCACAATAAGAAATTATATTTCTTTAAACGGGTAATTAAGTTTGAACTTCAATATGTATGTAATAATTACAGCTTGATGATATTCACATGCCGGAACTCAACGCACGATGCGATGTGATAAATGTAGCTGTTTAAGATAAACAGACCATACATGTTCTTTTCAAAATTAAAACGTTTTAAGTTAAAAAGCAATTTGCGTGCGTTTGAAATTATCTGTCGTGTGGAGGCTCTTGTTATTAAATGTTTAAAATTGGGAAGATGATGGGCAGAATGTTCAAATATCCATTGGAATGCTAAAAGCTAATTCCTGCTTTTAGATTATAGCAAGAAGTGAAATCAAAGTGTAAAGGTACCATTGCTTACACATAAAGACTTTAATGAGCAAAGGAAAAAGTATTTCTATTGATATTGAAATGGCGCAAATAAATCAGGAGTAAGCTTGACTAGCTTGAATAAAGTAGTTTGAAAACAAAATTTAGCGATAATTTTCAAAATGATGACTCTTGTATTTTTGCAATAAAGGATTTAAATGTGTTTCGAAACATACGAGCAGAGTGTATATGCTACTGCTTTTTATGGGATATTTATATTAGCCATTAAAAAAATTACAAGCATACCGATTGCTTTTAGTAGATATTTATTATAATGTACATTAGACACTAAAGAAATCTAAGTTTTCAAAACGTTTTCAGTTATGTTTTATGTATCATTTATATTTTTTATATTCGTTCCCAAATATTATATAATATATTAGTTAATGTAATTATGTATGTTATAGAGCTAATTCAACTAATTATAGATAGTAGTGATACCATATCTTAATATGAAATTCGTTGATCTTCAATACAAATATATCTAGTATGTACTATTTTGAAAATTAATAAATTCGTGGTTAGAAATACATTGGAGCACTCATATTGTCGCAAAACTTCGAACGAATGCTACATAGTACTGAAAATATCAATAAATTATTGAAAACAGCTTTTTGGTGTCAGTTAACTGAAGATACCCACGAAAATACAACATTATGCAGGCTCACGATATTTTCATTTTATTATATTTGATCATATAAGCTAGTATTAGGTAAAAAATAAATTTATCCGTTATAAAATTTAAATACTTGATTGCCAAACCACTCGACTTTTAATAAATTAACTTATTTTTATGAAAAACAATTGACTTTTAATTATTAATAATGCCAAATTTCTCGTATGTGCACCTAGCATTGAATAGTATAGAATAGTAAATAGAGAACGTAAAACATTAATAATCACCTAAATACTTCTCTCGGTTATATAATGTGCAATTTTGTAATAAATTGGAATCAAAAACTAATTAAAAACTTATAGGTCAGGGCAATACATTTTACTCAAAAAAGCAAGACGATATTAGTCACTTTCTACAAACTTATCAAGTACAAAGTATTAATTTTTAAATCGCATATTATCAGACTCGTCCATCATTAAAACAATCAGTTTTGCTAATTATAATTTTTATGATTGTTAAAATGATATTTACAAAAAATAATTTTTAATTCAAATTATTATAAAATATCTAATGGATACATCTGTTATTTGTATAATAGTCCGGATATTACACAAAAGTGTAATTGAAGTTTAATAATTGATGTATAAAGGGCAATTTTTCAATGAAAGTAAATAGTGCTGCCTGGTTCTACCTTCTAAATGGTTCAATCTTCTCATTTCGCTTTGTCAATACCTCATAAAATTGTCATCAAATTTACGGACCATCCTAGAATCCAATCTTCTTAACCTAAATTAATCATTTGATACTTTTATATTAGTCACGCCTAAATTATTTACTTTTCTAAAAACAAAAGTTGTAAAACAATGGGGACAGTGAAAATTTATTGACCTGAAAGTCGGCGATCGAATTTTATGAAATCATCAAGATGGAAATTTTATGGATGTATATTTATGTATCCGCATTTATACGATTATTATTATTATTCCAATAACAATTTAACATTCGCAATCAATACTGTACGAATTGGTACCATAATATTTACTAGTCCGCTTGTTTATCCAATATACAAAATATTGCATTAGGTAATTTGTGCACCAGTTATTTTGCTTGTAAATTTTAAAACAATAATGATATTCAATTCCATATCTTTAAAGTAAATTATTTTAAAACTAGGTTATAAATTAAAAAACTAATGCGTTTCAACATTTTGATTTCAAAGAAGAGAAACTTGGAAAACCATTTTATACGATCAGGATTATCCCCGCCAGAGCAAATTACAAGAAGTCAGGATGCCGAAACTCCGCTGGAAAGTCCAACTCCCTGAAGCTCTACTCCAACTACCTGCCGAGTTCGGATTGGTGCATGTAAATGAAACTGCATCGCGTTATTTATTGCATTCATTTATTATTTCATCGATTATTAATTCTGTCCACTGTGCATTTTACATCGTTGATATTCATTCAATGTTAGCACTTGGGAAGGTATAAAAACCTTGTTGGTATCAGCTATAAACGTGATTACATAACAAAAAATTTACAAGCTACTGTTAACCTTGTTAAAAAATAATCAAATAGCAAATAAAAAATAAATAAATATCAAACGCACGTTATTGTTATTGATCGGAATGTTGAAAGGTTTGGTCAATTGGTGATGATCGTTTTATGAATTAGTCAATAGGTGCAGTTACGTAGCGTAAATGCCAAGGGCAAGGTTTCCTCCGGTTTTCTTTATACAGGTGTCTAACAATTTAAGTGCAACATTTTTGTGAGCTTATTTCACCTGATACATTAACTTAATTAACAAGAATTTTTCAATTAACGCACAAAGAATACTTTTTCCTTTATATAAATAATTATTATAGTTATTATAATACCTATGTTTGAAGTACAATAATTTTCAGAGGCACAAAACGTTCAAGGTAACTCGATAAACTTTCTCGTTAAGAATTTAAATTTATCGAAATATGGAGCACTTATAACTACCGTCAGTACCAAAATTTATACGCAGGTGGTACTTTAAATTTGAGAATATTGGTTAATATACTATATCGAATTATAGGATAAAATCCGCAGAAATACCTAAAAGAACCTGAATTTACAAAATAAATATATAAACGACAGGAAGCTCTTCATTAAAAATTGTTAATTTTCGGGTACGGTTAAGGAATTTAATTAGCCTATTAACAGATTATCCGTAATAATTAAGTTAAGAGTCAAAAACCAAAGTCAAGTTGTCTGTTTTGGGAAAATCTTGAACGTTCTTTGATGCTTATTATACAACTAGCGTTTGTAAACCCTCATCTCTCCGACTGATTCTCTAGTACAAAGTAGTTATCTAATACTGTAGTTAAATTTAATACTACTTTGAAGGTATATTTTGGAATAATTGTTATTGTGTAGTTAAAAAAATGTGATCAAAACATTTTCAGCGACCTTAATGTTTACATCCATGTTTACTATTAATACAATTAAGTGTTTTAACGGTACGTACATCTAAAGTGTGTAAATACTTGTTTCTATGTTTAAATTAAACATCGTTAACTGTAAATAAACTATATTTAAATATTTACAACTAGTTTTGTCATTATTTATAGTAAACTTAATCAATATTTGTAACATTTTTAAATCTGTATGGAATATCTATATTACAACTATAAATTGTTTCACTACCTAATTAAAGTTGATACTTAGCAAAAGAATAGTGCCACTTACATAATATTTATGTAGTATAAAAAGGTTTAAAATTGAAATTTTAGAAATTTTAAAACCACATAAAAATAGTATAACAATCTAGAGACATCGTTGTCTTGAAAACCACCATGTAATACAGATTACTGTTTTCGAAGTTTTAATTAAAATTAGAACAACTAACAAACCAAAAATTTATACAAAAAGTTAATTATTTTGTATTCGAGTTTTAGTTTTGTAAACATATTTAAACAGAAAAATTTAAGTCTCTGCACGTAGTAAAAAATTTATCTTTCTTTTCGGAAGGCAAAGCGAAGCAAGGAAAACAAATTTAAAATAAAAAATTTACTTTATAATTCAAAAGTGGGTACCTACTTAACTATAAAAAAAATTTCTTCGTATAACCAGACAAAAAGTTTACTATATTGACGTCATTTTATGGGAATTATTGGTCTCGAACGTCATATTGCAAATAAATCATAATATTAATTTCATCAAATGCAATTTACTAGGCGGGATGCGTTGGATTTATGCTCTAAATTTAATTAATAAGTTATAATGCTGGGCTGTAAAAATGTTTATAATATTGTACGAATAAATAAATAAAATGACGTAATGTTTATAACCAATTAAAGACGATGTATTATGATTTATGCCTTATTTTAACGTTATAAAAAGGTCAGTTTTTTTTCAAACCAATTATTATTGATAAAATTATAATTAAATTCTGTTAAATAACATTTGAAAATAAACAATAAAGAATAAAAAAATGTTTATAAACTTTGAGAGCAACGGTTTGCTTTGTATTGTTTATTTAGCCATCAGTTAATTCTTAATTTTAGCATGATATTGATTTCACAAGTTATATATTTATAATATAAATAAATTATTATTGTATTATAATATAATTAATTAATTTTATATATTAAAATTAACAAGCTTGAAATTACTTGTGTTCATAAAAATAATAATAATTGGTAAAATTGGTAAAATATTACAATAATTATTATTTATAAATAATTTATAAAACATAAATAGGGTAGGTTTTGACAAATCTAAAACTCAATTCTTTGATGCTAAAAAATGCTAAATTGATGTCTAATTGTTTTATTTCGCAACTGCGGCAGCCAACAGACTTATTTAAAATTATAAATTATAAATAGAAAATTAAAATTTAACATAAAATAATTAATTTTAAAAAGTTAATATATCTTAATATCATAATATTAATAATATAGAATATAAATAAATAACTATAATTTTGTTATTTTCATATCAGACCCCCCGGTTTCAGAAAGAAGGAATGGAATATATTCCATATTTTTGTAATTTAAGCTGGATAATTACTACATTAAATAAACATAATAATAATTATTATTCCTTAATAATTAAACAAATAAATTAATAATAAACTATTTTTTATATTGAAATTTGTATAATTAAAACGGATTAATTATTATTTGTTCAAGTTTTTTCAATTCAATACAAAGGTAAGTACTATGTCTTATGAATTAACTGCCGGAATTTGATAAAGAAACTCTGTCAATTACCTGGTTGTCTACTATATTTATGTATATATATACATATTTACGTATTTGCAAAAGTTGATATATTGATAATAATTTGCATGAAATAGTTTTTGAGTAAGTAGTATATTGACTTATAAGTTTTACTTTGAATCATGTGTAACGTCATTACATCGTCATTTCAACGACAAAATGACATTTTTAGTCAAAATGACTAAAAATTATAGAAATTTTGATATAACCTTGCTAGCCGAACTATTTAGAACAGATATTAGAATATTATCATATCACTTCACTATTATCATTTAAAAATATAATTTGAATAGGTACTACACTTTTCTTATTCTATATTGATATCACACAATTTCTATTATGAAAACCTCACGTACAATTTAATTTGTAAAAAATAATTTTAATTTGCAAGAACTGGCGAAAAGGTCAGTGTTTTCTTGACGCTTCAATTAATTCTTATAAAGAAATTATAATTTCATTTATAATTGAAATTACATAATATGTAGTAAGAAAGTGTAATAAATAGCAATTCGATTAGTTAGTGTCTGTCGCGTACCTTCTGTTAAGTTTTTTTTTATTAACAATAATATTACCAGTATTATTAAGTAGTTGCATTGTTAAAAATTTATTCGAAACTAACACCCCTTAATTTCAAAGAGATCTCTTAAACTATTGGAAACCACCCCTAAAGATATCTCATTAAAGTTTAACAGTAATAAGTTTTTACCTAGCAAACAAAAAAACACTAATTAAACCCAGTAAAATTATATCAAGGATATATTTAAATAAATTATTTTTTTGTAGAATTGAAATAAAGGTAGAAAAAATCACTACATGCTAACAAAGAGGTTCGGTCGAAGTGCATAAATATTAATTAACAAACAATTATTTCACTTTAACATTTGTTTGCATTTATATTAATATTATTTCATATATTATGTTTATTAATAGAGTCTGTGTTGTCTATGTATATTATATATTAACATTATAGGTATGTAGGTACAAATTACACGTACTTTCACCGATTTTCGTATTAATAATTTTAAACAAACAAACGATTATCAATGTAAATGCGACGTAATATTACGTATATAATTTTGAGGACAGTACGATTATAATATTTAAATTATAATATTGAATGAAATTTAAATTAATAGCATAGAATACATATTATAATCAATTGCCAGAATGTATGAAACTGAAAAGAAAATAATTCGACAGATAATGCCTATACCGTTACCATTAATAAAATTTACTATAAGTTTTCAAAGCATCAGACAAAACTACGATTTGCATTAATATTGATTTATAGATTGCTGTGTCAAACAATTTATGGTGATTTAGCTAAACTTTTCAAAAATAATGGTACCTGCTTATGATTAGCATACCTTATCTGATAAGTATGTGCATTTGATCTATAAAAGTATATTATAATATAATGAAAAAGCAAATTTAAATATTATGGTTCCAAAATAGGAACATTACAAAATTAAGTATGATAATAAATTGACGTCATTTCAATTACTAGAACTTTATACTACTTATGCATTTACTTTCAGAAATGTAAAAACCTAAAAGTAGTCTTTTTATATGCACTTAATTTTAATGCCTTGGCGTTTTGGGAACTTTAAAGATAGCCAGAAATTCCAAACACATTTTTAAAATTTACCTCATACTCAAAGTTCAACATTTTATAAAGTTCAATACTAAAAGCAACAAATATGCCAAGTAATAAATTCTAGACAGACTTAATTAATGGGACTGGACACCGGGCAGTGGATGTTTTTGTATAATATACAAAATTCAAAGTAAATTTCCTCTTAGTCCACCATTTTAACTCGATTTTTATTTAACTAATATTATTAAGGAAGTGGAACTATATTTCAGCAAATTTCTGCAAATTAAAAAAATAGAAACTATTGAAACAAAAACTTGTAAATTAATTGATCTGCCAAGAAAAGTCCGCTTAACACGTTTTTAATGATATATTTTGGTTTTTTCAAAAATTAACACACTAATGTACAATTTTAATTAAATGTAAGAGGAAATGTAGGAATTTTTTTATAAAAATTTACTAATTATTTACCTTTTTTATCATCGAGAGCACTGTACAAAAACCAAGTTAATAAGTTCGTTCACATTACATGATCAACTGGTCAACTACGTTCTCTTCAAGTTGGTATTTTTATTGGTGAACAAAATTACTCATTAATCGACGAAACTTTAACAATACATTTTTACAATTAATCATACAGTAAAAGAAAAAGAAAAGTCAAATTTTTTCTTGAAAAAATGTTTCATTGAGCAAAATAGTACCGCCTTTTGAAAATGATCCGTAAAGTTGTTATTAACTTACTTATTGTGAAAGTTTTTTTTAAGTAAGTAGTTTGTCTAAATTTGGGTTTTGTGATTACATGGTAATTACCATTATTCGATTTCCTTGGGGAGTGTTTTGTTCAACTCGGATAATGATTAATTAAATAAATAGAGCATCAAGTAGTTGGACTGTCATTACTTCTGATAATTACAATTTTTTATTTCGGAATTATCACCACAACAATTTGATAAATTATAGTTAAAACATCATTATTTAATCTTGCCGACTGGTGCTCGAATGCGTGCTAATCTAAAATGGTTATCAAAATTCAAGCATATCATTAAAAACATCAAGATGTGAAAATTAATAAATTCTTAATTAATATGAAATTTTCTGACATGCCGGACAACTTTTACAAGAATCAGACCTCACGACAATCATACCTGGTTCAGTAAACTGCATTGCTATTACAGGTATTTCCGACCTACTATTCGTTCGAATCTTTGGTATACATCTTGTTGCAAGTCAGGATGTCCATTACCCACCTACCTACCCATATTAACTGGAAGATAACCTGAATGCACTTTAAAACATCTCACTTTTTATCACATTAACTTGAGTTTAAACATATGGTAGGTAGATTTCAATTTGTGTAGTCGAACCCAGTTGGATTTTCTGTTGAGTAAGCTTACTATTTCAATTGATTATATTATGGGAATAGTATTTATTAAAAATAAATTAATATTTTTGCGGTTTTTTCACCGACACTTTCACTTGTACAAAAATAACTTTTTTCCGATTAAACAATTATTTATTGGATAATCCTATCAATTGTTTTCTTTTTATGCAGAGTTCTATTGGAACTAATATTTGAACGACCGAACTCCTTTTATTGATGACATAAGTTCAGAAAAAGCATTATTTAATTATATTGTATTCATCAATTCGTCTAATAACGTTAATTGTTATATCTACTAGAGAAATAAATCGTAATTTACATACAACATGAGAAGAGTCGTTGTCCGTTATTTAGTTGTACTTCCTGATAGGATTTAAATTAAACAAAATAAGATTGACCTAATAGTTTACTTATAAAGTGCTAAGTAGTAAAAACCAAGTCCACGTACTGATACCTAAGAGCTTTTGATGCATTTACATTATCACTTAAATATTCAGTACTTAACGATTTTTCCTAATTTGCATAAAAATATCACTGACCTTCTCAATATGGAAAACACACATATAGTTAGTAGTACCGGTTTTAATTATATTTTTCAATATTCAATAAAAAGACTATGTAGGTATGACAGCCTTCTTTCATATTGGTAAAAATTTCCACTGTCTCTTCAAGTTAAGTTTAAGTTTCCTTTAGTAATAAATTGTCTACATGCTTAATCGTCTTAAGTAATAAGCTATTGTTTTAACATACACAGTTTTAGAAAATAATTTTATCACGTAGCTTTTGGCTTGGGAGTAGATCTGTTTCATTCAACTGCGGATGTTCAAAAACGTGCATGGTTTAAATACATTGTGAGTAAACAAAAATTTAAAACAATAAAATTCAACTTTCAATGAAAGAATTGTAAACAGACAACAGTTAAAAGAGTAATAAAGTATAAAATATATAGTACCTACGTTTTTAAACGCAATTAAGTTGTTTTAATGCAAAACACAGTAAATCGCTTTGAAATAGTTTTAATTACTAAAATGCACATTAAAACTTTCAAACATTTCCTATAGTTAAAAATAATTATTGCATAACATAATAATTTACGTTGTATACGTAGAACATATTTTAAAGCATATTTAGCTTTCATATCATGAATTTACATTTTAACCACTGTTTTCTAGTTATTTCGTATTCCGTTTAAGTTATCATAAATAACCAAAGTTATGGTATCAGATTGCAGATATGAAGTGGCGAGAAACCATTTAACACACGGTTAGGATAACCACAACAGAATACACAATAGAGCCTATTACGTACCTGCCTATCTAAGTACATCACCACAGACGACTTCAGAATAATTAAATTAATTAAGGAGAGATAATATCACAACAATTATAATTTTTTAAGCAAAATTTATCTGCGTTAATTAAGTAATTTCTAATTTCTGTTTTCATGCGGGTTCAGTATTTTAATAACCTTGTGTAATCGTTTAGGTAATTAGATAAAAATTCAATTACGAACGTTTAAATATAAGAAAATAAAATTGACGTGTTCCATAATATATAATTTACAACCAAATGGATTTTTAAAGCTCATCTGCGATTTGATGACTAAGACATTTTACATTTTTTTTAACTCGCTCTTTTTAACTAGGGTAAAAGTTTTATTATTGAGTAATATAAGTGATTGTTTTAACAAGAAATTAATTGGGTAATTAATGATTTCAAATGAATAACAATTAGCTAAAGTGTGCCAGGAATTACAACATCAAACCACTAATAAATATATACCTTTGGTGAAACTCAAACCACTATTAGAGCTACCTTAAATAGTAATATATTCATGTAGTATCATAAACCAACATATTGTACTAATTTCACAAAAAAAATTAATTTTAATTTTCACAACATGGTCGGCTGTTACAATATTTTTAAACAGTAAACTACGTATTTAAAAACGATTAGAATGCAACATTTCCTGAAAGTGTATGTTACGATCCGACAACATTCAAGAAATATGATAGATCATTCTAAGCTGCAGCAAAACCGTGAGCAGAAGCAGAAAGCGTGAAGTAAGGTTCGGCCTTGTAGGTCAAGACTTGACGACCCTTACAGGTGAACAAGCGGTCAGTTCCGTTAATTTAACCTCATTGTCATGCAAAGTAAATTTAATAATGGAATGTTACACAAGAAACAATAAACGAAGGATTACATTTATGTGTACTTTCGTCATGTTGCAATTGCTGATATTGACAAGAAATTGTTTATTCCACCTCACTAGCCTAACGAACATTTTGCATGTGCATTTAATAGCACAGATTAAAAGAATTATGGTTTTGTACATTTACAGTACGGAACGATTATATTGTAAACAAAAAACAAAATAATATGTTTAATGTGGCCTTGCCAAGATATCAAGAACGATAATTACTTTATTCACGACGAGAAGTTTGCTTTACAGAGCTGAAAGTATCATTCTCTATAGGTGTAGCTCGACCTGGCCGAGTTAACCTAGTGTCTGACCTAACACCGGAAATAGGAAAAGTTTCCAATAAGTTGTATCTTGATGCCATCCAAATGTTGTCTGGTCAATACCGAAAATAGAAAGTAATTCATTAATAAATATGGAAATTAAAGTTTCTGAACTTGAAATTAAATTCAATGTTTCAATATTACCTCCGGTCATTAGTAATAATAATTATCATCGATGAAATCAAACAGACCGGATACATTTTCTGCGATTACATTACGCGAAAACGAAATAAATTATTTCATATTCTCCTCTGCAGAAAGATCGCAGGTTGGTGGTTCCATTATGTATGTGTATAATGGTTTTCCCAAACTTTACAGCATTTATCGAAAAAAGGTCAGTATATCTCTCGCGTTAATGTTAATATTGCAATAACAATTATTTGAATATCATACTTGTAATTTATTATAATAGAATTTTAGCTTAAAAAGGTGACCTAGTATTTGTTTATTTTAAATTTAAAATAAATTAATTTAATAATTAGTTTTTATTAATTGTTATTTTTACAGCTAGTTTTCACTTTTTCTAAAAAGTGAAATTAATTAGCGAAGTTGGTAGTTGTGGCAAGTGTACATACTAAAACCGTCGAGGATATAATAATTATAACAAAATCTTGTGATATTATAAACTGTTAATTAACAAAGAAACTTTTAGTGGTAAAAGTTCTGGAAGAGTAATTATAGTAAGGTATAGTGTAATATTGTATTATAGTATTACAAACTTGACAGAAAAACAATAGTTGGTAACGAAGCTAGTGCTCAAGGCGACCTATATAGTGTTTTATTAAATAGATAACCAGATGTAGTAGAACTTTTTTTTATCAGATCCTAAACTGCGCGAAGGTCATGCAATTATTACATCATAAATAATGTAAATATCAATTTTAAACCTTCATGTATTTTTCCCTACCTTATACGCATAACGTCCGAGATTTGTATTTTTACAGTTTTGTATTGTTTTTTTATTCTCCAAAAAGCTCTTCAACCCCCTTCAAGTACGGATACTCCAAAGTTTAATATTTACTGTCAGTATACAATATTTTGATGCAAACAAAGGTCCCAGTCTTTTGCGTCTTAAAGGGTTAATATATCATTCAAAATTGGACTACTGTTTTCAAGCAGGTGTTTAAAGCTTTTCGACCTTACTGAGGAGAACTTGACTTGTTTTAAAACTTTAAACAACAATAAAACAAACAACAGAATTAATAAACAAAAGTTGTTTATCAACATTGCTAAAATTTAGTGCCAATCAAGGTGACTGAACTTAAGAACATCGACTTTACTGAAATTGTAACTAAATGCTGATTAATAGAAGAATAAAGTCTCGGGTTTTGATATAAAATTTTTTCGATATGTTCGGTCGTTGGATTTTCCAATTTCTTATTATAACGAGAAGCTTTATTACGTTTCCGATACAGTCGTGATCAAAAGTAATGCTTCTCTTTAAAAGCTCGTTATTATGGAAACTGTAAAAAAATGTTTTTTTGTTTTTGGTAAAAAAACTGATTTGCATTAATGTTTTATATAAGGCAATATACATTTCGATTGCGGCGTTAAAATATTTTGCTGCTAGGTTGAATTTTCGCTATATCCTGCAGATAATTCCACATCGTTTAAATTATTATGCATTAATTTGAAATGTATGTTTTGTGACTTTTTCAAAGTTATTTTTGCAATAAAAGTCACAGAGATGTTATAATGATAGGATTAAATTCTTCTCATTAATTTAACGAGCACGTTTCTGGTAGTGTCATAAAATTTATTCTGAATATACTGAAATTTTTATTAAATTTCGTTGCTTCGAATTCTTAGACCGTCTAAAAAAACCGTTAAATATAAAAAATTTCCAGCTATATAGTCTTAGTTCAATAATAATTATGTTTTCTACCAGCCATGCGATATTATAGTAATATCACACAGCGATATTGAATACTATATTGCCAACATCTTGAAATTATGAGAAGATGTTTTTCTATATGCTGACAAATTAATATAATTATGTTGTATGTAAAATTATTTGATTTAGCTTGCAATTATAATAATTAATGTAGCGTAAACTGTTGTTATTAATACTTCGATTTACATAATAAAACATAAAATTACGTAGTATACCATAATATGTAAAGGATGGCACTTCAGGAAATTGCATGTAATATCCAACAATTTTATTATTAACACTGGCATAATAATAATTGCATATATGACGTAAATATAATTTGCTTTTAATTTCTTATTTAAATTTGTAAGATATTAACTTGCCGACAATTTTATATTTCTTGAATGCAGTAACCCACGGTAAACAACTTGAAAAATAATTAATTATTCATTAGGTGCTTCCAACAGTATTGTACGTTTAGAGAATTTAACAAAGGCGTTAGCTATTTATATTTGTGGTAGGTTGTAAAATGGTAAACAATGCAAATTGAAGGACTTTCCATCAACAAAATATTCTTAAAAGTAACCGTGGCATACTTTTTTAATGTTTAAATTGTGGAATTATGATGGTACTAAATCAACAAAAAACATTTCTTGTCAATTACCTACTGCAGGTTTACGATTTTATTTTGCCATTCGGATCCTATATAGCTTTAACTGAAACACAATACAGCTAGCTTACAAATCCAATTTGTTGAATATCCACGAGAAACCTTTCCAATTTTCTCGAAACAATATGTAATTCTGTAAGGTCACGTGTATCGATACAAATCAAACTAAACACTAAAAGGTACATAGAGTTTCAAAATAATTAACTGGAAGTTTAACATCTTCATGGGAACGAACATAAGTCCTGCAATATTTACTGTCACTTATCTTTGCCCATTGTTTCCTTTTGCGTTACATCATTTGAGTTATTCGCGAGGAAGCTTGATCTAATTTTCGAGAGTAGTAAATGAAAATTCTTGCGTTCAAGTTCTTACATAAGCAATTCGAACAATTCAATTGCTCTATACTATTCTTAGCATTGTGACAGCAGAAGATGAAATTAAATGAATAGTGCAATTCAACATTGCATAATGGAAGATATTAAATAATAATCAAGTTCCTACTTATTTCTGCGCATATGCAAATTTTTGTTGCTCGTTAATGTTTATTAAATGGGAATTGAAAATATTTAAATTTATTACGATGGCGATTCGAATATAATTTAAAAATTACTCAAATTTTTCACTTAAAATAAATAACGATTATATTATTAAAGTTGCAATTACTTAAGATACGGTGAGGTTGCTTATGTAATTCTAATAATAAAAAAGTTTTATTAATATAGAGGCTATTCAACTAATATTTTTATATTAAAAATATAACGTTGAGTGATTACAATTTCTAGTAATAAAAGCTCGAAGCCATAGAATGACCTATACGTGATATGTGCAAATGTGTTATGTAAGAAACGTTGAATTCAGATATATCTAACGAAATCTAAACAACTCCTAAATATATTAAGCGTAGTACATACAATTCATCTTTTGAATATAAGTTTATAAGTGGAAAATTAATATAATTTGTTATGATGGTCATTTTAATAATTTGCAAGCATTTTGGAAGCAATGTTTCGGATATTTATTTTTAATTTTCACGTGGGCCCCACGATAAACAGAAATATTATATTAGTTAAAAGTGTAGGTAATTGTTCATTATTTACGCATTTTTTTATAATACAAAATTATGTTTTGTGCCTAAAGAGGTTTTTTTAAGGAAAATCCAAGTAATATTATTTAATTACTGGTTTAAACTTTGCCTTTTAAATTTTAATGAACATTTTACGTTTGCATTATTCGAATAAACATTATACACAAATATGCTAAGCGTTTTGTGTTAATTATAAATTATGTAATTATATAATAATTTGTAATAAACTTTTACTAATGTGCCTAGTTAATCAGTGGTTCTTAACCTTTTTTGTTGCCGGAACTCTTTTAATTTTCATAATATTGTTTTCGTACCCCAATAAAAATTTTTCTATATATTTTATTCCACACCTCCATGGAAACTTCTCGCACCCCCTCCTTAAGTACCAATTTCCAAAATCATTAAATATCTAATGTTTCAACGAAAATGTTAAAACTGACACGTGTTAAAAATTCTAATTTTTATAGCCATACGAAGTCTATTTACACTTTTCTTTTTAACAATTATCGAATTATTGCAGCGGCATCCTTGCGTTTAAAACGCGTTTTATATTATAGATTGTATTTATTTAGAAAGTACAAGATAACTTTCACAATTGTCGAATTATATTTACTGGTAATTATTAATGAATAAGCTTACCAATATATAAAAAATATGCTAAACAGGTAATCCAATCAATGTGTATACTTGAAATTTAAAAGCGATTATCCAAACACTGCACTTTCATTCACTTTGATATTTTGTCAAATTTAACCGATAGCTTTATCGAATGCAATCTATTGCTCTCATTTATCTACACATTTCGTCAGAGTAAACGTAGCACAGGTGTATTGGTATACTAACTAAACTATACGATAACTGGTCATGCGAGCGAGTAGTTGCGGACGTCAATGATTAAACTCCGGATTTTAAGATGCGAAGAACACGGACTAATGAAGGTCGCGAAACACATCGGTTGTCTATGAGTTGGTTCGAGAAATTCTCGTCTCAAGTTCAAGAAAATTTATTTTTTACCTTTTCGAATCTACTATGTACTTTAACTTTAAATACATAAAATATTACCGGAACTGGAAAAAAACGGGTTTTAAAAACTTTCTTTCGATATTGTAAGTAGTTCATCCATTTGTTTCCAAAATTTAGTATATAAATACTAATAAAAAGTATTGTAAAATATTAACATTACCAATATCCTCTTGGTAATGCTTTAAATTTGCATTTAAAATAAAATATCTAAAATACGAGTGATGTAATAATTTCTAATCTACAAAATATTCAAATAAAGAATTGGCAATTTAAATTATGACTTATTGCCGATATGAGTTTTTTGTTCATTCTGATATGTTGAATTTACATATTACAAATTCCTGCATCAACCACGCAATTACCATGCCTGTCAATTTCGGAGATCAAAAAGCGTGTAATATCTGTCTTAATATATGGTACCAAAAAGGCATTGATGTTGTGATCCAGGTGCAACCTAATTAATACACGAGAATTTTACTATAATAGTAAATTAATTAAAAAATTACGCGAAAGTAATAAAATTCAAATTCATTGACAAGCTAGCAGTAGCAGTTTATCTACTTTCTTCAGACAACAATATTAGAGTATTAATTTTTTGTTTTAGATACACTGTTTTTTTCCTTTTGTACTATTTTTAATAGTATAGTCTTGTCGCCTTCGCTACTGGGGTTTGTAAATTCTGGTAATGTTCGGAAAACTATTTTCAAATTTAGTTTTGACATTTTGAAATTGATGATTCACAGGTAATTTTATTAATATCGAAAACTTTGTCACTGTATAATAATAATCATGAATCTTTTAGCGGTTAATTATATTTTTTTTGTAAATTTTATAATTTTAACACCAGAAGTGCGTATTTTTCAACATGACGTCATTATTAAACTTTATCACCTGGAATAAATTTAAATAAATAAAACATCAAAACAAATTTTAATTTGAAATTAATTGTTTAATTGTATTTGGATGTTAATTATTTTTTCTCTAAGTTTTTTACTTGCATGTTTTTCTAATAGGTTACCTAATAGAACTATTTTAGGAATTATCAATTTTAAAATAGTTAAAATAGTCCCATTTACAATAAATTTGCCCAACCAGGAAGCTTTCCTTATATAGGTTACAGAATATCCTTTTGGTTTATTTACAACAACATTTGTGTTTTCTCTTTGTAAATCTTGGATTCAGTAACCAAACTTTATAAATTATTATTATTCTAATTTCTAAAGGAACCTGCAAAGGAAATGTAATTATCGGATGAAAACAAGTTGAATATTAATTAAACGAGGAAATGTACTTATCCCAAAGTTTAAGTACGTATTTGTTTTGAAGAAGGTAATCTGCATGCTGCGAAATTCAATAATTGATATTTATGTTTTTTTATTCGTTAAAAATTCCGTAATGAAGATTTTTCGTACTCATTCGGGATCAACCTAAATGTGTTATTAAATATACTGCAAAAAATATTATACATAAGGAATGACTACTTGACGAAAGGGTACCTTTTATTTTTACCTTTATGTACATACATACATAAAGTTTGAAGTGATAAATTAAAATTTCGTTTAATTATTCACTGTTATGTTTATAAAAAGCCACACGCAATTTCTTTTTAAATAGAGTACCATATATTATTCATAATAATTATAATTAATTCATATTATTTATTATAATAATAATAATCAACTTACATAATAAATTTATGTAGGTATTTGTGTGTAGGTATGTATTTTTAAATTATTTATTTATATCCAGACATTTTCTGAATTTTCTGTATAACTTAACTTAGTTTGATTTCAAGTTAGGTAAAGCAAAAATCTAAGCTAATATAAATTCACTTTGACAGATATTAAATAAATTTTGTAATTTTATAAAACTTGACGCAAAATGACATGTGGACTTAGTAAATAGGAGAAAGCATAAAACAATCAGAAAACCTAACTTTTAAATGTTATTAAACTTTATAGACAGGGTATGGCATCTACATCTTAGTAGTAGTCTAGTAACTTGCACGTTTTTTACGTCTTTATCGGGAATTTTTTTTCTATTGGAAAATAAAATTCAGTGGTTTTGGTTTTTTAGTAACAGGCCCGGGTGATTACGCCGGCTCTTGAGGACATCGGAAAATAATCAATTTTATTTTAGAAGTCGGCCATTTTGTTATTTTCTGATAAAATTTAATAATCCTAGTTCTAGCGATAACGACAAGTCTATAGATTAATGATCTTATTGATTTTTTTATTTCCGATGTCCTCAAGAGCCGAAATCAGCCGGGCCAGTTACGTACCTTTTTTTTGAGATGCCTATACTTTGACCAATAATAATAATAACAAAACGTTGTAAAATTAAGTCAAAAGAAATTTTTTTGTATCATTTAGATGTCAATAATAACATAGGAAAAAACCAAAACCATTGAATTTTATTTTTCCATAGAAAAAAAAATTTCCAATAAAGACGTAATAAAACGTGCAAGTTACCAGACTACTACCTTAAGTTGTATTTTGATTTTATAGAACAAAAAGCCCTCTGTATATAATTAAGTACATTAAAAACTTCTGATTCAAAATTTTCTATTCCATATTATATTTAACGATTATTATCTGAAGTGAATCTGAACTTTGATATAGTCAATTTTTGACATTATTATAAATTTTAAATAAAATAAAGAATAAGAAATGCCATTTTTATTCCCATCATTCATTTTGCATTTTGAGAAATAAATATTTAACTCTCCAGGAGCTATCCAAGTTGATACATTATTTATGAAATTACAAAATAAAAACGCGCATCTGCAAATCATTTTTATTTTCCATGGCGAAGTAATCTACACTTTTGAGCTTTTGCTTTTTAGCTAATCATTAGAGACCCATTATAAGCAGCAAAATATAATTAAAGTTGAAATGACATTTAAAAATATTTTGACCTTGTGATAAGTCTATTGTATCCTACCCAACCATTACGAAAGTAATGCAAATTGACTTTTGCTCTTCCTTGAGTTTAGCACGAGCTTTTAAATAGCAGTATGACGCTAATGATGAGCATTTAACAAAATAGTTTGTCATCATTTTAATATGCCCAACACATTAGCACAAACAGGAAGACCGTCTTTGAAATATAATTATGTTTGGAAAACTAAATATCCAGAAGCACTTGCAGAATGCAAAAATAAAATTATAATTCTGCAAAGTGTTAAACTCACCTCCTTCAAATGACACTCGGAATAATTGAATATAAGTTACAATTTGCAGAAATGTTAGTATGGTGAACTTGAGGAATCGTTCCAGATGCTACTGCACTAGAAGCATTAATGAATATGTAAAGCTTTTTCTGAGTTTTTCAAAATGTTCGACACATTCCTTGCGTTGTATTCAAATTTTACTCTCTACCATAAATTTACTAATTGATGTATACATCTATGGAATTATAAATATACATAATAAAGAATAATTATAGTAATAAAAAATAAAATTATATAAATTATTCGTATTTATGTTTTTATATGTATTGGTATTACTACAGCAATGTTTAAAAAATAATGTTCTACGTACAATTACACCTTGTTCAATTGAATGTAAACAGGTAAAAACAACTAAAATTACAATATACTTCCTGCTAATTTAGTAATTTAGTTACGAAATAAAAAATTGAAGGAAATAGTTTGTGTTGCCACCAAGAAAAGAAAAGGTTTAAGAAAATAAGCTGACCATACATAATTCAGATTCAATACTTGATGACCTTTATCGCTTGACTGAATTTGGATGGACAATTACAATTTTCAGATCATACCAAAATTTTAAATAATTATAAACGTAAAGCATTTACTTTCGTTGATTTAATTGTACTTTTACGATATCAATCGGATTGTAATGTATACGGTTGTACAGCGGATGTCAAAATTAATTGGTGAAAAATTTAAGACATTTAGATATTGTACTTCTCATCAAACGTTTCCTTTGAAATAAAATTTAAAATATTACACTTATCTCTTGGAAGAGTATCGATTTCGTCCCAGTCCAAAGCTTTAAAGCACAGCTTTGTGGTTAGCGCTTTTCACTTGTTTCGGCTAATTTAGCATTAATTTACAGAACAATAAAATCGAAATAGCATATAAGTGTATTAGAGTGCAATAATAGTCATTGAATAAATTATTTTAAACCGCATTACGCGATGCGGCTGAAATACAGCAATACTGTCATAGAAGCGATTGTTTACACGTTTAGATGCTTCGTATAGTTACAATGGTAGACTGTTGACCCCATAACTTTAAATATTTCCTACTTATAGGATTTCCTATTTTTTACATTTAATTAGTTATATAATTCATTATATTGTGGGAGTAATAATGTAGTGTCAAAAACTTCCTTAATCCTTCAATCATTGATCGTGATCATGCAGTCTATTGTTGGTTTAATATAAAAAAAAAAGATTATAAGAAATCTTTATTTTTAACAATAAGTACGCATAGAGAGATGATCTATAAAGCTAAATTTTGTCCGCAAAAAATTGTACAATCTATATTGCGTTGACTTTGTCTTTGGTTATACTTGGTGCGTCCGTTATTATTTAATTTTGATATAGCCAATATTATATTAAATTTTTACTGTTATTAGGTGTAGCGTTCTATTTCGAACCCACTAAACAGTTAAATAAGCACATTAAAATAATTATTATTTAACACTGCGTTTACTATTTTTTGCATTTAATAATAATTTTTTAATCTCACCATGTAAGTACTAGTTGTAAAAATATTCTGTCTGGTAGGATTACCTGCAA
The DNA here is from genome assembly GCA_958510845.1 of Cantharis nigra. NCBI lineage: Eukaryota > Metazoa > Arthropoda > Insecta > Coleoptera > Cantharidae > Cantharis > Cantharis nigra. The sequence goes on from OY294028.1 coordinate 64,927,641, forward strand.
AAAACAAACCAAGTATTAGTAAATAAAATTAACATTTTCAAATATTGTGCACTTATAGGTAGGTATACTTATACCAAATAATTCTAAGCCATGCCTAATTGTCACATTACTATTACACAACAACTCAGTTAGTACCAAATTCTACAAGTATATAAAAAAATGTAGGGCACATGTTTCATGCTTATTGGCAATTATTGTCATCTAGAACTCTAGACAAACAAATCTTAAAAGCAATGTTCAGTGCTAATTGAGAAATTATAATTCGTGTTTTATGTCATTATTTTCAGAAATGTTACAGTAATTTGAAGAATCGCTAGCTTTAAATAAATAAATAAATATTAAATTATGGGAATCCCCGACTTACAGAATATTCAAATAACTAAATTAAGTTTTCTTTTTTATTAATCCGATAAATCTACCTTTTGATAATGTGTAGTGAATTTGTTAACAGTAGTTATTGTGTTCTGTTTTATGTAATTTCAGTATAAGCAATTAAAGCATTGTTTTCTTGTATTATTCAATGTAAAGTATTAACGGTAATATGTATTACTAACTTATCGATTTTTATTATGTAATATATTTCTTATTGAAGCGTCGATATTTGATTAATAACTAACTAATTAATTAAACATTAAATCTACACCTGATTTTACACATATTGCATTTTGAATTGTTTAACATTTTAACGATGACGTGGAAACTAATTGCATCTTCGGCGTAAGATGAAAAATAATTAAATTTTCGAATCATTAAACTTTATGTTACTGTTTTTGTTCAAATTAGCGATAAAAGTTTAATGATAAAGAAAATAACAACTTTTAATTTATATAGAAATCTTGACTACTAATGAGCATTAGTTACCTCTTCAGAAACAGCGGGGTTCTTAAAAATAAGAAAGTAAATCTCAAATTTTAATGCTTGCGATGAGGGTGCTAAATTGCAGAAAATTTCACCTAATATTTGTACTTATTTTTTATTAAATTGTAAAAAAATTGCTTAAATAATTTATATGGTACTTTTAAGGAAAACTATACCGGTAAAACCTTGCGTTACAAATTATTCATTCATATTATGTGTGTTATCTTTTCTTTTTCTCGAAATAGCAGTTTTTACTTCTTTTACGTAGTCTTAAATTCAAATTGGGTTGTCTCGCATTCAAAATTAATATGAATTGGACCTAAACATGACAGTACAAAGAAGAATCTACAGTCTACACATAATAGTTTACAATCACAAAAACGTTTACAACAGAATAGCGTGAAATATTTGTAACCTAAAATATTGAATATATCAACACCATTTAAAAATTCGAAGCATAATATAAGAGCCAATAACAACTTACTTAATTTACGTAACATATAAATATCAAGTGTGTATTGATTAAATATCGCCGGTTATTGCAAAATTTTCTTAAAAATTAGAAAGTCTTTAATGGATGTAAATTAATTTAATATCGACTTGAAGAAACTAAAAAAGTAGTTGTCGTAAATTATTATTATTATTACTTAATTATTATTCATAGGTGCATTAATTGATTTTCAATTTTAGATGATAAAGATAATCAATTGTTTTAGTTTGTCACGAAAGGTAATTGCTGTCATTCTACTACATATTTTTTAAACTTAAATTAATACAAAAAATTGTCAAGATAATCTAGGTGTTCCCATATTATCTTTAATAATTTTTTTATTAGTGATAATTTATTCAACTATCATTTCATGTGTATCGCAATAATTGTGATTGGTTCACTTTTTGTCAAACAAAAATACACCGCAATTAGGTCTAACATTTAAGGGAGGTTTTCTGATTTTCTAGAGAAGCAAAACAAATAAATAAAATTGAAAATCCGACTTCAAAATAATGAATTGGTCGATAAATAATGCAGTAAAACATATTGCAAAGTTATATTGATGTGAAAAGTAGTTGATGCAATTGGCCCCAGATCTGCTTTCTACATATAATATAGTAAATAGTACATAGAATAGAATATTATAGTTAAGTACTAAATCAAACTGCCTGACAAGTGCGTACTGATATTTCTGCATTATAACTGTTTTTAGTAATATATAGAAGAATAATGTATTATGTACACAAATTACATAATAAATTTATTCTCGTTAAAGTTGATATACAGTAAATGTCAGCTCTATCGTGAGAGAAAAATGCATTTTCTAGATTTTTTAAATATACTACATTATTGTCATGTTCCAAAATTCTTCCCTTCAATTATTTGTATTTGATTACTGAATTTTGTATTTTTTGTAAAAATTTTATTTGTTTTTAAAGTTTGGCAAAATTTAAAATTTTTCGTTTTACCGCACTTTTGTGAGAGCTGGCAGCGACAGGGTTTTTGTCAACCCTATGGCCGACACGTTGGATAGAGTTTTGTGAGTTCACAGAATTTGCTTACATTTTTACTTGTATGTGGTATTTGAAATTAAAGATAATGTTTTAGTGAGAAGTTGTTTATGATTAGTTTATTTGATTGGATTTGAAAATTGTTTGGTAGAATTTTGTATGTGATTTGATTATTTAGTAAAGTTAATTCGGGCAGTATAGTTAGAAGATTTTCAAGATTGGAAGAATTTGGAATTGTAATAATAATAAATTAAGTATAGGTAAAATTTTAAATTTTAAAAGTTTGTAATTCGATGATTTATTAAAAATTTAAAGTTAGATGGGCAAACTTTCAAAATTTGTATTTCTTCCGGTGGAGTCCATTTGGATTTTGGGGACTATGGAAAAATACACATCAATATGTCCCTACTATATTATATTTTTAATATAAATTCTGTTGCAGCATTTGATTTAGTAATTATATTATGTAAGTATGTGTGAAGAGTCTGGGATTGTAAACTTAAATTAAGCGTTTAATGACGTATAGGTATGTAGGTATATATTGTTTAAATAATAAAAAATTATTTTATTTCGAATTACTCATAATTCTTTCAATTTGTTATGCATTTTAACTTTATGAGTTGTTTTCGTTGCTCTTGGAACAGCTGTTGAGCTTTTGTAGCGGAAAATTATCTATCGATAACATCGTTGTAATCAACTTTGAGATATTGATCTGTTCAGTATCTAAAGTGGAAATCAATACTTGATAAGTTAGGTTCTGGTGATGTCACATAATTATTTTACGAATAAAATATTTGTGAAGCCAGTTTACTTAATTTGCAGAAAAGAAAGATTTCCCGATTTAACTCAAGTTAGAGAATTTTTCTATTCTTCAAGTTTCTTATTTTATTTTGAATTTATATTTAAACATTCAAAGTTTGTTTTCAAACTGTCAAACCATGAGTGTTGCTCGCCGTTTGTCAGAGCATAGTTTTTGAAGGACAAGGAACTGATTTTTTGAAAAAAAAGTGGAAATATAATTTGGAAAACGGATAACCATTATACAATAACAAATAGGAAAGAGATCAGTTCTAATCGGCATTAAAGTACAACTTTAGCGACAGTCCATCACCAGCAGTAAAGGTTTAATGTTTTAACATTAATTAAATATTTTTTACGTTTTAACTAAAAATCGCATGTTTATTTGGAGCAAATGTACTCTATGGCTAGTATGCTATTGTCAAACTTCTTGTGTTTGCCATCAATCCAACAAACTCACAGATGTCTTTAAAATATTGATACCTACCTAAACTTTTCTTGGAAATATTTTTTTCTTGAGTAATGTGCGTGTTATGTTTAGCTTAGTAAATTTTTCAACAAACGGTAGTTAAGACTGGATGAATGTAAGAAATGGACTTAGCCCATTTAGGATAAAATAATATGCAGATTTAATTATATGTCATATTAATAATTAATTGTTACTGTAATTAAACAAAACATTATTGCTTAAAATTTTTCAAAAATCAAATTGTGCACACACACACACATTCATATTTACAGCTAGGCACTTTTAATATTTTACGAAGAGTAAAATAAACTCGAACGGTATTTTTAACGTTATAAATGCTTTAAGCGCTAAGAGTATTTATCAAAATTAATTTTTTGCTGATTTGTTTTGTGTAATTTTAATTTCATAGTTAATATTTTTTTTAAATAGATTCATTCCATAATTCGTTATTGGCTGCTTAATAACAAGCAAAGAAAGATTTTATTATATTTTATTAATTTAACAATATTATTTTTCTTGTTACAGAATTAAAAGTATTCAATTTAATTACAAATAAAGAAGATTTTTTTGCTCCAGTGGCACAATTCACAGGCCAAACTTTAATTAGAAAACTGTACAAGTAATTTCGTTAAATAAAAGTATTATATATATTTGCACTTTTATTTACTCTAATTATTTTTTGTGATCCTACCGAAATGTGAACCGCATTATGTCTATGGTAAAGTATGGGTTTTTAATCACACGCTAATTTCTTCGTGCATATATTTTATTTATTTTAAATAAGAGGCAAATGGAGAAAGTTCATCAACATATAAATGCATGCCTTTCTTTGCACTCCTAATAGAAACGACGCATATCTTATGTTAGAACATTAGCAATATTTTATTGTTAAATAATTACATTTTCTAAGAACATTTGCTGTACGACCAACCTGGAGAAGCATCTAAAAAGTAGTAATTAGCAATGCTGTTAAGATTGCAACTTGAAATGCACATTTGCTATCCAACTGTTTGATATTGCTAATATTCATATTATTAGATGATAAATCTCCAAATATTGGATAACATGATAACAATTATTTTAAATTGAAAAATTTATAGGTACCCCCTGCTATCAATAATTAAAATTTTTTTATAGTTAAAATCTGCATATCTTGAGAATATTTCGTAGAATTTATTTCCATTTTACTTTTCGGCAAACTTTTATGTTTGAGAAAGCTATTAATCGTCTAGAAGTTCGACCTTTTAGCAGGCAAAATTTTGCAGGTTCAATTTTGTGCTTAACGAAATACATGGTATAATAATATGCATATTTTTCTATAACCACAAATCATTATAGGTGAACGAACGTCCATGGCCTTGTTCAACCTGTAGCTTAACTACGAGATCACTTTATCCCATTCACTTAATAAATAATCAACATTATCCGTGGCTCTGTAGATATCCCGTTGCCCTCCTAACAAACAACAAATTTTTGATTGCGATTAACGGTTACTTCAGGAATGCAGTTTTACGTATATTGTAATTTAGACCAAGTCATTACAAAATAATTTATCTTCCGATTACGTTGTAAACAAATAAAATTGTTCGATTAAGTGGACATTTTAATATGAACGTAAGTTAGTTCAAATGTAAAACTCCTAGGAAAATATTTTTTTAATTTAATATAACGCATTCTCACTAATAGAGTGGGAAGTTATTTAAATTACCATTGAAGAAGGAAAAAGTGGCTTACTGCAATGTATTTAAGAGTATAATTGCACATTAACTAAATTTATTTTATGTTATAGTTCTTGTTCTTATGGTGGGTAATTGCGAGCAAAGATGGGAGCCTCACGTTTTCGATTAAATGGCGAGATCTTGTATTTACAACATACAAGGACGTTGTAAATTGTATCACAACACGTATTTATTACCTGAACTTGATTCAATTTTATCTAAGTAGTTATTTCTATTAATTAAATTATACGTTAACTTTGTATCGGGAAGGTAGGTAGTTAAAATGTTTCTAGCTAAAATTTTATTTTATTATGCAAATTAAACAATTTTTGGATTAGTACTTCTATTATAACCGTAATTTTTTCTAACTGCTGTACTATTGCAGGATTACTAAATTGGGTGATCCAATGCATAATTACACCTGTAAGAAATATTACCTTCGGTTATAAAGCGTGCACTTATATAATTAGCAAATTTATGTAATAATTTTAGCTATAATTACCGAAATCACTTGGAAATGATAAATTAGCAAACGAAACTTTTCTGTGAGAAATGGGATATGGTAATTAAAATATGGTAATTTTAATGATAATTTCGAGGTGCTACAACTTGTTGACGATCATGGAAAAAAAATTAGTGAAAAAACTAGTTCTTTAATATGCTTTCTATATAGTGCACAGAAATGTAAAAAATATATTTATTTTATTCAAAAAATTAAAGCAATTTTATTTCTTGACAAAATATTGAAGGTTGAAGGTGAGTTGTAATTATCTACCCTTATTACTTTTTTCCATATTAATCTAAGATTCCGCCTTTGACAACATAAGTTACCTACTACTTTACGCTTTCAATTCATAGAGTCAAGTTGGCCTACTGTGGAGAGCACTGGGGGTGGGTGGGGGGGGTTATGCCATACGTCCCAAACCTCCACTTTTCAAATATCAAAGCTTTTTGTGCATGTTCTGAAATCCTTATTAAATAAAAATTTAATAATCATCACGCGAGGTCTGGGGGGGGGGGGTATAAAATACCCCTTCTTGCAGTTGAAATTCAAAGTTTTACTTCATGGTTAATTTTCTGTTAAATTTATACTTTTGCAATTATGCTGCATTCTTTTACCATACGCGAACATAAAAATAAAAAATTGATAAAGATCAAGCAGAAAAATTGTATATAAAATAAAAATAAGAAAAATAATATTTTTATGTGATATAAAAAATCTCATAAAATCAAATTTACGGCATAACATTAAGTATTTTGTTAAATAAATGTCGCATGCACAGAAGTACTTCCTAAACTGTGAAATTATACGATAAACGGTGCTTTCCAGATTTAATTTAATGTTAAACATTATTTTAACCTTGAAAATGGGCATTTAAACCTAAAACGGCTTATGTCACGTATATATGCGCGAAGTGCTCATCGTTACTCTATTTTTTATTATAAAATTAATTATAATATATTATTTTTGACTTTTACCCTATGCATTTGCTACTGTACAGTTTTAATGAGTAGGTTATCTTCAAAATCGTGAAAACCTCTATAAAAACCTGTCCTTATGAAATTATAAGAATCTTTTTTTTAAATAAATTAAAATATCAGACTTTCCTGGAACCGAATTTAGAACATTTTATAATCAATAACAATTTATTGATTTGTTTATATTGCTCGTTAAATTGCATTAACGTTCATTTTGCAATTATGCTGTTGAGATAATCTTAGTTACGATCGGTACGACGTATCACTGTAGTAAATAATATTTATATATTTTTATTTCTTTTTTTCTACCTAGCAGAGATGCCCGGTTTCACTCAAATGTAATTCAGAATTTTTCAGCAAAGAAAATATTTTTGACTGCCGGGGGTATACTATATAATAGTTTAGTATTTATTAAAAAATAAAAAAATTAATAATCCACTCACATTTTGATTGTCTAAATTCACTAATTTATATTTTATAAAAATTTTTCTTTATTGTAAAAAATATTATTATTATTATTATTATAAAAATCATTATTTTCACATTTAAGAGTAATTATTATACAATTTTAGCCAAGTCCACACATGCAAACCATATATTTCAAATTAATATTATTAATTACTACTGAAAATCTAAATTATTTATACAAACTCTTAGGGTCAATTTCATAAAAAAGATTAAGGTAACATTAAACAAAATTAAAACACCCAATGAAAACATTGAATTTTTAAATTCTTTTTTAAATTCTTCACTTAAATTTTAATGCAACCTTAAATATATTAGGTAATAAGTCATTAATCTTATGTTACCTTAATTAAATTTTATTACTTGTTTTATTATATCTTGATTATAAAATTTTATCTAAACGTTTCCTTTTTTAATCTTTTGTATTAATTAAACTATTTAATTTATTAAATAATATCCTATCATAAAAGTTTCAATTTTAATTTTTAAACATTGTAAAATATCAATTCCAATTTATTGTATCAATTAACCCTATCAGCTACGTCAGAAAAACAGGCTGTTGCTAGACGCTCGTTGGAATATTTTCGTGTTTAAACGTCGTAAAACAGATTTTTTTTATTTGTACCTTACATTATGTACATTAGGAAAATCATTATATAAAGCACCATATATCAAATATGCTGCATTTAAAAATTTTCAAAAAAAATTTTTTTTTTTTTAATTATTTTTTCCATTATATAGGAAATATTTCCAACTCAAAAATATTATTTTCATTGTAAATAAAAAAATTGCGTGATGGGTTAACAGATTTATACCTTTTTTTTTGCAAATTTTACCAATCCCGGTGGTGGCTCATAAAATAAAACATAACAATATAATAGGATAATCAAAATTTAGTAACGTGGTGAAAATGGGAAAAAGCTTAATTAAAATACTTTCAACTGTAAGCTAATGCATAAATATAATTTCATAAAGATACCATAGAGACAACATATTAAACTCTGGAATGATATTATAAAATGTGCGTTAATTATCACCCTGTCCATTTCTAAAATATTTTTGTGTAATTATCGAGTAATCTCATTGGTTAAAATACATATAAGGTATATTTAAAAAGATTATGAACCTTTCTAATCATTTAAAACTGCCCGTTAAAATATTTTACTGGTAGTGAACACAACATAATTATTTCTTAAATATAATATATCAATCGAAGGTGTGTTTAGGTAACCGTACTTTAGCTTATTTAATTTTTTACAAAGTATAAGAATATGGTAGTGAAATTTATGTTCCGACTGCATCTGATATTTTCAACAGTATGACACAGAATGAAACGCTTGATAATATTCTTTATTTCATAATTTAACAGTAACAATATTAATCTATAATAGTAAATTTGACCTTCTATATAGACATATTCTCAACCACATTATTTCTTTCATATTTACCTAGAAAATTATTGATGTGTGATATATACTATAATATGTGGTAATATTTATCAGTTTTTGTAAATTACAAATAATATTACCAAATTTAAAAAAGGTATAAACAAACCAACAAAAACTATTAAATTTTATTTAGAGCAAATTTTTAAAACTAAGTTCGCAAATGAATTGTACGTTTATTATTAAAAAACAAAAGTAGTAATTTGACCAATCATAATTATACGGATATTATAAAATCGTAACGGAACTGAGCAACTTGGTTTGTTTGTTATATTTTACAAAAGTGAATGTATATGATGAACAATGGAATACTATCAATAATAATCAAAAAGGAAGGTATCAATAGCAGTTGTGTCGATCTATTACTTCAGCTTCTTAATCACTGTTTCGAGTAAAATGTGCATTTATAAAAAGAAACGAAACTATATATACTCATTTTCTTTTTAATAGTCAGTACATTATGTACTATATACTATATAGTATACTTTTTATAACTTTCAATGAAAATCTCAAACTAAATTGACAAAATGAAACCCAAAAAAATCTATAGTAAATTACATTTCATAGATTACTTTTTCTTGTTGCTCAACTGCCGTTATAATTTCTGTTGAAAATAATTTTGTAACATTATAAAACCTTTTAGTTAATTGGTTAATTTAAAGTTCTATATTGCAAATTACATGGTTCAGCTTTAAACTTGATTAGACAGAAAATTTTTAAATTGATTTATTAAATTGTCTTTAATTCGACTCGATTTTTACACTTGGGTAATTAATCAACAAGTAGTATTTCTTAAAGCAGACAATAGTGCAATTTCTATTTATGATATCTTACGCGGCTTTCAAACAAAACTATGGCATTTTTCTTATTAAAATATGGCACAAGTTAATTGTTGATTATTAAACATAAACATCTGTAGTAAATTAAGCATTAATTTTTACAGCCGTAAACGGTCATATTTAAAATTAGATTCTTAATTTATTGTTAAAAAAGAAAATGAGATGCGTTTATGGTGCTAATGGCGTTTATTAGTGAAAACTAAAAGTAACATTTCATATTAGGTAAGTACTCAATTTATAGAAAGTATTTACCAACTTTCTTTCAGATGTTCGAAGATGTGCTTAGTTACTTACGATGATCATATTTTCATTGTTACTATATTTTTATATTTTATGTGTTACTCGAATTGCAATACTGCATACAGAATTCTATTTCTCTTGAATTTGTGGAGTTTCTTGATTTTTATCTTTTTATATTCTATATTAGAAATATAAACAAACCAAAAAGGACATGCAACTGCGGAAGAGGAAACGTTGCTTAAGTCTGTGCTCATAATATTTAAACACGCACGCACGCTACTCACAATTGCAGGAAGCTATATTTGCTTATTAAAGGCAAAGTTCTTTATTAAGCTATAACAATAATTATCCTGTACACCTATTAACGATAATTGAAATTACCGATATGTGCAAAATCATAAATTAAAAAGTTTATACAATGAAAATGAAATGTATTTGAAAACAATCAAATATTAATTTCTAAAAGCATTAATTAATAAAACAATAAGTACGTACTTTCGTTATGAAACCTGATATTACTTCTCTGATAAGATCTATTAAGATCGACACACGTGCCTATTTGGATGTATTCTCGAAAGCGATCGTTTAATGACTAAAATTATATTTTAAAGTACAAATAAAAAATCTTCCTCCCACGTACATCTGTATATTCCCCCTATAAAAAATACATTTTTTTACTGATAACATATTAATGTAAACAAACAATTTAATGTAGTAGATAAACATAATATAATATTATAAAATCTAAAAATTTAGTCAGCCATACAAACAACTTCATAAGTAAAATTAAATTAAAGTCTTTATTATTATACCTTACTTAATTACTAAAATACGTAATAGTGCACTTAATTTATTACTTTCTTAACAATTGAAAGAATCTGAAAGGAAAACACAAAATATTCAATTAGCTGTTTTCTTTAATATTTATTATACATATATGTTTCTACACATTCAATTATTGTTTAAATTTGCACAACATTTGAAAAATAAATGTTACAATAGAATCACCGAGGGAGTACAGAAAATAAACTATAATACACGATAACTTTTCTTGTTTTAGAATTAAATTAATTCTGTTCTCATAAAATAACAATTAAATATATATTTTTTTGGTAAACTGCCGTTAAAATAAAATAAATTGGCAATACATCAAGAAGATGTATTATGTGGTTTTTACATTTTGACGTGCGTAGTGTATTCTGACTTAATCCATTGCTAATTTTTTAAAATACAAGTTAACTGAAGTCGCGAAAGTTTACTTTCAGCTCAAGCTGCAAAATGTTTGATAAATTAATTTTGAAAAAGTTTTCTCTAACATTTCCTTTATATATTTATTTTCATCCCCACAATATGTTTTTAATTTATATAACGCATGTTATGACATGACAAGTTACTCTTTATTATATTATTTATATTTAATTATTCTATTATTTACATAGTATTAAATTTAAATAATTGCAATAAATCGAGCTTCGTCATGCTATATTATCTAATATTTAGCCTAAATTTTTTTTTAAATGACAAATTGCATATTCTATACTTAATACTTATATAATATATGCAATTACCCTTTAAATTGAAACTCATATTGCATCCAACAACATTTTTAAAATATTTGCAATAGATATACCTGTCACCTAGAAGACGTGAATAAATAATATAAATATAAATTATTTTTAAAGTGAGTCAACAAATTATTCATGAATACTATAACTGATAGCCGACAATTCAGTGTCATGTTGTGACTGCTTTATTAATAATTTTAGTAAACGTACCGTTGCAATGCAACAATCAATGATTTCGAAATACGTTGATAACATTCTAAGGCAGCAATCAATAATTTAGAAATAAACTGATATCAGTCGGTGGAAGTTAGTAATTGGCAATTTTTATGCAATGAATAATGAAACGATACATTACATATGCCGGTACTTGGTAATTAGATATCCAAAAACGATAATTGTATATAATTGAAATTAATTATTAGGACGTGCCATCCTATCGGATAGTTGGCTAGACTATAAAGGAGAAAGAAGATGGAAAAATTTTTCTATTTTATAATTAATTTAACTTATTAATTACTTTTTTATTTGATTAATCAACACACATTTTAATTATTTATGTATTTATATAAATAGCATTATGCAAAAATTTGCAAATACATACATAATGGTTCTATAAATCATAATACATAATATTATGCAGTCACGACTTCTGTAAGATTGTTAAGGTAGTAATAATTATCTTAAATTTAGGAGCCTCTATGAGCTTTTTAGAAAATTATTGGTCGGCAAATAAAAATCATAGTATAAGATATCTTAGTTTTTATTTTCTAATAACTTGAAAATTGAAACGATTGTGACAACTTCAAAATTTTCTATGTTTTCGAGTTATCAGAGAAAAACTGACTGTATTTGCATATTAGCAATATAATATATGATCGGGAGAAAACAATATATATTAAAATGTATTATATTGAAATTAAAAAATAGATTGCATTCAATTTAACAGATAAAGTAATTTTCAAACTTTTCCCATATCTAATTGATTTTAAAATTACTTTTTTATATATTTGTAGTATTTTACAATTTAAAATACGTTTATGTTGCAAAACACATTGATTATGTCTTATACAAAAATACAATTACAAAATGTAATTTGAATTGCAATTGTATTTTAAAATATATTGCAAGTGTTTCGAGCGTTTGCAATTTATGAGCAAGCACATAAAATATATTTTAAATAAAAATTTAAAAAAACTTATAATTTGGTATTTGAAATATAAAATATGTACATTGAATATACAAATAATTTCTACAGAGAAGTGAACTTACTTAACAAAGTTAAGTAACTGTGAATGCGATAGTTCATGTATTATAAGAAATTTATACTTCTACAAAACAACAAAAATAGTTGCAAAGAATTATAAAAACATATTATGTATACTTTGGATTGACAATTTCATTCAAAAAATTTTAAGTTGCGCAGTCAGTTCTCTCCAGAATCAATTTATGATAGGGTTTACCTCAAAGTTTTAAAACTTTGTTTTGACAATGTTTTGTAATTTAATAAAGAATTTTCATGATTAGTTATAAAATATAACTAAATACATTTAATTATTTTAGATTAACTCGAGTCCTAAATAATTAGATTTTCTATTAAAATAAGAGTCTGAAGAGGAAAAAATTCGGCAGTTGTGTTAGATATTGTGTATGTAATATAGTTTGAATTTGTGTTAGATTATACGAAAAATTATTAATTGGATAAAATAACACAGCTGTATGCTTAGAATCCTACAAAGTTCAATGTAAAACATTCAGTTCCATGCCAACATGCCATCACTTATTAGCAAAAATTCCACGGAAACATTATTACTTTACACATAATATTAACAATGCAAAGCATAATTCTGCTTTTTAGCCCTCCAAATACCCTCTTCAAAATTAAGGTTTGTGTGTTCTCATTCATCAGTTTTGGCGCGTAAATCAAGAGAAACACGTGCACTAATAACCCCCAGTTTACATTACGTTTTATATTTTATTTATTGTAAGTTGTAAGTTAGTATATGTTGTTAAGTATTACAATATTTAATTTATTTAAGAATCATTTTCTTTCTAAGATTCTGCTTATTATTTATCGTTGTTTTTTCAAGATCTTTCTTTTGCTTTGATCAATTAAAATATAATGTAAATATAGAGAAATTGCCCCTATTATTAGTTAGCTATTAAAACTGTTTTGCGTTCTCTTCAATGCGATAGTAGTTTATTAATTTTATTCTTCCTGGTTATATATTTTCCTTTATCAGACCTATCTTAGCCTGATAGAAATATAAAATTAATAACTGTACAATTAGTTTTTCTAGTGAGCTTTTTTATGGATACAAAATTTTATGTTGAAAACTTCATTTTTAATTTACTATAAATTATGTGCAAGCATCAGAAATTAAGTGCTAAGATATAACTAGTTTTATCGTGTTAATTGGAATAAATAAATTAATGAATGATGATGAATGCTGTTGGTTATTTCAGTGTTTCTCAACTTTTAGATACGCCCCCTAGAGGAGCGCATCCCACCCATTGAGAACTACTGGGTTATTTGATCGAATAGGTGGTAAAATTTAAATAAAAAAGTGAAAATAAACATAATGAAGTAATACAATAGCACTGTAAAAAATGTATTGGATATTCTTATAAATAAAAAAAATTCAATTTAGTTTTTATAATAAATTAATTATTGTAAAGTAAAATTTTGAAATCAAGCCTGAAGTATTCTATATATAATTAATTATACCAAACAAGGGTATTACTTCTTTTAAACAAATTTTGTTATATGTAACAATATAGGATTTAACTCCAACAACTTTCAAGTAAATATATTTAAACATTAATTAAAGGATTCGCTATAATAATTATTGTTAATATCTGAATCTGGCTCTACTGTTATTTCTGTCGCACGCGCTTTTACCCAAAACCATTTAAGCATTTCAATTAGACCAGCTTTAACCAAAACCTAGAATTTTAATTAATTTTGGATAAACGAGAAGATATTTAAAATATTTGGAAGCGGCTTAAGAAATCTAGAATGACTGTAGTAAATATGACAAAGTCTTACCTTACTAATGCATCAAATATATTTCGTACGTTTGCATCTTACACAGTTGTAAAAAGTAAAAGAAATATCTAAGTGTAAAATATATTCTGCAAAATAAAATTTCAACTGAAAAATTTTATTCTTTTGTTTTTCATTCTGTACATAGCTCGGTTCAGACAGTTAAAAATATCTTTCTTAATTATATCAATTATTTTTTTACGTAATGCTAATCTAAAATGTAAAAATAATTACTATACAGGTATTGGAATTTGTATTGAGAAAAGCTACAAAAACTTGTTTTAATAGAAACTGGTTGATTTTAAAAACAATTTGTTCTTGGTTTAGTCTTTTAATCGGTCGAAAAGAATTTAAGATTCGCTTGCGATTAGTAGCCATTATTTATTTATTATGATTTTTACAGATAAATTTGATACAAAGTTGTTTTACAAAATAATGAAAACTCAGCGTCGCCCGAAACCTTGTCAAAGGACAAAGAACCAACAATCGAAACAAAGAATTGTCCTTTGAAATAATAAACGGTTTAAGTGTTTGCATATTTTATAAAAAACCACTTACAGTAAAACTTTTTGACACCAACTCAACAAACATTGAATATAAAAAATCTGTTATTAAATTCATTAAGTTCAATTATAAGTAAGAATTGATCAAGTTCGATAATGATAATAAATAATGTAAAAAAAACATTTTATTTTAAATTAATGTTCACTTGTAATATAAATTGCATTACCTTGAAATCAAAACACAAAATAAAAAATTTATAACCTTGATTAACATTCAGATCAACGACATTATTTTGTAGCTTAAGGTACCCACTTAGAGAATTAATTGTTAAAATGCAAATATACCTGAAAATATACCTAAAAAATGTAAATTACTTTTTATCACAATAAGAATATGATGACAATAATAATGCATGTTATATTGTTTAAATAAAACAATGAACGCGTTTGTGTCTGAATTTCTCAAGTTATCGATGACTTTGTAATATATTGTTTGGAGAGGTAAATGTATTTTCCAATTAATTTATAAATTTCTAACACAAAGTAAATCAAAAATGGTTTTTAATTACTAACCTGTTAAGCTCGCTGGCTTTTGATCTTATAAGGCAGAATTTTGAATAACATTCAGCTCTAGTGAAATGTGAAAAGAAAAAGCAATTTTCCAGAAAATCCGTCAGTATTATTTCAGCATTACATTGCATATCTTGGAGAACATGTAGAGATGGTGATTGTGCCCATAAAAATTATTATATACTTCCTTTTGAAAGGAAGAGAAAATAGCAAATTCACATAGAAATGTGTGCATTTAGCTTTCATCAGAAATAACATTATTAAATATTCCAATTAAACGCTAATTTTCTTGTTATAAGACAGTTACAGAAAAACAAATAAGATGTTGATTTACAACAATTTTCCACGCTAATTATTATTATATTATACATATTTATATTTATGATTCGAATTATCTCTTGTTTATATTATTTTACAAATAATTTTTTGAATTTAATTAATTTAAATTTTAGTAATTTTGAAAATTTAATACTGTTTCAAATTGGTGTTAATCTGATTTTTAACAGCATTTAACACCTATAAATGTTACTTTAACAATAAATTTGTTTTAATGTCCGACATGGTTTTCCACCATCAACATTTGAATTCTGTTAGATGTATTATACCTATACAAAAATGCGTTGTAAATTCGTTGTTTAGAAAACTAGGTTTCCATCAAACTTTACTAAGCTGGAAGTAGAAAAACCGATATTACAAATCTAGTTAGATTTAAACCCGACGACATTATATTGCAACGAATCATTAGTAAGAGTAAAACGCGTAATTCCTGTATTTCCAGTGTTAGGACGTTACACGCAATATAAAAGAATGTTAAACGTTAACCTTTTATGTTTAGCACTGTGTTATTAGAATTAAGTTTAAATTTTTGTGCAAGCTAACTATTGATTATTGCATTAAACAAAACTGGTACAAATTTATTAATTTTGCTACCATTAAATGAATTGGTTCAAATTTTGGCGACGATTTCAAAATGAATTAATTATGCGTTTAACGTTGAAACGCAATTAAATTTAATTAATTTGATGCAATAAACTAAATCATTGCCATGATTGAAGAGCCCAATGCTTCATAACAAATGGGCTTCAGTTTAGTCTAATATAATGAGAGTTTAGCTGTTTGCTGCTTCTGACGCTCTGCCTAATGAAAGCAATTGTTATTTATTAAAAAATGTTGCTGTACATTTTTTATATCCTCAACAATTTCAATTTCAGAATAAAATCTATAGACCTATATTAAATATCGATATGAAATTGAGTATTATACCTTCAGCAACTGTTGTTAAAAATTAACATAGAAATAACTTTTGAGATTTACAATAGCTGTAGATATAGAACAGTAATAATAAAAAGGTAATCCCGATATTTACATAATCTACATTTAAAAATATGTATTTACAATTTGTATTTACGGAACGTTTTATGGCAAAGGATCCGTTATGATGTAAAGTTTACTGGACCTCGATTATACATTATATTGTATTTAAAAAAACACATCACAATTTGGGCCATATTAAAAAGTGTTCAAGCAAGATTGATTTCAGTTTGATTGAAGAATTAATACAATTAAATTTAAACAACTGTATTCCCTTGACATGTATCGATAGAACTTTACAAGATAAATAATCGATTCAAAATTATTAAGTCTAATTACAAGAACTTGTTACCTTCATTAGTTGATATAAATCCTTGTATTGTAAATTACTGGTCAAATTAAAACTTCACTATTAACTGTTTGCTCATAAAGCAAGTTTGTCATAACCATAGGCTTAATAATTGTTTGTATCAATAATAATTATTACTTAAATTAAATTAATTAATAAAATTGTACATTTTACATCGCGTGACACGATTTTGTAAATAAGTGTATTACGATCAACGTCTAACAAATAAAGTTGCATGTATGTTATAAGCGGAAGTACATTTAACCGACTTTATGTTGAAGTCTTTCAAACGCGACTAACTTTTAAATGAATTTAACAGCCATTCATTCTTACCTGTAAACATACAAAGGTAAATTTTAGAAGATACGATTGGTTGCCTAACACAAGGCGTTTGCAATGCAACAGAAAATTTATAAATTCTCTTTATACGTAATCGTGGTTTTGACTCCTGATCCTGATGCTTAATTTTCGATTATACGATTTTGACTTTTTAAGTTTATTGTGATGATAATAATAAATAAATGTATATAAAATTAAATGAGTAGGTATAGTCGATTTTATACCCCAAGTTCTTCAATATAATGAAGATGCAACCCAAGTAACAATGTTAAAGCTGCGTCGCTTGATATTGGCTTTATAATGCATTTGTGCAGGTTGTTCGGTTGTTAAATGCTTTTATCGAGTTTGATGAAATTTAAATTGTTACTTCGGTAT
This sequence comes from Cantharis nigra, assembly GCA_958510845.1. NCBI lineage: Eukaryota > Metazoa > Arthropoda > Insecta > Coleoptera > Cantharidae > Cantharis > Cantharis nigra. Next base: position 64,945,507 of record OY294028.1, read on the forward strand.
GCAAGCACAATTATAATATATTTGTTTCTTTCGCTTTTATACTACGTGACTGACACCATTTCAGACTTCCAAACATGTTAAATTAATGCATTTTATGACGAACAGCTACAGGAATTCAACAGCCTTAGTTACTCAAAATCCCATATTGTTTACGTACAGCATACAAATAGAAAAGCTAGAAAAGGGAGATTAATAACTTTAGCCACATTATTAATAAGCTCCGGAATATATTTTTTTAATACTAAGGGTAGAATTCACGAGACATCAATTTCGAAGGTTAGTTATATATATATATATCCAATATTGTGCATGGACACCATAACCCGTATTCGGTTATAGAGCTTCGAAAACATCGATTTTTCTTATAAAATTCAACAGAAAACAGATTGAAATAGTTTATCAGCCAATGTATTTGAATTTAGACTCAATTTCATCCTATATTTTTCACTGCGAGGTTTAATTTGTTCTTTAACTAATTTGGAATTGAATGGATATCGATAACGAAAATTAACTGGGGTAAAGTAAACTATTTTTAAAACTATTTACTTTCTATTATCTGTTTATTATTATAAGCCCGCATTGTAATGTAATTCTAACTTGAATCGTAATCAGACGATAATACCTATTAAAGCATTAACGGGCCAATAAGTGTATAGCATCAAAACCTTGATGAAAATCAGAAAACGTACTTTTAGCTATTTGAGCTAGATCCGAATATAGCATTTGCAAAGCTCCGAACAAAGTTTGAACTACCGCAAAACCGTAAGAAACCTGCACCATTACAACTTAAAGAGCTGAGATATTGATATTGTCCTGATCTGTAAACCTTACAGAGATGCAGGATGCAGACCACTGCACCTTGTAAGACAACACTAGAAAAACAGTAGTATCGTCTCAGCAAGAATGGTTGAGCAAAATTGAAGAAAATGTAAAAAGAAAACTTATATAATCCACTTATCATTAGCGATCATTTCATTACAACAGCCTCTGAGTCTGAGCATTGACTATAGGAGTTATCAAGACACGCAGCCATATGGAAGAATAGTAAATTCTATGTCCCTCTCACTCGAACGCACTCCGCGCACTACTGTCCACACGTTCTAACGGAATGGATCGCGAGATTAATAATTGTTAATGAGGATTTACATTGAAAATTAGCGCCATCTAGTTGTCGCGACAATTTAGTATTGCATTAAAACATATATGGCTGCGTGTCTTGATAACTCCTATAGTCAATGGTCTGAGTGAATAGAGGAGCTCAACAGCGACAGACAAAAGAAGAGAGTTGCTGTCGGAGATGATATCGCCGCTTGATTTATAGGTAGCGAATATAGGAATATTTTCCACATTTAAAAAAAAGAACTATTTGTCTATCAATACACAAAAAATTGGAAAAAGAATAGTGAATCTATGGCTAGGTGCCGAGAATATTGGAAATCGTTTCTGTGGCTTAAAAAGGAAACCTTTGCGTACTAGTGCGGAAAAACTTGTTTTACCGTACCCAAACAAATATCGAAAAGTTAGACTTTTTCAAACAGCAGTAGATAAAATGTTTTTATTTGACAAAAGTACAAGATATAACAATTGGCAAAAAGTTGGCAATATCGAACGGAAACACTAACTTGCAAAAATATAAAAACAAAACCTACTTTTGATTACGTAACATTAAATTATAGGTCCGTTTTCCGTTAATAATAACGGGTAATTTAATTAGATTTACATGTCTGTCATTAGGCACAGAAGTAAATCAAACTCTTGTACTTACAAAATAATAGTCAAGAATACGTTGTATTCTTTATAGGTATAATAACAAAGTAACAATCCATTTAAACTAACTTAATAGCGTGACAAACAAAATAATGCTCTTTCATTGCAATGCAGTTGTAGTTAATTAACAAAAAAACAACCTTTTTGTTTGTCTAAATTATCGACATTTATCGAGGTTTTATACACTTATGAGTTCCTTTTGAAGTAATATTACTTACAATATTAATAAAAATATTATCACAGTTATTTAACATTGCCCAACAAGAGTCTTCTTCTTGATAAATGAAGTTGATGGCGGTCTTCCGATAAAGTATGCAGTTCAAATGCAATATTCAGATTAGAATGGTACTTACAAAATATATTTTATAGTAATCATTTTACTATAGCGCCCATCGACTTTTTTTTAAACCCTGTAGTTATACTCATTGCTGTAAAGATAATAATATTGTGAGTGTTATATAATCAACAAAATTTAATAAATATTACATTCGGTATTTTGTTTTGTATTAGTTGAATTTATTATTTAGGTATAGTAATTAAAAATCCATTAAAAAATAAATTTTTGACTTAAATTTAATACCGATTAAAGTTAAATTTAAACGGCGTTTGGACAATCAACCATTAGTTACATAACTACAAGAGATCAAAGTTTTATTAACGTCATGGTAAATTCACAAGCTAAATATCAATATATTAAAGAAACAAAGTTTAAATCTTAAAAATTAACAATAATTGTTTCAATGTTACTTTTGCCTTTTTTTACTTTAATTACAGAATGGAAGTCTAGCAATTTTAGTGCAGTAAAATATTCATACATTCAAGCTCAAAAAAACCATTTCTAGCATTATATCTAAAGAATAGATGATTTTATTTTGAACTCAATTGCTTTATTTTATTATTTGTATGGTAAATTATTGTTATTAACTTGTGAATGAATTTATCACGGCGCTAATTCAACTTTGATTTGTTGCACTAACGTAACTAAACAAAATAATAATGTAAGTATAATGTTAACTGTGATTATATAATCGTTTCACTCGAAATGATCTCACCGACAAACTGTTTTTTGCCTCACTCGTTATCAATCACCTTAGATATAATTATTCATTGAGATAATAACATTATAAGGTCAGTGAGGGTAATTATGAGTAATAGTCAAAAACATTTTATTCAATGACTTTATTAGTAAAATTAAGTTTCCTGGAATAAAATATTACGGTTCCCAGTACATTTTTTTAGAAACTATCTCAAAAATAGCAAAATTGAAAATAATTAACCTTCTAACTTCAATAGGTTTCAAGTTTAGGAAGTTTCGGGGTTCTAAAAAAAAGTTGCTATAAAATCTAGTTCTGAAAATTAAATTCAGTGTCATCTAATTATCAAATTTGCAGATTCATTTCTTTTTGAAAGCAATTGTTTTGCTTTACTTCCGATGAACGTCACTAAAGCACTTTAGCGCCGCCGCGGCTCTAAAATATATAGTTTTATTTGACTAGCAACTTTTGACAATTGAAAAATTAAATTTAGGTTCTTTTAATTTATCAATAATTTGGTCCAAACTCATAAATCCCATTTTTATATTATACGGCATTGAGTTAGAAAATCTTACAGGCCGATATATATCGGCAATTAAAGCTGTGGTAAACCTAATTAAAATTGCTCTGGGACATTTCGAATTTAAAATTTAGTTAACATGATGAGCACCTTTACGATTTTTTTAGACAAATAAGAAGCTAGGTATACATTTTTTAATGTACGGCACTATTATAATACTTACTATAAAATATCATAATTTGAAAATTAGCGGATTAATTAAACAATAAAATTCGAATAAATTTTATTGTTGCACGCAGAATAAGTTCACTTCTATTGAACAATAGAAAATTTAAATCTCTTTTAAAGCTTTTTTATTGATTGTTTTGTGATATATTTACTACAGAACTAGAACCGATATGTATTCTTCGCATTGAATATTTTTTCAATCAAACATTCGTAATATTACTTTAGTAGGTAATGCAATTTTAATTGTTTATGTTCGAAGATTAAACATTTCCTGGTTTTACATTTAATAAAATACGTACATTGATAAAAGTTTAAACGTCCTGCTTTCATTTTAAGTTTTACTTTTTAAGCTTTACTTTGAACAGGTACATAGAATAAAAAACTTTACACTGGTTTCAAACTTCTTAATTTAGAGCTTTTATAATAAAAAATTGTTAATATTTTAAATTGCAAATTTTAATAAACCAAACTAACCATTACACCAATACTAAATTAATATATTAAAATTTAGAAATTTACAGATTAATAAAATAATGAAATTCAAACCATTTTTATTATTGAAACCAGAATAAGGTTATTCATTTATGTTATATAATCAAAAATTAAAATTTGATTGAAATCCTTATTTATTTTACTTCAGTATTATATTTGCAGCCAAACGAAAACTAACAATTTTATTTTAGAAATTCAATTTTAATTTTAATATCAATTTTCTTGATTAAGAAGCTACTTATTATTTTATATTATATTATCTTTTATATACGAGGGCAGTCTGAAAAGTTGTCGGCCTGGCACATAGCTGGCATTAAGTAGAAACTGGGAAATCACAACTGTATTCAAAAGTTCCATCCTCTTCCATCATCCTTAACACTAGTTAATTTGTTTCGATCTAGCAACTCCCTCGAGTTGATTAATATTATATTGCTATTGTATAGCTGTTTAATATTGAATTTTCTATTGATTTTTCAAAAATGGAAAAAATTAAATATCGTGCAGTAATTAAATTCTTTGTTTTGGACGGTTTAACAGCAACAGAAATGCATCCGAAATTGTTAAAAGTATATAAAGATGCATCACCTTTACTTTCTACTAAGAAAATCTGCAAATTGCAATGCAAAATAAGGTTTGCATAAAGAGTTACATATGGATAAGCTTTGTGCAAGGTGGGCAGTATTAGTGGCGTGCATTTAGAAAATGCTTTAGGAGGGGGCAGATTAAAGATTTTTAATTGTTAATCTATTCATGCGCGTCAGTTGTAACTAATCCTAATACATAAAATTTCAGCACGCTTCTGCTGCTCCTGCTACCACTTGTCATTTTTTGGAGGAAAAAACACTCTTTGGTTGGTCGAGAAAATTATATTAAATTAATATTAAGGCTAAAAATATTTGTCCAGTATTCATCCAAACCGGGAAATTTGAATTTTTAAGCAAAAATGAGGAAAGTTAACCTTCGGCTAAAAAAAATTAACACTTGGAAAGCATATTTATTTAATTACAGTGCTGCTCACAGTGTTTAGCAGCAACTTTCTGTGTTACTTTGAAAGTTAATTATAAAAACAATATAAAAATATAAAGTCAAAATTGTAAACCGGGGGGTCCAGTACATATAGCAGGATTTCCATTTTTTTAGAATACTTGGAGAAGATAGGGGATTTATAATTTTACAAACCGGGAAATTTGAATTTTTAAACAAAAATGAGGGAAAATTAAACCTTGGCTGTGGCTAGAGAATATAGGCCAGTCAAAATGGACAATGAATTGGGAAAACATGATTTTTTAGTATGTTGTTTAGACCCATTAGGGTAGTGCATACCCAAGTTTGCAACTCTCTAAAAGTTGGAAAAAATGTATCACACGAAAAACCGCAAAATTTTAGGAGTTTTTTTAGTTTTGGCTCTATATCTCCTAAACTATGCATTTTTCGACAAAAGCTATTATATGCATTTTTGAAGAGCATTAAATTTGTGACAATTTAGGTCCAACCAGAGTTCTGTAGATCAATAAGTTACCGAATTACGGCACTTTGAAAATAGGCAATTTGTTCCATAAAGTAAAAATTTTAGATTTAGACCTTCTTTAGACCGAAATCGCGGCTAAACCATTGATCCTACGAGTAAAACTCATAAAATAAAAGTTGTATGCAATTTAATTAGCTTGAAATTAAGCGCAATGCGGGGTCTGTAGGCCTCGTAAAAATGGAAAAAATGGCCTATTTTCAAAATGCCGTAATTTAGTAATTAATTACGAATTACGCTTTAGGAGTACAATCCGAGTCATCCTTAGGGGGGCACTTGCCTCTTTGCCCCCCTCTAAATACGCCACTGAAGGTGGGTGCAACATTTACTACCATTTCACGACAAAAGCTTTCGAATTCGTATTTCTCAAGCCTGTGTGGATCGTTTTAATCAATATAAAATTGATTTCAAGCGTCACTTCATAGCTATTGATGAAACTTGCATCCACTACTATACACGAAAGCGAAAATAACAGTAGAAACAATAGGTCATCATCACCTCAATCAAGACGGTTCTATCAGTAGGAAAGTTTGTGGCTACCGTGCTTTGGGATTGCAAAGGTATTATGTTTATCGATTATGTTCAGAAAGATAAAAACTCTGAAAATTATTAAAATTACTGAGAAAATACCTGCTTTAAAAAAAAATATTTTTCATCAAGACAATGCAATCATACATACAGTAATACAGTATAATACATATTCTTACAAAATTCTTTTCCTATTTTTCTTAATTTTCTGTAATCATCATGATTGAACGATTGTAACTATTCATTATAATTATTATACTGCCGTCCGAAGCTAAAAAGAAGTATCTACATTTTTTACGAATTTTAGTTATAATCGATTTTGAGGATTATTACAACATCTGTGATCCAGCAAAACTAAAAACCAGTAAGATTAATAGTTATATGCAATAATTAGTAGTCTTACTGCTTTTTAGTGTTGCAGGATCACACATATAGTTGTAATAATCCTAAAAAGCGATATAACTAAAATTCGTAAACTTTTCGTACTGCTTTTTAGCTTAGGACGGCAGTATAGCTTTCTATAAATATTCCTACATAATTATTTCAATTTGATTGACTGGATTTTAGCCAGATTGTCAAGAAAATTGGGTTGGGCAAATTGACACATCAACTGAAAAGCAAGTTGTTTACTGGTCATGTATCTTTAATATTATTTATTTATTTATTATGTTACGCTAATTAAGAATGATATAAATTTTGTTTATTACATATTATATGTAAATCTCTTCCGTAAATATGCAAAATTTGCATATATTTGATAGGTATACTTAAATTAATCTTTCAATAATTTTTGTAGACTTTTCACTTATCACTGTGGTGTGAAAAACTTACCCCGCACGTGAGTAAGTTGGTATTTATGTATTGTAAATCAAATTTTGTAGAAAACATTGAAAACTGTAAAAATCATTGTAAATTTCAATAGCAGTTCCAAAAAGACCATAAACCAAAATGGATTGCCAAATCACAATATTTTTCTACATAAGTATGCAGAAAAAAAATGTATTGAATATGTTTATATCTAAACATATTCCATAAGTTTTACTCAGTAATTTTTTATATAAGGGTAAAAGCTAATTTGCTACGTAGCAACTACGTAGGAAAAATAATATTACTGAACTAAATATTTACAAAGTTATTTATGAAAATAATTATTATTTTAATGTTTGATAACTCGACAGCAATAGGACTCTAATTGACTATATCGGCGTCATATGTTTAATTTATATAGTTATAAATAGCATTTTGTATTTGTTTAAACACTTATTAGGAAAAAACAGGAATGGTACTCAATACGAGTCTGTATTAAACCATACAAAAATGTCTAAAAACGTAAAATAACAAAATGTCTGCACACTAGTGTTTCCTATAAAAATAGTGTACATACTGGTACCAAATTTCTTAATTAGAAAATATACTAATACATTATCAAAGTTTTTCTTTAAGATACAACTCAATGCATTGTCGCCAGAAAACCCGATTGGCCAATCTACCAGTAACTTTTTAAATAGCTCTTCTAATTTAAAACCAAAATAGGTACAACTGCCATGCAATTAACATAAGCACGTTTAATACATTATATGCATTAAAAACACCAAAAGTCTCTAAGTTACCCTAACGAATGAAATTAAAATATTAAAAGTCAAGTTACAAAATTATGAAATGGTACAACATGTTTCACATTTCATTCCATTGGCACTGTGGGTCCTCTCATAAAAGTGACTATGCAACATACTATTTTTTTACCAAATATCAAATAGTAAATTAAATAATATATTGGTTTATATTATAAATTATTCTACAACGGACGTTGTTCTTCCAGGCAAATGGAAAACAAATTGCCCCACATAACTTCATGTAAAACTAAACCATTTTACTTATTTCAGAAAATATATTTAAATCCATTTAACGGACACAGAAATGTGTTCATTAGTTTACACTTTCATACTGTTCCAACATTGCAATTTACATTATTCAAATTTACTGCCGATTTAAGTAACACCAAACGAAAGAAATATCTGCAGTATATTACGTTTCGTAAAACGGTTGATCGATAAAATAAAATTATATGTGGATGATGATGAGGCCGTCTTCAAGGCAATTTTTATTAATTGAACGCTTATTAAACTTAGCCTTAATTTTAATTTATTTACTTCCTACTATTTTGTTGTTATCGTGGTGTTTTAGTATTACATGAACATCTGCATTCGAATTATAATAAATTTTTATACAACCATCAACCCAAGATAACTGTTAAGCGAGTTAAAGCGGAATTTGTGGTAATTGGTTCAAGGTAGAAGAACTTGCACGACTTACATTGTGTTCATTTTTGTTGGCGTATGCACATTCTTTACAAGGCGAAATCTGATTTAATAAACAAGTTTTCAACTATTTAATAAAGTAAACAAAAGACCATAAACGAAAGTCTTTGCTGTAATTTTTAAATTAGTAGTAGGATATTTTTTATTAGATTTAGCAAATCTGCTCGAGTCCAATAATTGTTGTCCAAGTAGTTTTGCTTTTTAGGTATTCACGTAATGAATAAACAGAATGGATGAAAAAATATCCATATTTCGCTTTGCGGTTTGACGTAAATTACATAATAAAAACCAAAGTGTAACAAATTGCAGTTACTTGCAGCGCTTCGTTTGCTTTGTAATAATATTTCTGCACATTATACGTCGAGCTACAGCACGAAACATTTGTAACTTGGTTAAAATTTGATTAGAATCGCGAATGAAAACTATGCAAACACTAGAAATTTTACAGAAACAAACATTTTACAAAACTATTTGCATAAACACTATGTGTGTATGTAAAATATACTTTGAAAATGAAAATACTTCTCGTATAGTTATACTACCTATGTAATAACTTAAATTAAATTAAAATAAACTGTCCTATTTGAAATTAATAGGATTCTTCACAGGAAAACTTCAGTTTTATGAAAAAATCTGTTGTACGAAGAATAGTTATATGTAGAACATTTCTACATACGAATAATCTATTGTTATTCAAAACAATTTAAATTAATATTTTAAAAATGTTCATTTTATTGTAATTTTTTGTCCGACAAATGTTTTCGAAAAAATTTCGTAAAATTATTGTAATATCCATTGAACTTAGAATTTCCTATTTTGTTTTGAGTAAAATACATCGATATTGTTGTATACGAATCTCAGTTCTATATGTTTACAAGTATATTTGAATAGCAATATTTAAATAACTACCTGCTGTATTAAAAGCGCCTCAGGCATATAACTGAATACATTTCATAATTTTAATTCTATTTTACCGGAACCTGTACTTGTATATTAAAATTACAGTAATTTCATATCATGTTTGTTTACATTATTTTTGACCTAAAGCACTCCATACCTGTTAAAGGTATTTTTTAAGATTTACTTATTACTATTTTACATTTATATTGACAAATGATTCAATTTTCCTCAATATCAATAATATTTAATAGGTACAGCGTAACTAAAATTAATTATTATAAAATATTACGTTGGTTACACAGTAAAAAACACGTACCTAGTTATTATTATTATTATATTATACAATACCTAAACATATTTGAAATTCCATCAATTAGTACATCAGTTCATTTCTCATTGTGTAAATTAAGAGACATACCAAACTTATTTTCTTTATATAATTGTTAAATTATACAAGATGCTACTTATCCTGTTCTCTGAGCTACTCTCACACAAACAGTTTAAAAACAGCACAATAGATATTACTTTAATAAATTAACTTTCACACACAAAAATGAAACCATTTTTATCTTCGAAAAAGTTCTGTACTTGTAGAAACTGTACTTGTAATATAAATCTTAACAAAGCGATATTACTTCAAAGAGGTATATTTTGAAACAAATAAAAGTGTTAAAAAGTATGATCAAAAGAAGTAAAATATTTAAGAGGATCGCATTTAATTTCTACGTTAGCCTTTAATAAACCGGAAAGCATTTCAGGAAAGAAAATTTTTATTTGTTTTATTGCAGCTGTAGATAAAAAAAATTCTCTGTAAATAACGAGTTTGATGATACTAATTGTAATAAGGGCATAAATTAGAACTCTGATTGCGATTACATTACTTCCCGAGAATTAATATTTTCATTAAAAAATCGTGATATTAATGAGTCTTTACAGTTATCTTATTAAATATTTTTTTAATAAACTTAGTGATTAAATATCTCCCGTACCTACTTGTTTATCTACCTTTATTTTATTTTAAACATTATATTAATTTCTAGCATGTAATTTAACATAAGTTTTAAATATATAGGAGTAATTTTAATTAATTATATAAACGTAATACAAAAGTATTACAGTTTAAAATTAAAATTATAAGTAGTTCTTATAGAGACACTGTATTGTTATTATTGTTTATAAAAAAATGTATATTATACTTTCAGAAAAATATTCTACAAAGACAGAAATTGAAGAACTCATATAACGGAATATTAAAAGTTTCAATATAGAACCACTGCAGACTACGAGAAAACTTAGCCGATTTTAATAAAACTTAGTATATTATACAGAATTTTTTTAGCAATTCTTTATAGTACACTTGAAATAATTCTATTTGTAATATTGTGATCAAAAGCAAGTGGATACCCGTTTAAAATTTAAATATCACTCTCGGAAAAAAAATTTAATTTAGTACCTAACATTTGTATGTACTAACTGAACCGAACAACATATTGTAAACAAAACGCAAACCAAAGTCTAAATTGCAAACCTATAATGCTGTTTAGTTCTCCGTTCAACAGAAAAATTTATCTCGAATTTCATTACAGCTCAACGACGAACCGAAGCTCACACCGAAACTAAACCAAAAACCGATCTACTAGAGCTGTTCCAAAATTCACAGCGGTCTGCAAATGCGATGACAATATCTACAGAATCTGCTTGATAGAAGCAAGCAGGTTGATATTATTTGTGAAAATAATTAATTACAAGCCTGAGTACGTTTTAAAATTTACATCCAACCGATAAATTTATACTTGTGATATGTAATTAACATAGAAACGTACGGACATTGCAGCCTTGCATTCTATATGTATTTATAAACAAAACCGCGCCTTGTATGAGAGTAAGAAAACTGTTCATTTAGTGTAAAACGATTGTCTGCAATTAATAAACTACCATAAATTATTTGTAAGTTATATTCTGGATTTACATAACAAAAAAAAGATTAAATTGTTTTTAAATTTTTAAGTCGGTAGTTTTTTTGGTAGAGCAAATAATTAACGTTGAATGGTATAGTATGGGTAAATTTAATTATCTCTAGAATAATCAAATTACAGTTAGTTTAATGACGCAGCAACAAATTAAAAGTCACTGTTTCGATAAATTTACAAATAAAATTTGTGTTAAATCAATTTGCTAGGCAGAATTTGAATTGACATAATTAATATCACAAATTAATAATATAATTTATTTTAACAATTTTGCTTAATTGTAAACATTTATATAACATTATTATTTTAAGTTTTGATTACATTTCTGACTGTAGACATAACAGACTAATTTTCTTGTACTATTTAATATTTATAATATCAATGCATTATAATAATTTCAAGAAACCAAAGAAAGTTTCAATTTCAAATTTATTATGCATTTGAAAAAATAATTTTCAATATACTATAGGTATGTATGCCAAAGCAATAGACCATAATTCCAATATATACGAACCAATATCGTATTTCGTCTTTAAATTGGTAATCGTCGCATTAAATCCTTCAGCCACGAAAGCTAGTCAATCGAATAATAGTTTAAATAGTTTAATAATAAGTTCCATTCGTTTGTTTGGTTAATATTATAATATGTGTATTATAAATTTTAGTATTTTTCAATTGTATACAAAAAATATAAAATTATTTATAACATTTTTGAAATATAAATTGTTGATTTTTAAATATTTTTTTTATGTAGGTAACTAATTGCAAAATTAAATTTAAAAATATGAGGAGAAATTATTATCTTTCTAAACATTTTAAACTGCACAACTTCTTTATTATACCAGTTTTTCAGTAGTAGGTTATGGTAAGTACATATGGTAAATATGTAATATTTAACTTAAATATTTCTACAAATTTTTTTTAACTTGAAATTATTATGCACAATTATAAATCTTTAAGTAAGTTACAGTTTTTCTGTGGTTACCTACTCTTAAAAATATGTATCACACCAATTAAGAGCTTCAGTTCATTTCTGTTTTGACAAATTATGATTTCTGATAATTAAAAATTTTACGGCACTTAATTTATTGAAAGTATAGTATAACATTAAAATTTTAAAGTTGAAATATATTCTTTAAAAGTATATGCTTATATTACCATATTAATCTGATAATATTCTTATAGCAATATTATGTACCAATAAATTATTGATTGTCTCAATATTGATAATAAGTATTCTACCAATGGAAATTGAGAGTATTTCTAATCATCTCGTCACACGGACTCAATATTGCGCCATAATTATATGTTCCATAAGCAAATTTGCGATAATTAAAATTTTAGTACTACAGAGTTATTAATCTGAGTTAATACTGTTATAATTTTACACCTGTTTCATTAAAAAGCGTACAATGAAGATGAAATAAACTTGATTTATTTTCTTTTCTGGATAGCTAGCGTTTTCTTAAATTTTAGTAGCATTCTCTAAATAAATCGATAATTATGCAATTAGCAGTGTTAAACCAACAAGTAGAGTTATATAATTATAATAAAAATATTAAATATGCACACTCAAAACTATCATTATCAAATTATTTAATATAGTAATAAATTTCATGTAAGTTATAAATCGTTTTTACCTTTTATCCTTTGAAGGGCGTGGAATGTAATCCGAAGCTTCCGATACATAATAACTTCTTTTTCTACGTTTCTTAATGCACAATACATTTGTAGACAACATCGTTGCAATTGAAGTTATTTTATTTGTAAGAATTAGTTTCATTAATATTATTTAGTTCTTAACCGCCGAGACCAAATCCAACACCAACATCCTGTAACACAAGCGAAATTATTACCAATTAATTAAAAATAACAATATTAACAAACATTATAATATTACATACATACATACACCATATTTTTTATAATAATGCTTTTTTAGAGTTTTACATTAGAATAATACAATCATCTTAAAAAGGACGAATCAGATCAATACTTTGATAAGGTAATATCAAAACTTGTTATATTACTATTATTAAAATTTTATATAAAATTAAAATGGCATTATTAAAAAAATATACTTTTACGTCCTAGGGTGATAAAATACATTTACGCCCTAGAGCGGAAAGGTAGTTTAGCGCCTCTGATGCATTTTGTATTTCTTTCTTAAACAATTTTCGCGACTTCGATGGCAAAAAATTTAAAATGAATTTCATTTTATCAATTTCATCTATCTTTCTCAGTAATATTTCAAAATTTTTTAGAATACTCTTTCCATCTTGGCATGTTGATGTAGTATTAAGAAAGATATATTTTAATAAAATTAACTTTAACTTAATGTACTTCTATGTTATATTTATTAATGTTTTGACAAATAAGGCGGTTTGCCAATTTAATTAAGAACGCTTCAACACTACAAAACTATAATTTTGGAGAAGAAAATAATATTCGATTAAAATACATATCAATATTAGATTATAGGTAATTATGATGACATTCATTTAATTAAATTATGATAGTATAAAGGTATTTATAACAAATTCAAGTTAATATTCTTTGTATCACTAATAAAAAAATAGTTTTGAACCAAAAATTTTTATGCTTTGCCCATATACAATGCATAAAAGCTTTTGAATCAAAATTTTTCGTTTTGGTTCAAACAGATTAGCTTTTGCTTCAAATCGAAAAATTTTGATTCAAAAATTTTTATGCTTTGCCTATATACAATGCATAAAAAGTTTTGATTCAAAACTTCTGTTTTGTCAGTGTAGTTTACTGGAAAAGTACATAATATAATAATGTGTTGTACACAAGCAATTTTCTTTTTAGAATCTGGACTAATGGGTTTTAAAACTGGAACGGAACAGGAACTACAACAGGCAATCATGAAGTGGTTGAAAAGGGCCAAAGAGAGAAAGCAGCAATAGTCTTCAATTATCCAACTGTTTTTTTTAATGTGTTATTTAGTATTATTTTAAAAATAAATAAAAGTTTTTAAAATAAATTTTTTTTTGTTTACTACATACACTATCTACCTAAATGGATATACAGCTATAGCATGAGCGTCCATTGGACTTTCTATTTTAGTAGACGTATGATGTTCAATGGACGTCATTGTATGATGTTTAATGGATATCCAAGATGGACGTCCTTTTTCTGTCCAAATCTGTGACGTCCATCGGAGGCCCATAACGTCGTAGTGTTTTTATTAAAGTTTTTATTTGATAATTCCTAATTTTATTTAAATATTTGATTAGATACATTATAGATACCAAAATAATAATATGTATCTACCTCCTAGGTATAATATAATATTTAAATACGTAAAAACCAAAGTAAATTCACAGTAAAGTTTAAAGTAAACGAAATGAAAACTTAAAAAAACACAGAAAACTTGTTGAATACTAAGCACCATTTATTAAAGTGTTGACACTTTTCCATTTAAAATATAAAAAATCTTCACTTCGTTTAAGCATTTCTTCAATTTTCTCAGCTTATAGTAGCATAATTTATTTAAAGTAGGTACTATAATATAAGATACCATACACATAAAACTAGTTTGGCTAAAAGATACATACAAAATTAAAACTATAGTTATATGAATATTATAAAAATTTCATATTGTTTTAAATAATTAAATTTTTGTTATATTATTATTAAAGAAACTTCTTATATTATACTTAAATTATGAAATCAACCCAATTCTTAGTAATTGCTCTTTCAAGTGATAATCTTGAAGTTAATTATACCTTGACATTTTTTAACCTCCAATTTGTAAATTATTTTATTAATATAATTGCAAATAAACACGATTATATTAATTAATGACCGTAAAATAATCTTGGTTGTATTTAGATTTGCTGCAAGATGCGATCGTTAATCAACGTTTGATTTAAGTTTATTATTATATTATTAGGTAGGTACTGCAATTATTCAATAATATTACCTTGTATGCAAATTACTAAAATTGATATTATCAATTTATTGTTATACTAATGGATAAAACCGTTTATACACAAAAATATATTCACGTTACAATTTACTTATATATAAACAACACTATAAAAAATAAACATTTTACTGGAGCAATTATTTTAAATAAGTAACAGTACTTATTAGTTACTTAATACCACTATTTCTTTATTTGACGTGTAAAGAGATATAAATAAATTTCCGTTGTTTATGTGAACATTATGTACGTAAATGAGCGAGAAAATAATAATACATATTAATAAATTTAAAATTTTTAAATTATATTGGTTGGTTCGTTCGGATAACCTAGATATAGTTTCCATCGAGTAGGAGTATTAATTGAAAAGAAATTTGTATATTTTAATTAAATGGTGTATAAAGAAAATTTTAACGATGTAAATTTAATTTCTGAAAGGATTTAGAACATAATTCGTTGCTTTGTTGAAAATGTCAACGTTACTTGTTTTTCAGAAATAGGAAAATGTGACTTGAGTTTTAATATTTTCATTAAGGAAACAATAAAGTTGAAAACATTGTTTTGTATATTTATAGTACTTTAGGTCAATGAATTTTCTCTAAACAATAATGGTTGATTTATGCACAACGCCGTCAAGTTTTCAACGGGGGTGTCAAGAAACCGGGACGTAACATAGCAAAATACGATATAATCTTATTTATATTAGGTTAGAAACATTTTCAAAAATTTTATTTTTATTATTGATTTTGGCATCAGATAGGTAGAATTTTATTTCAAAGAAATGTCAAATAAGTTTGACTTTTGATTTTATATTTAATTGAATTAAATACTGATCGCGTTGGAAATATTATTACAGGTTTGCCTGATGAGAATCCGAAATTCGAAACATCTGAATTCATGTGTAGCAAACTAATTCAACCTATTTGCATATTTTTATCCTAAAAAACAGTAAGTTTTTTCAATTATTAATTTATCTAACATGTAAAAAAAATAATAATTTGTACCAGTGGATGATTTGACATTTAAAAATGTCTCAAACACCTAGCAAAATATGCAAAGATTTGGGAGGCATACAGAAGTTAATTGTACTGAATTTTGAAATCTGTAGTTTAAGTTTAATAATTTTGTTGCACGAAAAAAACATGGAAATTTTATCTGTAATTGCTCGTTTTTTGTATTTTTGCAACAATGTTTTGCGCTTCTTCAACCCATTCAAGAGCGTGGGACTTTGTTTTTGCTAGATTTTTCCAACAAAGCAATTCTTTAAAGTTCAGTGATTTATTTTGTTTGGTTTTTCCCCCAAAGAACTTGTAACCTGGACTCTTACTTTTAGATCTTGAACCTTCAGTTTGATTGTCATTTCACTTAATTTATGTTCAATGCTTGTTTTCAATTTTTAAATTTAAAAACATAGTTTTTTAATCGGATATGTTTGTTTTATAATAAAATAGTCTTCCTCGTCTTCAAATTATATTACTTTTAACTGGTGCCCAGCAAACACATTTTTTTCAATTATTTAGCCCAGCTCTCGACACTGCTTAAAGTTAGCCGCAATATGCATAAACACTTGCTCGATATTTATATAATTTTGAACGTAATGTTAAAAAAAAAATTTAATTGTTAATTAAAAATAACTAATTAAATTTAAATTGATGGAAATGTTTCGTATGTTCGCATTGGTCTTAGAAATAATTATTATGTCAGAAATGAAAAATAAATAAACGATAGCAAGCGTCTTTGAGTACATTTTTTAATTTAATTAATTAATTACTTCAAAATAAGTTGCGTAAAAATATCTGAACTTTGATTCACAAAATTTTTTTGCGCAATTACACCTTTGACGCAAATCAAGCGAGATATTACAAAATGAGAAAAAAATGTTAAATAAGAGAAACTTAAATGTATTAAGTTAGTATTGTATGTATAGTAGATAAGACCTACTATGTTTTGAGTTGTCAACATCGCAAAAAAATATTTATATTAAAATATTAATATTTACAAATATTTAAATGTTATAAATAAGAAGTCAATAAATTTTAAGTTAAAATTACTTTCAAAATTAGAAATAAATAATATAATTTATTTTATTCAATTATTTTAAAACTAAAATTTTTTAAAAATTTAATAAATAAAAAATGAATAAAAATAAAAACTATATTATTTTTAAAAATCATAAAAAATAAGAGATGTTTAATTAATTTGAATAATAAAAGTGAAGTGATGAATTAATGGAAAGAAGTTTAATTAATTAATTAATTTTTGACCTTGACTTTGTCAATTGGCCAGACTTAAGTAAATATAGAACCAATACTTAAATCCACAACGTGTTGATGCACACCGAAAGGCCGAGCTAAGAAATTCTGTCAAGTCCTAGATTCGAACTCAGAATTTCCGCTCTGTAACTCAACCAGTGATTACACCAATCCACTGCTGTGGTTGGAAAGAAGTTTGATGAACGTAAACTGTAGTCAAAGATAAATGTTAACCTTGATAACATTTTTTCAGATTTATTTTGCAGATTATATGCTTTCAATAATTCATATTTCTGATTACGCAAACGACAGAAAACAAGAGTTACAACATTTGGAACCCAGAAATATGCATAACTCAATTTTTTTAATTTTGAGAACTACGCTTAATTGACCTATGAAGTGTCAGATTAATGTATTTAGTTTTTACTGGTCCCTAAAATAAGACATAAAAAATTGCTACCCCTATTGATCTATAAAGTGTCGATATACTATGTAAGAGTATAAATAGAGTATAAACAAGACATAAATTGATAAGATTATAAGGTGAAATTAAGCATAATGGTGAGAAATTTTTTAAATATTTGAATTGGATAGAATTAAAGAAACGACAAGATTATATTTGATACCGGTGCACATGCACACTGTTATCGACAAAATTTAACAAACCTAATTTTACACTATATTTGAATTTAAAATTTTATGTGGAAGTTTTATTTTGGAGAGTTTTTATAAAAAATTATCAATTTTTGAAATAACCAATTTTCCACTATACAAATTTTTATACTGGACCATCCTAGATAATTTTACTGTATTATACTAATATTATAGTGAAACCGGTGATACTATAATATAATATCGAGTTTCGAAACATAAACCACGAATCGGTTGGAATATTTTCTTCTCTTTCAATTATCCCTTCATAACATTGTCAAAACGTCAATAACTAGATATGTATTTTAAAATTCCAAAATTAAAAAAGAATCTACCCGATACTCATATTATTGTAGACATTAATCTCGAGCACCTTGTGAGAAGATCAGCAGCGAGGTCGCATATTCATTCATTGACTGACTCGTAGAGATCATAAATATTCAATGGCGAGCGCTGCGAACGAATTAATAAATTCCGTTTCCATTATTACTAATATTAGATGCTATAAAGTTTTTGTGTTCTAATAAATTGATTAAATGGCAAACTTGATAAATTATAGAGTATCGTTAACATTATGATTCATAAAAGTAGGTATTTAATAAGAATCGTAATTGATCAGAAGATCAGAATATTCAAAACGCAATAATTTAAAATTTCTCTTCTACTGTACAATCTACAATACAAGAAAAATTGTGTAACCAATACCTGATATTGAAAAAATTAAACGCTTAACTGTAATTATTATTTTTTGCTCTCCAGATTTACAATATTTTTGCACTAATATAATATAGGATACACAGCATAATTTTATATGCAAAAAATATTAATGTTCTGGAGAGTAATCTAACTTTTTTTCAAACTCGATAATAGCATCACCGAAATCTATATAGAATTACTTTTCTAAATGTATGTAGGACATACAATCATTATATATTAGTAGTTTTGAAAACAAATGGAAAATTTACCTACAAGTATTGTTAATCTGAACAAGTAAAGAATTACTACTTCCATAACACTACAACAATCGACTATTTAGTTTTATTAGTTATAAATTAATTACCTAATTTCGTCGGAAACAAATCGTAATTAAAAATGAAACCCAAGTAAATATTTTTTAATTCGCCTTAATGAGTCTTTTGTTTTAAAGTTTGAGAATTAAAATGCCCATAGTCGATTTTAACCATATAGTATGTATGCACATGAACAAACAATAAAAAAATTATTTAATCATTTAATACTTATATGGAACCATAATCATAAACCTTGACCAATAACAGATGCATTTATTATAATACATTCTTGAAGGTGAAATTAAGTTTCGTTTAAAATAAATTAATTAAAAGTCTTATAATAATAATTTAATTTAAAATTGCTGCTTAAATAATAAGTAGCCGATGTATTGCACAGGGAGTTAAACTAATTATAGCGGTTGCAAGTTTGATTCCCTACTGCTCCTTAAGTTAAAATAAAAACTTTTGACTTGATCTTCAATATATGCAGGTTTATACCAAGCTAAATGTTACATTGTTGTAATCTGTGATCCATAGAAAAAGTTGTTTGGAGTTTTTGCCGATTAAAGTTTAAGCTCTATACTACAAGGATAATCCGATGCGTTTACATGATGTATTTGCTTTATATTGTTATGAGCCGATCACGTATTGAAGATGTATCGTCACATCAGGCAAATGTTGTATCTAAAATATGTATTAATTAATTGGATTTTTTCATTATGTAACCTATGTGTAAAATTGCTATCAAACCCTAGTGTTTCGAATAAGTAACTGCAAACATTTAAACGAACGAATACTTCAACCTGATTACCATTTATAGCAACTAACTGAAGTGCATAACAACACATTTAGCGTATATTGAAACAACCGTAACAGTTAACTTTGCTTTTAATTCAAAAGAGTGATTTGTTCCTAACGGAAATATGTATTTTTAATAAAAAGTGAAAAGTCAACAGCCGATCAGCTTGAAAAAATATTATTTCTTGTGCTTTCGTCCGACATTACTGGTTTTGTACATCTCTCTAGCATCCAAAAGCACATTAGTTTCCGGCTTAAACCGACAAAACGGAAGGGATATTTATGATTACCGGTTGGCATCATCATCTGTCAGTATTATTCAACAATCTGACAAAACTGTGGATAAAATTCTCATTTTAACATAACAACACTTTTTAAATTTTTAATAAAATTAGATGGTATAGAAAGTTTTATTCATAAACCAAACGTTTGCATTCTTTTGTTGTTTTAATTTGTGAATTATCATTTCACCGCGGTTTACGATAAAATAATTCAGAATGAAACTCAAAACAGCATTAAGTGTACGTATAAGAGCCGCCATATTAGTGACATTTAACGTCACGAGCGCCACCAACTGTAAGGTAAATAGCGAGTAATGTCAAGAATCAAATCTTTTGGTAGTACTAACTATGACTTTCAGTTATAACAACCCCCAACGCCCGAAAACTGGATTAGCGCATGTCTATCAATTTACGGGTTGCAATCTACAGAATCCAACTAACAACAAAAGTAATAAAGTATGCCAAATGAGGTAAAAGTCTAGAAGAAGAGGGCAATAGTTGTTTTTGGCCTTTGTGACACTACATATCACTGGTAAAAAATCAACTTGTGCCTAAAGTTCACAGATTCTATTTTTTAAATAAGTAAACTCATAAACATTTTGTAGTTTCAGTAAAATGTAATTTTTTTTCTTTGTCCCCCCCCCCTTCCGCCCCTCGTTTCTGTCATAATTTCAAAATGTCTATCCGGTTCTATGCTGTTTGTTACATATTTCTAAACTAAAAAAAAACAGGCAATAATTTGTTGAATATAAACTACGACAATATATGCTTGGCAGTTTCTAGTCTAGTGATACAACTAACTACTACTTTAAAAATTAAATAAAGTTATCAAACATCGCTTTCTTAAATTTATACCAGTGGATATTAACAGTACATTATACTCTGCGAAAGATATGATCAAAACGAAAACAATGCCTACAAAAGCGTAAATAAATTATTTATTGTTAATTATTAATAAATCAAAACACCATTAAGTTATTGTAATTTTAATTGATAGAAAAGTTACACATTTTCTTTTAGGTAATAATACCACATAACAATTTCGTTAGCTAAGTAACAAAAATTCTCGAACATCCTTGATTTTAATTTAATTTGCACTATGAAAATACATAAAATTTTACTAATTATGATATTGAAGGACGACTTATTATGTAAAAATATTATTATCACTTGAACTAATTAGGTATCTATTAAGTGGGAATCAGAACATCATCTGATTTTTCGTTTTATTTAAATTATAGTAATGTGCGGCAAACAAAAAAATTTGCATATAAATTACTTTATAATTAATAATTTAAATTATCCATTTAATAGCATTAATAGTTGCATTTATTTCTTAATTTAAAAATAAATAATTCGCTTTATTAAGTAATTCAGTAGAAAAGTTAAATGTAGAACTTTCATATTATCCTAAAAAGTTGAATAATTTTTTTAAAGAAAACTTAAACAATACCTGCTGAGAATAATTGGTATAATCTCTCAATATTGAAACATGAAAAACTCGAACTGTTTAAAACAGAGATTTTCCGTTACACGACTTTTTTTAATAGAAATAACAACCATTTTAATACTTAAAAATAAAAATTCTACTTTCACTCGAAACTTATGAAATACACAGTCAGTTGACTTAAATTTATATTAATGATGTATGAAATAGAAACATTTCTATAGCAAAAAACTATATCTAAGTATTCAACGCTAGAGAAAATGAATTTTTTAGAATGCATTGAGAAGACTTCTGGAAATGTCATTGCCATGTATATTATGCTGAATATATGTAAATGCTAAATTAAAATTAGAAAATAATAGATGTTAACAAGGAAGCTGCAAGTGTTTCAGCACCGGTTTTTTGTAACTTTTTATGTAGACCTGTTTAATAAGCATAATTATTTATGTTTGTAATATAGTTCTTTTGCAATAATGACAAACATAGAAAAATATATTAAAATCTTTATTATTATTCAGTGCAAATTGCTAAGATGCACAACATTTTTCTTTATTTTAAAATCTTCAGTAGCAAATTGGTATAAGTGCACTTTTTTACAGGCAAAAGGGTACAACTGATATTGCTAATATAGAAGATAATTGCAGAAAATTGTTTTCAATGCCATTAACAGTGATCATAATATTGACCATCTGAACTCGTAGTAGTTTTTAAATGAAAAATTCTAAATTCGAAGTCTTGCTGACCGTTCAATTAAAATTATACTACTGAAATAGTTATCAATAAGATTATTTACTCATTGGTTCAATGGGTTAAGCTATATTATTAACTCCAATATCAAGGCTTATACGAGAGTACATAAATACTTGTGGAGGTTCCGGGGTCAGTATTAGAAACATCATCGCATAACCTAAAGCTCATAATTGGTAATTGTCATCAGAGCTTTAATAATGGATAAATAAAAAACTGATACCGATTTTCAAAAAATTTTTCAATTCAACTTTTAATAAATTAAAATAATGTAAAATATCGAGTAATATCGAATGCTATACAATGTAATATATCATAACTTAAAGAATGCCGAATATCGTAATTACCTAGATGCTATAAAATATATATTAGAAATACAATTATAAAATGTCACTTTTATTGTTACTTGTCGACACACTTGTTTCCAACTCATTAGTTCTCTTCGAACCATAAAAATCTGAATAGCAGCAATATTTCTCCAAATTTAATTTTATGAAAGTTAAATATTATTGACGTAAATTAATAATATAATTGTTGTTATATTTTAATAAAATAAAAACTTTTATTGTGGAAAAGTTATACCAAGTTAACTATAAAATACAATAATTTTATTGAGGAATCGTATCGCATACCACTTGAATTTATTATAAATATTTATAAAATACTTTATGCGTTACTAATATTATTTAAAGATTTGTCTAAAATTATAAAATATGACTTTCGAATTGTTATAACCTTGTTATGTTCAATGTGCAATAATTTTAAGTTTGAATAACTCAAGTTTATATCACATACTTGTATGCCTAATTTCACTACAGGCTCAAACCGAACGGCACTAACTCAATTCGAACGTCGCGTCGTATACTATCATTGTGTCATTATATTTTATTTTAATTGAAAAAAAAACTTTTAGCACTAACAAGTTGAATTGAAATCATAACAGTAAGCGAACGGTCGGACAGTTAACTCGAACATATCACGGAGGCAACTGAAAGCCTCAAGCAAGACTTGATACAATTCGTGCATATCACAAAAACCGACCGACTCCTTACATTTATCTGGTTTAAAAACTCGCGTGGTATCATACACATAGGTATAGGTATAATATTCGCACATTTACAATTTTTTTATACATAATTTTTTTCTATCAAGTGAAATTTTCAAAGTGCTTATAATTCGAATCGCTTTTAGGCTATTAAAATGTAAATTGCAATAAATTTGCATTAAAAAGCTATCACTAATAGCTTAGTCTTTTAATTGTATTCAAAAACAATTTTGCGCATTCTAACTTTTAACAAGATTATAAATTCGATACCACTTCTTTCTGGTGAATGCAATTTCGATTTTGTAATATAGTACCTACACGTATAAAATAAATGATAACTTTTAAGCATTAGTTTTGAAATGATTTAACTTATTACTTAATCTTTACATTATTATTACAGTGCAATTATATTTATTTTAAAATTCAAGAACAATTATTGAAATGATACAATGCTGACCTCATACTAATTATTACGTCAATTTTGAGCACAAAGTAACCAAAATCAATAAAATATGATATTGTTTAAATTAACATTCATAATTTTACAAGTACTTTCGAACAATATTATTTATGAATATTTTATGAACTTCGAATATGAAAATACATCATTAGACACACTTGTTATTATATTAATGCAAATAAATTTATCACTTAGCCAGAAAATTTTAATACCTGTTGCTGTGTAAAAATATAGATATTCGTAATTTGTCCAAAATACGTATCGTAAATCTAAAGTTAAAATATTTAGTTGGATTTAATCAGATCATAAATTCCGTTTAGTTATGAAATGTTAATACTTAGTAAATTAGATTACATAGAAGTCAAGTATAGATTTGTTGCCTGCATTTGCAATTAATAACAAATTTACTCCCGAGTAATATATTGTCGTATATTTTTGATGATAGTATAGTTTATAATTTATAAACTATGTTTATCTTGCTTGATAAAAGGCTTCTAAGTAGGTACTATATATCTGAAATTAATTAAATGTATTAGATTCAAGTTATTCAAGTGATTGAAAAATTTACCTTGTGTATGCAAGAGTTTATTGTTTAAATTACAAAATTTCCAAAACTTTTTTATTTATAAAATAATAATTTTATCATAATTATAAAATATAAAAGTAAATAGGGTTGGACATATTTATTCCACTAAGGAGTGTATGAACCATTAGTTAATCACGTTAAATTAACGTCAACTTTAACACTGGAGGAAAAACATATTTTTGTTAAATCTAAATAATAATGAGTGCACATTTATGACGTTATAAATTTTATTATTAGTAAAAATATTCAGTACTACATAAAACTAATAGACATCAACTATGAAAAGGCACAAATAAAATTTTTATTATAAAAAATAAAGCATATAAAGGCAATATTAGGTTACAAAATGTCCTACACAATTTTACACAGATCAGAAAAACCGCAAGGCGCAGACACTCGAAACACGTTTCTGCGCAAAATTGTCTAGTTTAATACAAGCTTAAGTAATATAATTTTTAAATTGAAATAATTCCTAATTAAAAAATCTTAAACCCGCATTCTTAATACATTTCTTGATGATATAATCATTACTATTCATAATAAAAACAGTCTTGAACTAATTATGTAAATAAATCGTGAAAACTCTATTTTATTTATTAAGTTATTGAAGATTACAATAGTGCGAATGGCTTCAGGTGAAGATTAAATTTTTTTGCCAATCGCTTTCGAAAAGTTTAAGAACAAATAACACTGTAGCAATTTCCAAAAATATTTTTAATATTTTTTTTTTAAATATTGTATTTCTTCTTTCAAAAACAATATAGATATTGGGAAAGCAAGTAAATCTTTGGTTGAATCATTTGGAACATTTTCCAATGTTAAATTGTATAAAAGCTGTCATGCAACTTCCCGTCGTACTCGTATAAAGGTTGTCCTAGAAATTTTCAAATATACTTTAAAATATCTGGATACTTAATTTGAAATATTACTGAATTACTGTATATAACCCTTACTTTTATACTAATAACAGCTTTATTGTCACTGAACATTTATAAAAATTCATAGCCAAGTGAACAAATAAGCATAGCGTAACAATAAACACATGAAGAATCCTGAAGTAGGTACATACACAATGAAAATTACTACAGACAACTAATATAATATTTACTATTCGGTCATTCACAGAAGTGCTACAACTCAGAATAGGCCTTCGCTGACCATTTGTTTTCATGAAGGGTTCTGATGAAAGATTGTCTCGGTGGTTTTCCTGCTGAGGAAGAACAGTTTTAACATAGTTTTACTCTGTCCAGATTCGAGCCGGAGATCTTGGCTTAGCAGCCGACATACTTAAGAGCCGGACCGTAACCGTCGTCATTAATAGGTATTAAGTATAATTTACTAAATTTTACTCCAAATTGTTGCAAGTAATATCTATCATAAGCCTTTTAATAAAGTTTGTCCTTGGTTCTAAACTTATTTATCTACCAAAATTTTAGTTAATACCTTTACTTTATAGTAGTATTAGTGTTAATACAACAATTTTTAAAATATGGAACATTTAGATTAAACCAAAGAATTAAACTAACTAGGTTCGGTAGCTTCTCTCAAAAATCAGAGCAACAAAAATAATTGAAATGATATCTTTTTAGTTTATAAATTGGTAATAAATTAAATCCAATTAGGTGTAATTCACAAAACAAAATTTAAATGTATAATTTTGTGGATATTAATTTATGTGTTTTAATTAATTTTAATTAAGGCTATTATTATAGTAGTAACTGTGATTAAAATTATTTTAATTGTCATAAAACAGTAGCTTTTACTAATTTTTACCGGTTCTGTGTAGGTGTAGGCCGCGTAGGTTACTGTATTTTTTTTTAGATAAACTTATGTACTACAGATATCAAACAACTGTGTTTGCTAATGTTTATTTAAATAAACAAATTAATTATAATAATTATGTTATTGATTAATTAATTGCATATTGGTTTCTCGAGTTAATTAATTGATAGTTCAACAAACTAATCACAATTGCAAATCTTAATATATTTTAAACGATTTTATTTTATTTTAAACCACGTCACGAGAAAGTCTACAATTCATCCGAATAATATGCCAAACGAGGTAAAATAATATTTAAAATTACACTCTAATTTGATTTTTTTAATTTTATTACTTTTTGTTTTACCTTTTTAGCAAAAGTATATGTAGCATTACACAATATTGTTGGCAAAATTATTTATTTTCTTACAATGTTATCGTTTGTTATTATTTAATTAGATATTAATTAGATACTATATTATGATGCTTACTGAATTACCTCAAAACTTTTAACATTCACTTTTTATTTAAAATAAAGTAAATGATGTATTCTGATTGTCCATTTATATTTTAGTCTGTTTATAATAATTATTCCCATTCCATTAATTCAAACTTGAACATATGAAAATTAGTTTATTAGATGAATCAATTAAAGAAAGCGGATATAGATATCAAAGGTAGATACTTCCCTCACAACACATTAAATAAATCATCACCTTTAGCATTATATATAGATCATTACAATTTATTAGCACTACATACTTTACTTTGTTATATTCTTAAAGCTTCCCGACCGACCGACGACCAACCCCAACCGATAAAATCAGTTTTAGCTGTTGTGTATAGATTTTTCGGAAAAATTATAATAGGCACAAGTTACCCTAAAATCTGGATGAAATTTGTTAAAAAATACACTTTTAATGCATTTTTAAATAATATTCTATTTATAAAGAATGAAATAAAGAAATTGACTTACTTGTGATAAAGTTAAATGAAAATAAATTAAATCAAAAAAGTAAAAAGTGGATTTTCGGTTGAAAAAATTTATCAAAAGATAGATAGTAGCGTGAGGCTACTGCAGAAAGATCCCACACAGCCTACAATATAATTACATGCAGATAGTCTAGCCATTGCATAAGACTGTAAAGATTTACTGGACTACCGACGATTTTAAAATTACTCCAAAGAAATTTCGGGGACTGTCAGTTTAGACCATAAATTTCACTTTTTCCTATATTTGGTTGGAAAATAAAAAAATAATGTTGGATTATCTATTAGCTTTCGAAGAAACGGCATTTAAAAATCGAAAATTTTACCTATAAAATTCCATGCATAAATTATTAGTGAGAGGCACCAAATTAATTTAATTTAATTCTTTCATTTTACGGTGGATCCGTGATTTGCTGTGGTTGCGCCAGCCAAAACTGACCCTACGCAGCCCTTCGGTGCGCTCCGAGCCGTATTGGCTGACGCTTAACTTACTGAAAACATTCCGAAAATCAATTCACCTCAACTGGGAGGCCCAACCTCTCCAGGAAAACCTGCATTCGGCGAGATACGATACACGGCTAGCGTAACGGATTGGCTGCAAAGCGTAAAATGCCGGAGGCACTTTCTTCATCTGGTGATGGAATGAAATTCTTTGGAATTACTCTTGCGTGGTTTTACCACGTCGGTCGGTCTGAGTGGTGCCCGACAGCGTAGCTGAATGGCATACGAAGCATCGAGTTCTGAAGGTACTTGAATCTTCTTCATCTTGTGCAGGGCCTATTTTTAACTCAGTTGGGCCTTAGGCTTTCAATTCAATTGTAACTAATAGTATCAAAGGCCCAATTTTTGGATTATTTTATCAGTATTTGATTTTTATTTTACGATTTTATGTTCTGTCTTTTTAAGTTCATCTGCCCAATGGGCCCTGTGCACGTGCCTAATGCGCCTAATGGTAAAATAAGCCCAGAGTTGAATTTTAAGCAATAAAAACTGGTTCCGCTACCAAGCTACACAAGTAATATTAATAATTGAGCTTCAATGTAGCTATTTTGGTTATTTTTTAGAAATAACCCTCCATAGTCAGGGAATTTACTTTGAAAAATTTAGTGGGAAACCCCCCGGATTGCCACTTACATTTTGTGTCTAAACCAGTTTTGTAATAGCAGCTAAACTGAAGCTTATCGAATTTTTAAAACATATTTTATAAATTTCTATAGCAAACTATGCAATTAATTGAATCGGCCATTTTAAAAACAGCATAAGTCAGTATTTTTTCAAAATTGTTTTTTTTATCGAAATTTGATCCTTGAGGGTAGTTTATGTGTAAAAATTATGTTAATTACGCTAACTATCAAAAATGATAATGTTTACGACCGTTCTTGCAAAAGTCACTGACTTATGCGGTTTTTGCATTGAATCTTTGATGGCGAGATGCATTTTACTTACTTAGTTTATTATTAATCTTGTGCGTTTTTGTGTATAAAATATTTTATATTATTGTAAAATAACCGAGTTATTAATCAACTTATTGAGCAATGAATCCCATTCCCTGCTAAAACAGCATAAGTCACAAAATGTAATTTGTCAATTTTTATATGTTAAATTAATTTTAAGGTAGTAATTTTTAAGTAAGTAACTAACTAGTTAAAGGTATAAAAAAACAAATTAACAAAAAAAACTTTTAAAAATGTTGATGTATTTGTGTAAAACGGTTTTATTTGATTCCTGTAAAAATTTTAACTCTATGACTTATGCTGTTTTTGAAATGACCGATTCAATTGTTATAACTTCTAAATTGAGTTGTAAAGCTTTGTTGAGATTGCTGCTACTATAAAATTGTTTTGTGGCAATCCGGGGGGTCTGGGGGGTATGGAATACCCCCCAATCCATACCCCCCAATTCACCTTTTACTTTTTGTTCGCGCAGCAAAATTAATGCTAGGGGTATTCTACGATCTCCAGGCCTCAGCTTTCTGCAAGCTCGCAATAAAATTCATAACATTAAATTAAAACTCAATCTGCCATGAAGAACAATCCTAAGGCACTCCTAGGCAAAAATCTCTCAGTGCGCCCCCTCCCCATTTATATAGCAGTACTGATGTGGGGGGGGGGATAATCCGTGATATTTAAAAAAATACCTTTCGAACAAAAATAAAAATAAAAAAATACCTAATCAAATCTTTACTTTTCTGGCCTTTTTGCGGCATAAATTGCTATAAGTTTTTTTTTAATGTTTGCATCTTGATCTGGTTTGCGCCCCTTTATTGTTTGCTCCCTAGGCAGTTGCCTAGTTCCTGATCAAAAATATCTGGCATTGAATTTATTCTTAGGGCTTATTTTTAACTTAGTTGGACCCTAAGCTTTAAAAAATTTTGGGCGCCTTATATTTTTTGGTTATTTTATTAGTATTTGATTTTTATTTTACGATTTTATGCTCTCTCTTTTCGAGCCCCTCTGGCCATTGGGCCCTAGGCACGGGCCTAATACGCGTAGTGGTAAAATAGGCCCTGATCTGGTGATAGAATCTTGGCAATGAAAATTCTTTGGAACTACGCTAACGCGGTTTTCCACGTCGGTCTGGGTGGGTGACACGCATGTGATGGCTATCACTAAGACTATATTATTAGAGCACATGTATCTTTAACAGGAAACCCGTTACTTAATGAAATTTCTATGTACCTACTCCCATTTAAACATATGAAACATATGTACAGGAAAAAGATCAATTTTTGGTATAAATTAACTGACAGAAACCGAAAAATTTTGGTCGCATCGAATGCACTGCTGTGATTGAAATCTCAAAATATATCTGTGAGCTTTGGGGAAGGCAACGGGAAACCACACCCCATTAATTAAATTCCCTAGTATGTACGGCACCTTGGATTCAGCCAAGTGAATACTTACGCACTGCATAGTGTATGGCACTTGAAGAGAAGAACCGAAATTTCTTATCATCAGGTACTGACTTACCCACAAACAGCATGTATAGACTAAAACTTTATATTTTTATGCTGCTAAAACTTTCGGAACTGAATCAGCGCCTTACTCCTTCTTGGAATGCATGTGAGAGGTTAACGAGCGTCTTTGATTTCTTGTCAGTGGAGTAAATATTTTGGAAGTTTTGTTCATTTTAATGGCAAGTTGTATTATATCATTATCGGCATCATCTTGAGGCTTTTCTGAACAATCACTCACTTTTCTGAAAAAGAAAATTTAGCATTTAGACCCTTCAGATGCTTAAATTGGATTGGGAAATGTGTCCGTGACTCTGTTTAATAGTTGCTGGTAACAATCATAATTCAGGGGATCCGACTGCTTTACATGCCCTCCGAATCATAGAGAGGGTCATAAGGAAGCTTAGACACTCCCCGGATTCAAACCAGAGGTATCTTAAGCCTGTATGACACGACGTTAAATTTGACGTTAAATTTGACTTCAAATTTACATGAAACTTTTTATGTAAATTTGCTCATATTTTTG
This sequence comes from Cantharis nigra, assembly GCA_958510845.1. Lineage (NCBI taxonomy): Eukaryota > Metazoa > Arthropoda > Insecta > Coleoptera > Cantharidae > Cantharis > Cantharis nigra. The sequence continues at coordinate 64,976,245 of OY294028.1, forward strand.
CAAGGTAAAATTTTAATTTTATGCAGGTAAAAATAATTTTCTGTTTGAACAATGTTAATTTTAAAAACTGGGCGGACTCTAGACGGGAAAATGTCTACTACGAACATTTACACGCACTTTTACCGACGAATTTAGAACTTGTTCTAAATTTTTTACATGAAAATTTAAAATAAAATTTGACAATAAATTTTCTGTATGCAACGGTGTTAAATATTTTCTTAAAAATTTACATGTAAATTTGACGTCAAAGGGTATAGCCGGGTTTATATGGGAAATCTGCCCTTGCGGCTTTTTCGAATCGTACTTGGAGGATCGTTTTGGTATCAAACAAAAATAATTCAGCCAAATTTTCAGCTCTTTATCTTAAACGGTTCACGAGTTTTTCAAGAAAACCTCGTTTTTGATTTTATTTTTTTTTAAATAGTAAAATTTAAAATTAATGGATGGTGATTTTTTTTGCTAATTCTTAAGAGTAAAAGACATGAAAAAATACTTTGGTCATGATTATTAAACGTAAAGCCGATTTTTGGCGTAAGAAATAAAATTTAAATCTTTTTTTTTAACGCCTTTCTGAAAAGTGTCACTCACCAAATTTTGTCAGAAAATGTCTTTTATACTCTCTTATACTCATGAATTTTTTCGATTTTTTTAAAGTGGTGCAACAATATGAAAAAAATTAAAATGTAATGTTTTTCTGTAATCTTGCATTTAAACAAACTTTTATGTTTTCTATGGTTAAAAAGAGTATAAAATTTTTTTTTACTGTAAATATATCCTCACCAGAGAAAAAACAGAGAAAACCATAGAAAATTAAGACATATCCTGCTTAAACTAATATAGTATGCGAAAAATGATTAAAGTGACGTTAAAAAAATCTTGTTTCCATGCTTTACTCTTAAAGATAACTAGTACATATACTTATATATAATTTTTCCGTATTATTGGGAATAATTTTTCAGTTTTAAAACAATAGAAACAAAAATTTCAATCAGAAAAGTTATTATATTAGGTATATTATCGATACTGTTTAACAAAATTGTCATAAATTGTTGACATTAAATGTAATAATTCCGTACAAAATAGATCGTAAATCCTGCTCTGAGTAAGGTTAATCTTTTCAATCCTTAGAAATTTTTTCAAACTATTTTACAGTTATATAATTGCTAATGGTCTTTATGCAATCACTTTGCAGTAAAACGATTAAAAATGTTTTCTAATTAATGTAATTATTAATTTTCGGTAAAAAAAAAATTTTATACATTTTTTAACCATAAAATAGTATATTATACATCATGGGACTAAGGTACTACTTTTCATCCCACGTGCAAAGGTTTTTGCACTAGGTGTTAGCCGAGTACAAAAATCGCAAACGGGATGAAAAGAACATTAGTCCCGAGGTGTATACCGGGTGCTGAATGAGTTAGTCGAACATAGGAAATTAACATGTAAATTCTACGAATGATAAGAGCATTGGGTTCTATCTACATTTTACTTAAAAAATCAAAAAATGGTTTTGAAATTGTTAAAATTTTCATTTATCGTACTAGCCATGTAATAAAAAATTCAATTTAATTTCTATTATCAAAAATACTTACCTTGGAAACTTGCATGGCCAGTCGGATAAATGAAACTTTTAGCAATTTCAAAAGCATTTTTTGACTTTTTAAGTAAAAGTTCGATGAAATCTAATGCTCATTTGTATGAGCATTAAATCTCATTAATAGTTTGTATTTCTTCATTATTTTTGTGTTTTAATTTTTTTCTCTAAAATAATTAGTAAAGCAGATATTTGTATAAATAAATTTCTTATATTCGGCTAACTCATTCGGCACCCTATATACTATTTTTCACAATTTCGCTGCAAATGATAAACTACATTGGTTAATAGCTAAATTTGAGATTTTGAATTTACAATACATAATTCGAAAACGGCACTAGATATCGAAAATCCGAGACAAAAAATTTCCCCTCGTGCCCCACCTCGTTTACCTTAAACGTCTAGTAATTTTTCGTAGGAATCAATGGATATAAGCAAAATTTTAGATAAAAAAAAATAGTACTTTACTTCCGAAAAAGTGGGAGTAAAGTGAAATGTGAAAAATATATAAGTTTCTTTAAATGCAAAATTACAGAAAATAATTACTTTTTAATTTTTGTCATATTGTTGCACCACTTCAAAAAAATCAAAAAAATTCATGAGTATAAGGGAGTATAAAAGACATTACCTGACAAAATTTAGTGAGTGACACTTTTCAGAAAGGTGTTAAAAAATAAGATTTAACTTTTATTTCTTTCGCCGAAAAAAATCGGCTTTTTGTTTAATAATCATGACCAAAGTATTTTTTCATGTCTTTTACTCCTAAGAATTAGCAAAAAAATAACTATCCATTAATTTTGAATTTTACTATTTAAAAAAAAATAAAATTAAAAAAAGGGGTTTTCTTGAAAAACTCGGGAACCGTTTAAGATAAAGAGCTGAGAATTTGGCTGAATTATTTTTATTTGATACCAAAACGATCCCCCAAGTATGAGTCGAAAAGGCCGCAAGGGCAGATTTCCCATATAAACCCGGCTATACCCTTTAACGTCGTGTCATACAGGCTTAAAGTAGCACTTACTGTACTGCCGGTAAGAAAATAAACTGAAAGCTCTTATTCTAAACAGGATTATTATTTGGAAGCGTACAATTTTTAGTTTATTGTTAGGATCAATTTATGAATACTCGTACAAGTGATAATTAATAAACAATATGAAATTAATTTGGTCTGAAATAATTGATTTTTAATTGCGGTAATTATATTTTATCGACATTTCTGAATCTAACCTTGATTTACATTGGAACTATATTTCCATGTCTGAAATCTGAGTTGAACATTATTATTTGTTCAATAGAATTGAATATTCATGTGCTTGAATTTCACTTTATCAAGTTTAATTTTTGCCTATAAATATATTATTTATAATAAAATTTTTATTAATTAATCTTATTTAATTAATTAATTTATCTTTTCCTTATTTTTATAATTTCAACAATAAAGAGTCTTATGTATTAAAAATTAGTATAGCTAGTATGCTTGTTACATTTTTAGAGGTGTAACAATTTGAAATGCGGTCTTAAAACCATTGTCAATTATACAACAATATATGTTTCCGGGAGTAAACTAATCTCCTTACTCTTCTAATCGCTTACTTATTTTAGTAATTTACTTTACTAAATTGCTTACTTTATTCATGTCCCAAGAATAAAGTGCTACTTTTTCTCTAGTTATATGAAAGTGGGAATGTAAGTAATAGCCGGTAATAGCGGTAGAAAAAGTAGCTACCTTACAGCAGGATATAAAGTTGCTTTTTCTCCATAGGACAAAAATTTAAACTAAAAAATTTAACTGAAAAATAAAACATACAACTGAATTTGACAGCTGCATTAGCTGAGTTAGCCTTCACATTAGCTTTTTTAAATACAGTTCTTTTTGCAGTAATATAGTTAAAATGACCCATTTTTTCATAAAAAGCAAGCTATGTTAAGTATAATTATTAGCTAACTCCTGCAGCCATTTGGCAGCAACAAGTAGCATGTTGCAATATAGCTACTTAATTAATAGAGACTGCAGCAGTTAATAGTACATTGCAGCAGTTGTCTGTTTCTAAAAAAAGTGGGTCATTTCGGTAAGAATGCTACACAACTATTAGTTGATGATTAGCATCAAAATGGTATTTGGGTGCCCCAGTATATTTTTACAAATTAAAAATCCAGCACCACTAAGGATCCGATAATATAAGTAAATATTTTTTAATTTTTTGTTCAAAACATTAAATTAACACTTGTGCACGTAATAAAATAGAGTAAGTACACTTCGTGCCGATTTTGATGCACTTAAATGTGTTAATTTTTCAAAATTGAAACTTTCACTTGTGTGAATTGTGCCTCGGTACATAAAATTAGATTAATTAAACCAAAAGGTGGATATAATTTTTTGATCACAGCAAACAAAAATAAAAAAAATTATAATTTAAATTGGTCAACTTAACGAGTGAAATTATGAACCATTAATAATAATAACAATAAGTCATTTATTTACACTTTTTTTTTAAAGAAACAATAAGTAAGTAGTTAAGATAGGTAATATGATAAGAATAATAATTTATTCATCTTAAGGTAGAATTTTAAAAGAAAAACTTGATTTATTATTCATTTATTTACATTTTATTACTTACTGATGTTAATAAAAGAAACTATTACGCTCTATTCAATCGGTCTACTTTAATCAGTAATATAAAAATTGGATGATTAATAATATTTTTTTTAATATTTCCAATTAATTTTGGTTTTAATTTCTTGCCACTTCTGTGCACGCCCAAGCTTTTCCCTTAGATTACTTTTCATTGTTAGTGTTGTTCACTTTTAAATTTTGATTAAAAGAGATTTTCATTTCGTAATTATTTTCAATAAATTCTACGTTTTCTTTATACAAATTGTTTTCTAGTGTAATTAAATCTTCGTCGGTATCATTTATCTTATTTCGTGTATTGGTAATCGGTAATCAATCAATTATAAATTCGTTTTAGAAACATTAACATTGTATTTACATTTTCATGATAAATTCTACAAAAGAATATAAATTTAATTACTTTTATATTGCTGAAAAATTGTATTGTTTTTAAATTATTCAGGCGGATCGATATTTGTGATGTGGTAATAACCATACCACTATTGTTGATTTATAAAATTACTACAACGAAAACGCTTGTATTGTGTTTGACATCGTCAAGAAACTAATTTTTATGATATGACGACTGTGCACGAATATTTACAATAGAGGGATACCGGGGTTAATTGCCGATAGGTATAGGTGTAAGTTGACATCGAGAACGATTTATACTCCAATTTATTATTTTAATCGCAGGTTCTCGCCAAACTTTTGCCTCTTGCTAAAAAAGACAATGTATCAAAAAGTAACGTGTAAAACACATCGCTTTTTTAAAATTTTTGAAATATTTTAAAATATTATTTTTAATAAATTAATACAATTTCATAATCGAACAAAGAGCAGCACTTCTATAAAGGATCATTGATACAACATCTTTTGAAATGATCAAATCCAATTTTTAAATTCTCTTTAAATCAAATTCAATGTTGAATATTTGATGTCAATTTACATGTAGTTTGCCTTTCTATAACTCAAATTTTATTGTAATGAATAAAGTGTAGCGTATCTTGAAGTGCAAACATTTCTCTAACAAACTCACCGCGTCAACCTGATTCCCTGATATTGAGTGTTATATTTCCGTGATGTAAGTAAATCAACATGTTTTCATATTATAAGTATCTTTCGTAGTTTACACACATGTTTATTCTGTTTTCAGCAGATTTTTCTTTTGTTTTTTAATATACTGTTTATTTCTTTCCAAATAAAAAAAAACATTAGAGTTATATAAAAATTTGTTAACCATATTGATCTATAACCATTAGCCAGGTTATTATGTCAAATAAGAATCCTACCGAATAATGCATTATGAATTAGAATTCGTTTTAGAGAGAGTTGATTGTATGATGTATGATGAAATCTGTAAACTTGATTAAATAAAATTTAGATATTATAATAACTTAACAATTTTCAAACAAAATATATTCTAAAATTACAGTGAAATAAATATTAAACATATTGTAATAGATTATAGTAAAATCATTATTAGATGTCATTCACAAATAAAATAATCAATGAAAACTTCCATTAGTTGGGTATTACTGTGTAGGCAAATAATAATCCTGTGTGAATGAATTCTAGTTCCGAGGGAAGTAATATTCAATTGACGTCACCATTCTCTATTATTTCAGGCGCCTATACGAAGTCGCGCGTCAATCCAGTGTTTTCCACTTAAATATACGTTCATTAAAATATATTTATAACGTTTATTCAAAAGCTAATGTAATTAATGAGGTAGGTATACCAGAAATCTCATTAAAACGATTTGTTAAAATTTACAAATTTCATGGAAAATTTCTGAATTCACGGTGCTTATAACCCTTAATCCTTAAATAACCATTAAAAATTATTATTTCATAAATCAAATTTCTTTAGCTCATTCTAAAAATAAACTCAATAATATTAATTGGGTGATGAAATTTCTATATATGCGATAAAAATGTTGTCAATACAAGAATAATTGCTGAAAGCTGAAATATTATGTTATTTTTATTTATTTATTACCTAACCATATTTAAATATCTATCTACCTAAATATTTTCTATCAGAGAGCTTAATGGACAATTTTTAGCATATTAATATTCTACATAACAACATATTATGTAATGTGTCTTAATTTTTTAAAATTTGGTTCACAAATAAAGTCAGAAAAAAATATTGAAATTTAAATGTATATTTGTCGCGCGAAATCGTATTAATAAATATGGCTGACTTAATTTGAAATTTGAGAATTTTGACGTCATCAAAATGGCGATTAGTAACTAAAATTTGGTTACTTCATAACTTCATTACCGGTTGGTACTTACTTGGTAGATACTTTAGTGGAAATATAACTGGTGTATTGGCACCAATTGTTGAGGCTCATGTCGTCACATCCTGATTTCAATCAAGTGATTTTTTCAAATAAATTATAACATTTCATTAATTTTTTGCGGGCTGACAATACAGAATTTTGATAAATCACTCAAATATTCTGATTATAGGTATATTGAACTATCAATAAATGCCATTTTGAGGTGAATTTGAATTTTATGCAAATTGTCCATTGCTTTTCTTACAAAAGCCGTCCTATTTTCAGAATATAGTCTGAAAATGAAAGTTCCTGCTGTCGGTTAATCTAGCAGACCTACCAATATCAAGTAAAAGAATTTAAATAATATATCATCATAATGTGGTTTTCATTTGTGTAAATTGTGTGTTCAGAAAAATTTCTTAAGATTATATTAGGAAGTTACCCCTTGAGGTTATTAATTAATAAAATATAGGTACACTTTACCTCAAGAAAATTTATTACTAATTAACGTACTAGTTTCGGCTATAAGCCTTCATCAGCGTTTTCGTCATAATTTTACAATAAACAATTAACATTGTTTAAGTGGTTATTTAAATGTTAATTGTTTAATTGTTTAAGTGGTTATTTAAATGTTAATTGTTTATTGTAAAATTATGACGAAAACGCTGATGAAGGCTTATAGCCGAAACTAGTACGTTAATTAGTAATAAATTTTCTTGAGGTAAAGTGTACCTACATTTTATTTCTTAAGATTAGTTGAAGCCATATCATAATAAACCTTTTAATTGTATAATTGCAGAGTTACTTCTATAAATATGAACTTTTAAACTTATTGTGAAAATTTTTTTGAAAAAAGAAATAAATGTCTATAAAAAACAACAAAACGTAAAATGAATTTTAATGTAATAATTAAAAATAATTTGAAAACAAACTTAAATATAATTTCATTAATATTTCATTTTATAAAGTAGAGTATTTAAAATGAGCTTATATAGTTTGTAGATTATACATGGAATCTGTTTAACTTTCGATTTTAGACTTTTCAAACCATTGATTGCAATATTACTCAGAAAATTTTAATTAAAAACTTTTTAGTGCCATACACTATGCATACATACTAAGGAATTTAACTAATGGGGTGGTTTTCCGTTGGCTTCCCCATGGCCCACAGATGTATTTTGGGATTTAGATCACAGCAGTGTATTCGACGCGACCAGGATTTGAACTGCGGTTGCCCGCTTCCCAGTCGGTCGGTGTAGGTTTTACGCCACACTGCTTTTTACTATGTCGTTTTAGGATCCAGGGTTGTATGTCATTTTAAATGTTATAGCAATCTTGCTCCTGTATTTCTTACAAAACTGTTACAATAAATATTTAATTACATCTATTAAATACATATTTATTATTATTCTGTCATTATAATTTATTTATAATTAAAAAAAATTATTTTAAGCATACGTTAAAAATCACTTTTGCGCTATTATTATAATAGAACAACATTTATTTGTTTATTTATTATTTGTAGGTATTATTTTAGCTGATAGTCGTTTGAATAACAATACTTGACTACCTACTTAAAATTTTTTAAACTGAAATGTTGGAAAGCTTTCTATGGTCCCTCGGCGAGTAGGGAGAGGTGGAATGAATGGGACTGCTGTATTATTTTTAAAAGTATAGGTACTTACATATTTTATTTTAAAATTTTAAAACTGATGTAAATATTTTACAATTTTATATTTTGATTAAATTTCAGGATATAAGAATTGTATAATATGCGGTTACTTTATGTATAAATATCAAGTTTATGTGATAGATCATTAATATGTAAACCAAAATTAGATCTAAAACAAAATTATTCCGTATCTGAGTTATACAAGATCTGTGTTAAGAACCTAAGGGTGTTTTCAAATCCTGACTCTCAACGCTGTGTCCTAAATAGACAAAGTTAGCTATTACGTTTGATAATGTCTAACGGACAATAAGCAACCCTGCGAAGGTTAATTTAAGAGCAAGTTTCACTTCATCATGTTGACGTTGGAACAACAATAAGGTACATATTCTATGACAACGTAGATCGAGCTTTCTATTGGCTGTTGTTTAAATATATTTTTTTTATCCCATTGACACTATACTTTTCTCTGCAATATTATTATTACCGAAGTTGTAATATTGCATTCTGAAAACATAGTTTCTTAATAGTAAAACATTTAATCTTTTTAAAGCAAACTAAAATTTCAATTTAATTGTTAATACCACACTGATGGAGTAGGTACCTACCTACATCATGGAAACTACCGCGAGAAGAGACGAGGTTAAAATGATTAGTTTATAAACTAACTAAACTTACTGCTAATTTAAGGGAAAATTTGTTTTGTATTAAAATAATCAAGAGTTTGGTTAGTTTGTATACTATTGTCGTATAAAAGATCGTATATAAAGATCGTGCAATACTGTATTATACCAGGCAAATTTCGGTGGGAAATGCAGTGGTATTCTTAAGCAAAGATGAACAAATCACAACAACAAAATGAAATATAACTAAAAATAATCTAAAGGGTAGTTTTTAAATAATACATAAGTAGAAGCACTTAATAACTATTAATAGAAGGTAAAAATCATATTATTTCCATGTAAAACTTTTATGTATTTAAATGGAATATTCTCTGAATAATGGTCTAAGACCCAGGTGCTTCTCCGGATCTAATCCAAACAGCAAGAATATCTTTAATGTACTTAAAATATTTAAGGCTGCGTACGGAAATTGCCTTTAACGAAATATAACTGAATAGATTCCTCCTCTTTGCAAAATCCATCTCTTAAAAAATAATTATAAAATAATTGAAATGTAATTTAGGTGCTTAGTCTTTTTACTAGCAAAGTATACAAAACCACTTTAACCATGTTCAGCACAAGTGTTGTAAATAAAATAATTGTACAAAGCTGCGTTTGAAATAGAATCCGACATTCAGGATAAATGTTATTTTAAATAATGTACTAACGAAAAGTTTGCATACGGAGTTGTCAGTAATAAAATCAATTTCAAAATATTTTTCAATATTGTTTTCAAATTTAAAAGCACAGAGAAAATATTGTAGAAGTGTTTTCGTTTGTTAAGGTCTTATACGAGTATGCGTCGAGCAGCTTGAAACGCCTGCTTGAAAACATGAGTCGAATGTTTGATGGTAAATTTTCATTTTATTATGAAAATTCTGATATTTTTATATTGATTTAATAGTCAATTAGATATTCGGTCATTTTAATAATTATGTAGTAGAAATTAATCGTAAGAATTAAGTAGTAGTAACTTCTTTAGGCAGTTCTTTTGTTTGATGTTTGATAAAATTTTTAAATTTTATTGTATATACAATTTTCATTCGGAGCGATTAGACTGTGGTTAAACAAACTAATAAAAATTTAAAAACAAACTAGTCAATTTTAGATTTGAGAAATTATAAAAATTCGGTTATAATATGTTCTCACTAAAATTATATTCCACTATATGGCTGCAATAAAATGTTGTTTATCTTTAATCGCCATCTACGTAGGCAAGGGGTCGGCTCTTTCATATATCTGAACCATCACAAATTGTAATGATCAGTGATTATTGTAAATTTAGTTTCTAATGTTATTAGACGAAATTATGAAGAGAATTTTAACCTTAAAGGAAAATAATTATTTAATTTAAAATCAAAATTTTCAGTACCAAAAATAATATACACAGGCATATGACGCTGCGATATATTTACAACTTAACTTAGTTTAACTTTAAATTATGTAAAGTAATCTAAGCTAATTTAACTTTACTATGATAGATTTTAAATCAGTTCTGTAATTTTCCAAAACTCGACGCAAAATGACATGTTGTGAACTTTAAATAAAATTAGGAAATAAGATTAGTTTGGAGCCACCTTAATAATTGTTAAAATTGAAAAGTGTATAACTATCGCAAAATTTAACTTTTCTGAATTGCTAAGTTGTAAACAGAAGGCGGTTTTCTTTATTCTTTTCAACTTATGTTAGATTAAACTTACTCTATGGTCGATACAATTGAAATTGTTTAGTTAAAACTTTCTTCACAACTGTTTGAAGTTTTATAGAAACATTTTTCAATTAAAAATTTTTACATCAATTTTTACAAATTACAAAATACCGACCATTAGTGATCCTCAATATACATATCTATAATATTAAACTAAGAAGTAACTATTTTAATAAATATTCAATATTTTGTTTGACGCCAAAGACAATCACAACTGTAATAAATAAAAAAGAACAGTAATGAGAAAGTCTTATAAATTACTTTATAAAGTAAAGAGTCGAACTTTGCAAATGACAATTCCTGATAAAATTAAGAGATGATTCTAGGGAGCGATTACTCTTAAAGCTAAAAAATATTTTCTCTATACGAACTTTTTGTGCTCTTTCCCATTTTCTAGCTTCTGTTAAGCATCAAGCAATCGGAAAACCTAAATTTTTTAGAAAATGCTGAAAATTAGAATTTTGAGAACGAATGTGTCGGTATTAGGAAAACGTAATTAATTCAACAAACGGAAATGACAAAATGATTTTCAGCTTTATAGCTTTATTATGTATAATAATCTGGAAGTTTTTCAATACCTGCTTACCTATATGTTAAATCGATCTTGGAATGAAATTCAATAAATTTAAATTTTTACTTTAGCATGCACGTAGTATTATTTTCATATACTCGTACGTATTGAATTTTTCATAAAATTTTATACCTTTTGGCAATCATTCAATCAATCGCGATTGATCTTTTGTAAACTTTTGTTTACCTTCGTAAAATATCATCAAAATTTGCAATAAAAATAGTTACATAATTTAAATAGTATGTTATTTGGACAATCGCTGATCACTTAATATCGATACAATCGATCTAGTTCGATTTTGACCAAAAATCGTGATAAGGTAACAGTGAAGAATTGCATAGTAGATAGTAGATTACCCGGTATGTAACTATTATATAATTCTCAATACAGAAGTTTCCTTTTGTTAAGACTGCACAAAAGACGTAAACTAGTCTATTAAAGCTATATAAGCATGTGACACTGCGCATTGCAAGATTTTAATATATTTAGTAAAAATCTATTGCAAATTAAATACGTGCCGAAGTATAAAGAAGATTTCATATTTATCGTATGTTTTTTTAAAATTTTTATTTGCGATGTAGTTTATTATGCATACAAATTTAATAAAGTAAGCTTTTTCTTCTTTTTTATTGATTTGAACTTGTAAAAGCCTTTGTTAAAAGGTCAACCTGCTTCTGTTTTATTATAATGAAATTCTTTTGACCAGAAAGTGGTTATATCCACCAGAGTTCGGTGTTTTAGAAATTTGGTATAGCTCAGGATTAAAACCCAGAATTTCCACTCTGTAATTCAACCAGCGATCACATGAAATCAGCTGAAGGGTTTACTTAATATTTATGAACTTATATTCCGAAAAGTAATTTGAAATTTTTTAGTGTTTGTATGCTCACAACTTATTAGAAACTTAATAATTATTTCAATTCTATTGCACTACAATAAATTATAATGAAACATAAGCAAATAATGTAATTTATTGTATGATATTTTTCATCGATTAATTTTCTTTTATGTGTTTGATTAATTTAAATTGATTAATTTTTAATTAAAGGGATTTTAACAATACATGTTGTGACAATTTATAAATTTGTTCTGAAATTATGTCGATCTATACTGCAGAAGGTCTAGGCGACTAACGCGCCGTGGTCGATAGCGGCTTGCCACGAAACAAGAAGCTTCAGTAGCGAGCCGAAAGCTCAGGAAAGGACCTGAAAGCGTGAGTACGTTCATTTTAGTCGTGTGTGATAATGTGCCAATCTATTCCTAATTTATTTTGGCCTTGCCTTAAAAGCTTTTGAAATTATTACACATCCGTAAGGATTTTCAAATCAAGTAAGTGTGTTTTTGTAATACTTTCTTTATACTCGTACTTCTATTATCTGTAGCATGCTTTTCTTTCATTCAATTTCATTATGTGCTTTACTAACAAAATTTACATTAATTTGAACCCTAATTTAAAAAAGTAAAAATTTTACATTTAATATTACACACAATTTCCTAGTTAACTTTGCTGAAGAAGCAGCTTTATAAAATTATTTCAAATATGTCTAGTTAAGGTTAATGAAAATGTATTCGCAGTAGGTAATTTATATTTTCAGTTTCAATGTTCAACAATAAATAGCATTTATTCTACTTGTTTTTATTAAATTTTTTATATACTTTAAGAAGGTATTTATATCATATTATTAAAATTTAAATTTTAAATTTAATATTTAACGTTAAGTATATCGCACCATTAAAATTTTAAATATTCAATCAAAGTAATACAATATCAATTCGTTGTACACCTAGCCTACCTAGTAATTATCTGAATAGTTTGATTAAACTAAAAAATTTGTGTTTAGTTTATTCTATTTTTACGTAGACCAATGTTATTTAAATAATCGATAAATATAATATTAGAATGTTGATTCATAATATGAAAACTGAAAACAGTTGTAGGGTTAGATTATTCATTTTGATATTGTGCAATAAAACACGAGTGATCTATTATTTATATAAAGTATTTCATTAAGAAAATTATATTATTTGAATTCTACTACTAACTTATATTACATCATATTTTATTTTAAATTATTATTTTGCAGTATTTCATATTACAAAATAAATTAATAAGTTAATTAAATTAAAATAAAATCTAATTATTAAAAGAAAATACAATTCAATGTTTTAATTTTTAAATTTTATTTTACTATGCATCTACTACTATTTTTCTATTAATTTATTATGTTCGTTTTAAATATCATACCATTTACAACTCTATACACATAAGCATTATTATTTTGACTTAAAAATGTATCGATCAATACTACCTAGTTTAAACCTAATAGTACCAGAAAATGATTTAAAAAGTCAGAGTTGATTATAATATTTTTACTTGTAGTTTTATATTCTAAAGATTTATTAATTAAATCAAATTTAGAATTAAGCTTTTAACTAAAGCAGAAAGGTGTAACAATTTTTATTTTCTAATGAAGATAATTTTACCCAATTTGAGTAATAGTTATACATTTCATTGATTTATAAAATTGTTTTAATAACATAAAAATGTTTAATTAATATACATAATTATAAATTTATTATTAAATTCGAATTTCAACGCTTACCTAATTATCGCTTTAACAATTAATTTAATTTTTTAAATTATTTAATTAATAAAGACTGAGTGCTCCGATATGTTTTAGTATTAAACCAAATTTGTTAATCCATATTTTAACTTTTACTATGTACTTACTTATTTTTTCAATTTGTAAAAACTGGTCGAAATTTATGAAAGCAATTTTCTGGGAACTTATCTTGTCAACTCTAGTAATGTAGCTAAAACAACAATTTGTGTGTCAGTTTTACTAAGAATTTTGTCTAGCTTAATTTTGCTTTTACATATTTTAGGCATATGATGCTTGGAAAACGGCCAATCCTTGACAAATTGTTAATTTGGGAACTTCTTAGACAAATTTGACCATCTTGTCCTTTTCCTTCATCAAAGTTTTCTTTGTACCCCCTTTTTAATCTGTATGCAACCAAAAAATAACTGATTAAAAATTCAGTTATCAAGTGGTGGTTAATTTATTTAAAAAATTACTTAAAGTGAAATATGTATATGACAATCTCAAATAGGTATTATAATAAAATATCCCCCATAATATTGGCAATGCTTTTTAGGTGAATATGCATTAATTCAATTACTCTCCAAGTAATAACTCCATTAGCGTTCTTTGTTTATTTTTGTAAAAAAGAAATTATGGAAGACTGAAGATGCTTTTAGTTATCATAACAAATTTTATTATTTAATAATAGTACCTAGCCATATAATAGTTTACTGATCTTCCATTATTTCTTATTACTTTTAAATGTATTTTTCATACTTCTGATGTATGCTTTCAACCATTATTATATTTACTCCAAAATAAACTTATTTATTTTCATTGAAATAGTGGTTAGTTATCAATGATTCCATTTTGCAGAGAATTACTGAGAATTACAGCAGACATACTATATCACATATTATAAAGTTATTGCTTCCAATAGAGAATTCCAACAAGATTAGTATTAAATTATAATACATCTAGGCGTTGATTTCAGTGATAAGTTGAAATTGGTTCCCGTAAAATTAGTTAAGATCTAACTAAATGGCTTTTTAACTTCTATTTTTATGCTTTCGTACGATTTGCATATGGAGATATAGTGGATCAGTGTATGCGTACTAAATGTTACCATTATCACGTTATGACGTATTTCGCATCCACTTTGCATAATTATCCAGTTCAGGAAATTGACATCTAGTTCATGAAATTGAACCAGATCGTGTAATTTTGATTTTTGTGTATAGTTTTATTTTCTCTTCACTTGATTGAATTCACTAAGGGAATATTGAGCAGTATCCAATTGATAATATTAGTCGATATTATTTTTCTAAGTAAATAGTATCACAAAATCGTTGGCGACTGCTTACAGGAAAAGCGACAATAAAAGCACATTCTTCCACAGCAAAGTTTTAAATTATTATTAAGTTTTTGACTTGGAATAATACCTTTTTCATATAGAAATACTCTTTTATCCTTGCATTTTTAGTCTTCATTTCTTTCAATGTGGCTTAAATTTTAAATATTAAAGATTCGATGACAATATAGAAAAGGTAAGGTTA
Organism: Cantharis nigra; assembly: GCA_958510845.1. Classification (NCBI taxonomy): domain Eukaryota; kingdom Metazoa; phylum Arthropoda; class Insecta; order Coleoptera; family Cantharidae; genus Cantharis; species Cantharis nigra. Next base: position 64,991,494 of record OY294028.1, read on the forward strand.
ATCTTAATCTAAAAGTTTAACAGGCAAGTGCTTCTGCTATCAATTTCTCTTTGCTCATACTGAAATTACCTGATCCGGGTTGCTTGAGTTAAGTTGAAATGCAAATAATAGTTTTTAAATGCATTTCATAGATTCTAAAATATGACAGACTTTGCTCAGTTTAATAGAATACCTATATTAGGAAGTTAGTTTCCGGTAGTTAGTTTCTTTTAAGTAATAATTCCTCAATTTAAATTTCAAACTGTATGCACTATAGAGATTACTAAGATACTGAAAGGTATTTCATTTTCTCCAGATCTCTCGGTTCAAAAACCGAAAGCTTTCGTACATGTTCTGTGAATAATTTTATTAACACGTTGACCACCACGTTATAAAATAGCATACACACCAGATAAAGTATAGTTTGTTTCAATTTAAATGGAATTCTTAAAAAAAATTTAAAAATTAAAAAAGATCATAAGTATATCTAATTACTTTGATATAAAAGGCATAAACTTTGCCGCAAAAACATGTAATATAGAGATAAGGTGATGTTTTTAATCGCAGGCTGGCTAGCCATATTGGCAGTAGCATTTATTATGTTTTTGAGGAAATGTTCATACGTTCTTATATCAAAGTAACTTAAGATATTCCTTTTTTTAATTCCATTTATCGTGAAACAAACTATACTTACTATTTCATACACATGGCAGGTAACGTGTTTAAGAATTGTTTACTCTTTCTTTGTTAAAAGTAAATGCAGTTATTTCAATTTAGATTGAAGGAACTGACATTTGAAAACCAATTGAAAAATAAATATTTTTATATTTAATTAACAGGATCAGATTATTTTAACTAGCATTATTTTAAACCTTAAATAATAATAATATAAATATGCATTTATTTTTTATTATTAAATCTCTAGATTTTAAATGATGCTAGCTAGTGGCAAACTTTTTGACTATACAAAAAGTATTTCAATTCAAGACTGTTAGTAAAAACAAAATCTTAATATTTTATATTGTTCCATATGTTATTGGAAACACTTTGGTTTGAATAGGTAAGCCGCTAAGATGAGCGTAAAAACTACTATTAATATATGCTCATGTTAATATATAAATGATAAAATTGTTAATATAAAGAAAAACATGTAAATATTTCTACAAAACAGATATTTTAAGTATTAAGTGGAAGCAATTTATAGTTGGAATAAAAATTAAAAAGAAATAAAAATGAGATTACTTATTAATAAAAATTAAAAAATAATTAAATTTAACCCTTTCGGACACCTTGTAGTCAATTGATAATTGGTGACTGAAAAGGTTTCAGTGACTGAAAAGGTTTCAGTCAGATAGTTACAAGTGAAACTAATAAAAGCGTTTTAATAAAAAAAGGAATAATTAAAATTAAAATTAGAATTATTTTTCGAATTTCTTACCAAAAGCAACAATGTATTTGGACCTCAAAGGTAATGGACCAAATTATCATAGTACACTTTTCCCGCCTTCCTTTATTTTGACACATCTACTAATTTTTTAAATCTACCTTTTCGTCCTTTTTAAGGAGAGATGAATACTTTTAAAAAAAATTGTTGAATACCTTATTATAGTTTAATATTTTCACCCTTTTAAGAAATTTTTGTTTTACTTCCTTGAACCAGAAAATTCAAAAATCAGAATTGTAAATTTACATTTTAATATTTACGATCTCTATTTTTTAAAGATATTCGTTGCAATTTCAGTAGATGTGAATGGTTTAATCGTTTATTCTTAAAGTAGATTTTTAGGTAGATAGGTAAGTAATATATTGTTAAAATAAAGTTTTCTGGTTTTAATATTAATTTATAATATACAAGCATAGCGTTATATAATAGTTATTTATGTATCAAGGGCATTATGACGATGTTTATGTCGAGGGCAACCAATTTAAAAGGTCGAGGGCCGCCAGGCCCGAGAGTTTTTAAGTTGCTCGAGAGCATAAACATCGAGTAATGCCAGTGGTGCATACAACGTTTTATATTACACTGCATTTGAATTTGAGAAAATTTAAAAAATTTTATAAATTTTGAATTAGATTTTGCTAAATTTTCTAGTTTGCGGTGGAATTGCTATTGAGAGGGCATAATAAGCGGGCATTATGATTTATACGCCCTAGGTTATTATAGCATACTTAATATATTTCGTTGTCTAGGTATAAATAACAAATAATGATTCAGTGTAATATAAATTTATTTAACAACGCCGGTGTCTATTTCAGTTATTGGTTTTGTTTCGGTTTTCATAAATTTTAACAAGAAGTGATGTATAGATACAACATGTTATTATGTAATTATCTGATAATGAAATATTAATTTGTCTACTATATATCGGAGTAGTTACTAAGTTAAGCCTTGGGCATTTTAAACTATCGTCGATATGATCTAATCTGATATTTCAAATTTTACACGAAAATTTACTAATAATTTATAATAGTATGTGTATTATTATTCAATATGTATTAAATGTTATGTATAGGTACACCTACAGACATTTGATTAATTAATTATCATAGTTTCAGAGTTCTAATTTCTGATTATCTTTGCCGAGTAAATTAAGTTATGGACTTCTAGCTTTTCTCATAAAATGACATATATTATGTAGGTATACAATTACCGCACCTGTAGCTCGTTTGATTTTATGTAAAAGAAATTAACAGATAAATGTAATAAAAACTACAAAACTAAGTTTATTACTTACTGTAAAGTAAGTACCCCAAGTGTGCCTTACCGATTTAAATAATTTTTGAATATGTGGTAGAGCATCGAAAAATAAGAGATCCATAATTTTTTTAGCTGAGACACTGGTTTAGATGGTGTAATCTCTTTCAAAACTAGGGTGAAAAATCGAATTTCTGAATTTGTATGTAATAAATAATAATAATACATATAATTTTTTCCAAGCGATCACTTATCACACATTTTTTAGAAAAAAATATATGATATTTTTGATAACTTTGCCGTATGTCGTCATTTTCGAATAAAAATATTCAAATAAGTATTTTATTGAAAAGGCTTGACAATGTTATTATTAGGAACAAACTCGACTACATATTATAACTTTTTAGTCATTTACTGGTACACTCCCACCTACCTGCAGTTCAAAAGTTACATTTTCCCACCCTTCAAATTTTAAAACCTTCACAAAGCATTTTTAATATCAAATATTTTCGAAAAAATTAGGTGTTGGGGGAGAGAAAAAAAAAGAAAGATAAATAAGGGGGTATCAACCCCTTTCTAAATTTTGCCACAATATATAAATAAACTTTATTTGGTATTAAAAACCATTATAAACATTACACTTTACAACAATAATATAAAGAAACTAAAAAAATGTTCAAACAAAATTAACTCCCACGTACTCCTTAATTTTCCCTTTAAATATTAACAATCTTGTCGCTTCCTTAATATATATAGGCAAACTGTTAAACAGTTTCAAACCGTTATATAGGAGCATGTTTTGAGCTCTACTGCTTCTAAATAAGTTTAATCTAAAATCCAGCCTGTTCCGTACAGGGTACTCATGTACATCTTCCACATATGTAACACCCTTACTCAAGCAATCAGGCAGCATTTTGTATTTCACGTTGAATACAAAAATTAAAACACCCACCAAAATTTTTGTGGTTTTTGTAAAAAATCTATTAACCCTCAGTATTAATCTCATACCCCTATTCTGTAATTTTTGAAGTCTGCTTGACATGCTCCCATTGCCCATAAATAAAACCGTTGAACAATACTCCAAATGAGGTCTTATCATTGTGTTATAAATTCTTATAGCACTTACAGTGGAAACATTTTTTCGAATTTTCGATACAAAGTGCAATTTTTGTGCTATCTTTCTACATAATATGTATATTTATATTGATCAACAACCTCTATCACTTCACCATCCATTACAATATCAAAATTCCTACCCAATCTATCATTTACAATCATACATTTGGTTCTATTTACATTAATTTTAAGTCTGTTCATACGTAACCAATCACTTAGGTTATTTAACTCCTGATTAACAACACAGATACAGTCATTAACATTATCCCCAGCAACATACAAGTGAGCATCATCTACAAAAATCACAAGTTTTGCCCTATTGATCACATCATTAGCATATAATAAAAATAATAACACTCCCAGAATTGTTCCCTGAGGAACTCCCAAAACCACATTTGCTGCTTCAGAAGCAACGCCGTTTATTACAGTTCTCTGTTTTCGCTTTCCCAAATAAGATATAAACCACTTCAATTCATTTTCACGAATACCATATTTTTCAAGTTTTGTTATAAGAATTTCCTTATCGACTGTCTCGAATGCTCTACTTAGGTCAAGGAAAACCGCCACTATTACTTTATTATCGTTCACAGCCATCTTCCATTCACCTACAACAAAAGTAACCAACGATTCACAATATCACTGTTTTCAAAACATTTTTTAAATATTTTATTGAAATAGTACGTCTGCGGAAACTATTACAACATACAAAATGTGCTATACATCGTACTACCTTTTTCACTAATAGTCCAGTCTTCGGAAGTTTCAACTGTAAAATAATTCTTTTTTGCGTCATTTTTGGATATACCAATAATGCGATAAAATAAGCTTCTGCACAAAGAATTGTCAATTTCGAAAAAAATATTAGAGAAACTTAAAAAAAACTATTTTTTGGTAAAAATTCCGAAATTGCGCCGCATTCGTAAAAAACATTAATATCGGAAGTTTGAATTTCTAGAGGCTCTCTGAATCTTGAAAATTCCAAAACTTCCTATAGAAATGTCATACACGAACGAAACAAAAGGCATTTTGAAGGGAACAAATTCAACTTTGTTGCTCGGCCAAGAAAATATTTTCTTTTATTTGTGAAACTTGAAAGAAAAAAAATTGTAAATCGCTCTCTAAAAATGGAATTTCATTTGTGAGAAGTATATGGAGAAATATTAATGAAACTCGTCAAGTAGTAGATAATAATTGAATGAATGGTTACAAATTCAATGACCTTGAAGTATATTTTAAAAAGTTATCCTATAGAGAGTTCAATACTTTTGTGTGTGTGATGCTGAACTCGACTTTCGACTCATCGAATTGTGATTAATTAGTAATGTGGCTTTCTGTTCAAAGGGGTTAAATTGTACACTCGCAGAGTAAACTATCGAAATCAGAAATTTATCGAATGTTACCGTTCATTCGTATTACTGGCAAAAGTTATAAATTCAATTTGTGGAATACGAACGTGTCTTCAGGTAGAAAACGGAAAATTTAACTTTTAGTTGCATATAAGCTATAAATTTTGAAATTCAAAAATTAAAGTTAAGAGTTAATACAAATAGATAAATTGAAATAAACTAATAAAATAATGAAATGTAGTCTGTAACCATTTATAATAAGTAATTAAACTTAATAATAATTATACTACATAATACATAAAAGGTAGCAAAAAAAAAGAAATATACTAACTTATATACATAGTTTCTAAAATTATTGACTTTAAGAGTGACGTCCAGTGTTATACTTTGTTTCATTTGCGCTTTCCGAATTATACGAACATTTTAAAAAATCAATCAATACGTCAACATCAATTTATGCAAACAAGAAAAACAAATATGTAGATCTACCCGTTTGAATATCGCGTTAGATAAAATTAGGGTTTGGAAATCAACGGCGGCTCATGGATTTTTCATTCCAGCAGGCTAATCATAAAGTTTATAAAGTATGGTTTAGAAGCGCAATGCCACCACAACTTTTTAAATAAAAAAAAATTAACTAGGCGCAATTTACAACTACTTTTTAACTATTACAGCTATTGATTCTATACGAATAAGCTACTTTGGATACACAATTAAAAACCGAGTTCTCTTCATGCCGGGTTACATCGATATCAGAACGTCATATATTTATGTGGAAGTTTCAGTTGATGTATAGTCACTAAGGGTTAATCTGCACTAGATGGTAAAAAATCTCTTGGAGTAATCTTTGCGGTCCACGTGTTGGCTAAACCAAGCAAATGTATGTTCAATGCTGAGGGTGTTGCTTCTACGGTAGCTTCACGTTACTCTTTGGATAAGTATTGTGGAAGTAGTATCTCTATTCGTTGAGATCATTTGAGATACTTTTCACTTTTTTGAAAATTTTAATATTTTAACAGTCTCGAATTTTACGAGAGGCCTTAGTTTTCATTTTACGCGATATATTTATGTTCAATTTATGTAATATATTTTATTGTATATACCAGCGCTGTCTAACTTTCCCTACGTTCGCAATTATTATAATGTGACACTCATAATACATATAATATATTGTATATTAATACAATTCAATATGAATTGACAAAAATATATTAATTGGTATTTTAATCAACATTATTTCATTTATGGAATACTAAATGTCTTTTGCGGGGCGGGCTGCCACTTAGAAATCACAAATTTATGTACGTAGGTTTATTAATTATTATATTATGCACTAATTTACGTAAAGTTTACATTCTAGTTAAATTTTAATAATTTCCTTTTCGGCGGGGTGCAATCTTTTCACCTAACACAAAAGAAATTCACGAGTCTCTCAGTTGGCACGGGAACCGCTCTCGGACTACTTTGCCGTGCCAACTAATTTAGACCTTTATGTTTTCTTCTTCTCCACGTTACTTCCGTAAATCCTCCATTTACGCAATTTTCTTGTTTAGAAGTTTAGAACCGCTTCATTAAAATCTTGTGCTACTAAGTTGTCTCTCGTGTTTTTCGAATTATAAGTGTTACCGAAAGAGATAAAATTATCATCTTTTCAACTGAGTATTAAAATGCTGAACTTGAACTTACGGGTTCAGTTACAAACGTTACCTTACGTTCTTTTAACGTTTATACACGAAATTGTATGTACTTTCATCTGTAATGCTTCCTTCGCAATCAAGATTACATCATCCTGCTCTGTTTGAAGTAGCTCAACATGGAAATTTCGTTACTACTAATATTAAAAATTCCAATTCCATTAAAAATATTATTCAGAAACTAAATATTTGTAGAAAACTTTCACAATTTAATTTTTTGCTTAAAATTTTGAAAAATATGTATAAACAAGACACACAAATATAACCACTTCAACAACAAAGTATAAATGCTACTAAAAAAAGTTTTTTTTGGTAAGTAAGCTACTGGATTTATAAAAATTTAAAATTAATTTAATTATTATATTATTATTTATGTATTATATACTTGGGTTGGTCTCAAACTCCAAATTGGCAGCAATTATCTATTGTGGCAATTTAATAAAATAAAATAAATACAAAATAAAGAATTTAATAACAATAAAAAAATTAATATTGTTGCAATTGATGTTATTGAGAGAATTATTACAGTAGGAGGCTCTCGCACCTGGTACTATAAATAAATCTATTCTACGGAGTTTAATCAGTCTCCTGGTGTGGGTTGTCGATGGCAGAGGTTTTACAATAATTAGATGATTTTACTTCTGACAGCTTTGATTTGGTTTTCTAGGAAGGTTTACAACCCTTTCAACTATTTTAGTTTTAATTACTTTTTAAAACTATTACTATGTGCGACATAGTTCTTTCAATAGACAAGTTCTTTCGTAAATCTGAATCTGAGCTTATAGGATTCTTTCGGCGATTTATATTTAATCAAGAAAGCACTGAAAGAGATAATTTAGGTAAGGTATATGTACGTTTTGATGTAAGTCACTGCTCTGCGTACCTTACAAAGCCAGTATAGGAAAAATTTTCAATTATTTTGTAATTTTTGTAATGTTTAACATAAATTGAAAGACATATGTTTTGATTTGTTGTGACGAACTGAACTTTTTAAAACTGTAGAATAACTATATTAATATCAAAATTAAATCCACACCACCACATCTTTGTTTTTTTCTACAATTTATTTATTTACAATTAATAATTATTGCAATTACAATTTTATTTATTGAAATATCACGATTTAAGCAAGTATGATAGTTTAATTATACTAGCACTACAGTAAAAATCGAGATCTGGTTTAACTAAAGGAGCATGGATATATAGCATTGTCAACAAAGAGCTTAATCTATTATTATTTGCTACTAGGTTTGTATACCCAACTGTTTAACAGAACGTAAGCTTGTAATCTTTAGGAAGTCCATTTATTTGAATGCCAAACAAAAACTAATATAATATTGTTCACCTTTTAGCAGAACAGTTAATTTTCTAGTAAAATTGCAAGTTCAGTGTAAAAACGGTTTTTCTTTTTTTGGGTTTATGTGTATCTTACAACAGCTTTTTTAAGAAACAACAACTTGAAAATATGTTTGTTAAATTAACAACTATAGCAGGTAAAATATTAACAATAAATTTCTAGGATGTCAAGATAAGTTTTACATGAAGAATGAGATTTTTTATGTTATTTATGTTCAATGCTTTCGAATTGAACACATTTGTTATATTGTATTCATAATTCAAACTTTATCGAAATATAACACAAAAGTTTTATATTAATAAATTATTTACTCCATGTCATTTTACAGCAGAACCGTGTGATAAGTACCTTCGGCATATTTTTAATTAATTTATTATCTAATTAAAAAGTAAATAGTAAAAGTTCTGCAAATCGAAGCTTATCTGCCAAATCAATTTATTCCTGAACCTTTTGTGATCATTAAGGTTCGCTGCCTACGGGTTCGTATCGACCAATGTTTGCAAAAACTGAATACAAAAACCAAAGTAGGTCAATTTTTACATCTTGACTTATGCAAAATGCCATTTGATATTTTTGAACGCTATAAAACGAAGATTACCATAAAAGTGAAACCTAAAAAATAAAAGCTTCATTAATTAAGAGCAAATTTAAAAAAATGTGTCATAAACTTCAAATGCACGAAGTGCAAGTTGCGTCAGAGGAACAGGAAAAAAAGACTTCAAATTGTTATTTAGATCAACGATGTATCAGTCGCAGACTATTTACAGAAAAACAGGATGAAGCTATAAAGTCAATACTTTGATGAATAAATCTACTTTTAACTCTACCACCCACACCAACCTATTCAGCGCTTACGGCATTAGACGGTAAACCTACCCACTACAATAATTTTTGTTTTGTACTGAAAATTGTGGTTTAGCAGATTCATTCATAATTTTGTGTTTTTTTTGCAGCTACTAAAACATAACCACCCCTACATACATTTATAAAAGCGTTACCCACATCAAATTTTTGATAAACCAATTTAAAGGGCAATAAAGTGAAAAAACCTCAAAAATTATTTGTGATTTTTATAATACTCGCTGTGAATTAATTCCGATATTTTACAAAATAAAAATTAGTCCCATATGACTGAACTAAATTCCTGCAAATATTTAATAAACTCTTTTGTTTTTAAGGTTTATGCAAATAATGCTCGTTAAAATTTGCATAGCTAAAATTTTTTATGTTGTTTACGTTAATATGCAAAGCAATTAATTATTAATTCTAGTAATAAATTACCATTGAAGTGAATTTAATAATCCCGCTAGAATTTAGTGTTAGTGCAAGCCTATCTTAAACAATAATTAATTCTTCAAGATGGCCAACGACCCTCGTATATTGATTTTTAAGCTTTAGTTTACCACACTGGATATATTTCGAAATATTACATTGGTATTTTTAAGCTACATTAAGTTACCTTCAGTGTTTCTGTAATTGAAACACTGAAATGAAATCCATTAAAATTTTACTGAAGGTGCAATCTATGGCATTAAATGAAACCTTTTAGCTGCAATTTGTAGTGTCAATATTGAAATATCAAAATATAGTATGAACTATTCATATAGACTAACGAAAACTTTTTAATATTTTAATTAAAATTTGTTTTAGATAGTAATTGTTATTTTTCAATAAATGTTATAACAATGAACTTCTTCCATATGTGGTAAAGCCAATTAGTTTTCATCGGATGTAAAATTGGGAAACCCACAAAATTGGGAAAAAGCGATAATAAACCTTTTGAATTTTTTAAAATTAGTTGTGCATGATGTAGTACACAGGGAAGCTTAGTTATAACATTAAAAAAGCATATCTTTTTTTTTACTTCAGTATAAAGCCATGTTTAGCTATATCGCGTATAGTTATAATTTTATATCATACATAAAAATTTATGGCTTCACCAAAACCTTGTTCTTAGGGGCTAACTTGTACAGTGCATTACGGATAAATTATTAATCAATGTGTCATGCAAGGTTAATGTGGGCGCATTAAAAGGTTTTCGTTGATTAAGTATTATTTTACACACAAAAGAAAAATTACACGTATACGAACCAACAGATAATTATTCATTTTAAAAATGAAATTATACAATAAGAGATTATGAATGGTTTTTATTTCATGCAAAATTACGTTTCCAAATTTGTATTAAATTCTTTTAAACCAAGTTTAAATGTCCTTTCATACTGACGTTGATAAGGCTTCTTATCATTATGTTTATAACTAGGCTTTACAAAAACTTTTAATATTTCATCTTAATTGAGGAAAGCACCAGGACAGGCAAACTACATAGTCAAACAGCTGACTTTTTTGCTGCTTAATGCTTTTGTACGAAAAATTGCAGTTTAAATTTTTTATCTAGCTTTGCTCTTTCTGTAATACGTGAACTAACATTTTACTCAAAATGTGTATAAATTACAACTTTAAACCGCATTGTCTTGCAACTTTTCTAAAACTTTGGCTTAAAAACTTTTTTATTTGGCTATACTGCCAGTGCACAATAAAAAGCTAATTTATAGTTGGTAAACTTTGCTAATTTGCGAAACCTTGGGCATATTACAATCGAAAATATTTTAAATGCTGTAATGCATGGTACTCACTCATAAAATACGCCAGACGATGTGGTAGTTTTGCACAAACATTGCAAAAGGGTAAATGACTGTTAGATAAGTATTTAGTTCCCTTTTGAATAAATTAAATGCGTAAAATCGTTTCGTGCCTGCTTTAGTAATTTTCCTTTTAAAATTAATACTTAAACGTTGAAGATTAGTTATATTAAAAGAGAAGGCTAAATTATTAATTTTAATAAAGATATTGAATTTTAAATTTACGAAACAAGCCTAGTATTAAGTAGCTAGATTAATATCAAATATGTAATATCAAAGCTTGCGATGTTTAACGATAAAATATAAAAAAATCTATTATTATACTGAAAGAAAAAAAATCAATACCTACTTCAAATCCAATATAAAAAAGTTAGTAGCATAAATAATTACTGCACGATTGCACAAAAATTTAATTTAAAATATGTTGCTGTATTGTTGGCACTTATTTATTTATTTACATTTATTTAAAAGCATCGCAAAAATAATAAATACTGTCATTTTAAAAATAAAGGAATTGCATGTACTATTGACTCAAAAAACAAATTGATAATTGTAATATTAATATAAATATGATAATAATAGCCATCAAGTATGTTACGGGAAGAAATAATAATTTAACAACTTTATCCTTCACCCATACAATAGGATAAAGTAAATCTGCAAACAACTGTTGTTGCTTTTGTGAACAGATAATTTGGGATAACTTCGTGTTTTAAATAAAATATGAATTTAAAAAAAAATCATTAAGTTCCCATCTTCTTCAATTTCACATTTTAAAAATTTAATAAATTATTATTAAGTATCCAAGGGGATTATTCGGAAAGTCCTCGTTCATTAAATGTACATAATATGAATACCTTTTTCAGAGTTTTTGGCAATAATTATCTCACAACGCAACCATGCTGTTTATGTGTACTATACCTTATATTCGCAGTTGATTCCCGATTGCTTTAGTAAATATTTAAATACTTATTAATATCTTATTCGCAAACTGCAAGTTTTCTAAAGCTTCACGTAATCTTTCTATACCAAAGGTAATCTTAATTTCCAAATGATAGTTTTATTATTTAAAACTTATCCAAAAAGTAAAATTAATTAAAATTTATTTATTAAAGATTAAAAGATTTAATTAAATTTTTAAAAGAATATTTAAAACCTATTTAAAGATATCAGAATCTATATACTGAGATGTTACTTTATAAAATATTCTAAATTTTTCAATATCAACATTCGAAAGTATTTTTCTACTTTAAATATTCCTGGTTAACTTTAAAATTTTAATTTTTAATTAAATATTAATATAAAAAACAAGGGTTAACTGTAAAGAAAAACACACCTATAATGTATCGCAGTTTCAAATTGAACCTTATAATGCCACCAGTTTAGTTTAAAATCCCCCTGTCAAATTAATTATAGCTTTCTAATTAGGTATCCAATTTTTATTTATCTTAAAAATTTTTAATTTTATCTATTGATAATCCAAAAATTCAATCTCATTTAAATCAATCTAATTACTTATATTCAAAATTGTTTGAACAATTTCCAATTCAAATCAATAAATGAAATAATTTCATAATTATTCATAATTAATTTCATAAAAAAAGGCGTCACTTCTGCCGCTATACCTCCAATCAAAATTACCTACACCAAATTTTAACGAAATCTGTTAAAGATTTTCGGAGATTTGTTTGGTGTATATATTTAGTAGTCGTTAAGTAACTTGAAGTCATATCATAATTCTAATTTCGGAGAGATAATCGAAAATGATATTTTACTTCTACCCTGAGTTTCGAAGTTATCCCGAGAAACTGCTAGCTAAAAATTACAAAAAGAAATTTGGAGATTGTTTTGTAAATGAAAAATTATAATTAAATTAATACTTTTAGCACTATTTTGTTTGTATATACCTATAGCTTGTATTGGTTTGAATTTTTTGTAATTTTTGGAACTTTCAGTTATATCTTTATCACTGACGCGCATGAATGCATTAACGAGAATCTGGTTTGTTCCCCCCCCATACTATTGCCGCCATTTTGTTTAAAATTATATAAAAATATAAAGACACCTCAATATTATCTGTTTATTCTGTTGCAAAAAGATGTCTAACTATTGTAACTCACAGTAGTGGAACAGACTTGAATCACGACGTCTACAATTGATCTTTTCTTGTGATGAAGATAGATTTCTAATTCTTAACTGAATAACATAAATAAACTAATTCTGAATGCAACAAAAGTTATTTGTTTATCAGTGGTATTTATAGTTTTCATATTTACTTTACTTAATCCATCCTTTCTGGAACATGGAGTGGATGTGTTTGTTTTCTACTGTATTATTGACCGTTCAATGCAAAAATATTGTTCTTTAAAGAAATGCTGAATTTGCAGTTCAATTCAATTGGACAAACCTAACAGAATTACATATGATGGTGGAATTCCCATTGTAATGGTCAAAATTAAGGTGCACATGCCAATTCCCAGACAACATTTTTCATAATTTTTTCATAATAATTGTATAATATTATACAACATTTTATTATATATTAATATTATATAATATTATACAACAAGACAACATTTTTCATAATTTTTTCATAATAATTGTATAATATTATACAATTATTATGAAAAAATAATGAAAAATGTTGTCTGGTATTACTACAAAATTTGATCACCATTACACATGGCATTGCATACAGCAGACAAATTTTCAATCGTTATTAAATTATTTAAATACTGATAACTGTCAGATTAATTATTAAATTTTCGAACGTATGTCATAATTTTCTACAAGGCATCTAACAAAGTTTCACAAAAAATAGATAAATTAAGATTTCAGTTACTATTTTATGTAATTTTCTTACTTTTACATTTAGCTCAATTATCTTCTCATCAATACTTGTACTTTAAAAGCTTTATTAGCACACAAAATTTGAAGAAAATCGGACGTACATTTCCGGAGATGTGAGGACATTTTCATTTTTTAAATTAATTTTATTGTGGTAGCCCTGGCAAAGATTTCTCTGCCAAAACCTTATTTTCACCACTAGAACCCACCAGACATACGTCCAAAAAGTTTGATTGCTATCGACGCAGAAATGCCGAAGAAAATCGAGGGACAATGACTTTTTGCAAGATTTTGAAAAAAAAACGTAATCTTTTTTTTCATGTTGAATTCATGATTTATATCAAATAGTTTTATATGCTGCCAAGTTTTAGGGGGTCATTGTTCCTAGATTCAAAATTTGGTTAAGATCCCTTCAGTACTTGATGAGTTATTCACTCTTAAAGTTTCAACTTTGACAGCTTATAATTTTTGACAGATGACATTACCTATTCTAGTTAAAGCTTTCAAGGTCTTTAAAATAACCTGTTGCAAGTCAAAATCGTTTTTAAAAATCTTGTGTCATTTTCTTGTAGTGGCACTCCTGATTGACAGATCGCGATGAAAACCTTATATGACACAAAACCTTATATGACGACCGACAGACCGACACAGATATTTTTTTTATTTTTTGCAAATCTTGACGTTTCTGAACACGATGATCTCGAAAATGTTTAAAAAAAAATTTGAAATTTTTTTTCGATTACCTTACCTTCAAAAAAATATTTTTTTTTGATTGGAGGTATTAATCAGAGATCAGAAAATCAAAAATTTGCTTTCTTGCTACTCCGCATCTTGACAAGAAAGTTGATTTACAAAAGTAATAAAATAAAATTTTCCTAACAAACAAAATCTAAAATTTATTACAAAATCTGTCGTGAAATTTTTAGTAACAGTTACAGATTATTAAATGAAAATGTAATTAAAACATCAATCATCTTATTTTATCAAATTTATAAATCAGAACTTTTTCAACATGGTTAACGTTTTCTTAACGTTGTGTTTTATAACAGTGTTGGCATGTGTTGGTGTTAAAAACATGGCGGCTTGGTATCAGCTGTTTGTTTATTTGAAACACAATGTATTTTTAACTTTTAATTTTGTCAAAGTAAGTAAATCATAATTAAATGGTAGGTATATTACAAGAACCATTGGTTACTGTCACGGAATTTGTACCCCAAATGTCACTTTTTCCTATACTAATACTAATTCTTCCTTCCCCATCCTTTTAATTCATCATACTTCTTCCAATCTTTTAGAAATAGTAATTAATCTTCATCGAAAACAATAAGACTATTTTTTAATTTTACGGTTTTAGTTTTATTTTAGTTAATTATAAAAAATTCTATATTTGTTATAACTTTTTATTCTATTTATCGAATTAGTTTTCTTTATATTTATTTTTAAAATTAATTAAACCTTCATTCAATAAGATCTTTATCAATTTCACAAATCTCATATATAGTTGTTTTAATTAAATTTTCGAATTTTTTATATTTATTTAAATAGACGGTTAAACTTTGCTATCGCTGTCTCATATCGTTTATTTTATTTGTTTATATTTTATTTTGTCCCTTGTAGTTATCCGACATTTTTTTATGGTTGTCCTTACGCAATTTTCGATTTCATGTGCTTCCACAGAATCAGCATTGTAGTGAAAAATCTGTTGCTTTAGAGGTATATTGTTTTTCGTCTCCTTCATTTCAATTTTCGGAGTAAACGCTTAGATTTTCATCTTTTCTATTCATCTTTCTTTTCTTTTTAACCTTCTGAAGTGAATGTAATTTAAATTTTGTTTTGAATTTTTCAAAGCCCACACGTTACGACGACAAAAAAATGAAATGTAATTTTCAAGATACAATTTTCCAATCAATATCGAATTTCAAATTAATTCGTTAAATGTTTCGATACCATAAATTATTGTTAAAATGGAAAAATTAAAATCCAATTGATACCAGTGTGCATGTATTTTATTATCAAATGTAATATTCGTTCACGCAATAATTGCAGTTGAAATTCTTACAATAATATTATATATTACAAAATATAAATAATAGGAACATTATAATAATTCCAATTGTACTACAATCTCTTATCTCCAAAATCCGATTATAGCTTACGTTTATTACATTTTCCAAAATAGCCGATTATTGTATTCTCGAAATCATACTCTTTTGAAAATTGAACTAAACTTCTCATATAAAAAAAATCTCGATTTAATTTCAACAATTATTATTGCAATCATAATAATTATTCTAATTTTTTTTGTAATTTTTTCTTGTAATGAAAATTAAATTTTAAAATTTTAACTTTGTATAAATTATATATTATGTAATTAAATTAAATAAAATTAAATATAAATATAAAAATAGCAACAACTTCATTTTAAAATTTTAAAATTAAAGAACATAACATTATAACTCCAACAATATTACGTTTAATTATTGATTTAATGGAGTATTAATAAGTCAGATTTGAAAATATTTATAAATCAGCGTTAATAACTAATTATTTTGTACTTATAAATCTTTGTCTCAAATACAAAACCTTAATAAATTTGCTATTAACACGTCAAAGATGATTCCAGTGTAAGTTTAAGCTATAGTTGAGGATATGGAAGCACCGTCAAAATGTTTATTGTTAACCATTGTTAGCAGAAAGCTTGTCATGTCAGGTTACTATCAACGTTAAATTCTCGGGACAAAGCTTTCATAATAAACTGACTTTGTAAGACACATTTTGAAGTATAAATCAAATACACCATCATGTATCATTTTTAATACCTACTGATATTGCTTACGTTGGAAAACTACCTGATCGGATTTATTTTTTTGAATTTTGTATTTCTAATATTTTACTTTTCTCCATTAATCATTTAATTAACATTTATTTACTTTATTATGATTACTTTTGTTAGTAAATACAATTTTGTTGACCTAATTCGTTACATTAAATCTAGCGTGACAAGTATTTATTAATATTATTGTTAATCTAAAATTCCAAGTTGATGTGATACCTTCGTATAAATTTATGAACAAAAAATCGTCTTACCGAAGAAAGCACTTTTTGTAGGAGCCGAAATTTCCAGGTCCGGGAAAGTGCCAAAATCAAATTTTCGAAACTTATAAACAATGTTGAAACTCAAAAATTTATTTATAATCTTAAATTACCAATTCAAGCACGAGATCGGATCTTATTAGATCATTAATATTTCTTAATTTAATAATAAATCATTGGGTTAGTATCAATAATGAATTAAAGGAGAGCATGATTTCATCCCAAGATCTGTACAGATTCAAAAATTTAGCTTACCTGATAATTAAGTGATTAGGCTGTAATAATTAAAATTTAATCATTTAAGTATATAATAATATATTAATGAAAGTTAAACGATAAATAAATAAATAAACAATCAAATGAAAACTTTTAAAAATTATAAATTATTGATAAGTATAAAAAAAAACATTCATTAATTTTAATTTTTTTAACGAATTTAAAATTTTTAGAATATAAATTAATTAAAATAAAGCTACAAACAGGTTTGTAAAAACAAATCAAATCAGTAAAACGCATTTTTACTTGATGCACAAAACTTAATCAAGACTGAGAGCTCAAGGTAGGTAATTCAATTTAACAGAAGCTAAAATGACTCTCCAATAAAATAATATAGTTTATATTATACCGGGTGTTGAATGAGTTAGCCGAACATAGCAAATTAACATGTAAAACCTTATTTATGCCTATTCCTGCTTCCCTAATTATTTTAGAGAAAAAATGAAAGACACAAAAATAATGCAAAAATATAAATTACGAATGATAAGACGATTTAGATTGCATCTAGCTTTTACTTAAAAGATCAAAATATGCTTTTGAAATTCGTTTATCGCACTGGCCATGTAATAAATTCTATTTAATTTATATTTTCAAAAATAATTGCTATGGAAACTTACATGGCCAGTGCGATAAATGAAAATTTTAACAATTTCAAAAGAATTTTTTGACCTTTTAAGTAAAAGCTAGATAAAATCTAATGATCTTATCATTCGTAATTTATATTTCTGCATTATTTTTGTATCTTTCATTTTTTCTCTAAAATAATTAGGGAAGCAGGAATTTGCATAAATAAGTTTTTACATGTTAATTTCCTATGTTCGGCTAAGTCATTCAGCACCCTGTATGTATTGAATTAGAATTTCCCACACGTGGGAAACCCCTTAGTGCTTGTTCACAATGTACGTAAGACGAACATAAGACTTATAAATATATAAAAATAAAAATATCGATTAATATTAAAATCTTCAAGTATATAATACTATACGTAGAATGCTCTTTGCACATAACAAATGAACTCCAGTATTATTCAATATTCGATTAAGGTCTTATTTGTATTTGTAATTCTTATGTTTTACGTATTTCTTACGTCTTATGTACATTGTGAACAAGCACTTAGTCGGTGGGTGTTGGCTTTACGCCATACTGCTGGTTTTTGTTTGCTCATATACCTACACTAATAAATTCATCAATATTTTTATAAATTGACCCACATTAAAACATCTAAAGCTTTTAAAAAAAAGTAATGGATTTTTAATTTTAATACTCAAAGGTATTGTAGAACCGGAGAATTTTTATTAAAAAAACAATTGATAAATCAAAAATATATTACATAAAATAAAGAAAACATTAAATAAAGAAAATGTTATTTCATTGTCATTGTACGTCTAGCATCGCATAATTGATATTGTAGTATCAAGAAAAATATAAAAACTAAAGTATAATTATTATAAAAGTTAATAGAAAAAATAAATAAATATCTCAAACATGCACTGATCCACTGTTTAGACCACTTGTAGTGGTCGGTGATTTCTAGCTAAATAATCACTGAATTCATCGTAAAACGATCTTACTAAGGGTACATCCTTCCATAAATCAGGTGTTAAGTAAGTATAAGTTTTTTTAATGGCATCATAAGTTGCTTTAGCGAAATTGCCCAAAGATCCCGTCGATCCGTTAGATGAAGTATAGCAATCTTCCACGCCAGCCATCTGTAACAGTCTCTTTGGAATGGGGCCCGAAACGATTCCTGTACCACGCGGTGCTGGTATAAGTCTCACAGAAACTGAACCACATTTACCAGTAACTTTGCAAGGTACGGTATGCTTTTTTCCAAGTTTATTACCCCAATAACCCAAACGCACTGGAATCACGGCCAATTTTGCTAAATTTATTGCTCCACGAATTGCAGACGCTACTTCTTTACTACACTTCACTCCTAAACCAAGGTGACCTTTGCCATCACCAACAGCTACAAAAGCTTTGAACCGAGTACGTTGTCCTGCACAAGTTTGCTTCTGAACGGGCATAATCTTTAACACCTGTTGTAACAAAAGTTTCAGTAAATACTTGAAAAGCAACTTTTACTTACTTCGTCTTTTAATGATGATCCAAGAAAAAAATCGATAATTTCGACTTCTTTAATTGGTAAAGCGTGTAAGTATATTTCTTCCAAATTGTTGATTTTTAAATCTCGCACTAACCGACCTAATTTGGTAACAGGAATCCATTCTTTTTTTTCTTCTGGTCTTCTAGCTCGACCCCTTCCACGTCGATTTCCTCTTGAAGCACCACCAAAACCGCCTCTAAAATTTGGAGCACGTTCCGCCATTCTCAAAACTCAATTTATGGCTATCAATATTCCTTCTATAAATTACAATAATGATAAAACACTTTACCTCAAATCACATGGTTGAAAATTTTTTATAAAAATAATTTCAATTTTATCTAAATATTAAATACAAGTATTGACATTGAATTATGAAGAAATTATAAATAAAGTAAAATTTAAAAATTAGTGTTTTCCTTACTTTTAATTTCTTGTTAATGTGGTGTGCACTAAAAATCGATGATAGTGGTATGTAGAGCGAAGTGGATAAGAAAATAATACTTTTAAGTATTAATTTAATAGTTGGTACGAATGGCAACTCGGCGTAATGTGTGAAACCGTACCAACCTTTGATTGCAACTTCAAATGCACACGGCAATACATAAATTGTAGTTATAGTTTATCTGATTTCTGTTTGATATCAAGTTTTTAGTTAAAGTTGAAAACTAAACCTGGTTGTTGGCACGTTGCCGTTAAAATTGAAACGGTTTGCCGGTTATTCTAAATAAAGAGAAACATAAATTTTTCATGAAGATATAATTTAAAGGCAAGGATTTGTAATTAAGGAAAACCAGAGGCATTTAAATAAACGTTACTTTGAAAATGTAACTGTTTGCATGTCATTTTTTTGTAATAAAATTTGTAACAAAGAAAATTAGAACTTTTTAAAA
This sequence comes from Cantharis nigra, assembly GCA_958510845.1. Taxonomy (NCBI): domain Eukaryota; kingdom Metazoa; phylum Arthropoda; class Insecta; order Coleoptera; family Cantharidae; genus Cantharis; species Cantharis nigra. Next base: position 65,011,536 of record OY294028.1, read on the forward strand.
ACTCACAAAGCTTCCGGCTGAATTTTCGTAATTTAAACAAAAGTAACATCAACAGTTACGATAATTCATATTAAAATTAACTATTATTTTTAATAATTAAAAATTGTATTTTTCTACTTCTTTTTGGGAAATTGAAATTAAAAATTTAGGTGTTATAAATATTAAACTCAAATTCAATTTATGCAAAACTTGATAATATATGACTGATTAATGCAAAATATTTTAAAATTTAAAATGTTTTAAAACAAAGCGAATACCTACGTCAAAAATATCAGATCGAGCAAAATAATTATTTAATGTCAAGAACATAAATTTATTAAGCTAGAACTTATTATGTTTTTTGCAGAAATGTTGTATAGTTTTATTTCTTTAGGTGCTGCAGCTCTAAAATGAGTTATAGCAAAGGCTAGAAAGTTAAAGTAACATGCATAATTTAAGCAAATAAAATTTTGTTAATTTTTGTTAATGCTTTTCACATATCTAAAAGTAGAACAGAGTAACATAGCAATTAGTATACTCACGACCCGATCTGGTCAGGTGTTCTTGAAGTATCAGGTGCCCTTCATCAGATCAGATGCGGATCATTGTCTGACGGAAATTGAGTGTTTTTAATCCCACCTTACTGAGGCAGGCTTTAAACAGCAAGTACGAGAAATTTATAAAGAAAATAATTTTTAGTTTAATTTAATCTAATTTCAATTCAATAATTCGCTAACCTTAATCCATTCTTATATAATTGCAAAAGTCATTACGGCTTCCTAATTTTTCTAATTATTTAATTTTTACTTAAATTTGTTTTGCTTTAACTAATTGTTAACGATGGGGCTGGTGTAATTTCACTTATTTGACATTTTGACAAAATGAGAAGTATTATGTTAAATTATAAAAATTGCACAATGAATATTAAAATAATACATATCAGATGACATATAAGAATTTTTTTCAGATAGGATGAATGCTAGATTTAATGTGGTTGGATACTTAGGCAATTTTGAGTATCTGATCAGATTGGACCGTGTTTAGGTAGGGTAACTAGCACAGCACTTTATAATATTGATCAAATTCATTCTGTAACCTTCAGTACCAATGATTTAACTGGGCAATGGAAACGTTACCGTTGACAAAATTATATTGCAAGTGATAAAAAAGATGGAGTATATGTTCGAATTTTCAATTTTGTTTCCGCTCGAATAACTTTACAACTAAGGAAGCTAAGCTTTTGTTAATGATATTATTGTTCACATTGACGAAGGCAGCTACTGCTCGTTGTTTTTCATGAATATAAGTAACGCGTTCGATTGTGTTTCTCACTCAATATTATTCAGAAAATGTTACGCTTATAATATGCATCCACATAGATCTCTCAAATGTTGTTATTATTTCTTTCTGATAGAGTTCAATCTGTTAGATGTAATTGTCACACGTCTTCTCTACTGATGAGACTTTGGAGATAGCAAAACAGTCTGCTATTTTATTTTAGATACTAGTAACGGTAATAATGTGAGAACCAATATATTTTTTATTGGTTAATTTCTCAACCTCATTGAAGAATCTCTTTCTATTAACTCACCAACCAACTTTACCATTAACTTTTTTGTCGTATGCGCAGGTATAATGATAAACCATAACAATATTTATTTACAAATGTAGATATACAATATACTTAGAGAACCAGAACAAATCGAATTCCTAACAAATAAAACAATTTGTTATAGTGTTTCAAACGCCGCCGGCTGTCCAGTAATTTATTTTATGGTATGTTTTGTCTTAATTTAATCCTAAATTAAAATGTCCAAGCTGTCTTTTCTATTTTACTTTTTTTAATCAAGTATTTTTTATTGTAAAAGATTCTATTCTATTATTCCACCATGACACTGGGTTCTGTTTGCTCTCGTGATTGAATTAATTTAAAAACAAGAATAAATTGCATTTGGTGCATTATCTATCTTGGACAATTTTGTTTATTTATAATTAAATAAAGAAAATAAAATTAAATTGTATTTACACTAGTTACTTATTCTAGCTACACATTGTTAAGGTTCAATTAATTTAAATTACTAAAAAGGAGTTTATCTAAGACCCTCACTTTTAACTTTGTTAAAATATTTTAATTTATATAGAATCTAATTTGTTAAAAAGTTAAATATTTTTGTAATTATTTATTGCACTGCTACAATAGATTTGAAAAAAAAATGCTGTAACAAAATAAAAACAGCGTGATTACTATTTTATGTAAACATATAAAGTAATTAAGGGTTCGAAGGACAGTTCTCAGAGATAAATAGAGGATCTGGAAAAAGCAAATTACTTCTTTTATGGTTTTCCTTCAAATTTAATTAAAATAGCAAACATGTGTTGAAAATCAAACTACTTATTTACAAAGCCACTGTTTCACCAACAAAATTGCATTCGACATTATTGAGATAATAAAGTTATTTTCATTATTTTTATACTTACATTGGGAGATAAAACTAAATGAAAATTTGTTTAATCACTTTCTACCCGCTTAAAGCAAATTAATTAATTATTTAGTTGACCATTAAAACTTTGTAGACTTTGTTTTACACTAAAATGAGACTATATTTTCTTAAAAAACACAATAAAAGTAAAAAAAATAATTTGTCCATTAAGTATTAAAAAGCTCTTCGCTCCTTATTTGTATAGAACGAAAGCTTTTCATTTTCTTTGATTGCAAGTTTATATTAGTAAAATCTGTTTGTTGAATCATTCACTGTCAAAAAAGCCAAATTTTATTATTTTTTAATACAGAACGTTCCCTTTGTTGTTATTCATAGGATATATAATAATTAATAATATAAAGCTTTGTGATGACTACAAAACATAATTTTAGCTTACAATTATTTCTTAATAAAATTTGGGAATAATAATTACAAACATTATAAATATACAATATTTTTAAATTATGATATTTTTAAAATGTTTTTTGTGTTAATTAGAAAAATGTATTCAACTTTATTTGAATGTTTGTTTTGTGATCGATTTTTCAATCACTTTCAGATGAGCAACAGCTTTGAAATTTTATATACTTATGGTATAATATTCCCGTTTACAATACAATTATTAATTATAATTGCTTTTAATCCTTCCAACAAAATAAAAAGATACTTTTTAGAAAATTAAAATTTCTACTAAATTTAATGGTGCTGGTTAAACAACTACAAACTTGCTGTATGTGAGGTAAACGAGATCTTCTTCATCATAGTGTATCTAACGTCACAACTCAATCCTAAAGTATATATCGCAAATAAATTCACACGTTTCGATAGAATGAGGAAAATAGAAGTAGACAAGAAAAACTAAATGTTATTTGTAAATAACTTATTGCCTAAAATGGGCATTAGATAAAAGAAAACAAAAAGAAATCATTTTTAGTCGTAATTTTTTGCATCATACTTTCTAATTTAAAAAAATATTTATACTTAAAGAATAAAATAATATAGTTTCATACAAATGTGTTTAAATAAATTAGAGAAATGAAACAGATGAAGATAGGTTACGAGAGTTAAACAAGAAAATGTTATTAAGAAAATAAAGTGAGAAAGTTAAAAATTATTTAATTAAAATAGATTTTTAAGTGAAAATAAAAATTAAAGAAAACCGAAGCTTTGTTAAAGATATTTCTTTCTTATAACTTTTATTGTTAAATTCACCATTTAAGAAAGACATAGAACAGGCAATTCTCATTCCGTTTAAATAAAATGACAAAATTTAATACCAAGAGTTAGCTTAAAAAATATTATTTAAAGATTTATCTGAATTCCAACTTCTGTAAAATCGAAATGATATTTTATTACGATGTGTCATTTGTAGATTGATTATAAATTGTGACCTATTTCAAATCAATCACGAAACTAACTAAATTGCATCATAATTTGCCAGCGCCAATGATTAATTACCTTTTGCCGAAGAAAGCTCAGGTATACATGATAATAAATTACCTGTGAACAGACAGTACTTTGTATTAACTTACAAAATTTAAACTTTAATTTTATTTTTAAAGTACCCACTTACCAGAAAATTAAAAGCAGTTTATTTATGATAAAAACTTTTATTAAATTTGCTTTTAAGATGTTCTATACGTTACTATGCTTCTAATTTACTTAATGCCAAAAATAACATTCTTTTCACATTTCTAATTAGAAAAAGGGGAAAATTTAAACCATTTATTATTTTAATGCAGTTTTTTCATGTTTTCTCAAGACTTCCTATTCTTATAAAATGTCATCCCGACAATTTTCTTGGGCGATGTTAATAATATTATGTAATTCTGTGATATAGTTGGATACCAATTCCTATTACATACATATATAGCTAGAAATTTTTCAGAGACACTGACATATACGTACCTATATAATAATCATATTATAAATAATAAATTTTATAAGATTTTTTTTGAAGCATAATTTATACAGAAAGTTAAACATGAAATAGAGATAAAAACTCTTTAAAATCTGCACCTGACTTATAATCATGTTATTGCATTCTTATTATATTTGTATCACTTATAAAATGGAAATCAGCTAAACATGACCATTTAAAAAGTAAATTGAAAATAATAAACTTATACGCATATACCTACTATATTCTAATTCTGTTTCTAATTTAATCTGAATATGCTTTATACAATTAACTCTAATAAAATCAAAACATACCTATATATGATGAGCAATTATTATTTTCAAATTTCCGTTTTAATTTTCCACAATGAATCCGTATTTTTCTAGCTTTTTTAAGACCTACCTACATCATTTGAGCATTCTTGTATCGATTCTTATAGACGTGTTAGGTTTCAATTCAAAAGAAAAATGTACAACAAAATTCAATTAATTTTTGAATTTAGATTGCACTTTTTTATAATGGAATGTTGCATTTATATTGATGATTGGCAAAGTGAGAAAATATACTGAAAATTTACATAAAAATTCTACGTCAAACTCATGCAACTCCTCAAAGGTAAAAATTGAATCGAAAGTTATTAAAACTTTTCAATATAGTATAGTAGAATAGTAAATTTTATTAATAAAACTTTTTGATACAGTAAAGCATTTACAAGAAAATAAATTTTTATTTTAACAGTTCGTTCAATCTATCAACGGGCAAAACCCAATCATATAAAGTGAAAACCAAACCAATTTATTTAACTACAATGTTTCATACAAAGTTTAACAATTAATATCATTCACTCAAATGCAGCTCTATTGCTACACTGCAAAAACTGTCTGTCAGATTTTAACATTTTCATATAATACTATACTTACATAATTTTATATTTATTAATTAATAATTTAATAACATATTAATAATAATATGAAAATTGAAGCTGACATAATTAACTTAAAATTATAAGTGGCTGAATCTTTTTTTTTTAATATTTCAATTAATTTTTGTAAAATTTTGAATAACCCGAAGACTTCTAATACATTATATCTATCAATAAAAGCAAAAGTAATGAGTAGGAAGCTCTTGTTCTTCAAATAAAAGCATACTCTGCAAATAAATTTTGTTAACGCACCAGAAAATACTTTGATGAATGTTGCTATAGCTAAATCTTTGCCAAATTAGCAAATCATTTTTTTAAATCTTTTCTATTTGTATTGCATTATTTACATTTGTATACCTACAACTAATAATAGCTTATAATAATGAGCTTATATAATATTACGTAAACTTGACATGGCATTTGTAATAATGGAAATAATTATGAATTCAACGAATCTATTCATAAACATGAAAACATTTAATAAACTTTTATAAATTAATGCTTTAATAACGTAGACTAGATTAATTAATAAAATATTAGATTAATAAAATATTGCAGGCTACCACAACTTGTCTATTAACCTTTCATATTATTATACTTCTATACCAATAAGTAATTACTAAATAATGTTTGCAATAAATAGAAAATTTAATTTATATGGTTAATAAACAAAATTTATTCCAATGTTGATAGAACATCCCTTAAATTTTGTATTAGGTAAATATTGAACTTTAAGTTTCAAATTTTAACGCTTGCTTGACACCTAAACACTTAACTAATTATGTAATTTAATGTAAACCAAAACATAAAATTAATGTTTGATAAAAATTACAAATTCAGAAGCAAATGCTGAAAGTTTTATTTGATTTTATAATATCACCAAGTTAACAAATTGCACTCACAATTTAGTTCGTATTAGTTTAATTTCCCGCAAAAGTTAGAGTTTCTATGGATGTAAAACGTAATTGCTATTGTAACATGCCAAGGGATGTTGCTGTTCCAATTTGTTGTTGAAAACGGTGACAAAAGATTTGTTTTGGTGTTAACGTAAAATTAGTTATCTTATTATGATTACAAAGTATCATTTAATTATGACCCTTTACGTTAGACAACGTTACACCTTAGGTAGGTAGTTCTATAGTTACAATTTGTTAATCTGAAATTCAATACAATTTTCTAAATTCTATAAAATCTAGTTTATATAAAAAATAATAGATTCTGCAAATACTTCCATACTGCCTGCTGCTACACTTAGTACTGAAGTTATTACTAGTATTAGGCTTTCGATTCGTATTTCATTATGCGTTACTTGTTCTTCATATTCATACTAATTTTATGAAATATTTATTTCATAATAATTAGATAAAATTTTGTATTTAATTCAACTTTTCTGTTTTAAAATTTCTGTCGCTACAATCTCTCGTCTTCACAAATTCACAGGCGTTGGACAAAATACTAAATTACGAGTATATTATACTGGTTAAATAAATAGCTGTTCCACGCCTTCACTCATATTTTGTAACATTTCAACAGTTGTTTTACTTAAAACCCTACACATGTTTCTTATCATTCTTAGTGAATTCTGTAATTTTGAGGAACTACTTGAAAACAAAAAGTTATAAACTGGTTTATATTTTTCACTCAGGCTTTTCACCACAAGCTCTACATTATATTTATATCCTATAATTTACAAAATAAAATTCTCTACAAAAACCCTGTTCTATAATATGATAAAAGTAAAACTTTTAAATGGACAGTTTAATACTAATAAAATTTTAGTATATTTGGAAAGTTAAAAATTTATATAATTTATAAGTTATTATCAATAGCATAGGTCGACAAGGTTTCATAACTAAAGATGGGAATAGATGATCCTGAAGATTTTTGGTATGTTAAAATCAAATTCTTCGTCAGAATGGCCCTAGCACGTCAGAATTTTGAGATATTTTAACTTAAATGTGTGAAAAAAGTCATAATTTGAGTTTATGTAACCGAGTCAACAAATTTGTTTTCTAATACCGAATACACTTTACGGCATCGTTCAGTATTGGTCATTACCTTCCTATTCCACTATTAATCATCGCAAAGCGATTTTTCTTTTTCGAGAGATAACACATTAAACTTAACTGGTAGACCAGTAAATCAAAGTTAGTCATTTGAAGCCGACTCTGACTAAAAACCTTTTATAGATAATCTGTCAAGTGAAATACGTAATTAATTCACTATGACCAATTCTGGTATAAATCATTGATTTCGTGTCTATAAACCAGTTAAGATTTATGCGAGGGGGCAACCGCTGAAGAAATTCGGTGTCAAGCAATGAAGAAAAATCTGACGAAATTTAAGAAAATGTGGGAAATCTTATTTCTTATAGGAAAATTTCAAAAAATCTAGAAAATCTTAGAAATAACATTAAATAATGAATATACTGTCTAAAACTCAAATACAATAATAATTGTCATGAATGATAAGTATGAGAATTCAACTAATGAGTAAGAATGACGTTCAGTATGTTCTCCTCACTGAGAAATTTTATGAAATCAGGAAATCGTAGGAATGCTACAGACAACCATTTGTTTTTACTTTTTCAAAATAAAATCTTGATGAAATCCAAGAGGAAGTCTGGAGAAATCTTGCAAAAATCCAGTAAAAGGAAATCTAGTGTACAAAAATTTGCCTTGTGACTTCCTCCTCAGTTTAATGTGCTTTATCTCGTAGGAAAGCAATCGCTTTGCGATAATTTACTAGTGGAATTCTAAAATAAACACTAATACTGAACGATGCTGTATACGTACGCTATTATGAGAAATAATATGCTGCTTGTATTACATTAACTCAAATATATCTAAAAATTATCGTTTTTGCACCTTTCTTCTGACGTGCGGGAAAATTTTGACGAATGATTCGTTTTCAGCACACCAAAAAACTATCGGCACTTATTCTCATCTTTGGTTATGTTAAGTGTAAACTTCTGTGGACCTGTGTAATCTATTCCTTTTCTATCCACTGTATCCGCGTTACCATCACAGTATCAGCTTTCGATTATTGTTGTATAAAGCTAGTTGAAGTACTGCTTATAGCATTTTACGAAAAAACAAGTGATTGCTTAATTTAGTGCTCTTTCAACCTACCAAAGCTTGTCCCGATCCTAGAGTTACACTTGAGGGGTTTTGCTAGTTAGTCACAATTATAATATACCTATATCATTCCTTGTCAACAAACTAATGTTTGGATTCATTGAGAATATGAAACGATACACAAATTACAAGTTAAGTATAAATACGCTTACAGGTTGTTAGTGCGCAAACATTAATATTCCATTTTACATTAACTGTCGTTATCTATATTAAAGTATTTCAGAAATATCATTGACAATTTATGTAACTCAGATCCCCTTCGGAAATAATGAAATCTTCTATCCTAATTGGTATAGGTAGTTCTGTGGTTATAATATCGGTTCTTTTGTTTTCTTATAATTTTCTTTAATGCGTTATACTTAATTAAGAGTTACCGTCAAACGGGGTGAGACCGGACAGGTTTTGGTATATTTTGAATGACTGAATCTTTTCTGTCACATTTGTAGGTCCAAGTATTTAACCATGTTGCAATCAAAGCCTAAGCTACAACTTGAGCTAAATACTTTAGCAAAAAATTATCAAAATTAAGAGAAATCATTTTTTGTTTGCCGTCCCGACTCACGCCAGTGTTTGGGGTGAGTCGGGACATCGCTTTAAAATGCACAGTTTGGCCCGTTTTTCCCATGTGTGGGGAGAGTAGAGATATATTTTATGACTTAAACAAAACATACACATCACCTTTAAAAAAATGTGCTCCTTTTGGTTTAACAGACTCTATCTAATTAATAAAAAAAAAAAAGTTTTTTAAAAACTTTGAAAAACTCATGTTATTATATGTAAATGTAGATAATCCTCATCAAATGTTAATAAAATTTTAATAAATAATATCAGTTTGTTTGGAAATGAAATTCCTGTTAAGAGTTACTAAAAAAAAAAAACTATTTATGATCATCACGAATTTGTTTTATGAGCAAAATAGAATTTTGTCAACACTAGTTTTAGGACTCATTTGTGTATATTTTTAGTCTTGAAAATTGAGGAATAAATTCTCCGAAACGTCAACACAAGAAGTCTTAACAAGAATTTAATTTCCAAACAAACTGATATTATTTATAAAAAAAATTGTTTTTTTTAAATAATCAAATTTTAATTATTTGCGAACACGTACGTGATAAGCACGGATAGAATCCAAACATTCACTATAGACGACATCGGTGAGTAGGTTTTGAAACTTGAAATTAAAATCTACCGCTATTTATCAGCAAAACATGTTGGTCCCGACTGACCCCCTATGTCCTGACTCACCCCGTTTGACGGTACTTAAGTATCTTCGGTTACACAATTTATTACGCAGTTCTACAAAATTGCACTTTCTTCAGTTTCAAAAATGGGCGGGGGTGATTCTTGTAGATTTTTTTGGACTTTGAAATTGCTTCAGCACGTCAGGTGTTTTTGAAATTTAGGCTTAAATGGTCAAAAAACGGCTATTTTAACCATTTTTATTTATTTACACAGGGGTCTTGAAGTCGCTAATTAACTAATATACTAAAGAACTTTTCGAAAAGTAAGTTCGGTGTGGTGAAATGGGCAACTTTGCATGACTAAACTTCTTGAATTCAAAATTGTATATCTTCACTGTAAAAAATTGTAGAATGATTTAGACAAATGCATTTTAAAGTTAAGTGGTAATACTATGAGGTGCAATTGTGGAAAATTAAAACAAACAAAAAATTAGGTTCCCTAAAAAAAGTATAAAAATGGTTAAAACAGCCATTTTTTGACTATTTAAACTAAAATTTCAAAAAAACCTGACTTGATAGAGCAATCTCAAAGTCATTCGTTTTCAACACACAAAAATCTACAAGAATCACCCCCGCCCATTTTGTGGAATGTAGAAACGACACTGTACCTTGTAGAACTGTGTTATTAATTACTTGTAAACTATGTTATATTATCCCGAAGTTTTACTTTTTATTTTAATCCCTAATAACGATTTTTACTAGTGCTAAATTCTGCCATGACAATTGTAAATCCTATGCCTCAAAATTTCTAAATCCTTTGTGCACATTTTATCAGAAATAGATAAAAAGATTTTTATTTGTGTTTCAAATGGACAATTTGCATGATTTTTAATTTTAGCATATTAATATTCTACATAACAGCATATGTAATGTGTCTTAATTTTTTAAAATTTGGTTCACAAATAAAGCCAGAAAAAAATATTGAAATTTAAATGTATATTTGTCGCGCGAAATCGTATTAATAAATATGGCTGACTTAATTTGAAATTTGAGGATTTTGACGTCATCAAAATGGCGATTAGTAATTAAAATTTGGTTACTTCATAACTTCATTTCCAGTTGGTACTTACTTGGTAGATACTTTAGTGGAAATTATACTGGTGTATTGGCACCAATTGTTGAGGCTCATGTCGTCACATCCTGATTTTAATCACGTGATTTTTTCAAATAAATTGTAACATTTCATTAATTTTTTGCGGGCTGACAATACAGAATTTTGATAAATCACTCAAATATTCTGATTATAGGTATATTGAACTATCAATAAATGCAATTTTGAGGTGAATTTGAATTTTATGCTAATTGTCCATTAAAGACGAATATAAAAAATTGCCTTACAGATAACTGCTTTCAATACAGCACTGAATTAATCAAAAATATGTATTAGGAGATATGTACCTACATTTTAGTTTACCACAAGATTTTCTTGATACGGAGACTTCAGACTAAAAGATTAAACTTACCACAAACAAGATTTATAAAGCATACCTCAAAATGACTTTCATTGCCTAGTATTTTCTAGTAAAAGATGAAATAATAATATTCAAGTAAGAGTTACGATAACCCGGACCCGAATTTAAAAAATTTTCTAATAACATTATGATGATAGAGAGCCTAAATTACAAATATAAACATAGAATTTTATTAAAATGTAATGCAAATACTTATCAGCTGTTTGCATATGGTTAACTTCGCCCATGAAAAGCATTTATAACGGAAGTACTCACTGGAGATAGCATGCAATGTGAACTCACGAATTTACAGTTTCCATAAGGTGAGTCTCACCGACAGTGTGTTTTTATTTTATACAAGTTCGTTTGGGCATAAATTGCAGTCGAAAATGGCAAATCTATTAAACTGCTCTACTCATTAAAAACATTCGTGAAGCGACTTAACTAGAAAATTACGGATCTGAGAATACGAAATCTTTGTATTTATGTGAAATTCGGCTATAAATAACAAAATCCAATTTAAAATAAATTCATACTATGTTGTTAGTAGTACTACGGTCAATCTTATTTAAACATTTTTAAATGAATGCATAATATCCTAAGAATATTGTGTCAAATTTTCAAGTCGAACTGAGAAAAATTGACGAAGTTATGAGTATTTGAGCCTCATTGCTCCAAGCGGGTTTCTATAAAACTGTCAAGTATTTTTCTGAAACTCCTAGTTTCTAGTGGACCTATCGGTTTGAAATTTTACACAGTACTACTTCTTAACATAATTCCCCCGTTATCCCTGGGAGCTTTTTTTTTTAGTAATTATTGACTTTACAATAGCAGGTTAACCGATTTTTTTTTGCAAAAATCTGTTTTTTGACTTTCAAGAGCTGAAAAAAAATTGAAAAAAACAAAAATTATCCCAGGGTTACCTCGAAAAACATCTCCTCTCACAAACGCATTTTGATTTTTTTGTTTGAAATGATTCTGTTGTGAGTTATGGTGTACACCACAAAACAACTTTTTCTTGAGGTGCTTCCGGAGATTCACTGTCACTAACTCAATTTTCAATATTCAGCAATGAAAATTTAGAAAAATATTGTTCAAATATTGCATTATTATATGAAAATTTACCGAATAAACTAACACTCTCGGTATCGCCAAAAAAAATTCTTGAAAACATGCCTTGTTTTCACCGAATTAACCTTACCCCGCCCTTAAGTCAAGCACACGCACCGTCAGCAGAATAAAAAATAATTCATCGACTTTTATGTGAAGAATCAAAATTTGAAAATTGATTACCTACTTCAGAAGTTAAAATAATGATTCACCACTTCATTTTAATGTCATCTTTCAAATTTTTGCAAGAATTTTTATTATATTTATCTACATAATAAAGACTAGTAGGACAGGACTACTTCTACGTTCGATAGCACATTCTTAAGGTAGTTGTTACGTTTAAAATTTTATTTAAATTCGAATTTTTATTATTTCTAGTAAATACATTCACATTATAAGAAAATAACCAATATTTGAAAAAAAATTTGCATAGCTCACAAACCAGAATAGCTATCGATGCAATCCTTTATGCATTTTATTAATATATCTAATTAATATTTAGTGGATGTGTTACGGTTTAGAAGTTAAATTCGCTTTAAGTTAAAAAATAAAGTTAGTTTTTTATCTTTTTTTTTCAATAAGCAGCAGCAGCAGCAGTTACGTAGGCTTTTAAAAATAGTAAGAAAGTCTTTAAAAACTCTGATATTAATTTTAACTATACCAATTAAATTTTAAAGTAATTTATATGATTAAGTAGATAACTTACATAATTATTTCGTAAAGTTGCATTTGTCGCTTTTTACTTGTCTGGGCTGAGATAGTTTCAATTATTTAAAAATATTTTTTTATAATTAAATTTTGCTGTTATGATAGATTTTTAATATTCTTTGCTAGAATATTTAAGCATTATTACTTACAAGAACCCATTTCAGCGATACTTACATAACATTAAATTAATAGCAAGATAAATATATGCGCACAGCCATCGATTTATTAAACTTTAGCAGCTTGTGCTGGTGGAGCAACTGGTTAAAGTAAAAGAACGCTTGCATTTTCATCGACCAAATACCTACATACGTGTGACGCAATTTTATTTCTAAAATACTTTTTCTGAAAATTGCAACATTCCAATCATACATTCTCTCATTCTTGGATTTGGTAATTACACAAAACATAAATTTGATCTAATAACTAAAACAATATTTCTTTCAAAATTATTCTGATAGTCCCTATGTGTACAATATTTCCAATTTCAAATTCAAATTAAGATAAGTGAAAACATATTTATTACAACAATTACATTAATATGTTTCGATAGCCTTATCGGCAATAAATCTTCAGTACAATTTGTAACATGTCGATCACAAATGCACAACCTTTATTTTCTAAATATGTAGTTTGCAAGCACGTGGTACCATGCGCTATAACTAACAAGCTGCTGAATACAGCTACTCTAGCGTGTTGTACAGCACAGAATAATAATTATATGCTATGTGTATGCTTCTCAGAACAGTTTTAATATATTATTTATAAAGTTAAAGGTTATCGTTGATAAGAAATATTAATTTATACAATAGAAACAGAGTAGGTACTATAACTGCTCGTAGCACCAAACGTAAATTGCTTTAAATAAACTTCTGTGCTAAAGTGACTTTCTCTAAGAAAATAGAAAAGAAGTATACTCTTGATATCATAAGCGAAGTATTAAAATTTATAATTGAATTAATAAGACAAAGTACATATTACTATCTACTATATAAATAAATAACCAGAAGTTAGCTGCCTATATAGATTTTCAGACAAACTTTCAGAAAATCTACATTTTGCAAGAATATTTTATTATAATTTCAGAAATAAAGTCTCTTATTTTAAGATTATTTGTCATATTTATTTAATTTCATTTTCACATAAGTATTCTGAAAATCTTCTGGAAATGTATAATTGCAAATTATACCTTCTTAAAAAATTACATTTCTTCTAAAAAATTGGTAAAAAGACAAAAAAATGATGTCAGATTTAAAAGTGGCAATTAGTTTAAAACGAAGATTAATTATAGCATAAACGTTTATCTTAATTAGTTACCAAATATTAGCTAAGAAAACAAAAAGAAGGCACTAGTTACATATTTATAATTATTTAAAAATGTGCACTTCTCGGTTGTTTGACAAAACTCTAATTACCATGAATTCAGAGTTAGAATTTTTCTACAATTTTTTTGTTATCTTTCCGCACAACTACGAGTTAAATTGAATATAAACCATTTAATTTTCTTTTGTGCAAATTATCAAATTAAGTTTGCAACAAAAACAACTACACTAAACTATAACAAACTACCTAATGACTAACGAAATTATAAGGGTAGGTCATAGCAATATATTATCTAGTGTTGAATATGAATAACAGGATGATGTATTTAATTGAGAATATTGTATTATACAAGTTGAAATGAAGTTGGTATAAAGAAAAAGGTAGATTTATTCGATAAACTATGATGAATTTTTTTATCAAATAGCACAATATTGCTTTAAAATAAGTTTACCAAGATCACTAAAAAGTGAATATTTTATTACTCTTATTAATAATTATATTTAAGTAGTTTGCTTTCAGAATTGTATAAAAATTTAAATTACCTCTAGTTTACTCCAATTTAAAAGATCACTTTATGCAAATACGAAAGAAATAATTAGTGTTAATTAAACTACCTATATAGCAGAAGATCGATACCAAAATGAGTTAGCAGCACATGTGATCCAAAGTTAATATTTCTTTGTAGGTAAACCAAAGGCTATAACTAGTCAAGCCTCCGATTGGCTGAAGTAACTTTAATTATTAAGTGATTGGGAGACGTTAAATTATAACTTATTGTGGAAATGGAAAAGGTAAGCACAAATAATGCTGACAACTTGGACGACTATAAAACGACACAACTCATTCCAGGAGGAATAAATACTATAACAGAATGGCTTTCGATCCATTTTTAGTTTTAATCTAAAATTTTTTTGTGTTTATTGAGAAAAAAATTATTAATTATGAATATTTATTTAAAATTCTGCTATAATTTATATTACGAGTAAGTTTCTCGACACCGGCATCGGGCTGTTGAGAAAACAACACGTTAAATTAAACTTAACGCATATGTTTGCTTTAGTTTGAGAAATCTTTAATTATTGTAGATATCACGTAGATATGAAATGTTGATGAAGACTACATTACTGCTTTCTAGCAATTGTAATACTCTCATACAAAGAATTTGCGAAAATTCGATCCTTAAAATTTTCTTTGTTATGTGACTTTGTTCAGATTTGATTTAAAAGCTTCCTTTGAAGTAGGTACCACATAATTAATTAAATTGAAATAAAGAACGTAAATTTTATTAATCAATTATTTTAAATTGCATTCTCATTTCGCAGTTTGTTTATTCTTGGATGAATATCATTAAAGTCACAAAGCAATTAGAATTACAAAAAAAACTAGCATTTCCGAATTTTCTGAGAACCATGATACCCGGTATAACAAAAAGTAAATTTTTTTATTTGGACAACAACTGAATCGAGATTGCACGTTAAGCTGTAGAACTTCTGTATTAATTCTACAATAATTTCATCAGTATGCAACAAGCACAGTGCAAAGTGGTAGCTGGTGTACCTGTGTAAAGATATAAAACCGGAAAAATATAATACAATTTAATTTCTTCTTTATCATATTGAAAATTGTTTATATTTTTTCTAATAAATATTTTATAAAATCATCTGTAAAAGTGTAATGCTGCAGACTAGTCAGTATATTTTATCATTGAGATTAAATCAGAAAACCACAAACCGAGTTGGGTCGTCTGGTTATGAAAGTAGCCACAGACCGAGTTGTGTTATCTAGGATGAATAGGTAGGACAATTATGTACATAGAACGCCTCCTTTATACGGCATTAAGTCATTTAGGAAATACGCTTTTAGAAATTTTGGCTTTGAAGATTATACAAAATAATCAGAAAAAACTTTTTGTTCTTTGTTTCGTCGCAATAATGTATAAACCAACACTTTAAAAAACTGTATATATAAATAAATCCTTAGGATTACCAACTACTAGATTTTATAAAAATAAAATCCCAAAAATATTATTTTGGTACAGCACTGCAATTCCTAGCCAAGATTTAAATAACTAAATAATATATCAGCTTCTACTTTTAATTTTCTTGCTTTGTTAATCCACTATATGAAACGAACCTGTTGCTGGCATTATATTGGACTCTTTTCATTTAGGTAAAAGACTCTACACGAGATAGTTAGGATTCTACTGTAAAAAATATCTAATGCAATAAAACGATTTCAACAGCTTGACTATAATGCCATGAAGGAAGTTGAAAACATGCATAGTAAGAGAAACTGCAAAGTGGAAAATTCACAAACAATGTATTTAACGCAATTCAATTATATTGATGAGAGAAGTTGTTTGGGACATGGAAACAAACGATAGCCTAATAGCAAGAGATAATCTTAAACTTCAATTCTTGAAGTTTCACAAAGTTCAAGTAATAGTGGAAAAGAATATAATAGTACGGTGGGAAAAATGTCAAGCGTTGCTATGTTGGCACGCTGTAAAATACCTGAAATCGAATTCTTTTCAAAATAATACATGTTCAAATTGTTATAATAAATCAAAATTGTTTTAGTAACAATTGGGGTATTTGAAGAATTTAATTTGTTAACAGCACGTTAAGCTTGAGTTTATTGTTGTTCTTCGCTAGATGCGTTATTTTGAGGCTGAGCATTTTCCTTTCGAGGATTCATCCGAATTTTTTCTAGTTTTCCTCTCTTTAATCGACATCTGCTATAAATTAAACTTTATTTTACGTTACGTTTATAATACCCTGTAATATAAATTTTACCAAATTTAAGAACACCAAAACTCTACAAGATGAGAAGTTTACAAACAAAAATTGAAATAAATTGAATTTTTAACTTGCATTTATAAGCAAGTAATATAGAAACATTTTGATTTATTTTCTATAAATTTACTTGATAAATTACTGCAAGAATTGCAATACAATTGATTGCACAAGTTTGAATACTTTTTCTTATTTCAATATTTGTCACTTGATTTATTCCAATACAATCAGTTCTTACTCGGAAGAATTTTATTTAGTTAAATGAGAATAGGTCTTTTGTAGTTGTCTTTCAAGTTTCGTTTTCAAATAGGAAAATAAATACTGCAACAGTGTTTGATTTTCAAATATATTATACATAGATAGGTATTGGAATTTATTCTTTATATCCGATTTAATATCTTAAAGGTTTAAATTGATTCGCTTATATTACATTTTTAGTATTAAAAACTCTTTTAGGTATAATATTGCAGAAATCAAAAAAAGAAAATGTCCTTCGAAACAAATAATTTTCACGAAAAATGCAACGTCGGTAAGCAAGATAAGATATTAAAAAAGTAATCGTAGCAATTATTATTAAACTTTCATGCTGAAAAAATTCATTTGTTTATATTTGGCAGGAATATGAAATAATTTCTTTACTTGCAATAAGATATTGAAAACCGAGTAATTTTGAATTAACAATCAACATTTCAATCTCACCCAACTCAGGCTTTAGAATATAGCAAAATGGGATTTTTTCGCATTCGGACTGACTAGACCGTGCAAAATCAGTATGCCTTTTTCAGGTCAATAAGGATAATTCCACAAAAAATTCCAATTGTTTCCACAATATTTTATATTTAGAATATCTAGTTTTGTCGACTGCGCTGGAATTGTTCAATATACATACGTATTAGTAAATCGTAATTTAAAAAAATTTATAATAATTATAAATAAATTTTAAATTTGAAATAATTTCTTGATAGAATATCTCACTACGTTGTTGTCGTAGTACTTCTAGTAATTATTCTACTAATGCTAAATTGTGATAGATTACTTCTGATATTTTCCTTCATAACTGCTGCGAAATTTTCGATCTCGGAAACGATCGATGTCGGAATTGAAATTTAACCAACTTGTACACACTTCATGTATTTTGTAACATATTTTTCATATTTATAGTAGACCCGAGATCTTGTCTATTAAATATTTTCAATTATTCACGCGATGTAAATAAATAACGCATTAGGTACATATATCTTGTTAACTTGATTGTATCATTATTGACAAATATTTAATTGTTTATATAAGCTAATTTTTTTCGACGAAGCATAAAACATGATTTTTCGTTTAAGTGATAAAACACATTTTACGATAAACTTGATCAAAATTATTAAATCAGCGTTCCATTTCTAGATTTGCAGTAATCTTGTGACTGTTCGAAATTCTGATGTCGCCATTTATCTTGAATTCTAAACAAGTATTTTCTCTTACTATGCAACCAACGTGTTCAGAAGCACATAAAACACAAAAATAAGACTGAAAAATCCCACATAATGCAAATATTTTAAAATAATTTCCAACTATGGGAATTTCTAAAATATTTTAATAACATTAATTTATTCGGTTTTCTTTATTCACTTACCGTGCAATTTATTTTCTTCCAAAGTATGCAATGGACGTATGACCACTAACAGGAAAAACCAATGTTTTGCTTTCAGCAAACAACACATTTGTTTGGTGAAAAGTAAAAATATTTTTATTATCATTACACGTAAAAATAAAATGTAAAAACACAAATTGTACAAAAATATTAATTATTTTAGCTTTGATATCTCTATTAACATAGTTAATGTTATACAATATAAATATTCGTGAATAAATTATATAATCAAATTTTTCACGAATGTAAATAAATGTTAGGTAGCATTAAGATTTAATAAAAGAGAGAATTAAGGTACCTATATACTTTTTTAGTACTTCTTTCGGTAAAGGAAAAATACGCAGAAGTATTACATTATTATATAGGTCTAATAAAATGTAAGTAAAAGTAAATATACTCGTAGAAAACATCAGCAAGAAATAAGTAATATAATCCGTAATCAATCAATTCCTTTACTCATAATTTGCATCAAATAGTAATTTATTTAGTTTTACGAATTCGTTAATATCTAAAAGGTATCGTCCGATCGTAAATCCTAAGTCGGTTCCTTTAAATGTATTGCAATTTAGAAAATCACTTTCTGGAACATTTTGACCTGCTTTAATACGATCTTGGGTAACCATTTCCTTGACTAAAAGTGTTTCAAATGAATTGACAAAAAATACAGAATATATACTATAATCTTAAATTGTATAAGATTTAAAACAATTTACACTAACATTACTACATTATAAATTTTCAATATTTATCTACTTTTATAATATTACGTAGTTATGATATAATTATAATCCCCTAAGTAAAAAAATTGACATTTGGCTTAAATGTAGAAGAAACAATAACCGATATAACATTGTTGCCTAACCAGCTTAGTTTAGCTTATTCCCGAAAAGTTCTATCTCTATACATAAGGCTGAGACCGTAATACGATCAAATTTGACAAAAAAATCCATAAAATCACCATGTCTTGGATATTTCCTTTCTAAAATATATACGTATATCAAAATATATATGAATAAAATTAATTAAACTAGATGAAATTCTAGAAAACCCAGAAAACAAAAGCAATAGAAATCTTAGATTGATGTTACATGATTCTGAAATGTAACGAATATTTTAGTGCTACTAGTTTTCAGGGCCTATTTTACCACTAAGCGTATTAGGCACGTGCCTAGGGCCCAATGGCCATAGGGGCCCGAAAAGAGGGAACATAAAATCGTAAAATAATATCAAACACTGATAAAATAATTCAAAAATTTTCCAAAGCCTAGAGCCCAACTCAGTTAAAAATAGTCCAAGGGAATAGATTAAAATTCTGACCCTGTTATGTACAATGCCTGGTATTTTTGATTATGGCCAGCGCTAGGCACTAGGGAAACTAGGCAACTGCCTAAGGCAAGATTCTTTTTTCTGAATTTTTCTGAGGCCTGGAGATCGTAGAATACCCCTAGCATCAATTTTGCAACGCAAAACCTTTGCAAAAAAGGTACACTGGGAGGTATTCCATACCCTCCAGACTTCCCGGTTTACCAATTGAAGTTCAATTATTAATATTTTAAGTTATAATAATAAATTCGTTTAACTTCAAAAGTTCAACAACAGCTTGAAGTTAAACATAAACTAACTATACTAAAGGTAGCTACT
Organism: Cantharis nigra; assembly: GCA_958510845.1. Lineage (NCBI taxonomy): Eukaryota > Metazoa > Arthropoda > Insecta > Coleoptera > Cantharidae > Cantharis > Cantharis nigra. The sequence continues at coordinate 65,031,862 of OY294028.1, forward strand.
TCTGAGACATGCAAGTAGCTTAAAATTAAACTTGTTTTAAAAACACAAAACAATGTATGCCGGGGGGTCTGGGGGGTAATTGGAGATTCTCTGTCCTAGATCAGAGCTATTTTTACCAAGTGCGTGAACTTGGAAACTTACTCACTAGAAGGAATCTCCGCTTCAAGCCCTATGATGCTTTTAAGTTACATCTTATTATATAGTTATACTCATATTTAACCGACTATTGTAAAAGCGGACCATAATAGTATGAATTTTTCTGTGAGCTTGTAGAGAGCTGGCAACTGACTAATAGGTCAGTTTCTAGTTCCTTTTTAATTTTTTCCAATATATATGGGAATCGTAGAATACCCCCAGCGTTGATTTTGCTGCGCAAACGAAACGCTAAAGGTGCACTGGGGGGTATTCCATGCCCCCCAGACCCCCCGGATTGCCACAAAACTGTTTTATAATAGCAGTGAACTAAATCTAGTTTGCTATAAAAATTTATAAAATCTGTTTAAAAATCCGATAGGCTTCAGTTTAGCTGCTATTACAAAACTGATTTAGACACAAAGTGTAAGTGGCATGTTTTGTTTTTTATTCGCATATCCGAATTAAGGTATTATTTTTAGTAACAATTATTAAAAGGACTCCATAGTAGTAATGAAATAAACATCCTCAATACTAGAAGGCCGTACAACCATCCAGGATTCCCACTAAAATTTTCGAAGCAAATTCCCTGACTATAGAGGGTTATTTCTAAAAAATAAGCAAAATTTGCAAGAATTTAGATTCTAAACTATAAAATATGCACTGGGGGGTATGTCATACCCCCCAAACCCCCCAGTATGGCGATAGCCACTTTGAAGCTCAATTTTTAATATTACTTGTGTGGCTTGGTAGCGGAACCAGTTTTTATTGCTTAAAATTAAACTCTGGGCCTAATGGTAAAATTACCATTAGGCACGTGCATAGGCAGAGTCTATTTGTAACTGAGTTGGGCCCTAGACTCTAGCAGATTTTTGGGCCCCTTATATTCGAGTGTAACTAATAGCATCGAAAGCCCAATTTTTGGGTTATTTTATCAGTATTTAATTTACGATTTTCTATTCTCATTTTTCTTGTTCCATCTGGCCATTGGGCCTTAAGCCCGCGCCTAATTGTAAAATAGACCCTACTATTAGATAAGAAATCTACGACGGGGTTTCTCAAATCGAATCGATTTTTGGTGGGTCGCAACTAGGTTTACAATGTTTGAAAACCTATGATCCGAGGGGCGAGTCACAAGGCAGATTTTTGTATACTAAATTTTTTTTTATGAGGTTTTTTCAAGATTTTCCCAACAGTTCCCCCTTCACTTTGTATTCATCTTCCGTGATTGGTTTTATTAGATAAGATTCCGTTTCCCTCTTTCAGAACAAAATACATTTATAGTTCGCATCAGTACGCACTGAAGGTAGGGTACCCCCCCTCTTTCAAAGCACTAAAGGGTGTTTCTACCAGCGCCTTCCTATTAATTCGTTGGTATAATAGGTAAATTCATAATATACCTAAAATCGTTAATGCTTTGTTATGTTATGTTATGCCAAATTGGTCATTTGTCAATTTGAACACACACACATAAGTTTCAATGTATTTTAACTTCTGTGCTAAGCTATGCTATGCTATGTTGTGTCACGTTAATTGGCTGAGAACGCTACTTAAAAGTTCTTAATTTAATCAAATTAATCAAAAAATATGGCTATAAACTTTTAATTACTGAAACCGGGGGGTTTAAGGGGCATAGAATGCCCTCCAGTACATAAGTTATTTATTGCCTCAATAACTTGACAATAGAATACAATTTTAACTCAATTACTGCCGCCCAAACCCCCGGGTTTCAGAAACAGAAAGTTTGTTCGCATATTTTTGGATTAATTTTATTAAAAAGAAGCTTTTACACTTTCAGAACCAAGTACTTATATATAATTTAACACAATTTGAGATGTACTGGAGGACATTCCATGCCCCCCAGATCTCCCGGTTTCAAAGCCGAAAGTTTTATGAAGTACAAAACTTCATTAAAATTTTATTAGCTAAAAACGTTTTCCATTTTTAGAACCTGTTTTCGGGGTATGCTACCTCCGCGCTCTTTGAGTGAATCTATTAAATACATTTTTTAGGAAAACTTGCAATCAGGGCCTATTTTTAACTGAGTTGGGTCCTAGGCTCTAGCAAATTTCAAGTGTAACTAATAGCATCGAAGGCTCAATTTTTGAGTTATTCATCAGTATTTGATTTTTATTTTGCGATTTTATGTTCTCTCTTTTCGGGCCCCTCTGGTCATTGGGTCCTTAGGTACGTGCCTAATGCGCCTAATGAAAGAAGAAAAAACATAAAATCGTAAAATAAAAATCAAATACTGATAATATAAGGGACCCGAAAATTTGCTAAAGCATAGGGCCCAACTCAGTTAAAAAAATACCCTGCTAGTTTTATTATTACATTTTGTAAATACCAAACTGTTAGTAGCTTATAAGTAATAAGTGCATTATCTATAAAGAGCATTGATTTTTATGTTATCACTAGTTCAGTGGTAACATTCTAAAAATGAATAAATTTACCTAATAAGGAATCGTGATACAATAACATATGAAATGTTGAAATTAAAATTTTTTCTGCGCCAGTTAGTAAAAATGGGTTTTTCAAACTGTTAGCTCAGAATTAAAGGCTAACATTTGTGCTTTTCCAGCAAAATGGGAATTGTTTTGATAGCTAACAATAAAAAACAATTGAAAGCTCACAAAATTATTTTTGTTCAAAGAGAAAAACAAATTATATCTTCTACTGCATGATGTTTCATATCGATGATTTTCGTTCAAACTTTTGTTTTAATTGAAACAGACAGTTTCAATACTGGCAATCATATAGACCTTACACCATCAATAATATTACTGATACACTAAGAATAAATTAGTTTCTGGGTTTTGTTTATGAACTCAATTCTATCCTTAATCTAAATATGTATATTTAATTGGAACTTTGGATTCTCCTACACTAATTTCTTGTTGAGTGGTTATAAAATTATTTGATATCGGTGTTTCCTTGTTTGTATCCAAGTCAACCTTTTAAAACGGTTTTGAAAGATAAATATTTAACAATAACTTCTTCACTTACTTATAAATTATTATTATTGTTAATAAAATATTCAGTCTCTAGAGAACAACTGAAACTTTTGTTCTTGTTATTATAAGCTAATAAGTTCAAACGTGAAAATTTGTTTTAAGAAAAAGTCCAGAAACAATGTTTTCATTGTTATAATGTTATAAACTTTCAGATATTTTAAGCAGAACTTAAATTCTGTTGAAAAATTAATCTAGTTAGAATAATAGTAATTGAGAGATAGAACAACTTTATTAAAAGGATATGGTATTCCTTACCTTGCGAGAATAACAACCCTAAAATAAAATATTTTGATGTCAAAAGAACTCATTTCAATTTAAGAAGTTTTTTTATAAATTCTACACTCACGCGTTTGTTCATGAGCAACATTTTCCTTGTGCAATTTCCGATTTTAAACCGAAACGGAAATAATAAATAAACCTTACAATACACTAATCTGGTTATCGCATTGTTACATATTGTAAAAGAATTTTTATTATTTTTGAAGAACGTAGACTTAAGCAGACTATTTTTCATTTTCTTAAGAGTATCTATTTTATTCGGTTCAATTGAGGATAAAGATTTATTTCTTTCCCTTATTTCAGAATGAAACTGGGAGTGTGGTCAGTGGACCGAGAAAATCTTAGGCGAGATGGGCTAGCCCTTTTTAGTAAACTTATTCGCACCAAGAATGTTGAAAGCCTTCAAGAACAAACGCGTCCACATAGGGAAGACGAGAGAAAAATAAAATTGACGGTAAGTAATTTTTATGTTTGTTGATTAATATTTAAACTTTTCTACAACTAAAATTGCTTTCTATTGTTGTATCCTGCAAGTTAGAAATGCTTTAATTTTTCACAAATCTGCTGAAAGTTATAGTCACCGCAATTCACAATAAATTTAAAGCTGAAGTTTGTTTAAGTTAATCTAGATTTATTTACGAGAAACTTCATCTTTTAAGTCTTTGATTTATAGAATTAATAACATTCTTTAAATTATTAGAAAATGTGTGATGGCAAAACTATTAACAATGAAATATTAAAATTGTCTTTTATTGTTATATTTTATATCGTATATTCTCCAAGTCTTTCAAACTGAAGAAAAGCTAACATTTCCAAAGTATTAAGTACCAAAATATCTGATGATATTGACCTTATCATTAATTCACCAGATTTAAAACTCTTTCCGTAACATAATATGTATATACTTTTAGAACTTTGAACTTACTGCTATTCAAATATCCCAACTCTTTAATTACTTAGTGTTTAAACTTTTGTTATATTATTTCAAAGCACCTCAATCCTTCTTAGTAGGGTATTAATAAAACCGAAACGTATAGAAGTACTTTTTCCAATTTGAATTATATAGAAACGCTTTCGGTGGGTTAATGGGTGGTATTTCTTATTCAATTATTATATTAAAAATTTCACGATTATTGGTATATTCTACTTGTAAAAAAGTGATTTTATAATACGAGTATGGAAGAACCTAAAAGTTCAAAAAGATCAGCTGTCGACGTGTATTTAAAAAACTATATTAACTTTTTCTTGTAATTTCAAACAAACAATATTTATTACATTTTTAACGCTTGAAAATATGATACTACGCAGCATTATATTAAAAATTTACTATTGTAATCTAAGTTATATACCAACTGCACTTGAGCATTAAAATTTTGATTGATGTCCCAATTAATTAGGTATAACAAATTCGAGAAAATTCTACCACAAAATCTTACAAAAATAGTCAATGAGATTTCTTGTCAGAACGCAATTTAAATAACTCAATAATTTCGGTCTTTATCATAACATATTTTTTAACAGCAAATTGCCATAATTTGGCTAATTTTTATTGTGGGAGTATAAAGCAAAAGTTAAATATCACGAAACCAAATTACCTTTCTCTGTACCTTGCCTTTCAATGAAAGCACTAGTAAAAATTTGAATTTTACGAAGAAATAAAACAAAATTAAACCCCTTAACAAACTTCTCGGCAAAATTTGAACAAAATTCAACAAAGAATAAAAGATAACGTCGTTAGTTTCAAGTTGTAAATTGAAATTTTTTTTATTTTAATTGAAAAAAAGTAATATCGCAACTTATTTGTTTGGTAAATACCTAATATACAACAGACAACGATTTTTGTACAAATTGGTGCTACATTTATTGAAAGCGACTTGACCAGTAATGAAAAAGAGATACAAAACAAGATATGGTCCCTGGCAAAGAGTGAAATGAGTAACGGAGAGAGAGTTAGAGTTGGCTACCAGAAGATGATTAAAAATAATATAGTGTATACATGGGATAAGAAGGATAATACGTTGAAACCGCATAACGATTAAAACCGAGCGCCAAAAAACTGAAGAGAGAGGAGGGTGGAGTATCCGGACCTTCTCAGACGGATGCTCCAGAAGGGATGACTGAGGAAGATACATGGACAATGCGCAGAACACAAATTATAGAGATGGAGCAAGCGGATAAACAAAAACACAGACCGAAAAAGAAAAGGCAGGATGGAGGAAACAATACAATTAGAGTGGCAACGTGGAATGTGAGGACATTGCTGAAACCAGGAAAAATAAGAGAAGTTAAAAATGAATTGTTGAGGTATAAGATTGGGTTGGCTGCAATACAGGAAACAAGATGGATGGGCGAAGGCGAAATAAGAGGAGATGACTTCGTGTTTTTATATTCTGGAGAGAAAAAGCAGGGAAGTAATGGCACAGGTTTCATTGTAACGAAGAGATATATGAAGGAAATACTACACTTTAAACCGATGGGGGGAAGGCTATCGTATGTGAGACTCAAAATGAAACCGAACAACCTATCAGTAATAAATGCCTACGCACCGACTGAATATAGCACAGATGAGGAGAAGGAACAATTCTATAATGATTTGGAAATGTTGTATGATGGCATACAGAAACATGATACAATAATTATAATGGGTGACTTTAACGCCCAAATAGGCAAAGAAAGATACGTAGAAGATGTAGCGGGAAAGCACACAATTCATGAAAACACAAACGATAACGGAAACAGATTATGTAGTCTAGCTGCATCACTCGGAATGATTATTAGTAGTACAAAATTCCAACACACAAGATTACATAAGGTAACATGGATGTGGCCAGGATGTAACAATACCGAAGGGAACCAAATCGATCATGTCCTGGTAACAAAGAGAAGAGCCACTTCCATAAGAGACGTGAGGTCATATAGAGGAGCCAATGCGGACTCTGACCACTTACTGGTGGTCACAAAGGTTAAAATGAAGACAATGATTGAAAATACAAAGCATGAAGCAAGGAAATGGTTAGCAACGGAAAAATTTAAAAACGAAGAACACAAAAAGCAGTATGAGGAAAGGGTGGAAGCGGAAATTGAAACTAAAGAGAAAAGCAACGATATAAACATCACATGGAACAATATAGCACAGAGTCTAAAGACGGGTGCAACCCAAACAATAGGATATAAGAAAAAAAGAAGATCGAAAACATGGTTTGACAAGGAATGTGAACAGGCAAACGAAGAAAAAAGAGAAACAAGAATTGCATGGCTAGCAACAAATGAACTGCACGACTTAGAGCAATATAGGAAGAAACGTAGAGAAATGAATCAACTGTGCAGACAAAAGAAGAACGAGTGGATGGAAGCAAGAATGAGGGAAATAGAAATGAACAGCAGCAACAACAATACAAACAAATTTTATAAACTAATCAAAGATAGTAAGAGAAAACACGAGATAACAAATAGAGGAATGAGAAATGAAGAAGGAAAGATGGTAGATAGCTCAGAAGAAATAAAAATGATTTGGGAGAGATACTTCCGCAAACTGTTGTACACAAACCAAGAGGAGGAAATAGAACAAGAAACAGACATACTCAATGAAAAAGAATTGACGGAGCCGACAGAAGAAGAAATCATGCAAGCAATACACCACCTGAAAAATGGAAAAGCCCCAGGTAACGATGAGATAATGGCTGAAATGATAAAGAATGGAGGAGAAAAAATACATAAGGAAATCCGTGAATTGATAAAGGAGATCTGGCAACGAGAAGACATGCCACAAGGATGGAAAGAAGGCGTAATCGTAACAATTAAAAAGAAAGGAAACGCTGAAGAATGCCACAACTACCGAGGAATAACTCTTCTGAATACGTCATATAAAATACTGTCCACAGTTATACACAACCGCCTTAGGATTTACACAGAAGAAATAATCGGAAAATATCAGTTCGGCTTTAGACGAGGCAGGTCGACGGTAGATGTATTAAAACAAATTATGGAGAAGAGCTATGAACATGATATAGAAATGCATATGCTATTCGTAGATTTCAAGCAAGCATTCGACCAAGTAATTAGACATCAGCTGATAACAACATTGAAAGAATTTGCAATACCAGCGAAGCTAAGAAGATTGATCAAGATGACCTTAAAGGATACGACAACTACGATAAAGACTACCCAAGGAGAGACCAATAGCTTAGAGATTAACAATGGAGTGAGGCAGGGCGATGCCTTATCAGCGACATTGTTCAACCTTGTCTTAGAAAAGATCATTCGGGCTACCAACTGTATAGGAACAATAGTGACCAGAGAGAACCAGATACTGGCGTACGCGGATGATGTTGTCATAATTTCAAGAACAAAAAGAGGTATGACAGAAACATTGAAAGCCATAAAAGAAGAAGCAAACAAGATGGGACTTAATATTAATGAGAACAAAACGAAATATATGAGATGCTCGAGAAGAGACGATAATAATAGCGAAATAACCATCGATAACTGCATATTTGAACAAGTAGAAAACTTCAACTACCTAGGAGTCATGATGAATAAAAGGAACGAGAGACGATCAGAAATAAGACAAAAGATTCAGGCAGGCAACAGAGCATACTACGCAAATAGAGATATACTGAGAGATAAGGAAATAAAGAAGAAAACTAAAATAAAACTGTACAAATCGCTGATTAGACCAGTGCTAACATATGCTGCTGAGGTGATCTGCATCACTAAAAGAGAGGAAGAGGAATTGAAAGTTTTTGAAAGAAGAGTGCTTAGAATGATAGCAGGCCCTACACGACTCGACAATGGTGAATACAGATCAAAAACAAACGCAGAACTATTAGAAATGATGAACGGAGAAGACATAGTAAAGTTCATTAAAGCCCAGAGACTGAGATGGCTGGGACATGTCATGAGAGCGGACAGCGAGGAAATGATAAACGCGATAGTGATGTGGAAACCAAATGAAGATCGTACTAGGGGCAGACCGAGAGCAAGATGGTGGGACGGAGTGACGGGCGATTTGGAGAGGATGGGGGTGAGAGGATGGAAACAATTAGTGATGGACCGTACAGCATGGAGAACAGTGGTTAACAACGCAAGAACGCACAAGGACCTGTAATGAAATGTAAATAAATATGTGAACTAAGAGGATTAATCCACCTCAACAAAAGGATTTTGAAAGTCTACGGACAGCCGTATTCTTACGAATGTAGCGCTATTTAATAATAATAATTAAAAAAAAATTTAGGCCAGATGAAATTTGAACCTAAAAGCTAATTAAACTTCACTAAAAGAACTAAATTAAATCCAGAAAAATATTTGCTAAATGCTTTCCATGCATAATCTCCATCATTGAAGTGGTAAACCAAATAAAAGACACTAGAAACCTAATTTAATTTTATAGTAATTTAATTACGAGAAAATTGTTTCAATCTTGTTTTAATTATCTTTTCTTAGTTCGTTCATTCACGTTTAATAATTTATTTCTGCAGTTTACCTGATATGTATAGTACATTTAGTGAAAAATGTATATCTATTCTGTTTTATGTTTTAACCAAAACAATTTTTTTTATTAAAAAATGTTTTTACTTTCTATCATTTTTATTCAAGACTTCAAATTCTTATATTAACCTTATATTAACCTAAATTTATGTATAAACACACCCCCTTGGCTACCTATACTAATTTTTGTTAATAAAATCGCATAATTGGAATTTAGTGTTTATTATAAATTCTCTAACAAGTATTTGCGTCGCTAAAAATAAACCTTAGTAGATGAAAGAAAAAAAAAGATTATATTTTGAGCAACACTGTAAAGTGTAAACTATAAGTCGACATCAATTTTTTCATACAAAAATGTAACGTGTAAATTACCGTCCTTGAGTACAAATTTTAGTTTCTAATGTGGCGCGTATGTAATATTGCCGTAGAAATTTTGTCGTGGAAGCTCTCGTATAATTTTCCGTCGTAAAAATGTTGTCATATAAATGTAGTAGTATGAATGTAAATTTGTATAAATGTTGAGTTGTACAAATGCTGCTGTACAAATTACCTACTATCCTGAAAAAACATATTTAATGGCAGTTTTAATCTATGCAATTTCAGGTTTTCATGCTCGCCTTGTAATTTTACAGCCACTGTAATTTAAAGTTGGATAACATCTTTTATTACATAAAATTTACATATTTTAGTTTCGTTTTAAAAATGATAAACCAATGTTCATTTACTCGAGCGCACTGTTTTGTGCTGTCGCGTCGCTTCGTCTCGAATATAATTTCAAAAACATTGATCACTGCATATTATAACATCATATTCGGAACTATAATATACACGTAGGCATATACAGTGGCTCCAGAATATATTAATGCACTCCTATGTTAACAATGTAAATCGTACACTTGAAAAACTTTTTTTCTCATATAAAAATTTATTTTACAGCAAAATATTTCAGACATTTTTTGTTGAAAATTTCATTCCCTTCATTTTTGTTTCTATACATTTTTCTATTTTGTCGCAACGTTTTTGAGTAACGGCGACTTTAAAAACACTCGGTAAAAAATTTAATAAAACTCCCATAGGTCGAATATTAGTTTTATTACATTTTTTACAGAGTGATTTTAAAGTCGCTGTTACTCAGAAATGAAGGCAATGAAATTTCAACAAAAATGTCTGAAACTTTTTGCTATAAAATCGATTTTTATATAAGAAAAAATTATTGGAAAGGTACGATTTACATTGTTAACATATAGAGTTCATTAATAATTTCTAAAGCCACTGACTGTAGCTGTTGTAGTAGAAGTAGTGTGAGCCATGCTATAAGTATGAAAAACATTTTAATTGATTCTTGGGGATATTGCGTTAATTAAAATCCAAGATTCGGGTATTCCTAAATATTTTAATTTAAAACTTTATTCTCATAAGTAATCGAGTTTCTCCTGTGCAGCTGGAGATATAGCTAAAAGAGAAGCAAATTTCTGCATCTACTTTAGGTTCATGCAAAAATGAAATCACTCTTATTGTTTACTTGTATTTTGTAGTTATTTGGCCTTTAAAGTCACATATTCTACTTTTAATTTGTTGCTTTGTACTTAAATTTTTTTCTCATAAAAATTTTTTGTGCCAGCATAAAAAATAATAAATAAATGACAAAACATAAGTGACTCAGAATAGCACAAGACACAATTTTAATGGATTAATATAGTTCACTGAAAATACAGAACATAGAAATACAAAATTCGCCAACACATCTTTAGAACTCGCATTAAACAATGGTAATAACAGGATGAAGGCCTCAATTAAAAGGAAGAAAAAGATTTTTTCTCAATTGCAGACGTCGTTATTTATAACTAAACAATAAAATATTGTTGCCAGTAATACTTGAAAACTATCAACTGAGACTAAAAAATAGTATTTTCAAACTAAAAATTAATTAACACAATTAAGGTAAAGAGCGATAGACACATGTACTGCTTTTTCGACTTCCAAGCCATCACACCATGACATGTGTTTCTGACTCGTTAGTCTTCATCAGTATCGCATACTTGTTGTAATCACTTAATTGTGTGCACTTTACGGCTACTGGTCTAAACATTCCATGTGGACGAAGTATTCACGTCACTACACAAGAACAAAGACCGACGCCAACGTGCGGTTCTCGAGCTATATCAGCGCTCATAAACTAAATATGATAACAAAATTCTCGCATATTGTGCATAAGTTTTACAACTAAAAATTAATTAACACAATTAAGGTAAAGAGCGATAGACACATGTACTGCTTTTTCGACTTCCAAGCCATCACACCATGACATGTGTTTCTGACTCGTTAGTCTTCATCAGTATCGCATACTTGTTGTAATCACTTAATTGTGTGCACTTTACGGCTACTGGTCTAAACATTCCATGTGGACGAAGTATTCACGTCACTACACAAGAACAAAGACCGACGCCAACGTGCGGTTCTCGAGCTATATCAGCGCTCATAAACTAAATATGATAACAAAATTCTCGCATATTGTGCATAAGTTTTACAACTAAAAATTAATTAACACAATTAAGGTAAAGAGCGATAGACACATGTACTGCTTTTTCGACTTCCAAGCCATCACACCATGACATGTGTTTCTGACTCGTTAGTCTTCATCAGTATCGCATACTTGTTGTAATCACTTAATTGTGTGCACTTTACGGCTACTGGTCTAAACATTCCATGTGGACGAAGTATTCACGTCACTACACAAGAACAAAGACCGACGCCAACGTGCGGTTCTCGAGCTATATCAGCGCTCATAAACTAAATATGATAACAAAATTCTCGCATATTGTGCATAAGTTTTACAACTAAAAATTAATTAACACAATTAAGGTAAAGAGCGATAGACACATGTACTGCTTTTTCGACTTCCAAGCCATCACACCATGACATGTGTTTCTGACTCGTTAGTCTTCATCAGTATCGCATACTTGTTGTAATCACTTAATTGTGTGCACTTTACGGCTACTGGTCTAAACATTCCATGTGGACGAAGTATTCACGTCACTACACAAGAACAAAGACCGACGCCAACGTGCGGTTCTCGAGCTATATCAGCGCTCATAAACTAAATATGATAACAAAATTCTCGCATATTGTGCATAAGTTTTACAACTAAAAATTAATTAACACAATTAAGGTAAAGAGCGATAGACACATGTACTGCTTTTTCGACTTCCAAGCCATCACACCATGACATGTGTTTCTGACTCGTTAGTCTTCATCAGTATCGCATACTTGTTGTAATCACTTAATTGTGTGCACTTTACGGCTACTGGTCTAAACATTCCATGTGGACGAAGTATTCACGTCACTACACAAGAACAAAGACCGACGCCAACGTGCGGTTCTCGAGCTATATCAGCGCTCATAAACTAAATATGATAACAAAATTCTCGCATATTGTGCATAAGTTTTACAACTAAAAATTAATTAACACAATTAAGGTAAAGAGCGATAGACACATGTACTGCTTTTTCGACTTCCAAGCCATCACACCATGACATGTGTTTCTGACTCGTTAGTCTTCATCAGTATCGCATACTTGTTGTAATCACTTAATTGTGTGCACTTTACGGCTACTGGTCTAAACATTCCATGTGGACGAAGTATTCACGTCACTACACAAGAACAAAGACCGACGCCAACGTGCGGTTCTCGAGCTATATCAGCGCTCATAAACTAAATATGATAACAAAATTCTCGCATATTGTGCATAAGTTTTACAACTAAAAATTAATTAACACAATTAAGGTAAAGAGCGATAGACACATGTACTGCTTTTTCGACTTCCAAGCCATCACACCATGACATGTGTTTCTGACTCGTTAGTCTTCATCAGTATCGCATACTTGTTGTAATCACTTAATTGTGTGCACTTTACGGCTACTGGTCTAAACATTCCATGTGGACGAAGTATTCACGTCACTACACAAGAACAAAGACCGACGCCAACGTGCGGTTCTCGAGCTATATCAGCGCTCATAAACTAAATATGATAACAAAATTCTCGCATATTGTGCATAAGTTTTACAACTAAAAATTAATTAACACAATTAAGGTAAAGAGCGATAGACACATGTACTGCTTTTTCGACTTCCAAGCCATCACACCATGACATGTGTTTCTGACTCGTTAGTCTTCATCAGTATCGCATACTTGTTGTAATCACTTAATTGTGTGCACTTTACGGCTACTGGTCTAAACATTCCATGTGGACGAAGTATTCACGTCACTACACAAGAACAAAGACCGACGCCAACGTGCGGTTCTCGAGCTATATCAGCGCTCATAAACTAAATATGATAACAAAATTCTCGCATATTGTGCATAAGTTTTACAACTAAAAATTAATTAACACAATTAAGGTAAAGAGCGATAGACACATGTACTGCTTTTTCGACTTCCAAGCCATCACACCATGACATACTGATGAAGACTAACGAGTCAGAAACACATGTCATGGTGTGATGGCTTGGAAGTCGAAAAAGCAGTACATGTGTCTATCGCTCTTTACCTTAATTGTGTTAATTAATTTTTAGTTGTAAAACTTATGCACAATATGCGAGAATTTTGTTATCATAGTATTTTCAAACTTTAAAACAAGGAAAAGATCGAAAAACTTGTCAAGAGAAATAAACATTTAAATCAGTGTCTTGAAGCAGCGGCTCGTCAGAGGAGGCAAGAGAGGCTTAGCTTCTTCTAAAATTCTGAAAATCCGCAAAAATCTAAGAAAATAAAAAATTGGAGAAAATGTAGAAAATCCTAAATAATCCGAGTAAAGAAAATTTAAGGTAATCTTTGGAAATCCAAAGTCTTAGGAAATTTGGAAATTTTAGGAACACTAATTAACGATGGCCTAGTAAGTTAGCTGAATAACTGCTGATACTAAGGTACCTGGTTTAGCCACAGCACCATCCTTGGTTTTAGTCCCCAGGTTTAACCAATCATGCATCTACAGGCCCACAGGGCCCGTGTCGCCTTGATTGTTACGTTACGTATTTGAGAGGTGAAGGTTAGCCTGTTGTCCAAAATTAGACCCAGATACTTGACCTCCGTAACCACATGTAGTTCTTTTCCCCACATTTTTAACGTTTTCACGTCTTGCAGTTTCCTGCGCCGCGTGAAAGCTACAACTGAGGTTTCTTCCGGATTTACCGATAATCCCTCTTGTGTGCACCATCTCTCGACGGTTTTCAGAGCTCTTTGCATCACGGATGATACAATTTCCCCGAATTTTCCAATCACTAAAATAGTGATGTCGTCGGCAAATCCTTACGCGTGAACTCCTATCTGTTCCAGCTCCCACAGAAGGCTGTTCACCACCAGGCACCACAGTAGGGGTGAGAGAACCCCCTCCCCCTGCGGACACCCGCGCGCGGCAGACACCTCCGCGGTTGCTGTCCCAGACTGGCACTAATTTCTCTTCCTCTTAGGGTGGCACTAATCCAACCAGTTATGGTTGGGTGTATTCCCCGTTTTCTGACGGCTTCCTCTATAAAGTCAAAGGAGGTATTATCAAACGCCCCCTCTATATCTAGGAAGGTGCCTAGGGCTATACACTAGAGTGGTGATACCTATAGTGACATACTCGGCCCTGATCTGGTGGCACGTCACCAAGAAAACGGAAAGCATAACGAGGCTAGGCAAGCTAATAAGACTTGCATGCCTAGGAATAACGGGGGCAATGAGATCAACGCCCACCGCAGCCATGGAGGTCCTACTGGGGCTGCACCCACTGCACATAGTAGTGGAAGCGGAGGCCCTACTAGCGGCCTACAGGGTAACAATAAACGGATATGGTAGAAGTACTCCAATAAAGTGGCACTATACCATGATCTTTAACTCAATCAAGAGTAATAACATGCTTAGCATGCAATCGGATAGAATTAGCACTGTAATCCGAAGATCATTCAGGATTATAATACCTGAGAGGGGCAAGGAAAAAACCATATAAGAGCTGGGCAACCGATATGATACCATCTGGTACACAGATGGATCTAAAACAAAGATAAGCTTAGAGCAGGTATGTGTGGAAGAAAAACGGGAGATGCCTTTGGCATTAACCTGGGCCGTCACGCTACAGTGTTCCAGGCAAAAGTAATTGCAATTTTGGCTTGTGCGGCTGAAATGGTGCGGGGGAACTACAATGGTAGACGAATCTGCATCATGACAGATAACCAAGCAGCTCTGAAGGCTTTGAAAAGAATAGAAATTCACTCCAAGGACGTTAAACAATGCCGTGATGAACTGGTGAAACTGGCGGTCTGCAACAGCGTTTCGCTTATGTGGATTCCGGGGCATCAGGGGAAATGAAGAGGCTGAACGCCTGGCCAAAGTGGCTGCCAATACAACCATGATAGGTCCTGAGCCCACCTGCGGGATTGCATATGCGACCGCGAAGGAGGGGATCGGGGACATGTTATGGAAATAACACCTTGAGCACTGGGAGGGTTTTCCTGGACTGAGGCAATTGCGGATGTTCATTGGGGGCCCCTCCAGGGAGTTCAAGAGCAAAAATATAATCCAACTGAGTAGAAAACAGTTGAGAAGGATAGTAGGATTTTTTATAGGACACTGCTGTCTTAAGAGACACATCAAAATGATGGGGTTGACTGAAGATCCTACTTGTAGGATGTGTGGTGAAGAGGATGAAACCCCTCACCATATCTTATGTGAATGCCCAGCTCTAGCTGGGAGTAGGCTACGCTACCTTGCCTTTGTTGAGGAGACGCAGTTGTTGGAGTAAAACGTTGAACGAGGGGCACAATAAGCTTAAGCTTCGGTGCAGTGGGGTCAGAACCACAACTCGTTTGAAATAATAATAATAATAATAATAATAATAATAATAATAATAATAATAATAAAAAGGTACCTGGTTCAAATCCGGAAAGAATCTAAAATTTCTTATGATCGTCTCCGTGTTTTAGAGGGCACGTAAAGCCGGCGGTCCCTCTGCGTGGATGATTTGCCTTCCTCAACAAAAAATCCAGAGTTACGGGCACATCTGAGACGAGCCCAGCAAGCTGCCTCAGATGTAAAGCAATTAATATACTCACCGACATGTGACTTTGGCTCTGTTTTTGATAGAAGACAGCCCGAGGTCAAGCTAAACAGGATTTCTCCTAGCCTAAAAGTGAAATGGAATGGAATGATATTTGAACATGTGTACAATTATCACATCTCTACCACATATGGAAAGCCGCCGGATGAGATTACACTTTTACACTATACTTTATGATTAACCTGTTCAAATGAAAAGCCACGAGTGTCTTATATATTATAAAGTCTATACTCAAATGGCTGACAATAATGTTGGGATTAAATAATTGAATTGAATTTTGATGAAATAATTCATTTACACTTTATGTAGTATTTATATTGTGATGTACAGGGGTGTAATAATTATAAAAGTTAACTTACTACCAGTAATCGATTTGTTTTAGAGCAAATGAGACTCTCGTTGTATATTTAATTAAACTTTAAATAAATTATCAATTTTGATGAAATGGTAAAATGTGTGCGCCTATCTGGCTGCACGTGTGCCGCTATCCACATAAATTTGCAACGCCTTGCTTAACAATAATCCAAATTTGTTCCAATTTTATCTAAAATTGTTCCGATTTTATCCAAATATCCTTCTAATTTTCCACAAACTTGTCAATTTTCCAAATAATTCAAATAAAACAAATCACTTACGTGAACACAACTAATTTTTATTCTTCAAAAACAATTTTAATTAAAATCACAACTATAAAAATAAAATTTTACCGGAGACCATCTCCAGTCTTCACTTGGTGGCTTCAACGGCAAAAAGCCTCGCACCTCCTCTGCGTTACTGCCAACTTAACACGTCGACGGGAAAAAGGAAGAAATTCAAATATTTACAAAATTATACAAAAATTATACTTACAAATATACAAAGTTATACAAATATTATACAAATATACAAAATTATAAAATGTTTTCAAACTAAAATCAAAATTCAAAATATTAAATGATTGACACTATAAAATTAAAATTATCAAAGTTTAAAAAAATAAATTTTGGAACACGACATTTTATTGAAACGTTATGATGAGATATATTGCCGAAGATTTTTGTAATAATTAAATATTATATTAAAATTTGGAATGATAATACCTACATACTTATTATATTGTTAAATTTCAAATAAGAGTAAATTTTTTTTAATATTATATCCGATAATTCTCTTTAAGAATTTGTTTCACATAATTCTACCTATTTATAATTAAATCATATTCGCTGCTGAATGACTAAGAATAAACGTACATATTCAATAATTTACCATACTTTTTACTTTCCCATTTTCGTAGTAAAGGAAAGTATTGTAATCGAGTAAAAAAAAATTTTGAACTAGCATTTTCTCCATAGTCTATGAGTCCGTACAAATCGCTTGAGACAAATTTTGCAATGATGTCCGGATGTGTGTGCGTGTGTGTGATAGGGTGTGAGGGGGTGTGTGTGTGCGATTTTTTCGTCAACGATTTTTTCAAAACGCGTGAATGGTTTTATTCAAATTTCATATACTGGTTTGTAACAGCAATCTAGAGAGCTGATTAGTTTTTGGTTGAAATCCATGCGTTATTTTTTTATTTATTAAATTTTAATTTTTTTTTTTTTTTTAATTTTTATTATTATTATTATTTTAGTAATAAATGGGAAAGTTATGTGTTGTCACATCAGATTTTTAAATTTTAATTTAATATTAATTTGAATAGTTAACAAATTATACTTATAATATTTAAGGTAAATCTTTAACTTCCTACATTATGTGTAGATTACTAATAATTCCAACATGTAATTACAAAAACATTAAAGAAATTAAAAAGCTTTTTATTTAATAAAGTTAGCAAGATGTTTTCCTCTTAACATTTCAACTAAGTTGTTACAATTTTATCTTGTATCCCAAATAAATTAACAATAATTATTTTAAAATTAGCTTTTTCAACAACTGTAAACCTAAACAAATTTCTTCTTAATTCAATTTAAAAGTTTTTTAAATGTATATATACCTAACTACTAATTATTTAATAATGTTATATAATACTTAAAAATTATTATATTAAATTTAAGTTTAACTAAGTAATTTTTAAAAATTAAAAAATAATTATTATCTTCTTTAAATTAATTTGAGTTGATATTTCAGCCAACATAAAATCTTTAACATTTGGTAAAAAAATTGCTGCTAATGATCACTAAAATTGTGCGTCGGTCGATTGGTTGAAGACAACAGCAATATTATAGGAGTTAAGTCTGCACTTAATCGAACGCATTTTGTTTTCAGGCTCAGTCTGTTGTTAATTGTTATTGTAGATATAATTATGCATAGTAGCCGTAAATAGCAGATATAAATAGATATTAGTCCCTCTCCGAAAAACCAACTGTTGGTTTTTCCAAAATTGAATATTTTGATAAAACAAAATTTTAACTTGCCTAACGCATTTCATCACAATTATCATCGCTATTTGTAAGAAGTTTGTTGTAATTATTTAATAAATAAATATGTAAAGCTTTTCTAAAAACATGAAAATCTTTAGAAAATATCTGAATATAGTTTGTCTTCGTGGATTTTGTCTGAAAAGCACACATTTTTACGAATAGTATACTTATCATAATTAAATCCAATTTAGGCAAATATTTTTTGTTTATCTGTTGCGTTGTTACATTGTTCATCAATATAATAGTTGTTGAGTACAGATAATGCAAGTCGTCGAACAAGATTTTACAGAATATTATAAGTCTTGACGGTTCAAGGTAAGATGTTGAGATTTAAAGGCTTTGGATATATGACAGGCGTAGGCTTCTGCTTGTTTACCCACACATAAGAACAAAGCAAACGACAGAAAAAGTATGAAGGGCCAGTAAGGGTAGTAATTCGCTTAATTCATATTGCGGCCAGGCGTAATTTTAAATTTAGTATATTACCATAATTGAGATTATATCCGAGACGTTGAAAGTAAAAGTCATTAGTTTGATATGATCCACTAGCCTAACATTATGATGAAAATTTATACACCATTAACAATAAAGTACTTACTTGTTAACAAAAAAAACCAATAGTGCTGTTCTTGATTACTTATAACAATACATTATTAATTAGTTGTACACAGTACGCTTTTAATTCAGTAAAACTCGCGTTTAGTTTTGAACTTGGATAATCCAGTTACTCAATTAAACAATATCTGAAACAAAACTTATTACTTAACCTAAGTAGTACCTAATACATTTTGCAATTTGCGTTATATTACAAATTTCTCGTAAACATTTTATACCTAAGCACAGGATTAGTTCTTTACTAAATCCATTTAATTATTTCTAATTCGAAATCTTACTGATGCATGATAGTAAAATCACATACAAAGAAAGTTTTTATATGTAAATAAGTTTTAATTGTTTAGTTATATTATTTAAAAATAAATTTGAATTTCTGTAATTTTAATTTACATTGAAATTTAATGAAGCAATGACTTTTAAAACAATTTTTACATTGTTTGAGATATAGTATATAATATATATTTATATGACCAGTGGGAATCTGTAATTTCCCTATTGGCCAATTTTCAGAAAACAATTCCTTTGCTTCTTAACAACTAAAGCTTAACATTTATGTTTAGGAAAATTAGAGAAAAGTTTTAACTAAACAAAATAGCCAATCGTAATAAATAATTTAGATAATTAGAAAATTATTATTTACTATTAACTTTTTTATGTATAATATCCAATTTATACTATTTCATCATCTTCTTCTTTTCACTTTTGTAGTTCTCATTTAAATTTTAATATTTCCATTTCAATTATTAAATGTCGAACTCATAAATGCTTGGCGATATGGTGGATATAATTGAAGTATAAAAGCCAATCAAACTTGAATATAAGAATGAATATAAGAAAACTTATACCGAATACTGCATAAATTTTCTATTATTATATTTCAATCAGAACTTAACTTTTGCATAAATTGAATCAAATTTTAACAAGTACTTTCGGTAGGTACTGTTTACATTTATACACAGAGAAGTGCTTGTACTAGCGACAGAGTGTAATACAAATACCAGGACTGCTATTCTTGAAAACGTCCTTTAAAAAATCCTTCGATCGTGACTGCGTAACAATTATTTCAGAATTTTTCAGATATACTAATTACTTAACTAATAGAAATAATGACAACTTTATTACGTCAAAGCCATTAAAACTAACAATTAAGAAAAATTAAATAATAAATAATAAATATAAAAATAATGATGGTGATACTAATGCAATATAAACACATAATATAACATTTATATTACGATTGTGATACCCTAATGCAATAAGACAACTAAAAATTGATAGTTTCGAGATATTATGATTTTTAAATATTTATTAACTATTTAGTTCATCTCTGTATTTATAGTTATTCAATTGTAATGCAGTTTTAGGTACTTATATAGGTACTACTATTAAAAGATACTATAAGATGATTTGTTAAACTAGAATTTTGTACGTTTTGACTTGTTACCGTATTGCATTAAGGTATCGATTTGGTTAACGAAGCAAAGCAATTATGCCAAAAACAGGAGACTAAGTGTGCACTAGTGCAGCAATAGAACCAATAGAAGTTTCATAATTATTAACGTAAATTAACAAATACTATTTAGTCGGATTTGAATATTATGACTAACAGAAGAATTAATTTTAAATTAAATAATAAGAAATGAACATAAAACAGTATTTATGTATTTACGTTCAAATGTCAGACAACACAAAATTTCAGGAACCCCACTTTTCTCTGCTTTCAAATTGGTGGTTGTCTGTTATTTGTAAAAACACAAACTGACCAAAACATTTCAGATATAGCTTCCGATGGCAACCAGACATCGAACAGCACCGCAAAACGTTATAAAACAGAATTACAAATATATTACATTATTTGTACAAGATAATGTTATAAGGGTTTCAGTAATGTACTTTAGAACTAATGTATAATTCAAGATGTTTCAGGAAGTTAAACATATATTTATATTTGAAATGCTCATTTAAAAATTACCTTGAAGTAAATTTATATTTAAAAGTTTGACGAACATCATGTACTTATATTACAGCAGAACTCTTGCTGAATTTTCTGGATAAAATACACAGTCTTTTAAAAAAACTCTTTAATGCATGCATCCCTGCGCAACATTACATTACATTACATTACAATACATCAAGTATTTTTTAATAAACGATGTTGAAATACAAATTGAATCTGAATCTAGGGATCAGATTATGGGACTGCGAAGCACACCTCTATGAACTAGCTTGCAATGTTAGTCTATTTTCAAGCGGCAGTTTTAACAGATTCATACGTGTAGTTGTTAATTTTACATAAATAAATTGTAAACTTTACAAACAGATTTTGATTGGTAATAAATAACAATAAATCGTAGACTATTTAATTTAATACAAATTAACTTAGAGAAAAATTTCTAGTATAGTAATATGGTAATTATAACGTATTAATAACATCACATTATTAACCCGTAAAGCTTTATTTTGTAGGTAAAGAACAAAAAATTTCAATTCGGATATAATTAAAATAAATCTGAAAATTTTTTACCGCAAGATGGTTAACTCGACGGTAAAAAGTAATCTCACAATGCTGTCAGTGTTGAATCTGCAATGAGCAGCTTCGCTCATTTTCAAACGCCCCTAAAGGCCCAAGTGTTAAGGATAAAAAATATGCCACTAGCAATTTTTTTTAGAAAATTTTACATTTTGTAGAATTTTTACTTGCAATTTTGTTCTACCTAACATTTAACGTTGAAAGAGCAAAAAATGTCTCAAGTTGCTGTAACAAGTTTTCTTTCAAATCAGGAACACAAAAAATAACATTTACAACCTGATATATCGATTTA
This sequence comes from Cantharis nigra, assembly GCA_958510845.1. Lineage (NCBI taxonomy): Eukaryota > Metazoa > Arthropoda > Insecta > Coleoptera > Cantharidae > Cantharis > Cantharis nigra. Next base: position 65,053,706 of record OY294028.1, read on the forward strand.
TGTATAATATAGTATATAAAATACATATCAGTTAAGCTTGGATGAAAAAAACTTAAAATAATTTATTTTCAATTTTCACTTAATGAATAAAAAAATATGATAAAATATCATTAAATTTATATATTTTGACGGAAATACGTTGCGGAAATTACTTTCTGTGCTCATCATTTATAAAAATTGGATTCTTGAAAACAACATTATGTTGATCGAAAAGATTTTAATTTATATAATGTAGTAGGTATGTCATTTAGCGTAACACCTAATTATTCTGAATATTTTGATTGATTACAAAACATTAAATTTTTGGCCTTTATATGTATATAAAGGCTGAATTAATATGTAGAAACCTATGGAGCGGGGGGGGGGGAGAGTCGCTGTCACATAATCTAATGATGACACATAGTACAATTTTTATACCGCGTCTTATACATAAAGTTTATAAAAGTTAAATTTTAAAACCAAAAATTTAAGTATTTATTTATATCAATGAAATCTAATGTAACAAGAATTTGTATACCTACATATATGTATGTTGGGATAACATCACAAATGAACCCAATCCAAATAATGCGTGTACCATCTTCTACAAAACTCTCCAAAGCATGTTTGACCATTCTGTTCCACAAACTGCAGTTAACCGATCTCGTACACTATACCCACCATGATTCTCGATGGAACTGATTAAGGCTATTCATAGGAAAGACAGCATACGGAAATTAATGCGCACACACAGTACATCTTTGTTACACAGGAATTACTCTGATCAAAGGGCACTTGTCAAGAAGCTTATCGATAGCAATTACAAAAACTACATATTGCTGATTGAGGAAAATCTACGAGATGATCCAAAGAAATTCTGGAGATTCACTACTAATAAAAAAGGTCAATCGAGAATACCAGGTACATTATACAACAACAATATCGCATATGATTCGCTTCAAAAAATAGTTGACGAATTTGCTAACTACTTTAAAAGTGTTTACCGGCATTCTGATATACATAATACGTCTAACAACAAAACCGAAGCAGCTCTAATCATATACAATCAATTAAATATTACAAAAATCACCGAAGGAGAAATACTCGATGCCTTAAGCAACCTAAACAATAAGGAAACAGCAGGGATCGACAAAATTCCAACTTCTCTCATCAAAATATATGCCCATCAGTTATATTCAATTGTATGCTTCGTACGTCTACATTCCCAGCTATATGGAAGGTATCCCGTATATGCCCAGTTTTAAAGAAAGGAGATATAACGAAAATTACTAACGATCGACCAGTTTCTATACTTTGCAACTTTTCGAAAATATTTGAAACTATCATATTCAAGCGGTTATATGCACATATCGAAGACAAAATTACTCCAGTTCAACATGGATTTATGAAGGGTAGATCTACTGTCACTAATCTAGCATGTTTCACACAATATGTAGCAGCAAAGGTTGATGATCGACTTCAAGTTGATGTGATCTATACCGATTTCCGAAAAGCCTTTGATCAAATTGACTTGCACACTCTTCTCAATAAACTGAAATTATTTCATATCTCACATGAATTAACAATATTATTGAAATCGTACCTGTTTAATAGGCAACAATTTGTAGAATACATGGGTTACAGATCTAAAGTATTCATACCATCCTCAGGCGTCCCACAAGGTTCTAACCTTGGGCCGCTTTTATTTATAATATTTATCAATGATATAGTCAACGCAATCAAAAGTCGTGTCCTGATATATGCGGATGACATGAAAGTATTTCGGTCAATGTTATCGATTGAAGATTGCCAAGAGTTTCAGAAAGATATCGATACTATTGTATTCTGGTGTCAGAACAACAAGCTGAATCTGAATATCGATAAGTGCAACGTCATGACGTACACAAACAAATTGAACTCTATTCATTTCACATACAAAATCAACGACACAAACATAAATCGTTGCAGTGAATATAAAGACTTGGGTATCTTATTTGATACTCAGCTTAATTTCTGTAAGCATATTGAACTAACTGTCACAAAAGCCTTCAGAACATTAGGCTTTGTAATTCGTAGCTGTCGGGATTTCTCCAATCTCGATAGTATCAAAATTTTATATCATGCCTATGTCAGGAGCACGTTGGAATATGGCTCTATTATATGGTCTCCCATATATCATGTACACAAGGTTCAACTCGAATCGGTACAACGACGATTCCTTAAGTACCTATACTTGAAAATTCATGGGGTGTATCCAGTACAGGGCTTCAATCATAATCACTTACTGAACATGAACAACTTTCAGTCGCTTGAAAATCGAAGGTTTGTAACATCTATTTTATTTTTACAAAAATTACTAAACCACAATGTAGACTGTGACGAATTGGTAGACAACATTAAGTATGCTCCACCCAGGGATGGTAGGAGAAACAAGGAAATCTTTTATATTGGTCACTATAGAACGAATGTGATGAAGAAAAGTCCAATCAACACTATGTGCATAAATACAAACAAAATTATGAAAATATGTGACATCAGATGCAATGGCCCCACCAAAACAAAAAACACCATAAATGAATTTCTAAAATCTCAGGCTAACTTTTGATTTGCCTTTTTGTTTCTTTTTGCTTTATTATGTAATTCTCTATATGTTTATTTGGATGTTTTTATGTTTTATTAATTTACTTTTCCTAGTATTGGGGTTACCTGTTGGAAATAAAGTATTATTATTATTATTATTATTATTATTATTATTATATATGTACCTGATATTATGATATGGTCGCACAGTGGGGTCAGATCGAAAATACGTGACCAAAATATGAAGGACTTCTCCGATTTTTATGAAATTTGGTATACATAGATTTTTGGGATCGCTGAAGACGAGTATCATATCAAAAAATCCAAAAACAAAATGGAGAATCTAATATGGCAGACTGACATATAAAAATGATGTTTAATTTTTGCGGAACTTGATATCCATAGGTTTTTGAGGTCGCTGATAATAAATCTCGTGTCAAAAAATCCAAAAACAACATGGCGGATTTAATATGGCTGCCTTACATATGACAATGACAGTCACAACGATGACTAACGTGTTAGTCAGAAATATTAAATTTGCCATATTGTTTTTCGATTTTTTGACATAAGATTTGTAATTAGCGACCTTAAAAACCCACGGATACCAAGTTTTGCAAAAATTTAGCATAATTTTCATATGTCAGTGCGCCATATTAGATCCGCCATTTTGTTTTTAGATTTTTTGATATGATATTCGTCATCAGCGACCCCTTCACACCGGGGCAATTTTTTTTCAGATTCTATTAAAGACAAGTCTTACCTACAAGCTAAAAAAAAACTCCGTCCAGCACCGTCCGGCAGTGTACTTTAATCAACTTTTTTTGTTAATTTTTGTACGTATTTCTTACGTTATTTTGCATTTATAAAATTGATAAACATTTTATTCATATATTATAATTATATAATTTTTAAAATACCAAATAATATACTTCCTTTCACCTGAAGCCTCCATTTTGTAGATTGAAAATCGGACAAAATTTGCGCTTTTAGTCAAGCTTTTTCTAGCACTATGAAAAACTTGCTTCTAAGCTTGTACTACTTGCGCGTTCAAAGGTCGCTGTTCAGTTGCTTACTGTGGGCCTGGTATATACAATCAACCCCTGTAAATTATGTCGTTAGACCCTTTGAGTATTACTGTACCTAACTGTATATTTTAATTTCTTAAAAATGAAACTTTATTTTGTCCATTTTGGCCGCGGATTTACGATCTGGTCCCACTGTGCGTCGTCCCAAAAATGTTTTTTTGTTTTAATTGATTTTGGTGCATTAGAATCCATGGGTTGTTGTTCTTCTTTCTCCTTGCATTATTGATTAATTGGAACGAATCACTTGAATATTCGATATTTCTGATTAAAATATTTAAATGATCACCAATAAACTTTTTTCAGCCTACAAGAAATTTTAAACTACTGTAGAAATTTGTTCACGATTTTAAACGTATATAATATAACAAACTTACATCTTAAACTTTTTACTTATTTGTTCACTTCTACCCACAATAGTTCGAGAACTAATATTATTTCTTTGTGGCTTAAAAATTTAAAAACATTATCCATAGATTTGATCAAAACTACGTAGTATAACTTACAAGAAAATCATTCACTCTTGGTTAAAATTTATTTCAAAACTTATTTACGGAAGAAGATTTCTTCCAATGGTCGATTCACTAATTTATTGAACTAATTTGTCATTACTAAAATCTATAATAATTACTTACCTTGTTGTCGCTCAAATGGCGGGCAATACCCTAAACCCTTTTTTTTTAATTAAATAACACTAAGAATTAGATAGAAATCACATGCGACCATTATCATTACTAATAAAATAATAGTATAATGTATTCCTAATAATTTAAAAAACTAAAAATTACATATTATGTACAAATAACTCTTACAATTTCAAATTATAAGAAGAATTAATTAATTTTGTATAATTGATACAAATTTGTATGTACTACAAATACCTACTAATTAAATTAAATCAAATTTCTTTCAGTGTAATATTATTTCTAAAAATACATTTTTAAAAAGTTAATTCAGTCAGTCGGTTTTGTTTTGAATTTGATTGCTTCACATAGTTTTTTATAATATTCAACTTGTTCATGTTTTATGTCACTTTTTGCATTGACATGGATATTTTGTTAAATTTTATATAAGCGAAGGTATTTTTGTGACCTATGTATCCGCATATCTTCGTTAAAGTAAAACATGTACTACATTTAAACCCATATGTAACAGGTTATTTAAATAATTTTATTTGCTAAATTTTAGAATATGCGAATGTTGAAAATAATTTCTATGTTAATTTAATTCGTTTTATATCTAAAAAAAATCTTAAATTAAAGTAGTTATACAGAAAATTCCTCTAAAAATATTTTATAAAAATCAAAAAATTTATATTAACCAATTTACCTTATCCGAATTATTAATTAGGCTTATCATCTTCTTATTGTCTTTTCAAGTACTTTTAAAGTCAATATTAAATTATAACTTGAAATATTTACGCAATTTATTTGTAAAACGCTTTTTATATATTTAATATTTTAATATGATACTTTAAAAGAATTTTTTTCTGCAATAAAAGCACAGAATTTTTAGTTTTCCAAATATTTCGCTAAAATTTTTAAAACGAACTCCGCAACCGATTTAATATAATGTTGTTAACAATATGATCATTTTTAAACATACAATTACATGCTAGTACTCAGTATGTACAGGCAATGCAGTGATTACCTAACCCAAGAGATTTACTACAAACCACAACGTTTTATAAATCAATATAAATAGTAATGATAAAAATTAAATTGTTACTTGGTGGGTTACTTTATAGATATAATAAGAGATATAAAGTCTATATTGATTTATAATATTTCCACAAAAGAAGCGTCATTGAAAATAGAATTTATAGATCAATGTTGCTAAAGTTAAGATTATTATATTTATTATTTAACATTATATAAAGACTTATAGGAAAATTCTACCCTTAAGGGATTCTTTGCCATTTGACACTATTTTGAGCAACATATTATTAAATATTTAATTAAGATTCAGATAAACTTTAGACTAGATTTAAATTATTTTTTTTAATATTTTTGCATCTATAAATCTAAATCTATTATATAAGATGAAACTTAAATAATTAAATGGGTACTTAATAATGAGTTGTGCAGGAAAATTATAAAAATGTCAAATGGCAAAGATGTGTTATGTAATTATATGCCGAGGTTCAAGCTCGAGTGAACAGTGCTCTGACCATCTCTCTTTGGAAGCAATTGTAAAACACTCAGATAATTTGTCAAGAAGTAAAGTGTAACTGAAATGAATTGTATATATTACGCTTTTCATGATGCGGAACACGCATTAAACAGCAGGTCTCTTATGTTAGTGATAATTCTTTGAACGCACATCATGAACGTAAGACAGAAATAACGCCTTAGGATGATATAATATTAAATTAAGAATAGTGGTCAACATAGGCAATAAAATGAATTTGTTCGACATTTCGAATATTTTAATAATCTATTATCGAAGATAGTGAGAGAAATGCCTGCTATCTCGTGTTCACAGTTGACGATCGTGCTAAAGAGAAGAAACGTGGTTTTTAAACAATGCCAATGTATTATTTTGAAAAATATGAAAGATGTTTAAAATAAAACTGGCTCACGTACAATTCGTAATCTTAAAGCTCAAAACCACGATATGCTGTATTTTATAATATTAATACGAATATTAAATAGATTAGTAAAACTTTTATTTAAAAATGAATAATATTTATGTAGGTAGTATTGAGTTGAAATTGCTAATATAAGTTTAACTGCTACTTTTAAACCAAATTCTTGAATTGCAAGTGTTAACGCTATTAAGCTAATCAATATACCGCAGTTATACAAATATAGGACACAAAGATATTACAACTCTTTATTATAACATTTATAGACATTATGCTACCCTTGTTTAACAAAGGTTTTAAAAGCTTTGTATGACAAAGTTACACCATGTAATATAATCTTGACATTATATTACAGTGTATTATATTATTTTCAACATATTTTATAAGACAACAAAATTGTTGCTATTTTATTATACTACTTAGTTTATGTTGACGTACCTATCTATTATATTATTTTTAATACAGAATATTTATTATTTTATTTTTATTCATACAGTACTTTAAAATTTTATGCATGTAATACCTGTTATTCCGAGCTACTTGCATAATATATTTCATTTTCTTGTTTAATAAGGAAAAGACAGACATAATAAAGATATTAATAATTTACTTACGTTATATTAACGAATAATCTTAAACATAGTATTCTCTTAAATTAACGTTAAATTGATAACAGAAAATAAACATTTAAATTATTATAAGACTAAAAATATGTCGATTCTAATCGCCACCTTAAATACATTTTTTTAACTTTAATTTTTAAGGTAGGAAATGCAATAAAACTATTATAATTTATTATTTAATTTAAACTACCACTTAAATCTTTAAAATATTAATGAATTAATTTAGAATGATTAATAGCTCCAAATAGTGGTGTTGTGAATATTTTATCAGCAGGCTCTCAGTTTTGTCCTTATTTTTAGAACTGCGTAAATTTAATGAATTGGTAGCACATTTAGACCAAATTTCATAAAGAAATTAATTTTAATGCTACTTTAAATTTTTTTATAAGATAAGTCCTTAAATAGTTAAATAAGTATTGTACAAAACTAACAAAAAAAAACTCTTTAAATTATTTTTAAAATTATTGTTTTAAATTAAATTAGTATAGCTCACTATAGCACACTTCGGCCTCTAAATTAAGCATTAAAACTTTTAATATATTTTTAAAACCATTTTATAATATCAACATAATCTATTGAATTGCTAGTACTTACGAATTCATACCTTTTTTGGTAAAAATGTAATATTAAAAGGAACATGATTTCCGTATGATGATATACTGCATATAGGAAGATAGAAGAATATATTCAAAATAAGATTGATTTAAGCTTTACATATACCCTAAGGTATCCGGGGTTATTGAAAGTTCAATATCTTTGTGCGAATTGATTAATAGTTTTCGGTCAATGCTTATAATAAATTTCTTAGCACAAGTGCATTCAAAAGACGTAAAGATAAAAACTTTATATTATTTACTTGCACGTGTAGTTATGTAGAACGAGTATTATTTCAATTTTTAATAATAATAAAGAATTCGACTAAATATAACTCCATCTAGCAAACATTCGGCGAAATCGTACTTTAGTATGGCAGTAAGTATTTTTGCAAAAAATAAAATAGACAATTACCTACAACATACCAAGCCAAGTTATTAAAATATAAATTTAGTTTTCGGTATTGCTTTCAAAATTGCTTATAGAAAATATTCGCACAGAAACTTTTATATTCGCATTATCTAAAATATGTGTAGCATCCCGGACAAAAAAATTAGGTGGAAAATGATTTTTAAATTGAAAATTTTCTAACCGCTTATTTTTACATATTATGCACAAGTTTTTAGAATACCTACGGTGTGGATATTAGAAATTATACCATTAATATGATGTTAATAATAGAACATTATAATATAGTATGTTACCTAATATAAAATATTGTTTTAATTTATAATATAAATCTGAAATTATGTTCAAAGTATACTTTATCTTAATCTTTGTTTAATTATTAATTCAAACTGAGAATCATTTATAACTTTCCAACTTTATTTTATACCAACTTCTTGAAATTATATTTGGTTATATAATATTTTAAAAGTTGCTTCGCATTCCAAAATTCTTGAAATATTTTGGTGTGGATTCTTGGAAGCCTATACGTAAAATTTTTAAAGCTATTAAAGTTGAGAGAGATAATATTAATTAAAACGATAATTTTACCGATTATAGTTCAAATTTAACTTAACTACTTATAACTTATGCTATATTGTTTTATTAGGTGAAAAAGGTCTCGAAAATTAGTTGTATCATCGCCATCGGTACGTTCTGTTTGGCTAAGTACATGTGAAAAGTTATTAATAAGTATTAATATTTCCAAGCACTATTTGAATAATTATTACTTTTTCTGTAAAAATAAATAAATAACAGCTTTAGCTTTTAGGGCTGAAACAAACAAAAAAGTTGTAAACTTTGTTGACATTTGAAGAAAATCTATATTTTTCAAATAGTAATAATAATTTACTAACAAACTAAAGATTTTCCAAAACATATTATTTAAAATGTCAAAGGAAACAAGTAAATCGTTGTATCCGGTAAATACAGATTGTGGGTTGAAAAGTAAATTTTCATCATTATAGATTTATACAAAATCACCTTTATTTTATACTTTATTGGAAAGTCTCTGTAGCTACTTAAAATATTATAATATTATATAAACAAAAAACCGTTTTAAAGAGAAAATCTTAATATGTAAAATTTTAACAAAGCTTTTTTGCAACCAATCAAAATCTTATATTTTTCTATTTATAAAAAGCGTTCGACATGTTTAACAAGTCTACTCTTCAAATTAATTTTTCGAAACATTATTTCGGAAGATATAACAAAACAATTTGTTACAGTTTTCTGAGTTTTCGTTCAACATAAAAGTCGTTATTGAAAATAAACTACAGATAATGCTATGTATATCTTGAAAATTCTGATGAGAATATAAAAAGAAGTTGGAACACATGTTTCCCTTTAAAATTTAAGCAAAATTTTAATAAAAAAGAATTTATAATAACATTGTTTGCATTATTTCAGAAATGTTTAACAACGCTGGATCTTACATCTTTAGGGGTGGGTAGTTGTGTCGGGACAGGAATGTATCTCGTATCTGGAATGGTAGCTAGGAATTATGCAGGGCCTGGAGTTGTATTTAGTTTCATTATTGCAGCTGTTGCTAGTATATTTTCGGGTAAGTATCACCTAAATATCAATAAAACATTTATTGCTCTTTCTTAAATCATTTTTTTCTTTGTCATTTTTTGACAAACAAAATTGATTTTCTGAAAAGCTATTAGCATTTTATAAGTAAGTATCTACTTAATTTCTTACAAATTTTTTTTAGTGTTTTTCAGTTTTTATTAAATAGTACATATTTCAAAACGGAAATTTAACATTCGCAATCTTTACCACATTAACCAAGTACTTCATTTCCGCTTCAAGTAAAATTTATACAGTTAATGTAGCTTCAAAAAAAATTTTATTCAAACAAGAATGTTGGAAACAAAATTGAAACTGTTATTTTAAACAAAATTTAATTTTGAATCTCAGCGTTTACAATTCTGCTAATTTTTACACTGTATTATTCTACTTCTCTAAAATGTTATTGGAAAATATTTAAAATTAAAACTAATAGACCGAATTTTTTTTAATTATTTGATAAAGAAAACCTACGCAATTTTGTTATAATTTAAGAGACTTCGTATTCTCTAAAATATGTCCAAAAGTCATATGCAGTTAACAAATCATATACAGTAGAGGTCATAGAAATATACTTATACTATAATGTAAAATTATATTTAGCTTTAAGGAATTATCCACCCAAGAGCTTAAAATAGTACCTACTTTATCGACAACCTTTAGTTATAAAATTTTCAATTATTTCAAAGAAATAATAAGTTGCTGTGGTGGGTAGGAAAAAGAGTATAAGTCAAAATTTGAGATATGTGAAAAAAGTGGTTTGAATGCTTACTGCTAGATACAAGATCGACCAATTAATAAAAGTTCAATTAAGTGAGGTCTAATTATGCCATTCAAATGTATATTTACTCTGTATTATTTATACTTATTTTATAATTGGCGTAAACGGTTGGGAGCAGATTTTCGACTTATACTCTTTTTCCTACCCACCACAGTATAATACATGTAAACATCAAAGTATCTAGTTTCTAGTATAATATGATAGAAAATTTTGTTCATAATTTAGATGGATATACAAACTGATCCTTTGCATTCAGAAAAAATTTTGCGCATCTATCCCGATTAGAAGACGACCGATCCAAGGGATTGGTCGTTTTCCAAAGGACCAAAGCCTTTTTATCGCCACTCTAAGATCCTAGAATATCTACAGCGAAAGCTGAGATATCGTAGTGATCTTTTATTAATTTATATTTATTAGTTTCAACTTTCGTCGCTATGCCGAATTAGCTATTTGACACGAATTTCCGAAGTGGAGTGAAGATATCTACGCGTGTTGCATCTTGTACCAAACTCTCTTCTGCCTCCACGGAGAAGCCAGTAGTAAAATTAGATATTAAAAATTTCTTTAATTTTTATACTTTCCACTTGAGACCAATTTTATGGCCGCTACTGTATATAGTACACTTAGATAGATATTACTACATTCAACATCATGTATTCATGTTCACAAGAAAAAGCAAAAAAACATCACTAAAAGTAGATGTTGAGAAAATCTTCATCGTCGCGGCACTAAATAAAACTCCTTATGAAAATAGAAAATACATTAAAATTTTTAACAAAAGCGAAAATATTGATAACTTATGATAATAATAAATATTTTCCAGTTACTTACTACTACATTGTAAAATGCTAAAAGTTTTCCATTTTATTGTAAAACTTGAAATGTTCTACGTTAATAATAATTTCAATATTCCTATTTATCTTCACATATAAAAATAATATTTCTTCATGCCATATAATAATTTAATAATAAATTATTAATTCAATATTTTATAAATAATTCAAAATCAATAATGCTATATTGCCTCCGCTAATTAAAACGTCTTAACTGAAAATTTTTTTAATTCAGAATTAGTAACATTTCTTGGTAGTCCAGAGCCATATGTATGTATTTAATGCGCATACCTACTTAAAATTTCTAATTTGCCCGTTTGGTCCGGGAAAGAACTAAAAGTCCTTTTTCTCTGAAGTAAGAAAAAATATGACTTAGGACGTTTTAACTAACGGCAACAGTGTACCTACTTGATATCATTATTTAATAGCCAAAAATAGGCATCTCAAATCATATCAGTATGTAATAATATTTCGTAATTTCAGGAGCATGCTATGCTGAATTTGGCGTACGAGTACCGCACACCACTGGCTCAGCTTACATGTACTCGTATGTTACAGTAGGAGAATTTATAGCATTTATAATTGGATGGAACATGATTCTCGAGTACCTGATAGGTACCAGTGCCTGTGCATGTGCATTAAGCGCATGTTTTGATGCTCTAACTAACGATGCGATAAGCAAAGCAGTTGCAGGAAGTGTTGGAACTATGTTTGGTATACGAAACATTACAATTATGTGAAATACATTTTAAAAGCATTATTTTTTTCAGGAAGACCCCCAGATTTTTTAGCTTTTGTAATAACTCTTCTAATGATGCTGTTACTAGCGGCGGGAGTTAAGAAATCATTAATTTTTAATAACGTCTTAAACGCTATTAACTTATCTGCATGGGTTTTTATCATGGCAGCCGGTTTGTTTTACGTCGATACTGACAATTGGACAAAACATGATGGATTTCTTCCATATGGATGGTCAGGGGTAAAACTTGATTCCCTCGTTTTAATAAATAATGCTTATACTTTATCGATAGGTATTTACTGGAGCCGCAACATGTTTTTACGCTTTTATTGGTTTTGATATCATTGCGACAACTGGAGAAGAAGCAACAAATCCAAAAAAATCTATTCCATTAGCTATTATATCTAGTTTAATTATAATTTTAACGGCATATGTCACCAGTTCGATGATGTTAACTTTAATAGGTATAAAATTAGTTTTATGATTTGCTTGTAAACTTAGCTAAATTAACATAAACATTTTCAGTGCCCTATACCGAAGTAGATAGAGATTCCGCTCTTGTAAAGATGTTTGGACAGGTTGGTGCTTACAATTGCAAATACATAGTAGCTGTAGGAGCATTGGCTGGACTTAGCGTGAGCATGTTTGGATCTATGTTTCCAATGCCTCGTGTTGTATATGCTATGGCACAAGATGGCCTTATTTTTAGGTAAATTCAAACAGTTATAATATTGTGCATATCACTGTATGCAATTATATTTTTAGATCTCTTTCACAAATTTGGCCCAGCACGGGCACACCAACTTTAGCTACTTTAACCACCGGCTTTGCAGCATCAATAGCTGCTTTGGTTATACAATTAGAAGTTTTAGTGGAAATGATGTCTATAGGTAAATATTGATTTCTTTGTATTAAATGCTTTAAACTAATAGTTTATTTTCAGGTACCTTGTTAGCTTATACTCTCGTATCAACTTGTGTGTTAATTTTGCGATATCAACCCCATTCCACTAACTTAATTGAATTACTGCCTCAAAGCTTGAGAACGCCATTAAAAGGATCTCCAACAAAAGAAACTCTTGCTCAAACACCTAACGGACAAGCTCTTTATGGTAATCAGTTGCACCCAGATACATTAAGGCATGCCTTAGGTACTACAGTAGATACTCAATTGACTGCACCTGCTCCATCACCTATTCCCGCTCAAACGACACAACGAGTTATGGTCAGGAGGGTTACCAGAAGGTATATGAGTGTAAATTTTATATATTTCAAACTTTAGTTAATTTTGTTATAAAGCTCTCCGGATAGTGACGATACCTTGCCAGGTGACGAACCAGAAGAAGAATTTTCCATGAGAGATGATCAATTTTTAGTATCCGATAGAACGGAAAACAAATTCTATGGTAAAAATGAATTCTAATTATTTTGTATTTAATTTAATCTTAATTAACTTTAGGCACTTTACATGGTGCCAGTAGTGCAGCTAGCACGGGTGGTGTAGTAGGTGCCACCGTAGGACCTAGTTTAGGATATATAGGACGTAGATTACAAGTAAGTTAGATATTTTTTCCTTAATAATGAATTTAAGTCCTACTGTTATATTTTAGGCAGCAACATATCTTTGTCCAGCAATATTTCCTTGGGTTGATACAGGTCCCCCAACGGAAGAATCTGGAATGTTTGTGATGAAAATGGTGGGAGTTTTGTATCTTTTGATTATCACTTTTGATTTAATTATAGTATGTGGCATGCATAATATGAACGGAGCCACAACATTCTTTCTCTTCTTTTTCTTCTTTGCTATTTTAGGTGTTCTATTGGCAATATCACGTAAACCTCAAAATAGGTAAAACGTAGTAAATTATAAATAAATAAATAAGCATAAACTTAAACTTTTACAGAAATACGTTAGTGTTTATGACTCCTGGTCTACCCTTCGTTCCTGCTATTGCAGTAACCGTTAATATTTATTTAATTTTTAAATTATCTATTTTAACATTGGTTCGATTTACAATTTGGATGACCATAGGTAAGTGAAATATTTAAAGTTTAAATTAACGTTGGGTATATATGAATTATTATCATGGTTAACTCTTTCAGACCCGACTTTTTTTGGCTAATGGAAAACATTATTTTTTTTTTAATTTCGAATTACTGTGCTATAAAAAGTGTTTTTGGGGAGTTTCATAATTTTTTTATTTCTAAATAAGAAAATACAGCTAAGTAAACTTTAGTTGACCTAATATATAAACCATTATAAAACGAATGATAACAGATTTAAACAGGTGACTATTATTCGTAGACCAAGTTTAGTATGATAACAACTAACAAAAAAAAATTATGCATTTATATTGATATTTGGCTGGGTTATTCTTAACTAAAGTTATACTTAAGTATAAGCTGTTTGGCAGGGGAATGATTTTATACATTTTTTATTTTAATTAATTCATTATCATAGTTTATGTTACTCATAGAACATTTTTTATATTTTTATTGAATTCCTTGTGGTTCTTTCATTAAGAAACGATTGCTATCTAACATATAAGTTTGTCACCAACTTCCAAAAAAATTAATAAACGTAGGTACACTATAGTGTACCCTGGGTCTGAAAGGGTTAATCCGAATACCAAAATTGAAGTGCATAAATCGATCATGTGTTGCTTTTCCAAGTTACAAATTGTATTTCGACATATTCAATTGTGTGTAATTTTTTATCGGATTAACGTGTTGCTGAATTCCAATGAGTTAACTGAATGTGACCGATCATATCTTTCATATAGTACCTATATGCTTCCATTTAAAATAAATCAATTTTTAACTTTTAAATATATTATGCCAAATTTGATTATTATCATTTAAATAATATGTTTATTTAATTTTACGGACTTGTAATTTGTAATCTTCCATGGTATATGGCAACGTAATTTTTTTAATTTTGTACAGGTGTGCTTCAACTGCTATTTTTAAAGTTAAAATTAGTACATGCATCAACAATTTTATTGAGATTATTATTTGACTTTAATGGATTAAACTCACATCAAAGGAATATTTAATCACGATAATTTCCAATGACTTTAATTATTAAATATTATTTGTTTTTAAATCAATAGATTTTTAGCATGTTTTTTAAATAATAATCGTATGAGTATTAGATAAGTAAAAAATATTACTCTGGTTGTTATTACCAATAACTTTTACCTAAAAATAATATATGGTCAGGTATTTTTTATAAATAATATGATACAATAAAACGATCAGACTTAAAATATCAAACGATAAATTCTAAGCTAAATTTCTTATTTCAATTGAAAACTTTTACCTCAAATACGCAGAAATCAATTGTTTGATCAAAAGTTTTGATAGCTTATTAGTAACATTTGGAAGCAAATCTTGAATAGTTAATAATACGTAGAACGCAGAATAAAATTTATCAGTCGAATTTTCTTTTTTTACATTATACATTTACTCATGGTGTCATTTACTTATTTACGGATTAAACCTAAACTGTAAACTTACATTAATTTAAGTGAATAGTTAATTAGGAAAAATTATATAGTTAAAATTAAAGAAAAGTAATTAATGCGTTTAATTAATATGAAAGTTAGTGAAACGCAAACAAGAAGTCCAGAATAAATTTAAATTAAATTTTAAAAAAATAAATTTTTGAAATTAGTTTTCAAATAAAGAAAATGTGTACGGCTGGAAACTTAAATGCAAAGAGTATTATCTACCTAGGAGAGAACTCCATAAGAGACACAAGTTGTAAAAGTTGCTCGATAAAATTAAAATTGATTTTTTTGATTTTGGTTTTTAATCATAAATAATAATAATTGATTGTAGTTAAAATTCATTTTGATGATTCGAGAGAACACTCGTGAGAAACGCAATGGTAAATCATCATTTGACTGATCGGGTGAGAAATAATAATTTATTGCAAACTTTGTATTTACATATAATACTGGTCTGCAAATAAGATTTTTTTTTCGAGCGATGATGCTATTTCTGCTATTGTTATGTAAAATTTCCTCCTGACTTCGAATATGACTTCCGGTTTCCCCATCACTCATCGTTTTCGGGGGATGCCAATCTATTTTTATCACTTTTCGATATTTTTGGAGGAATTAAAGCGATTATTTTAGCCTATACATTTCTTCTGACGGGCTAGAGAGGTGAAAAGTTAATGTTTGTACTAAGAAAGTTGAAATTGTAAAAAAAATAGTTTAAAATGATCAATTTTTCCGTTCTTTGCGCAACTATTTTACTTTTCCTACATATTCTAGCTTCCAGCTCCCTTCATCTTCCCCAAAACAATATATAGCAACAATAATTAAAATTTATACCAAGAATATATGTATTGTCGTGCGGTTTTGGGGTGTAAAAATTTTAAATTATTATGAAGTGCTTACTCCTTCCAAACTAATGCACACGAACTAGAGACTCTCTTAATTTAAAATTATTTTAATTTTACTGATGCTTTTACAATTTAAGGGAGCAAATTCTCTCCTAAATCAACTCTCTAGCCCCTCAGAAAACATGTTAAGACCAAAATAATGGTTTTTGTTCCTCCAAATTATTAAAAAGTGTTAAAAATAGATGGACACCATCCCCAAAAACAGTCGGTGATGAGAGGAAAACATGGATCATATTCAGATTCAGGAGGTCATTTTACATAAGAATTAGCAAGAGTGGTGTCAGGGCCGATTTTCATACCGACCAAAGTAATTTTATAATATTAATGTAACTAATTAAAAATGATATATAAAATGGGACACCGTCACTTAGGCGACGGGCTTATTAGGCGACGGGAAATTCGATACACTTTTATTAATTAAA
Organism: Cantharis nigra; assembly: GCA_958510845.1. Taxonomy (NCBI): domain Eukaryota; kingdom Metazoa; phylum Arthropoda; class Insecta; order Coleoptera; family Cantharidae; genus Cantharis; species Cantharis nigra. The sequence continues at coordinate 65,070,355 of OY294028.1, forward strand.
AAAGTAATATTTAATTACAAAATTATTTTTAAATTCAATCCCTTCATCTTTATCGATAATTTAATCGGATTAAATATTGATTTTGCGATTGGTTCGCGGTTTATCATACAATAAATTATAACATGGATTGAAAATCTTTCATTTTTTGTGTGTATACATATAGTCCAGTCAATACGGATCCAAAAATGATGTTTGCTTGCAATAAATCATAAAGTTTTGAAACTTGGCAAAAATTTTTGTCTTAGGTCCCTGTTTAACCAAAGAAAAGTTGCCATTCCTCCAAGGTCCGGAAGTGTCCGCCATCTTGAATTTTAAGTGAAAATTTATGGTTTTTCAATAATATCTTCAAAAATATTAACTTTACAAAAAAATTGTTCGTACAAATATTGAAGCTCGTTAAATTCTCAATAAGAAAGTTTATATTCAATATTAGCCTAAATGTAATATTGAACCGACAAAATCCATCTGCCTGTCGTGAAATGTCGTGCTGCGTCTGATTAATACTACAGTGTAGCGGATTATCGTCAAAAGCGTTCACTAACCCAATTACGACGTAAAACTAGACTGTTCGTATTGACCTAATGGACCAAAATACGAAGTTTGGGACATCGGCAATTGTGAGAGACAAAAGTTATAAGCCAAAAATTATAAAAAAAATTAATTTTATTTAACCAATTGAAAGAACTTTTGAAATCGTTCGTATTTTAAAATTACTGTAGGTATACCAAGATGATTTTAACACTATTATTTAGGTCGAAATGTCTACTTTTCAGCGATATCTAAAAATATGTATTAATTAAGTTCTAATTAACTTTAATTTAATATTATACGAGCGATGAGAAATTTTTGTGAAATATTTTCATTCAAAATGGAAAGTTTTTCTTTAGTAGCATCTCACTAAAATTTGGAAATTCGTGCACGTGACAAAAAGCGGAATTTTATGGAGAATATTTCATACGCTTACACTATGCACTTATTTTTATAAATAAACACAGGAGAACAATAAAACATAAAGACCGATAGCGTAATCCGCACGAGCAACCCCCTACCGCTCTAACCGCAATTTATTCTATTTTTTGATTTCTACCGCATGTTTCAGTAGTAAAAACAGCATCTTATATATTTTAAATCAAGTATTATATCAAACTTGTAATAATGTTTTATAAAGTTTGATCCAATTAAACAAAAATTTCAAAATTTTTTTTGAATTTTTGAAAATTAGAATTTTTTTCAAGTAGTTACGAATTTACAAAGAAAATATTAAGTAGTTAAAAATAAATAATACACATATATAACAACATAATAAGGAATGAAAAAATAAAATTAAAAATTGGCATCTTCTTCGTCACTACTTCCATCAGGCACTTTTTTGATTGCAAATATTCCGGTACTTCAAATCCCGTCGCCTAATTGCCCGTCGCCTAAATGTCGTGTACCCAACAAACCCAGTAAAACCCACCATAACAATAAAATAAGGTTACAAGTATATCTCATGCCTGTCTAGCATTTTACATCAGATGTAAAACAATAATTTTATTAATTAATATATGTACCAAGTTTTAATAACATATTCCAGTAGGATACTTGCTAGATGCCTTAGCTCTGCCTATTTCAGAAGATTTGCACACTTTTTAATTTTAGGTGGATTAGATATTAGAGAAAACGTGGTGTGGTAGTGACAAAACTTCAAACGCGAATTTGAATTTAAATTTTGCTAGGATGGATTTTGTTACATATTCATAAACATAGTGATATGAATAAAAATGTTAATTAAACTTTGCTTTAATTTTCTTAATTAATTTAAAATATAGTGTTTTCACTATTTAAGAAGTTCATAGCGCTACATAGGTAATACTTTTTTTTAACGCAAACGTTAAAGGTTATGGAATAATTTCCTTGGCAAAAAATAATTTATAAACATCTAAACTGTTCATTAATTTTTTTTTATTTTTAAGTACTTCTTCGATAAATTAATGAAATTAATAAATTTTTAACAGACTTGAAAATTACAATAAAAAATTCTTTCTCCCCATTCGGGGCTTCCAGAATTCTCTTCTACACGCTGGAAAAAGATCAACCAGCTTTTATTTACTGTAGATGCTCTGTAGATGTTACTCTAGCTGAAGATGGTGCGGAAACGAAGGTCATAAGTTCCGGAAAAAGGTAACAAGGAAACACAAAAATAATCTCTGCAAGAAGTATGGTGCCAAACGGCAGTTGCAACCAAAACACAAAAAGTCGTAGCTACTTGCCTCAATTATTATCCTTCGGAGTAACATAATTAAGAACAAACAGCTTACGCTAATTACTGAACCAAAGTAAATTTAATTTATTAAAATTAAATACTTAACATAGTTAAAAATATTCAACGTTGGAAAAATTTGCGAGTCGATAAGCTCGCATTAGGTTGGTTCCATATAAATTAATTTGCCGTTTTAAATTATTTAAAATAATTATACGGCAACTCGGAAGCAAATACGAGATTCCCAGTCAGCACGAAAACAACAGATTAAACAAGTAAAAATTAGGTGTCTCCCTACGAGTTTCATTTCTAAAAGTAATAAAATTTACTCCAAAAATTGACGAGCACACAAATCACTTTCACACTTACAAAAGTCCCGAAAGTTGCGCTCTAGCGTTTTCAAAACGCAAACTCCAATCCTCCCCAATCAAACTTTAGGCAGGGGCGTACTCAGTAAACAAAACAAATCGCAATAATTTGTTACAAAATGTGTAAAAATTTACACAAAACATGTCAAAATAAAAATCATTGCAACAAGATTTTGATTAATTTTCAAAGAAGAACTTAGAAATAAAAAATATATTCAACTTCGTAGAAGAAACCCATTTAATTGTTCATTAATAATTTTTATAAAATTGTATTTAATTGAAACAAAAAATATCCAAATTAATACCTAAGTATAATAGTATATATTATTATTTATCATAACTATATTAAACGCGAAGAATTACGAAGAAATTATCGTATATTTCTTGGTTTTGTATGATTTAACAACTTCTTAATTTATAGGCCTTCTACAAATGTAAGTAAGGTCAGAATTTTAAATTGTAAATATCACAGCACTTGAAACAGTATTTTCAGAATCAAGTTTTCAAAGCGTTGAAAGTGCCAGACCGAACATGGTCTTTAATTCAATCATAACGTTTGAAGAAACATAAAGTCAAATTATACATTTCATCAAATTCTGCAAACTATAAACTATGAAATTAATAGATTTTTTCATTTTGGTAATAGTTTTGTTATTTATGAGATTTAAAATTATATATTGTTCTATTTTACGGATTAAAAGTGGCCCATTTTTTGACAAACAATTTTTGCATTTGAAAGGCAATATGGTAAAATGTCTGTTTCTATAATTTAAAAATTGATATTTAATGGAAAAGCAACCTGGTCCATACATTACTAATATGGTCCATTTGCTACAATGAGTTTTGACTTACTAAATTAATATTGATGTACGGCATAGAACTTCGTAATTTCAAACCTTATTTTCGCAACTGTGTTAGATAAAACAATGTCAACAATTTTATTATTTTATTTTAGGTTTTATTGTGTATTTTTATTACGGGATCAAACACAGTACATTAGAAGAGGAAGTAGACCAAAATATAGAATTAACAGTAACAGATCACGAAAAAGTAGACACATTTACAACTCAACCTCAATTTTCGCCTTCTCCAGCATCTGCATATGATTATAATAGGTAATGAAATTATTTCCATAAATTTATGAATAAGTACATAAATAAAGAAATAACTTTTCAGTCAAAATATATGGGACCCAAGCAATACCTGGGACTCCTGGTCTCAACCTGTTTCAAATCAGCAGCAGAATTTACCAAAAAGTCAACAATATCAAGTTGAACAACAATACAATATTGAAAGTAATAACACTCGTTCCGTTATTAGCAAACCACCACCTGCAAGACCTACCCCAAAACCTAGTCCGAGTTCTGCCGCAAGTGCTTCTGAAAGCAGCAAGAAAGCCAGTCACCTCTTCATTCATGAAGATTCGTTTCCTAAATGGGATGACTAGTAAGACATATTATAATATAGTTCGCTTTGTTAAATTTTAAAATCGAATTGTATCAATACAGGTTGTTATAATATTGTGTGATTTTTACATGACTGATGTATTAAACATATTGAAATTGTTTTAGGTAATTGTAAAAATTGTAGTGGATTTGAAATTAAAAAGTTTTTGTGAGTAATACAGCTACTTCGTGTAGCTGTTAAGGAATATATTCTAAATATATTGTAAATTAAACTCATCTCGTGTTATATGCAGGGTTTTTTTTAATTTATAAAAAAATTTATTCCAAATCTTATTTATGATATCCGTAGGAAATACACATTTTGGTTTTTGTTTTAAAATTAATATTTTTTCTATGTAATATTGTATTTTTTACAAAACGCATTATTTAAATTTTAATTTGCTCTGTATATATACACAAATGACTCGATAAATATATAAATGTTTTTAAGGACAGCACAAGTAGATACAGTTATTTCAGCAAAAAAATCGTGTGATAGGGAGATACCAATATACTTCAAAAAAGCTAAAAAATATTTTTTGTATAAAACTTCCATCTTTTAATGCATAATAGTATGTATATTTATAATGATACACTTTTAGTATCTTCCATTTAAGTTACAAGTTTCATATTGTTAAAATTGAAGAAAAAGCAAGGTACCTACATACTAAATAATATAATATACATAATACTGATTTAAAATATCTTATACTATAAGAAATACTTGTATGTCTGTATTGTATATTTAATAGATAGATAGATATTGAAATTCTAACTGTGAAATGTAATTTTGTATATAACATAATGGTAATTAATAAGTTAGTATTAATTTTTCAATTGCCTAAATGTTGTAAGTGTTGTTTAGTAAATAAGTTCTATTTTTTGTCTTTTCAAAATCAAGCTATTTGAGCATCCACAAACTAGGTTTTAAATTTTTCTATTCGTTGACTAAAATGTGTTGACATAAAATAAGAAAATTTGAAAAAAAAATAATTTTTTAACTTCTTTATGTTTAATTTTTAGTTCGTGATCTATCAGTTAGAGACTCGCAATTAAATATGCAAAGTACTAAGAACCCCAAGATTTTTGACTTGCTATTGTATTGATTAAATGCATTGTTACTTGCAGGGGTTGCCTATATTATGGCTTCGTAATGTTAAAAACTGTTGGAACAAAATAAGATCAATTCTATTATTAAAATAATATTTTTATAAGTTATGTCAACATTGGTTTAGTAACCATTTTTATTTATTATCAACCAAATAATTTATTTTAGAAAATATAAGTAAGAATGGAATAAAACTAAAGATGCCTACTTAAACTTAAAAAAGTATTACTTAAATGTTATAATAATGTAAGATATGTAGTGTTTTACAAATTAATGTAATTTGGCTTATTTATTGATCAATTGTAACTAGGTATTTAACTTTATTATCACGCATATGTATATACACTGGACTGATTACAAAAATATTTTCCATACATCAGTGCCTGGATTCAAAACAAAATATGTTAAAAGTTAGTTCAATTAGGTTGTGGTTGAATGAAAACACTTGTACCTAGAAATTGGGAAAATGTTAATACAAATATTATATTAAAAAATGATGTGTTGTTATAACCTATTCGGTATAATTCTATAAATGTTATAATTTGCAACCAACCATTAGCTTCCTTACAAACAAACATGTGAAATATGACAAAATGGTAACATGATACAATTTTACTAATAATAATATCCAGTAACTACTATTATTATTTTGGTAATAATATCAAATATCTTAGGTGCCTATGACACCATATAATTCATTGAACCAGAAAATTGTATCGTGTCATACGCCCCTTATTCTAATTTTTTTATTTAACTTTGGAACTACCGTCCCGAGAAGAAGTTTTCCGTTAAATTACATTATTCGGATGTTGTGTTTCACTATAAAAACTAATATGGAAGATACTCTCTAACAGTGACTACATAGCTAGAAAATTTGAACAGTAATTGACGTACCTACTCCATAATTTTCAATGTAATATTGGAAAATAATTGAAAAATGTTATTAATTTGATATACATAATATATCTAGCGTCATAAATTTAACATTAAACACCAAATATTTGCTTTTCGACAATTACTTTAAGCAATAAAGTGTAGTTTACATTTATCTCTAAAATGATCTCACTTCTAGCAAATTAGTTTTTGTAAATATATTATGATTATTGCTATGATTGCCAATTAAAATATAAGTATTTACATTAAATAAAAACAAAGATTATATTTTAGAAGTTTATAATAATATATTATGTTGTACCTATATACTTTTAAAAAACTGCATTAGGTATGTAGAACCTACTCCAGTACATCTATTGTTTCTTTTTCAATTTATGCAGTGATATTAAATGTTTCCAATTCTTCCGATAAACATATTTATTAGGTAGTTTATAGTACAGTTAAAATGTTAAATAATTATAAATATTCATTGGTAAATAAATAACTTCAACCTACTGCTTAATTTCAATTTATTGGATTTTTTCTAATTTAAATTTTTAGAGAATGTTCTTCACCCTTTTATAAGAAAAAATATTTTGAGAGTACCTACCTTTCCACCTTTAATGCCCAACCGAAATAAATGAATGGCGAAATATATCGACTTAGTATTAAATCAATGGAAATAATGTCACCAAGTTAATTCTCTAGCCAAGATACACCGAGGGAATGCTTCAAAAAACTAAAAAAATATCGTCACCTCTGTCGCAATATCTCCAATCATCAGTATACACCAAATTTTATCAGAATCTGTTAGACATTTCCGGAGATTTGTTTGGTGTGTACTATATTAGTGGTCAATCAAGAAATGGCCTAAGGCTTTTTCCACACAATTCTCAATTCATAATTCTACTTTATATGTAAATAATTCAAATTATTTTGAAAAAAACCGTAGGCTGCAGGTACTTCGTTCTTATTTTTACAAAAAAGGTTCAAAATTCTACTTTAGTATGTTGAAAAAAGCTACTGTCAAACTTGCGAAATAAATGTCACGTCATATGATAATTATTAAAATTTTCGAATGTATTGTTATATTTTTACAAGCCGCCTAACAAATGTTCACAAAAAATAGATAAATTAAGGTTTAAGTTAATATTTTCTGTAACAATCTGGCTTTTATATTTGGCTCAATTGTTTCCTCACTAATACTTGTATTTAAAAGCTCCATCAGCACACAAAATGTTATCTCAATCGGTTAAACATTTTGGAAGATATGATGACATTTTCATTTTTTTTTATTGCGGTATCCCTGGCAAATATTTCCCTATCAAAACCCTATTTTCACCTCTAGAGCCCACCAGACACACGTCTAAAAAGTTTGACTGCCATCGACGCAGAAATGCCGAAGAAAATCGAGGGATAAGGACTTTTTTCAAGATTTAGCAAAAAATCGTAATCTGTTTTTCTTATGTTATCAAATGGTTCCATATACTGTGAAGTTTTGTGGGGCAATGTTCCTACATACCAAATTTGGTTGTTATCCCTTCAGTACTTCATGAGTATTCACTCTTGAATTTTCAAATTTGACAATTTGTAAATTTTGACAAATGACAGATAGAAATCGTATCACAAGACAAAATCGTTTCTAAAAATCTGTTGTGTGTAAAAATGTGTTCTTTTCTTGTAGTGGCACTCCTGATTGACAGATCGCAACGAAAACCTTACGAACACCTTTCTACCGTAAACCCTACCACCATACCAAATTTGGTCGAGATTGGTTGAACGGTTCAGGAATTAAGCAAGAGACAAAATCTAATTAAATGATCTAATTTAATTTAATTAAATCTAATGATAGACCGGCATAGAAATTTTTTTTTAATTTCTTGCAAATCTGTACGTTTTCGAACACGGTGATCTCGAAAATGTAAAAAAATTGAAACTTTTTTTCGATTACCATACCTCAAAAAAAAAATTTTTTTGATTGGAGGTAAAAATGAATAATCTAAGCTAAATATCTCGGAATAAAAATAATCAAACCCAAGTTTTCAAAATAACATTATTTATTTTCAATCTTATAACGCAGAGCAACAGTGATTCTGCGGTCTGGGGTTTATGAGTCAATTTTGGGTAATTATGGTCTCCTGAATTCAAAAAAAATTTCAAATTTGTCCAATTGACTCCAGTTTTTGAGATAAAGACAACCCTTTTATATTGAAAATAAAATGAAAAAACAATATTTAATATATTCAAAGACCACCTAGGGAAAGAGTGATTCTGTGGTGTGAGCTTTATGCGTCGAATTTGGGTAATTATGGTATCCTGAATTCAAAAAAAATTTCAGATTTGTTGAATTGACTCCAGTTTTTGAGATAAAGACAATCCTTTTATATTGAAAATAAAATGAAACTAAAATATTCAAAGACTACATAGTGGGAACAGTAATTTTGTGGTTTGGGGTTTATGAGTCAAATTTGGGTAATTATGGTCTCCTGAATTCAAAAAAAAATTCAGATTTGTCAAATTGACTCCAGTTTTTGAGATAAAGACAACCCTTTTATATTGAAAATAAAATGAAACAAAAATATTCAATATATTCAAAGACTATATATAGTGGGAACAGTGATTTTGGGGTGTGGGGTTTATAAGTCAATTTTAGGTAATTATGGTCACCTGAATTCAAAAAACAATTCAGATTTGTCGAATTGACTCCAGTTTTTGAGATAAAGACAACCCTTTTATACTAAAAATAAAATGAAACTAAAATATTCAAAGACTACATAGTAGGAACAGTGATTTTGAGGTGTGGGGTTTATGAGTCAATTTTGGGTAATTATGGTCACCTGAATTCAAAAAAAATTTTAGATTTGTCGAATTGACTCCAATTTTTGAGATAAAAAAATAACTATGTGCCGAGTACATTATTACATTAGTGCATCCAAATTCACTGCAAAACCCAAGACCGCAGAAAAAAGTTTTTTCACAATTCCGGGAGTAAAGTGCTCACTTTACTCCCGCCTTTGCGGGACTAAAGTAATACTTTTTTTCCCATGCCATTATTGCGCGATATTGATCTGAAATTTTGCATATGGCTTCTTACGAGAAATCGCTGGGGGCTACTGTAACGGGGGTAAATTTTTTGCTCGGTTTTTCAATATTTAGCGCCGTTTTCGAGCAATTTCAAAATCTCAAATTTAGTTATTAACCAATGTAATTCAGCATTTTCAGCGAAATTGTGAAAATTAGTATATAGACCTTGGGACTAAGATTCTTTTCATCTCGTGTGCAATTTTTGCACTCGGCTAACACCTCGTGCAAAAACCTTTGCACGCGGGATGAAAAGCAGCACCTTAGTCCCATGATGTATAAAATACTATTATTAGTACCATTTTAGTTACCTTTTTTTGAATTTATACAACCTAAAAATCTCATCTCTATATAGATTAATATTGGTTGTCAGATAATCCAATTTATTACTAAATAGCATTGCATAAAAACCCTTTTCTTTTTATATTATAAAGTAGAATATATTATAAAGTAGATTTCATAAATTCTGTAATAACTTTCTTTTAGAATTTTGATTATTTTCTTAAAGATTACGACATCACATGCCAAAGTATTGCTAAAGAAATTAATGCTGTTCGGTCACAATCCAGCCATTTTTAAAATGATAATTTGACAGCCACTACTTTTTATAGGTTGTAATGCGCCCCTGATAAATCCTATTTTTATACGAGCAAATAAACTTTTTCAAGATTAAAATTCAAATTTGAAGAAATAAATTTGTGAAAATAAAACTTATAAATAAAAAATTGTTTGAGAAATAATTCTAATATTTTTACCCGATCAAAGTATCTTTTTATTATAGGAAATTTCTCGCAGCATTTATTGTTTTCTGGCAATTTAACCAACCAACCCTTTGAGTGACCCAGAGAATTCGAAAACATCTTAAAACAAATTTAAAGAATTAGTCAGTTTACGAAGCTATCTAGCTATCTTTCAAATTTTCAATAGCGATTTCTTCAAATTTGCGATCAAAGAAGTGAATAAAACAATATTATACATACTTATTCAGGAAGATTTTCTTAATCTCTTGCAATGGAACGACACGTTCCAAAATATGAATTTGTTGTAACTTGGATTTTTTAAAAGTTAAAGTGCCGCATTCTCATCCAATAAACGCTGCGTAAATTAGACGAAAATTAACTTGATTTCATCGATGTATTTGACATAATTAAAATCAAGCACATAGAAGAAATGTAATTTTTTTTATTAATTTACGTAGCGTTAATTGGATGAGAATTTAGGCTTTATTGAGGAAGAGACTAGATTAAAACAATTATGTATATATTTAAAAAATTAGTGGGGGCATATATCACTAATAGCTAATGTGTGCCTGGTGAAGATGAAAAATCTTTACAAAGTAATCTCGAAACCGGTAGCACAGTAAAGCTTTGAAGTCCATGCTTTCTGCCTGTAAATATATATGTCTCCCATCTGAACAAACTGATTCAGCAGTAGCTTCACGTTATAATTTGGGTACACGGAAAAACGTTTTCTTCGAATAAAAAAAAAGCATCTTGTTTGAATAATTATTTTATGCAAACAAAATTTTGTTAGGCTAAAATTATATTATTTAAATTAAACAACATTTATTTGCTCTAAAAACAATTGCAAACATCGTAATTTATTGAAATACTTAACAAAAGCGTCAAAATTTGGTTTAAGAGAGCAAAACAATGTACTTAATTGTTGTATTCTATGTTCCAACAATAAACTACAACATCAAGCACATGTTAATAACAATTTCAAAAATTGTTTCAAATGATTCAAAGCTTTTGCTTTTAAATTCTTTACTTATTGAGAGAATCTGACATTCTTATTCAAAGCCCGAGGTCTCTAATGATATTTTCTATTTGTCAGAGAATAAGACTATTTTCAATTAAAAGTGTAAGAGAGGCTAATAATAATTTGACGAATATACTAAACGTCCATAAATATGATGAAAACCACACATATGTATAAAGTACAATGTTACCGTTTCACAAGTTTTTGGTTATCTCGTTGATTTCTTAACACCTTGACGTCCGGAAGCCTATAAATAGCCATTTCGCAAATTACAGGTAGCACAGGTAATTAAATTATATTATGATCTTAACCCTTACTAGCCACACTGGGGTGTAGAATACCCCAAGCCCAGTTTTCGTTAATTTTAAGTATGTATACCAGAGAAAAGCGGTTTAATTTTTTTGCCATATAACCCATATCACTACAAAATATTAGCTCTTGAGAAGTAATAAAAAAATTGGTAACTTAAAATATTCAATAGATTGTGTGAAATAACACGTTTTATCGCTGGGGTGCAATGCACCCCAGTGTGTTAAGTACATTGTTTTTTTAAAAAATAGTTGTAATCGTGTTTAAATTAATTTTTGAAAACTGTATAGGTAAGATTTTATAAAACCTTGCCGGACGTCAAGGTGTTAATAATCATGATTTAAGGAAATGGCAGGAACAATTTGTTCCTTTTGCGTAGTACAATTGTAGAAAAAATTGTGTAATGGAATACAGCCTTTAGATTTCAAACTGAAACTCTTCAACTTAAATGCAGAACTGGTGTTTTGTATTTTTTTTTTAGAAAAAATGGAAATGAATTCAAATTCAGAACAAAAATGTATATTTTATTTATCAATTTATTTTCTAAAGATGTCAGTCATACACATCCCACAAACAATATTGAATATGACAAGTTATTACAACCCACAGAATTCATCAAAAATTTTCTAATACCTATACAGAACCTTAAACACTAGACTATTTGTAACATACATGTAGAATCGTTTTTATATAAAGTTAGAAAATGTTCAGTGATACGAAATTGAACCTGCCATCAGGTGTACAGTCAAATTTAAATTGTCTCCATAACAAAATTATTTAAACTTATTCAATTTTTTTAAATATTATTTAAACAATTTCTCATTATATAAATTATAATTTTACAAATAAAAGAAACTTACATCTCAAAACATCGCTATTATAAATTTATGTACAAATTTTTACTTACGTGCCACATTTGAACCTCTTAGCAACTTTTTAACACTGGCAAACAAAAACAATATTGCAAATTTTAATGTTATATTCATAAATGATCATACATTTCGATTACATATTAATTTCTATTACCAAATTCCAAAAAAAAGTTACATCCATACTGGCATTCTATATCAAAATAGCTTTAAAGATTAATATTACAATAGTCATCTACTTTTATTAAGTCTATGAGTGCAAGGATTATCAAAAAAAAAAGAATGGAAATGTTATAAAAATGTGATGATCCTTCAGATTTTATTAAAATGGGAGTTAAAGAAATGGGTAAATATAAATTGTAATAATATTCCAATTGCACTTAAAATATTGTTAGTAACAAATAAAGTTTAATGAGTAAATTTGCAATATGTACTCAATTTCGTCTAACAATGCCACAAATAAAATAATGCAATTGGAAGTCGAATAATTTGTAATATTTCAGGTACATATTCAATATGTACGCAGTAGTTTCTTTAAAAAATTTTTCTGTAGGTTGCTTTTTTTAAATATTTTTCAATGATTTTGATCATTGTTAATACAAAAATATACAAATAAAAATCAAAAGTTACAAATCGCTACAAAAATTTTCAAGATTATTAACAGAATGTTTATTTATAATTTGCTCACGTAAATTTAATGTAATATTACCATTTCGTATTTATTATTTAATCAAAAACTTAGAACTAATAACTTAGGATAATTATCGAAATATTCACCTTAGAAGTTGCACTTAGAAATTGGTAAAATTACACTATAAAATACACGAGCAAAAAAACCTACAGTAAGACAAAATTATATTCACACACATACGATTTATTCAGGTTTGTCAGTTTCTATCGCTTCCGTACTGGACTCTCCTATTTCGCTGTTCTCTTTACTTGCATCTTCAGTTTTGCTCTTTTCTTCTGACGATGATGCTCCATCTACGTCTTCTTTAGCTCCATTTTCTTGTGATTCCTAGGATAAATAAAAGTTCTCTGAATCTATCAATAATTATTTATTTGCCATTTTTTTAAAGAAATGTTTAATAAGGTCATGACATGGCAAACTCCTTAATTAACTTATATTTATCAAATTATTATTGGTTCGCCACCCCTGTACTAAGGGTGATTTTATTTTCAAACATTAATTAAAACTTTCGATTAATAATTGTAAAATAAATTCTGGTGTAACAAATTCTGCATACAAAACACTTAAATTTGAGAATCAACAATGTGTCGATCATTTATTATTTTGCAAAGCTAGCGCTACTGCAAAATATGAATTAATTTCTTTATAAATAATCTAATATCAAACTTTTTATGAACGAACACAATCCTGGTTTTGCAAAAACTTTCGATGATAATAATATATTTGTTTCTACTTTAATAAATATGATAAGTTCTAAATAAAATTGAATCTGTTCTTATCACATTTATCTACACAGATTTAAACTGATAAATGATTTATAAGATTTATTATAAAAGTAGGTTATAGAAAAATTAATAAAATAGTTTAGATGATATTTTAAAATTGAAAAAGTATCCTAAAAGTGGAAATATGTGAAATACCATCAACTTAAAAGATCAAAGTCTAATGACATATAGTAACACCATAAAAATTTTAATATTAGGAAGGAATAGAAGGTGGTAAATAGTGTTACACACTTGATAAAAATAGATTCTCTCCATAAATTATCCAAGAGTGCATGCAAATTATTAAACCATATTCGCCAATACTTAGAAATACTGTGCTGAAATGTAGAAATTATTAAAATTTACCTTTGCATCGCTTGCTTCACTGGCATTATTATTGGCAGACTCTTCTTTGTCAGCGTGTGAATTATTCTCAATTGGAATTTCACTTTTATCAGAAGATTCTTCTAATTTGGGTTGTTCCTCAGAACTTTCAGCCGCTGAATCTTTATTTTCGTCATGGGAATCGGATTCATCGGCACCTTTCTTAGGTCGTCCACGTCCTTAAAAGCAAAACAATTACAATCCGGTTACGAAAAAAACATAATTTAAAATTTACCTTTTCCCTTCCCCGAAGATGCTGTCGAACTTTTACGTTCTTTTTTTGCGGGTGGAGGTGGTGTAGCTGGAATACCTCTTGCAGCAGAACGTGTACGACGACGTCCCTCTACTTCAGGTCCTAAACCCTAAACAAAGCACCAACGTTAATGTAATGTATAATTTAAACAAGTTTACGGTTACCTTTGTAAGAGCTTCATTTTTCTTCCCTCTTTTGCCTTTGGAAGATTTCTCGTTCTAAACATGTCAAACGATTAGAATTACAAAAATAAAATACAAACAAAGAATAATTTTGAATTTTAAAATTTTCCCTCCAAAACTTTATATGTAATAAGTGCACGCGTACGTTTAAATACATCCTAATTTGAACAAGATAAATAAAGCTAATAGCGTATGTTGTCACTTAGTGCGGGAAACATGCTGCCGATGCTAAATTTGGCAATTTTTATGACTTTTACGCCACTACAAAGCAAAACATCTTATAAAAAAAGACAAGAAAGATCATTTATTTTGCATTAGAGGTGATATTAAAGATGCAACTTATTTATTATAACTAGAAAACTTGTATTAATAAATAGTTGGTGAGTTCGCTTAGACTGTGACAATCGGCAAGCAAGTTACTGCGAGCTACTAATAACAAGAGGTTTAACCGTTAACGTTCACATTCTAAACGCGTTCGTGTATTACGTGCACATTGCTCTACACTGGCAACGTTATCTTGCACAAAAATAAATAATTACGGTAATTACCTGATTATTTTCTTCATTAGTTGCATTGTTGGCATTTACTGATTCAACTTCTGACATTTTGCACTGTTTAAAATCACAAATACTAATAAGATCCGAATTAAAACGCACTATACCGTTTACTTCACCCGGTCGTTGTGTTTACACAGCATAAATGGCGGCCAGCGTCGGTCATGTGACTTGAGGCGGCGCTACTTATGCCCGCTAATCGTTTGAATTAATCGTACCACAGAATTCAAAATTTTAATGTCTTCTTTTAAAATTATTTTTTTACTTGCGTTGAATAATAATAGAATTTAGAATAACGATTACGTGTATATGTGCAATGTCCAAAAATACCTAATGGAATTTTTTACCAAACAAAAATGAAAAAGTTTTAGAATAGTTTTAAAAGCTGATAAGCACACTAGAGTTTAAAGAAAAAAAATATCATTTGAAAGTGTTGAGTTTAACGAAGCGTAACTTGGTCAAGTTTGTTAGTTGTATCTTTTTTACTTCAAGTCGTCGATGCTACTAAAAAAATTAAGTAGTATATTACTAGATGCTTTAGAAGAAATTATCGTTCTAATCAAACATAATTTCCATTGAAATTTGAAATTTTAAAGTTACAACCAGGAATTTCAACATCGACGTACTATAGTATATTTCGATCTTATTAGATCCCATCAGTGACATACCAAAGAAGAGATTCTCGAAGCTGATTGAATTTGTATTTACTGCTTTAACCAGTGGCGTAACTGTCGGTGTTCCACGACACAAGACATAACGACAATAAAATGATTTTAATGTGAATAGTAAATATTCCTTCTTGTGACCATTAATGCTAAAAAATACTTAAAGCAATAAAACAAAAATACGTTAGACATTTCTTAAACACAAAGTACTTATATACAGGGTGGACGCTCTATTGTTTTCGTTCATATTAACAAGAAACCGAATTCTAAGTTAATAGTACTTTTTGCTTATGCAGATTTTATTTTTAATTATTAAGACCCACGCATTCGATAGCCGGCTGAAAACCACGAATTCCTCGCTCGATTTTGGCTTTCAAGTAATCAGTAGTTTGCGGTTTATTTGCGTAAACTAATGGACTTTACGTACCCCCGTACCCACAAAGGAAGAAGTCCAGCGGAGTTAAGTCACACGATCGCGGTGGCCAGTTGACAGTAGTCTGATGTTGCAAACCAGCTGCTCCCATCGAATGCGTGGAGGCAAACGATCAAGAGGTGGACATTTAAATGATATTTTTTTCAAAACATAAATGGAATGAACTGAACTTCAAATAAATACAAACAAACAGTGCTATAAACTAGAACTTTTGGCGCCTATGGCCAACTACGAAAAATGCGCCTTAACGGAAAGGGTGGGGGTGGGATTTATTCTCTCTCCCCAGAGAGGGGTTTTTATTTGGTGCAAAATGGCGAATTTTGAGACATACTCTCAGTTAAAATTTATTAAATTTGAAAAACTGATTATATAGTTTTACCAACAAGAAAATATAAATTAGGCGCCTTTATTTAATCATCGCCTATTTTTAATTTGAACTTTTGAATTTCGGCGCCTTTATTTAAACGGCACCTTTATTAAAATGACGCGCCTATATTAAATACAATATTTATAATTTAAAGTTTTGAATTATTGTTAAATATTTAATATAAACCTAAGTTATATGGGGACAGCTTGCAGGGCGAGTTCGCCTGTTGCCGTACCTACCACACTCTCGTTTTGTATACGAAACAATATAAAATTAAATAATACTCTATAGTACAAGGGAGTCAAACTCAAAGATTAAGTTGGGCTGAACAAACAAGGTTTATTTGGGCCGCAAAAAAAAAGTCAGTAACCTAATTTTAGATATTATTATTATTTATGCTTAAATACCGTATTTACCTATTGTGGTATATTCAAAATAAATGTATCCGTTTTGTTTAATAATAATAGCAAAAAAAAAGAGTATAATAATTATACTCTAATTAGAGTAATTAATAATAATTATACTAGGTATAATTACTGTTAAAAAAACTTTTAGCGAATTCTACCTATCTTATTTTATTATATTATTTTATTTTATTTATAATATTATATTATTGTGTGCCCATATTTTGACCGGGTCGCGAAAATGTTCGTTCGGCCCGTGAGTTGTTAATAATAAGCCTATTTTCCGCTATCTTTACTTTATTAAATTGATGGGTTACCAAACATTCCAAATCAAAATTGACAAATGATACAATAATAAAATACGATTCAGCGTGTTGCTTTCCAGATTTACATTCCTCTATCTATATTATTTTTCTTATGATATAAATACGTCGAAACTGACGAAATTCTCAACTTTTTTCTGTACGATTACAATACTTTTTCATACTATGAATTTACAAAGAGTAAAATAAATTTTAAATTAAATAAACAATGTTATTATTTCATCAAACGAAAATAATTTAGTAATATATTTTTAACATTTAAATAATCTGATGTGGCCATCCAGATAACTTGACAATACAGAAAAAAAAATTCAAAATATTATGATTTAATTTTTATTTGAAATTTAAAATTTAAGAAACATCTAAAGAGCTCTAAATTTTAATACTTCTGGAAACAATGCTTTTTTGATTCCCTTACCCCAAAACGTCTAAATTCGCCAAGTTAGTCTTAACTTATTTTTTTGCACGATTACAATACTTTTTCATACTAACCGTGTGTATATAATAAAGTAAAAAGTTATGTTTTAATTTAAAAAAGAATTATTTATTTTCTAAATTTTAAATCAAATTAAAACAAATTTTTTTTTAAATTTCTTTTAAAAGTACGATCAAGTAATTTGGACAGCCATATCACATTTTTTGATATTGCGGCAATATTTGTTTAAAATTTACACATTACCTGAAAATTATAAAAAAAAGTTCTTTATGGTGCAAGCGATTTTTAAACATCCCTTTGTTTATTATGTAGGTATGCTATCATATGCATGTAAACAAAAGAATTTAAATAAATATGTAAACTTTTCGAGATTTTAGACCAGCATCTTTCTGTGAGCTTCTACAAAAAGAAGATAATAGATAAATTAAGATTTCATTTAATATTTTACGTAATTTTCTTGCTTTTACATTTCGCTCAATTGTTTCCTCGCTAATATTTCTATTTTTAAAGCTCTATTAGCACACAAACTTTTATCACAATCGGTTAAACGTTTCCGGAGATACGATGACATTTTTATTTTTTTTATTTATTTTATTTTGGTAACCCTAGCAAAGATTTCTCTGCCAAAACCTTATTTTCACCACTAGAGCCCACTAGACATATGTACGTCCAAAAAGTTTGATTGTCATCGACGCAGAAATACCGAAGAAAATCGAGGGACAAAGGACTTCTTTCAAGATTTCGCAAAAAAAAGTAATCTTTTTTTTTATGTTGAATTCCTGATTTTTATCAAATAGTTTCATATGCTGTCAAGTTCTAGGGGGGGCAATGTTCCTACATACCAACTATAGTTGACAACTTTGACAGTTTGTAATTTTTGACAGATAGAAAGAAAATTTCATCTATTCTGTATAAAGCTTTTCATAATAACCTATCACAAGACAAAATCGTTTTAATAAATCTTGTGTTATTTTCTTGTAGTGGCACTCCTGATTGACAGATAGTGACGAAAACTTTATTTTCACCTTTCTACCGGAAACCCTACTACCATAAAAAATTTGGTCGTGATTGGTTGAACGGCTCAGGAATAAAGCTAGACAAAATCCTAACGACAGACCGACACAAAAATTTTTTTTTAAATTTTTGCAAATCATTACGTTTCTAAACACGTAAAATGTAAAATAAATTTGAATTTTTTTTTCGATTACCTTACCTCCAAAAAAATTTTTTTTTGATTGGAGGTACATCTGGCAACTGACGTTTCTATCGTAAAGTTGGACATTTTTAACGGTATTCTCATTCAGAACTTTTTGACGTACGAGCGCTGTTTGTAGTAACTTGAAAATATCATCTCGACAAAAAAATGGAATTTATTCGTGAAAATTTTCTTGCGATTATTTTTTACAACTTTCCAAATGGATTATCTCAAGAGCAGGGCATCGATAATCTTAATTTGACTTTTGGCGATAAAGCACCATCAATTATCAGTATTTATCGATGATTTACCGCATTAAATTCTGGCCATAGGTTGCTCAACGACTTTCATGGAGGTCGCTCAAAGTTAAAAGTTGTTCTGTAAGACATTGATGCTGTACAGGGTGGCTCAATTTCGATGCCTCTTATGGAGAAATCGGTAACTATAGGAGATATCGAAAAATGGATGGCGCATCCTCGATCTCTTTTTTTGAGAAAAGTTGAATGGTGAAAACCCGAATTTTATATCTTTTTTCGTTTTCGAGTTATGGCCAAAAGTTCACTTTTTCGACTTTTCATTAAATGTCGATATCTCTGTTGTTTGTTAAGTTATAAAAAAAATATTTATATTTTCTTCAGACACTTTTTTAAGGGCAATAAAATGGGCTAAAGAGATTTTAAATATCTAACTTAGTTTCCGAGTTATAATATAAAGTTGTGTTTTTCTAAATGGAAATCATAGTTGGCTATGAAATATTTAAATAGAGTTTTTTATCCTCTTTTCAATTATATATAACATGAAGGGTATATTATTTAAGTTTTATCCCATTATATTAAAAAATGTTAAATAAAAACAAAAGAAGATCGGAAAATTAAATGTTGGATTTGTCAAAACAAAACATACAATATATTATAATACTTAATAGTTGTCATAAGCCATTTGACACTCTTGTGAAATAATAGGTAATAGGTACTAAATAAAAATAGGTATCAGAGTAGGTACTAAAAACATTTTTTAAAAACAACTGGGGGCAATTGTTTTAGATGTCAATAATGGATTTTGTATAGTGTTTTGTTTTGAAAAAGTCAATATTTAATTTTCCGATTTTCTTTTGTTTTTATTTAACATTTTGTATTATAACGGGATAAAAGTGAAATAATAGACCCCACATGTTATACATAATTGAAAAGAAAATAAAAAACTCTATTTAAATATTTCATAGCCAACTATGGTTTCCGTTTAAAAAAACACAACTTTATATTATAACTCGGAAACTAAGTTAGATATCTAAAATCTCTTTAGCCCATTTTATTGCTCTTAAAAAAGTGTCTGAAGAAAATATAAATATGTTTTCTATAACTTTAGAAACAACAGAAATATCGGCATTTAACGAAAAGTCGAAAAAGTGAACATTTGGACGTAACTCGAAAACGAAAAAAGATATCGAATTCGGGTTTTCACCATTAAACTTTTCTCAAAAAAAGAGATCGAGGATGCGCCATCCATTTTTCGATATCTCCTATAGTTACCGATTTCCTCATAAGAGGCATCGAAATTGAGCCACCCTGTACATATGAACTGATACTGCAAAATGTGACTTATAGTGAGATTGAGACATCCTTGGGTATTTCAGGGACCAACAGATATTTAATTTTGCTTGAATATTTGGTCGTCAAAAAATTTTGTTTGCGTTTGAAAACCCACATAATTTGACAATCGCTGAAAACAAGGCTCGTGTCAATTGGTCAGAAGAAATGGTTCACAAATTCGATCGCGGTGCTTCAAATCGGGATGGATGACATTGTGACAAGTGACGAATCGTAGACTTACGCGAATGAGCCCAAAACTAAACACCAGCCGACTGAAGAAGCGATTGAAACGTTCAAAATGCATGTTTTGGAGGTACTTTAATTAGAGTGGAAAAAGTACTTCAAAAATTATTTAAAAAGGATCCAAAAGCGTATCGATCTTCATGAAAAAGACTTTTTTAAATTATAAATATAAATATTAGATGGAAAAATTATATTGGGTTTTTTGGGTCCTTAAATAAAAATGCCACTAAATAGTTGCTGACCGGTTTCGGCTTTTAATATAGGCCTTCATCAGAGTCTAAAAATTATAAAACAATCATTAGGTTGGACATCAAAGCAAAGAACAACAATATTACATACCAACGAGTCTACAGTAGCACAGCAGTAAAAAACATAGTACAGAAATTTTAAGATCTGTAGGCAACCCTCGTATGCAACTTGTTGGGGATAAAATATACAATAAGATAAGACCTTCAGATATTTTTGGTAGAATGAACACTGATTCTTCATTGACCCGAGAAGTTCTGTAATTTAACACATAGATCGGATCATGTTTATTTTATAATGAAATAATTCAAATCACTTACACATAGCCTATTATGAAGCTGTAAGAGAATCACCAGTAGTACAACACTAGAAAATCTGTCAATTTCTTGGAAGTTCAAAAATTTTAAATATTTCTAGTCTAATTTTTAAATTATATTTATTTTTTAATTTTCGTACAATTTTACAACTTATTCTATTTCAATTTAATAACCTTACTCCTTCATTTTTAATATTCAATTAATTTGCAATTTTAATTTTGCATTTGGTTTCAATTTCAATTGCCCGTTATTAACTGGTTATGTTACCCGAGAATGATCTAAAGTAAAAACGATACGATAACAGTTTCCTCCTTGCTTCCTCGCATAAAAAGAAATCCTAGTATGACACTGATATTTTTAGTTTAAGACAATATATTTTTTCGCTATACCAAAAAAGTAGCTTTTCAAGCAAAACTCAACTTTAAAAAGCATTTCTACTTTATAAATTACATTTGTTCCTCAGTTCAAGATGCATTAGAAAACTGGTATATTTTAACACAGTATTCAAAAAATTATGATTTTTTAAGTTTCAAATCTTATTTCTATTCCAGCATGCTATTAGTAAAATGCTTCATAAATTTTAATTCATAACAAATTATGAAGTAGTATTCAATTATGAAGAAAAATTGTTATAGCAAAATAGTGCATTAGACAACATCGAAAATGAAAAACATTCAAAAGTTCAGATCTGCACTTGCAAAATTACTAATTTGCACTCTTAATTTCATTTTGCAATTTCAACATCTTCATCGGAAGTAAAATTACCATTTCACGAGAAATAGCAATTTCGCTGGGAATTAATTTATCTGCTTCCGGATTAATTTTACAATAATCCACAACTTTATTATGTGCTTCCAAATTTGCATTTGTATGTTTAAGTAAAATGTTCTTATCTAAACTAATGTAACGACTATGAAGTGCAGCAATGTTAAAATAAGATAATAGAAAGACCTTCTCGTACTCGCTTTCTATTCTTTTTGGTAATTCATTGGTCGATAATTCTTTAAATGAATTTATAAAATTATTGTAGTGTCCAATACTGCTATCAATTAGTGAATTTATTTTTGTCAATAAGCAAGGTGTTGGTCTAGGCATTTCTTTAAGTTTGTCTAACTTAATGTGCAAAATTTCACTGTAAGCGTCGGCCAATTCATACCACATTTTTTTACAGTACTGCATGTAGTAAGTGGGGTTGACTTGTTTGAGAACATCTTCGTAAAGGGTAACTCTACGTTTATGCATTTTTGCTTGATTTTCAACATTATCTTCAAAAAATGCCAAATTTAAATACAATTGGGCATGATCTTGAACAATTTGTATGTAATCTGATGCTAAACTTTCTAAAGTATAGTAATTGTGAGCTTTATCTAACCACGATTTGCAATTCCAAAACACTTTGCGAGCGTCTTCTATAGTAAGAACAAATTGATCACTAATTACCATTTCGTAAGACATTAAGTTAAGAGTTGGAAAGTTTAATTCCAACATTTCGGGATTGGAAAGTCCTAAATCAGTGCTTAACGTGCAATTAGAATCAATATCGTCGGAATGTTGCATAAGACGATCACGAGAATTTGATAACAATATTATACCATATTTCGCCCAGCATCGAGCAACATCTGCACTTCGATGTTTGAAGTTTTCCACTTGTGCTAAGTATTCTTCATTCTGAGTTTCAATTTCATTTAATTTAGTTTCATAAACGTCTAACATGTAAGAACTAGCCGCTAAATGATGTCGCGCCTGGTGAAATCCATTATTTTCCACAAAAAATTGCGCCAATGTAGCGGAATTCAACGCCCAATCGATAAATTCGTAATCGTCATTCTGCAATTGCCTCTTTAATGTATTGTGCAAATATACTGCACTTTTAAGAGGTTCCTTCTGTGCACCATAAATTTGAGCTAAATAATACAGAGTCAAAGTGTGTAATTTTTCCAAATTTTTGCATGCCAATTCTTCATTGCAGTGCTCATAATTTACAAATAAGTCGTGTATATCGATAAACTCTAAATTGTCTTTTTTAACGTCAGTATAAAAGCCTTTGGCAATCTCTAAGTAACACATAGCTTTATCGGGTTCTCTTTCAGACAATAATAAACCAAATTCGTTATACATATTTAAAGCAACCAAAATAATTTCTCTTTTATTTTGCTTAAATTCGAGCACACCCTGACACTGACTCAAAAACTTTTCTCCCGATGAAGTCTCACCCATTACAATCGAAACGTTACTTAGATACAGTAAAACAGCTCCCAGCATACCTAATAATTCATTTAGTTAAACCACTATCAAGTTGCAAATTTCCAGTTACTTACCAGTCAATTTATTTACATCATCGTTGGGAGTTTTCAACAAATTTTCTAAATTGGTTTTCATGCCCAGTAAAATCTTATGAGCTTTGCATTGCGATTGATACGGTTTGTCTGGTGGATCTAATTTACTATCTTCGTCGAGTAATTTTTTAACTTTTTCATACTTTTCCTTTAAATCTACATAAACTTCTTTGTTTATTATCATTTTTAATGTTTTTGGAATCACCAAACTTCCGGTCAAATAATCTTAGGTTAAGTTTCGAGTTGAACTGTCAAAATTGAAATTGGTCATGTTCAGAGACCAGTGCCGGTGCTGTGAAACCTTGGGCAAAATGAAATACTGTTCATAAATTTTCCATACCTTCTCATCCAAGGTCGCGAACAGAGGTTTAAGGTTTAATTTATAACTTTAGGGAGATGATCACAAAGAAGTAGGGAAAACCTCATAACGTTTTCGCCCGTGAACTTTTGTCTAGATCCGTCTTAGTTCTTATCTAATTGTCTTCAAAAAAATTATGATTTTTTTAAACTTCTCAGAACGGCAGGACCCTCCCCCCATAAAATCCATCCACTTTCAATTCATCATTAGCAAAGAGTATGTATATATAGAGGGACAGCTCTTATGGGATTACTTGTCACAAGTATTTCTTGATGGCTCTGCTACGCCATCTAGTGGAGGGGGTTATCTCTACGTCTTTATTTTTGGTTCTCTATATACAGGGTGCTGAATGAGTTAGCTGAACATAGGAAATTAACATGTAAAAACTTATTTTTGTAAAAATACCCCCCTGTATATAAAGGATCAGCCATAAATTTAAAATTAAAACGTAGAGATCACACCGTCTACTAGATGGCGTAGCAGAGCGATTAACAAAAACTTGTGACAAATATTTGTTAATGGCTGTTCCTCTATATATACATACTCTTTGTCATTAGTGTAAATTCCTAGCAGTAGCTTAGATCCTATGGCCTGTTTCTACAGTCAACATTTTCATAATTTTTTTTATCAAAATTTTGATCAATATGTTGATGTAAGGTCATAATAGAAACACAATAATAGTTATTTACATAAAAGTCATTAAAATGACAAATTACTGATTACACATTGTGCCGAAAATTTTAGAGATCCGAGTAAAATGAGAGATTTTCTTGACATGTTTTGTATTAAATTGTTGTTGATTAAACATTTAAAAAATTAAATGTTGTTTCGATGATGATGTCCAGAAAATATATTTTTGTGGTGATCCCACGATCAAAACAGGTTTGATAAAAATATTTACTGTGTGTACTGTGAACAGACTAACTAATGTCATCTTCGTTGTAACTTGTAAAACATGCAATAGGCCCGATTGCGTATCTTAAACTCTGCTAATATTCAGGCCTAATATGTATCACAAACATTATTATAAAGGTGACAGTTATGACATAACATTAAAGGTTTTCGGCAAATTGGTATTACCTATCGTTTTCAAAAACCGTTATTTTAACATGATCTTGATAATAAAGGTTTTCTTAACATTTATAGTGCATACCAATTTGCCGAAACCTTTATTTTATTTCATAACTGTCACCTTTATAATAACGTTTATGATACATAATAGACCTGATTATTTATTGGCATAACAATAAAAAACCTTTTAAGTAGGTAGTAGGTAAGTATACTATCTATATTTCATATCAAAAATATATTACAAATTATTTAAATATTAATAAAACAAATTGATAAACTCAAAATATTAAAAACGTCTATTGCATTAAAACTTTCTAATTGCAAATGTACACAATTTATTGTACTTTCTAACTTCAACAATACATTAATATTATGATTTTTTGAATACCTGAGCTTAAAAAATGAAATAAGCAATAATACAATTTTCTTATTCTAGTTAAAGATAGCTTACAACCCCATAGTAGCGGCAATATTATATTTAAAAGAGAAAAATAAAAACAAAATTAATAGTATATTATTAAACAAGAGGTTTAATAAGCAGTTTAAACTTGAGTTTTAATATACTATTTTATTCGCACCTGTAGACGTAATAAGCAAATTAACAAATTAATGGGCAATAACAAAAAAATTCGTGGAATAAAATAACAGTTGAAATATAATGCTCGTAGGTAAGCTTTGCAAATAACTAAGTAATTCGATATACTGATATACACTTATGCTTACTTATGCAGTATAAGCAAAAAGACTGACCTGAGAATAATATAGACGACGTGAAGGGGTGACGTAATATTATGTTGCTATAATAGAGATAACGTTTAATGTAGTTGAAATGCGTGGGCATATTATATCTTAAAGTAGGTAACTTTATATTTTATCAGAGTCGTGTTTAATTGTCAACTTATAGAGTATGCTTATAACGTGTTAATTTGCTTATTACGTATGCAGGTGCGAATAAAATCCTTAATAACAAAAGAAATATACAAAGACTAAACTTATTGCAATTTTGTTTTAAATAATATTTATTATAAGTAAATAAGCAATTTTGATATTTAAAATATAGGCATAACAAAGTGAGTAGATAAAAACAAACAAAAATAATACATAAATTTATCTAAACTTCTTAAACAGTGGATGTTTATTACCCAAATTCCTTTTATATTCATAATACACGGCATCATCTGCTCCGGACATAGAACCAATATGGCCCGCTCGACGCATACCACTTGGTCCTCCTCTAGGACCACCTTCTCCAGGTACTCTTTCATCTTCACAATCGATATCACTAGCTGCTAAAACTTGCTGTAAAAGTTGGCCTTGCTCTTCTCGAGTATTATACATTAAATCTTGTTCTTTGTCCATTCCGGCTAGTGTCGTTATAACTTTATAACTGTACCCTTGATCTATTAAAAATCTTTGACGTTTTCGCGAATAACTCATTTCCATTGTGTCTTGTGATACAAGAGAATAAAAGAAAGCATTATATTCTTCAGCTATAGCACCTTTTTTGGCTCTCAAAATACGACCTAATCGTTGAGCTTCTTGTCTTCTCGAGCCTCCATGAGACGATATTTGAATCAAAACATTAGCTTCAGGCAAATCAAAAGAAGTATCGGCAACTTTACTCACAAAAATAGTATTTACTTTAGTATTGAACTTGAAATTTTGTAAAATTTGAATTCTTTCATTCTGTGAAGTTGGACCGTAGATATAAGGTCTGCTCATTTTTATAGCATAATGCTTTAAAGCAAAAACATTATCAGAGAACACGATTATTTTGTCTCCCCTACGTTCATGATATTTGATTAAATATTGCGTTGCTCGAAATTTGTTTGGGTTCATTACAAATAGCAATATTCGCTTGCTCACTTTGCACACTAAGTATTCGCGATAAAATTCAGGAGACATGGGACACCAAACTTCAGCACATTGTACCTAAAACAAAAATTGCTTAGTGAAACTAAATATTGAAATGTAAGTTGTCAATGCATTGCAAAAATAGAGATCTAACTCCCTGAGAAATAGCTCGCTAATGAGATTTTTTTTGGTTAAACCAAGTTAAACTCAATAGTATAGTATCAGCAATACACTCGTACATCAGACTTGAACCGAAATAGGGATACATTTTCCCGTTAAGGTTTTACGTAGAATCTATCTATAAGTTTAATTTTGTTCATTTTGTAATCCTATAAGCTTTCAAACAAAATTAATGGATTTAAGTAAAAAATTTCATTTTCGAGTTTTAAGAATACCTAATAAAATATACTTAAAATCAACTTACTTTGGCAATAAATCCTTTCTTTTGTAATTCTAACCAATTGGCTTCGTATAGTTTTGGTCCAATAAGAAAATTTAAATCTGCAATCTTGTCGTCTTCTCTCAACAAGGTAGCAGTCAAACCTAATTTGCAATGTGATTGTACAATTGTCAAAACTCGTCTAAACATTTTAGCAGGAATGGTATGCACTTCGTCGAGAACCATTATACCCCATTCTTGATTTTGTAACCACTTCATAGTCTGTTCTGCTTCCCAGGACCGTTTTTGAGTATGAGTTATCATGGAATAAGTGGTAACCAAAACTCCACATCCCATAGGTTTATCTTTAGCTTCAGATGTAAACCGACAGATCATGCTGTCATCCGCCGTAGACCACATTTTAAATTGTTGCTTCCACTGTTCCACAGAAACACCAGAATTACACAGCACCAAAGCCCTCTTACGAACAGTACAACAAGCTGTAACACCCACCAAAGATTTTCCAGCTCCACAAGGCAATACTATCACCCCAGATCTAGCACGACCATTTCCAAACATTTTACGTAAGCTTTTCTCTTGATACGGTCGTAATACAGCCGAAGGTTTTAAATCTATATTAATATCGGCATTAACAGAGTCATTTTTGAAATCATACTCGGCTAAAAGAGGATACTCCAATTCAATGCACCGTTTTTGAAGAATTTCAATGTTATCTTGTTTAACTTCAAACGAAAAATTTTTAGTGGATAATTCATCATCATCCTCTTCATTGTCCATTTTTTCATAAAAATTAGTAATATCGTCTGGTACAGTTACAACTTCTACAGGTCCTGGTTCGCTAGAAGATCCTGCTTGACTTGTAAACACAGGTAAGTTTTTCTTTTCTTCTACTTGAGTAATCAAATCACCTTCGTCATCAATTTCTGCGATCCTTCTTAATCGACATTCCTGTACCACGGGGTCTTTTAATAACTTCTGTAGAACATCAGGAAATGCACTTTCTACAAAGTATTTGTTATGTTTAAGTACAAGTTTAACTTTACCATAGGATAAAGTACACAAGGTTATAAACTCTATTATGCCATCGGGAATGCTTGTTTTACTAAGTCGTTTTAAATATTCAATAATATCGTAGGTTTGTAAACCAACACTAACGGCAGCGTATAACGAATAAGCTGTCAACTTATACTCGTGAATATGTTCGGGTCTGCACACAGGTTCAGATATTGCGATCAAAAAGTCATGTGCATGTTTATATACAGGCGAAAAGGATTCGAGAAAAATGTGTCCATTAGGAGCCACCCATAACGGACGCGATTCGTGATCAGTTTTAAGCATCATTTTTGCACGATAATCTTTAGCACCAAATTCATCTTCTTGAACTTGATCGCTAGTTTCGGCATTACGAGCTGCAGCTCCAGGTATACCTTGCGTTTCTACATCGCCCACACTATCTTCATCATCTTTATTATTATAAACCCATTCTTCTTCATCTCTCTTACGCCTCTTAGATTTGCTTTCCATTTTAGAACCGGGACGTTTAGGTAAACCCATTACAATTTCTGTGAATCAGACGTAATTCACAAATTAGTTAAGAACTATAAAAGTTGCACAAATAAGTAATAGTTTAATAAGATTTGCTAGATATTCTTTCAAAATACGCTATCAACACTAATTTTGCCCAAAAACGTATGAAAACTTTATTTATTTGTTACAACCATTTTTAAGCATTCGTGAATGTCGAGAACTGTCATATATGTACTTAAAGGCTTGTTCACAAACACAGATGGTAATGGTTCACAAAAGTTTAATTCATTCTTTTAGAAATTTTACAGGGCTGCCAGCATATATAGTTGAACATTGAAGTTAGCTGCAAAAATATAGCTAAGCTATGTAGCTATGCTGTTGTACTTTCAACTTCAACCACTCTTTGGTAGACGGTAGATCCTGATAGTAACGGATTGCTGTATTTTACGGATTACTTCTGATTGGTAAAAAATTTGAAATTCGCCAGCACAGCCAATCAAATTCATTACTATAAATTGCAAGCCTGCGAAAAATTTTCCTGAATTTGAGATTTATAAGGTTTAAAATTAAGATTTTTTCTATAAACAAATCCGCTTATATTGTAAAAAATACATTGAAAATTGTTGACTTATATCAATATATCATCCTGGTTATAAAAAAATAATTGCTTTTGTACAAATAGTCTGTACGAAACTTTTGTAATGCCTTGTACATTTTATTTTGAATTTATAGTTTCAATGTAACATAACCACAACAATCTACAATTAATGACAACTAAGATTTTCACATTTTTAAAGAATTTCACAGCAAATATTTCAACATTTCGAGTTAGTAGTTAGTACATGATCATAATATTTAATCAATAGATTAGTGGTTTAAGTAGTGCAACTCGATTTTAACCATTTCAGTATTTTAAAATAACCCAATAATGCACCAAGTGATTCTGATTTAATTCTAACCTTTTTCTTTATTAGATAATGACTACAAGAAGTTTAGCTGCTTTCGATTTTGATAATACCATAGTTGCAGATAATTCGGATCTAGTTGTACAAAAATTACTTCCCGCTGAAATTATTCCTAAATTCAAAGATAATGCAGTTAACGGATGGACTTCACATATGCAAACAATTTTTGAATTATTTCATCAACAAAATATTGATCAGTTCAAAATTGATGAATGTCTAAATCAAATAGAGCCTAATTATGGTTTTAAGGAATTATTAGAAAACTTGGTTGAAAAATACAATTACGATATTATAATTGTTAGCGATGCAAATACGCATTTCATAAATACGTGGTTAATTCAAAACAAACTCGATAAATATATTTCGAAGATTTTTACAAATCCTGCCGAGTTTCAAAATGGTTTATTAAAAATTCAGTGCTATCAAAATCAAGAATCTTGCGATTTATGTGCTAGAAATATCTGTAAGGGACAAGTTTTAGAAGATTTTATAAATTTAAAGAATACGGAAGGTGTGAAATACGATAAAATCGTGTATGTTGGAGATGGTATGAATGACTTTTGCCCGATATTGAGATTGAATTATAGTGATTTAGCTTGTTGTCGAGAGGGTTACAAGTGCGCACGGTTAGTAACTGAAGCCAAAGAAGGTAAAACACATAAAAACAAAACCCATCAGGTTAAAGCTAATGTAATAATGTGGACAAGTGGTTTTCAGATATTAGATTATATTGAAAATCAACTTAAAATTATTAATTAATTTATATTTTGATAAGGAAAAAGCATTAACTCTTAATTTTTAAATAAAATATTTTATAGTACACTGAATCATTATTTGTTTTTTATACCTTGACAATGATATATATTAAGGGCCGATCTTTTCACTTTCAAGTAAACCCCAAGTAAGTTCTAATCGACCAGTAAGCTACTTTTCGGTCTTTTCAACTACTAGTAAATTTAGTAGCCTAATAAATCAGCTTACTGGCTAGTAAAGTTATTAGCACCTTCAACAGGCCTGTAAATATTTATTAGCATGATAAACTTAGCAGACAAAAAACGAACTTGTGATTATGTTTACTAAAATTTTAAATCATAATGACGGTTTTAATATTTTCATTTTTGAATGAATTTTGAATTTTGAAAATAATATTTAATAGAGTTATGCTGGTTCCACCAGCTCTGAATAAATACTTTAATGTCGGTTAGTTGAAATTTATCACGGTTAAATAAAATGAAGTGTTCCACCAAATGTTTAATCGTGGTTAAAGCAAGTTAACCAGTCCTCAAACTAATTAACCAATTTTGGCTGGCTAGAAAAGTTTAATCACTGTTAATGCCCAATGCATACGGATTGGGTCTGCGCGAAGAAAAAAAGCGTGTTATGTGTTTGAAAAAGTGGTTTTAAAAGCGATCATTTGTTATTATTTACAATAATCATGTTTACAATAATATTCTATCTTCAGCAGATGATGAAGATATAGATATAAATTATAGTAGACCGCGAGTGTTAAATTCAAGAATTAATTATCATGAAATAGACGACGATTTTGAATATTTTCCACGTTTTTATCTACAAAAATATTTTTATAATTATTTAAACTATAGTAATAAAATTTATTTTAATAATGATTGATTATTTAATAATTCGGTTTGCAATTTTTCATTATTAACCTTTGGGCTAATCTTAGGTGTACGTTTTTCTTTAAATCTTTAACTTTCTTTAACTTAACAGTCCTCTTTTTCTCAACTGCTTCCAACTTGGCTTCCATGGTATCGAATTGCAGTTTCTAGAAACATTTCTAGAACCATCCAAACCATAAAAAATATTTATATTTAAAAAATTATATTTTAGTAATTACTTACTACTACTTTTAGTAATTACTGATTAGTAAAAAAATCACTAAATATGAATATTTTATATCTTTTGGATAGTTTTCAAGTTACCTTACAACTTGGTCAAATTAAAATAACACTTCACCTGTCAGGTTTCATATTTAAGTTTAAGTTAATCTGATCTACTAGTTCAAATGACGCTAAATTTTTAGTTTTAAATGTAATACCAACCGTACTATACTTCAAGTTGTTAATCGTTGCATAAAATTCGATGAAAAGACCCAACTGTCTTACTCGACCATTAAAAAGCTCAAGTAAAGTAAACGACAAGTAACTACTTGACGTATAACTTAAATATGAAAAGATCGGCCCTAAGTATGCTATAATATCCTAGGGCGTATAAATCATAATGCCCGCTTATTATGCCCTCTCAATCGCAATTCCACCGCAAACTAGAAAATTTAGCAAAATCAAATTCAAAATTTATAAATTTTTTTAAATTTTCTCAAGTTCAAATGCAGTGTAATATAAAACGTTGTATGCACCACTGGCATTACTCGATGTTTATGCTCTCGAGCAACTTAAAAACTCTCGGGCCTGACGGCCCTCGACCTTTTAAATTGGTTGCCCTCGACATAAACATCGTCATAATGCCCTTGATACATAAATAACTATTATTAACCCTTTTGGTACCAACTTAATTATTTAGGGCACCATCAAGACGATATCCAACTATATGGTTACACCATGAAACTGACAGTAATTTAATAAATACATTAAAGATTTGTGGTTTCATGTTGGAACCACTGGTATCGAAAGGGTTAATGCAGCCAAAAAAATTTAAAAATTTTAACCTTTTTAAATTTTATTTAACCCTCAGGAGGTCGCAGTATATCTGACAGATATAATATGCTAAATGTTTTCTTAAAATCCTATTATTATTTTGTGCAAAATGTTGATTACTTTAAATTTTTTATTGTATTTTTCTATAAACTAGAGTGGTTTATAAATAAACAATTATTATAATTATTATATTTACAAAGTTTATTTATATCTATATTGCATCTTAGAGCACATAAATATAAGGCATGTATCTCACAGATACGCGCGACCTCGCGTGTGATTTTTAGTACCGCGACCTCACGAGAGTTTAAGAGACACAAGGTCGGTTAAATTAGGGTAAAGTTGCACATTTTTATGCTGAACAATTATCTGAAAGAAAATTTGATGTGTCATTTTTAGTTTTTGAATTATTGTAAAAAAACATAAATTTGTCATTTTCGTTTTAATTTTTTCAAGCGAAAACCAAAAGAAATAGACGTTTTTAACTATACTCTATTCATTTAGCACATTCAGTTGATGTAAACAATAATCGCTGCGTGATATCCACATGCTTGCTTTATATTCAATTGCGGTTGGATGCTCATAAGGTCAAGACAACCCTATTTACCGTCCGTACTTACAGTTTTTCATTGTAAGTAGATGCGTATAATTTTCACACGGCGTTTGAATTTCTAAAAATACAAGGCAACCTAGATTAGTCCCTCTCTGTCAAGCTCCTCCCCATAAATCACGTGCAAACTGCATGTATTTGTTATTGTCCACTGAATGTGCTAAATGAAAAGAGTATAGGACATTCTTGGGGCACTTTTTCATAAAGGAATCTAAATCTGACATCGTATTTTCCAAGGCGTTCTTGATGCCAGAGTTACAGCACTAAACTTTGGTTTTTCTTATGGACACCATATTGGATTTTTGAAAATAAATTTTTTTCTGATTACAACGATGTATCACACGATATGATCGAATCTTATTTGCTGATCAAAATTGGGAAAAAATCGTTTTTGTGAAGAGTGCTTTGCAAAAAACAATTTAAATTTAAACAATTTTGTTTAACAATAAATTAAATTTTGACGGTTCAATTGAATTTGGATTTTGAACGTTCACATTTCCGTCAAGTTTACCTACCTACTTGAAAACTAAGGTTTTGAATTAAATTAGGAACGACATGTTTATTCTTATTTTATTTTTATTTGTCTTGTCCTTTTTTTGATTTGATTGTCTTCTTATCTTAGTTCTAAAAGTGGTGATTATGGTTCTTCTCAGCTCATCAACAATTACAATTACCTAGTATTTGAATCTTTTTCCTTTAGGTTCAAGATAATTAAATCAGTTCCTTTTTTCTTTCTTTTTTTTTATAAATAATCCAGCAGAGAAAGATAAGACAATCTCGGGAGCTATTCTAGAAGTAGAAAGTGGAATATTTGTTTTGTTTTGTGAAAAATAAATAAAATAAAAAAATATAAAATTGAATTTGTTCAACAAAATTGTTGGCGTTTTTTCCAAAGCACTCTTCGCAAAAACGATTTTTTTCCAATTTTGATCAGCAAATAAGATTCTATCATATCGTGTGATACGTCGTTATAATCAGAAAAAAAGCTTTTCAAAAATTCAAAAATCCAATATGGCGCCTAAGAAATACCAAAGTTAAGTGTTGTAACTCTGGCATCAAGAACGCCTTGGAAAATACGATGACAGATTTAGATTCCTTATGAAAAAGTGCCCCAAGAACGTCCTAGTTAAAAACGTCTAGTTCTTTTGGTTTTCGCTTGAAAAAATAAATACGAAAATGACAAATTTAAGTTTTCTTCAAATAATTCAAAAACTAAAAATGACGCATCAAATCGTCGGTCTAGAAGTTAAACTTACCATCACTGAGTAGCATAAATAAAATCCTACGTTTTAAGACGTTTAAACACATTTTAAGACGTTTAAACACATTTTTTTACCTTAAAATTTAATTTTTCAATCAAGAATTTCACAAATACTTTTCAAGCAAACTTTGATTATCTTACAGTGACTGTTTTCCTATATGTAAAATTTTACACGTTGTTCCACAAAATGTCTAAAACAAATTTTTGTAAGAAATGTGAAAATGTGTTTACTTCTAAACCGACGAAATTTTCTTTCAGATAATTGTTCAGCATGAAAATGCGCAACTTTGCCCAATTTTAACCCACCCATGGTGGAGCTCGAAAGACGGACACCCTGTATATGCAAAATGCGACAAATCTATGTTAAAGAATTTCGAGAAAACCGACATTTTGCACTTGAAGCAGTAATGTCGTAACATGTTGAGACACATTTTTAAATTAGTAAATGTACACAATTTTGTCGAATTTTTTGTTTAAGTGACAAATCCAATGATGTAATTAGGGGTTGTCCTTAAATTACGTCACACAATTTTTAAGGTTTTTTAAACCCCCCCCCCCCCCTAAGTGACTTCACACTTCTACCATATAAAATTTAATAATTTGCAGAATTTTTTTTAACAACTAACTTAATTTAAATCATTTCTGTAGGTCTTAAATAATAACAGTTTATTTTTATTAATATTTATATTTTTTTCGGGCGTATGTAAAAACGAATGTAAGTGCTACTTATGTCGCTACAACCGATCCATGGATAACAAAATATATTTTTAAAAGATTTGACTTTGTGACATCACATTTAAAATCCCCTTGGACCACCTGTCACAAATCTGTGATGACCTCCCTCCCCCTAACGTGTGACATAATTTATGGATGGCCTCTTATTCCAATTTTGACCTGAATGTGACATGTCGCGTTTTGCATTATATAGTGTGTTCACGATAAGAGGTAACAGTGAATAATTCTTTTATCTTACTAGATATAAAAAAAAGTTTAAATA
Organism: Cantharis nigra; assembly: GCA_958510845.1. Lineage (NCBI taxonomy): Eukaryota > Metazoa > Arthropoda > Insecta > Coleoptera > Cantharidae > Cantharis > Cantharis nigra. The sequence continues at coordinate 65,105,511 of OY294028.1, forward strand.
GTTTTTTATTCAACTCGAAATTTTCCATCGGAAACTGCGGAGGTACATTTTTTTGGACTTCAAACTCAACCGGAAGTAAACATGACTTTTTTTTTCAAATGACATGTCTTTTTTAACATTTTTGTAATCTGCAGTTTTTCCTCTATGCATACATATAAAATTATCATAGGGTTACATAAGAAAATTTTTGAGAAAAATGCAAGATAAATTTATTAATTATTTTAATTTATTTAGTGTGATATGAAAACAAAACAACATCACGGTACAGAAACACAACCTATCTGATAGATTATTAAAAAAATGTCACCATTTCGTTCAAGACATGATAATATAGTATCATTTTGGTTTTATAACACACACTAATGCCCAATTCACAAACGTTCGTAAAACATTTAACGAGCCGTTTAATTTTGCAAACCAATGAAAATGATCTCGTAGTACAAGCAAATAAATTCCATTGGTTTGTTTAAGGATGTATAGGAGATACAATCGGAGACAAAAGTAGGATTAATTTGAATATCACGAATATTGGTCTTATGTGTGTAGTAAAATACTTTTTAAATATCATAAACGATAAACAGAGTGATATAAATGCATGAAGAAAGGCTTTTTTCATTTAAATCAGTTCATTTTCTGAAATTACAAATATTAAATTTGACATAACAAAATTTTTATAAGTGACTATCCCTGCAATCCAACCTACTATCTAAATAAAAAATGTAATAATTTTTATCAGTAAAAATTGATATTTGTTGTTAAAACTAATAAAAACCGAGATATACATAATATTTTTAATACCAACAAGTTTTAAATATGTTTAGGATTCTTTTAACGTCGAAATCTATTTTATTTTTAGCGAATTGAACGTGACAACCCTATATCGGTTGTTCAATTACTAATTAATTTCTCGAGAACGGGGTAGTAAACCGTGATGAAATTTTGATAAAACCTTCTTCTATTTACAAGCTATAACTGCAAAAAATTTAAAAAAATTCTTATATTTTGATCATATATTTTAAGCTAATATATTATTCAATAAAATGTTTTTCATAAAATGATTTTTACATTATATAATTTTTTTAGGATTTCTTAAGATTTAGCTTTAGATTTTTATTTAGACAAGTATTTTACTGTTTAACACCTTGTGATTTTCCCTACAACCAGACTCTTAAGCAAAACCATATATGTAGTCAACATCAAATTAAAACTGCAAGAACTATTGAACGGTGTAGTGAATCGATTTGAAATTTTTTTTATTACATAGCAAAGTCAATGATGACATGTGTACCAATTTTCATCGATATCTTATATTTTTGAGTTTTATTTTTTGTCTCCTATACATCCTTAAATAAACGGTTCATTAAAATTTTTACGAACGTTTGTGAATACGAACATAAATAAATTAAATAATTCATAAATTTATCTTACATTTTTCTCGAAAATTTTCTTATGTAACTCTATGATAATTTTATTGTAGATTTATTGCAGGAAAAATTGCAGATTACGAAAATGCTAAAAAAAAGACATGTTGCCATTTGAAAAAATAAATTCACGTTTACTTCCGGTTGAGTTTGAAGTACAAAAAAATTTACTTCTGCAGTTTCCGATGGTAAATTTTGAGTTGAATAAAAAACTATTTAAGCTTTTTTTTTGTATCTAGTAAGATATAAAAATTATTCATTATTATTACCTCTTATCGTGAACACACTGTATACCCCTCATATGTTTGGGTGTGAAATTAAAATTATATTTTTTAACTTGGCGAGTTTTTCTTTCTTCATATTGGTCGGATTCCTTTTTGCCATAATATACAGTAAAACTTCGATAATCTGGATGTCAAAAATGAGGACCGACGATAATCCGGATTCAATTCAGGTGGAAAAAAATGTTGAAATTAATGCATACATACATATTGGTTAAACAAAAGCGTTTCGGCGGGATTGTCTTTTCATATTCTTTCATTAAAATACATTATAAGTTCATATTAATTAATGGTTTTATTTATCTACTCCAATTACACTGATAAACACGCATTTTCTGACAAAAACATTTTTAGGTGTTTCTGGTGTCTTTTGGCACCCTAAAAACAAATTTGAAAACAGAATTTGCCTATCACCCACCAATTTTGAGTAACAAGCATTTACATCTGGCAAATATCCGCCATATGGACATTTCCATGATCCTTTTTCTCATATAAAAATCGATTTTATAGCAAAATGTTTCAAAAAGTTTTTGTTGGAACCGTTTTTGAGTATAACAACGACTTTAAAAACACTCTGTAAAAAATGTAATAAATATTACATTGCTCTTATTGGAGTTTTATTTAAATTTTTACAGAGTGTTTTTAAAGTCGCTGTTACTCAGAAACGGCGCGACAAAATAGAAAAATGTATAGAAACAAAAATAAAGGGAATGAAATTTGCAACAAAAAATGTTTGAAACATTTTGCTATAAAATCGAAAAGGTTCCACCAAGACGTTGCAGCCACGGAAAAGCGATACCAAAGCAAATGAAGTCTTGATTGTTTGCTGATTACTGCTGGACATTAATCCATGATACCCCAAAAACCAAATATAGCCGTAAAACATTCGCAATAATATTTTGAGGTAAATTCAACATTAACAACATACCGATATTGATATATTTCTATATAACGCAAAACACTTCGTACAAAAAAACTGTGGGCGATAGAGAAATTCTAAAGTCATTTTAAACAATAAAACTATAAATAACAAGTTAAATTCAATAATATAATCAAATTATATTTTTAAGCTTTCGACGACTTTATCGTCTTCGTCTTTTTATCTGACGAAGACGATAAAAGTCGTCGAAAGCTTAAAAATATAATTTGATTATATTATTGAATTTAACTTGTTATTTATAGTTTTATTGTTTAATTTCTCACAAGTTAAGATTTATATATTTAAATAAAGTCATTTTCTGCTTTCTGATGAAATTTTACATAACATACACCCTATTCTATCTATGTCACAAAAAAAAGTCGATTTTTGTATTCCAGTGTTATTTAACCACTAAAGTGAATTATTAACGGTTTCAGCAAGTTTTGTTTTGTTCTGAACTCAAACCACCTTTTTTTGGTTTTTTTTGATAATCCGGACGTTTTGATAATCCGGATGGTCCGGCCGCAATTAATTCAGATTATCGACGCTCTACTGTACTATCACATGAGTTAAATATAGCTATATAATAAAACGTTTATTCTTAATAAAAAAAGTTGGGAGATTTTATAGCATTGTATTTATTTTTCTTACGGTAATTACATTGGCACCTAAGTCGTTAGCAGCCACCACTTAATAAATAGAACATTACATGATTCTTACCAGTCTTACTTAAATAATACAAAATCTAAGTTTTACATTCATAAAAGCATTTGGTGTTTTACATAGTACAGGGTGTGTTTACATAAATTGTAAAGTGAAAAATGTAGTTTGTGTACACATGATAGTTTTCGACTTAAGTTCTATTGTATAACGTTGTAATATGCTTATTAAATATAACACCCTGTATATAATACTGTTATTTTTTAAGAGTGTTAGAATATGTTACATTGCATCTCAAGTCTTTGGTAATGTCACAGTATTGGTGTAGGTAACAATAATTTATAAATAAATCAATAACACGGGCCGCTATCCAATGCATTAAATTTTATAACAAAAATGGCACAAATATTTTTAACAAGATTAAAAGTGATTAGCTTTTTGTGTTACATAAAATACTTTGAGCAATATTTATAAAATTTAACGTTTATAAAAATGAAGAGGGCTTTGGTACATTTATGCATTTAATTTATGTTTAACAAACGAATTTTATATAACACGGGAGGATCGTCGAGGGGCAGGATGTAATTTAGTGGATTCGATTGAAAATAAAAACAAACAGGTGCAAGGGACAATTTCGTAGATCCTCCCATGCGATATTGGAAATAATTATAATAATAATATATACAATAAAATATGTTTAAAACAATCATCGACCGGCTACATGATAAAATTGTGGTGTTGTTACATATTAATGTGGTTTGTATTGTGCATGACATCTTTAACAGATGCAATAATTATTATATTTACAATATCGATTCATAAAAACTAAAAATAAAAATTAATTTAATTTATTGAACTAAGGAAAATATTTTAAAAAATTATTCGAGGATATAAACTTGTGAGCCTTGTAAATTTCTAAATTATTTTGTCGTCGTAATAAATAAGCTGCAACAAGTCATGTTACTTACAACTACTATATTACATTAATTTCAGCAATTTCAAGGGAAAAATGTTCAACTGCATATTACACGGATTGGAATAGTTTGACAACAAACTTTCCTAATTTTCGTACATATAACAACTAGACCAACACGTCTTTATGATATGAATATTTTGGTAAAATCCTTAATAATTTTATTTAATTTAATATTTATTTTGTGTCGACAAGTTTTGCATTTCTATTTACCTATGGTAGATAATAGTTTACATAACCAACTTTAATTTTTGAGCAGTCACAAAATAAACTTGCAAACACACCTAATACTCGATATTATTTTAGATAAAAATTATTAAGAATTAAATAACGTACAATAGTAGTAATCAACAAACAGTTTGCATAGGATTAGTAATGGTTGGTCACAGTATATCTGTTTCATATACTTTACTTGTCGTTGTGCTACTGCTGCTACTATTGTCCGTATTAGTGTCGGTCGTTACGGTATTGGAAGGTTGTGTGGTGCTTATATTTGTGGCGGCGGTACTGGGCAAATTTGTTAACGAGCCAGTCATTTGGGCAGTTGCCATTTGTAATCCCATTTTTTGTAATAAGTTTGATTCGCTTCCAGTTTTCTTCAATAATTGGTCGGGCGTAGGAGGCACAACAGCCACCAAAGTGTTATTTCCTCTTTGTAATTGTTGCAGTCTAGCATATTGTTCTTGTAATGCTTTTTGTTTTTTTAATAATTCTTGATGTCTTTGTTCGAGTTCTTCTTTACGTGATCCTTTTTTTGTACCATCCTGAGAATTTACACTCTCACAGCTACTACTACTGACATTTTGTAGTTCAGTTCCTGTTGTAACAACTTGTTGTGTGTGAATTTGTAAATTAGAGCCTATGTTTCTAGGAAGTGTTTGAGCTTTGTTATCTTTTATACTAGATCTATTAGGAACATTGCGGCGTAAAGTACTTAAACCTAAATTTTGGGTTGCGGCTTCAAATTGTGATTGCGGTTTTTCTGTCATATTCTGAACGTTTTGGATATGTTGCAAACCTGTGGCGGGTGATCTAGGAGGTAAACTTGGCGACGTAGGAGAAGCTAAAGGCGACTTCGAACTAGTACGAGGTGGCGGAGGTGGAGGAACTCGTCGACCCGATGTAATGTGGTGTAGCAGTTCTGCATTTCTCTCAGGTATTGGTGGTTTAGTAAAACTTTTTCCGTCTAATTGATTTCTAGGGGGATGAATTGGTGGACTGTTATCTGTATCGGAACCACTCGGATATGAATGTAATCTCCTTAAACTACCTGTTGCAGTGCTAACGGTTAAATTTTGCGTGGGCAAAATAGAAGCAGAATCCATACTGCCTTTTCTTCCGATTTCCGACATATGGGGATGACTAAAGTGGGCACTATGAGAAGGAGGAATCCCTTTTACTGGAATCGCGGGAGGATCGGACGGGGTCGAATCCGAATAGGCGGCCTGAGGCATTTGAGTATTAACAGTAGCAGAATGTGGTTTTGAGAATGTCTGCAGTTCATCTAACAAAGCGTCGAGTGCGTTCTCCGGACGTTGGCTACTGTCGGTGCTGTTGGAACTGTCTCCCCCGAAATTGACCTGCCCCACGCGTGCGCCGGAAGGGGGCTGCACAAAAATAAATATACATTAGTTTTAGATTACCGTTTTTATTAAAATCTAAAAAAATAGAAGTTTAATGATGTCAACACCAATAGTAATTGCGTTTATTGCTTTAGTTTTATTAAAAAAATTGATGATATGTAAACTTTGTATCGACAAATTATTGCGAGTTTACATTTCATAAATATAAATTAATTTAAATTTTATATAGCATGCAACAATTAACAATTTAATTAAATCCTAGAGCCAGAATAATTTTTATAAATGCAAGAAGAAAAAACTGGTTTTACAAAATATATTAGTTTACCTTAAAATTCAACAAAGTAAATGTGCAAAAAAAAGTCACCACTACTACCGATAATCGAATGAATCCAACTGAAACAATTACTAAAATAATAATAACAAAAATTAACTAAAAACTAATTGTACATCCCGTTGATTAATAACGATAGTAATAAATAAGGTCGACATAGGTACATATGTATAACTATAGCAAAATCCTTGACAGTTCTACTATGATTCTAATTAATTTTTCTCAAATAACTTAAAAACAGTGAAACGACAACAAAAATGTTCGCCTTCTTCAAGATTTTTGATACATTTCACTGTTTTCGAGCTATCAGAGAAAAACTGTCATACTCGAGCGCTCTTGGTTATGACTAGAACACGGAATCAAGGCAATAGGAAGCTCGATATCTGGTATGCGGCATACAATGATTCATAAACATAATATCTTGTGTTTATGCATCATTGTATGCCGCATACCAGATATCGGGTTTCCTATTGCCTTGATTCCGGGCTCTAGTTATTATAGTCATAACTAGAGCATCATACAATGATGCATAAACACAAGATATTATACATATATTATAAATTATATACCACATACTAAATTACGGGTTTCCTATTGCCTTGATTCCGGGCTCTAATAATAACAAACTATCTAATTTATACCAAAAATGTAATTAATTCTGAAATTACTAGCTGTATTTTTCATGAGTTTTGTTTGTATCATTTAATTTTTTCACGATGAGACCGATGAAGAATGACGATAACTTTAAAATAGATTATTTTCAAATTTATATCCTGTATACATTTTATTTTATAATTGAATTTTATCAAATAATAAAGAAAGTGATTTGAATTATTTTCAAATTTTTTTTTTCTATTCAAAGAATTATTATTTTTTAAACAGTCCTTCCACTTGTCTTACAATTCTAAAATTTATCCTAAATTCCTCAAATAATTCTAAAATTGGTGCAATAATTACTAAATTCCTAATTTGTATTTGTTAATTTTTTTAATTTTTAACCCTTATGTTACCATACCTAGTACCCGGGTACTATTTCGGCTTTAAAGTTACATAACTTTTTTTCCACTGAACCGATTTTTTTGAGCATCTCTAAAAAATTGTTTAATTTCAGGAAAACAAATTTAAAAAAAAAATTAATAAATAAAAATTTCAAGAAATACATAGATAGATACATAAAATTAACATTCCTGACATAATTAAATATTTATTTTGTTTACAGTAACTCTTTTCTTCTACATAAACACTTCAATGTAGCAAGTTTTATAAAGCTTACACCTCGTAGTACCCGGGTACTCCATACGGTAGATATAAGTTGTATATTTGTACGGGAACATAAGGGTTAATTTACATTTTTATTATATAACTGATGATTGATGTCTGGGTATAGGTAGATATTATTTGTCTCAAAAATTTCTGGTTGATTTTGTATTTGAATAAATTTTGTTGTAAATATCCAGATTTTTAAAATTAGTCCAAGTTGTAAACCCCCCCTCACCCATAAAATCAATAAGTTTTTAATACAGTAGAACTCCACTATAACGAGAGCTCAAGGGACCAGCCTACTTACTCGTTATAAGCAGATTTTCGCTATAAACATTCAGTTTAGCATGTAAACAAAAGTAAAGGGACTAAACTTTTACTCGTTATAGCCGATAAATCGTTATAACCGGACTCGTTATAGAGGGGTTCTACTGTATTACTCAAATTTTTAATATTTTTCTAATTTTTTTTTTTATTAATATCCCAGAATAAAGACAATAAATAATAGGATTAACAAAGAAACGTAACAAACACAGTAAAAGCAAGCCCAGTGGCTTACAGTGGGTTAAATTAGTAACTCCCCTTCTCCCGTCTCCTTAAAACCCAGTTTGGCCCAAGATCTCCAAATAGTAACAGTAATTGTAACGTAACATTTAGAATATAAATTAGAAAATCTATGCTCTATGGAAAGGGCAATAAGCAGAATAGAGTAAGATTTCAAATTTCCATAAGTATTGCAGAAATAAATTTATCGAAACTTCATCAAAAAGAAAAAGGTGTTACAAATTAATATGAAATGATGATATAACAACATCAGTACTGAACAACATATTCTGAATATTTCAGAAAGAAAACAACAGTACAACGTCATTATTACGAAATTGAATGAAGAATATCGTAAGAATGGCATACCAAGAACTTGATGTAAATAACTATTAATAACCGACAAACAATATCTGCATATAAATTAAAACAAAAATGATTTCGCGGATATAAATATAAAAAAGGAAGGAAAATTAGATCAAGCACACTACCAAGAGATATCAACAAATTGAAAAACCACTACAAGCAGGAAAGTTACGGGACTACACAACATTAACCTACTGGTCGTGGTCTACTTCTGAAATTTAGAATATTGTACTTCTTTAATATTTACTAGATGAGATACACAATATGAAAAATTCAGATTTTTCGTTTTGGGGAACTCTTAAAAAATGAAAATTGCAAGTTTCTAAAAAGTTCATCTTATTTAAATGTAATAAAGTAAGAACTTTCTGGCAACCCTTAACATTGAGATCGAGGGAGGGTTTAAATATGTACTACTATTTTCTTTGTGAATTATTTCATTGGAATTAGTCCCGCTTCTAAAATAGATGATCTAGTAAAAATAGAAATTGATCCAGGTATTGAATTGATTTAGTATATTTAAATACAATCCTATCTTTCGACCCTTATACAAGATAGCAAACAGAAATCTATAAGTAATCGAAAAGTTATCTATAAATTTTATGGGTTAAATTAAAGAACTTGTGGCAGAAGAACATTGGAATGGAATACGTGAAAACTAATACAGCTTAAATTTTATAAAGTGATGGCTATTCCCACCCTACTGTATTGTTTGAGGAGTTGGACAACAAAAAGAAGAGAAGATAAACCAACAGAAGTACAATTTCTAAGAGTAGGAAAGGGGCGTACAAGTACAATACCTACTAAAAATATAGGATTACCCCGATATTCACATTTTTAATTAGAAGGCAAAAACTAGGACTCGATTTGTATATTGAATTTTTTGATAAATACCTAATAAAGAATTAAAATATGGATCACACGCTGAATAATAATATCTAGAGTCAACTACAGAGATTTAAGACCTTATACTTCTTTCTCAAATCGTAAATTATAATACCTTTCACTAGAAATGTTCTTGGAATCAAAATTTTATTTTGTATATCGTAATAGAAGGAAAACTGTTGTTATTGTTAATTTTAGTGCCAAGTTAAAGCAAATTAGATAAACTAATAAATTGTACTTGTTATAAATTTCCTATCAAATTTAAAAGTTTTAAATCCAAAAGGACTCTTGTGAAAAATTAGAGTCCAATAACGGACCAACGCTAGTTTTAAGAAAATTACGTAGGTTAATAAAAATTTACATGTAAATGAAAATTTATGTCTAGATTAATTTTCGAGAAACTGCTTCACATTTTAAACCTAAATTTGGAAACATTTTACAGTTGAATATTATATAAGGAATTTTTGTATAATTTTCGCTGATTCGTTCCAATATCTACTTAATTGAAAATAGAAAATGATATAGTCCATTCTGATTAATCGATCTGATTTTTACTGAGGTCAGAAAATATTAAGTATTTACTAATATTATGGACGTAACATAGTTCAATTAAATTTAGAATTACTTCTTGTTTACTAAGCCTAAGGACGTGTCATTATTGAAGAAGTTTGACTATTTATTTAATGTTAGCAAACTTCCCTTTTAATTTATAAGTTTAACGTAATTAAACTTAGGAGTTTTCAAAGTAATATTCCACTACAAATTAGAGTTGGGATATTGTAATTTTGCACAGATGAGATAAGTTTCCAAATAAATTAAAATAGTATCCATTCGACCTTATCTATTAATCAGAAATAAATAAAAGGAAAAACGGAAAAAACTCAATTTAATAATATTATACATAAATAAAAAATGCAACAAAAATATTTACATCAACTTGCATTCTTTCAACATTTATTATTAAAAATTTCGAATCAGTTAACATTTAGAGTAGCACATTCGTACAGCATGCACAAATAAAATGCGTTTTCGTGCGATGGTAAAAGCTACAACGGAAAGGAGCGATGGAAAATTAAAACATGTTATTAAAAGCTATCACATGCAAATAAAATTGTTTCCCTTATAGTAAGGTTAGAGTTTGCCAACCGAAAATTTATATACTACAATACTTGAAAATGTTATTACAAAATAAGCAGAAAGCTACGGACAAACTACAAAGCCAATAAACGAAAAATGATATACAAACACATTTTGTAAACTATAAAGTATAAGTTATGTCTGAAAACTAAAAAAAAGCAGCAAAGTACTTAAAACGTTCTTGTAATTGATAAAAAAAATATTAATCAAGCAAAAAGTGTAAATTACTACTACTATAAAATTAAAAGAGTTTTAATATTTGAATTGCTTAAATAATTTATTATGCATTGTTGTGATTATGTGTTATAAAAATAATAAAGCAAGTTAGAAAGTTAATAATATAATTTATTAGTTTGTGAATTTTTCATCTAATTAATTGCAATTTTGATTAATCTGAATTTCCAACTTGCTCTTTCCAGTTTGCTATTGAACAATTTGCTGCAACTTGCAAGTGAGATTACAGTGAAATTAAAACATTTCCAATGACACCTTACTATAAGGAAAAGGTCAAAGTATCAATTCATAAGCTATCATTCAAAGTTTATTCCATAATTTATTGGTCTAATAAACATAATTAATACCTTTTCTAATTTTTTATTTAAAAATTATTAAAACGATTTATGCCAAATCAAAACTTGGACCAATAAATTATATAATTTTCCAGCGAAAAGATGTACGAAACAATTCATGATCATGTCACGTACGATTCAATAAAAAAATATGCAAGCATTTATATACGGAGAGAGTTAGTTTACTCGTGAGTGGTTATGGCTTCCTTGAAGTTAGAGCTCCACTTCCAGCCATACTAAATGAAATAATAAAAAAAAATGTTTCAAAAATTGTTTTTAACGTTTTTCTGTATTACATGTTAAAAATGTCAAGTTGGTCATCATCTTTATGATAAAATGAAAATGATGATGAATTGAACTTAATAAAAAAATTACACAAACATCGCAACTTTTCACTAATTATTATTATTTTAGTAGGTACCAGTACCTAATCGAGTTTTATTTCAGTAATTGTAGTAAAAAATAATTAGAGAAGTTCGATGTAAGGTTTTCAATCAAATCAATCACAGTATTGATTATTCAACTCTTTAAAATGAAAATCACTTGAGTAATTTTTGGGAATTCGCGTGATTTGTTTTTTAATTTAGATTGTTTCTAAATTGATACTTTTGAGTAATTTTGAAAAAATCTCTATTTTAAAAATAATAATCAACAAATACTACAAACTAATTAAAAGAAAAAGCTGCAATACGAGGGCTACCTTTTAAGATTTTACAAAATGTAGGAAAAAACAAATAATTTTTTTAAACAAACTTGAATTTTTGAAAACAAACTTTGAAACATTTTTCCACTTCAAAGATGGTATCTCAAAATCACGATTTTTGAAGGCTTAAACAGCTTCTTGAGGTGAATTGTTGCTTAGTTTCCGGTTCATACAAATATATTATCTCCTGATGTTGTGTACAGATTTAACAGTTCCATTATCAAATTTTTGAACATTCCCTTACACCAATTAACATAAGCCTTTTTTTGACCTGGAGTCAAATTATGCGGAATCCATCGGAAACAGATCTTTTTTACAGCTAAATTTTCATACAAAATCAAATGTATTGCAGTCTTCGATATGCCTAAGGATGCCTTTATTTCACTGTAAGTTACATATCGATCTTTTATAATCATCGTATTACGTACAGCATCGATGTTTTCTCGCAATTTTGGTCCACTTTTATGAAATTCATGACTGACAGACGCACGACCACGACGAAATTTTGCAAACCAATTATAAACAGCCTTTTTTGACGGTGGTTCATTACCAAAAGTTGAAGGAAGCGATTGTATGTATTGCTGTTGAATTAGGCCTTTGCAAAAATTGTGAAAAATCATCCAACGAAAATCTTCATGTGAAATTTCCAATCTTTTTTTAACAAAATTGTTTGTTTTTAAATGCTCATTCTAAACAAACTACTCCGATGTTTCAATAAAAAATCTCAAGCTTTACGAAAATAGTAATGAAACATTTCAATAGCGCCATTTAGTGGTCATTTGTAAAAACTTAAAAGGTAGCCCTCGTAGTTACTACTACTTGGCCAATACAAATTTAAACACAAACAAATTAATTAGTGGTCAACAGAGATCTACAAAGTGAAAGTTAATTTATTTAACTTTAGTTAAATTAAATTCAGTTTATAAATTTACTACGAGGAAAGCTAGGGAACAAGTTGAATTACCAATACAATGTGGATAAATACACCCAACAATGACCTACCTATAGCGGTTATAAAACTAATATTCTTACATTATATACAGTTAAAGATATCAATCATACATATTTACTACTTCTAGTTACATTATCTGAAGACTTATCGTTAGTCAGAAACACTCAATGTAAAGGTGTTTTGAAAAGTAATGTGCAAATGACAGAAACAAAAAATGCTTTACTACAAGGAAATATTCTACTCTATTAAAGTAATTGAAAGCATTATTTGTAAATAATTTTATAATTTTTACATTGCAAATCTACTTTACAAATTGAAAACAAGAAATTCTTTAGGACTACTGTTAGATGCAATTGCATTCTACAATAATTATAAATGATTTCTTTACCTGACCAGGTTATATAGTTGAAACTAGTTTGAAATATAAAAATATTTACAAATACACACAATATTGAAATTGTATAGGTAAGGTATTCATAGCTAAGGTAACATTGGAAACGCATTTAACTGCATATTATTAGATGAAAATATCACCTTTTTGGCCAAAATATAAGAGCACTCTTCTGAAAGAAAATCTCATGGGATTAATTTATACGTTCAATAGTAGTAAAAAAGTTAGTACTACCTAATTATATACATTTTTTTTTTCGCAAAAACTAAACCGTATAAATTAATTCCCTTTAAACAAAAAGCATGCAGGTTAGACAACAACTGCATTACGACTAATAAATATTACATACTTTGCTGTGTTGTCCCGATGTAGGTGTTACAGGTGGAGTTTCTGTTATTGTTGGTGATATGCGTCCATCAGGTGTACCTGTAGCACACGGTAATCGTTGTTCCTGGACACTTGCCAGTCTAAAAAATATTTGTACAAGACCAAAGTGGGTTTTCAAAAAATTGCTCACCTTTTTAATGTAACCAAAGTACCGGTTAATTTTTTACACCGCCTTAAAGCACTTTCTAATCTTTCGGGTTCTTCTTTCAGAAACTTTTCTTCTCTTACCACTTTATCCATTTCTGAAGTAAGAAAAGACTTCATAGTGTCTTGTAGGCCGGGAAACCTAAAAGTATTTGTTTATTTTCACGACGATAAATAATATTGTTAAATTGCCTTAATTTTAAATCTGCTACAGTTTTTGAACTTTTACTAAGAACCAACGCCATATTTTCTACGTCCGACATATTCACTCTCGTTTTTCGATTTATTACATTGCCTCGTAATTCTTCTACAGATCCTTCTAAATCCGTTAAATCTTTTTCCAATCTCAACATTTCTTGTTTGTATAAATCTTCGTCGCGACTCAACCTTACTCGTTCTTGATCCAAACCTAAAACGAAATAACGAAATAATTGATTACATTTTCTTCCCATAAGTTAACATACCGGCTTGCCAAACTTGTTCACCACCAGCTACTAACATTGCACGAATTTTAATAAAGGTGTCCCTTATTGTTTCTCGCACAGAATGAGCTTGTGCTTGTGACATTCTTCTTAAATTTCTTACGTCGGCTCTCAAATCTTTGGCTTTCTTTTGCAACCCACGCAGTTGGTTATACATTTCGGGTGTTAACTGCAAATCCCTGTAAATATGACGTCCATCATATTGTCCTGGAGACAGAGATGCAGGTTTTGGTGGTGGTGCTGGCTTTAGTCGATCTTTTTCTAAATAGTATAAACAACAATTAATTTAATAACACATAAAAATTATATTAAGAGCAATGTCTAGTGCTATATTAAGCAATTCGTGTTTAAGTAGTTTATTTATAATTTTGAAACATCTCTTCATGTAAATGCAAACGTAGATTCGGGGATTCCCAAATTCTAACTAAAATTTTATTTCTAAATTATGTTTTTTATTTACTCAACAGATGTTTCAAGATTTGAGAAAGTACTATAAATATGGATGACGAAGTATAGTATAAGACAGAGTTCTTATATTCCTTTTAAACTTAAAAATGCGCAAATATTGTTTCAGCTTAAATTATCAAAATTCACACTGTATTTGACAAATAAAACATTAAAAAGAAAAAGTTGCCAAAAGAATAAAATAAAACGGCTTACCCTGAGAAGAAGTCCGGGGTAAAGTTGAAGATTTAATTGCAGGTTTTGGTGGTTTAGTATCCGCTACAAAAAGCAGCCACCACAAAAATACTCGTTAGTTCCAAATAAGATAACATGCAAAGCAAGAAACCTTATACCAAATGTTAATAATAATAATAAAATGCAGTATTTTTAAAATTTTTTTTATTTTATTAAGGCTAAAAATATCTAACAATCGAACATGCATTATAAATAAAATAAGTGCAAAACTATTACTACTACTACTACTATTTTACATGGAAATAAACTATTTAGTATACCTTTTATGAGAATAAATAGGACGATATATTTAGGAAAAAGACGTGCCTATATAATAAATAAATTGAAAATATGTGTTTCAGTAAACGATATAATATTTCACCTTCTCATAAAATATGGCAAAAGCAAGTGATAACAGCAATAAAAAAGCAAAAGTATAGTTATAATAGAAATATTCATTTTTTAAAATACGGATTTACGTATTTTCAAATATTAGGAAAAATTGGATGGCATATTTCAATTATTAAAATATTTTGAAAGTAATCGCATAAAGTTTGCCCTAGGATATGTTTGCAATATTTTAAAAGTTTACGTGATATATAAATAAGAACAAAAGTTAAGCGATGGACGGCATAATAATTTTTAATTAATGAGTTTACAATTTTTTCCTCAAACGCCAACAGAAGTTAACTATGTCATTCAATAAACAATGTTCAAGTTTCATTTTTTACTTTTTCTGCTACCGGCATTGTTGTCAGAAAAATAAATGTTCATCAAGTTAATTAAATTTTAAAATTTAAATATAAAATTTCAAATCTTAAAGAAAAAAATAGCTTATTTTATTCGGAATATTTTCTCTTAATAAATAGGACTCATTTTATTGTAAAATTTAATGGAAGTATAGTTTATAGTTTGAAATTGCGTAGAATTTCTTATAGAAAACCAGCAAAAGATTTTCTTATGGCACATATTTATTGAATTATTGATGATTGGAAAGTATCTTCTTGAATGACTTTATCTATACATTTTCAGTATCTTATGTTTATTTAGGAAAATATCGGGAATGTTACAATATTTCCATTAATATATGTAATTATGTAATACAATATTAAGGCAATCGGCGTTGAATTGTCAATAACAAAGTATTATAAATAATATTAATTTATTATCAATAAAATAAATTATTTTTAATTTTTTTAAATTTAAATTTAACTATAAAAGACGTCGTCGGTCTTTTACCGTCAAGACATAAGCACAGCTTAAAAATATATTAGGTACATATATGTTTTATAGAGGCAATAGAAGAAACGGAAGTAATTTTATTGGAGAAATCTATTTTATAATGTAATTAATAAACTTAATATTTCATAATTTTTTTTATAAATACTCTAACTTAACTGAAAATAAGTACAACTCAAAAGTAAACAATAATAATCACACTGACAATTAACGAATCACTTACTTCATAAACTACATAATTCTATACTATGATATCTAGGAAGAAAATCTAAGAACCCATTTCTTCTACAAATAATTTTAATACAACTAATAAACGAAAATTAGCATTAAAAAGTTTAAATAACTACAAAAGATATAAAAATGCGTGCATCAATGCCTCCTGATATAATAATAATAAAATTTACCTGTATGTTGTGGACTATGTTGTTTTGGTGAATTCATATCGGGTGGTTCGTCACTGAAGGATACCGATTTCTCAAAAGAAACCGATTTATCTAAAAAATAATACAAGCAATTTTATCGAAAGCACACAAAATTAATTATTGATTAAAAATTTACAAGCGTTTTGGGAAAAGTATTTCGTATTAAAAGTAAATGTTAAAGTTACAAAATGACTTATACAAATTAAATTAAAACATATTGGGATGTAATTTGTCGTGCAGGAACGAGTCGACACTTAAAAATAATGGAAAATTCATTAATTAAAACTTGTAATAAGATTTTCCTTTTAAAAATGATCGGAAGGGATCTTTGTATGTTTACCAAGTTTCTGGAAACATCTAAAAGAGTTACTTTTTGTTGCTTTAATTAATGAAGATAAATAAAATTTAAAATTAAAATTTCGTTAATTATTATTAGGTAAATTGTAAATATATGTAACAGAAAATTGGTAAAAGTTAAACATATAAATTTGAAATTGATGTCATAAAATTGCAAACATCACATGCTTAAAATATTAAAAGAAACTTACGACAGCTTTTACCCAATTTGGGTGCTTTAATGCTGTCTGTACGGAGATAAGAGTCATCTGCCAACATAGACAAATATTGTGTAATTATTCTTCTTTAATATCTATCGCAAAACTCAATACTGCTAATGATAAAATTAAACGAGAAAAATTTTAAATTTCTTTTTCATATAAAATTTTGTTTCAACTTCTATATACTAGTAATTACTGTAAAAATCGAAGTCAAAATTGATGCAAATCAACTAAGTATTATTGTGCCAATTATTAAATCAAGCGATTTTTAAAAATATACATAAGAAAAGTGTTCGATTATATCCGCCATAACATCAAAAACATTGTCGGTATAAACGAAAGCATAACAAAGCAAGTGAGAATACAAACCTGGTAAAGATGCTGAGCTTGAACTGGAGTTCTTATCAAACTCATCGCCTGTAGGATAAATGGTGAAGTTAGCAAACAAACACACTATTTAAAAGCAAACCAACATGGCATGTTAGTTATTTTTACTTCAAGTGCAAAAATGTTCTAAAACTATAATACCAATATCTGCTTAATTTTTACATTTATGCCCAAGTTTTCAAGTTTCATTCTCATAAGTGTTTCACTCACAAATTCATTAAAGAACTTTATGAGCTCTAAAATTTTTATTTTAGTACAACCGAATTAAAAGTTTGCTAACAAATTCGTTAGCAACACAAAAGTTATAACTTCAAAACTTGGTATAATAATAAAAAACAAATTTTTCTCTTTTATTAGCAAAGCTCGCAGCTTAAATAATTTAAACATAAACCTTCGGGAAAAATCCAAATTTGCAAATATATATGAATTGTTGAAACAAATTCACTAACACGTAACATTCTAGCACAAAACTGTTCATTGTTATCATCACGATGCATTTCTAAATCTATGTCAAAGAAAAAGCAATCACACACAAAACTACGACAAAATTATGCTATCGTAAGTTTACCTGAACGATACGCATCCCTGCCTGGTGGTGCCAAGAAATCTCTAGGCGCTGGAGTTTGAGTTAAGGCTTTTTGTACCAAACCAGTTAAATTCGCCAACTGTCTTTCCATGTGTTCGACACGTAATCTACTTAAAAGTATATTGGTACACTTGATAAATAGTTAAAAAGTTGTGGCATACCTCGTCGCATCGTACGGTGGTGCCGCAGGTCCAGGAAATTGTGGTCGCACATTTCTTGGACCTCCCGGTGCAATTTTAACTCCATATAAAGAATATTGTTCGTCCAGAAGTTCTGTATCACTGCAAAATTATAATCAGCTACCACTCGAACGATAATATCCAAACATTATAACGACAAATTTACCTAATTTCTTCGTCTATAACTGGAGT
Organism: Cantharis nigra; assembly: GCA_958510845.1. Lineage (NCBI taxonomy): Eukaryota > Metazoa > Arthropoda > Insecta > Coleoptera > Cantharidae > Cantharis > Cantharis nigra. The sequence goes on from OY294028.1 coordinate 65,123,735, forward strand.
TATGGAACCCGATCTGGATGTATATTGACTATAGTAAGGATCTTCGTAACCACGAGAACCTCTCTCAGGAGACGACATGTATCCATCTAAAGTATATTACAATTATTTTTTGAAAATGTTATTTCAATAATCTCTAAAATAGTGATACTTTATCGCAAATATAAAATCTAATTAAGTGAGGTGTTGTGGGTAAATAAAATCTACTATGCATACACACAAAATCTAAAAGGTATAAAATTGTATATACCATAATTACAAATAAAAATAAAACATTCAGCTAATGTGTGCCACTAAAAGGTTATAAAATTTTCAACCTAGGTCCCAGAAATTGGTGCTCAATATTGATTTTTCTAACAATCTTTGCAATATCATAATAATTATATAAATTTTAACTTAAATTTGAATTCTATAGTTTAAAATATTTTTGATATAATACAATCGACACATAATTAATCACAAAACATATTGTTAAATTAAAAAATAGCACCAAAATTTGATTTTATGCGATAGCCGGTGACTTAAAATGTTAATTATACCTTCTAATTACCATTCCATAAAATTTCAATGTTTAAACTAATGAATATACTTAGATGAGTTTGAGTTTAGGAAGGTGGTGTAAACCCACCTGGTAAGTTAAAAAGAGGGTTAGCAGGCCTTTGGAAAGGGGCGAATCGGTCTGATGATCGAGAAGAGCCATCGCTGGCCCGGGTCGCCCCGCTCGAATACGCCCGTTGTGGTTTTGGGGGAGCACCTTTGAAAATGAATTATTACGTCTTCACCACTTATAGTGCAAAAATCATCGAGAGATGAAATAAGAAAATTATAGCGTATTTATTAGCATGGCCAAACTAGTTTAGTAAGCAATTAAATTATTAGCTATCAAAAACTTACGCTCTTCAAAATTTCTCTTTAATTTTAATGTTGTTATTTAATAATCTAACAATTTTGAAAAAGAAATATGATAAAATAATAATGGTAAATAAAACAACAAATGCCAAACATGCTGAGTTAAATCGGTTTACATTTAGGCAGGTAAAAAAATTGTAAATTTATTGTCACACACAATTATTAATGCAGTTAAGCAAGACCAAATTAATATAATTATATCGAGAAATACCTGCAGGCAATGTCTTCATACGATCTGACGGTAAAGTATTGACGGCAGGAGAATAAGGTCTGAGCAACGGACCACCTCGTGGTAAACTTGATGTCGATCCCATGTAATATGGTGCACTTTTTCCTGTACTTCCCTGAAAAAATAAAAATTAATTTCATTAGTAAAATTGAAAAATTTCGTCTTCTATAATATTATGTTCGCATTGTGGTAAAATAATTTGCAGCAGGTAAATATATTCTAATTTCCTTATTAAACGCAACGCTGGCAAACCAATTTCAACGAAGTCTATCGAGGAAATCAAATCTTGTTTAATTTGACTGCAGGAAACTAACTACTACGCTTTAAAATAATTACTATATTCTTAATAAAATTAGAAAATCTAAAATGAATTTTTAATGGTCTAAAATCTAAATGAATAATGTTAAAGCATTGATGAGGTTTTGGATTTTACCTAGAACTAATTTGGGCATTAAAATTTAAATTAGATAAAATAAGTGAGTTGAAGTTTTCACTGAAATTGCACAAAATTAATATTCCAAATAGTAGAGTACCTAACTTCCGAGTATATTTTTGATTTATGTATTATTAATTTTAGTACATTAATTAATGGAGACTTTCTAATCTTCTGCGGGTGCCATGTGCATCACCGCACACAGTGCGTTGACGGTCTTCATGTCTTTTCTATTATGTATGTGATCTGATACTGTACCGACAAATGTCGTTTTATAGCCCAAGAAATTATAGCATAGTGACCAGAGCAACTGGAGGTTTGAATTCCACATGTGCTTGTTTTTTTATATACAACCTTATAAACCTCCTTATACAACGCCAGGATTTAACTGTGGGGAAACTACAGTTTATTATCGGTTTGGAACGACAAAATTTCAAAGAAAGGATTTGGCATTTAGACCCTGACCCAGCTTATACTAGCTTACAGTAATTCATAATAGTTCCGAACATCATTTTGCACATAAAATTCCTTCCTTCCTTTCGCGCTTTTCTTAATTGTTTAACTAGAAGTCAAGTTTATTTTCAAAAAGAATTAGACATTCAAATTTATTGCGCCTTCAAACTTAATTTTTGATACTCTCCTCGGTTAACTTATAGGAAAATAGGGGAATATCCCATCCAAAGTATTTTTTTCAAGAGGTGGGAAGCAAACTCAGCGTCTTTTTTATATACGGTATAATATACCTATATTAAAATTTTAAAATTAATGGTTTAATTAAACAATAACATTTAAATTATTTTTATTGTTGCATCCAAAATATTTTATGTAGTTAATTTTGTATTTCTAATTTATCATTGCATATTTTTTCAATGAAAATTCATAATGTTAATTTAGTAGGTACCTACCTAATTAAATTTTAATTTTAATTTCAGATTAAAAATTTACTGCTTTTACGTAGTATCTATTATGCTAAAAAATTGATAAAAGCATAAATATCCTGCTTAAATTTCAAGCTTAACATTTAACAGGTAGAATATAAGATTTTATCTCATTTTGAATTCCTTAATTTTGGTATTTTGTAAATGAAAATATTTTCGTAAAATTTACAGATTTATAATAAATTGAAAACGCAAATAGAGATTCCAACAATTATTTATATTTTTATTGTTATCAAAATTTGTTATCAAAATGTAGTAATCGCGATTTACATTAAGCGAAACGCCACCACTCGGTGAGATATCAAGTTAATCTAAAACGTATAGTTGGTATCAATGATTATTGGTATAGAATATTTGAATCGCTAAGTGCAGAAAGGAAAGTACTACAAAATTTACATTTTGAGATAATCGATTTAAACTGTTTAAATTTTTAACCATACTTTTCAGCTGCGCAATTTTTTTACACAAATTTAGAAATGGCTGTTAGATATAGGAAAAGTGAAAAAATAAGTTAATTGTATCAATATCTTATCCAAAAAAAAAATATTTATTATATTGAAGTACTTACCTTTCTGCACTTAATAATGCTGTTTAATTTAAACAATTGAAAAAACTTAAGTAAAAGAAAACTTTATTCTATAGGACATAAAATACATTCATCAAAGGCAAAATAAACATTGTTTTTCGTTATATACAGTGACTAACAATATTATTCATCCAGTCCTACGTTAGCATTGTAAATTATTGGTTTTGAAGGCGTGTTTTGTCATATAAAAATTATTTTTACAGCAATACTTATTAGAAATTTTTTGTTGATAATTTTATTTCCTTCATTTTTGTTTATATAAATTTTTCTATTTTGTCGCACCATTTAAAAGTTACAGTAACTTTAAAACAAACTCTGTAAAATACAAAATAAAATTTTGTCTGTATCTCAAAAACGGTGCAACGAAATAGAAAAGTGTATAAGTAGTTTTTTCTTGTGAATTTCATTCCCTACATTTTTGTTCATATACATTTTCCAATTCGTTGCACCCTTTTTGAGATACAGATGAAATTTTGTATTTTACAGTCTTTTTTAAATCACCGTAACTCTGAAATGGCGCAACAAAATAGAAAAATTTATATAAACAAAAATGAAGGAAATGAAATTTACAACAAAAATTTTTTAATAAGTATTTCTGTCAACCACAAACATCTGCTGTTAATTATGTTGGCGACGCGACGTCGCAAAAACGCATTATTTGCTGACGAATAACTAACTAACGATTTATGGTAGAACTTTTATTCCTGCACTAAACGATCGGGCTATGTCGAAAATATATGACATGATGTATAACTCAATTTCGACAAATTTGTCAGTACTTTCCTTTCTGCGCTTAGCGATTCATTTATTCGGTTTATGAACAAATCGTTTAAATAATCCTAATCTATAAAATCCCAGCACGCTGCTCCTGTTACAGCGTGTCATTTTTTGGCGAAAAAAGAAACACTCTGCTTGATCGATTTCTTTACCAACCGAAAAATATATTAAACTAAGATTAAGACTAAAAATATTTGTTCAAACCGGGAAATTTGAATTTTTAAGCAAAAATGACGGAAATTTAACCTTCTGTTAGATAAAATTAAAACTTGGAAAACATATTTATTTAATTACCTTACCGCTCACGGAGGTTAGCAGCAACTTTCTGTGTTACTTTAAAGTTAATTATAAAAATATTAAGTCAAAATTGTAACTCTGGGGGTCTGGGGGGTGTGGAACACCCTCCAGTACATATCGCAGGATTTTCATTTTTTTAGAATACTTGGAGAAGATAGGAAATTTATAATTTTACAAATTTCGCCCGGAAAAATCGGGAAATTTAAATTTTTAAGCAAAAGTGAGGGAAATTTAAACCTTTGGCGAGTGAATATTAAAGCTTGGAAAAACATTTATTTAAGTGCCTTACTGCTCAGAGTTTAGCAGCAACTTTTACGTTACTCTGAAAGTTAACTGTCAAAATTATAGTCAAAAGTGTAATCTGGGGGGGTATGGGGGTAAACACCCTCCAATACATATAATAAAATTTCCATTCTTCTAGAATACCTACAGAAGACAGAATAATTATACAAATTTTGTCAGAAAAAGCTGAAAAATTTTTTGTTTTTGAACGAAAGTGAGGGAAATTAAAACGTTCGGTTAAAGAAAATTAGAATTAGAGAAACTTATTTATTTTTATATTATTATAAATAAAAATTTAATTGCCCGACGCGACGGCACATCAAGTTTAGCAGCAACTTTTTGCGTTACTTTTAAAATATAGAAAAAGGGGGAATAGCCCAGTAGCGGGAAACGAAATTAAATGTTTAAATCCAACGTCTAGCTGCCCGTCCGCGGACGGGCTTTCCAGCTAGTTAAGAATAAAATAATTCAGAATAAAATTTAAAACAACATCAAGAATACGTACTAGAACCGCCGTTGTTAACATTTGGTAGCACCAGGAGTGCCATCAATGGTAAGGTAAATTGCGAAATCCTTAAAATGGAAATGCCAGCTTCTAACCATTACAAGTAGCTCAATAAATACATAGGGTAAGAGGTCATAAAAAACTTGACAAAATAATCCTTACAAAAACAACCTAAACCAAAAAGTCCTTGACAATAAATCCTAAAGAAAAATATACTCTAAAAATAGTCCTAGGACATAATGTATCCTGTGGGATTTTGAATGACTATTACAGATTAAATTTTTAATAAGTGGGAGGAGCGGCTCTAAATTTTCGAGTGCAAGTTGTGCTCAAAAATACTTGTATAAAATAAAAACACGTCATTGGCCAATGATGAATTAGGGAGCTAATAATTTATTTTGTATAAAATAAAATTTAGAATCTGATAGATGAAGACGTGTTTCAAACAGACGAAAATTATTATCTTGTAGAAAACTAAATCAAAACAAATTTATAGAAATTTACACTGGCATGTGTACATTTATTTGATTAACCTTTAACAAAACTTCAACTAAATATAATATTATTTAAAACTCAATACTAAAATTTATAATAATTGGGTCAGATGAAAGACTAAAAAAACTTGTGCTCTAAATAAAACATGCTATTTTTTCAATAAACGTAAAAATGAATTACCTCCTATATGTATAATATTATGTAATATTCAATTTACCATTACTTTTACTGCCGGTTACAAACGGCACTAAAAGTAATTAAAAAATAGCCGGATTAAATTAAAATAAAACAATTATTGTTGTGACATGTATATGTCGCGGTACGAAAGATTTCTTCGAGAGTCTTTGGTCCGATTTCCTTACCTCCAGATAGCTATAAGATACTAATCTATTAGATAAATTAATCGAGTAACCAATCAGACAACGCTAACAAATCAAAATTTTGATTGCTTACTAGTTATAGTTTTCTAATAGATTCGTATCTTCGAGATATCATGAGGTGCAGAAATCGAGCATAAGAGTGGATTGTAACATCTATGTTGAGCAAAATTTTCAATTATTGCAGTAGATAATAATCGCCACTTTTTGTCATCGACGTAGGTAAATATAATATTTAGACAGTGCTCTTACGTCATATGGGTTTTCCATCTGCATACTAATTTGAATGCTCTAGTTAATCGTAACTAAGATTTGATAAAACCAGTTGTAAAATTACTTCTGCACATGATTAAATATAAACAATTACTATATCATTTGGTTTAAGGTTTATATAATGATGCAAGACGTATTGTATATTAAACTTGAATTTTTACAGATAATTTCACATTATGTAAAATCGAAGAAAAGTATAAAAGAAAGTAGGAAGCGCCTATATCACTGCAAATTAAATACGCGATGACAAACAGGTGTGGCAGACTTTTGCAATATATTTAAATTATTAAAACAATGTACACAAATTAAAAATTAAATTTTACGCTAATTAAATTAATTGCTAGATATCCAATATTAATATTACGTATGCCAAAGTGATTGAAAACCGATTGTTTTATTCTTGCCAGTCTATATCTTTCGGGTAGGTACCTACATTTTTTTTATTGCACGCACATATGGAATTTGACAAGAACAAACAACAACATTTGTGCTTTAATTTGAAAAATCACGAATTGCTTGTAAGGATATCATCGCAAAAGAGAGAGTGAACGAATGCACTTTAATAAATAATAAATTACATTTTAATTGTAATAAAAAGTATGTAGTACTCAAAGATCATAGAAACTAATTAGAGTTGTGCTAACATACCACACATATTATTAACCAACATGCAATATATACGATTATGCTTTTATAGTTAAAATAACTTGTGAATTTGTTAACATGTAAAAGCACGCTATTATTATAGGTGCTATATCTATTCATGATATTTTTAAAATTCCATTTTATAAATAACTATAATAAATGTTGGCCAACAAGACTAAATGCATAAAATTAATAATAATTCTAGCAGAAGTAATGTGGGCATCACCACCAAAATATTCTGTTCTTAAAATATCTTGACAATATAAAACCGTGCTTAATTTGATAGAATCTAGGTATTGGTGTAAACAGGTATAACATTGACCTAACAAGGAGCACATTTTATTCAGATGATTTTTAATTTTAATAGTCATTATTGTAGTAAGTTGTGGTCGGGAGCCCGTTATACGCTGTATTTACTAGTTTTCATTGGCCCAAAACTAAATTAAAATAGATGGAAGTTTTTTTGTTATGTCAAATATGTCGACGGTAACGCCTAGTAAATATGTATATACAGTAATCGTTGCAATTTAATGAATATTATGAACACTCAGAGTAATTACTTTATCCTAATTGAAGTAATTTACATGATTTTATTAAGATCGATGTACGATTATGCTAACAAATTATAATTAATCACTCGTTAATCATGTAAACAGAAAATTCTTATCATTAGAAATCTCAGTAGGAAGTCAATCTTGTATTGAACTAAAATAATAGTGTGATTAAATTAGAAGAGTACTAGGTAAACTATTGCTGCTCTAGATTATACAAATAACTCTCCGTGTTAGCAATAAAAGAAAATAGTGAAAATGATAACTGCTATTAATTTTTCGATGAACTGATGCATCAAAGATTGACTGGTGACCTTGAATCCTCGATAAAAACTCTTCTCATTGTATTATAAAACACATTAAATTAAGTTCAGCTACTTCGTTATGATATAAAATCAGCATAATCACGAATCCATATATCAATAATTTAAACGTGCTTGAAATTCGTAACAGTATAGAAAATTATAATAACTAATATAGGTAAGATAAGTGGAACAAAATTTGATGTACGCATCTCGAGAATTAATCCAAAATTAATACAACTTAATCACACGTGTCACGTGAATTAGCATTTTGTGTAATGTTTAGTGACGTCTGAGCAGTACAATGTACAAGAAATTCTCAAAAAACCGTTAATAGTTTGATAGAGCGTGTGGCGATTATCATTATTCATTATGAACCTCAATATACAAAACAAAATCCTTTTAGATTGGTGTAGTTAACATGGTTTCAACATTGGCTTAAACCAGTGACGATTTGTTTTGAAAACTTGAGAGTATAACACTTTGAAATGCATAAATCTTCGGGTTTATTTTAAACAAACAGAATTTGCAACATTATATTTTTATAATTAATAGTATTTATTTACATATATAATATATTATTTATAATTATACCGGAATTCTATCCTTTCTAAGTTCTCCAAAATTCAAAGTCATGGTTCCTTATATTGATGAAAAATTCATAGATTATTTTTCTACTAATGCTTGAAAAAGTTGCATCGTTTATGTTTACTCAGTCGATATTCGTTCAAGTAAAGTAAAATAAGTTTTTCCACACTAGTGCGGAAAAGTAATCTTTGCGCTAAATTAATAAAACAAAGAAAATACGTTAATTTAAGCCAATTTATAGTTTACTTGAAATTTATTTAATTTTTTCAAGAAGAAAATTTTTTCATGATTTTCATATTATTTGAGATATAATTTTTTTCTTGATATTTATATCAGGTATACTGTAAACAATGTTAACAGGGAAATTAATAATAATAACAGAAATAAAAAATTATATTGTAAACATCAAACTATCCAATAAGATGGAAAAATTTTTTCATAATAAATTGCTTTTCGATGTATTTCTGAAGCGGAAAATGGCAAAATTACTGATCACAGATAAAAAAACTTCTTTTTATTTTTGTATACTGAAAACTAAAAAAGTTACAAAGTATTTTGTCTGGCGCCTATCAACCTTGATTTTTCCATTGCCCACCTTTGGCGCTGTTCCATGATAGTTGTAAAGCGTCGACTTTATATTGAATTTTACTCGAGAACCAGTATCATATACGAATAAAATCGTTCAGATCTTTTCTTTGTAGAATTTTCCGCTCTACAATTTTGTTTTCTGAGTAATTTTTTTAATGTTGCTTATTTGTGGATATATGTATTTGCAACACAACATTTTTTTAAATTATTATTGAAAGTGTAAGAAAAAATTCAGATTTTGATGAATTTACCTGAAGATAATATACATATTGTAAAAAATCAAAGGGCAAACTGCTAATATTGATTAGGTAATTTTGGAAATACATTGTATTTTGTGTTTTTTTTTAAATTTTAGTTGTGATTTTTCGCATAACAGTCTGTGTTTTTCTCATTCTGTTGACGGTACGTATGCTCGACAAAAATAAAAGGAACCGTGTTTTTTAGTAGACGGATCCAGCGGCAGTTGCTTTCTAGGAGTGCAACAGTAAATATCATATTATAAATCTCTTTTAAATTGAATTTCGTTAATTATAATTTCCGTCATTATAATAATAAATTATAATGTTATTATAATATAATGACAATTAACAAAAAAAATAATATTATAATAACACTTTGAATTAAAATAATTATTGTTAGCTTTAATTCCGACATCAATGCACAATTTCCGTGGAAGGTATCGAGGATTCAATAGAGCTTCAAAATGGATCGGGATAGTTGAAGTTGAAGCGACTAACAAAAGTTTAGTAACTTATTGTATTAACACAAAAAGTTTATTGTGGTATAATACACTTTCTTACTTTCTGCAAAACTGTTTCAATTCTAAAAGGTTTTAACTTTAACGTTTTTTTAAAGCGCGTGCTACGCACCATGAAATCCTTTAAAATAATTAATTGTTTTAGGTCTCTTTAAACTTTTAAGGTCACAAAAATCGTGTGCGATAGGCACGGGAATAGAAAGTTTTCAATCAAAATAATAATAAATTTGTTCATAATAATCATAGAAATTACAGAAGAGAACTTAATTTGTAACCGTTACTCAATGAATTATTATTATAGAAATAATGATAAATTAATTAAGACCGTTCACTTAATGAATTTCAAAAAAAGGGTTTATTAGTAATTTATATGAAGCAATTTTTACTGGGAGCAAAATATTGTAACAATGCAATTTTGTGAAAGACATTAAATTTTCATTTTAATTATAGGTTTGTTCGTTCATTCCGTCAAAATTATTTCAAATTACCGGGATTATATTATTTGATAATTCTCTCGTGTAAATGTATCGAATGTCTTTCCTTATGCAATAAAAATTAGTACCGTAAAACCGTTTGAGTATTGAGAAGTAGGAGGTCAAATATGGAAGACATAATAAACTGGTGTAGTACTCATTAATGTTGCGAGCATCGCAGAAAACGCGAAGAAAACTTCCTACAAACCGAAATTCATCGACATATAAAATTTTTGAACGAAAGCGTCGACAACCAAGTTCAAGTCAGTGAAAAATAAGTGAACAAAAATTAAGTGACTTCTAAGTGAGAATTGAAATAAGTTTAATGAAAACGTAACAAAATATAATATCAAAAGGAAAAATGAGTGAGGAATCGACTAAATAATATCATTGTGATTACTTTTAAATAAAATTAGAGTAAGGAAGCTATTATTTTTATTAGTTTAAATTTAAATATTTATCGTCGAATTTAATATTCACAATAAATTATGAAATTATATTAGATTACACAATTTAAATTGATAATTTTGATTCTAGATTAAGATGCCTGAAAACTTAAGAAGCTATTTGTTACAATTTACAACCATTTTAATAATACTATTGCCATCATTAAATAGAGCAGAAATTGTTTCACGTTACTTTAACGATGCCAAAGTGAATTCCTTATTTAACACAAAACCAATAAACCACAATACCTTAAACAAAGTTTCATTAACGCAGAAAGGATATATTCAGGTGTGTAAAAGCGAAAACTTGAAATTAAATGTTTTGCTAAATTATTGTTCATCTTTTAGTTTTTACGATACATAGCCGATGTACCCAACATTACCGAGTTTACATTTTGCATTTGGCTAAAGAGTGACAATTTAACTAATAATCAGCCGTTACTTTCATATTCAAGTAAGTGCCCACTTCAAAATGATATATTTTCGTGATATTAAAAAATTAAAATTGCTAAAAAATGTTAATTGTAGAAAATGAAAAAGAACGGTATATTCGAGCATGGATAGCGCCCCAAGGCAAAGAGATTAACCTCGCAGTTTTAGAAGAGCAAGTATTTAAGATTCCATCTTACTTTCGAGAAAATCGTTGGTATCATATTTGTCAATCCTGGGAATCGCAGCAAGGATTTTGGGGCTTTTACCTAAATGGAAAAATGAAAGCTAGCGGTTATGAAGCAAAGGTAAAACAGAAAAATTTTATTTAAATAAATTGGAAGGATATTATTTAATATTTTAAATTTTTAATCAATTTCAGACAGTCGGTTTGAAAATACCAGAAGGTGGCGATATAGTGGTTGGACAAGAATATACCGATTCCAATAAAGGATTAGACGACGGGATAGAAGGTGATATATTCGGATTCAACATGATTTTATCGTCTACCGCAACACCTAATGAAGTTTCAAACAACTTCGTCTCCTCTTCTGACCTTTCACGGAGACGTACGTCTTACCCCAATCAATACGGCAATAATCGAAATAAAACGCCTTCGCAATATTTGCATAGCCTTCCATTAAATTTTCCCCATCGTGTTTATCCTGCAAACGATTATTACGAAAAAGTTGATCATAAAGAAGATGTTCCATCGGTATTGAGTTACTTTTCAATAGGAGCAAATAGAAACCCTAAAGGAGTATACTATTCGCAGGAAATTCCGCAATTCATAAAAACTGCAATGGCATGGTCACCATCAAATATACCGAGATCAACACGCATTCAATCGATTGACGAATTCAATGCTGACAGTAACAGAAGAATTCATAATTTACAGCAAAATAATAAAATACCTTCCGGTAATTATTATGGAAGAACTGATTATAAACCATTGGGATTACAATTAGTTGAACAGGGCTACAATTGCGCTTTAGGAAAAGGTTCACCAATTAACCATCCGAAAGTAATAGTTAGTTGGACCAAAACGCCGGTAAGGGTATTTGGTGGCGCTATCTTAAAATATATACCTCCGTTTTGCTGGGATAAAAACTTTTAATATTTTTCCGCTAACATTTCACTCGAAGCCGTAGTGCAATTGCTCAAACAATGAATGATTTAAATTCTGTTTTTAATAATATTCTCAAGTTGAAAGTAATAAATTGTAACTTATTAGTATATATAAGCTGTGTTTGGTGCTATGTTGGGTAGAGGTCTATTTGGTGTTTTTGCGAGAAGAGTGCAAAGTTCGACGCTGCGGTACCGACTATTAATTTATATTGTACCTAATTAAATTAATGAAATCGAATATAATAAGAAATATTTTAATAACGAAAAGTTGACATAAACTTTGTTATTATTTATATTTTGATGACCACAACGACTGATCGACGATAGTGGTTGGGCTATTTTGAATGTTGTAAGTTGTAAATTAACATATTATAATATGTGATTTGATAATAACGTGAATAAATAATTTAAATAAATTGCAGAATTATAATGAAGTTAATCCATGTAAATAAAAAAATACGATTTAAGTGTTTTTTGTTGAAAAAAATTCCAAACCGGAAACGCGATTTTTTTATAAAAATAAATTGTATAATTTACAAAAAATAAATGTGATCGAAACCATTGCAATATTTGCCATACATAATTTTTGGATGTACGGTCAACGATCGAACGTTCATGAATTTTGTATGCTGTGTGTCAACTAAATTTAAGTCTACACCCAACTTTCACTTTTCTTTTACTTTCTTTGACAACTCACGCAATAATCACAGATAATGATTGGTGTAACTACATGAAAACTGCTTTTAGCAAGACAATTTTGTGTTTCATTGCCACAGTCAAGTACACATAAACAACATCAATTTAGTGTCAGTTATTTTAGTTAACTATAAATTGCATGTAGTTGATTATAGACTATCCTTTACATTAAAAATAAAGCACTAGTTGAAATTTCCAATTGAAAAAGTACAAACGGTAACTATACTTTAGTATAGACATCGCTCCTACCGGATATCGGTAAAATTACCATATCAGACCATGAAACTGTAGATTAGGATTAGTAGGGTTTGTGCCAATTGTTCAAATGGGTAAAGATTTGTATTTCCAGTGACCATCCAATAATAATTATTCAGTAGAATCTTTATAAAAAGAAATATTTATATCATATGCTTTAAGAAACTTCATAACATTTGGTTTAGGGAGTGAAAATGTGTTTATGCCGCGTATGAGTAGATTAACCACAATGCTTACGATAACATGTTATTTTTGTTTTCATTTCTAGGAAACCTTTTAATCATTTGCCCTATTACTGCATTAGCAAAATACATAAAATGTATTGCAAAAATTAAATCGATATTGAATTGGTTAAAATTTCTTAATTATTATTGTCTTATTTGTATTGCTCCCAATACAATATAAAAAAAATTTTGATTTGGTTAACCGACGACAAACGATGGGAAGAATTAAAGATGTTAAAATTTCAATACGAAAAAGATATTAAAAATAGGTAAAATGTTGTATCTAGAGACGAATTTGAAGATGATGGATGAATAAGTTATAAAATTTAAAAAAATTGAAAGATGAAAAAGAAAATTTTATTTTATTGGTGAAAAATAGGAAAACGGTCGATTTATTAGTTATGGATGCCAACAACGATGAAGGAGCAGACATTTCATATTTGGTTAAATGCCCAAATACTAATCAGCCCTGGGCCTGCAAGGTCTGCAAAGCTTCTCCAAAATAAATTAATTTTGTTTAAATTTGATAATTTTTGAGATTTAATTTGAACTTTGATAAAAAGAAAACCTAATGCTTTTGTAATTTCTTCAATGTAGTATGCAATCTTGGTTGCCTAAATGTATTGGTTAGTCTATACAAAATTACAATTATATTTATTCAAAAATTATACTTGAATCATTTTATGAAAACTGTTTATAAAATATTTAATAATTGAATCACAAAAAGTTGAATTTTTATTAAAAAATAATATAAAAGATGCTGTCTTACCTCGGCCCAAATTGTGCGGTCAAAAATTCCCCCTTTAAATATAATTTACAAGATATTTCGGGTAGATAAATTTTAAATTAACGTCGGGTATGTATGCGACTTGAGAAATGTTAATAATCATTCCGTGCCAATATATCACAAAAATATCAAGTGCAAAAAGTATTCGATGAAAAGGACGGTAAGTTACAAACATTCAACAAGTGACCAAATCCATTCATAAATGGCTTATATTATGAAAGGTAATATTCAATAATCTGTAGACAAGGAATCACAAATAAATTTTACAATCATAAATTTTCATAAACAGCTTTCTTTTACCACTATGCATTTGAGCTGAAAGGTAAAGTATAAAATTTTAATTATCAATAAATTAAAATCAGTTATTGCAATTAACCATAAACATAAAATTAAACAGATATTCAATTTTAATTTTGTAGGAACTACCAAGTACATACATATATGGTTAAATACATAGCAGTACATATATTACACATAATAATGTAGGTGTAAGTAATAAAGAAAATGAAGTTATATTATCATCACGTAACTTTTTCATTCATTAGCTGCAAAAATATTTCTCTTAACAATCAAAACATGCAAACGAAAACTCAACTTTCTATAAAATCGCGTTGCAATTTTAATTGAATCTAATGTATACATGTAAAATAAATAAACGTATAAAAATCTACTATTACAATAGAACGGTGGGAATAAAATTATTAGCCAAACTTCAGAAATATGAAATGTTGATGTTTATCGTGTCAATAATAAAAACATATGTTCAAATAAATTGTCACGGTTGGAAAAGCTAAATTAATATCTGTTGGGCGATAGAGGCATACGTTTACATATAATGCGACATTAATTTTAAAACAAAAATAAGCTCATCTGTACCTATCAGTTTTTTTTTACAGCAGTTTTTCGTAATTTTTCCAGTAAAGAAACTACCTCAATATGATATAAGTACATATAATATAATAATTTGAAAATATTTAAAACCTATTGTCTATAATATGTAAGACTTACGATTTAATGTAAAGCACAAATTAATATAATATACCAAGAAAACTTCCCACCACTATCTGCACATGTGATCTATCCGATTTTCAGAAAGCACCATCCAACGGCCGCGTTGGATATATGAAATCTGACATGAAACAACTTTGTTCTACTTTCAATTTCGGTAATATTATAATCCTATAGTATTATTTAACCTCAACAATATTGTATTTCGACAAAAACCAAAATGGATCAATGTTGAATTTATATATCACAACTGAATATTGCTTCATAAATTTTAATGACATTTTGAATAAACAAGTCAGAAGGAAAACATTCAAAAATAGTCGATATTCGAAGTTTCGGGTTTGAAGGAAATTGATCCAAGTATATCAATCACAACACTGACTCAATTACCTATGGACTATTCATATTATATGCATACCTACTTCGTACTTCCTATACAAAAAATGTATAATATAATTCATTGACCCTTTAAGGTAATTTTAGAGGATTAATATCAAAAGAACTTGAAGCTTTTTCAGCTTAATCCCAAATGTGCAAAAAATCAAATCAGCAGATTTGTCGAGTAAAATTTGCTGTCAGGACACTTTTTATTTCACGAGAGTTGTTCAAAATTGTAAGAGGGTTGAGTTAGATATACAATAAAAAAGTTGAAACCGGTAAAGTAAATTGCTAAGATATATTTGCACAATACATGGTGTATTGGGTACGTGCATTATGTGTTATTGGTATATTATGATCGCTACAATAATTTCATTTAAAATTTTAATAATATAATATGTAACATAATATTATAACATTTCATAAACTTTTATGCACTTATTGTAACCAAGGTTCAGAAACCCGACGTTTAATTGGAAATTGGTATATTGGAAATATCGAGAATAAGTAATATTCGAGTACCTACCCTAGAGAGTTCCTCGACTTACTAATGCGATTTTGCGTTTAAAGCTGAATTAAAAAACAAACTGTAATTATTATATAACGATATGAAACGTTAACACGCTATGCACTCGAAACAAATAAGATTTAAAATTTTCTGGTCTACATAAAAAAAATGTTTGTGTTGTGGTCATTGGTTTTATAATAAAGCACAAATTTGCGTAAACTATGATATTGCATATGGACGAAAATGTTTGAAAGTGAAATTCCATTAACCGAACTTTTAAATTATATTACATTACATAATGTAACTAGTTTTTTTGTAATCACACTATATTTTAAACATTACTAGGTATTTACAGCAATTTAATGAAAATGGCTTGCGAATATAATTATACTATTCTGGATTACAAAGCTTCCAAAGTTCACAGATAGTATGTGAACGAAGTGTAGAAAGAGAAACATCGTTGGAAACAGATGTTGGATTGGAAAAGCTCGCAAGAGAGAAACTATAGCTTTAAAGATACGATAACACAGGTCGTGGACATTTGTTAGCCATTAATAACGACGTTTTACACGCAATTATAGACCGAACACCCGAAAATTGTGCAGGCCTGAATGCTGACACCATCAACCATTTTACTTCATTGTAAAAGGGAAGCCTTATAAAACTAGATAATGAATGATGTAGGTACGTATAAACGGGATTATATGCTCAACCCACACTATAATACCAGGATTATTTTCAAATATTTTAATAGTTTTAGTATATCCGTGCCAAACCATCGCATGTTCCGCATTACTAACCTAAATATTTTTCATAAGCCTTGGTGTTGTAATAGATACTGCAGTCGAGTTCTAATTAAAAAAGAAAGATGCAATTCAAATAACAATTTTACTTATTCTTATTTTTACTACGAAATAATTCAAACATAATTATATTATTATGTAAAATATACGTAAAGCCTTCGTTCGCTTAATGCTCTAATGCACGCCAAAAAAGCCAAAAAAGGGCTTTTTGTATTTATTAATTCTGTACTAAAGTAACTGTAATTAAAATAATATAAATATACAAATATTATTACACCGTGAAAATTTTAATTTAATACCCAATACGGTAATATGTTTACCCATATTGCATTTTCTTCAAACACAGCTATGGCGCAGGAATTTCATGGAAAGTCATTATTGAAAAGGACACTTTACTCAGTGGTGGCTCAAGTCAAGTGGAGGCTCCAAGTGGTAAAAATGTTAGGACCCTCAAATCCTATGGTATATCGAAACTTCCGTGCTCAGAAAATGAGAGAGATGCTCTGGTTCAACCTCACATTTCTGATGACTCAGAAAAATGATAATTTGGATGAGATTAATAACATTTTTGATTTTTATATTATCACAAACATTAGTTGTATAGTAAAAAAAATCTGGTGTGGACACCACATAACTTCCTTGTAATTTTTATAATGATTGTACAAGAATCTCGTTAATCTATTTGTGCGCGTCAAGAATTAAGACTTTTGGCACGGATAATCGCAACCAAAAATAGGAGGTGCACAACTAGATGCTATAAGTGTCTCAAATCCAAAATTTCAACTTTCTACGACCTACCGTATTTGAGTTATGTGACATACAGACGTCCGTACGTACGTACGCACGTACAGACGTCACAACGAAAATAGTCAAAATGGATTCAGGGAAGGTCAAAACGAATATTTCCGTCAAAATCTGGAAACCGAAAAAAATCGGGATTACAATACTTCCTTGTTTTACAAGGAAGTAATATTAAAATATATTTTTTAGAAAAATAACAGAGATTTTGAGGAAATTATTTATAGATTACTACTATATCTTCGAATAAAACCACTCTTCAAAAGTGAGGCAAAGTACTGCCTTAAAGCAAAGGATAAAAACAAAACTAAATTTTATACAAAGAGTAAAAGTTAGTTTTAGCTCTCCTGAACAATTGCCAAATTGTAGATTCGCTAGTTTGCCATCGAGGAACGAATATCGTTAGGGTTTCTACTTGCGAGTGTTTGTAAGAACAAACTTGGTAAATTACAATATAGATATAAAACTGAAAGTCAATTAAAAATTGACATCACACAAAATTTTCTATACGGACCATCTAGCTAGAAAGCTGAAATTTGGTCCGGTTGTGCTAATAAGCAATTAAAAAATTACGAAAATTTTTTTATAATGTACCTACTCTCATATATATTTGTAACGTATACAAAATACGAATGTTAATTCATTCCGGTTTAACTAATGAATGCATTAACAACAAACATTAGGAATTTTATTAGGTGGGTAGCTGCTTTTTTTAATTTTCTTCTTTGTTGATTGCCCTTCGGATACATCTCAGAAACTTTCATCCAGTGATTATTCATTCAAACTGGTAAATAATAATATAAGCAATTGTAAATATTTTATCAGCGGTAGTTTAGTTTTACTTTTAAAACAAAATAAATTTTAATATTACAAACTGAAAACCGTAATATTCATTTTGAGTAAATTTAGAAATAGATCTCTAACAAAAGTTTTTAATCAACATCGACTGAAATCCAAATTTTACTACTACACTTTTCATTGCTCATAATGTCAGACAAAGGCTTTTGATCATAACAACCAGACCAATTTATAAAAAACTTTGATTTTGTTGTGTCATTCACACTTAACGAAACGAAAAACATTTAAAAAAATATATTTATATTAATAAGTCTGTTGTTGTACAACATACTGGTTAACACTCATGTATTACAATAATTGAAAATATAACTAGACTGGATTTCCAAAAGTTCTCAACATTTTTTGAATATTAATAAATATTCAAACAAATTAATTATCGACAACTTTCGATTTCATTTAGGTAGTAAAAAAATCGGTCAATTAATTAAAAACAAAAACTACTCTATTAACATTCTTAAAATTTATTATTGAATTAATAAACGAAGCGAAAGGTGTAGCTGTAGGAAAACTCTTCCGGAATCTCACAATTAATAAACATGTGATAATCTCCCTAATTAAATTCACATTTGTTTGCGTTAATGAACCCAATAAGTAGAAAGAAGGAATATTACTCGTTCAGGGGTAGATAAAGTAATGTATTATTATTTTTAATAAATCCTTTAAAACTTAATTTACTGACTTAATTGTAATAAATTACTTTTTTTGTGTACGTGCGCATAATTTACTACAATAATAAGACCGAATTAAAATTTACAATGGTTATAATTCAATTTTTTACTAACAATGTGTACCCAAAAAGGATCAATTAAGGTGAAATTTATTATAATAGAAAAAAATTTATATTAATTTATAAATAAATTATTCCTTGCTTTTGATCTTGACGAAAGTGAGAGTAACTTCTATACGATCAACTTTCTTTTTTTGAAGACATATAGTAAGAAATTGGCTGCGTTACAATAATTAGATTAAATGAAAATTATTTAATTTATCGTTTTATAACAGCCAATGTGCGATATCAAACTGTTCGATAGTATTTTGTAGGTCAAAAAGTATAACAACTATAATTATATTATATTTTAGACCACATTATGTAACACAGCATAAAAGGACTACGTCAACCAAGTCAATAAAAAGAAATCGCAAAACTCAAACTTTGAACTATTATACTTTATTTAAAAATATATAACATACATAAGTTGGATTGAGCTTCCTAGGATATTATGCAATCTAGTTCAGTGCATCGTTTTCGAACAGAAGATGTTTCCGAATTACCAAGACATCGTTTTTACAGTTTTCAATTTCAAATTTTTCAGTATGTTGAATTTAATTTCATCAGATATATCCCAAACACGACAAGTTTCAGCATATTATAACGAAATATTCAATTTCATAAAATCAAAGTTAGACTTAATATCTTGAAACGTATTCTACCGTGTAAAATACTTGATTAAGCAAATGAAAATTTGGGTCTCCCAAAATTTAAGTCAGTGATTCATTAAATTTCCTATTAACACAACAATCCGGATGAATTATACTAGTAGCAAAGGTTTTTACATATTTATTATAAAAACTACACTGTTAGGACAAAGTGTATTATTCCATAAACGTAAAACATAATTTCAATATTCGTTTTATGTAGCATGAAAATCACGAATAAACTTCCCCCACAATCTCAAAAATGGTGGCTATAATCATTCAAACAGAGATGCTTAGGTACTTGAGACCCCTTATGTCTCAACTTCATATATCTTGGCAAGCAAATTCACGATCAACACACAGCATTTGGTTATAAATCTCTTTTAAGAAATAGAGTAAAGAGGTAAAGGCTGCTGGTAGGCATTTTATCAAAGTTTTAATATTTTTTCTCATCAAGTGAACACTTGATTCCGTTAAAAAAAACCTACATCCTTAAATGATTCATCTATAAATATTTTACAATAGAAAATCCGTGTCTCACAATTTCCTTAATCGGAATATGCAATAATAAAGTCAGGGTCATTAAATTTATTTTAAAATACATTATTCCAATTACCTACACTAAAGTTGTTGTAATATTTAAGATATAGAAAAGAATTAAATTTATGCGCTCATTGGCAAAGTATTTTTGAAATAGTAAATTCTTAATGTGTGTAGTATTGCACCTAAGATAGAACTGGAAATTCCAGTAAAAAAAAAGTTTTATATATATTTTGGCAACGTAAGTTATTCCATTATTTTAGTTTGGAATGGATTACGTAAAAAGTTATTTCCAACTCGAATTCTATAGGATCTTTTTTTTCTCTGTTGTTTTACCGATTTTTTATGCCCTATTGCATATAATTTGATTGACTGGATAAGCTTGAAAATCTTTCCCTCCCCTTCGATCACCTAGCTTATTCCCAATTATCTTCAAACGAGAAACTTTTATTCATCTGTCTTCCAAATTATAATTCGAGTTAGGTACTACGCGAGTATACTTTCGAGTTTTAACCAAATTCAATTATTGCTATTAAATTTATATCAGGTTTACTCAATGTTGATGCCTATGTTTTACCGTAAAGTAAAGTGCTTCCGCTTTGCTTATCAAGTGCGTTTAGAAAATAGTGCCAATGATTTTAAAAGATACATTTATATTCTTATCTGATGCTAATAAACTTCGGCCAGTTATATAATTATGTTGTTTGACATAATTAACACACTCTTATAATTGCAGTTTTTCTGCATTCCAGCGCTATATTAAGACCACCAGTTAATTCATGGCAGTACGAGTCACCAAGAAAAAAATATTAAAATACTATAATAAAACACTTCGGCCTCGTTATTACTATTTTAATCTATTTGGTACCTTAATTATTTTAAAGAAATAATATGACTCAATGATTTTACCAATATTAATATTTCAAGTATTGCATAATTAAATTGACATTCAAAAATAAAAGTATTTTTTGCTTTCAATTACAGTTTTAAAAAGCAATTGAAAACTTCTCGAGTTTATAATTAAGAAAATTTTCTTGAATTGGAACCTCAAGCGACTAAGTATTTCAAATTTCAAATACTCAAGTTTAATATAATTATATTAAACGAATTGATTTGCCCACATCAGCAAGTGCTTTAGATTTTCGTAGTTCAATTAACTTGCAGTAATTAGCATATAAGGATCTACTAGGAGTTATGCAATTCAGCTTATCGAATAAAGTCAGCTTATGTGACGTCCATAAAACTTATTTCATAAATTTTGTATTTTAAAGAAATAATAGGGATTGCATTCTAAAAATAAAAAATTAAATACATTCGTTATATTTATATTAATAGAATTCCAATTAATTTTTGTCGCTGTCTCTCAGAGCAGCAAGGTAAGAACTCTATAAAATCTGATAATCAAATTCGAAAAATTTGCTGTACTTTTAACTGAAATAGCAATCATAGCAAGTCGTAATTAACACTTAAAATTTTCATTGTTGAATACCTTTAAATTTATAACACAATTTACATTTAATTATTCATAATTATTTACACTTAATTAAAATAATTATTCAATTACTGCCAAAATTATAAGAACCAAACTTGATTTAGCTAATAAATATTTTTAAATTAAAAAGTAAATTTAAACTTGAGAAAAGTCAATTAAAACACATAAAATAATATAGAAGAATACTTTTGCCTGATTTAGAAATAAATTGTAGATACTAACTTTTATAAATGCTTTACAATTTTACATAATATTCTAAACATAAATTATTAATTACTCTTGGGAAAATGTCGAGCTTTCGCTGAATCAAATTAAATTCAGCGGTGCGATATAATTTAAGAAATTGCTATAATTTAAAAATGCTTAAAATACAATCCATATACTACAGAAAAAAAAAACAATTTCAAAAAGATAATTACTAGGTTTATTTTATATAATTTAAGGCTTAGCAAAATAATAATTCTTCAAAATTAATGTTCGTTGTTACAGGTACGCACTATCTACTTAATTAATATTTTATTAAAGAGCCTGGGCAAACAATTTACAAACTATGGAGAAAATTAAACTTCATTAATGCCTAAGTGTGCGTCAATGCATAATTTCAAATTTCAACAATTTTTGCGGCCATAACAGCACTTACAAATTCAATTTTGTATGCATATTCTAATTAAAATATACATAATGTGCGGAAATGTATAATTATTACTATTTTTCATTAAAACAGCAAAATTTAAAATTGCTAATGCTAGTTGTTCTCACAGCATCATATTTAATATAATATATCTAATGCGGTATCTCTGCGAAACAAGGGGTTGTTTATATTTATTTACCACATTAATTACTGGTTATATTATACAGAAATTTAAATAACAAATAACGGTAATCAAATTTTTTTGTCTGCGTACCTTTAAAATTAAGTGTTTGTGTTGGTTCACATTTGAACTTATGGTCTTCAGTGGCTTGATTAATCAAATAAAGACCGTTGGGAAAGTATATTCATTCATTTATTTGAAAATGAAAGAAAAAATGTAATAAGTTGTACGTATTTACGGTTTACAGAATGGAAGATATTTTATTCGGGACATATGTACTTTTTGTGGCTTGTCCATAATTCTTCCTCATAAAGCAGTATTTCTATAAATGTTCAAAAACACGTTATGTTATTAAATTTTCAAACTTAATGATTGATGACAATGAGTAAAACTTTAGTGCTTAGTGCTCTGTGTAAAATAATAATATACTTGGCCGAATTCAATCTTGCATCAAGTTATATGCTGCAAATTAAATTTTCGGTTATGCTGCAGCCTTCACAAGATGTAGTACGACTAACCCCGGGCAATTACAAATATACCATGTCCAGTCCGGGATTGCCTGGCATTTAGTTCAAAATAATAGAGCTAGTAACGGAAGTAACGATACAAAGATGTCCATGTGGTTCACATTTATACGCAAGTAATACAATCAAATTAGAAGAGTAAATTTAGTGTAGTGCTATCATAGTTTATCATCATTGGATTGTAATTGCACAATACATAATCCATTGTCATATCGCTTAACTTGATACTGAATGAGATAGTGAAATCCTAAAAAGTTTCATAACAAATGACCAGACAATGCTCTAAATACACTTTTGATCATAAGTGGATTAGAATAATTACAAATTGTCCTATGCAGATACAATGAAAAAAGAGAAGTGCAAAATTATAATAATTATAAATATTGCAACCTTGATAATAACACTGAAAATATTATAGAAATTCTTCGCAACACATAATAATATACTTGGGTATAACAATTAAATATATAATATATTATACCTAATAATTCTTAACCATTAAAAGACTTTAACTGAAAAAAATTAATTGATATTTATTATTGCACTTCTACTTAGTACTTTTAGTATTATAATACTTGTTAATAAAACACGTAATATTTCCAAATACGTGTGGCAAATACGTAAGAAAATGGAGCTTTAATATAAGCCGCAGTTGTGCAAACAAGGGAAAGTGATTCTTGAGTCCCCACTAGAAATCTTGAATGCAAGAATCAGAGTACCTGTAGTGAAATCAAATGTCCTTTTTGCTTCAGTTCTTCTAGAACGTCCGTACGTTCAAAGAGCCCTAAGTGCTCCCAAAATACGCGTTTAGTTGTTTATATTGATGTGAGTATAATTTGATTTTTATCAGTTTTGTGCTGTGATGGATGGTTAGTTACTTAAATACAGTGAGATGATGGGTTTCGATTAGCAATCTGTTTTTGATATACATAATATACCTACCCAATTAAAAATAGATATTTTACGTTAAACCAATAGTGATGAATATAAGTAATTTTATCGAAACAATTCGATTATTTTATTCATCATATTCTCTCAAAATTTTGCAGAAAAACCGGTAACATGTCTGAATTGCAAATTAGGTAATGCATAATAAAATTTCTATTTAAAATTTAAAACTCGATATCAAATTTAAACATAAAGTTAATATATTTTTAAAGTTATTATAATAGCATTAGACATATTAAAATTACCTGTAATATGATATCGAGTCATTTCATTTTTACAAAATTTTCATCTTGCAATATAAAAGAAAACAAAAATAAAATTTTCCAGTTTGTAAATAATTAAAGTTTGATTAAATTTTTACAAACCCTGAGTAGCTCCAAAACCTTCAGATCATCTTAACATTTTTCATTATTAAGTATATCTCGAACGAAATCCTATTCTTGGTTTTTTCTCTCGAATATATTTTATAATATTACAAAAATATGGATTTGTAAATTAATTTATTAAAGTATTAGTAACAATTTTTTTCAATATTACACAAAAATAACAATGATATACATTTTAGTCATGGAACACAAAAATAATCTTTTTCGGCAAATAACGTTCTATATTCACACTCCACTTACTATGGAAGTAAGATCGATTAATTTTTAATGATAACATTTTTTAATTTATCGAAATTTGACGTAAACTTTCGGAAGTAAAAAACAAACTCAACATTTCGGTTACGATGATTAATTTATCTGTACTTTTTTACATGGATAATAGAGTTCTCAAACTTATGCGGTTTAAGGACATTATTTATGAGACAGAAGTTTATATTGCGTTTTCTCTCGCACGTATGAAGAAGCCATCACAGTCGAACCAATACTGTGCTTCTTCCAATTTTCAAAACTATACATAAAAAAAATTGCTAGTTCTAACGGAAGACTGCGTTGTTATTACTTTGGAGTATAGAATGGGTACGTTTTCAGCAATAATATTACTGAAAATCATGAAGGACAATTTATAACAATTTAAATGACTTTGCTATTCAATAGATCAATGAAATTTATTTCATAAAAAAAGTAAATCCAGGTTTACGTTTATTGGGTAATTTACTATTTCCGAATTTTTGAAGGTTGCCAATTTCCGATTGCGAACTGGTCATGCCTGCTTAAATCGATATTTACATAAACTGAAATTAAAGATCGAGTCCTTTATCCTCTTTGTTCAAACAGTGAACATCTCACAGTTAAAAGCTTACGCCAAGCTCAATTTTCAGATATTAGAAATTTAAGAAAAGATGAATGATAGGATATCGGCAATAATAACAAATTCAGATTTAGTTTGCAGATACAGATTGAACGTTCTACAGATCACTTTTCAATTTCTGGTTTGATGGATTTAACACGGACAATACGTCATAAAAAAGTTTTTCATAGCTTGCTTTCAAAACTTGGATCATTTTGAAACGACAGCAAACTTTTTACTCTGTTGACATGACACATTCAAAAAGTAGTAGCGTAAAGTTTGGCATTAGTTTTCGAAATCATTCATGGAGAAACCTTGGTCTTTTTTTATATTCTTTAATAACAGTGGATTATTCTAAATTTTTTGAAATATTATACCCACTATATTCGGTAGTTGCATCAGTCTTATAAATTTGTTATTTGTTCAATTCTCAAATATGAGTTACTTTCTCGTTTGTTTAGATTTCTACTAATAATAATTACAACACGTTTATTTATTATAAAACAGCTGCTGTTCTTTATCTTAATTAATAACAGTTGTAACGTGTTTCACTTGACCGATAATGACATTGACATTAACCGTCTAACTCGATAATGCAGCCAGCATGAAATGTCCTTATTTTTTCAGACCTACTTGTTGTTTTATATTTACATGGATGAAGTAAATTAAAATCAAATTACTGGACAAGAAGAAGATATAAGAAGGGCAATTTGCAAGGTTGTTTTTCACTAATAACTGAAGTTATTAGCACTTAGAAAGTAATTTTTAAATAAAGCGTGTTTAAAAACCGTAACAATGACTTGTACATAGTAATATATAATTAACTAAACTTACACGGCTCAGTAAAAGGATCACAATTTTCATATGAAAGTACAATAAATTAACAAAAGCAATAAATTTCATAATTAATTAATCGAAATAAATTATACTTTCGTTTGCTTTTTTTTTTTTGTAAGGACAATTTTTAATTTTATTTGCAAAAATTCATGTCATCACGCAAGACCGTAGGGGAAGCTTTCCAATAATATTTTTTAACCAAGTCGTATTACCTATACAATATAATAAAGAAACTTTCTAAAAATGAAAAAATTTTAGTATATTTTCAGTGTGGTTAAATTATTTCTTAATAAGAAATTTATGTTTTTTCAAAATTCATAAACGAATGCAGATATTATTATATAATTTCGTAAAATAAAAATGGTGAGTCTTTCAGAAAAGCCAAATTATTTTCGCTTTCAGAATAGCAAGAAGTTTTAAAAATACTTTTGGTTTCAGTTGAAAATATCCTGTCAATGTTCTGTCACGTTCAGTTATAAATGTTTGTACTTTAGTATAATTTTTGTTCAATAAGTCAATAGGGTATTCTTCACAATTTCAAGAGAAAACTTTTTGGTTTAGCACATTTTGTCGACACCGTTTCTTAAAAATCGACATATAAATAGATTTTAAATAACAATGAGAGTTTTTTTCCATTGAAATTCACTTGATGTAAATATTTCGTAGTAAACGAACAAATTCATTTAATTTTAGGCTGTCGCGATTCGTTTCGTGATTGCTAAATTAAATGTAACTCTTTCACTTAAAAACGCATTTATTTTAAAATTCTTGAATAGAATCTACTTCCGTGTTGTCACTTTCATGCATGTTAAATTTTTCATTTCAAGTATTACAACACTCCCATTTCTTTAGCTTCTATACATAATAGTATAACAGTAAATTCACAATTTTTTGTATTACACGCCTTTTACATGTCAAAACTCGTTTTCCAGGATCATTTCAGTGTAAAATTTAAAAGTAATTAAGTTTAAAAATTTGTATTTTAAGGTAATTGAGCGAATATTGTACAACCCTGGTCTGATACATCCCTTTATTATCCTTTTTATATCAAATTATCCTACAGAAATTAACTATTTGGAGAGATACCCATCTAAAATTTGTTTTAAATAATAAATGTATTGGTAAATCAATTTACATTAAAGTTGATATTATTTTAAAAGAAATGTTAAAAATGCTAGTCTATATAGGTAAAATCAGTGCACTTTCATTTTCCAAATTGATTCTAATTTAAAATCTTACACAAATTCATCCATTCTAATAGTTACAATAATCATCAATCATTTACAGAACTGGAAATTCATGTCATATAAATAAACAACTTATTTAATATAATGCATAATAATAGCTTAGCATTTTAAATTTAATGTCTCTGCTTTAAAAAATGAAAGCTAACAACAGCATTTCTTCTAAAAAGTTACTTTATTTTTTAATTAGCAATTTTGTCAAAATTGGGAATTTCATCGACTTGTCGCTTATTGCCACCTTTTCTGCCGCTGTGCTGGTAGAAGCACTGTTACGGAAGAAATTACAGGCAGATATATTTTCTTTTATTATATTGAGATGCATTCTTCCAGATTTCAAGATTTAAAAAAATCGTTTCTTCAGAAAATAATATAAATTTTCGAAATGTTACCCGATCAATTTTGATCCACAAAATAATTTCCAAATGTAAACGGGAACGGCAAAATTAAATTTTTTTAACAAACTTTAATATATCTACAATGAAAATGTCAGATTCAGCGATAACTTACCCATCTACCGCCATATCAAATTTAAATTTACGATTGCCTTCATTTTACAATTTTCAACAGTATAAATTTTACCCTATTATAATCAATTGTTTAATTCCAATTATGCAAATAAACTTCATCTGCCGAATCTCAAATTATCTAATTAAACATCAATTATTCAAATAAACTAAATTCTGTCCAAATTATTAGGATACTTCAAAAATAATTAAACCACTTAGTCAAAATAAACCAATATTTTATTCTCAAAATATAAACTCACAATGAAGCCGCAAATAAAAATCAGGATAAAATTGCTGAGTGGCGGTACTAAAGTAGTACTTTGGCGCCTCCCATTATCGGCACTAAAATAGACCAGTTATTAATTGCAGTTATTGATGCAATTGTTTTGACAAAATTTGCTTATTTCTAGTGTTAGTGTTAGGCTACGCACGCAACCTGAGCTTTAGTAAGTTATAACTTCAGGTCCTCTATATTCATTAAAGAAATTTTCATTTTCTTATATTAACATTTTTCTATGATGTACAAAATAAAATAAAAATAAAACTAATCGTTAGAGGAAAATACTTGTTTATTTAACTAATTTCAGTTATATTTCGTTTTATTGTTGACAAATAAAAAAATGTTATGAAAAGAAATCCTAAAACAAAAAGTATTTGTTGTAAATATAAAATACAAATATTTTGTAAAATAATTATTATATTGTAAGGTAGTTACTAAGGATTGGTAACCAGAAGATAATATGGCCTATCAATACCTCGTTTTCTTGTAGAAAGAAAACATAATAAAAATAGATTTAATTACTATAATATAAAACAATGTTAATTCACTTAAAGAAGTGAAACATAAAATCAGTAATGTATAACGATGTATTGTTACTCAATTAGAAAACCATGTTTTCTATATTAATTTATGTGTTAACACCTATTAATTATATAATATATAATTTACACGAAAATAAATAGGTAGGTTAGATGACAACTAGACCTCCAAGTTTGTCGTAATACGTATGACGTGAAACATTTTTTTTACTTTTAATACTAATTTGTGTTATAACATTTCATTTTTAAATCTATTTCGACAATTAAATATTATCCTTATATTATTAATAATTATGTTTCACTGTATTTAAAGTAAATTCAGGCAATGCTAACTATTTACCCACCAATTATAGTCTATTTAGGCATAAAAATGTAGAAGTAACAAAATTTGATTTGTTTCAGAATGCTCTCACATTAATCAACAGCACGAAATCATTATTAATATAAATTACTTTAAATAATCAAAAATGAAACTGTTATTGTTAATATTAGCTATTGCTGCACCTGCATGTAAAAGTGTAACAGATTGGAGACCTGTTTTACAACCAGACATTTTTACATCGTATAAAGGTCAATTTCAATCAGAACCAAATTTCGCACACCTTCCGGGTATAGTGGCACAAAGTTATCAGCCAAGTTTGCTTCAATCGGGAGGGCATTGCGAACTTCACAAAGTTGGATTTACTCAAGATTTATATTTTCAATACATTCAATATAAAGTAAATATTCCTAAACTCAAAGAATTTACGATATGTCACTGGAGCAAGTTTCACAATCACACCAACGATCATCCAATATTTTCCTATGCATGTAAGTGTAGTTTTTATTATTTTTGACTTCAAAACGAAAGAAAACGTGCGATATAAAAGAATCTAAAATTTCTGTTTCGTAGTTACACAACTTTCTTACAATTAAGTGAGAAAGTTGAAAATTAAGTTAAAATATTAATAATATTACACAGAAAACGTGTTTTGTGAATCACACAAGATGTTATAAGTTTCCAATTATATCCTGCTTTAATTTTTTTTCTAATAATAAAATTTCTAATCATCGTCAAAACATTAACATTTAATAATTATACCCAATTGCTTAACAGCTTTAATATGAATAATTTGTTTTACCAGATAATCAGGTGGGGTCGTAGACCGATAATTATATGTAGAAAAATTACAATTTCTGAAATAGAATTATAATTGAAAAAAACCTCTCACGAAGTCGACGATGCCGGGTTCTATATTTCCTTATAATGATTTTGTAACGTTGTAAATTGTAATTACAAAAGATAATTATGGAAAAACTAATTTTTACTGATAATTACCAAAGTACACTGACTTTACATCTAAAACATAGAACGTAATATGTACGTTAAACTTTTAGTGGATGGGCAACCACGAGCTATCTATGCATGGGTAGCTAACACACAACGATCAAGCTACTTCAGTTTAGCCGTAGAAGGACACACCTTATATCGTTTAAATTATCCTTTGAGACTCAACCGATGGTATCATACGTGCCAAAGTTGGAACGGACGTACAGGAGAATGGCAAATTTGGGTCAACGCTGAAAGAGTTGGTCGTGGTTTTCATAACAGGGTAAGTCGTTACAAATTTATTCACGTTTTTCATCTAAACTTAACGAAAGCAATCAATTTTACACAATGCATCTTTAACTGCAATCGGATAGAAAATTTAATACATTAGGAAGTTTCGTAAAAATAAAAATGCAGTATTTTAAAATTGTTGTTGAAGTATTACGTATGTACATATATATGATTATATAAAGCACTTTGACCAAAACTTTAATAAGAATATAAAAATGTACACTTGGGAAAGTTTTAAATAAAAAAGAAATTAATCACGTTAAGTGATAATATAAAATTACGTAACGTTATTTTTATGGTAAAACTTGTCTGAAATAAGCACCTATAAAAATTGTTTAATTGTAGCTTGTTGGAAATCAAATATTACCCGGAGGAACTGCCATAACTGGCCAAGAACAAACTCAAACCGGTGGAGGTTTTTCAGAAGGAATCGAAGCACCCAAAGGTAAGATATTTTTTAATAAAATGTAAAAAAAAAACTATCACTTTTTTATAAATGCAGGATCCGGAGGAATGCTGGGCGAAGTAACCATGGTGCAGTTGTACAGTGTAGCTTTGACAGCTGGAAAAGCTCATCGTGATCATAAACATCATCATGCTCATACGTTTGATCATAATGGGTTACCAATTACCACTACACCACGGCCACCAACACCTCCACGTCCACAGACGCCTACTCATCCTCTTCTTACAGGTGGACAACTAAATCCCAACATTGCATTAAGTATAGCAAGTGGACAACCACAATCGCTCTTTGGACAAGGGCCACCTCAATCACTTCTTGGTCAACCGCAACAACTAATAGGGCAACCACAATTTGGTACAGAGGATTTATTTGGAGGTCAATATTTAGGAGGTCAATTTGGAAATACGTTAATTCCACAACAAATGTCAAACACGCCACAATCGAGAGGCCCACAATTGTTTGCATCAACACCGATCGCGGGTCAGCAACCTCAAACGATTAGCGTACCTCAACAAGAACTTACTTTACTATTATCGCAACAACAACAACAACAACAGCCTAGTCAACCTGCCGATGCATCTCCTCAATTTGATGGGCAGCCATTAATAAACGGTGGATTGGTACATCCGTCTTTAGTAAATCCCGCCAACGTACAATTTATTGATGCCCCGGGGTTAGAAACACACGATATATTTAAACGAGACAATGAAAATTCGACGGGAAGCGATAATTTAACTAAAAATGATAAGAAGAAAGTTACAACTAAGAGCGCAAAAGATCAAGCCAGGTTTGGCACCAAATTGACTAAATCGGCCGAAGACACCACGGAAGCGTTGAAACAAACGACAGAAAAGAAACAAACGAAGAGAGAATTGTATTTACAAGGAGATACGATAATTGACGACGGCTCTTTCAGTAATGTATACGATAAAAGCTTTTTAGACGGTTTAGCTAGTATCGGACAAAATCAACCAATTTTGCAGCAACAAAAACAAAACGACGATCGAGAGCCCGCGGAAGCTGAAGTAAAAGCTGTAATGAACATATGCTCGGGTTGCGATCAAGAACCTTTTGGAAAAGCATTAGTTTTTGGTTGGAGAAAGGTCACAAAAAAATTATACTCGGGAGCCTTTTATACGCCAGCTGTACCTCAGTGTAAAGCTTTCTAGGTAAAAAAATCCATTGTACATATTTTCTCGTTGTAAATTATTACATAATAATCATATGCACTGTGCATACTAATTCATTGGCCATTACAACTCATTAATTATTGTTAATTGTATTAAGTAAAGTATTTTTAAGTATAATTATTAATATTTAATTAAATTTGTTGTTTTGATTTATTTTGTTGATAACTTTTTTAAACTATAACTTATTAAAGAAAAAATCACTAAATGAGGTTTCATTTCAGTACTTCAGATACAAATTACAAAACATTTGTTTAACTTTGGACTGCGTTCGATTTAGGAGCTTATAGCGCTGTTGTAAATGCTTATTAGAAATCCTAAATTTCCTTTTATATGATGTTTCTATTAGTAAATCAGGATTTTTCTTCATATTTACATAATAACTAAGGTGACAAAGAGTTATATTCTAACCTTGCTTTTGTGGATGTGCTGATGCTGATATTCGGAATCGAATTCAGGTTCCGAAAAGTAACTTGGATCTTCGAAGTGACCAACACCTCCTGGAATTCCAACTCCACCCATTGGAAGGCCACCAGAAACGTCAGTAGATTCGAAAAGTCGCAGAACAGAGCGATCACGAATTTCTCTCAGATGCGACCTAATGGCAATAACACTAATTAATGGCATAATAAACAAACCAAAATGGCATCACTTACCTGACGTCTTCTAATTCGTAAAACATATCTTTGGAAGAATCGTGAATATATATCTTAACTAAAGGTGAATCTAGGTATTCCATACTTAGTTGTTTAGGAAACGATCTTACAAAAAGTGCCTTAACCGTATCTATAGAAGTAATTTCGTTTGGCAGTAATGCGCGTTTCGTTTCGTTGCGATATTGTAGAAAAACTAGCCCTAAAATTTGAAGACTTTTAGTTTCTAAAATGATTTTACGAAATAATCATTTACCTAATGGTCTTTCTAAGGTTTTGCTAGGTGTTCGGACAACGGGAAGAGAGCTACGTTGTTTACCTCCTCTACGGAATCCAGTGGAACTTGTTTCAACCTCCGACATAATTCCAGGATCATCGTCAAATAACATGGCATTGGACGATGGCGGGTAGCCTCTCATAAATTGACCCTGAAAATTAGTGATATTAATAGAACGTGGACCGCCAAAATTTAGTTTAAACACCTTAAATTTGTAACGTAATGGAAATTTGTTTTGAGACCCTAAAACGATTTTGACGTTAATCGGATGGATTGCTGAAACTGGGAACGAACATTCCGAAAGTTTGATAAGATCCGATTTTTGATTAACAGCTGATAACCGTTTTAGGTTATCAAAATTTTCATCACCACTATGGCAAACTTGTCCATTAACGTAAAAGGTTTCATTAAGTGAACTACCGTTTAATTTAGTAACGAAGCGAGGAACCATCACTAATTCCGGAGGAATCGTTATTAAACTATCAGTAGACATTATTTGAAATATTATTTACTAAATGCTGACTAATTCTAACGGTAAAATTTTTGATAATAATTATATTTTGTAACAGTCAACCGACTATGAACGACAAGAAGAAACGGTTAAGCGCAACTAATTTTAATTAAAGCTATGAAGAGATATGTACATAATAGAATAAAATAATAGTTAAACTTAATTGAATGCATGATGTCATATTAAAATTACAGCCTAAAACTTGGTTAATCAAAATTTTATCTTCCTCGTTTTCCTTTAATAAATTTCGATTAATTTGAAAATATCCTGCACGTGTTTGTGTGAATTTCGAAAGCGTTTATGAAAATTTATGTAATGAGGCAAACTATGTTTAGATAGTTCAACCCTCAAATTTAAATAAGTGGATGTTAAATTTTGAAACAGAAGGTTATAGAGGACAGGATGCTAAATATCTAATTGGAGAGAAACTATAACATAATTTAATTTCAAACTCTACAGACTCCGGGAGTAATGGCAAACAAAGGTCATGCTCTAACATAAATCTAACACTGGTCTTGTTTTATTAGTATTAGTTTCAGTTAATTTATTTTCAAAATTTTATTATTAAATTACATTTAGTCGAACATTTAGATTATAAACAAAAAAGACGATGCAGGCGGTTTAAATTGAATTCTAAATTTCGATATTCGGAATTAATTCCAAATACCTATACATGTTATTGCTTCTACATTCAATTCGAGATATCCTCTTACCTCAAGGTCCATTGTTCTAGATAATGGTCCTCCTTGTGCAGACATACCGTAGTGTTGATCTCCAGAAAGCGTATGCCGTCTGGGATCTTCTCGCCTAGCACTACGGCTTCGACTGCTTTTTATCTCTCCTTCATTGTCACCTCGGCTTCCTCCTGTAACAAAAATAAATTTGATTATAAAAGTAAAAAGATTTCCATGCAGCTAATCGAATAATTGCAATTCCGGATCATGATTTGATTAGTTAGGTAAATAATTCCATTGCTGACAATGTTATGTACCTTCTGTTTATTGACATTGCTAATTGCCTAATGCTGATTACTTGCTAAGGCAACTCAAATACAGTAGAATAATTTACATAACATCACGTAAAACTAAAATGTATTAGAATTTTGACTTCAATTCGTTAGTATACTAATAAAGTTAACATTTGCATAGTCTAGGAACGTACCAAAATAGACAAACTAAAAATTATTATTTAATTATTCCGTCCAATTAGTAACGCTTATGTGAAAAGTGAAAATTCCCCTGGCTCTAATCCTACTATATGAAAATTTTATTACGGCAAAACAATTCTTTACATTTCGAAATAAATAAGGTCAAAATAAAAAATATTGCCGTAGTAGCATCAGTTGGCCGATAGCCAATTTTCCTCTGCATGACTTTACTGTTCTCACTATATGTTGCCCATCAGTCGCAGTCGATCTTTTATTCTTTTTCCACGGATTGTTCTTTGAAAATCCTGCTTTGACTACGCGGTCGTTTCCTTGCGTACATTATACTTGATATAAGTGGAAAATTGGCGACAAGTGGCTTACGACAGACCATGTTGGGCAAGTCAAATTTCTGGATGAGATGTAAGGCCAGCGGAAGTAAGCATAAATATATCTAAAATAAAGTGGTGGAAAAATTATGTTTTCTGCGAATACCATTTTTCAAATAATTTTTTTTCGAACTAACAAGATACTTAAAACTCTGCCAACCTAAAAATGTTATAGCTCACTTTTCATTTTCTTATGATGCAGCAAAACATTATTTTAGTTCAAAATATCATTTTCTATTAATACTTTCTAATGGCAAATGCTTGTAAAACACGAATAAAAATTTATTTGGGATTTTATTATTTTATGCACTAATTTAATTATAAGAACAAATACTTAGCAAAAAAAGAAAATAAAACACTTTCTAATTAAAAAACTAAACCAATTTAACGTTGTAAGGGATCAGTTATCTTTAGTTTCAATTTCTACAGTCCTAATTCTACAAACATTAACTAGACCGAATTAGTTTCAACTATCGACAACGAACACGTAGTACTTTTTCTGCTAGAAAAACTTTACTGCTTACCGGAAAAGCTCAACATTAGTGTAAAATAAACGAATTTTTCGTACGATTTACAATTCTTTACTATTGGTTTTAGACAAAATAGTATCCACGCAATGTAACAAACCTAATTTTATTATTATTGCGTAATGTACATGCAAAATTAGTAAGAGAAGAGATAAGTAATAAACCTTAATAAGTTAATCACAATAAAACGAATATTGGCCTGGTATTATCTTATGCACCTGTAAATTAATAAGCAATTTAAATAACTCATTAATTTAAAGTGAGATTACCTCTCTTGGTAATTTTCTAAAAGCTTAGTTATTTATCACTACTACATAGAGCCCTTTAGAAAAGAAGCTATAAGATACAATTTTTTAAGTTATAAACTAATTGCGATATACGCATACAAATACAATTTATGATAATATTATGAATTATTATGATATATTACTACCTTTTATAGATAATATAACTTGTAAAAGCCTAAATTCTGTGTTTATAATAATAATAATAAATTATTATTAGTACCTAATTGTAATTTGCGAAGTGAAAAAATATATTTAAAAAATAAAAAAAAAGATAAACTGCAAAATTTTCAATACTTAAAATAATTTTCTGTAAATAGAAAATCTAAAAAAATTTCCTCGAGCATGACCCTTGACAAGTATATCGACGTGTGACGTTTTATGCTTTTTATTTAGTCTGTCAGCGACTAACTACCCGTCTACCTTCTATCGTAAAGTAAACGCTATACGGCTCACTCTACTCTAAATTTTCTCTTTTTCTCTCTTTGAAATTATACTCCTGCATTTCGTGTTCAACGAGATATTCGGTGCACTTGTCGCATCTCGATGTTAAAGCACACTCTAAATTTCATCGTTAGTGACGTTATGAAAACGGCATAAATGAATTTGAAGAGAATATTTATAAAACTGTCCCCTTTAGGATCTAGATTTTCACACAATTGAATAATATCCTAACTAAAAATATTAAGTAATATATTTTTTAGTGGTAGTTTTAAAATTGCATTTTACCCATTTGGAATTTATCCAAAATATTATAATATGCAGACATCCATTTTATCGACGCCCAACATAGTGTATATTTACATTAAAAAATATACGACGCCAGACGTCGTGAAATTATTCCGTCACTAAGTCTCATAATGGATAATAACCAATATAGGTTAGGCTAATACCGATTTAAGTGCATTTGCACTAAAAAGCAGGTCCATGACTTTTAATAATGCTTCCATACTGAACATTAGAAAAATGGCTGGCAATTCAGGGTCTATTCGATACCAGCGGTGGCTCGTAAAATGCTAAAATAAGGGAATGACGATTAAAATTAAAGTCAAGATGTAATTCTATCTAAATTAATAAATAAACATTATTCACAATATTTTTATTTCAATTTATTAAAGTTTTAATAATAATAATTTAAAAAACACATTAAGGTGAAATCACGACCACGACAGGATACAGTGGATCGGAATCAATAACACAAGGTCATTACAGCCAGTTTGACACTTAACTGTTTGTTTAACATGTAATAATAATTTAATATTGTCTTAGGACGGCAGTTAGGTCCATGTCACTGGCCCCCCCCAAATCAATTTTTAACAAAAAATTGGTGTCAATCGTTAGTGCTTCGTTAGTGCTTGTTTGTGCTTCCATTCCCGAAGTTTGTGCTCCAACGGTCGCGGATCTATTCGCGAAATCTTCTGGGAGGGGCTGTAGACACGATGCCCCCCCCCAAATCGATTTTTAATAAAAAATTGGTTTCAATCGTTAGTGCTTCGTTAGTGCTTGTTTGTGCTTCCATTACCGAAGTTTGTGCCTCAACGGTCGCGAAGCTATTCGCGAAATCTTCTGGGAGGGGCTGTAGACACGATGCCCCCCCCCAAAGCGATTTTTAATAAAAAATTGGTGGCAATGGTTAGTGCTTCGTTAGAGCTTGTTTGTGCTTCCATTTCCAAAGTTTGTGCCTCAACGGTCGCGAAGTTATTCGCCAAGATATGGGCATTTATAGTTTCTGTGAACTCCGAGCAAGTTCCGCGCGAATGCATAGATTTAAAAGGTCTAAAAATTAATAAACAATAAATATGTAGTCATAATATTTATAATGAAGCTTAAATCTATTGTTATAAACAAAATATTTTTTAAATATAATAAAATGGTTACACCTATTTATTGAAACAAGATATTATAATGTTGCAAACGGTCGTCTTGGTGATAAAGGAGTCTGTAAAAATTCTGCTATTCATCAATTTTATGAAAACCATAAAGAGCGCATGTAATTTTATAAATGTAGCATTTGTTATAATTATAAGTAAGCCGCCAATTATCAACGTAAAAAGTAAAAATATTTGTTTCCTTCATCGATGAAGGACGGATTGGGGATTACCTCAAGTAATTCCTATATTTAAAGGTTAGTACATTTTCTTTAAAAGCATTAATTTTAGTATGTAGCGTATATACAAGTGGCCGTATCTGGTGGGGGTTTTAGGGGTTCACCCCCCCCTCCCCCGACATAAAACGCATGATTAAATTCTAGAATATACAATATAATATATAGGACAATAGTGCATTTTTATTTTTCATTAAAATGCATTCGAAAATAATAGTTCTTTTTTAAATCCATAAAATAAATTATAAACAATAAAAATAGAAAGTTACAGTTGATATTAAAAAATATATAAAAATATTTTTTTTACATGGTGTATTTCTTTCTGCACATGTATTTACTGGTAAAAGTATAGATAATTGCAGTTATACAATGAAAAACTCCGTATCTGAGGCGGCGCTGAATAGGAGAAAATATGTTTGACTTGCTTGACCTTGAAAACTTCATAAATTTTTGTCTGCGGCGCTTCATTCTTGGAGGTGTTCCCAGACCCTCTCAGGTATTCGGACTGACGGAACCAGTTATTTCTTTATCGTTCATCCCCCCCCCCCCAATCACAGTCTGAGATACGGCCCTGCAGTAGCTCACAAAAATAAACGTACAGTCGTATGCTAGCAATGTAAATCGTCCCTTTTGAAGACCTATGTTCTCATATCAAAATCGGTTTTACAGCAAAATTTATTAGACATATATTGTTGAAAATATAATTATCTTCATTTTTGTTATATAATTGTAATATAAGTACAGAGGCTTCAAAAATTATAAATCTGTGGTACTAAGGGAGAACCCCATATTATGTCAAGAAATATAAAAACGGATGATATATCAAACTTATCAAATTATTTTTACTACCCGTAGAAATTTTTCAATAATCATATATAAAATGGTAGATAACACTTGGACGAATTTTGTCTTACTATTGCTTATTGATATAAAATCTGAATTTCAGTGACATCGCAAATCTTAAAAAGTGCTTCCTGAAAAATCATGCTTTGACATAAGGGGTTCTGCCTTAGTACCACAGAAATGCACTCCTATGTTAATAATGTAAATCGCATCTTTCGAACATTCTTTTTTTTCTCATATAAAAATCGATTTTATAGCAAAATGTTTCAAACAATTTGTGTTGCAAATTTCATTTTCTTTATTTTTGTTTCTGTTGCCAAAATAGCAACAACAAACCAGTAGCCACCTCATTTTAAATTTCTGATCACGCCATCCAGTTTGAGGTTGGATTTCTAAAGTTTCTTATCAGAGACGGCCCTGCTCTCACAATTTGAATTTAAATTTAGCGGTGCCAACTATAACTAAAATTTAGGTTGGCAATTCAGGACCAGATTTCAGTATCAGTATCAGTTTCGGTGTCAGTATCAGTATCAGTTTTAGTGTCAGTATCAGTATCAGTATCAGCATCAGTATCAGTATCAGCATCAGCATCAGTATCAGTATCAGTATCAGTATCAGCATCAGTATCAGCATCAGGATCAGCATCAGCATCAGGATCAGTATCATTTCGAGTAGTGTAGCAGTAAGAAACAAACTGAATTGGAAACTTGAAGAAATCTAACCTTAAACGACACGTGGACAGGAATTGTAAGTAGGTTTAATATTTAATAGTATATTATTTTATTTGTAGCAATTTTCAACATAATTCTCAATAAATTGAGATTCAAATACTACAAATGTTATAATATCACATTTTTGTTTTTTAGGCTTCTATACAAAGTATAGCAAGAAGCCTTGTGTTCTGGTACTGTGTCCGTCCGTTTGCATGTTTCAACTTTAAGAACTATTCCAGTATAGTTTTAGGCTTCCATGCAAAGTATAGCAAGAGGCCTTATTTAAACTGTAGGCATTGTTCTTAAATTTGAAACATGCGGACGGACTGGCGGACGGACACGCACTTCTCTTTTTTATACTATTGATATATTGTGTTTATTGTTATAGTATGAAAAACATAGGTACGTTATAATTACCATAGATAACTGTTATTTTCATTTCTCATCTTTTAATGTTCTTATTTATTACAATTTTTAAGTATGTACTTTATCGGATTCATTTAGTTCATTTAGAATTTTTCTGTATCTACCTTAAGTCGTTGTCTCACTGTGAAAATTCCATCCAAATTTTTCTAAAAATTTGTATAAAAACGGTTTTGATAGTGTAACAGGCCAATTGTTTTGTAAAAATGAGGCACTTAAAAGTGTTTTTATAGTGCTTCTATTTTCATGACGTCACGAAAACGTTTTTATAAAAACCAGAGTTTTAGAACAGTTTCTAGAATTTTGATAAAAGCAGACTTTCCATTGGCTGTTGACACCCCATTCAACTTCAATTTACGCATGAAGTATACCGGGGGGGTAAATCTCCTGCCAAAATATGTACACCACATCTCCTTTTCCTTAAAACCTCCCAATATATCGTCACATCTCCCCACATTTCCTTCATCTCCCCACATTTCCTTCATATCCCCACACCTCCCCATATTTCCTCACATCTCCCATATCTCCTCACATCTCCCCCACCTCTTCAAATCTCCCACACCTTTCAATTACCTGTTTAATTTATACTTAAATAACTACGCATGCCTAGATTTGAAAGATAGGTTTTATTAAATTTATATTTGTAAGATTTTATATTTATTAGTAAAAAAATTATATTATGAACGCCAACTTTAACAAAAATTAAAATTAACAATATTATGATAATCCAAATAGTCTTTCTTTCTTCAAGTATTTTTCATTTGGCATTTTTTCGAGATTTACTCAGAATATTGGGATTGAAAAGGCTGTGATCTCCCTTTGTTTCCTAGTTTTGTGTTTTCAGCCAGTTCACGGTACCTATTCTTGGTAATCCCTGAATCCAGGGTTTGATATGGTTCCGATATCCCACATCTCCCTTACACCTCCTTCACATCTCTATATCTCCCATATCTCCCTCAAATATCCGCACATCTCCCACACATTTCTTGCCTCGTGTACACCAAATCTCCCCGGTGATTTACTCCCCGAAGTATACCTTACTTTTCGGTTAGTTTATAACAGCTGATCGTGTTTTTATAAAAACTGCATTTTACAGTGGAACACAGCGTAAAATTTTTTTATGGCTCATGACGTCACATCATTTATGGCTCATGACGTCACATCATTTGTATACAAATTTTTATAAAACGTTTTTATACAAATTTTTATAGTCTGATACACCTTGTTATTACTTATAATTGTTTTTTCTTAGTGTACAATACGTAATCTCAACAAACCTATAAGAGAATAAACAGAATGCCAAGACCATCTACAGTTGATTTCGAGCAGCTCCATTTTATAATCCTTGCAAAAAAAGAAAGAATATATGATCCCATAGGTAAAAAGATTTGGGGCCCAACAAATGCTTGTTGGACAGAAATATCGAAAGAATTAGGTAATACTACTAGTACTGCAAAATACATATATAGCCATGTAATTACGAACAGGCATAATATATTGGAAAAGTTAAATTTCCAGCCTGCGTCTAAGAAAGTTTCCGATACTTTGGATGAGAAACCAAACGAACATGAGAAACCAAACAAACATGAGGAACCAAACGAATATGAGGAACTAAACGAAAATGAAGATTACAGTTTGAAATTCAAAATATCGTTGTCGAAGGAGCAGTGGTCTAATATTTATTTACCCAATAATTGTTATAAACGATCAGATCGGGATTGTAATACTAGGAATTATGAAATATTGAAACCCCACTGTTGGACAGATATAATTCATACTCAATTCTACAAGGAAACGAAATTGTCATGTTGTATAGTATATGAACGTTGTAAAATTTATCCACATGGTGTTAATTTTCTTCGTATAAAAGGTCAATGCAAGTCCTGTCAAAGCATTTTTCAATGTACTATGGAAAATGCTCCTGAATTGGAATCCCTTGTGATGATGACCTGCACATACGCTGGAAATTTCAGAAATTGTAACCAACAAAAAAAGAGAAATATTTCTAAAAGCGAACGTGACGATTTGGTGAAATATTTGGTTGATGAAAATAAGGCGCCGTCTTATATTTTGAATGAAATGGTACAAAAGCATACAAATTACGGTGATGCACTATCCAGTAATTTACCGACCGCAAATGCCTTGAGATGTTTGAAATACAAACATTTAGCTAAGAATCGATTGAGTTCGGATCCTATTTTAGCTTTATCCAAGATGAAAGGAATGTCGCCTTTTAATGAATGTATTCGCGATATGGGAAATGATCGTTTATTTGTTCATTATTGGTCGCCAACTGAAATTGATATGTATAGAATATATGCAAAACAAAACAAAATTCCAACGATAACTATCGATGCAACAGGTGGTGTGGTCCAAAAGGTAAACCTAATTACCGAAAGAACAACGTCAGCCATATTCTTGTATGAAATTGGAGTTATGGATCACATGAACCAAAGCCAATTCCCCGTGGCACATATGTTATCTGAAAAACACGATAATATGTCGATAGCTTGTTGGCTTTCAGAATGGTTGAAGAACGCTATTGTACCGCCTAAAATTGTGGTAACTGATCAATCACTGGCTTTGATGATGGCAACAGTAAAAACATTTACACAATATTCCAAGCTATCCAAATATTTAAACGTTTGTTCAGATCTAATTAAAAACAAACCAAATGTTGAAGTACCTTTATGCATGATTAGGAATGACTTTAACCATGTAATGCATTTGTTTAGTAGTTGGCCAGAAATCAAGTCTACCACAAAACGTATTAAAAATTTTTATTTACGCTCATTTGGTTTATTGGTAGTTAGTACGAATTTTGAGGATATAAAGAAATTGTTATATAATATATTCACGGTGGCTTTACACGAGGAAGATGGAAATAATGCTGATGAAGATGGGGGTCCTACAAGTTGTGAAATGGCAAAAAGATATTTAAAAAGCAGAATAGCAACGCACGAAACCACAAATGAAGTATGGGAATGCCAAATGAACGATGAAAATGGTGATATAATTGAAATGGAAGATGGTGATACTGAAATTGAAGTTATGTTGGATATTTTCGAAGAAATTAAAGCTATTTATGATTTGTGTTGTAGGGAATCAAAAAGTAGGTCTAACGAAGGAGATCATGATAATATGCAGTACAACCCTGCAATTGCAAAAAAATTGTTAAAGTTTTGTAAACTCCTCCCGTGTTGGTCTGCTGTAATGATCCCTATATTTAAATATGGAAATCTTACCGAAACCAGTGCAACATCTGAAAGTCTTTTTAATCAGTTAAAAAATCGCATTTTTCAACATAAAACCCTGCCAATACGAATAGATGATTTTCTACAGATTCATATAAAAAATATTATTGGATCTATGATACTTACGAGATCCAAATACAATAATACGATGGAAATAAAAAATAATACGAGTACAATAGAATGCGATAAAATAGAAGATAATGCAAACGATAGTTCTTCGGTTCATGACAATATAGTCAACGATAATGATGATCCAAATTATTTTGAATTTCAAAGTGAAACCGCATTAGATAATGGGGGTGGTCTTGGTGAAAACAATAATACGATGGAACTAAAAACTAATGCAATAGAATGCGATAAAACAAAAGCCGATGCAAACGATGGCTCTTCGGCTAATGACGATATAGTCAGAGATAATGATGTTCCGAATTATTTTGAATTGGAAAGTGAAACCGCATTAGAAAATTGGGGTGGTCTGGCTGAAAACACAAAAAACGAAAAAGAAGCAAAAAGAAGGAAACCCAATTACTTGGATAAAGATTACACAGTTTTACTATACAACGATCAAAGCAAAACGAAGTCGTCAGTAATCGGATTACTGAGAAATGGAAATATGTTGGATTTAAAACCGATTCTAATTGGCAAAATGCATTTCACTGTTATCAATACATGCGGATTCGACAGCGTGATACATATCATGTGCTGTTCTTATGCGGAAAGCAAAGAATATGCAAATTTTGTGGATGCTCAAAAAACATTATCTACATTATACGAGCTGGTTGCACATGTTATGCGAGATGGAGTAAACGCACAAACTTACAAGAAGCGTGCTTTAGTTTTGGATAAAGTTGTTGGAGAAGCCAACAAGAAATATTTATCAAATAACCACGTTGAACTAAACGCTGCATCCACATGCTATTATTTATTGAAAGAATTGTTCCATAATCAGCCCTCTATGACAGAGCGTAGGAAATGTCCTAAATGCAACAAGGAGACGATAGTTCCATACTCCACTATAACGATTAATTTTCCTACAGAACGTATTGGATGCCTTCAGAAAGCATTAGACCACCTATTTAAAGAAAATTCTAATAGTAGTCAATGTATTCACTGTCGACAAATTACCGAAAAAAGCATCCGTTTTGGTTCCCATATATTCCTGGAAATATGCGGGAATTTAAAAAAAAATTCGTCATTAGATTTTAACATTCCGTTACAAGAAATCCCTCAGGAAATTCAACTTGGTAAAAACATGTATTACCTCCGGGGAGGAATTAGCTTCTTGCCGCCTACGTTAGTAAATAATGTCAAAGCAGTTGGGCATTACATTAGCTATTGCTGGCGAGTAAGTTTGGGTCAGTGGGATCGTTATGATGATCTACAGCTATCATCTAAAACTGTAAGGCAGACTACAAAAGCAATGAACTGTCAATTTCTTGTGTATAGTATATAAAAATATATATATATATTGATGTTGATATATCGATATTGATATATTGATATAAAAATATCATCAGTTCTTAATATATTTAAAAAATATTTTTCGTACACTTTATTAATAAAAAATACTTTCTTTATAGCAATTGTTTTACCGTTTATTATAAATATTATAGCTACATATTTATTGTTTGTTAAATTTTGCATCTTTGAAATCTACTGTAACTTTCTTTCTATTTTTATTGTTTATAATTTTTTTTATGGATTTAAAAAAGGACTATTATTTTCGAATGCATTTTAATGAAAAATAAAAATGCACTA
Organism: Cantharis nigra; assembly: GCA_958510845.1. Classification (NCBI taxonomy): domain Eukaryota; kingdom Metazoa; phylum Arthropoda; class Insecta; order Coleoptera; family Cantharidae; genus Cantharis; species Cantharis nigra. The sequence goes on from OY294028.1 coordinate 65,168,559, forward strand.
TTGTCCTATATATTATATTGTATATTCTAGAATTTAATCATGCGTTTTATTTCGGGGGGGGGGGTTGAACCCCGAAAACCCCCATCAGATACGGCCTTGAGCCACTTGTATATACGCTACATACTAAAATTAATGCTTTTAAAGAAAATGTACTAACCTTTAAATATAGGAATTACTTGAGGTAATCCCCAATCAGTCCTTCATCGATGAAGGAAACAAATATTTTTACTTCTTACGTTGATAATTGGCGACTTACTTATAATTATAACAAATGCTACATTTATAAAATTACATGCGCTCTTTATGGTTTTCATAAAATTGATGAATAGCAGAATTTTTACAGACTCCTTTATCACCAAGACGACCGTTTGCAACATTATAATATCTTGTTTCAATAAATAGGTGTAACCATTTTATTATATTTAAAAAATATTTTGTTTATAACAATAGATTTAAGCTTCATTATAAATATTATGACTACATATTTATTGTTTATTAATTTTTAGACCTTTTAAATCTATGCATTCGCGCGGAACTTGCTCGGAGTTCACAGAAACTATAAATGCCCATATCTTGGCGAATAACTTCGCGACCGTTGAGGCACAAACTTTGGAAATGGAAGCACAAACAAGCTCTAACGAAGCACTAACGATTGCCACCAATTTTTTATTAAAAATCGCTTTGGGGGGGGGCATCGTGTCTACAGCCCCTCCCAGAAGATTTCGCGAATAGCTTCGCGACCGTTGAGGCACAAACTTCGGTAATGGAAGCACAAACAAGCACTAACGAAGCACTAACGATTGAAACCAATTTTTTATTAAAAATCGATTTGGGGGGGGGGCATCGTGTCTACAGCCCCTCCCAGAAGATTTCGCGAATAGATCCGCGACCGTTGGAGCACAAACTTCGGGAATGGAAGCACAAACAAGCACTAACGAAGCACTAACGATTGACACCAATTTTTTGTTAAAAATCGATTTGGGGGGGGCCAGTGACATGGACCTACGGCAGTTCACCACCAATCTCCCCGTAGTAGCCGCCACTGTTCGATACTGATGTGAATGTTTGCATATTATTATTTCTGATATGTACCTAGGGACAATATGAAATTATGCAAAATCCTCATAATCTAATGTTATAATATTTATTGTTTACTTGTTATTAAATTCGTTTAAAATTAAATCTGTTTAGAAAATTTGTTGTAGTACTACTACTGAAAACTATTTGTAGAACGATCTAGATTCTAGATAATCAAAAGTTTTAGTAGTAACTTTTATTTTTAATTTCGCTTATAATTCATGTAAATAATTGAATTACTTCCCTTCCCATTAGTTTTAATAATAGTTATTTATATAAAAACAAAATAGTATATTGTTTTATTAGGATGCAAAGATTAACTTTTCTTGCCGAGTGAGTTTTACAGATGCAACAAATGGAAAACTGGCGTAGCAAGAAAAGTTACCTTTCCATCCGAATAAGAACCGTAACTTTTTCTCGAAACGGTCAAAATCAAAAAATTAATTTTAAAATTTTAATTTATTTAAACGAGCAATATTTCGTAAAAATAAACAAAAGTACCTAAGGTGACATGATTTGATCATAAATATTTATGAATTTTGGATCATGTAAATGTTAAAGTCAAAGTTTACATCTATTTATTTTTAAATTATGACCTAAAAATTAAAAGGAAGATATCATAATTTTTTTAAATTACAGTAGAGCGTCGATAATCCGGACGTCAAAAATCCGGACCGTCGATAATCCGGATTCAATTTCGGTGAAAAAAAAGTTGAAAAAATTTTTTTTTTAAACAAATGTCAAAAAAACTTACCGCTACAAAAATATATATATATTTTTTCATTAAAATATTTATATTAAAAGTTTCATATTAATTAATAGTTTTATTTATCTACTCCAATTATTTAACCACCAAAGTGAATTATTAACGATTTTACGAAGTTTTCTTTTTTTTGCGAACTAAAACTACTTTTTTTGGTTCTTATTGATAATCCGGACATTTTGATAATCCGGACAGGGTCCGGTCACAATTAATCCGGATTATCGACGCTCTACTGTATGTCATATTTCTAATTTAATTTTTTACCTGCCTTTAAATTTAAAATAATATAAAAATGTCCTTTTTTTAAATTAATTCTTCTTCTTTCAAGTGCAGTGCCGGGTCTCCATGACGTTGGCTTTTACTTCAGCTAGTGCACACCGATCTAGTGCTATTCAGAACAGCTGTTTTCTTCCAATATTTTTCTTGTTAGTATTAATTGTATTAAGTTCATTTGATATTTGTTCGCAGTTCTCTATCAATTTGCGCCCTTCGAATGATCTCTTCGTTGGTCACATGTATGTTGCACCCACCGAACACGCAGAATCCTCCTATAAAACCACATCTCAAACGTCCCGAGTATTTTCATTGGTTTTTTAATTCATTACTTTTATGTTTTCACTAAATGCTTGAATATCTATCAAATATCTGAATATTACAAACACAAATACGAGTATTTGAATTTCGTTGTTCCACTTAGGTATTACAAACTGGGAAATGAAAATATAGAAAAATATAACTATCAGACGAAATTATAATTTTTCAACTTTGCGAAGAGCAATTGGTTCAAAGCAATCACACAAGTTGTACTGCTTTTCGCATTTGTTCCTATCCGTCTACCCTTACATTAGGATTAAACCCTTTCTTATAGGTGAAATTCTGTTACCAACCTAAAAATAAGACCACAGTGGTGGCTTGATGTGATCGCTAGTCGAGTTATGAGCGGAAATTCTGGGTTCAAATCCCGGACTCGGTAGAATTTCTTAACTCAGCCTTCTGGTGAACATCAAACTGTGGATCGAAATACTAATAACATTCCTTAACATCTTCATGGAAAACGGGGTACAATAAGCCTAGAGCTTCAGTACAAAGTGGGCATTGAACCACTACCCGTGCAGCTAATTTGGAACCTAAAAATAGATGGCAACCAATCGAGTTCCAACCAATCGTCACCTTCTAGTATTTAATAATTAAATCTAGACAATATAATTATTATAGAGCAAGATCCCAGGGCCGCCAGACATTACTTATTTTCTCATAAGTAAAATATACGGAATAAAGTAGTGTTAGTATGTACTTTGAGTGTAGGCATACTTGCTACCTTGGGCCGACGGCCAATCTACAAGTACCAGGTGCTAAAGGTACCTGAAACCACTACTAACTTTTCTTAAATTCTCATGGCTGATTTTTATGTATCTTTTAGAGAATATTGTTAGAAATTAGTAATTAATACTGCCAGACACTTACCGTCGGCGGTAACTTTTGCCAGACGCTTTAAAGCTCTTTGCTTCCTGTAGGCAGCCAGACCAATCCTAGGGGCCAAACATCTTCTAGAGTCAATCAAAGTCGCAATGAGTATGAGGCGCGAGGTCATTATTCGTACGCTTGAGCGTGAGCGATATATCTACTATACCGGGTGCTGAATGAATTAGCCGAACATAAGAAATTAACAAGTAAAAACTTATTTATGCAAATTCTTGCTTCCCTAATTATTTTAGAGAAAAAATAAAAGACACAAAAATAATGCAGAAATATAAATTACGAATTATCAGACGATTAGATTTCATTTAGCTTTTACTTTAAAAGGTCAAAAAATGCTTTCAAAATTGTTAAAATTGTCATTTATCGCACTGGCCATGTAATAAATTCAATTTATAATTTATACTTCAAAAATAATTACCATGGAAACTTACATGGCAAGTGCGATAAATGAAAATTTTAACAATTTTTGAAGCATTTTTTGATCTTTTACGTAAAGGCTAGATGAAATCTAATAATCTTATCATTCGTAATTTATATTTCTGCATTATTTTTGGGTCTTTCATTTTTTCTCTAAAATAATTAAGGAAGCAGGAATTTGCATAAATAAATTTTACATGTTAATTTCCTATGTTCCTATGCTTCCTATGTACTAAGAGCTTTAAAGCGTCTGGCAAAAGTTACCGCCGACGGGAAGTGTCTGGCAGTATTAATTACTAATTTCTAACAATATTCTCTAAAAGATACATAAAAATCAGCCATGAGAATTTAAGAAAGGTGAGTAGTGTTTTTAGGTACCTTTAGCACCTGATACCTGTAGATTGGCCGTCGGCCCAAGGTAGCAAGTATGCCCACACTCAAAGTACATACTAGCACTCCTTTATCCCGTATATTTTACTTATGAGAAAATAAGTAATGTCTGGCGGCCCTGGAATGTTGGACTATTATGTAAGTAGAAATAATTAATAAATGTCGTAAGATATATTAATATATTATAAGTGTCTCAAATTAGATTAAGGATTAAGTGAAACATTTAATCAAACAGATAATCAACTTAAGTAGTTAGAATAATGTCTACTAACTGCTGAAAGATTTGGAAGATTATCGATATTATTGAAAACAAACATAGTTCTTAATAACAGATAATTAAAAGAGTGTGCTTTATGATTGTATTTATCTATAGAATAATAAAGATAGCTATTAAGCTTCAACTATAGTCGCATTTAAATCAGTAGAAATTTCTTGAATAGTACACAATTAATTATTAAAATATTCTCCTCTGTTTTCCATTCGCATTAAAATTAAGAAATGCTACTTCGCAAACGAACTTAATGAAATAATTTGATTACTAAAAGTTTCTTAAACAGAAGCGCTAAATATATTTATATATAGCACAACTCGTAGCACAATAACATCTTTGCGAAAGTACGAATAATTTAGTTTTAAAAAAATTCGTATCTTTTACATGAACTATTTTCTAATAAATTGAAAACTTTCGAACTAATTGAAATTAATGCTTAACTTTATTTCTCATTAATTATGTTTAAGAAAAATAGTGAACACTTTTACACTGAAAGTGCAAATGAAAGACATCGTTTATTATGTTTACAAACTTAGCATGGTGAATAAAAACAATTTTTTTTAAAACAAATCAAATTTTTAAACTAATTTAACAATGGGTAAACAACAAACCATCTATTTTATCATTCCGTTATCTATCACAAAAACCTACTACAATTTAAACAAATCGACACTCTAAATAATGGATTGGGTCGGTGACCATTATTCTCCATCTTTATGACGAAAAGTCATTCCTCAGATTTGTGAGCTTTGTAAGCTTTTTTACAAACTCGCTTTAAATTAATTAACCTAATCTTAAAAGTCTCGTAATTTGCTGAAATTATTTTACAAGTTAGTTTTAATTTTTCTTCTCCTCGAAATTTAAAACTAATTAGCAATACGTTTTCGTACATTACTTTTAATGTATTTTATATTTAACCAGAAGTTAAGCCCGCTCTTCCAATGCTTTCCAATTATAAAATGTTTTGATAACTTTGCTATGGGAATTATATTAATCCGTTCAATACTAATAATCGGAATTTCGTTGATCCAAATTGAACCAGCACCTTTGAGGATCAACCCCATAGGAAAATTTTTTCACTTTTCATTCATTATTACGTTTTATTGCGTAACTGTTCTAGTTTTTTTACATAATAATTACAGGTTTATCTGACGAAAATTCGACCAAAGTGTAACAAACTATAATATAATCATTCAATTATAGATAGTTTTCATCTACTTATCAATAATGTAAATTATAAAATTTAAAACTTATTATAAAATCCAAATATTGTAATGCTGGGAGACCTAGACAACAGGGATTTTAAATTAGAAAAAAAATTTTATTTTTAAATATCGAGTATCACTACCTGAAGCGCGGATCAATCGATTGGCCAAGATGAAATTTAATATTGTAATGCATATTTATTATACATTATGTACGAACCTAAAAAGATTATTCAGATATAGGACGTCACGTTACAATCGTTGATTTCAATTAATAATAGAACGTAAATGACTACACACAAGTGGTAGTGGGTTCAAATCCAGCCTCGGTCTGTTGGGTTTTTTGGTTTTCAACCATAGAATAAACAAAAGTAATTATAAAATAACAGATTGAATAATGTAGGTACAAAATGTTTTAGATGTCTACACAAATCTATTTTTATAAAAAATATATTTCGTAAACGAACTTTGTGTAAACACAACCCAAATTAATGGTATTGGAACATCGAAAAAGAATAAAATGCTTTTATGAATTTAAAAAACTTATAAACCAAACTACCTGATATTTTATTCAAATGAATTCATTTTCCCCACACAGCCGAATAGAAAATCTGATGGAACAAGTGATTCCCAACAATATGCCTGATTTGTCCCTAAGTGTAAATGTCATAAATATTAAGCCAAGCTATGCTTGCTTTTATTTATGAAAATGTTTTGATCGAAGCGGATTTTGAACAGATTTAATGTAAATATTTGAAATATGAAATTTACTTTCCATTGAAAATGTTTTCAATTTTGCGATAAGAAAATGGTTTTATTCTATTACAGAAAAATTTATTTAAAGTTTTATTATTAGAAATAAACCCAAACAAAAGTCAAAGGAATAAGCATATAGTTATAATATTTTAATTATAAAGCTATGCTGTAAGAATTAAAAATAGTCTTGGAAATAACTCAGAAATTTTAAATGTAATATGTAAGTCAAGTGTATTCACTAAAATATTAATTAGGACATCCTAGAATGTTAACGATCCAGTTATTAATTCAACAATCTGAATTTCTGTTTAATTAAGTGTCGGTCATTTAAAAATTGATTTTTAAAGATCATTGACATCCTGTTCCGGTAGGGTAGTAAAAATAAAAACGCTCGTACCTCAACAACCCTTCCTTGGCCACATTTATTGTAAATTAATACGTTTACTTTGTAGAGAAATCCATAACACTCTTTTATATTTTAATTCAATCACTTTTAACTTGATAAAAATTTCACCCAAAAATTTATTCACAATTCACATAGAAATCAAACTGTTTTATAAGAAAATATACAAATTTAAATAACATGACGGTCACAAACGCGACAAACTGAAACTAAAATACGATATTTCAGTCCGACAGATGAGTAAGCTCGAGAGCTTTGGTTTGATATCAGAATCCACCCACACATAGAACGTGGATCGACCTGTGCTTTTGAGTGCTTCAAATGCAAGTAGTATGTCGTAGATTATTCTTATTGCAGCGCACGCGATCTACTTTGATAGTATACTAACGTTAGGGTCCTTTCCACTGTATTTACCCTTAATACAAGTACGTAGAGAGATAAATAACTTTTGAACGAATGAAAACACAAAGAAAAATTAAAGATAGGATTGTATATTTCAGCGAAACATTAATAAAACATCTTTGTAGTTAGAGAGTGGAATACCAATGTAAATACGAGTAAATATTTAAATTAAAAATAAAATTAAATGCTATATTATAATCTATTATTTTCAGATAATTTGTTCGTTCCACCCTTATAAATATATTATAGTTATTAACATGTAAAAAGTTTAAATTTTTTACATGAAAGAAAAATTAATAATTCAAAAACTTACTGATTTAATTTTAATATTAGATTAAAATTATACAAATTACTTGAATTACTTTGCGACAAGAGATGTCATATGTTTCGAATTTCGGATTCTCATCAGGCAAAATAATTTTGTAACCAAACTAACCCGAACAGTAGGACTAATTCGCATAGTTATGATCTAATATTAAAACAGTAAATTTTTAATTATTAATTTTTCTAACATGCAAAATTTTAACAATTATAATTTATAAAAAATGTTTGATTAATTTTAAACATTGCTTGAAATTAACATATTACTATAAGGACATAATATTATACTATACACATTATTTGGGGGCGACTTTAACATTGATTTATTGACCAACAATGAGACTAGACAAACACAGACACGGTTATGTCGTCGTGTTGGTTGCGTTCTCTCTTCAATAAGCCTATCGGCTAGTAAGCAGCGTAATCATCGTTCATCACAGAAACTTCTGAATGTACATTGTGGAAAAAACCTAACTCAAAGTAGAGAAAAGTGGTACACAATAGAACAAGTGAAATATCTTATTAACCCATTAAGTACCAACGTCCTCATTTGAGGACAGTAACTTATTGTAGGCCTTAACAAAATATATAAGATTTATTCTTTTAACAAAAGTTTATGTCTACTTTCGTAAAATATGCTTGGTACTTAATGGGTTAAATGTTAAAAATGTGAGTTGTTAATGTTAAATGTGCTTCAAACGTTTAGAAAAATATTTCACCTTTACACTGTGTGCTGCGTTCCAATATTTGTCAATCTTCCTCTACTCAGACTTATATCCTCAACTCAAAAATGTTCAAATTTTTTTAAATTCCAAATGTAGTAATAAAATTGTATTTAGAGCTCAATGTACAATTTTAAATTACTTATTTAAAATTATCGCCAAATACGAGTATATAATAATATACATTAGGTATACTATATCAATATTGAACGAAACTGCTATCAATTGTATTGGTAGCACTCCGCAGTGCACGATCATTGAACGCACCCAGAGTGATGAACTACCCCAAAGATAAAATGTGAGAGGTGAAGATGACGCGTCAGAAAAAGAACAGGAAAAGGGGTCCTGTTAGAAATCGAGAAGCCAAGCAGTGTACACGTATTCTATGAAAGCTACCTAGAATTTCTTTGGTTAAAATATTATTCTTTTTTTTTGTCGTGGTTCGGCAAATCCAGAGGTAAATTATATTTGTAATTAATATATTCAATAGGTTTGAGTTGGTAGCACTCCGCAGTGCACGATACATTGAACGCACCCAGAGGATGAACTACCCCCAAGATATGATATTCAATCAATATGATTATTTATAATAAGTATAAGCTTTAACACTTACTAGAGATTATGTGTAGGTGTACTCTCTGTCCTGTCTGAATAACCAAGCAAAGCAAGGAGATTACTAGATTTGATGATGTAAGTAATATTAAAACTTTGGGGTATTTCATAACGCTAAAGCCATTTTATAAAATAAGGCAACGCACGAGATTCGTTCCATTTGGTTCTATGTTTGGGGATTTTCACTTATTATGTTTCTAGAGTCTATGAGAGATTTTGATGCCAATCTTATGTATGTATGTGATTTGTCCAATAAGATGACAGAATATTTACATTATACAACGATTATACCCTATACAATAACAAAATTTAACTACTATGTCGAAACAGACAAAACATGCAACAAAATGATTGACAAATTAAAAACATCAAAACCATTCTTGTGTTTAATTATGTGCTTGCTGGCGTTTCTTTGGACCCATCAGCTATTTTCAAGTTCACCTTTCGATACGAGGAAACTACTACAACTGAATTGGTAATGTCGAAAGTAGGGTATTTTGTACACAATGTATTTCGGGGTTTGGTGGCCCCCGGACTCCTACTTTAGGTTTGGGTTAATTTTAAGAAATAAAGTTATAAATTGGAAATTTGATTTTACAATTTGACATACACAAGAAAATATTTTTTTTTTGATAAGTAGAGATACGAAGATGCACGATTGATAACTCAGGCTTACACTCAACGTCGTTATTAAAGATCTATGTACTTTGGAATCACAATAAGGAAGTGAGTTCTCCTCGTGAGCTTAGATACCGCGTTAAATCGATTCAGTGGTTTAATAGTCCAAACTGCGTTTCAGAATTTTTAGCCCAATGCGTGCTTCTGTCGTTATATTTCCAAGTTTCTGAATGCGCTTCTCAATATTTTTATAGCTTATATGATTATGTAAAATAAAAAAATTTACAACAACAAAATTTTAATAGCTTAATAGTCCAGAATTTTAGGGAACACTAAGCGGCCCTTGTCTCCTCTGACGAGCAGCCGCTGATGCATCATATATAAAATGTGGCTTGTTAAAGCGACGTGAATCCAAAGAAAAGTAGTGTAAACATTTTTTAAATTTTTTGTCAATCACTCTTAGTCCAGTCAATGGGGAATTTTGCCTTGCAATAAATCATAAAGTTTTGAAACTTGGCAAAAAGTTTCGTCTTAGGTCCCTGTTTAACCACAAAAAAGTCGCCATCTTGGATTTTAAGTGACAATTTATGGTTTTTCAATAATATCTTCAAAAACATTAACTTTACAAAAAAATTGTTTGTATAAAAATTGAAGCTCGTCAAATTCTCCATAAGAAAGTTTATATTCAATATTAGCCTAAATGTAACAGTTAGCCGACAAAATCCATCTGCCTGTCGTGAAATGTTGTGCTGCATCTGATTATGACTACAGAGTGTAGCGGATTATCAAAAGCGTTCACTAACCCAATTACGACGTAAAACTAGACGAATTATATATCAAAATGTTCGTATTGACCTAATGGATCAAAATACAAAGTTTAGAACATCTGCAATTGTGAGAGACAAAAGTTATAAGCCAATAACTATAAAAAAAATTAATTTTATTTAACCAATTGAAAGAACTTTTGAAATCGTTCGTACTTTAAAATTAGTATAGGTATATCAAGATGATTTTAACACTATTATTTAGCACGAAATGTATACTTTTCAACGATATTTAAAAATATGTATTCATTAAGTTCTAATTAGCTCTAATTTAATATTATACAAGCAGTGAGAAATTTGAAGTACCGGAATATTTGCAATCAAAAAAGTGCCTGATGGAAGTAGTGACGAAGAAGAAGCCAATTTTTAATTTTATTTTTTCATTCCTTATTATGTTGTTATATATGTGTGTTATTTATTTTTAACTACTTAATATTTTTTTTGTAAATTCGTAACTACTAGAAAAAAATTCTAATTTTCAAAAATTCAAAAAAATTTAGAAATTTTTGTTTACTTGGATCAAACTTTATAAAACATTATTACTAGTTTGATACAATACTTAATTTAGAATATATAAAATGCTGTTTTACTACTGAAACATGCGGTAGAAATCAAAAAATTGAATAAATTGCGGTTAGAGCGGTAGGGGGTTGCTCGTGCGGATTACGCTATCGGTCTTTATGTTTTATTCTTCTCCTGTGTTTATTTATAAAAATAAGTGCATAGTGTAAGCGTATGAAATATTCTCCATAAAATTCCGCTTTTTGTCACGTGCACGAATTTTCAAATTTTAGTGAGATGCTACTAAAGAAAAACTTTCCATTTTGAATGAAAATATTTCACAAAAATTTCTCATCGCTCGTATAATATTAAATTAAAGTTAATTAAAACTTAATTAATACATATTTTTATATATCGCTGAAAAGTAGACATTTCGACCTAAATAATAGTGTTAAAATCATCTTGGTATACCTACAGTAATTTTAAAGTACAAACAATTTCAAAAGTTCTTTCAATTGGTTAAATAAAATTAATTTTTTTTATAGTTTCTGGCTTATAACTTTTGTCTCTCACAATTGCCGATGTCCCAAACTTCGTATTTTGGTCCATTAGGTCAATACGAACATTTTGATATATAATTCGTCTAGTTCTACGTCGTAATTGGGTTAGTGAACACTTTTGACGATAATCCGCTACACAGCACAACATTTCACGACAGGCAGATGGATTTTGTCGGTTAAATATTACATTTAGGCTAATATTGAATATAAACTTTCTTATTGAGAATTTAACGAGCTTCAATTTTTATACGAACAATTTTTTTGTAAAGTTAATATTTTTGAAGATATTATTGAAAAACCATAAATTTTCACTTAAAATTCAAGATGGCGGACACTTCCGGACCTCGGAGGAATGGCGACTTTTTTTTGGTTAAACAGGGACCTAAGACGAAACTTTTTGCCAAGTTTCAAAACTTTATGATTTATTGCAAGCAAACATCATTTTTGGATCCGTATTGACTGGACTATCTTGCATTTATGATTTTTCACTTTTATTCTTTCTATGCGTCGATTTTCGTTATTTCCTTAAAAAATCACGTCTGGAACTTCCTGCAATTTTTAGATTAAAAAAATACAAATACAAAGCAAAATTCGATAGGATGAAAGTGAGACCAAAAGATCGAATTATAGGTGTTCTGAATTCACACAACAATAATTTAATAACATTGTATTTCTACGAACAAAATCCTATGTAAAGACAAGGAAAATTAAAACAGTGACACATTTATGTTTATCTTTCCTTATCATCAAATATTTGAGCTCAAATTATCAGATCCCGGTAAATAAATATTTCGAAAATTGCTTTAGGCAACAGGTGAAGAGATGCTTTGTATTCTCTTTTTAGGTTGGCAAAAAAATTAACCAATCCGAAGTGAATTGCAGACATCGGAGTTCCGGGTGTAATTCTTATGATAATAAAATATTTTTATTTTTTTGTCCATTTCTAAGCATTCTGTCTTGGCTTTTAGGATTAAATAACACTACCTGAATCCAACAGGAAAATATTTAGTGAGCAAAAGATTCTACTGCGAATGTTAGGCATTCAATGGGACTGACGGTACAACGTGGTTTTCAAATAAAAATTGCTACATCTTTTGCAATTGTAATTCAGATTAGTCTATTTTAATTCAGCTGAATCAACTTTAATTCAGAAAGCGTCAATTGCAATTCAATTTAGGAAATTATAGTTCACCAAGTTCAGAATCTTATAGTAAGATTGTAAATATGTAGTAACTAGTAGGAATATAGGAATGCTACAGTTTTCTGAATTCAGTACTATAATCGACTCTGCTTGGTGTATTCACAGTCAACAGAATTTCCCGTAATGCAAATCTGAATAGCAGGTTGTTCTTTGAGTAATCGTTATTTGGAATCACTTTTACAATTGCTTATTTTCTGAATTATGAATGAAAACTTCCTTTCCTTTTAAAAATAATAATTGCCTTTTATTTTCGGTTACGGTAAATGCCCCACCCTTAAACTTAATAAGGTATCGAATAATGTTGAAATCTTAAGGTGCACGGTGAAGAATGTTTTTTTGCAAATATCAAAATTATTCGAGCATTATTCAAATTTGTATTTGTATTTAGGATGAAGTATCGTATAGTTAACTCAAAATTATGAAATCTCAAATCCGAATTGGAAGTTAGAAAAAATGCAAACAACTATCATCATCACATAATCAAGTTGGATTATTAATCAATATATTATTTATTTTAATAAATGTTTAAGATTAGCTTATGGTAAGTAATTTCTTAGGTATTGTTTTATTTTCTATACTGAAGTTTAATTATATTACTGTACGTGCGCTATATAACAGTTGTTTTATTGTACTTTTATTTCAGGAACAGTAAATTTGCGTAAGTAGGTTTAGAGTCTTCTTTACACTAAATGCAGATAACGTGACGGAAAAGATATATTTTCCAGAACTTCAATGTGATACGTGTTAATTCATTTAGAGCCTTGTGGTGTTCTCCTCGATCCTAGTCATTTTCATGCTGCACAATCGAGGTATTGTATTGATTATAATTAATAAGAATTCTCGTTATTTTTATATTATAAAGCACAAGATATTTTTCAACATTATCAAGTTGACATTTTAGAAAGAAAATTGTAACTCCCTACCCGATTATTTTCAAATTTGGATGCCACGTAAAGGACAAGACAGCATAAAGTATTTTATACGTTTCCCAAAGAAATAATGAGGTGGAGAGATAATTAGAAACATAATTTGTAATTTTTTATTTGTTTTTTGAAATGTTTTCTAAAATTTATAATTTGTTACTGTGTATTGTCATTTTTTAAAAATTTATTGTGTTAAGTGGTCCATCTGTAAATATATACTATTATTATTGAAATAGCGTAGGTAGTTTGCAAACTGTAAAATTTAATAAAGAAATATTACAAGTTTTGAGACCACTGGTTTCAATAATTTATTGGAAAAATATGATGTCTTTCAGAAATATAGCAAAAATTTAAACAGAAAATTGAGAAAATTCAATATTTGCATTTACTTTTTGGTTATTTATAAAGCTAACGTAGAAAAAATAGTGTGTAAATCAAGAAGTAAGCTCAAACATGGGATATTGATGATTAAAACGTAGCCTTTTTTAAATTTCCAGAATATTTGTAATTTAATTTTTCTAATAATCATTTCGAACCTTCTTTATACAAATACCTATAAGATAAATTCTGAAAAAAAAAATCAACTCATGTATAATAACTTTTAACTGTACACATGACGGTTAACCCCTTTCCATTTTCCTTTTTAGTGTGGAGTTAATAGCAGAATTTCAAGTGCAAAAAGGTTATAAGTAGTAGAAGCAATTGGTTTGCCTCAACTTCCACCTACAATAAAATGTAACACAGACCAGAGTTTCAAGGAAATTAGAAAATTGGCTATAAATAACGTAAGCTACACTTCTCTATTCATTAAAAGTGTTAAGCTAAAATTCCCTCGAAGTATTTATTTAGTTTCTGTTCACAATAGTTGAACTGGAGTACCCAAATAAATTAACAAATAAGGCACTATTTGTATCCAACTACATATAAACCAAGTAGAGTAAATTACTTTTAGGTAAGTACTTACTAAATTCCGTAACTATAATTTTGCAATTGTTGTTATTTATTTATTGTATTTGTTTACTTCTCATTTTTGTGTTAAAAACTGGCAGAGCAAAGAATTCTTCGAAGTAATGCAACTTCTTAATTAATTGAATTTCTTCATTTTAAATAAAAATATTAATTACTAATTACAAAATGTAATCAATAAAATATGTCCGAAAATATAATTCGAATGAATCATTTTATATTTTGACAAAAATAATATTGACATTTTGCAATATTCTACTTATAACCACCTACATATTTGTTTGCACGATTAACTCGGTATATGTACTAATTGATTAGAGGTTTGATAATATTGTTACATGGCGTTGAATTAAATTTCAAACCAATGTATGGTTAACGCAAAAAATGCAATATCGTTGGAAATATCGATCATTGCACTACTTTCAATCAATTCGATAGGTAACATAATTGCTTTTTTGATGACTTCTATTAATATTTACTATCCGTTTCTGATTTGCTTACAAAATTTTGTTAGAAAATAAGTTTATTTTTTGTTAAGTCTAGTGTGTGAATCAATAAATTATTATTGGATGCTATAAATATGCATATATAATTCATAATAATAGTTTAATAATTACGTTACCTACTTCAATACCGTACATTTTCACTACAGTGACTTTATGTAGAAACAGTGGCAACACAAGCCCCTAAATCGGCCTAGAATGCTTCAAATTCAAGCTCTAGTGAGACATATTCTATGTAATATGTAATATTATGTAATAATGTAATAAAAATCATTTTTGTTTTATCTTATATGTATATATAAACGAAAACTTTGTAGCCAATCAAAAATCGGACATCACTGGTCGTCCACTGTGTCTCTATCAATAAGTCACTGTAATTTTCACAATCTAAGATTATAACTAATGGATTATTTTCATTTGAACAATATCTCAATATATTCCTATCTTATTTATTACGAGTATTATAAACTGGTTATATCGATTTTTTGCCTTTGTTATCTAATATTCTATTAATTTTGTGCAAGAAAGATGTTTACTAATAACGTTTTATAATTGGAATCCTCTGCGAAATTGTTATTTCTTTATATTTATTTCTAGTGGATTTATTTCGTGTGCAGTGCAGGCGAGAACAAATCTTCCACCTGACCGAAAATTATATTTCCGTTTTCGTTCTATTGGACTGCTGACTTTGTTTGCGCAACAATAATCAAGTAACAGGCTCTTTCAAAAGGAACCATACTGCAAAGACATCATGTTGTGAGGCGACAATTGTGTATATTATATACATAGTTTATAGTAGTTAGTTAATTTAATTGCGTGTTTAACTAGTTTACTATAGTTATTGTTCAAAATATTTTGTTTGTTTTCAGTCAGCTCAATTAAAAGCTTTACCTCCAAGTTCGGTAAAAAGATTCAAACTTCCATTTATACAACATGATCAAAACAACTTTAAACTCAAAACTACCTAACAATAAATATGGAAATTTTTTCTTACCGACAAAAATATATTTATAATAGAAAACATTCTGTTTACGGTTTACGATTAATCTTTCTATAAAACATATTTCAATTTTTATATAATATTTCTTATAAAATATGTATCGGATTAAATTATTATTTTATTTATCGAAAACGACAATTGAGAAAATTGTAGTTTCGCCCAATTGAAGCAGACATCAATAGCGCAGATTTACCTTCGACTATTTCGTTCAACACTTAATCACCCCTTAACTTGGAAATCTAAACTTTATACCAACTTAATTTGATTGCTTTCGTCATTATAACTTCCACACCAACATGACGGTTTATCTCAATATTTGCTCTGTATTTGAAGAAAATAAATAAATTTGAAAATAAACTAGAAATATAATAAAATTAGAGAAAATACGAAAAATTTATGTTCCACAAATTACTTGCTAAATTAGTAATTTTAAAACTTCCCTTGGGTAATAATGTTTGATGTTTAAAAGAATGCAATTACAGTTGAGTGCCTACCCGTTATAGCTAGTATATTCACATACACACAATGATAATATGCAAGTAAAATATTTGCACCCGGCGTTTGTCAAGATTTAATAGAAAAGTTTAATTTCCCCAAGAAACAATTAATTATTATTAAATAGGGGTTAATATGTTGTCTAATTATTTTAACAGAAATCAACAATCGCAATGAGTAAATAATCACAAATAAATTAATAATAATAACAAAAAAATATTGAAATAAAATAGCTAGCGCTTTGTGAATAGCTTGTAATTTATTTTCAGTAAAATAAAATATAAATCGCTTTTTATGTAACCAATATTGAGGTACTCAACGTTAAAAATTTATTTTTCCTGGATTGCACAATAATAATATTGTACTACTTCAGGAATTCTCAAAAAAAACCATCAAGTCTTCTACAATTTTAACGTCTACAGTTTATTCAACATTTTTTAATATCAAATATTTAAGAATTTAACAAACCGAAAAACCTATACAAAAATATTATGCCTTTACCAAGTCAACCCTCAGGAAAATTTAATCCCAATGTGCATTTGAAAATCTTTTTTTTATTTAGGGAACATGGAAAAGTATATACCCAACAATCTGAAATTGCAAAGTTTCCATAAAGTAATTTATAAATTTTATAAATTTGCAAAGATCTTGATTAAATTCTAATTTCATATTCTTTTGCAATGCAAAAATATTTACTTACCAGACTCGTTTCCAGATCCCCGACCTAGCTTTCCATCTGAGTTCCATTCTTCCTCTGAAACAAGAAAACAACTCAGTAAGTTAACTATATTTCCACTATACTGTATAATTAGTTGAAAATGAACTCCAGTTTATAATAAACGTCAATTTGGGACAAAGTTTGCGCTAGTAAATTAACCTATAAATTAACTACGCAAAATCCATTTAAGCAAAAAACTATCAATTCTAAAAACGCAAAGTTCCGTGAAGCTTCCCACTAATTAATTATTATAAACTGTTAATTAAATATACCTGAACATGTTTCAGAATCTGGTATTTTATCGTCGTCGTCGTCGTTATGACAGCACCGACTGCATCTTGAACACATTTCTATTCACAATATTTATTTTTTAATGGTATTTTTAAACTCACTTATACAATACTTTCAGAAAGTTTGTTAACTTATTTATTCATTTTGACGTTATATCGCTGCTGCAGTCAAGAAGATCAAAAAGAATTTTAAACAAAATTGATGTACCAGTTCTCTCAGAAGTAACACATTGTATTATGTGGTAATCTGTGGTAATAAATATTAAATAAATTATTAAATAATTTTATAAGCGTTATTTGAAGGGGTAGGTTGAACTTTTACTAAAATCTGGATGTTTAATTATTTTTTAAATAGCAATTACACAATGGGTAACAATTAAAATGAAAACTTCAGACCTCTTATTTTAGAGCGCATAGAATAAAAGCTCATGAATAAAAATAACTATGAAAAAGTAGATCTTTTCGGTATTCGCTTGAATAAGGTAAAATAAGCTCTTACCGCACTAGTGTGTAAAAGTAATATTTTACGCGCAGGAAAGGTCATGAAAATAAGCAATATTTTTCCTAACTAGGTGTAAAATGCACATGAGGGTAAAAACATATTTTATCTTACTCATACGAATATTGAAAACTTGAACTTTTCCAAACATTAGTAGAAAAAAGTATGTTAACTACTTATTTATTTAGCTTTTTCTAACTAGTATTTTATTTACTTATTAGAATTATAATGATTTGCTTTTTCAAGTTTTAAATTTCATATTTTATATTATAATATAATTTTACGAAGAAAAAGAAAAAAACAAAATAAATAAATAAAAACTTTAGTGTTCCTTTATATAAACAACAAACGAAATTAAAATATAGCAATGCTGTTCAACATTGGGGGTAAAACGGTGCAACCGTAATTCTATAGAATTAGAATTTAATTATTATATTTATAAGTAATAAGGGTTCTCGTCTAAAAAAAATGATAAATAAATAAATAAGAATCTCAAGTTATTGGATTACGTAAATCAAACAATAATGATTTTTGTTTCAAATCTATTCTTCCATTTTCAAAACTAAAATATTATTTTCTCCATTTTCATCTTGAAAATGGAAGAATATATCTTTCGAAACGTCGACCCAACAAATCAATATAGTTTGATTTACATAGTCCAACCACCTGAGATCCTTATTTACTTATTAGATTTATACAGAAAAATTCAATTTATTGGGATTGCTATAACTAGTTCCAACTTGAAAAGGTTATTGTTCCATGTTTACTTCAAAACTTGTATTTATAATGAAATATATACAAAGAAAATTTATGAAATTCTTAAAAATAGCTGATGCACTTCTAAGAGTTTATTGTATTTTAAAAACGGAAACGTTTAATTTCATAGAATCATTACACCCATTCGATGAGCTTCAACGAAAGCAAAGCGTAGTATATGAATTAGTTTAATTAATTTTATGTGATAATTTATTTTTGATTTAAAACCAATTCATTTAAATTAAACGAAACTTCAACATAATCATGAAAATATTTACGTTTATTTTAAATTTTCCTCACATTTATACTCATTTGTAAATCTTAATCGTATTCGTGTGTTAGTCATATGCTAATTAAACTAATGGAGAATTATAATAATTACACTTAATCAATATTAGACTACGCAGTTTGTAAATTAATTTTCTGGTAGATGGTTTAATGAATTATTAAAAGGTAATTAATTGCATGGATTGGGTTGCATTTCATTTACAAGATTTTAAATAATCTCCCCATTGCTGATTACAATAATCATTAATTTTTTTCCTAGCCGAAGGTATATTATCATTTTTTATTTTAATCTTTTATATTTATTTATATATTAGTACTATATTATTAGAGCTGGCTCTAAGTATTAGTAGTTTTTAATGAAGAGATTGACTTGCATTAACTGCAGTGCAGAATATATCATTACGGCTGGACCGCCCCCTCTGCTTGAAATATCTTAATGACATTGGGAACACCCTGTATTTTTGATTATATTATCGCTGTAATTTCATACGATAGGTAGGTATCTATGAATTAAAAAATAATATTAAAATTAAACCGGGAGTATTTCAACAGTACTCCTCGGCACATCAAGTATAATAATGGATCCTCTTTGCACAGCTAAGACTTCCCTCTAATGTTACAATATTGATTACCACTCGTTCTTAATATGCAATTCTAGTCGACGTTCTCAAAAGACTAACTTTATTTCGTGAGAGTCTAAACACGCAATCGTGGTTCGCATTTACACACCACAAATAAAAACAAATATAAAATTCAAATTTGTGGTATTTTGAATTTTTTATAGGTCACAGAACCTGATATAATATAAAAATTAAAGATGATTACTTCTTAAATAGTCATTTAAGATTGGAACCATACCACTTATCTATTATTAATATTAAACAATAATAAAATTCAAATTTAATAAGAAAAAAATATTTTATCAAGACGGGAGGGAACAGACTTGTCAAAATTAATTTAAATTTTTTCAATGTTTACTTTCCTCTTCAATTTTTTAACATGTAGTTTAGTAGGTATATTTGTAACATAATAGAAATTGAATGCCTTTATAACTAAACCTGTTCATTATCGGTTCTACGGCAACGTACATAACATACTCGTAAGTTTTAATTAGGCAAACAATGTCTTCCGAGCAAGCTTTTCTCGCTACACATATTCGGAGTTTCACCAACAAAATTTGTAATAATGAATAAATAGCATTAAATGAAAAAATACGATGACTGTTTCTTCCTTTCATTTTAATTTCAAATTTCTATACCTATTTAACCTAATGCAATAAGTTAATGATTGATTTCCTTATTTTGTCATTTATCAAAAATATCATGCGCATGTTTACCAAATGTAATAATGCGGAACTTATAGTTAGATAAGAATATTACAAAATGCAATTTGTAAAAGCGGCAGGGTTGAAAATTTCATTTACAAACAATTTCATGTTTTACCTATTTGGAAAGTATTTATATACCGTAGGGGCATTGCTAACGCAAAACAGTGTTTGTTTCGAATAATTTTAGATTCCTTTCAGAATCAATGAGTAAAATAGTAAATTCAAAAATTGCACATTGCACCTTTTATTCAATATTAATTTAATTTTAATATATCAATTACTAGTGTTTGTATATTGCAATAAAAATGTTTGAGAAATATAGATCCCGAAACATGTTTAAAAATCTAATTGGGTAATGATATAATCGAATCATCAAGTTTGCCCTTTGGCTTAAAAATTATACTGAAATTTACTTTTATCAGCTTTAGTCATCCTTCGTCGAATTCGTTACAAACTTTTAAAAACGTAAATTGTCTATTAAAATGTGAAACATAAATTTATTATTCAAATGCAATTACCGGTCCTAGCAATTTAAAAAATTATCTTTTTTAGAAGTTAACCATTTGCAAAAACTATATAACGAAAAGAATGAATTAACAATCTTTTAAAAGAGATTTAAATTTTTATGCAGCATTTGAATTATAAAAAAATTTTTTTATAAATTTAAAATAAATAACGAATTTAGTAGGTTGATTTAACTTTATATTTTTAAAAGGATTAAATAAAAAACTAGAGAGGAAGTCAACATCTAAAGTAAAACCATACAAAAAGTAATCTGTTTTTATATTGTGGAATTACGAAAATATTTTAGACTAACCCAAAAAACTATTTCACTAGCTTGATTTTAATTAAAGTCAACCTCATTTTAATTTTAAAGTAATTCTAACGAACAAATGTTCAATAGCTAAAAACCTTTTCCAGTTTTTCGAGAAAACTGCAGGACCATTTTGCTTTGTTATATTGGTTGCTCAAAGAATTAGACCGCAGTATAATGCTATACCGGTATACTACATACTATAAAAAATTTGGGAAAGTTCTAACCTCTACAATAATTCTATTTAACTGCCCGAATGTCAAATACAAATGTTATATTAAAAAAATCAATGTGTTAACATTTCAAATTTTTACGTAGAAAAAAAGATAATCTGACGGTGAAATCCTAGATCAAATAGGACGTCTATTGAACAAAAATTTCAAACACAAATTTTCATAATTTAAAATAAAAAAAATTAAGTAGGTAAACAATAGGAAACACAGTAATGAAGACTCACTAGAAACGTCTATTTATATCACAGCACGAGAGCACGAAAAGGCTTGTGAATCAAATTCGTTTCTATACTAAAAATAAACTGACAAAGTAGAACTTAGTTTTAAAGTAAAATTCAAAATTGCATGAATCTATCGTATTCGTACTAATATATTTTATTCCCAAAAGCTCGACTAACATCAGTACGCAGCAGGCAACGCGTGGTGGTAGCACTAGTGGATCTGCAAAGCTCGACGGATGGCGCGTGACTATGCGCCTCGCCCTATACGCTGCACCCCGTGAGAAGTCGATAATGGATGGCAGAAGAACCAGACTTCATTCTATTATAACAAATTTAAAATTTATTGACGACAATTCATTATTAACTTGAGAAGAAGTAATTTCGAACATACCTAAAACAATATTTTTTACCGGTATCTACCATTGGATTTAGGTACACAGTATGTTCCTCGAACAAAAACATCAAACCAAACTCAAATCACATTAAATTAACTTCAGGAAATGTTACAAGAACTAACTTTGAAATCATAGTCTAACAAACGTCTACAAACTTGAGCCAAATCGAAAGGTTTGATGATAATAGTCAAACTACCCAATTTCCAATAAAAAAAGTTATACTTGTTTTATTTGCGTAAATAGGCTAAAACAGAACATTCATTGTAAAGTGTAGACAATATGAGGTTTTAAAGTTTAGTCAATAATTACCTAATTTAATTTACAATTTTATTTGAAATTCTTTTGTATAATGCGAACTTCCGTAAAATAAAATAACCGAAAAAGTATATACATATAAGAAAAATTTAATAATAAAACTTCAAACAAATACAACTTTTTATTTAATTTGCCATTTTGTACTGCAATTATCCACGTAATTAACATTAAAAGTGTAATAAATTAGAATTTTATTTTTGAGTAATTAAACTAGCATCATATTAGAACAACAAAACCAGTTAATCCTTTCATTAATATTCTTTCTGTTTAACAAAATGAGTTTGTCATTTTTTATAATACATTTTGAAGTGATTCAACTTAATACAAAATCGATAAATATTTTCCTAAAAGAGCTTAATGTCTTTATAATTTGTGTTGTGTATTTTTTGTGTAGGGGGTGTTAATAATTCTTAAATTTTAAGTTATTGCATTTGTTTTACTTTAGCGTAATATTATTAAAAATTTTGTATTACTGATAAAATAAAAAAAATACTTAGTTTTGAGAAGTGTTTAATATTGAATATAAAAGTAAAAATTGGAATTTTGAAGTAATATAAATATATTAAGAAGAATTAAAACGCAACCTAAAAATAGTGAAACCATACTTAGTAAATTGGAATTACAATAATATAAAAATTTAAAGGGAAATTATTCAAGAAAAAACGAAAACAAACTTGATACCAGTGCACATGGCTCGCTTTATCGTTATAATTTAACAAACCCATTTTATTTAATGAATTAATTAATATAAATGATATCCACAATTGGGTTTCAGTAAACAAAGGTTTACAAACTCTTTATGAAAAAATATATCGCATAAATTATTTATTAACAATCGAAGAATACATTTTTAATTAGATTTAGTCAACGGAACCTTTCTGCGTTTGAAAAAACTTATGCTTTATATCATAATTCTATCACTCATAGGAAGCAACCTTTTTTAGAAGATATTTTTTAAAACCGAAACTGATTAAAGTTAAGTTAATGATGCATGTGAACGATAAGACATCGTCCGAGTTGAAGAGTTGGTGTACTTCATTATGCATCAAGAAGTGCAAGGAGGAATCGAAAAAAATCTTTGCATAAAATATATCTTTGTAAATGGAACAATACACTGTCAGGTGAGTAGTTTTATCAGTATTTTAAATCTATTTATTATTAATTAAATTATTATTCATACAAAAACCATTTGTGGTTACGGAGTGCATCACCTTCACATTTTCAAATTGTCATTTGACCAACTCAATTCATTTTAAATTGTGGATAATTTATGTGTGTGTTGTTAAATTTAATTATCCAATTTATTTTAGAATGTACAATAAAATTGTTGTCTATTTCCATCAAGAAGCAAATTATTTTTTATTTCCGAATAAAAAATATTGGGTTAGCGTTCCATCTGGGATTCGTACATCAAAATTTACCAGGATATCCTGGGTGTCCGGAAAATTTGTTTTTATTTGTAAGTAACATTTACTTACAAATGTGCTTTAAAAAAATCAATGCTCGATAAATTTATTACATGCTGATAAAGCATTCGAGTATGTACAGAATTAAACGCGGAATTGCTTTTAGATAACATTTTTATTAACAGTAAAGTGGATTACTAAAAGAACGAATTAGCATTTCAATAATATTTTGTATTAAAATTTAAAAACAACTAAATGTAAATATATTTTCATAGATAATAATACTTAGTACGTAGAAGATAGAAGGTAAAATAAAATAAAATTAACAAAGTATATTATCGAACATTGATTTTGACAGCTGCTTTTCAATTAGCCAAAGTTAGTTAAATATATTGTTCAATTCATAAAAAAATATAAAGGTATATGAGAATAATTGAAAATATTACGTAGCAGGTTCTATAATCAATTATTGTATTTCTCCAAGTTTGTCGGTTTGTTTGTACAATATTTTCATTTCATTGTCTTACTAAAGATGAGATATTATGAGTGCAACATTCTAAAGATATGAAATTTTTACATATTATTCTGCGAAGAATTTCTAGGTGAACACTGAAAAAATAGTTGATTCTTTTGCTGAAAAATTCATAGTTTTCATGAAAGGAAAACATTGTATTTATAAATTTATTCATCAATATGGTGAATTTCGTTCATCGGCGCAAAAATTATGTGTTTTTCATCAATATGATGAATCTTTTTTTGTGAAGGCACGACATTAAGCACAATTTTTGCCAAATACAAGAAGATAGTGCTTACAATTAAATTTAACAGATGATGTCTTACTGCAGCGGAATTAGCAACGAAAATCAAAATCTGTCGAACAAAGAAAAAATTCAAAAAAAAGGTTTTATTATGTAACAAGTCGAAATTCAAAATTTTTGTTCAATCGTGCAAAGTATGTTAGAGATTCTGTTACACTATTAGTATTGAGTATGTTTTCATTGAAATATTAAAATCATTTTCAAAATTCAAAGTGTAGTGAAAAAAAGCAATAGTACATTTTTTTCATTAACTTTCTGGAAAAACAAATATTACCGTTTCGAACTGAAATTTTTGAAGTTTGCTTTCCAGCACGACAAAGATACAAAGGACTCCTCCAAACGATACGAGGAATATTTGGATATTTGTCAAATGCAAGAGTATTAAAAGTTATCGTTTGTCCTGCACTGTCTTCTGATCTCAATCGCATTGAACCTCTGTTGGATAAATTAAACAGAAATGTAGAAAAGCTTGTCCGTTATCTCTTGTCAAAGCTTATAGTTTTGGTTGTATCTATTCTTTATTACAATCTTTGTTGCTAATATCTTCATGAACAATATTAAATTTATTGGGTAGGTAAATACTTTTGAGCAGTAATGTATAATTATGTAGGTATAATATTGAATATAATGGACAATTTGCATAAAATTCAAATTCACCTCAAAATGGCATTTATTGATAGTTCAATATACCTATAATCAGAATATTTGAGTGATTTATTAAAATTCTGTATTGTCAGCCCACAAAAAATTAATGAAATGTTATAATTTATTTGAAAAAATCACGTTGAAATCAGGATGTGACGACATGAGCCTCAATAATTGGTGCCAATACACCAGTATAATTTCCACTAAAGTATCTACCAAGTAAGTACCAACTGGTAATGAAGTTATGAAGTAACCAAATTTTAGTTACTAATCGCCATTTTAA
This sequence comes from Cantharis nigra, assembly GCA_958510845.1. NCBI lineage: Eukaryota > Metazoa > Arthropoda > Insecta > Coleoptera > Cantharidae > Cantharis > Cantharis nigra. The sequence goes on from OY294028.1 coordinate 65,193,976, forward strand.
TGACGTCAAAATCCTCAAATTTCAAATTAAGTCAGCCATATTTATTAATACGATTTCGCGCGACAAATATACATTTAAATTTCAATATTTTTTTCGGGCTTTATTTGTGAACCAAATTTAAAAAAAACACATTACATATGTTGTTATGTAGAATATTAATATGCTAAAATTAAAAATCATTCAAATTGTCCATTATACATTACTGATCATTACAAACTAAATGACTATGTATGTAGTAGTAAATATATACGTAAAATTTCACATTGTATTATTTGCGTAAAAATGTATCAAATTTCTTTTGAACAGATATTGTTTGTATGAATATCAAAATTACAATTTACAATATAATAATATGTATAGTATAATATAGCCACGATACACTTATACCGGTATGCTCAGTAAGAAATTAAAACTCGTTTGTTCTGCGCATTGACGTCACGTTGGAGATATTAATTAAAATACGCTTAAATTTTAATTATAAATCATAAGATTATTTTATAACAATAAAAGGTCAAACAATATCAGTTTCAATTATATTATACCACATTAACATAATAATCCTATAAGTGGTTGAAAAACGTAAAAAATATTGCAAATTTGACATTTCTGGCTCCAAGCTGACGTCAAATAGTGCGAGAAGGATAGAGCTAACCTGCTAGTGAGCATACCGGTAATAAGTGTATCGTGAATATAGCCAATATAGTATTATAATATTATTATATAATATTATATAAATTGTAAAATGATATACTACCATTGACTATAGTAGTTATCAAGACACGCAGCCATATATGTTTTAATGCAATACTAAATTGTCGCGACAACTAGATGGCGCTAATTTTCAATGTAAATCTTCATTAACAATTATTAATCTCGCGATCCATTCCGTTAGAACGTGTGGACTGTATAGTGCGCGGAGTGCGTCCGAGTGAGAGGGACATAGAATTTACAATTCCTCCATATGGCTGCGTGTCTTGATAACTACTATAGTCAATGATACTACTGAAATTAATATATTACTTATAGGTATATGTATATTTTGTGAAATATAATAGTAAACCTGCTTTAATGTAGTTTATGACAAAAGATGTACATATTACATAATATTATGTATACTGATAAATGTAAACTTATAACGTAGAAGGTAGAACATAACGCCGATTATTAAATGCTAAAGCAATAGCCAACAAATACAAATTTTTTAACAAAATTTTCTTCAGCGATAAAGCTAATGTCAAACTTGATTAAGTTAATAAGCAACATTGCCGTATTTGGGGCTCGGAAAAACTACAAGTGATTCAAGTAAACCCAATGCATCCCCCAAAATGAATTGTTTGGTGATGTGATTGGGTCGTACTTCTTTGAAAACAACAAAGGAAAAAGCGCTATTGCCATTATAACTAAAAACTTTTTTGAAGTTTTGGAATTGGAATATTTTGATTCGAAAAACATGTTGTTCCAACAAGAGGGTACTACGTACCACACAACACAACATAATTTGATTTTAATGCGATTAATAATAGTATATTATAGGTCAAGGTTGTGAAGGCAGTCATTATAGCCCTAGCGCCATCGGCGCTTCGCACCTCGGAATATAGGGCGCGTAGGCTATAATGGTCTTCACAACCGTGGTTTATATAAGATTTTTTCCACTACTAGATTTATTGCCATTTTTTTAAAATTCTTATTAATAAAAAAAATTCTAAATTTAAAATATTTATTTAAATGGCGGTTTTGTTTTGTTTTGTTGTTTTGACAGTTGATGACAAATTTAGTTTTTGAAAGTCGTTCACTGAGTTTTTTCTGTTTAAAATAATGTATAGAAGTCATCGATGTTATTCAAAAGTATTGTTTTGCATTTCCTAGTCTTAAAATACTGAAATTATTCAATAAACTTGTGAATTTTCACGTTTAATGATACATTAACATTAACATGTTGTAAATCTCGGTTTCTCAAATTAACAAGAGATGGCGCTTAGCACTCCTGTCATAATTAATTCAAGTTTTTTGAAAATGTTTCAAATGAAATTAATCTATTAAAAAAACGTTTTGAATAGTTTAAATGTAATTAAATAGCATCTCTTGGTTATACAAAATCGTTTTCTAACAAAATTTTTCTTGTAAATAGATGCTAAACGATAGAAAAATATCAATATGTTCATTATTTACTAGTAGTATATAATGAAAAAATTGTTTACCACTTGTCTAAAATGCGTCACTTCACGTGCGACTTGATTAAGCTATAATGATAGCCTATATGACCAGTAGTGGAAAAACAATGTTATAAGCTCTAGTTAAATATTATACCATTGAAAAATGAAAACAAATTTATTATTATTTAGCGTACTATTACTTTAGTAACATTTGACTTTATTTTAAATAAAATAAAAGACCACTGGTTGAGTTACAGAGCTGAATACAGAGCCTTCCGGTGTGCATCAACACGTTGTGGATTTAAGAATTGGTTCTACATTGACATAAGTCTGGCCAATTGACAGTCAAAGTCAAAAATTATTAAAAAAAAAAAAATAAATAAATAAATCAATAAATAAAATAAATTATTCGACCAGCATATAACAAACTATAATAGTTCAATTAATGGTTTTTACTAATAATCTGTTAGTTAAAATAATTATTTAATCCAACGTGTAAAATTTTTAAACTTATAAGAAAAAAGGTTTCAATAAAATTATTGTAAATTATGAGTTTTATATAGTTCTATTTTTCTAGATACAGCTATTAGAACAGTTTTCTTGCGACGCGACGATATGTTGTATGTAGAATGTAGGATATGTAGGTTAAGCCAGGAAAGTATATTTTGTAATGTATTGATTAAATTGTAATATAATAAAAATATTTTTTATAAATTTTATGATAACCAATTAAGCTTACTTGTTTACTAATTACTGTTTTATAGATTTTGAAGTAATAATACCATAAATTTTAATAATAATACAAATTTTATTATTAAGAGATATCATAATATTTAACAACCAACATTTACATATTAGGTACATTAGTATAAAATTTATTAAGTTCTAATATCTGGATATTATTTGTCCTTTTAAGATCCGGTTTTTCAATTGTGGTTTAAACTAAAATCAGTTCATATTGATATCTGACCAATGAGGTAGTCATAAACGTAGGTTAATCCTTGAACTTGGTTTAACTCACAAGTGAAAAACTGGACCTATATGTATTAAAATGTAAGATATTTCACATTTCTTAGTTTATGTTAGGCTACACAATTTTCCACACAATTTTCTACACAATTTTGCGTAGAACAGAAGAACCGCAAGGCGCAGCACTCTTAACACGTTTCTGCGCAAAATTGTGTGCAAAATTGAGTAATCTAGAGCCGTACGGTTAGTACAATATTTTAGAGCATGTTTTAAAATATTTAAATAAAATATGATAATTAAAGTGTATAAAGTGTATTTTATAATGAGTATATTTTCATAATGTAGAAGAACCGAAACCGGTAGACGTTCCGCATAAGTTTCATTTTATTATATTTCTAGTCGCAATAAAGAAAAAATTTAATAAACAATCAGTTAAAAATAAGAACAAAGCTAAAATAAACAAAAACTTGTACTTAAACGCTTAAATTTTAAAATAAGTCGGTGAAGAAACATTACAAGAGTTCGCTTTATTGTCGTCCGTACAATGTTATTAGTTATTAAGATGAGAAAAACATTTTAAATTAATTTTTGTAGTGAAATAAATTGTAAAGAAATATTAATTTTGATGTATAGTATTATGTACCGTCAAACGGGGTGAGTCAGGACATAGGGGGTCATTGGGACAAACATGTTTTGCTGATAAATAGCGGTAGATTTTAATTTCAAGTTTCAAAACCTACTCACCGATGTCCTCTATAGTGAATGTTTGTATTCTATCCGTGCTTATCACGTACGTGTTCGTCAATAATTAAAATTTGATTATTAAAAAAAAACAATTTTTTTTTTTATAAATAATATCAGTTTGTTTAGAAATTAAATTCTTGTTAAGACTTCTTATGTTGACGTTTCAGAGAATTTATTCCTCAATTTTCAAGACTAAAAATATACACAAATGAGTCCTAAAACTAGTGTTGACAAAATTCTATTTTGCTCGCCAAACAAATTCGTGATGATCATAAATAGTTTTTTTTTTGGTAACTCTTAACAGGAATTTAATTTCCAAACAAACTGATATTATTTATTAAAATTTTATTAACATTGGATGAGGATTATCTACATTTATATATAATAACAAGAGTTTTTCAAAGTTTTTAAAATATTGCCTGTTTTTTATTAATTAGATAGTCTGTTGGACCAAAAGGAGCACATTTTTGTAAAGGTGATGTGTATGTTTTTTTTAAGTCATAAAATATATCTCCACTCTCCTCAAACACGGAAAAAACGGGCCAAACTAGGCATTTTAAAGCGTTGTCCCGACTCACCCCAAACACTGGGGTGAGTCGGGACAGCAAACAAAAATTGTTTTCTCCTAATTTTGATAATTTTCTGCTAAAGTATTTAGTTCAAGTTCTAGCTTAGGCTTCGATTGCAACATGGTTAAACACTTGGACCTACAAACGTAACAGAACAGATGCAGTCATTCAAAATATACCAAAACCTGTCCGGACTCACCCCGTTTGACGGTAATTCATAAGTTCTTGATAATATTGGCAGTAGATGTCGAAACCGAATGATCGAGTTGTAAATACAATAAAAAAAAAAAGTTATCCATTTTCTAATTCGAACTTAGAATGTCTTGCAATGTTTTCCAATGCTAATTGCTATCTGACTATATTCTCAGCAGTTATTTGAAGGAGAGCAGTAATAAGCAGTGTTCTCGAAGCGGTCACCCATCTAAATCCTGTTATCTAAGAGGAACGGGTAAATAAATTGAGCCTGCTAATCTACATTTAAATAAAAGAACAGGTCTTTTGTTAAAAAAAAATTATTCTATAGTAGATGTCCAAGGGCCGGTTTTTCAATTATGGTTTAAACTAAGATCAGAGTTTAAACTCAGTTCATATTGATTTGTGTACTTTTCAATTGTTGGTAACTTTTGTGAACGAAGTTTAAACTACGATATTGTGAACGGTGGGTATTGACCGTTTAAATGAAGTTCAGCAATACCGTGCGTATAGGTACTAGGTTTTGTTTACAAGGGCTTAGTGACACGTGCGTATAAAATCTAATCTGTATAAGTAAATAGCGAACAGTGAATTTTAAGTAAAAAGCAGTAAAATTAGCTGCACGTTTTGATTTTTTCATGATTATATTATTACGATTTAACCCTACATTATACGCAATTTTTTTATTTGCAATGAAAAATATATTTTTGAGTTGGAAATATTGCCTATATTTAAAGGAAAAAACGTTTTAAAAAATTTAAAAATTCAGGTGTTGTAATGTTATAAACGTAGTTTATATTTGGCGCTTAATGAACGATTTTAAATCATTTGAAATTACCACCAAATGCATACTTATTACTTTGGAAATAATGCACGAGATGGCAACCAATGGCTTTACAGCGCTCGACATAACCGAGGGAGGAACGATGACGACGAAGAATGATGGTGGGGATGAAAGGGTAGTCAACGGCAGGGGAACGGTAGAAAGGAAGAAGGGAGACATCTTGCTGAAGCCGTATTGAACACGTGCTTTTAATATTTAATTGTATATAACAGTTTGTAATTGTGATTCAACTTTGTGGGTTTAACCAGTTTAACCAATCTAAAGGTAATCATGTTTATATTTGATATATTCCAAAGATACGAGTTTCGTGAAATCGAATTCAATGAACATATTTGTTATATAATAAATTCTAATCTTTATGAGAACATTTGTTAGAGACGAGCTTGCTGACCCCAGTAGTAAAAACTCACAGAAGACCTATGGGTCACTGTGGGACTACTAGACAGAGTCCATTGCAAAACCTCAAGAGCTCTAGACATCTCAAGATTTGATGAAATAAGATTAGAATCTTTGTGCGGTAGCCATTTTATTATGAAAGGCACGACACGAGACTTGATTCTTTGGATCCACGTGGGAATCTTACTGATTATGTTTTAACAGTTTATGGGAGATTAAGGATGTCAATCTCTTTATATTCTGAATCACACTGTATATTTTATGTATTACCAAATTATGCAAAATGCAACATATAAACTTAAATGATAAAACCATCATGAACATTGACAATATTATGAATATTAACATGTATGTAATTGACCTGACGAAATGACAGAATTGATATGATAACCTATAAGATAACAAAAGCTAACCACAAGGTTGAATAAACAAATGTAATGACAACTGACAAAATATAAACATCAAAATTTACTGTGTTTAATTATGTGTTCGCTTTGCGTTTCTTTCGATTCATTTGCTTTGCTCAAGTTTATTCTTCGATATGAGAGAAGTGCTACGTCTGGGAGGTAATGTCGGGGTATGTTATGTGCACAACGTGGGGGTCCTAGTATTAGACGATACGGCATTGCGGGTTTGGTGGCCACCATAATTGCGCTTAGGAGGGCTAGGTTCAGATTAGGATTTGATTTGACGTTTTGACATTACAGTGTTGTAATTATCTAATCATTAATTGTCTTAATTATTATTAAAAATAAGTTTCATTTTCTGTATAAATTAAAGGCTTGTGGATCAAACTTGGTCAATACGCCTCTGTCTAAGCAACTGGCGTGAATATAGTAATATAATAAGTAGTCAGTTTCATTGCCAACCACTAGTAGAATTTCATTGCCAACCTCTACGCATTTAAGTTCAACTAAACCAACCACTGTACAAGGTTGAAAAACCCATTTTGGTTTAAACTAAGATCAATACTCAAAGTAAGTTCACGTGAACTTAAGTTTAAACCACAATTGAAAAACCGGCCCTATTTGATTTAATTTCTGTACACACGCAGCAAGATGGAAAATACATAGAAGTTGATGCTAAAATAGCAAAATTGTTTAACAAAGTTTATTGTTTTAAAACCCTTGCAAACAATAGCTGTTTTAGAAGCAACCGAATATTTATTGGGCATAATATTTACTTTACTCAAAGCTCTTCGTTATTATAAAATGAAGACGAGAGAAACTTTTAGAACTAATATTATTATTAAAATATTTTTAAATATTATTATTCAAATATATAGAACAAATTGATAAGCCCGTTCTTCAAAGATCAGGAGAATCAATGCAAGCCACGGTTCGCACCAAGATGGGTGACCGCTTCGAGAATACCGCTTGTCGCTTGTCCCTACCCTAGTTATTTTCGAAAATAAGGAACTGAAGTTGTACAAAACAAATGACAAACTGTTAAATAAAATTTGCAAATTCAAGCAAATAAAATGCAGAAACTTTTAAATATTCAACACCAAATGTTGATAAAAATTAAAATAAAATTATGAAATAAAATCTAAAACGAAATTATACCCGAGAAACAAATTTTAATTTACAGGTTAAGTAAAAAAAATATTGTTGTCTGTGGATGACGTTACTCATTACCAAAAATTAATAAAAAAAAGTAATTATGGGAAGAATCTAGAACTATAGGTACTGGACAAAAATTTTAAAAATATAAGATTAAGGAAAAATGTACAACAAATAAATTTAAACGTAAATACATATATTATTGACATCATAAGTTTAAATTTCAATATAACGAATTAATTAATAAAAATTTTTATATTTTGCAATTTAAGAATTTATATATTATTTTATATTATTGATATAGAGATCTACCTTTTATATCAATGTTGGCGCAAGAATTTACGATAAATTGGAGTAAAAATTAAAGTAAATACAATAACCGGTTTCTACTTACTTCAAATAAACAAACCTAAGTTTTAAAAGTTTTTATATCGATCAGGTACGTATTGAGGAGATGACATTACATTCTCTTGATTGGTTTAGGTGACGTCTTTTATTACTAAGCAGAATCGACATTGATCTGATTTCATTACATCCAACATACATTTATTATAATATTAGAAAATTTGCAAGAAATATCTTCTTCTTTGAGTGGCATACACTATGTGGGTATAGTAGGCCATCAATTTGACCAAAGCCAAGATGACTGACTAGGAAATATAATTAATAGGGTGGTTTCCGTTGCATTTGGCCAAAAACCGTAAACTTTTCAAAACACAGTTACACAAGAAACACCAACTCCAGCGGCATTGCTGACATCGTGGGATGTAAGGAGAAGCTTTAATCTCAATTTAAACAAAAAATGGAAAAATGACGAACGAAATTAGAAAAGTAGTATACAATTTTGTATTTAAGTAAAATTATTTATAATTTTTTTTAAGTGAATTTTTTCACTATTCGATGATTTTAGATAATTTTACAAAATGATATACTAATATTGACAGTGACATGTGTACAAATCAGCTACCCTATAATTATGTATGTAGCTGTACGACTGCAACATTAGTGCCGAGAACATTTATTAGTTCTCAATAGATGAAGATAAAATTTTGAAAAAGTCTTATATTATGTTTTCCATTAAATGAATAACATATACTGTTACGAAACAATAATGTTTAATTATATTTGATGATTAATCTATGATATTATATTAAAAAATTAGCAAAATTAAAATAGATAATGTCAATTTCTTGCAGATTATTTTTAAATGTAAGGAACTAATACTTCATATTGAGTTTTTATCAAAGAATTCTTAGAAAATTGGAAAAACTGTCTTCAAGGATGCATTTATAAAAAAAAACTTTGGCGTACAAATTTATTTTTTATTTTCATGAGTGAATCGAGTTTTCCGAAGTTGACAACTAATCCTAATACAAAATACTTCGAACGTATTTGCTGGATAATAGTGCTAGGAATAAAATAATCAGAAAAAGTACTATAGAATTTTCAAATCAAACCCTAGTTTTGTTAAAATATGCAAAACACATACAAGATTTCTTTTGTGGGATTCAACTATAATAGCAGACAAATTTGCTGCTGTGGAAATAAGAAATAAAAAAATAATTTATAATATATACAGAGATTGCAAGTTATAAGTTACACAATAAGCCAAAGAAAAAGAAAATAATGTAAGTTTTTATAAATCTACTCTTTAGAAAATATATCACGCTTCTACTATAAAGTAAATCGAAACTTTGAAGTTCAATGTACATAAAAAGCAAACTTTGTAATAATAATTATTGTATTCAAACCTAACCACGGTACAATGTAACTTGAAAATTATAATTAACAAAGCTTAATTTCCTTGTTTTCCTCAAAATTATAAAATTTTGTAAAACCTTGATTCGATACCGAAGTAGTCAGGTTATTTTCAAATAAAATATACCTAATAATTAAAAATTTTAATATTTAATTTACGAAAGTTAATTTGCACTATTATGTTATTTAATAGTAGTTTTCGCAATGAGGATTGAAGTACGTTCTATTAAAAGAGTGCGAAAAGTCGAAGATTTTCATGAAAGTCCTTGTGAAATAGAAAATACTTTAACAAGAATCATTTTTAATATGATTATTAGAATGCGCACATAATAATTTTTGTTAATTAAAAGAATGCAAATCTAAAGAGTGCTTTAATATTTTGATATGTTAATATTATGCTGATTTTTAATAAAATTTGGAGCTATTATATCATAGCTGATAGCTATTATACTACATACAATAAGGTCAGCAAAGCATTACATACAAACTAACATAATATGTGGGTTCAAAAATTTAATATAATTTTTGAGCTTAATATTAAAATCAAAATAGCAACTTTATTACTTTTTGTTGTAAATATGTGAAATGTAGAGGTAATAAAGAAGAACTGAAATACAGGAAATGAAACTGTGGTTTATCAATATCAAAAGGTTTATTATATACAATGTTGTGTACCATTACATTTGAAAGCTTTTAAGAATCCGCGTGCCCTTGCATACAGAAAGACTTCTCAAGAATTTCTGTTATACGTAGATTGCGCAAGGGATTATAGGCAACCCTATAACGTTTATTAGAATACTAAAAATTACTTTGAAACCCAATTTCGAGAAAGTGTAAACATAAAATAAGCATTCGAATACTTTTTTATTTATAACATTAAACACGATTTCCTAAATTTTTATAGTTTCTTAATCTAACATAGATTAGCTCTAGAATTAAACTTATCAAGTTGTTATCGTAAAGCTTAATATACGAAAGCAGGTGTTATCAATCATGAAATCGATTATGGAGTAATGTTTTTCTTTTCATTTCCATTTCGGATATTAAACACGAAACTTGCCCACAAATGCTTCTATCTTGAAATGACCATTTGAGAAAGTAAAGACGGTTTAAGCTTTTCATCAGGTTGTGTAAGCAAGCAAACCAAACTGACACTTGGTTTCCAGACCAGCATTAACAACTCATCGTACTTGATATATTGCTAATTGTAAGTATGTACTATTAAGCAACCAGAACTTTACCCAGGGTCTATTTGACTCCTAAAAAGCACTACGAGATTATAAGCATGGATGCCTTCCTCGTATATATCTATATACATAGATAGAAGTAGATACTTAAATCACAATTTTTTTAACATTCATCTCAATTCAGATGAAATACCCTTCAAAAAGTAATATCAAAGTAGTGTTTCTGAAACATTTAAAACTCAAGTTGCATTGAATTTAAGAATATAATGTACATTTAAACTTTCCCTTAGAATATGAAATGATTAATACTACTCCCTACGATACTACAGCAAAGCCATTCACTGCTTCTATTTGAAATAAACAGGTAAAACGTTTCGTGAAGTTTAAAAATACGCTAAGGTGGTAAAATGTTATTATGAATTTTTTTATATGAATACCTTATATATTATTGTATTATATCAATGTATAATATAAACATGCCATAGTATTTTAGAGCAAAGTAATTCGAGAAATTAAAATTTAAAACAACATTTTTATGGTCCTTAAAAAATCATTTAAACAAGAAATACTTGAGTAGAAACTTAATGAAGTTTACATCAAGTTGATAAAACACTGAAAGCATTCACTTTGTGCTAGACTCATCCATTATTTCAGCATGTCTAAATCATCTCAACAACTTTCTTTTGTATACAATTACAATTATCTAAAATTTATTTAATCCACGTACATTTCTTTTCAGTTTTAGCCCTTTCTATCGCACTAGAATAAGGTTGCTTTATTTCTTATTTATCTCATATATATTTCGTATTCCTTCAATCTAGTTGGAACAAAGCAGATTTTTTTTATCTAATTTATTTTTATTTTCATTAGCTATAATAATGGAAAGCCTTAATGAATTTTTTACTTAAAAAAAACGGTGTCGCAGTACTATATAGTTAAAAACAACAGCTTTCGCTGCCAACATTTTTTAATATTCATACAAGAACTACTTACTACTATGATAATCAAATTTACAAATATTTCTATTATATTCTTAATGTGTATTTAATGCTGAATAAATCTGACCTAAAAATATAATACCTATACTATAAAATATGCCTCTGAATACCTTCGATAGTATCCTAAGTACAGTATTTAAAAACTTAAGAACAATTGGTTGATAATGATTTTTTCCATTTGTTTCGGTGTCGAAAACAAACGTTATATTTATGGTAATGTAATAGGTATAAAGGTAGTATAATATGTAATTTATGAGAATGCCATTTGAAAATTCATTATACGTCAAATAGGACTACGTACTTACATTTAAACCGGATGCTGGCATTTTTTGGTATAGATTTTTGTTTAGAGATATAAAAAATATTTAACAAAATGAAACAAACATTTTTTTCGTTCTCATACCACATAAATTTCCTACGGCATTTGACTACATTCGTTCATAACGTAGGACTAAGTATGGCTGCATTCAATCTTTTTTTAATCGTTATCTATATTTGAGTGAACCAAATTGAAAAATAAATAATAATTTTGAATGAGCAAATTGTTCTTTTATTGAATTTACATTAATACTAACAGTGGTATGTGGTGAATTTCTCTTAAAAGTTCAGATAGGCAACCAACATGACATTAAATTATTGAAATCTATCCATTAAAATTTAATTATTGTTTTTTTAATGGATTTTTAATAACTGATAATTTAAAAATATTTTTAACTTTCAATAATGAATATATCATGTAGTACGTTCGATAGGATCATTCGATTATAAAATTAGAAAATATATTTAGTATTGTCTAGTAATTTTCAAACCCTTGAATATTGTAAAACTCGTTCTTCTTTAGTGCCCAAAGGTAGACAAATAGAAAAAGCACAATATATGATCAAATGTGTAAAAATAAGAATAAATTGAGCACGAAGGTCCTCTATTCAACTGTAATAGTTTCATAATTTTCTGTATTAAAAGTATATTGCGTACTGAGGTAAAAAAGGTTTCATTACGTCCATAAAATAGTTGACCGAGTCTCAAAGCTCCGAAGCATGTAATATACTATTTACAACCAATTAGTAAATGACAATTAATAATTTTATTAAATACATTTTTATTTCATTAAAAAAATTGATCAAGTAGATATTTTGTCAATTGATCGCCGTCCGACCGGTAGGTTTAAAAATAAAACAAAATTTCCCAACTTATTATAAGTTAGTAATGGGTCGATTACTAAACGATTGTGAATAAAATATATTAATTTTATTGTATTCTAGAGGTGCAGCATATATAATCGCATTAGCTTTAATATCTACTTCTTCCAACCATAATTGTAATAATCTCAGTATAAACGTAACATTAATCAGAACTCTTTATTAAATTTTGCAAATTACTCTCAGAAAATTCATATTCAAAGTGCTTCACAATATTAGCGATTCAAATAAAAACAGATCATATTTTATGTTTACTTAAATCTGAGAAATTTTTGCGTTTACCTGAACGATTTTTCGAAGTAGAAGTTCAAAAACTTATATCGTACACGACATCTATATGTAATATAATTTGTATATACATATCATGATTGTATTTAACTTATAATGCAATTATGGGTTTTGGTTATTTAAGTCAAACTATTTTGTTATACAGATTTTTGTAGAACCACTAAATTTATAAACACAAGTTGTTTTACAATTCATGAGCGGAAAAACACTATAATAAATTAGAATATCAGCATTTTTTGCCTCTTCGCGTTTCTTCTGGAAATTTCCTTAAAACAGGAACTTTTCAAAATCTATCCATATTAATTTTTACAGAAATTAATTATTTACATGGGCAATAATAAAATAATTTGAACTATTTTCAAGTACGATGCGCTCTTCAAGGTCTCTCCAAAATACGATTTCAAGTTGAACTGTTATTGCAAGTTTGGGTATATAGTAAACCGAGAGCGCTTCAAGTGGTATTACATAGAAATATATTTGCATGCATAACGTTCTTAATAATCAATCCACTAGAATAATTTGTTATGTTAAGTTTTCATAAACTAAAACTTGTATGATTTTATCTCTAACATGAACACTGAAACACTGATACTTCAATAAAACAACGTATAAATTTAAAATTCAGATTTATGAGTAAATATTGTTAAATTATGATGTACATGCATGCAAGTCGCCCGACTTGGTTTGTGCAGACTTGCATTGGTGTGACATAAGTTTGTGGTTGAGTTGGATATGCAAGAAATCCAGATAATCAGTATATTTAAAATAATAAGTATGAAAGCTAAACAAAACATTTTCTTCGAGTTATGCATATATTTAAAAAATTGTAGTAACATAAAATTGGATTTTGGATTTATGATAGAAGGCAAGAGAAACCCCCACTCAATTTATCTGCAGATCAATTATATGCAGACCACCAAGGACATTGACGCACCGATTGTCAGCAAATCAGAACTTGCGGACTTAATAAACTGACTTCAGATAATGTGTGTATGTGCAAAAAATCAGGCATTAATCAGACCCATCGTACTGCCTCCCAATACATCGGTTTCCGTCAGTCAGAGTGCCAGTGATTTTGACCATGTCGGGCCAAAAGTCGTCAAAATAGTAGAAAACATAAATTACTTAATTTTAAACACTTGTGAGATATTAAAAATGACATTCATAATGTGATCAATCGCCAAGTCTCGATGCTTGTGCTGAAGGCAATATACAGTTTTCCGAAAATAAAATATTAAATTTCTCGCAATATTTTTATTTTTATACATTTATACAAATAAATAAATTGATTTGTTTCATGCATAGGTCGATAACTGTCATTCGATTTATTTATTCAACAAGCTAGTTAGATTAGAATATCAAATTTCGTGTAATCAAAAACCTCGGACATACTGTTTTAAGTGAAATTACATAATATCTTACCTTCTAGCGAGACACAATGTTTCCACATAAACATGTCACTCAATTTGCGATGAAATTTCAACAACAACGCAACAGTTCTATATACAATTAAGCTCGTCAAGATCACAAACTAGGTTAAATTTGGAAAGCACATCACATAATAAAATTAAATTTATTTTATGTTATTATATTATGTAGTTCAAAATACAACATTATTTTATAAAATATTTATCATGTTTAAATATTCCACTACCTCATTTATTTAGCACAAAAGTAGGTACTACATTTATAAAATAGAGGCAATAAAGAAAAATAAATTTACAGAGAAAGTCTAAAAACTGGTTAATATTTTAAAGTATTTTGCAATTTTAAAATGTACAAGTTTCAATAACTAAAAGAAAGCAAAAATTGAGTTACTCAAAATTTTGGTTCATAAAACTATAAGTGCCGGTATAGACGACGAGCAAAAAAATATCTATTAAAAATAATTTTTAATTAAATAATTCATTTTATTCAAAATGTAATGTAAAATATTATGTACCTATTAGACACTACACTCAACTCATAATTAATTAATGAAAGTTAATTTTTGTCAAACACAGAGTTGAAAGGAACACCTGCTATACACTGTAGGTAGGTAGCCCTCAGCTTCCAGAAGCGAGAGGGTAGTTACCATGCGCAGGACGATACACCTACATATAGTAGAATACACCTGATACTAGATTGTGTTTATAAAAAAAGTTGCTGTTACAAACAAATTAAAAACTAGGACAAACGTAAAAGCAATGTTAACAACCCTAACGTCAAAAATCGCATATCTATACGGCAGGAATATTTTTTTTTACAAATGAATTAAGTCCAAAAGTTTCTACTCCTGTATGTTGTTACAATTTTAAATAAACATATAAAACCAAACAACGTCCGTATGTTATATTGATTGCTGTAATAATTATTAACGAATGTATTTATTCCATTTATAATGCCCTTAAATAAAAGTTTCTATTCCCTGATTTATCCACATAAAGCTTTTATTTGGATGAACCGTTTATTTTTTATGTAAACATAATTTTCGGAAATCACAATTTTGACGCTTTCCGTGAATGTTTCAGAATCACAATGCTATGTTATCCTTGGCAGTAAGAAAATAATAGATTAATATTAACTGCGTAACTTTTAATCCAGAAAATTTTAAAAGTTGGACCCCAACAGATACTTTTATCCTTCTATAATAAATATATCTTTTCCTGTTTTCCTTCTGATTTAAAAGCTAGACCCGACCGTTCCTGAGTGGGCAGTTTGGGGAAAAGGTGGTCTATTTTATTATTCTGGCTCAGTTTGTCTTATTATTATATATTTCTTACTGTCATTGCACCGAAGTACTATAAAAAGAAAACAAGGAAAGTAAAATTTGTTTTTAAGAAATGCCTAGCTTTTATTTTATTTGGTATAGTAACGAAGGATAAGAAATCACTTTTTAACTCTTGTAATTGTTATTATTTATATGAAAAGAAGTTAACTAAATTTTATTATTGTATCTAAAACATTTAATCGCATATTAAAAATAACCTGGTATCAACTACTGGAAAAGTAAAGAAAAATTAACGGTAGTTGCGCAATACTGAAAATATTCCATAGCAATTTTCCTTAGATTTACGTTTACGAGATGAAAGACATATTAAAGCCATCCTTAGAGGAAAAGCATGTAACTTTTACAAAACAATTTCAAAAAGCATAAAGTAATAATACTATCCTTCGTATACGGGATAAATGGAATATCAAATCGTAACTGTTGTAAATCAGGCGATGCAGAATTTATTAAAAATTTCTTAGATTGATTTTAAAATGGTAAATTATTACCATACACGATTTCAAATTTCTTTTTAAATTCTACATAAAACCAAGGTATTATAGTTATTGCTTTTGCGGAATATTAATATTAAATTTTTTAATTTATTTCAAGTCGACGTTATTAATTTAATGAGAGGGTGAAGTAAAAAAGGTGTAGGTGGTATACCATAAAAGCTTAATTAATTTTTAAAATATTTTTATTTAATCGCCCATACCTTTTCCAAGTTTCAGTTAAAATTTTGCTGGTTCATTGAATTTTAAAAACGACAGCTCGTTATAGGGACAAAGGGTTAAATAATATTAAAATTAGGTCATCTGAATTCTTCAAGTCTCTTGCTATGTTGCAATATAATAAATGCGCTTATTTCACCCATTCACAGGTATGCAGTAAATGTAAATCTTTTATATTGAGCTTTAAACATTACAGAATATATAAAATATTGTAGTTCTATGTACATATTACTTGTATTACTACCAGTAATTCTCTATTGTATTCTTCGTCTGTATAAACAAAAACATACACCTTGTTAGCAATTTGTTACTTTCTGCGAATCCTACAATGAATACAAATGCTGTACAATTTTTGAAGAGCTGTAAAAAAGGTATACGAAATGTATCTTTTTAAGAAAATACAAGTTTAGCGAAGTTATTAAGTATAAAATAAAATTAGTGTTTAACCAATTTTATTTTTAATTAATAATAGCCGAGTTTATAACTAAATTTAATCTAGCTTTAAAATTTTACGAGAAAAGTAATATCAAACAAACCAACGAAAATCAGCAGTTTTAATTTAATTATTTCATTACATTTTCCAGCAGCATTAAATTTGATTAGGAAATCGGACTTTACTAATATATTATTGAACTACATATTATTCACATTAACATTACGTATTATCAAAAATTTTCAAGACTAATTTAATATAGGCTTTAACAAGATAGGTAATATAATTTTTAAATTTCGACCGATAATTAAATTACATTCGAGTTATATTGCACTACAAGTCTAATGAATTTTTGAATTAATTGCCATTTTAAAATTTCCATATTTAAATTAAATATCTTTATTGCAAAAGCTGTGAATCTTCTCAATTGAGAATATTTATGTTGCCGTGCTAAGCACAGAAATGCTTTCTGATTTAAAAATGTCCTGAAAATTTAGTTGCGTTAGTAAACGTGTAGATTTTAATGCGTATGTTCACTAGTAATATCATTACAAATCGACTAAATTTAGTGGTAGGTATGTGCAAGTCAGCATTTCATTAGAAATGGTAGTTTTCTATCGAGTAGTAGATGTGACAATATTATTGTACACATATTGACATATAAAGCTAAAAATATTATTTTAAAAATAAAAATAGGATAATAAAATATATATAAAAATACAAATTAAGATATTCGCACAATTACAATGCATCTTTTTAAATATCAGAATGCAATCACACAACTAAAATTAATTATACTACAATTAATTAATATTTTTTACTTAATTTTCTCAACTATTAGATCTCTAGTAATAAATGTTATTACTTTTATACAAAATATATTTTATCACTTTTATGATACAAATACCTGATGTAGTAGTTTTATTAAATACAGTAAACTCTCTTATTATCCGACATAAAAACCTACACATTTTACAGTTCGATTTGGACAATGATAATCTCTGACGAGGAATTCAAACTCAAACGGTGCGTTACACAGAAAAATTGATTTTGGAAAATTCATCTATTTAGCATTAGATCATTACTTTTTAGATTTTATCTACAATTTTAGATGATTTTACCAATTACTTTTTTCTGTGTAGCAATATCAGCTTTTCATGAAAGAGAAGGTAAAGGTTTCATTTCAAATTTAAATTGTTACTTCCAATTGAATCGCCCTTTATTATTATATCTTTCTTCTGAATTATGGTGAAATACTGTTTGTTTCTAAAACAAATTTATTGGTTTACTGCACACATCGAGTACAATTTAATATAATTTTAATTTTAATGCCAACCGTTCTAGATAGGATTTGCTGTACTATACAATAGTTTCCTTTACATACTAAAATTGAATTTGTAGTTTTGCACATCGGTCTTTCAGATTGAAAGCCGTCAGTGTAAACTCAAAGTAACAAAAACTACTGATGCCACTTCTGTGCTTGTATGAAAGTCTGGCTTTCTATTTTTTTATTTTATTTTATTCCAAAACCTTTTAAATATGTTGGAACACACATTTATATCAATTTTTTGATAGATTCTAGTCTTTTGTATTGAATATAAAAATGCTTTTTTAGTCGCTGTTCCTGTATCATAATAACTTACCACTTGCCACCCCTTTTAACTTCTTAATTTTTGAAATATTCAGATTTCCGTTTTTTCAGATTTCCAATATGTTCTTCGTCACGACTGATAATATTAATTTTACCTCTAGTCGATATGCTTTTTAACAGAAGCGTCGTAACCTCGGTGGTTTGCCATTTCCTTCCGAGAGAAACCTACAGATCCTATCTTGGGCTTTTTAGTCCCAAGGTTTAAACGGGTTTGGGTAATAGTCCAAACCGACGCGACGTGACATGATTTAAAGCTTTTTTATCATCTGGCATTCTATTTATAAATCTTCAATAGAAATCTTCCAATGTTATGAAATGTATATAGTATTTGCTAGGTTTCTACAACTTGCTAAAAGCGAATCAAGATTCTTTATTGTGTAAACGTAGGCTCTACCTAAACTTTCCTAATTTCAACGGAAATATATAAATTATTACTTCTCAAAATTAATATAAAATTAAAATTAAAAATTAACATACTAAACAATAACAGAATAAATTTCGAATTTTTTCGAACGCTTTTATCAATGCAAATTAAATTAAAATTACAAATTAGAACATTTGACGAAGGTAATAATCAATATATTACAAAGAGTCTGCGTTATGAAATAGTTTGAATTTTATTTGTTTGCTTAGCTAAAACTTAAAAAAGAATAAGAACATTGAATTAAAATGCTAATTGAATTTTTAAGATTTTAATATACTTTTACTAAAACCGCTTGGTATATGCGTACATATGTATTCCTAATTATTTTTATATATTTTACCATAAGTACAAATGGTATAAGTACCTACCATTTACCGAAAACATGTGCGTATTTAGCGATATACTCATATTTGCTGTAAAATATACACCACCAGCCATAAATATTTGGCCACCCATACTTATTATCTGATAATAGAAAAAAAATTGTTTTCTTTTAACGTTTTCTTCTTCTTCGTCGTTACGCTCGTGTCCGGGCATAGTGGCAGCATTTATGATGAACAGTTATATCCTGTTCTCATATCATGCTGCTTTCTTGGAACGGGGTATGAATGCAGTGAGGGTCCCACTCTCTTCTTTTAATGTTTTAGTAGCGCAAAAATACAAATTTTAGGAACATTACGGCCTTGATTATAAATTCTAAATTTTTATTATTTTTATACGTTAAAATAGATAGTATATTCTACCAAAATTATATAGTACTATGAAACCAATAATTCAGGAACTTACCGATTTTGACTTAGATAATATAACAAAATTAAAATTTTTCGGTTCCTTAAGAAAATTACAAATTTATTGTAAGTTCAAATTTTTGTTTTTCATTATAACCAATAATCTGTTATACGATAACAGTTCTCTTGTAAACTCAACCATTTTTGAATTTAAAAGCAAAATACCATTTTTTAATCTCCTTAATGTTTTGCGCTTTTGTGTTGTTATGAAACATTAAAACAAATTAGTTTTTTACCAGGAAGGCGAGCGGCGTGGTTGTTTTCTGACAATTTTAACAATTTCTATAATAATCATAAAATATAAGTAGTCAAATACTTATCGCCGGTAGTGTACATTGGCGTAACCAGAACCTTAGTTTGGGGAGGAGGGATTAAATTACATGACTGATACATATATCACTTGGAAAGAGGCCAAAAAGACTTTCGTCCCGAATAATCTTTCACAAATTTAGTTATTTATAGTTTTATCGTTTTATCGAAATAAAAGTTATGTTAAAAACTATTTGTTTTTCAAAAAACACGTATTAAATAATTTTGTTGAGGATGATAATATTAAACGCTGGATTTGCTTATTTCTTTTATGTTAACAAATAAATTTGACCAATATTTTTACACTAATTCAAACTTGAACTTTCTCTTAAAAGCTGGTTCACCCTATGCAATTTCTGATGTGACTTTATCGGATGAAAAATCATATCTAAAATCATAAGCAATGCGCATTGCTTTTTTTTTGTTTTTACGTTACTAAATACCAAAAATTGTATAGTATGAACGTAAAAATATTTCTAATATGACAAGTCGTACGATAAGTCACATGAGAAATCGCATAGTGTAAACCAGCTTTATGAGGGTTGGTGTTGCATCACAAAACGATGCAAAACAAACCCCCAGGAGATGCACATGTGGTCACCCATTACCCACTATACAATTTTGGGTATTTAGTAACATAAAAACAAAAAAAAGCAATGCGCATTGTTTATGATTTTAGATAGGATTTTTCATACGATAAAGTCACATGAGAAATTGCATAGTGTGAACCAGCATTAAGATATCCGGTTCGAATCAAGAAGGAGTCTAAACTTTGTAACAAACGTCTGCGTATTTCGGAGGGTACGTAGAAGAAGTTCAAACATTAAATTTCTATAGCTTATGTTTATGTGGGGTGCGTGCGCCTGAGTTTGACATAAACTAACCTATACGCTGCTACATAAATTCAATGTTTGAACTTCATCCGCCTGCATGCAGTGCGTGCGGTGCGTTTGACATAAAGCTAAACCAGTTTAAGCAACTTTGTAATCTAAATGCTATAATCTTCTTGGAAGAAAAAATTCTGAATGTTCTGAAGTGAACTCAAAGATCTTAAAAGTCAAAGGTCTGTAATCGACTGTATTAAATACTAGAAACGTTTCATTTTTCCATAAAAAATATTCTCGGTACCTACTTCAATAATTCTAGCAATTTCGCTGACGCTCGATCGCTCTCGTGATTTTAGTCAACCAAGTTTTCTTTCGCTAAATTGCTAATCAGGTATTCGTTGAAATTAAAAATTATCCGGATAAATCAAAGCTCTTGTGGTATTGCTTGCGACAATTTAACGTTAAAATATCGGTCAAATTAATGAGTTTTCTGTTAAAAAACTAAATTGGACATATAGGTACTATATATTTCAATGGAATACACACACTGGCGCATGGCGGGGGGATCTTATAAACAAAATTTTTGCTTTATTTTAAATTAAAAAAAATTTTAATATTAATTTCTATAAAATAAAATATATCTTTAAATACAGGTAGAATTCACTCAACTTCTAAGCGTGATATGGGTAGCTTTCAAGACTCATAATTCTAGGATCGGCGGACGTAAGCACATAAGTCAGAAATTGTAACTTTTCAGGAGACACAAAATACTTAATAAAATACATGATTTTGAACAATTTGCAATCATGAACAAAAATTGTAAATTTTTAACTTATGTGTTTACGTCCGCCGACCCTAGAATTAAGACTGATGAAATTTTTATCATTTTATCAATATTCAAATTATTCAAATATTTCTATTATTCGAATATTTAAATTATTCTAAACTATAAATTACTCAAATGTTCAACTATTCATATGCCATATTCCAATTGCCTTCAATACTGTCAACTACAAGGGGTAAATATGCTGAAAATTTTGTGTACACATGTTTGGAATTCCCTTGGAAATCGTTGGAATTCTTTGGAAATCTCTGGAATTCTTTGGAAATCTTTGGAATTCCTTGGAAATCGCTGGAATTCCTTGGAATTCTTTGAAAATCACTGGAATTCTTTGGAAATCACTGATATTCTTTGGAAATCCCTGGAATTCTTGTAAATCAATGGAATTCCTTGGAAATCTCTGGAATTCTTTGGAAATCACTGGAATTCTTTGGAAATCACTGCAATTTTTTGGAAATCCCTGGAATTCTTTGGAATTCTTTGAAAATCTCTCGAATTCTTGGGAATCATTAGAATTATTTGGAAATCACTGGAATTCTTGGAAATCACTGGAATTTTTTGGAAATCCCTGAAATTCTTGGAAATCCTTGGAATTCTTGGAAATCCCTAGAATTCGTTAGAAATCGTTGGAATTTTTGAAAATCTCTAGAATTCCGAGTCTTGTGTACAGAAATTTTACTGGATATTTACCCTTTGGTCAACTATATTCTGAAAGAATATCGGTGTGGTAATAAAACTTATCACGACATGTTACGAAGAGGAAAACCGTATTTCGATCTATGGGCTATGCGTCTCGCAAGCTTAGCACCCTACTAAAATATTCATGTATTCAAGAAACCATGAATTATAAGTGTAAACTTGTTACTAACGAAGTCGGCACTCACCTTACTAACTGCAACCAAGACCGGTGTAGTTTGAATATTCGGATAGTTAAAAAATCTCCAGCTTTAATGTGTATTTGCAACTTAAAATTATTTCCAATAATTGCAATATTTAAATTCAAATATTCAAATTTTTCGAATATTCAGATTATTCGACTAGATGTTTGAGTAGGTATTTAGATTATTCGAATAATTATTCATATTATATTCGAGAATTCAAATTATTTGAATATTGATGTTATTCGAATATTCAAATTATTCGGTTATGTAAATTACTCTGTTGATAAATAATATTTATATTTGAATATTCAAATATTTAGTTGCTTTATTCAAATTTGATTTCCTACCTTGCTCGTAACAGTGTATGACAATTTACGTTGTGACCACCGTGGGTTCATACTCAAATGATTCCACTTAAAATTCCTTTTAATTACTTTTTTCTGTCTTTTTTTTTCGTTCCAATCGATTAAATTAATTTTTAATAATTTAAATAGGTTAATCTTAACCCTGCGTCTGATCTCTGGATCTTTTAAGGAACAGTTGAAATTTTAGATGCATGTAGGTTTTAAATGGACCAATAGAAAAATTTAATCACCCCCTCTAAAAAAAGTAGTTAGTATACAGGGTTCATACCTGCAAGCAACAAAAGTTTAGTTTAATATTTTGGTAGCTACATACCTGCGAAGTTGTTCGTGTTCCTTAAAAGACCTACAGTTCACATCGCGTTAGTGAAAGTTATTGTTGTTAAAATTTTTATGGGCCATTTTTTTGATACTTATGTGTAAAATCTAGTTCTAAATAGTCTATTAGACAATTATAAACCATTTTTTCAATGAATTGTACAAAAGTCCACCAAATATTTTGGATCTAGACGTTGCATGTAAAGTTACTTAATGCTAGAAATAATGCAACTTTCAGTTTTCAAAATAAGTATAGTTTTTTCAGCCAGCAATGTTAATTTATTTTTTTTTATGTAGAGTAATCCTATAATAATCTAAATATGAACGGGTTTTATTCTTTTTCTATACATTGCTATAATATGAATTTTTTAAAAAAAATTGAAAACGGTTACAATTTATTTTTTAATTTCGAAAAAGCAAAAAAGTCATAGGCATTACAGATGTAAAACTGCTTTGAATATAACGTATAGAAGTGAAATAATAAGTACATAATTTTTATATCGCGAGTAAATTATTATTCGGCTAGAAATCGAGTGCTGTCCGTAAAAGACCCACAGTTCAGAGGAGGTTAGCGAAAATAACAGTTCACACGGAGGGTTAAAAATTATGTTGATAAAATAGGCTTAACATTTCATTAACATTTACAGATAAGCAAAAATCTAAAAAGTGGAATCTGTTGAGTATCGAACCTATATAATTATGTAGTAGCCGTAAAAAATATTTTGGTATGATCGAGACTTTCTCGTCATCGAGTAGAAAAGGTGTTGAACTGAACATTGAACTATTCATAATTATTTACGTATTTATTATTAGGTGTAGCAGTATGTTGTACTTAGCTGATCGGTTCGGCATTATTATTTTCTAGCATAAAAACATATATTTTAATATTAGTAACAAAATTGAGATTTATACTATCATTTAATTTTATCATCTCTTTACCTCTTTCGTAGCGCTCGATCCTCCCAGTTGCACGCTGACAGGCCTGCAGTTTCTTAACAAAGGAGTTACAAGCTCGATATCCACATCGAAAATAAAACTTATGAAATAAAGTCGCTAGTTCATAATAATAGTTATATTAACTCTTATATTGCCAACTTTATAATTTAAAATTGCCAACCACTTAACAAAAAAAATAAGCTTAAATAATCATATACGAGAGCCAACCAAGTAGGAACGTGCGCAATAAAGGTGCAATAAATCTTGAAATCAAAATTTTAGTTCAAAATGTTTGTACTAATTGTAATTTGTAAGACTAAGAAATTTCAAACGTTAAGTGCACACTAAGTTCACACATGACCAATAGGAATTAGTAAAATGCATTCAAATTTACACTAAAACTTGCGTGTCAACATTGCAGAACTGGAAGTTTGAGTATTTGAATATTCAAAATTCCCAGCTCTAGCTTGTAGCAATAAATAAAATAATTTTGTATTGTGAATAAGAAAATGTAAAATATTTAAGTATAAATTTTCTTTGTCCAACAACAATAAGTTCAACATATTTATTTCAATAATTCAATAAGAAAGAAAGATTAATTTTATTTTTTGTTTTAGAAAAGTAAAATACATCGCAGAAATAGAAATAGTAATAGCACAAATTCGTCAATTCTTCCATTTGGTTCTAAAACCAATAAAAATACAAATTTAACATTACTTAAATCTACAGAAACAAATGCGGTAATTCTTATACACATTTTTACAGAACGCTAGAGTAATTTGGAACATTTATCAAGAGACTCTTAAATTTATAATTAAGGAACTTATATTTTCAACATTCGTGATAGCTTTTGAAGCTCATTTAATAAAAAATAATCATTAATTTACATCTTTAAAGAATATAAATACTCTATATGAGTTCTTGAGTGCCACTGTGACTGACTTAATATTTATTTCGTATAACTAGGTCAAAATTAGAACTATAAACTGAAGGTTATAAAGGTAAAGCACCTACACAGACCCTGTTGTTTAAAATATTTTTGTCCTTTATTGAAAGTATTAAATATTAAGAACGCTGTCCAATGGTATACCAAGTAATTATTATGCTTTGTCATTTAGGGACTTTAAGAATTGTACGAAAATTTAAAAAGTCGTTAGTTTCATTTGTTTATGCAAATGAGAAAAAATAGGTATAGGTACACATAAATTAAAAATTAGAGTTCAAAATTTCCTGAATCTTAGTTTTCATCTTACGCGATGTGCACAACTGCAAATCAATTTTTGTTTTCCCTCTTGCATAAAAAGACGTTTCGAGTATGGTGCAAACTATTGATTATTTGAATTTTTAAAACATTCTGTAAATAAATGACCTACAACACAAATTATTCAATATAGCACTTAACTGCTCTTAACGTGTAGGTCATTTAGGTTGGATATCCTATCCGAAAGATAAGATTTTCACAATATAATATGTATTACATATTCTGACGTTATTTAGATGATGATCAAAAAAATATTCTTGTAAAATGTACTATCATGATTATTTGACCAAATCTATGACACACTATAATATATTATCCTCTATAATATCTACTAAACGTTATGTTCTTTGATTTAAATAAAAATAAGAACAGTATCATTTTATAACTTTCAAACTGAAAAAATGTCTTAATGGTTGCCATAATAATCTATTTAAATGCAAATGGTTCTCTATGTAAGTGTATTTTAAAGTAATATTATAAGAAATGTATACAACTCCATTTATCATCTCAAGTTTCCTCATAGGTAGAGTTGAATAATTTCACATCAAAACGAGTGAAAAATGTACAAAAATAATACTGACTCTTGTAAAACGTTCAAGTAAATAAAATTTAATTTTAAATTTCATCTAAAATAAATAATTTCACAAATTTGCATTTGTAGGCACAAAAGCATTTATGCATCAAAGGTTTTAATTGGATAAAAGCTATCCCATCAAGCGCATTTGAAATTAATCAGGCATTTTTGCTAAGAAATAAGATTTTATGTAATATAGATTACTTATGCGATCTATGGAAAACAATCTGAAAGATAACAATTCCTTCGTAATATATTAAAGAAAGCGTAATAAGAAATGAAACGCTCGAAACGGCTCTTGGCATTTAAATTGAAGATTAAATTATTTTAAAAAACTGAAGGTATAATTTTTATATAATAGCAAGTATTATCGTAAAATACTTTGATACCAAACACTGCGAAAACCAAGTTAGTTTTCTTTTTAGAGTATTTAATCTGAAGTAATAAAAAATAGAGTAGAAACAAAAATCTAAAAGTTATTTTAAATCAACTGCACCTATAGAACTGTACGTGGGGCGTAGCGATAGATAAATTTTATTTGTTCCAAAAAGTTTTAATAATATCTACTAAAAATTAATTTTCTCCATCTATTGATATCGGAAATTGAGAATGTTTTCATCGCCTTTAATTTTAATTAGCGATTCCGCTGAAACATTCTTAGATTTATTTAAGGAATTTAATAACACCCATAGAACCATAAATTATTAAAACGCCAATTTAAACTTTTATGTTTTAAAATAACAGTAGGATCGATAGTAAATAAATATAACTAGAAAGATAAAAAGAAGAAAAAATTCAACAACTGTCAAGTATCTTAATAATATATGTTAGTACCTATATATATTATAAAGAACGATATCTTACAAAAAATCTTGATTGAAATAATAAATCATACCTCCATCTTTTCCAAATTTTCTTTTTTTCTTTGATCCTCCAACGCCGGGCGGTTTTTGACTTCCAGTTTTATCACACTTCTCTTTGTCTTTATCTTTATTTTTCCACCGAGTCAACATTATGAAAGCGCACTTTATTTACACGTCTAAACCTATTTACACGTTTCGTTTCTTGTGCAAGATGCCTTCATTATATTTATCATTAAAAATTCTTACTTGAAAAGATTGCAATATGTTAAAAAGAGTTAATTCATAATAGCAAAAACTTATACATGCGCACTATTATTAATTTGCAAATGCATGCTACAGACATGAAAAAGCGTATTATGCAGCACTCGTTGTGATTAAAATTTTCAAGCGCACTGAAAATAATTAAAGCACCAATTGTTCATTATAGTTTATATCAAAATAAATAATAGTATAAGCAATAGCAGATTAATATTCTTGCTCGTAGGTTTAAGAATATTCAAAATTGGGTCATCTTGTCGCTTAACCCTAGAGCACAACGTGGGGTTACTCGGGACCCTCATTATTCGTGGTTTTAAAGTTGGGAATTTTCCTAAGGTGGGATAAACAAAGTTTGAGCTAAAGATTATAATAATAATATACGCCATAACTTGATCGAATCGATAATGAATGCTAAATATGCTTTACCGAAATATAGAGAAAAGTACTTGAAAACTTAATCAATTTTGGTGAATTTGAAAGGTAAACGAATATTATACATGACATATTGTTCTGATTTGCTCAGACATTTTATAGAAATTCTTAAAAATAATCCGCCATACGGTATCGTTCTTATAATTTATTGTCAATTTAGAATGCGATAAGATACAAAAAAATAAAGATAAGTTTTAAGAAATAAGCACCTACGTTATTACGTAATATTTACACAACTGTAATTTCCATTTACAATAACAAGTAATCAAAAATTAAACATTTTCGATTAAACGAACGCAATTTAACAGACTCTTCGATTTTGTTGATATCGCACCAATTTATAATTTATCTATATCTATCCAATAAATTAAAAACCGTCGTTAGTCACAAAAGCAATTAGATATAAATAATTTTACTGTATTGATTTTTTCGATGGAACCGATAAAATTTTGCAGCTTTCTTGAGCTTAACAAAAGCTAACAATATAAACATTTCTTCACGTACAGACGTCTATTCCTGATAAAATCAAATGTCAATTTCAAATTTTGGTTAATATTGGGATTTTCCTATAATCTACAATTTATAAAAAAAAGTGACTTCTTATAAATTAAATAATGAGGTTTACGTTATTCTGTCGGCGTTTTATAAAATTTAAGTAAAAATAGCATTATCGATAAAAAGAAAACTAATGTTTTAAATTCAATCATTTTTCAATTAGACCTACTAAGTGGTTTAATTAAAATATTTTTTTCCAGTAAATTATTTAATGATAAACATTGATCGACCAGCAACATGCAACATTACTTGCTTTAATATCTGCATGCTTAATCTCCAAAATTTATGTCGAAAGAAAATGTTAAAAGAAATTGATTTTTATTTTTAAGAAGCAAAGAAAAGCAGCTGAACTTGGAAAATATATTTCCTAATTAATTGTTATTATTTAACAGCCAAGCGGATATAGCGAAAGGTTAGTGGCTATACTTACGACGTATTTACTTCACAAACATTCAAATCTATTGGAAATTTACACATTCAATATTGAATTTTGAGTTTTAAAAGGTGTATTAGTTATTTGCGGATATTATGAATAGGAAGCACGAGTAATTAACTCATTTGAAGGATTACAACGGTAACATTAGGCCGGTAGTCAATTGTGGATACATTAGGCCGAGATAAAACGGTCGAGTCGCGGATAGTAGACGTCCTACTGGATTACAGCATCCGTGACGTAGTTGCAAGAATAATCGATATCAGCGCTGTTGGAGAATCGTGGAATAAAACGCAACCTTAAGGGTGAACGCCCTGCACACCCCCATGCAATCACGCCCTTTTATCCGGGATGTGTAAAAAAAATTAAAATGTACTTACTATCCTTAATTTTTCTGTTTAAATTAGAATTTATTGTGTTAAACCAAGAAAGCATACTACAAAGTTCTGAAAATTAAACAAAACTCTACTCTAACATCCATACGAATATCAAAGGAATACTATTTTGTAGGTTATTTGCCGAAAATACTTCAAACAGAACTTTTCTTCTTACCTACTTATAAAAATAATGTAATATTTTCAAGAGTGCATTCACACATACATACGTAATTATCATTAGGTTTTTTTTTGAAAAACAATGCTGTTGCTATTACCTAGCAGGAAAACTCTAGTGATCGTCTGCAGCAAATAAGTACCTACATAATTAAAAGTTGGTTTAAAACATTTGTGCATTTTTATTTTTACTTATAATCAAGTTTAATATCTCAGGTGATTGTTGAAAATAAAAAATAATTCCTTGAAATAAATAGTAGATATAGAATTATTTTTGAGAAAAAAGTATTGGTTATACAATACCTTAATAATACAATAACAAGATATTAAAGAAAATTACTGTAATCGAATTTGATATTTTAATTAAATGCAGTATTATAATGGATAATTTTAGAAAGTATTTAAATACTTCTGAAATTCAAAATTGGAAGATTTAATATTTAATGCTTCGTCCGATTATAAAATTGTATGGTAACAACTTTGGTGAGATGTTTTATCCAGTTGAATGTACAAATCAGATTAGATTATTTACTATAGCCGTAATAAATGTTGATCATTTTAATAATAAATCATCAAATATGAGTAAATATTACCAAACAAATAAGAAAAGCTCGTAAAATATAAATAAAAAGCCTTGAAAATAAAGTCAACTGGTATACAAAATTTAAATTAAAAATTATTCCTTAACACGACGCGCACCTTGAAAGCCTTTTTATTGCAATTAAATCGAAGCACTTCGTAAATTTTAATATACCTAATAATAATCAATAAAGTAAACAACATTGCATTACATTAAAAATTGTAATCGATGAAGTAAAAAATGTCACCGACTTGATACATTTACAACATATTGCAAAGCCTGGAAAGCGACTATATTTTCAATATTAATTTAAAAATTTAATTTACTCTTCTAGGTAAGCACCACCGAATTTTAAAATGTCTGAAAAAATTTAATCAACAAAATCAGGTTGAAGCTTCAAATTTTTCCAGTTAAATTATGGTGTTTCAAAGAGCAACCCTACCATAATAAGCAATTAAGTTTTCAAGTGACTTTATTAAGCTAACCGTTTTCTTTGATCTTCGAATAACCATTAGACAAGTAATCACATAATAATTTAATTTTGTACCTTTGAATTTTTTCAAATCATAAAAAAATGCATTTCAAAATTTTCCAAATCTCGCATATCATTTGAGATATCGTTAGTGCAATAAATTTGCTTTGTTGCTATATTATCATTTTATTTTGCAAACTTTGAGCTGATATTCGTACTATACATGGTTTTAGTCAACATTTTGACCCTGTTTATTTACCGAGTTCGAGAGCTAAATAGGATTGGACTCGGCGCTAAAATTAAACGAAGCGAAATAGCTTTCGAATTATAACTACTGAAATTTGTTCCACATAAGCACACAAACTAGCTCTTTATTCTCTAAAGTAACATCTGCAATTTATTTTAATAAAAAATATATTTGAAAAGCTCAACAACCAATTAATTATCATAATTTGTATGTTCGTTGTAACAATCGTATTCCCATTTGTAATATTCATTCATAAATACCTACGCTGCTTTTATCCACTCTCTCGTATAAATAACATATAGTTTGATTTATGTTTATTTTATAAAAATCATCGTTTCAATAACCATTCGATTCTCAACATTTTTAACGCTTTCGATTCAATTTTACGCCAGTAACTTTATTGAATTAAATCGCTTCGCTTCGGTTTATTTATTATTATGGTGTACATTACGCCACAAATGTATTTGGCCACTCATATTTTTATAGTTATTATGGAAAGTGTCAAAAATTTTCTGAAAACAACCCTAGCATCACCGCCATGTTTGTTTCGCCAATAACAATGCTGATATTTAAAAAAATTGGTAATTTGCAGGTTTTACAGAAGAAAACACCCAAGTTTCGGCAGTTTTTCTGAAAAACTTTTTTCCATTAGTTTTTGTGAAAAGTTGTAAAAATCTAATGTCCTTAATATTTTGCATTTTTACTTTACTAAAACATTAAAACAAATCAGTTTTTTATCAGTTTCCATAATAATCATAAAAATAAGGCGCCAAATACGTACTTATGGCCGGTAATGTATCTGCTATCTACTAATTGCATAATATACTTTGAAAATATTTACATGATTTATAAAAAAAAAATGTAAGCAAAAGTAAACAATCAAGAACTGAAGGTGCTATTAGGAATAAAATAAAACACACATGCTTGCAATATTTTATTTAAATAATATAAAAAAAAATAATTACAATAAAATAATACAGTTCTTAAAAGACAAAGTATAAATATTACAAAAGTTAAAAATTATTAAAAATTAATAAGGTGGTTATAATAATGTTAATACTGTATTAGTATTAGAAACAATGCAAATGAAAATCTATAACCTAATAGCTGCTTCAATTCCAGATTAAATTTTTTTGGGAACTAATTTTAAAATTTTAACATAAAATACATACATAATATACAATTAATTATCACAAAATATATTTAAACAAAAATTCTTCCCAAAAAAATCTGTACATTTTGCCCAGAATTACTAATCACTTACCAATTGTGTTGAAGTTTTTCTGTTTCGTTCTCGGATAGTAAACTTTCTGAGTTTCTGTTTCTGAACCACTTTCAATATTTGATACAGGAACATTATCGCGAACTGTTTTTCGCATTAAAGGTACTCGCGAATGTTGTTTGTGTGGTATTGGTGGTAAAGGGCGATTGGGTGCATCGGAAACCTTTTCGTGAGAATAAAGTGCTTCATTTTGATAGCGCTGATCAAACTGATAATGAGGAGTTTCGTGTGGATATCGTTTATACATGTCGTTCGCACTAGCAGTTAATCGAGTACCACGAACAAAATTTGAATTCGGAGGACTGGTTTGGTTATAGTTCTGATATTCTTGGTTATTTGTTGAATGTGGTTGCAATTGTCCGTACACTAAACCAATTTGCTTAACTTCGCCGTAATTACGAGTAGCCGATAATACACGCTGATTGGAATCATGCTTTTGATCTGCATCGTGGATTTTCCCATAGATATCGCACACTCTATTAGATACCGTAATTTGCTTTGGTCTTCCTACATATGTCGGTTCAACTTCTTGTTGAGGTAAGCTCCGAGGAGTTTGCCATGCATAATCGACAGCACTTTGATCTGAATAATAATTTCCACTATTTAAATTACCATATTTTGGAATCGAGTTTACATTTTCCGGAACATTTCGCGAACGCCTTGGAGAATTTGGTAAAAATACTTCATCATCGTTCGTCGATTCTCGTTCAATTCTTCTAGTAGGTGGACTTCGAGTATATCCATTTTTGGTGGGCCAAATACTATTACTATTTGAAGTCGAATTAAAACTGACCTTCTTGGATAACTGAGAATCGGTAGTGTTTATACTGCCCGTTAAACTACCTCTTTTAAAAATCGGAGCGTAAATTTGTCTTGAATCCTGAGGAGGATAGTAATTTTCATAAAGTCTGGAACCTTTATTTGTTCCAATTGGACCGATAGTGCTACGTTCAAAAGTATTACGAACAAAATGTGGATTACGCTGAAATGACGGATGACCGCCTTGACCATAGGTTGAATCGCTAGGCAAAGTAATTGGCTGTTTAGCTATTACTGGGCGTCCTTCCGGTATAACCTCGGGACCATTTTTTACAAGTCTTCCTGCAGAATAGATTCCGTTCTCTCTGATTACAATAATTCTATTATCGCCTCGAGATGGTATATTACTTCTACCGTCTCTAGGTAAACTCAAACTACGTTGTCCGCGATGTAAACTAGGAGAAACACTTCTTGAACGTCTAGTAACACCAGGATCTTCTACGTATCCATACATTTCAAATTGATTTTGTTTATATTTAGATAATTCCTGCTCTTCTTTGTGTTTTAATTTCTTCAGTTCTCTCCAATAGAAAGCTTCCACGTTATTAATTATATGTTGCTTTTCAGGTGATTTTGGACTTGATGTAACGGGTAACTTCTGTGTTGGTGTATAAGGCCGTACATTACTTAATGAAGAATTTAAACTGGCATTGGATGGTGATTTATCGTAAGTAAAATACATTGTCTTTTGCATTTGTTGCGGAGAAACGCCTCGAGAAAGAGTTGGTAAAGAAGAACAATTACTCGAAACTCTTTCTTCGGGATTTTTATGTATAACAGCGTTAGTTGTTATGTTCGATCTTTCAAAAGAAGGTGAATTAAATTCTCGTCGATTTCGTTCCAAGTTCGATACTCTATTTCGTTCTACGTCAGAACTTCGTTTTTGTTCTGAATCAGATATTCGAAATTGATGATATCCTCCTTGATTATCTCGATTTCTTAAAACAGGAGAATTTACATTCGAACCAACAGAATCAGTCATAGTGGAATATTGATAGCCATCCTCCGATACGGCTGCACTATGCTGTAATTCCCGATTATAATCGCGTTTATTATAATTTTGTCGATAATTACTTTGTCTATTTAGAGATACTTGAGGTGATCTCTGTAATTGTGTTAAAGAGTTTGTTCTTTTTTCTTCCATAAAAATAGGTGAATTTCTTGTGGGAGATTTTGAATTACGTAGTAATTCCGTAGCTATGATTTTATCGGTACTAACTTTATTTTGAGGGAGCGGAGATCTAAGTCGAGGTTGTAATTCTATTTTTTGCCTGTTCGATGGCAACTTTAATTTTGAAGCTTCTACTGATTTAGGACTTAACTGACTTTTACTACTGGACGAACTGTCTGATCTTAGGCTGTGATCTGAAGAAAAACTGGGAGTCAATTTTGAATTGTTCTGTATTAGACGAGTCGGTGTTATACTATCAAAAACTGTTCCGTATACTTCTTCCACCACTATTTGATTTCCTTTAGTATCTTCCATTTTATTATACACGTCTATTTTATACGGATAAGGTTTAGAATTCGAGTTATTTAAATTTCTATCAATCGTCTTTCCGTTATCGATATTAATGAATTTTTCTTCGCCGTCGTGATTATTGTGATACGGATTAGGTAACGGTCTTTCGGAATTGATTGGAATTAATGCTTTTGGCTTAACCAATTCCATATATTCCAGATCGTTTTTTGAATAGTGGTCTAAAGAGTCATTGGAGGGACAATTATCTAAATCGGGGAATGTTTTCTTGTTAAGGCTTAAAGGATTGTTATGTTTACTTTGCCTTTGTTGATTTTCGTTTCTTTGAATTTGTCGCATTTCTGCTTGCGCAATTAAAGCATTTTGGTAAGTACAATTACGGATTTCCGAATCTAAAGTATTTGACGACGAACTACTGGTATCTCCATGTTTACCAACATTTATGTAATTGCTTTGTACATTTTTTGAATTTTGTAAATTACTGCTATCCATAGGTACGTAGTCTTCGCCAGCGTGAATGTGCGTCCTATTGGATTTAAATAGTGCACCATTAGTGCCATTCATTTCGGTGTATCGACCCCGCAAATTCGAATTTTCATAAGAATTTCTGTGTGAAGGACTAGAAGAATAATGTATTGGACTGGAGGAAGTATTTTGATAATACGAGTTTTTTTTCTGCATCTCAAGTTTTGTAAAGGAGTTGTCAGTTGTGTGGCGATGAGAAGAATGTCTATCAAAAGCTTGGGATTCATTTTGTGCATTATCTGTAAACACTCCATTGTCCTTCTTGTGCTTCACTTTATCTCCATCGGATTTCTTTTTATCCCGACTAAATAAACCTGCAGCTAACTTCCTAAAGCTGTTGCTTCGTTTTTTCTCTTTTGGTCGCTTTTCCATTATTATTTCCGATAGAAAA
Source organism: Cantharis nigra (assembly GCA_958510845.1). Taxonomy (NCBI): domain Eukaryota; kingdom Metazoa; phylum Arthropoda; class Insecta; order Coleoptera; family Cantharidae; genus Cantharis; species Cantharis nigra. The sequence continues at coordinate 65,228,808 of OY294028.1, forward strand.
TTTTCTACCTTGTCGATACTGTCTTCAGATGAAGACTTTCTCACGATTATATGCCGTTCTTCCGGTTTCGCAAATTCTATATTTCCGTAAGTTACTTCTAACGTTTGAAAATTTGATTTGAGTTCATTTTTTGGTAAATTATTATTCTTGTCATCGTTTTTCTTTTCAGTTTCTATTTTAGCTTCTACGACTTTAACAGCATCGGATACTGGGTTTTCATGGTTTACTTCGTTGCAAACTGAAGAAGTGGTTCCATTTTTAGGTTCAGCAACATCGATCTGTTTACAACCGTTATCAAGTGTTACCAATTTGGTAGTGACGCTTTCAACGTCTTTGCTTGCCGAAGTTTCAGGTATTTTTTCAAATTTTGCCGGTAAAACTGGCGTTAATAAAGTCCTAGGCGTGGGAAGAGGTAGTTTTGAGGAACGCTGTTGCTGCAGTTCCAACTTCTTGCTCGTAAAACTTTTACCATAGTTTGCAGGCGAGTATTTATTTCTCAATTGTTCGATGGTTTCTTTACTCAGCTTTGTATTTAAATTATTTTGAAGTTTTTCTATATTTGATGTGGTTTTAAGGCAATAATCTGTACTATTTTTTGCATTCTCGTTGTCATTAATCGTCACCTCGCTTTGTTCGTGCGACTCGTTAACTTTGTTTAAATTTGATTTATCTTCGGAAGAAGTAGAGTGATCTTTTTGTTCTGTAGATTCCTCTTTTATAGTTTTATGTTGGTTGGGTAAACCATCTTGAATATTGATTAAATCATCGGTGTTAGTTGTAGAAATGTTATCAGTATTTGATTTGGTGGGAACAACCGTATTATTTGACTTCAAATTGTTATCAGTTTGTTTTGCAATATTTTCGTACTTTCCTTTTAATTTACCCACAATAGAGCGTTCTGTTGATAAAAGACTATGTCGATGTAGTTTCAAATAAGCCGATTTATTTATCCTATTCTTGAGGGAATTGCTACGTGTTAAATTTCCAATAGTCTCGTCATTCACAGCTTCCGCATTTGGATTGTATATATTTTGTATGGTATTTATTTTTAAATTATTCTTTTCAGATGGTCCTATGTGAAAACTAACACTTTTACGTTTTACACTACTTGTTTCACGGTCCTTGATTTTTTCAACTTTATTAATTTGTTTCGAATTAACTTCGTTTAAATTATCTTCCTTGCGACAAGTTAGGGGTACGGCCAAATTCGATTCCATTGTTCAATGGATTGGAGTATCCTTCATTTGTGGTTGACTCCTACGAAAAAAAAAGTAATTAATATCAAGACATTTCAATGCATGTAATAAAATACACATTCAAAAGTTATTTATTATAGGAACGTTTACAAGTCAAGTAAAAGAGTAAAAAGTAAATTAATCATGTGTTAGTATTAAAATTTTAATAAACATTCATGGAGAGCTAGACGGATGTGAATGAAGTAAAAAAAATTGTGATTACATTCAAGAAGAAAATATTACACACATTTGACAATGTATATTATATTTTAAAGAATATAATAAATTGCGTATGTGGTTTTTAATAAAAAACGCAGATAACAAATTTTATAGTTGTACATAATAAGGAAAGTGGTAAATTTAGATGAAGCACTATTTCATTGTTTTTATCAGTAATATCAAAAAATAAATAAACTTCAATTTGTTTGCAGCAAACATTTCACACCTAAATTATTTTAGAAATCTTTTTTTAGGAGAATAAATGAGAATTTCTCATCAGAAATCATCGATGTTAAAACAACAAGCGAAAGGGATAAACAATTCATAATAAAACCTACACGGGCTATTGCTTATTATCTACGTATTTCATTATCACCGTTATTCGTTCTAGATTGTACCTTTGTTCTGATACCATGATCGTGTGATTGAAACCTACGCATAGGTACTCAATATTTAAAAATATTTTTGGCTTTTATAAAAACTTACACTTTATCTAATAAACAGAGATAAATCTCGAACCTTCTAACCTTGGTGCTCCGTTTCTGATACGTATTGTATAGATTAATATTTATAGATAACAATTTAAAAATTTCTTGATCGAAGCCAAAATGACTTACTAGGGCAATGAAACTAATAGGGTGAATAGGTACTATAAACACTAAACCAACAACTGTAATATATGTATGTAATGAAAATGTTCTTTGAATTAATGAATTGTTCATTGTATTTAAGAACAAATTTCAGAACAACCACTCTCTAATTCGTGAGCATATTATGTAACTAAAAAATCATGTACTGTATAGTACATAATACACTTCGAGAAGATGCAAGTTCACATAATGATTAATGAATTAAACAATTGGTAAGCTTTGCAACTGGAATATTCTCCTGACATAAAATATCTTGTATAGGTTTACGTGCTACATGAAATTTAGCTGTTCATTAGGAAAATAAAAAACTTCGGTCAAACGTTCGTGTTCATTAAGCAGAACAGATTTATTTTAGATAAATAATTTAATAATATTTAACTGTTCATAATTTCTGTAAGCAAAGATTTCCATAATTATACGTAATAGTACTCCGAAGTATTTCAAATTGAAAATTAAATTAGCATCATAAATGAAAAAAACTTGATGAATTATACAAAGATACATATTATGCTTGATTTGTTTACAAACAGGTTACAATTTCCTTAAAAGCAATATAAAAAAAACTTAAATTAAAACATCCGTAACGTAAGTACTTTTGATAATTTTGAACATACCTATCCTATAAATGAGGAAGTTGCGTGCTTAAAACGTTAATTTCAATTTGTCCAATTATTTATACATGAACATTTTTTGCCAGAATTTAATAAACAATAAGAGTAAGTCCTTGTAATTTTTACTTGCAATGTATTTAAATACCCATTTTAATCATGCCATCATGTTATTCTTATTGAATAATATTTCAACGGCAAAAATTGCATATATTACGTAAATTTTAAGTAATAAGTACCAACTCGATACTTATGTGCATACCTACATAATATCAAAGTGCAAAGTGCCCATAATTATAATTTTGTTATAGAAAATTAAATTGAAACAATTAAGCCAATTTACTTGTTACACAATAATAATTGTTCTTGGTGAGTTGTTAGAGCAATTTAATTGTGTTAAATAATATTAACTACAATTTGATAAATCAAGAATATTCAATAAAAACAAATTATATTAATATTTAATAATAACCTTGAAGTAAAATCCCACGGTTTTACATATTATCCATAATACGCTTGTAATCACACATAATAAATTCACTGGTGAGGAAATCACAGATTTTTAAGATACTACTTGCATTGAAAGTTGAAACTAAAGTCGATAGATGACTAATATATTTCACGAGATTTAATAAAACAACCAATACTACACAAACAACTTTCAGAGCTAAAAAGCCTCTTCAACACGAATAGATCAAGCAATACACGTTCAAACAGCGGTTCGCGCCTTACTGGAGCCCTACCGGAGCCTCGCGGTAATAGATAAACTGTACAGGTAATGCAAACTGCATTTTCTTATCACTGTGTTATCAGTTTTATTTTAAACGTTAATTACCTCGAAAAACAAATTAAAAGCAACCATGCATACTATAATTTCATGTGGGCTGACGCTTTATCGTGCAAACGACTATTGTTTGTTCGTTATAAAATCAAAGGGTGGAGATTTTCTTCAACATTTTGTAAAAAATCGCCGAGACGTTTTCTAATATTTACTTGTATGGTAATGTGAAAAATATTAAATTCGTAATGGGCGATAGTTGCAACAACTAACCAGCCGTTAATTCCGTTAACCGCCAACTTCAACCCCAGAAATAAATTCAAATTCGTTAAAACAAACAATATTTATGGTGATTTTACAGAAATACTTGCAACATTCTTGTAATGCAATTAAAAGTAACGAAAACATTCACGGTCATAAAGTCGAAGCTAATTTCCAAGTTGGAGACAGTATAATGATAATTTCAGATTTAATTTTAGAATGCAATGTAGAACGGTAAAACAAAAGCTTAAAAAAGTGGAATGGTTTTTGATGGTATATCCTGAAGAAATAAGTCTAGATATTAAAACTTACTTTGTATACTACACAAAAAGAGGAACTATATACCGAGCAATAAGCATTACATATTATTTTAATACGTTTAAATCAACTGCATAATTTTTGAATAAGCCAGCCATCGACGTTATCAAACCTCACACTACTTTCTTGTAAAGAAAATATTGAAATACTGGGAATATACTGAAATTAGAATGCAGTGAACGTACTAAAGAAACATTTACAGAAGATCATGTAACAAATATAAACAAAGTAAAAAGGTGCTATAAAGTTAGAATATAGTCATTTTAACCCCTTATTACTTCCGCTACTACAAGTATAGACCTGTCTAGTATAGACTATCGAGAAGTTATGTAGTACATAACATAGAAATACATACCTAGTAATCGACAAATAATGATAAAATCTATTTTTATTTAACATTTCAACGGAAATGCAGGTTTTCATCCTTCTTTAATGCTTCTTTAAGAAATGTCTGTCTGTCTGGTTGTGTTTGTAGTAAATCACAAACGAAAATAATCAGAATACTGAAAGTTTTTTTTTGACTAAATTAGAGTAATATAAAGAACAACCAAAATTAAACAAACAACTACTTAACCACTTCTTACTATATTGTAAGTAAAAACTTTATTAAACTTTACTTAACGATAATGGTACACAATTGTTGTTTTAAATAATTTATTATTTTCCATGTTTCAGCGCTAAAACCTTGGACAAATATAATTGCTCAGTGAGCAGAGATTCTCAACATATTCGCTATTCAATTTTAAGTTTTGTTGTTCTTCTGGAATATCAAAAAACTTCTTTTTAGAAATAAATAAAATCTTGTTTCTTGTTTGTAAAAATTATATTTGTGATGCGTTTCCGCTTCAAACAGCCATTATCGGACAAACTATATTATAAACTTATATGTTTAATGATTAAAATAAATTGTTCTATCCCTATGCCTGCATTTACTTGACGTGGTGATTCTGAATTCAAGTTTTTTCTTATTTTTTAACATTTTTTCTTAATAAATTCTTTACCTTGAGAAATCCTTTTTAATAATCCAAAAATGATTAATGGTAGCGCTACAACCCAGGATGGATTTAGGCTGACCATTTCATTTTTTGAAAGGTTTGATATCTGATTAGTATAGTCGAAGCACTTATAAGCATTAGACTGTAACCCTCCAAAACACTATAATGATAGCTGAAGAAAACCCGAAAGAAAATATTGGCTTTATGGTTAGCATCTTTTATTTTCTCTTCTTTATTTTTATCAAAATCTATATTTATAATGACTTATTAAGTGACTTTTATTAACTTTTACTAAAAGTAGCGTAAGTTTGAAAAATTAACTGGTACTTTTAAACCAATTCGTCAACTATAACTTTATTATTTTTTTTTTATAATTAAACAAAAGCAAAATTATTGAAAATTAAAATGGCTCTTATATAAACATATTTTTTAATCGGTATTAATCTACCAATTACCGTCCAAGTAATTCATTTAATATAGTACTTATTACTAAATTGAATAATTATATTTAAATTAAAAATTAAAAATCAACAGTAAGTAAGCTAAGCAAACAAAATAAAATTCAAATTATTTCATAAAGATGTTCTTTCTTCAGATAGTATACAGAATCATTTAATTTAAATTTTGTAATTAAATTAGAATAAAAATCTTTTTCCAATCCATATAGTTCCGAAGGTTATTGTAAAAACCTACTATTTATTTAAATAGATTAAGTTAGAAAATTTTAATTGCCACGATTTGCAATTAAATGAGGAAATCTGAAAGAGGCAAAACAAAACAGAAAGAAGATTGTTCTAATATTGATCGACCAACACATGCAAGTGCTCTAAAGACCAACTAATTAATATTATTTAAAATCGTGACTCAATTGCATTACATCAGAGCAGTTGCAGTAGGTAATCAAATTTTAAACTCTTTTGAATAGTGACTAAAGTGAATATAAATCAAATTTGAAAGCATGTATGCCAAAATTTTGGTTTACATTTTAATACAATTTGTGATTTAATTTTTTGATCTTTTTACATAGATATATCTACTAATTTATTAAAATCCTAGTCGAATAAAATTTTTATTTTTAACGAAATTGCATATTATATTTTCCGAATAAATTACGTTAACGTTGATTAAAATAGTCGACGTTTCAATGCCGTTTTTATATTTAAAACAATATCAAAATCAAAAATGCAATCTGTATGTAAATTTACTATTTTAAAAAATATATTTATGATAATCAATATAATAAAAGTGCCTAGCTATGTCAAACAAAAATTTTTGTGCAAAATTTTCAAAATTATAATCCTTAGGATGTTCTTTACCAATGATATATTCATTATTTTTGTAAAACCCTTTATTAAGTTATTAATTCATTAAAAACTGGATTTTATAAAGTCTCAACGTTTTATGCAAAAGTATAAAGGAAGTTTGTTAATAAAAATATGTCAAATACAGTATTCTAATAGGAACCAGAAAAAAAGTTTAATAAAACTTAAGGAAATAAAACTTGGATTAATAATAATTAATAAGAGGTGAAGAGAGTTGCTATTTATGGTTTTTGATCATTTTAAAAAAAAGTTGACAAAATCTTTAAGAACTTATTTACTAATGCAATTAAAAATAATACCTAAAAAAAGTTTTATTTATTTTAATTTATTGTAATATTAGGCGCTTTATGAGATCCAAATTTTTTATTTACTGATTATAATATTAAGAAATTTTGAGAAACTCGAACAAGCTTGAAGACCTGTGATGAAATCTCAAAGCTAGCTAACACGTGTAATGTCATTTTCGATTAAATAAGAAGTGCTTGAGTAATGGCAAAACAATTTAGTGATTATTATGCATTCACTTTTCAAAGGATTGATAATAAAATTAGTTTACATTACTATCTTATTTTTATTGAATTTGTTATTATTTCTTCGACAGAAAACTGTTTTGTATGTTTATTTTGTCTGTTATCTAATGGATATTGACGAAAGACATCCTGAATTGCATTTCTCAATGTTCTGAGTCAAGAAATTCATACGTTAATAACCTACATTCTACAAAAATAAGTTTTACAAAAACTGATAAAACGAATGGTGATTCTAGAATAAGCAGAACTTTATGTATCAAAAATTTCTCATCAAACTAACTGTGCTTTCAACAGTTTTCTTCAAATATTAATTTATGTGGTGGAAAAACAAATTCTTCTAAAATTAATAAATAATTTGGATTGACTAAACATTTTACATTATTAAAGCTAAACTTACGCCATTGAATAACAATGTAAAGCTACATTATAATAATGATAAATAATGCATTCGTTTTATACGAGTATGTGTATACAACGAATCGTTAAAACGATGACCCAATTGCTTTATTCGTAATTAATTTTTAAAATTTCGGTATACGTATCGTATTTCAATTTTATGTAAACTTCATTAGAACTGATTTCCGTAGTAATAGAATCAAGCCTTTTAACAAACAATAATTATTAATGTTGGTTTAAAATTTAAACAATTTGGATATTAATTATCCATGTTCTTCCTGTGGGTCGTCCTATAGGGTTAATAGCCAAATGAAAACTTTTAGTAGATATTATTCCTTGCAATTGTACAAAGTTTACTCGAGAGCATTTTATTACTAAATTAAAACTAATGCTATTAAAAGAAGGATGCGTATTAAATAAATAAAAAATATTGTTGTTAAATATAACTCTCATTAATAAAAACAAAATAATACAGTCCGACTCTATTTTCAGTATTTTAAGAAAATAAACAAAAAAGTTTTGAAAATTGGTATGGATATTTGTTTGAGCTTACTATCGTACATGTAAAAGCCTGGTCCTGGAACATTCGAGGCCGGGAAATTTTGTCATTGCGAAAAAAGATGCACTTTAAAAATTGTTTGCAAAATAATAAAAAAATTTAGCAGGATTTGCAATCATACTTTATGGAAGCTGCCTAAAAAGGCCGAACACAGTTGATCATGAGTACAAAAATAAAGATAACGCAGAAGAAAAATAAAAAAGATCATCTTCCCGTTCACAGAGTGTCCATTCGTTGATATCAAATTTCAAAACTTTCCGATTTATTTCCTTCTATTTATGTTTCGTTGCCTGGACTATAATGCTTTCCCATTCTAAAAATAATTTTCAATGTGAAGTTTATTTATACTACTAATTTATGAAAAAAAGAATAAAACTTAAAATAACTCAAAAGCTTAATAGCACGTTGTGGTAATGCATCTAAAATGCATTATGCACTCTCTGTACTTGATAAATCAATTTTAGCCACTAGACCACATAAGTAGTCATAATCTCATAATAATTTAATAAGTTGACATGCTCGAGAAATTGTCTATTTTGTAAATATGAAGTTTAACAATTAAATGCTTCGAAACAAACTGACAATAATCTTGATTGATTTTGATATTAAGCAAAGCCTGATTAAAATCAGAATTTGGGCTTTAGTACATTAATTTTTGTGTACTATCTTATAAATCAAAATAATAGGTTCAACTCTTGATTTTTTTACTACACTAATCGATTATGATTGAAAATATAATTTGAAATTTTAATGTATAACCTCGACGGCAACAACTTTTGGCAACATTTAAAACTAATTGCAGGAAGATAAAAATTGTGCGACTAACTCATAAATCCTTGTCACTGTTAAATCACGAAAAGGTTATTGGGTCATTTGTTAGAAATTTGCGGTCGAAATAAAATTGTTTGTTTTAAAGTTTAAATTTTAAATAATAATTAATTTACTTTCTCATTAACATAGCAAAGCAAAGTATTGTTATCGATTCAAAAAAATATTTGAGGTAATAGTATATTGTTTTATTAGGATCGAAAGATTAACTTTTCCTGCCCAGCGAGTTTTTTCATTTGCGAGGTGAGTGGAACGAGCCGAGCTAATGGAAAACTTGCGTGACAGGAAAAGTTACCTTTCCATCCGAATAAAACATGTTACTTTTTCTCCAAACGAACAAAATTCAAAAATAAATTTTAAAATTAGCAATAACTTGGGAACGGCGGTAGATATCAAAAAAATGAGCAAAAAATTCTCCCCCCTCGCTTAGTGCACACCCTCGTAAATTATCGGTAAGAAGGCATATGCAAAAATTCAGATTGATAGCGCGCAAAAAAAATTCTATCCTTAATTTAATTTAACCGTACAAAAGGACGGTGACATGATTTAATCTGTCAAACATTTTTAATTTATGTTGGTAATTTTTAAATTGAATTCGAACTGTCAACTTCAATTGTGACATTTATTAAAATTTTTAAGTTAAAAGATCAAAATTTGTATTTATTTGGTTAAAAATAAAATTTTAAGTTGGTATATTTAAGGATTTAAATGTCAAAGTCAAAGTTTAGATCTATTTATTTTTAAATTACGCTCTAAAATTTTATATTTAAAATGGTAAATATACTTAAAATAATTTTTAGAAAAGATAGATAACAAAATTACTCAATTTTATTAAAATAATGTCACATTTCTAGTTATTTTTTTACCTGCCTAGGCAGTTTTACTTTCGAAAAAAACTCTACGCCACGTGGTTTTATGTATGTTGCTATGGAAAAGTTTGACTTTCGTGTTTAAAATCGATAATGAAACAGCTGACTTTCATGTCGTTTGGAGAAAAAACTCAATTTTGTTCGACATCATTTCTCATCAATATAAGTATGTATAACACAGGGCAACAAAACAAAAACTTTTTTCTGCGATCTTGGGTTTTGCAGTGAATTTGGATACACTAATGTAATAATGTACTCGGCACATAGTTATTTTGTTTAAATTGACTCTAGTTCTCACGTTAAGGAGGGGGGGTAAAGTTAATTTTAAGCAAAATCAGCAATGTTCGATAATTTTCTTTGACGAAACTATTAATATATATTTATTGCTATAATTACTACATAATAAAGTGATATTTGAAGAATATACTGTGAAATTTTTATGAAGAAATGGGCCATTGACAGCGAATCTCCGCGGATATCTCAAAAAGAAATTTTCATTTTATTTTCAATATAAAAAGGTTGTCGTTATCTCAAAAACTGGAGTCAATTCGACAAATCTAAAATTTTTTTTGAATTCAGGTGACCATAATTACCCAAAATTGACTCATAAACCCCACACCTCAAAATCACTGTTCCTACTATGTAGTCTTTGAATATTTTAGTTTCATTTTATTTTCAGTATAAAAGGGTTGTCTTTATCTCAAAAACTAGAGTCAATTCGACAAATCTGAATTTTGTTTGCATTCAAGTGACCATAATTACCTAAAATTGACTGATAAACCCCACACCTCAAAATCACCGTTCCCACTATGTAGCCTTTGAATATACTGAATATTTTTGTTTCATTTTATTTTCAATATAAAAGGGTTGTCTTTATCTCAAAAACTGGAGTCAATTCGACAAATCTGAAATTTTTTTGAATTCAGGAGACCATAATTACCCAAAATTGACTCATAAACCCCAGACCGCAGAATCACTGTTGCCCTGTGTAATATAATATTATGTGTTTCTAAACAGTTAAATTTTAGAAATCTAAAATTATCAATTTTTTTTAATAGAAATAGTATTGTTATAGATAAGAATGAAAATAATATTCAAAAATCCAGATTGTCAAGTAAGCTTTTCCTTTTTATGGAAATTAAAAAAATGGAACCTTAATGGAAAATCGGAAAGCTCAAAAAAAAATTAATGGTGGAAAATAAACATTGTACAGATACGGAAACGAAAAAAAAATTTATATAAAAATACAGAATAAAACTTGACTGCATTGCCCAAGGTTAAATCATTAACATTCTGTAGCGCCGTCTATATCTATATCTTGAATACTTGAAGTCTGATCATTTAAATAATTATAGCCTAAGAGCTAACAATATTTACACCATCGCTATCAAATAAATTTTCACGAGTTTTATTTGCAGATAATTTCCTCGGGCTTAATTTTAAATCACAATAGGCATCAAATTGTAAGTTAAAGCTATTTTTATATACTTCTAGTTTAAATAAATTGGTTGCTGTTGTTTACCCAATTTATGTTTAAGAAGGAAGAGTTTTACAAATATAACTGATAGAAGATACAATTAATTTAATTTTAATTAAAACTTTTTCCTAATTATTTATATACTTCTAAGTTATAACATAATAATATTATAACTTTTTTAAAATTAAAATATTTTTAAAGATTATATTCGTGTCCTAGGTAACTACTACGTGTTTTATGCATACATAATGGTGTAAAATTGCGTTCAAGATTGTTGTATACCCAATTTATATTCCCACGAAATGATTTTTTTTTATAAAGCACAGTCGTTGTTTCTCCATTACTTAACAAGAGCTGTTTCATCACTCATCAGATAAGATAGAACATAAAATTTTGTAAATAAAAAGATGTACCTACTCATGTTTAAATTTTATTATTACTAAAGGTTATCCAGTCCTTTGTAAATAATTAAAATACGAAAACCTCGATTTATTTGATTTCTTAATTAGTATATAAATAGTGAACATTATAAATCCTTTAATCCAATTACTTACTGTGTACGACACTATCCAAACAGGATTTTTTCAAGCGGTCTTGAATTATAATTTATAGTACATTACATAAAACAACCACCCTCATGTCTTGAACATGTCATCGACAACTTGAGAGCTTTTGATTGGAATTTACTACAATACAACATCTACTTACAGAGGTACTTGTGTTACATACTACCAGTGCAGTGTTTTAGACGAAATTCACGCTTTTACTGGCTACAAAGCGATCATTTCAAAAAATTAAGTTTGTAAGATTCCAAAGATGATATTACCACCAACAATACCAAAATTACAATAGATGAAAAAGTGGTATATTGAAAATATTGAATAATATAATGTAATATATTCGGGTAAGTCAGAGTAACAATTGTGTAAAGACCCTCGCTTAGAATATTTTTAGATTAACATTTTTTTTGCTTTCGTTTTTAGTTTAATTATACTTTATTAATTCTTTTAATTAATTTTGAATTTTTTTTAATTAATTGATCGTAACAATCAAAAATTTAAAAAAAAAATTTACACTTCTAAAGGATGCTGACAGTTCTTAAATTACAAATTTTGCTTTAATTACATTATTATATACGTGCATCATTATTCAAATTATTGTAAACATTAATTTTAATGTTTAATTTTAAGGGTGTGAACGTAGCTTAGAAAATTAAGCCGCCTTGTAATCCGGGTGTAGCAATTCGTGGATTTTCCAAACCTTATTATAATAATAATTATATGTCTGTAACGTACAATATATATTACTGTAGTATATTATGCATGATATTATTATATGAAAATATACATACATACATAGATCTTAATACATAAATAATAGTGTATTTATTATAATAGAAATGAACTTGAAAAAATACAAGAATTAAAAAAAGAACAAATTGTTTGAATACAATTTCTTATTCATTTTTATTTTTCCGTTTTCTTAGTTATAATGCAATTGACGGTCGAAAATAATCGTAAAATAGGGTCTAACTATACTTTGGTTTTTATTTTATCATTTTTCCTTTTTTAGTTTCAGTAGTAAATTTATTTATATTTTAGTGTTTTTTAAAAGTTGAAAAATTAAGTTCAAGTTCTATTATTTTTTATATTCTATCTTTCTTCTATTCTTTCTATCTATATTCTATTATTATTATTTTAACGTTCTGTTTAGTTTTTGTGAAATAGATATCTACCTAATAACTAATAAGCATCTTGAAATGTATTTTACTATAAAAAGTCATAGCAGAAATTAATTTATACTAATATGTGTATATTTTTTAATTTTAAATTTAAAAGATATTTAAAAATAGATTTATTTTAACACATTCGTGCTGTATGTTTACAAATATGTATTTAAAAAATAGTGACACTTAGCACCTACAATTAGTACTCAAAAATTAATAGTCCAATCGTTTGGCCTTACAATAAATTAGATGATGTAAAATATATTATTACAAACATATTATTGAAAATCAAGTTTAGATTAATACGAAAAGTTAGCTCATATCTTTTTATTTCGTAATTTTGTATTGTTTTTTTTACAAAGATCTCAACCTAAAGAATTGGCTTTGAATTATATTTCGAAAAGAGATTAATTACATTTTTTAAAGAGAACTCTATATATGTATACATATTATTACGGTACCGACACGCGAATGTGAGACATTTATTATTAAAATGTTTATTTTTATTTAAAAAAAATAAGAAAAACCGAGGTAAAAATAATAATAAAATATTTAAATAAATAAATAATCTCCAATAAGCTTTGTTGTAAAATCACAATTACAATTTTCTATTAAATCAATCAGTGACATCTTTTCAAGTACTCTAGACTTTTTTAATAATGATTACTAAATTAAAAATTACTAAACACAGAATTGCAGAATGCAGAGACTGTTAATTACCTAGTAATTAAATTTACCTAAGAAACAAATAACCTCAAATCTGAAATGCATTTACTATAAATTCATATCTTCAGAAAAAATTTCTGAAAGTGAGGTTTCAGAAATGAAATAGTTTTTTTATCAAGGTCAAATTACAATCTCAAGTTAGTCTAAATTAGTATAGCTATAAAAAAAGATCGGAAATTTCAACCATACCATGTGTTTATTTTTACTGTCATAAAGCAACGGTAAGAGGAATTAGACGAAACCCTAAATTAATGAAGAATATCTTTTGCAGGTAGATACGAGAAAATAATGGTGAATCTTTTAAATTAGCAACACATGAAGATGAACCGATTTTGCATGCATACGGAGTGTTAATAAAAGGAAGAATCATCTTGTTCCAAAAATCATTTATTTATGCCTACTTTTTCAATAATTATTAATAAATTATATAATCTAGTTGTAAAAAATTATTGTCTGCAAATTTTGTTGAAAGAATATTATAAGTAAGGTGTAAAGTTATCATCTTACACAATTAATCTAAAAATTATATTTTAACTTCATATTATGCCTGATGATTGATTATTACTCATGCTTTTGTTTGAAGGTGTGTAAAATATGTGCTGTCTATATTAGGTAAAATTACATGTTAAACAATTACAATATACTGTACATTTTTTTATTGATTTATGTTGCATAACACATACAATAAAAATTCTTATCGATAAAGCGGTTTATTAATTATGTTTTTGTAAATATGAAATGTGTAAACCTCAGTGGCGGCGCCTAAAATGGCATATAATCGAAACTGCATGACATATTTGCAATAAATTTAAAGAAAATAAAAGCTTAAACATTGTTTTCGTGCTTACAATATTAACAATTATAATTAACTTTTTTTGATCGCAGAATTTCAAATAAACCTCGAAGCTATTTAGGGTCATGAACCAACTTCTCACATGAAAATTATGTTTAGTTATAAACTTTAGTTTAAAGCTTTTTAACTGTTTCGTGAACATTTCGTTGTCGATAAATCGTTAATTGTAATGCTAATAATCATTGTGAACATAAATCCATCATAATAAACGTGACTAACGGCGTTGCAATGATTTTATTGTTTTACTTGACAGATTGATTATACGGTGCAATTTATAAAGTGACGTCAAATTGTATCCAAATCTCCCGTATTCAAATTTGATTGGTTACTGTCTATTGATGTATCAATCTGATTGGATTCCCACTTTATTTGGATACAATTCTACGTCACATACTGAAATGTACATCATGCGCGCATTTATTTATAAAATAACAATTTATATTGAAATAGAAGTGTCGAAATTGATTCGGTTCTGCATTTTGTTAAAAATTTGAACCATCACTGGTAATATTTAACTTAAGAATTCAAATTATTTAACATTGAACTTGTAAAATAAATAAATACATGCATTATTCAAAAGATATTTTCAAACCTACGTAAGATTTATAAAAGAATTATTACTGTATTAAATTGTACATACAGATATTTAGTCTCTTGTATACAACATATTCGTATAATAGAACAGAACCTACACCAGACTACCAAATTTTAAATAAGTAGGAATTATAATGCGACTCATGTCCATTTATTAAAATATCAACATTGATTCATTTTTAAATATAAACATTACATTTCCGGGTTTATTGTTGACATAAGACAAAGTCAGTAGGCAAGTCCAAATATGCAATATCTAACTTGGAAGCTTTAAATTCTGTATCAATAAAAGTTGAGTAAGTACTTTATTGGTATATTTAAATATCTAAGTACACTAAATTGTTGAGTTTGAAGATAAACAATGAACTAAAGTGTGAAACTGCTATAATAGAATAGAAGCAATAACAAATAAAATATGAATTATGCATTAGCATGTAAACGTGTCACCGAAAGATGAAAATAAGATAATAGGTACGAGGTAAACTCGTGACTGGACGAAGTAAAAAATAATACCGGTATTATAATGCTCTTACCTGAATTACTAAAAATATCAAAGCTTTAACTAAGGACAAAAGGAATCAAAGTGAAGCTGTTCAACTATTCCAATACTGATAAAGAAGGGCGTAGAAACTTTATGCAAACTATAGACAACAGTAACATCACTTACTTAAATTGGCGTATTTTATTCAATTAAAATAATAACTTTATTTTCTTTTAACTTTATATCATGTTTTTTTGTGTTTGGTATAACGCAAACTTCATGCAGTTTTATTTGATTCAAAAACGTAAAACTATATGAAACTATATCTTTGGTAATATATTATTATCTAGTATATATTTTTCGCAGATAAAAATCATGCCTGTCAAAATATTTCGAGGAAATTAAATAATTTCAGCTGATATTGTATTTCAAGTTTTAAAAAAATGATATCAAAAGATTGATGGGGTAGGGTATCTTCTTGCCAATAAAACAAAACTATTTGTATTGCACATTTTGTGCAATTTTCTGTCTTAGAGATTTCCTATCTCTTTATAATATTTATTGTAATATTGTCTATGTTATGTTATACAGTAAACCCTCCTATCGGACGGTGTTCTAAATTTTACTTATTAACTTTGACAAAATATAGCGTTAAAAATATATTGCGTCATTTAAACAAACAGCTGTTAACAAATGGCCATGTTGAATTAACTGATGTTTCGTTAGAATGCCCCCAACTTTCGTTCCAATTGTCATATTTCCCTGCGGTTTCCACATTAGATGATATTAGTTTTTAATTATAAAATAATAATGAACGTGATTTGTAATGCAAATGCCGGGTTTCTATATAATGCGATACGAATTAACCGCGCTATAGAAGGGTTGACTGTAGACGTTCATACTACAAGAAAATGTTAAATATTTTCGACAATAGAGTTAGGAACCATAATATGATGTTGGTAAAGGTATATTGAGATATTATTATTCAAATTTTATAATAAATTATTGATTTTATATATTTTTTCAATTTAAGAAATGAAATTGTAAAGGAAAATATACACCACAAATAACTTATCGATGTAAAGCTGCTGGTGTGTTATGTAATTTAAAATTTCACAATAGTAACCCGTATTACAATAAAGATTAATAATTAATTGTTTATTGCTAGGTATTGTTGTTCTTAATTTGTATTTAATCATCATTAACGGTGTTCGGCAGAAATTTAAAAAATGAGATGTGGTGAATTTCTGAAAGATTTCTATTTAACATATATTACAATGGTCAAAAGTTCGATCAATTAAAAGTAACATTAATTTCTAATAGCACAAATATTTCATGTTTGGTAATGTTCTTTACAGAAAAAATTGTTTGGCAGCAGGTTGAACTTGAACTATGCATTTCATAGGGTATAGGTATTGTACGATCTAGAAACGATTTGCTAATCAACACAAATGTGGTGACAAAATAAATTTATTAAATTTTTGTTTGAATAGAAGAATTATTACTACTAAACTTTTGTAACAACATTCAAGTTTGTTTACAGATATAATGTAGAATTTGAAAAGGTTGAAATGAAATGAAAAAATCAAAAATCTACCAAGAAATAAAGAAAGTACTAAATGTATTATATCTACATATTATTATAGAAAATTTTTAATTAAATGTCTGGTATATTATCTTTTTTTGTAATATTTACCTATTTATCTTTATTTAATTTAGAAATTTAAATATAGCACCAAGCCTCTATGAAATTTAAAAAAATTAATAACATTTTAATGAAATGAATCATCTCTGACATGTTATTTACTATGATCAATGATAGCAGCATTTATTATTTACTAGTAATATTACTGGCTTGTCGACAATTCTATCAATATTATTCTTTTTCAATATTATTAAAATAATATAAGTAATATATTATTATTTCCAAGATGCAATTGTTTTGTTCCCGCTCTTTATTTTAGAGAATTCTTCTTATAATACTCGAAGAATGTATGTACTATGTGTAATAATACATACCCATGCTATACTGGTATTATAGTATAATGTACATTCCTTCGGTTTCATTTATATTGTTTATATTAATAACAGAACGTTTTCATCATAATACAAATGATATACTAAACGGTGTAGGTAAAGAAGAGTAACAGCAGATTAGCATACTATATAACACCAATATAAAATAAAGGAAAGTCTTTGTTAACTTGTTATGAAAATAACATAGTATTATAATGGTAAAGTAAAAATATCCAAAATTAATAAATTCACTATTACTAGGTAATTTCAGTAGGTATTCTATTGTTTCACTTCCAAAACTAACGAATTTAGAATAATAATTAGTAAAATGACTATAAGTATACTAAATATAGACAAAAGTTATAAATACGAAATGATACCAACAAATTTCTCATGCACTGATGCCTAACATACAAATGTACTCGTATTATTATAATAAACTAAAAAAAAGGTAAATGCTAACCATGGTTATCGAGTTTAATATTAATAAATCCTTTGGTAATCCCATTGTTTAAATTTTTGGAAAACCTATTGCTGATATTTCTTCATGTTTTTGTAATTATCTCAATTGAAATTCACAAAACAACACTGAAATTCCACAATAATTATCAGACACGATGTTCAATATTATTATAAACAAACACCACTACGTCTTAAGTAACGTAAACGATAACAACTAATCACTGGCTCAGACGAGATAGACGAATTTTTAAAATTTCATTTGTAGGTATTTAAAATATCACAGTTATTTATTATTATTTGTAAAATGCACAACCACTGATATAGCATATAACTCGAGTAAACCGGGGGTATTCAACAAGTGAATTTAAAACACATTCTTTGCCTGATGCCCTCCCACCATAGGGTACCAGCAGCTGCTAGTTCTTTGTGCGGAAGACCGAGTTTTAACAATCTGACAAAGACGGATCTCTATGAACCAACAGACCTCAACAAACCTTGAACTCGGCTTTTGAAATATATATTTATGTAATATTTTTGCTACTAGCGAAAAATACTTTATTACCTATAATAGAAACGGCAGACAAGACAATAATTTACACATATATTTAGAATGTGCATGTAAATTTAACCAATTTCAAATTCTATCAGACTTGAATCCGATAGCAATGAACGAGTTTTTTGATCCGTTCCGTTGAATATTGCTTACTTATAAATCGCAAATTACTTTTATGATATTACATAATGTTCTATAAATGTATGCAACAATGATGCAACTTAATATATTTTTTAATGTTTAATAATAATTTATAAAAATGCATAAAACCGACCGTGAAACTTATGTAGCAGTGGCGTGTCATCCCTTAATTATATGAACGGTTAAATGCATTTTGCAAAAAAAATATTTTTTTCTGTGAAATACATTCTTTATATATATTATATAAATATACTTAGTTACAATTTACCATTTAAACAAGAATAATATACGCATGTAAGTAGGTATGATTTTCCATTCCATTACAAGAGAAGTGTTGATATTAGCATTATTATTATTATTAGATAGCATTCAAAATTAAATAAATTAGAGACAAAATAGTAATAATGTACCATTCTGAAACTATTTTCAACATTTTGCGTTCCCCACGAATTGGAAAGTATCCTAAGGCTTGAGCTGCACTGAGCCCCATGGTTAACATGCCACTGGATATGTATAACAGCAATCCTGTAAAACTAAGTTACTAAGCTTTACTTTTGTAAAACTAACATTTCAATATGAAACAGATAGATTAATTTCCCCAAACAGTTTTTAGTTTGTTTTTTTGCTAACTTTATTGTTATGATTACATCAAAAAGTTTGAAAATTTTTAACAATGTGCTAAGCATGATGTACATACTTAATATATGATCAATACATTGTTCACGCCTGTAATCTATATGGCGGCGGGGGAATCAGAAATACAAGTCAAAAATGGTCCATCCAGGTTACTTTGGGAACTCAGCGAAAAGATTTATTATTATAAAGTTTTGTTGATCTAGCCCAGCGATTTGGTAAATTCTGTTTATGTTTTACTTACGCAATTTCTTCTTTGTATGATTGATACTAAGGATAAATTGAAAAAATTTAATAAAATGCCGAGCTAATAAAATCAAAATTTAACTAAATAGGTAACTAACGATTAGAGACATAAGTTGGAATCGTAAACAGATATATTACAGACACTACGAGATAATAAATAAATAAATAATAATATGTGTATACTCGCATAGTATAATAATCTCGCCAAATTCAATAACATTATTATTTCTTATTGCGAAATGTACTTTTTTAAATGAAATTATTTTAAATATATTTTTCTTGCATTAGTAGATATACCTACTAAGCGGATACTAGAACACTTATTATTTTCTCCATAAGTATTAACGTATGTATAAGGAAAAGTGTAGTAATCTACTCAAAAATCAAAAATCGATATGTTGGTATTAAAATGTTCCTTTTGTCATTCCCTGATAAGATTTTGATGAATTTTAGTTAGTCAGTGTGGCAGTGTATGGTTGGGGTATGAAAAGAAATAGTATCAATCGCAGAGGTTGAACCGTGCAACCAAATGTCTCGAAATTTGGTATAAACGTGCATTATAACCAAACTTAGATACCAGCTGAAAATGGTAAAAATACGTTGAAATTGTGTAAATATTAAACTAAATAAAAAAAATTCAAGTGTCAATCACTTTTGGACCACCAACTAAATGTTCAGTTTTATGTCAATGGTTCGAAATAAAAGAAGAATTTTGAGCGTTAAATATGCTTAACTTTTCTATAATATATTATCAAGATGTCTAAAAATTACATTATTAATATGAAGGCAATATTTTTGGCGAAATGGCAAAATAATCTAAGCAAAATTCAGTTGCCAGTTGTTAAATTAGCTGTCGCGAGAAAAAATAATGCCAGTTCGAAATTCAAACTTCTAAAATAAACAATATAAATTAAATATACATATGAGTAAGTTATAAATTTAATTTTTATGTTTTTATAAATTTAAATCCTGAAATTGCGTACCTAAGTGGATGAAATTTCTATAATTTGAACGCTATGATTTTTAATAGAAACGACAACATTTTTTATAATATAATGCAGTGTTTCTCATCAACCAATTCAGTATTTGCGACCCAAATTCAATCATAATTTTCATCGCACCCCCTTCTCATACAATATTTTTTTGTATTCTTGTGTACCTATATTATTTTTTATTATATTAGAATGTTTTTATTTGTGTTTTTTGTTTTCAGTAAATTAAGTAAATGTATTAATTAATTAATTAATTAATATTAATTTCAAACCATTTCCAAAATTCTTCTTTTCATTCTAGGTATAAGAACTAAAAATTCTCGCAATTCAGCGAAGCAGTGTCATCAGTGCAATGAGTTCCAATCACACTGATGACATTTCCCCGCTGAATCGCGATTGACAGTCTTTCTTTAAACCAAGAGCCCTCTTTGGGATTCTCAGTGGCTTCGATTAGTTTCCGGCTGATGTCTTTGATGAAAGACCGCGCACTGAAGCCTTGAGGGCCAAGAGTCTCTATCGCGATGGGGATAAATATATAATCGTTTGACAAAACTCTATACTTTGTTCTTTTATTGGCTTCGGCCTTTTCGGCCGCAGCACCTGGACAGATGGCACTGCAGGGTAAGTACGATGGAGCTACCGTGTCGACAATTGTTATGTCCCATATTAGACATTTTCCATGAATATATGGAATTAAAGACATTCCGTCAGGACGTTTTCCATCAGTGCGAGCCATTAGACCAGGTGGCTCGAGGACAGGATGAAGACCAATTGATGTTAGTGCCCGCTTGATGATGTTGTTGGCTTCTTGATGTCTGGTGCTATGTCCTTGGCTGTATTTGCACGAAAGTCCGTGAGTTCCGGTTGCGTCGACAAGTGATCCGCATCGGCAAATGTGGGGTTCCACCGTTTTGCATCCGAGTCTGAGGCCTGCCGAGAAGCGTATTATGTCTCTATTAAGCAGTGTTCCTATGTTGGATGATGGCAAAGCGTGTAACCAGGAGCTGGATTCCTTACGTGCAACAGCTGACAAGCGGGCTTGGTCCTTCATGTCAGTGGCGTTTTCAAGAAGACGGTTTTTGGCCACATCGATGATAGGAACGTCCCAGTCATGTTGTTTTGTAGAAGATGGTAGAATGGAGGAGCTAGTTATTTGTTGCCACATAATTATTGATTCCGCTGTTCCGTGTATATCGATTTGTAAGAAATTTGTTGATAAAATGTTGAAGAGATCTTGACAGGAAGTGGAAGAAGAAATAAAACTTGGTAAAGCCACATCAACGGCAGATCTGATTCCAAGTCCTCCAGAATTCACTGGAAGAGAAGCTTGCATCCATTCGGTATTAGATAGTTTTATGTTCAAAATTTCACTGACTGCATGGCGTTGTAAATCATCAAATTTTAAAAGAAGACTGTGTTTGTATATTGGTGAAGTGCGTAAGAGATATTGCAGGCGAGGCAGGGAAATGCAGTTTTTCAAAAGAAAGAAAGCCTGGTGTGGTTCCAACAACGATAAGCGCTCACACATGATTGTAAAAGAATTTATCTTCTTCTGTAAAATGATGTTTTCAGCATAAGAACCAAGAGGAGCTCCTAGTAATTCTAGATTGTTCTTATTGGTGACTTTAGATCTGATGAATTCTGACGTAAAATTTTCCAATTCTGTTGACGTAGAAATAGGACATAACTCACATTTTTCTTTGTTCAAGAATAGACCGTATTTTGGGCCCTCGCTGTCTATAATTTTATAGTCTGCAGCTACTATTTCGGGTGTATCCAAAAGTGTTCCGTCATCTAAATACCATACGTTCAATTTTGAATTGAGCTTTTGAAATAATGGGTGGGTAGCAACACAGAATAAAAACGGACCGAGAGGATCTCCTTGTTGAACTCCTTCTTGGGACTCTATCTTGTAGTTACCATAGAGGAGAGTAGACGTGTTGCTGTAACTCGCATGAACATAATGATATATTTCTGGAAAATCTGCCGAGATTAATTCCATCATCGTGTCCCGTCTAATTAGATTGAATGCGTTCTTGAAATCTACTTTGAGCAAAATGTTATCGTGTCCGTTAATAACTTCTTCGGCGTTAATGATTGAACGGACAGTATGTGCAATAGCTTCTGCGCCACCTGAAATTCCAAAACCAAGCTGTAGCGGCATGAGGAAGGGTATAGCACTATTTTTGATTCCATTTATAGCGCATTTTGAGGCCAGGCGACGAAGTGTTAGGCCTACAGCAATTGGTCTGAGGCTACCGTCTTTCTTCTCAAGCGAGCAAAGACTAGCTCCAAAAAATAGGGGCCGGATAAATTCAGGTATCTTACCCTCAAGAATTTTGTTGATAAATGCCGTGATGGATCTCAATAACTTTTGTGCATGGTCGCCGTTGCGTGAGTCGATCATATCAAGTACATGTTGAGGAAGGAGACCATCTAATCCCGCTGCCGTGCCCTTAGTAAAAGAGTTTAAGGCATTTTTACGTCATTTTCTGAAACTTGAACAGGGATATGGTTGGTGGTACTTGGTGGTTCACGGAAGTCTGAGTAACGTCTTGGGTGTTTCTCACGCATGATGATGGTATTTCCTTCAGTCGCCGGGGCAATTTTATTGTCTGAACATGCAATGCGAAGAGCCCCTCTAATGTCTCCGTCAGATAACTTGGCGGCAGCTAGATTGGCTGATTTTTGTTCTGCGTTATTCTTGTTGGATGTATGTTTGCATTTTGATGTTGATTCCTTCAAAGATTCTTGAACGGACATTGATGATGAAATTTCTTTTGGAAAATTTCGAAGTAAACTAATTATTTTGGAGGAAAGTGAACCGTTATTACTCAGCAAATTAGATTTTTTTTGCATATGAGGAACTTTGAGACAGGTGTAACTGAATATAAAAAAGTTTAGCCAAGAAAACGCAGAGTCATTACTTAAAATTTCGTCTATGCAGCTACAATATTTCTCTGCAGCTAGTGCTCGTGCTCCCTTTGGAATGCGTAAAAGACGACTTCTGAAGCGCATTTTGCAAATTGTGTCCAAAATGTCACAGTTTGTGTTCGATTTGACATCGTCACTTGGATGAGGCTGAATTTGGATGGATTGGTGATTTAGAGATTGAAAGGACAACTTGTTACTTTGTGAGCATATAATTGATCGGCTTGAGTGTATATTTAAGCCTCTTTTTGTTTGAAAATCTCTCTTGCATGACGTGCATTTATGTGGGCCTTCAGCTTGAATGTTGGGTTTATTTCTTGATGGTCCAGCATCTCTCCGATCTTGTGAGGATTGTACAAATGGTTTCAAAGTTAGAGAGGTCTTGTTATTTGGGTATTTGCATGGCAAATAATCATCGTCGGATCAGTCAGTTGACATTGACATTATGTCAATTATTAAGTAAATAATTTTTTTAATAATTTTTTTCGATAAGCTCGCGCCTCCATTTAGTGTTATCGCGTTCCCCTAAAGGGGTGCGCCCACCACAGGTTGAGAATCGCTGATGCAATGAGAAGAATGCAAGGAAATCATTATGGAAAAATATAAAGCAAAAAATTGATGTTCAGAAATAAAAAAAAATCGTTTTGTTTTTGTTATAAACAAAATAGTATTATAATTTAACGCATCGGCGTTGTGACGAAATTTCTTTAAGAACAGTCTTTCAAATTTGTTTAAATGAACTAAATTAAAAATTTTTTTTTTAAATTGCACGTGATAATATTCCCCACAAAAATTCTCGATCGAATTCAGATTGGGGATCGTGAATGTCACTTCATAAGTAGAAACATTTTTGTTCTAGTTTTCTTCGGTAAACCAAATGAAACTGTCTTCTAGAAGATCGATATATTTGTCTGCGTTCATTCTAGTAGAAATTTTGCATCTTGGTGTCTTTGAATTATAGCTAAATGCTATCCAAACCATTTGAAGTCCATATTAAAAATTTCTACTCGTGCTTACGGTTTTATCTTTGTATAAATATAATGCCAATAGCATTTAAATCTGTCCAGACCGTCCAGATCAAACGTTTTTTTGTTTGAAAATATTACACTTTTCCAATTTTCGTCTAACATCATATTATGATCTTTCACAAATTCTAATCTTGCATTTTTGTGATCTTGTGTAAGAGATGGCTATATATTACCATTTTAAATCCATAGGTTTGTACATGTACTACAGCAGACTTTCGATATCCAGATAATATATTATCTAAAACTAAAAAACTAAAAAAGTCAAACTTGTTAAAAAAAATAATAAACTATTTCGAAGGACTGAGCCATCTCACCCATAGATGCGGGTGAGATGACTCGTCCCGTTTTTCTTTCTAACAATTCATCCAGTACTTGACCACAGCGATCACATAAACTCAAATACTTTGAGCAGCCTTCACGGAACCAATTTTTACAATTGAATCGCTAAGTGCAGAAAGGAAAGTACTGCAGAAATTACATTTTGAGATAATCGATTAGGTCCGCTTTTACAATAGTCGGTTAAGTATGAGTATAACCATGAACCAATCAACGATAAACACACTAAACAATAAACCAATAAACATCCGTATAATGTCGACTATTTTAAAAGCGAACCTTAAACTGTTTAAATTTTAAACCGTAGCTTTCAGCTGCACAATTTTTTTACACATATTTAGAAACGGCTCTTAGCTATAGGAAAAGTGAAAAAATAAGTTAATTGTATCAATAGTTTGCCCAAAAAAAATATTTATTGCAATGAAGCACTTACCTTTCTGCACTTAATAATGCTCTTTAATTTAAACAATTGAAAAAACTTATGAAGTAACTGAAAACTTTATTCTATAAGACCAAAGAGTATGTATATATAGAGGGACAGCCATTAACAAATATTTGTCACAAGTTTTTGTTAATGGCTCTGCTACGCCATCTAGTAGACGGTGTGATCTCTACGTTTTAATTTTAAATTTATGGCTGATCCTTTATATACAGGGGGGTATTTTTACAAAAATAAGTTTTTACATGTTAATTTCCTATGTTCAGCTAACTCATTCAGCACCCTGTATATAGAGGACCAAAAATAAAGACGTAGAGATAACCCCCTCCACTAGATGGCGTAGCAGAGCCATCAAGAAATACTTGTGACAAGTATTCCCATAAGAGCTGTCCCTCTATATATACATACTCTTTGATAAGACATAAAATACATTCATTCAAATGCAAAATAAACATTGTATAATGTATATATGTAGTTATATACAGTGGCTCACAATATTATTCATCCAGTCCTATGTTAGCAATGTAAATTATACGTTTTGAAGGCGACTTTTGTCACATAAAAATTATTTTTACAGCAATACCGGCAATACTTATTAGAAATTTCACGAGAGTGTGATGATGATACAATCATTCTTGATGGGGAGGCAACAGTGTGTGAGGATTGGTAATTGAGGACAAAAAGAGGACTTGAAATAATTAAGGGGCTAAGTGCCAAAAATTTTTATATTTTTATTATGCTTTTAACCCTTTAACGCTTTCTGGTAAAGAGGTTTACCAGTTCGAAATCTTACTTTTTTCAGGTATAAAAATATTTTTACACGCTGTTTGAATGTGCAATAGGGATGGTAGATGTTGTCTTTTACCACTCGTGATAAAGAGATTAAATTTCAATCGTTTACCTAGAATCTGGAAGACCGATATTTCATAGTGATATAACAAGCATACCATAACAAGCATCATCTTGTAACAAGATGATGTGTAAATGTGTTTAGTTTGTAATTCTATTTTTTTTGTGAAAACTCAAATATATTTAAAAGTAAGTAAGTTAGTCACGGCCTGGTGGCCTGGTGCTTGTGTGCGCCGACTGCTAAGCCGAAATCACCGGTTCGGTCCCGGGCGGAGTGAAAACTTTATTCTGACCGTCTTCCCTCGGTAAGCAATGGCAAACTACCGAGGTATCTGCCTAGAGAACCCTTCTAAAAAAATGGTCACTATACTCTTACGTAGAGCGAAGAAATCTGAGAGAGAAAAGTTAGTCTAATAAAATGTCTAGTGTCCATTAAAAATTAAATATTAAAAACACAAAAAAAATATCTGAATTCAGAATTTTACGTAACTTGCAGAAAATCTTATTTAAGACTTATATATTGGATTTCACAATATTTCCGATCAAATTTCTTAGCAGATAATTTTGTGCATTAAAGGGTTAAAGTGACCTCTGTGCTAACGCCTTTCACTTAAACCTAATTTATAACTCAAAACATTTTTTTTGGCACTTAGCCCCTTATTTACTTCAAGTCCTCAATTATGTTTTGGGGAATTTGATACTCGAGAGCGGCGTTGTTCAAGGATCGATACTTGGTCCCCATTGCTATTTCTTTTTTATATAGATGACTTGGATTTTTGCAATTCCAAAACCGATTTTGTATTATATGCTGATGATACTACGTCGATCACAGGTGGTTCCACCTACAGTGAACTGGTGTTCAATGGCAAGAATGGTGATAATGAGATAAGACGGTGATTTCAGGCAAATCGACTTATGACAAATTGCAGCAAATGACAAAATCTACTGTTTACACCGAGACATACCTCTAACAATGCTCAATTGCGGAATAACCAGATAGCCAAGTTCCTTCAAGTTACACTTGATTCTGAGATGACGTGAAAGGATCATGGCATTGCAATGGTGGAGAACTTGTACCAGACTGTGTACTTTCTAAGGTTGTTGCGGGAGAAGTTGTCAACAAATTACTTCATGATCAATTATTTTGGTTTCTTTAATCGAGAATAACTTACGTTGTTTTGAATTGGAGCCATTCATGTCATGCTGCTGAAGCTTTTCGAATACAGCAGTGGTGTTAGAATGTTGATGTTTGGTGGACACACAGATAACTGTTGTGAGTATTTTAGGCAGTTGGGGTTAATGACTGGCATTATTTTACATTATGGAATGTCTTCTATACATAAAGAAGAGCCCCTCCAACAATGAACACTTGAAGAAAGTGAAATAATGAAAGACCAATCGCTTCACATACATTTATTAAAACTTTATTTATAAGTAATTATTGTCTTCTGTTATTGAGAATGCACTTTAACATATATCGTAACACAAGTGACACATATGGAAGGCATTTATTATATACATACATCAAAATTTCATATAACTCAAGCTTGTTTTGTTATAAATGCCAACTAATAAAATTTACATTGATTTCTTTTTTTTGTTTTTTATAAAACTAGAGAAACTTAATGGTATTAAAAGTACATATAAAACAGATTTTTATATTCTAAATTACGCATATTTAACAATAAATTCTTATTGTTAGTCACCATTGCTGATACGTTTAGTTTCAATTCTTGTGATCACAATATAAATCTTTGTAAATAAAATTTCATATCAGAATGCTGGATAGCACTAGTGACAAACGAAAATAAGTGCATGCGTAAAAAAACATTTTAAAAAATATAATTGAAATTTGTATATCAAAATAAACAATAATTATTATAAAAATTATCAATAGGTAAGTTAATTAAGCAACACACAATAGAAACTTAAACATAATGTAGTTTTTGTTACTAGCACCAGTAAGTAGGTAGGTATATAAAAATTAATTTTAAAATAATATCGTACACTAATTTGCTTTGGATTTTCTTTTTGCATCGTATTAACTTTACTTCTAAAATGGCACAAACTAATTCTGTATATGCAATTAAGTAGATAGATAAAAATTAATGTGGGATTTGCGGCAGTTAAACAATACTAACGGCTGTATTTCTTTGAGACTTACAAATTAATAAAAAAAATAAAATAGCAACAAGTAAAAAAGATTTGAAATACAACGACCACCGAACATAGTTCTGACAAAACTATATTCAATAGAACTTAGCACAATTGTACATTTTCTAATCCCACAAAAAAAATGAACACAAATTTAGAACACTAATGGAACAAAAAATATTTCATTTATAATCCATTACGTTTGGCTCAATTTTTTAAGCCTTGTCTATATAATAATGGAATTGAGTATCAAATACTTGACTATATCATATTGCCTTCGTTGCTCGCATACTTAATTGTATCATTCGAACTAGAACAAACAAAATTATTAATATAGGAAGGTAGGTAGGTATATTATAGCACAGCTTAACAACAAATAATAGCTTACCGCATTCAAACATCCAGTCGCAATTTAAAATTACAATAAAAAAGCATCAGTCTATTATTTAACAATATTATCCTAATCGTATTTTATTACTTACATGATTATTTTCATTATTTTTTCGAGATAACGTGTGCAAGTAGATTTGATTATAGGTAGGGGTATTAGGCTTTCTCTTTATACATTATAGGTATGTTGGTAAATAAAAATAATAGGACCTAATTTATGTTTAGGAAAACCGAAATTATGTACACCATAACTTGCATAATTTTTTATCAAAAGTTTTGTTAGAATTCAAGTTTAACTGCATGGTTTGATTAACATATGAAATATATGTAAACAAATTATATAAAATAAACTACTCGATGGAATGTTTTGAAGTGGTTTAGCTAAACTAACTGGTTTTGGATGGATTATGTTTACTGGAGGTGGTTGGACGAATTCATCAAATTGATCAGAATCTGTGAATATTAAAGAGGACGGAATCCAATGCAGCCTTAAGAATTACAATCGGTTAGTAAATAGACAATTAGTTTTTTTTAATAAAGGAACGCATGCATTTAAGTCAATATCTCACCTAGAACAAGATTTAACATTAACTCCATATAAAGCTTTAACACCAAGATCTATCATTCTGGAATCTTGCAATTCGAAGCCATGAATGCAACCATTAAATCCACTTTGGTAACGATCGCCAGTCATGAGAGAATTGTTAGGTGTTCCACCTAAGTAAATATTTCCATGCGTATTTATTTGGTCTGCTTTTCCATCAGAAAATCCTTCCGAAGTGTAATCGTTATCGACCTCAATGGATCCCCATCTTCCTTGGCGTTTTAGAATTACACGATGCCTTTGGCCGTCGCTAATTCTGACTTGGTTGTTATAAATTATAGCTGGACCAGAACCCAATTCGAAACTGTACTCTAAATACCCATCAACGACTAAAACAAAAATTAAATTATAAAACAAAAAATACAGAATTGTTCAAAAGTTAATTACGACAATGAACAAATTTACTATAATAACTAATGCAAACCTGCTAAAGCTAAATAATCTTGTCCTTGTCCTTCTTCATTTGGTTTTTGTCCGTGCCAAAATATAAGCCCTTTGCTAGAATTAGTTGACAGTTCGAATGCAATTACTTCACTTTCCTTATTGTCTTGATGGCTCAACAAATTACTGTTCAATTCGATATAGCTGTTACCTTTAAAATGTACTTCATTTCTAATATCAGCACCTAAAAGAGAAAACTTAAATTTTGTGTTTCTATTTAAATTTTTTTTAAATTACGTTGTTCACAATTTGTGCCTGTAAAACCTATTGGGCAATCGCAGTTGTATGTAGATGTGGTACCATTACAAGTTCCTCCATTTTGACATGGTTGAAGATGACTGCAAAGTTCGGGTGAAATTTCACATGCACTTCCCCTGAAATAATAATAAAATAGTTATTGCAAAAAACAGAGCTTAGCTCAACTCACTTATATCCGTTGACACAATTACATTTGTAATTAGTAGAAGATGTGGGATAGCATTGCCCATCGTTTCTGCATGGATTGCTCGAACAACCTGTTTCGTGTTTATCGAAAGAATTTTCTAAAGATGGTAAAATTTCGTTACTGCTTTCGTTTAAATCGTTACCGTGAATGCTGTTGCAATCTTCAATATTAGCCGAATCTGTTGCCGATTGAACAATGTGCAAATCTACACCAGATATACTAATCTGTAAAAAGGAAACGTTATAGGCTTAAAACCGTCAAAATCTTAAAATTTTTACTAACCTCTGATATACAACCATTAAATCCATTTTCAACTCCTACACCATGGTTAACATTAACACGGTCTTTGTCGACACCACCCACATACAAAGGTGTATGTAAATTAAGAGGTTTATGACTTTTCGAAACTTGTTTAACAATCGGTGCATCTCCATTAACCAACAATCTGCCTTCATTTAAGAACTTACTAGCTGTAACGGCCAACCACTCGCCAGAATGAATTCCTTTATCGCTTTTTACAACAACAGGATCTAAAATTTCTAGTTATAATAAATCTTTCTAACCTAAAATTTCCACATACCATTTCCAATATCAAATCTGAATTCAACATGGCCATCTTTAATAGCTAAACTAACAAAATTTCCATTTCCTTCTTCATTTTCACTGCAATACAACAAAATACCGTCACTCAAATCTCGTGGTTTAAATTTTAAAGAAACTTTCAAGCGCCTTTGTGGTTTAGGCGTTGGATATGCAAGAAAGGCACCATTGGAAAATGCAGGTTCGTTAATCAACACTTCTTTTTCACAGAAATTGCCACCTCTACCTAAAGGACATAAGCATTTAAAGCTGTCGTCCGTATCGATACATCTTCCAACTCCGCATGAATTAGGCGTACAAGATTCTCCACCTTGCTTACTACATGTTGGTCCACTAAATCCAACGGAACAAATACAGGTATAGCCTTCTTTGGTTAATGCTTCTTGACACACGCCTTGATTATGGCATGGGTTTTCTGTACATGTCTCGCACGTTGTAATACCCTCTTTCATTATAGCTTCATTCAAAATATCGAGATGAGTGTGACCAATCTTCAAACGACTAATACAACCTTGGAAAAGCAACAAAGGTATTTTGTTTGTTACAAAAATTATTTTTAAAGTCCTTACCAACAAATCCGCTATTTACTTGAACGTCGGGAGAGATTTCCTTAAAGTTCGGTACTCCACCTAAGTACAAGTTTTCTGTTAAATCTAATCCTAATAATTTACCATCGGACATATTAACAAATGGTCCGTGTGCATCGACATACATGGAAACTAAAACATAAGAAATTAAATTTTTGTAATAGTTTCGAGTACACAAACTTACCCTTCTTTCGGTTACGAACTATTTTGATAGTGTGCCACTTTCCAAGTTCAACTGGAGTATCGCCAGAAACAACGGTTACATCCTGTCCAAGATTGAAACGGAATTCGGGTACTCCTTTAACAAGCGATAGAGAAATAAAATCTCCTTTGGAGGCCGATTTTCTGTGACCATTGTACAAGAATAAACCATTGCTAACTTCAGGTCTAAAGGAAATTTCGAAATTAAATTGAATGTATGCGTCGGGTAAAGTGGGTAAAGCAACAAAACTGGTAGGAGCTTGAACAAAGTATGGAACTATTCCAGTTACTAGAAGAATTGTTGGAACATCGATACTGCTTTGACCATTACTAGCTGTGCAAATGTACGTGCCTGCATCGGATTGTTTAACTTCGTGTATTTCAATGGTACGCTATAAAATGTGAATTAAACAAACCATAAGTTATATATTTAAAAATAAAACTTACACCATAAACGTCAACGCCTCGAGGTAATGCACCGCCAGATTTACTCCATTTGTAGGAAATTGGTTGTCCTAAGTCTGACCGGCACTCCATTATAACAGTAGATCCTTGAGGAGCAGTTTTCGTTTCTATGGGCTGTTCACCTTGAATGTTATCAAAGTTAGGATCTATAATAAATTTATATAAATATTTTGACTCTCAAAATCTAATGCAGAAAAAAATAAAACGTTAAAAAATAAAAGATGGTTATGGGTTTTAGATGGAGTTGACAAAACTCTTACCAAGTACTTCAAAGGTATACTCTTTATAATATGTGCCGTAAAGGCCACGAGCTTCGCAACGATATACTCCCGAATTTTCTGTTACTGCGGAATTAAAACGAAGAGTTCCTCCGCTAGTTTGAATATTATCGGCAAGTCGGTCGGATACTTTAGACCAAGTTACAATTACACCTGGTTCGTTTGATCGGCAATATAAATCTACAGTGTCACCAATGTAGCAATTGGGAGAAGACGGTTGGATATCTAATTCTGATGATTCGCGAGGTTCTACTGGTGCTGATGGTGCAGTAGGTTCAACGGTCGTAAAATCAAACTGTGCTACCTCAGGATCTAAACAAAAAAAATAGAATCAGTAATTATGAATGTTGTAAATTGTCAAAGCGTAAGTCATTGTTAGCAATAAAAGTATTTTAATAAAATAAATTTCAATTGTTATGTTTAATAATAAAAAATGTTAACGTGTCTAATAATGACTAGAGACTTTGACAAATTTTATATAGCACAACAATTCCCAAGCTAGAAGATAAAACACTTGTAGACAACTTAAATGATATTATAAGTATTAAAAGTTCCTGAAAATTGTTAATATAATTTTTAGAAACTAAGAATAAGTTAACCGAAATCTGAAAATACCAAGAATAACATAAAAAGCAAGTATTGTATGGTTTTCTAGATAAACAAAGAAGACTATTTGATTAAATATAGAGTTTTAAAACCTATAAACTTAAAATAAAAAAATTAATTTCAAATGATTTCAAGAAGAAAAGGTTCTCAGCTTTGGGAGAAAATCATACAATACCCTTCAATGTAAAAATCTATATAAATTTTTGTAAACTTATTTGAATATAAAATTACGAGTTTCTAACAAATACAGAAGTCAGCATAGAATATTTATAGAGAAGAACAGTTCACCACATTGGAACGGAACACATGTAGAACTAGAAATAAAAATTGTAACATAACAAACCCCGAAGAAATCTTCCACTACAATAATATTCATCTGAACGATCATTACAATCAATTTTATTGTTACATTTCAGTTTCATATGAATACATTGACCGCTATTACAACTCCATTCGTCTTGTCGACATCGATTCCAATTTGCTATTTGAAAATGTTTCATTACATTATTGATTGAAGAATTTTAGGAAGATAGAATAGAAGCAAACTGATTATTAAAATGTGCTTACAATCTACTTTCACATTGATGAAATCACTCAAAGTTCCTCCGTCTCCTGCAACTTCGCAGTAGTACCTTCCAGCATCGTTTATATTGATGTTGCGAATAATAACAGCGTCGCCGTTAAATATTGCATTTTCAGGCATTGGATAATGTTCTCTAAACCAACGAATTGAAGATTGTTCGTGCCCACCACGAACCGTACAACGTAAAGTTACAGAAGTACCAACAATTGCTGATTGATCCCTTCTTTCAGCTGTTACTGTAAAATCGCTTCCACCACCCTCACTGTCTATAAAATTTTATGTAACCTACATACACCGTTATCCCTAAAAAAACAAATTTTACCTTGAACGACGACATCAGCAACAGCGTCGGCTTCACCGGCTGAATTGACTGCAGTGCATCGGTATCGTCCTGCATCTGTAACTTGTATTCCACGGAATTGTAATCTTCCATCTTGGTGTATAGCAGATTGTGGCATAGGACGATTAATAGCAGACCAAGTAATTGTTATAGGTTGTTCGCCAGTGGCATCACATAACACAAAAGCATTATCTCCTGGTCTTACAATTTGTCGAGAGGGTTCTAAAGTTATTCTTGGTGGAGCTGTAAAACAAATCAATTACAAGTACAAAATAGAAACAAATTTTAGTTCAGTATATTAACAAGCATGATAATAAAACATTAACACAAAATTGTCTTCAACTGAAATAATACCTACTGACTGACACTCGTGCAAAAAATATTGCTGGCAACGATAAACTGAAGAATTTTTGCAAACAACAGCGCCGCTATAGAGAAACTATATCTCCTCCCCAAATAACATCCTTAAAATTATTATATTTACAAAAGTTATTGTCTGTGATTTTCTAAATTTTTGCATGTAATTCAGAAAGATATATAATTAAGCCTATATATTATATAAATCTCCATTTTCTTCTGGAGTCTGGAGTACCAAATACTACTCAGCGCAGTGAAAATCAACTTGGTTGAAGCCAAAATGAATTACTAGGGAATATAATTAACAGAGTGGTTTTCTGTTATATATTTTTCACAACTTACAGGGTCGATTTTATTCGGGAAAAAATTTGAACAGTTGTATTCCACTTTGTAGTCAGTTGCGAGTTGCTATACTATTGCTATTCAAATCCTCTGCGACAATTAGTACAATTTTGATTTTGCACTCTTTCTTCCACAAAAAAGCATAGTAAAAATATTTTTTCAAACAAAAACTAGAGGTGGCAGTCCATAACTGACCAATCAGCAAGGTTTAAAATTTTCAAGCGTTTTTTTTTGACTAGTTAATACATACTGCTACCATAATATGTACATTTCCATCTTTATAAAATTAAATTTATGTTTACGTAGCCCCTACAACTAGGTATTATTTTGATCCCCCCCCTTTTTTGCATTACAGTAGAACTAACTGACGCAAATGTAGGAATCAAGTAAGCAAATTTAAGCAACTTAATTACATCTACCCAGAGTTGGGCATTAGCTCTACTTTTCTCTTAGCTACTTTCTGAAAAAAGTAGCTGGGTAGCTCATAAGCTACCTACATTTAGATGCAAAGTATATAATATTTTATTGAGTTGCCAGATTTTCAAATTAGGATATCATAATTTTACATTCAGAAACAAAATCGTATTTTATATTCAAACTCTTCTAATTGAATGAAATAACTTTGAATAACTCATATAGATTGAGAAAGATTTTTTACTACTTTTAAAAAGTAGCTAGCCCAACTCTGCATCTAACCTAGTTTGTTTCATTATGCAAGAAAAAAAAGTAAAGCAAATAACACCGATGAAAACACAGTACCTCTTTGTGCACATATGTCTTCCTCGGCTGAATGAAACAAAAACACAATTTGATAACAAATTTCAAAACAAAAATATTTGAGAAGCACGTCTGTATATAATCTACGAAAGTAATAATTAATAAATGTTTGTGATACTTACATATGACTACTAAATGAGCACTAAAACTGAAAATAATTGCTCCAGTTTTATGAATGCCAAGGCATTGATATTCTCCTGCATCCAATGGCTGTACATTGTCGATATATAAAATTCCATTATTTAAAACTGAATTTGCAGGTAAAGATGAATTGTCTCCTCGTACCCAATTTACATACAAAAGATCACTTGGCGCTAATAAAAATAATAATTAAGTAGTAAACAATAATTTTAAACTTTTCAAAATTTACCATTGGAATTTGTTTGGCATCTTAATTCGGCACGAGTTCCCACTGGAGCTGTAAATGTTTTATCTGTATGAGCAGGTTGGTGTTCGTTATCTCTTGGTTTTGGCGTAATGTATGGAGGATATGGAGTTGGAATAACTTCTGTTTGTCCAGCACTTCCATCTTCACCTAAATATTTATGATATTATATTTAAAAGAGTTTTATAAAACCAAACAAAGTTTTTAGTTAAATTTTAACTAAATGTTAATTCAACCTATATTTAAAAGTTTAATATTTTAAAAATTTTAATATTTAGTATTTTAATTTAAAAAGATAAAACCAACTACGCAATCAGTTATTTACTCTAATAAGTTAAAAAAAATTATTTAAAAACCACCACCGAACCAAACACCTTTAAATAAATCTTTTTTCGGTTACTTAACTTTCAGATATAATATAATATTGAAAAGTATTTCTGCCTGTTGGGATAAAACTAACAAACCATTTTCTGGGGCGTGTCACTTTTAAAAAGGGAATTTCATAGTGAGTATATAAAATTAATTACATCTATTCTTGTAATTTATTGAAATAAAATAATGAAGGTTTATTGCAGAGCAAACGTAGAACTTGACGTGATGGCGTGAAACCTACATAAAAGCTTAAAATTTTTATAAAAATAAGAAAAGTCTTGTCAGTTGTGAGGTAATAGAAATGAATTATGTTCGTAAAATTTAAATTCAAAAAAATATTTTTAAATTTTTTAAATTAAATTATTTTAATTATAGTTTTACATTTAAAAAAGTAAGACCAGATTCCTTCTATGTTTGAAATTTTAACCAAATAGTCAAACCAAACGGTTTACTTAAAAATTGTAGTGGGGGAAGTACCAGTCAAAACCGTAAACAACTAAGCGGTGCTTTTGGTTACTTGCAAAAATACGCCTAGTGACTCGCCCTCGCTAGTTTGTTAGGGAACTAAATATCTCAAAAGATAGAAACTTAAAAATTTAAATTATTAATTTAAAACTTACCACGTCTACCAGGTCTTTCTGTTATCCCAGTTAGTAGGAAGCACAAAATAGAAAAGAAAAACATTTCAATTAATTAGAATTGGTTAAAAACTTAAACCATCTACACTACTACACTACATTACCAAATTAATAATAAAATTTACAAATAATTTAAACTGCTGTTTTGTTTATAAATAATGTGGTTAATTTTCTTACCAGTGATGTCACCACGTTCTGGTACGGTGTTAACAACAAGACTGACGCGTTCTTCTGCTGCTCCTGCATCATTGGTTCCTTGACAAATATAGTATCCTTGATCGGCAATGGTAACGTGAGTGATTTCATATACAGCAACGTTTTGTAATCTACGAATTTGATCGACACCTCCAGGAAGACTATAATTAAATTTATATAAAAAATTAGAAAGCATTTAATGTTTTGCGTAACAAACCTTGCAGGTATTGCGTTGGGATAGTTACCAGATGAATGCTTAGACCATTGTACGGTAGGTTGTGGGGTTCCACTACCTTGACACTCAAGTCGTATATAGTCGCCTACATTTACATTAATTATTCCACTACGTGGAGATATGGTTAAAACGGGAACTGTATGAACTTCGACATGGCCAATAGCAGTTGTTTTTCCAGCTTTATTTGAAGCTGTGCAAATGTATTCGCCAGCTTCACGAAGAGACACTTTTGTAAATCTTAAAACGCCACTGGAAAGTTGTTCGATGGAAATACTAAGTGGTGATCCATCTGCTCTAGTCCAAGATACATCAGGTTGTGGAATACCAGCTATAGTTCTGCATTGCATTATCAAGCTACCACCGGATATTACTGTTAATGCTGTACTAGGTTGTATCTCAATGACGGGAGCTTCGACTTCTACAATAAAATGAAAATGCAATTTGATTGAATTAAACATTTGATTTTCTTTATTACGTTCAATTTCGACTATCGACGAATCTTGAGCAACACCTGCACTGTTACTAGCAACACAGATGTATACACCACGATCGCGAACTTGTACATTTTGAAGTTTCAAGACGGGACCAACTTGTTGAATGTGTGGAGCAAAAGCTTCTCCAATTCGAGTCCACTTTATTGTAGGTGATGGTACGCCAGTGGCTTCACAATGAATTTCAATTGTCGACCCTTGAGAAACTGTCTGAGTCTTTGGTCTCGTTACAACTGTTGGGAAAGTTCTAAAATTTAAACTAACAATTAGTTTTAATTTCAAGAAATAAAACAAATATTTTACTCTGTGTGAAGTGTTGAAATGCTGACGGTAACGTTTGTGCTGCCAGATGTGCCAGAATAACTGGTTGCAGTACAAATATAAATTCCAGAATCTTCTAGTTTAGCATCATAAACAGTTAACATGCTATTATCTGCATTTTGATGGGAACTGTAAGGCAAGGGTTGCCTGTTAGGTCTTGACCAAACTATACTTCTTAAAGGACCTGGCGCTTCGCACACTAAAATAAACGTGTCTCCCAATTTACCATAAACCCTAGAAGGTGTGATAATGGGATGCATTATCGGTTCGTTAGATTGTAAAACGCGAATAGTAATTCTCTGTCTTTGTATACCAGCTGTGTTTGTGACAATAATTTCGTATTCACCACTGTCGGATATAAGAGCGTTCCTTATGCGGAATATTCCATTTCCGAAAATGTGCTATTAAAATGTAAATTAAAAATTATTAAACTAAGATCATAATAAATTATAGAACTTACTTGTGGATTGAGAGGTTCACCAGTGATACGAATCCATTGTACATTAGGTGTTGGATTTCCGGTTATATAGTACTGAATTTCAATAGTTTCACCTTCAACAACTTGTACGGATGGAGGACTGACATTTACAGTTGGTGCTTGAGGTTCGTTTCCTAAATTATAAAAATATATTAAAATAATTATCTGCAGTTTATGCTTTGTATTTGTTACCTCGTGCTTTTAAAGCACTTTTTAAAAAGTCTTAGCAGCAAAAAGGAAAGATTTAGAAACAATTTAAGTATGTATTGATCGGGTTAAAAAGTTATAATAAAAAATTACCTGAGCCTACAGTTACAGTTGTTTGACCAGTAACAATGGTATAACCATCGGTAGCTTGACAAATGTAAGTTCCTGAATCGGAAATACGAATGTCTGTTATAACTAATAAACCTCTTCCATCGTCTGTTATGTGATCTTCGGGTAAGTATCCGCCGTCTTTGCTCCACGTCAATCTGATGGGCTGCACAAAAAATAGTTAAACAAATTCGACAAAACATAAACAAACTTTTTACATTGATGTTTGATAAACCACTAGTTGCACTACACCTAAGACGAAGACTAGTTCCAACTTCCACAATTGTAATTAGGGGTGGATCGATTGTAACAATAATAGTTGGTCCTGGTGCTGGATCAGGTGGAAGAGTGGTTATAGGACTATCGGTTGTGATGGAGTCTATTATAAAATAAAATAAAATAAATTAAATTAAAAAATCGCAAATAATAAAAAACGAAACATACAACTAATTTGTTAATTTCTAAATTTGCAAACAAGACATATAGACCAATCAAATTAAGACTTTGTGCCCAATTTTAGGATTAAGCAAACCTGAACAATTTTAAGAAAATAAAGGTTGTCGATCCATTCACCTAAATGAAAATAAAATTTGTAACTTTTTATGACTTTCACATTTTGTTTTATGTATTTTTCCTATCAAATTGATCAGATTTAATAGTCAAAGATTAGTCGAATTTAAGTTTGGGGCTAAAAAATCTCGAAATTGATTGGCATAAATAGTTATTTTTAACTTTAACAACTGCTATAGAAAAAACAAAAGTTTTTACTTTCTCCCTAAATAAAAATAAAACCAACACCAGTATAATCTCGAGTAAACGTTTAGTTGACATCTGGACATAAAGCAAAATTTGTAGATACTTCAAACCTGGGTAAATTCTTGAAATAATAACTCCTACTATATAATCATCCATATTCTTAACA
Source organism: Cantharis nigra (assembly GCA_958510845.1). Taxonomy (NCBI): domain Eukaryota; kingdom Metazoa; phylum Arthropoda; class Insecta; order Coleoptera; family Cantharidae; genus Cantharis; species Cantharis nigra. The sequence continues at coordinate 65,268,381 of OY294028.1, forward strand.
TAACATTGAATAACAGTAGGAACACTACTGACCCTGGTATAAAACAGTTTCTGTGCACCAAAATGACAACTTGAATATAAATCAGAATTTCGGTAAATAAGAGGTTTGCCGACTTCTCTGATTACAATCTTAAGTTCCTCGTGACTATGATATTTGCAGACAAATTGAATTTCGGTTCCAGGTGGCGCAATCACTTTAGATGGAGATAGTTCCAGTCTAACACCGTCTAAAGTTCATCAATAAATTTCTATTTCTTGCATAGCCAAGTTATCTTCATCAAAAAATAAAGAAATGTTCAATCAACATACCAATTATTTCACAAGCAGTTCCTTTGTAACCGGGCAAACAATTACAAACAACGCGATTGTCGTAGCCTAAAACGCAACTTTCTTCGTTTCCACTGCAAGGGCATTTCGAACAAGATCCTAGTGGGCCTGTTTGTAAGTCATATAAATCTCGATAATATCCTGCCGAACAAGCTTCACAAGAACCTCCTCTGTAACCCTAAAATATGATAATGTTAAATTCATGTTCATCAATCAAGTAATAATAGAAATATTTACTTGAGGACATCTACACGATTCAACTTCGATAGCCTTGGGTTGTCCGGTGTATTGTTCAACGGCTGTGTCCAAAGCAATATCACTGATGTAGGATGATACAGTGTTGGAAGCTAAAGTTGCACGCACTAATATTGCATTAATATTTGCAAGAGCTACTAAAATGTCTTCACGTGAAGCAGGACGAGGACCTTGTCTGTAATCCAACCTTTGCCAATTTGAATTAGGACTTAATTGAACCGACACTTTCTGTAAGAAGATATCAAGTTTATTCAAGTTTCAACAGCAAGTATAAGACTAACATTGTTTCTATCAGGTTGTAACGGTAGTGGATTGGTCCAGAAGATTGTAATTCCATTTCCTATTATTATAACATCTTGGTCGGGTGCATGGTCAGGTCTAAATGCGGAATACTCTTGAGTAAATTCAAGTTTACCGCCATACGATTTAATTTTGTTTCCAACAAAATCTGCTGGTAAAGACCAATACCAACGTTCCGATGATCCTTGTCTAAATTGGTACCCAATTTTGTTTTCGGCGACGTTTATAATAAAATCTGAAGTAATTCGCTCTCTTTGACTTCTAACAAAATAAAATACGTTAAGAAAAAAAAACACAAAAAGAGCAAAACTCACGAATCAGTTAAAGTAAATCCATGATTATTTGGATCTAAGAGTTGACTAGGTATTTGTTCAATAAATAAGTTACTTTCGCCACACTGATCTGTAACACCTGAACAGAAACATTCTTGACAACCGTCAGGATTTGATGAATTTAATCCGAACGTTCCCACGCGACATCTATTGCATCTATCACCTTCGACATTTACCTAAAAAAATTGTTTATAATTAAAAAATAACAGTTTATAATGAGAAACCTCTAACCTTGCATTGACAGTGGTTATCTACACAGAAAGGACTAAGGGCACCATGCGGATTACATTCGCACCTCTCATTGTCGTTAAGCCTACATTGTCCTGTAATAGGATCTAAGATATAACCAGGTTCACATTGTTCACAATTTGGTCCTGTAGTATGATCGCGACAATTCTGTAATAAAAATTAATAATATTTCAACATTAATATTATTAATCTTAAAAATATTAAACTCACCAAACAATTTCCATCATCTGGATCGCACTCGGATGAATGTCCATTACATGAACAAAGTTCGCATAAACCTAAGTAAAGACCTTCAGATGCACGAGTATATCCTGAATCACAGTCTTCACATGATAAACCTCTATAACCAGGAGGACATTGACACTGTTCCACAGAAAGAGCTCGTTCTCTGCCATTGTTTCTTTCACTTGCGATATCCAAAGACACAGAAATTAATGCAGCTTCTCTGGTGTTGGTGGTGTAAGTGGCTTTAATTAACACTGCTTTCAAGTCAGCCAAAGTCATTAAAAGATGTTCTCTATCAGCTTTTTGGCCATCAGCCCGTTGCCAGTATTGTTCCAACAGAGGTACGGTAATAGTTTGATTAGAATTGGGTTGTGGGTAATCTCTTCCAAAATAAAGTAGATTTATATGATTATCCTGGAAAGTATAGAAATATTATAACATAGGTCGGACATTAAAACATTTATTTTCATAATCTTATAGTTTGGGATTTACAAACAGGGTTTAGAGGCATTCCGCAATCCGGATTAAGCAACCGTGGAGTCTAAATGCTAAAACATTTTTCAGAAAAAGGTTGATTATTGTCCTGCAGAGTGGACAAAAAAGGCTGAAGAGAGAAAATTAATCATCAGACTATTACCTATCATCAATGGTGAAAACCATAACTTTAGTTTAACAGATCGTTTTTGACTTATAACTCCTGATAACAACTATCAGTAATTTTATGAAATTATAATTATACATACACTAATAAGTTCAACATCAGGAGCAGTGTTTCTGGAACTTTGACCACCTGGCATGGGTACGTAGCGCAAACTATATTGAAGGTTTCCACCATAAGTAGCCACCTTATCTCCCAAGTAACGAGACGGTAAAGCCCAGTAATACACATCTTGATTTTGGTTAGAAAATTCGCTATAGACAATCTCACGTGTGTTTTGATCCAAGCGGATGCCTTGACTGATTGGCGTATCCTTACGTAAAGATTCAACAAGTTGGAATTGATTGATTGAGTTTGTAAATCCTGACGAAATCTGTTAAAAAATAGTTTAGTGAACGATGCTTCTTTCCACAATACAATACCTACCGAGTCTCGATACCAATTTGAACTAGTACACTGTTGAGTGATTCCCATACAGAAGCATGCAATACAACCAAATTGATTCTCTCTACTTAAATGGAATGTATTGGGCTTACATTGATCGCAAGTAAAACCATCAGTGTTTTGCTAAAATCATTTTTAGTGTTATCATCAAATTGAATACAAGATAAACCCGAAACACTTACAATTCATAATAAAGTTAGCATTAAAGAAATAATATCAAGTTAAAAAAGTTATCACGAATAAGAAATTAGTTTTACAAAATATGAATCAATGCTTACTTTACAATTACATCTTCCACTGGCATCTTCGCTTTGGGTTCCTTCAGAATTACACCTACTGCCACCTGGTTTACAAGAATCACCTGGTATTAAAGGATTTCCTGTATATCCAACCGCACACTGTTCACAACGTCTGCCTGTATAACCTGGTGGACAATTACATGTTACACCACCATCTGGTCCCAATTCACAAGTATTTCCAAACCTAAAATTCAAATAATAAAATAACTCTGCACTGTTGGCTTTTGTTGAAATCTCAAAAAGCCATCACACATTACTTTATCAGATAAAACTTACTGGTTGCTTGGACTAGTGAGAGGACATGGACAGGTTTGGCATGAAATTCCGCGAGCAGGATCTCCATACGTTCCAGGTGGACAAACTTCGGGTTCCTTGTAGCACTGTCCAAGCCATGGTCCAGATCTATGACGTGCATACCCTGACGCACAATTCTAAAACAAAAATTAGGTACAATAAAATACCACTTTATTTATAAAAGTTAATGTTTACTTCGCAAGACAATCCTGAATATCCAACAGGACATGTACACTCTTCAACATAAATAGCTTGGCCTAATCCAGTATTTCGTACGGCAGCTGAATCCATCTCAATGCTCCTGATGGATGTATCCAAATGTGATTCGGTGTATTGTAATTTTATGAGTAAATTCTCGACATTTTCTAAAACCATCATGATTTCTTCTCTGGTTGCCAATTTTTCTGGAGCAGTTTCTGATCGCATTAACCATTCTCCTGTGAATAATCGTACCGAAACTTGTTCATCACGGCCAGGATTATGTGGTTCTCTAGTGTGCAGTAAAGTATATCCATTTCCCTAAAAAAACACAAATTAAAAAAATCATTTTTGATAATAACATCACTCACTATCATTATGACATCGGGAGCATCAATTGGACGTCCGAAACCTTCATAACGTAAAGTGTATTTCAAATAACCACCGTAACTCTTCAGTTGATTTCCTTGATAATTTTCTGGCATTGCAAAGTATGGGGTAACGTTAGGTATTGATGGTTGTGCATATGGAGATGCTAGCAACGCCCGCACTCCATTTGAGCCGAGAGGAGTAATTTCTGGTTGAGCCCCTCTGTATATATCGTCGGTGTTAATTCTACTAACTCCAGAATATTGATTTTGTTGAACTCCCACATATTTATGAGAATCAAATGGTGGTTGCAACTGAAATATCTCGATATTAGGAAAGACAATTTTTTAACTAACCAATATGTACCAACCTGATATGTGAACAAATCCGCAGATCTACATTCGGTTGTTGATCCAAAGCAGAAACAAGAAATACATTCGTTGGAGGTATGAGCTTCTTTGTTAAATGTTCCTCTAGGACAAACCGATGGTGCTCCTTCAACAACTAAGATTGTGTCAGGTATAGCAAAGATGGAACCACGTATGTTTATAGCTTCACAAGAATATGCACCCTGATCTTCGACTTGTATATTTGGACATGTTAAGGTACCGACACCATTGACACTTGTCGAACTACATTTTGAAGGAATGTGACCCCAATTTAGACGCCAAACTACTTCTGGTGTAGGAACACCAACAGCGGTACAAGAAATTATAAATACTTGTCCAACACTTAATTGAACCATCGGAGGTGGAGGTTTTGCAATGACCACATTTGCTATGTTATAAAACCTTATGAACAAATCAAATTATAAAATTAAAAAAATTACTTACAACAACCAACTTCATCACTTCCATCGATACAGTCGCTTTGATGATCACAGTGATAACTTTTGGGAATACATTGATTGCCAGAATGACAGGCGAATTCGTTGTATTGGCATGCAGAGCCGGGAGGATTTGTAGCGCAATTTGCTTCATCACTTCCATCACTGCAATCACTGTCACCGTCACAGCGCCATGTTTTCAAAACGCATTGCTTATTATCGCATCTAAATTCATTTGGCTCGCACTGGTGATCACTGCAGCGTGTTTCGTCAGATCCATCACTGCAATCATAATTTCCGTTGCACACAAGTTCTTTTGCTATGCAGTCGCCATTTGCACAGGTGGCTTCGTGTAGATTGCATGCTGTAGGTGGTCGTGTTGGAGGTGGATTATCTGAAAAAATAGCAAATTGTAGAAGCGAAAAATTAAATCAAAACAATATTTTTATGGTTTGGTACTTACCACAAATATTAAAGCAGCAGCACAAGAAAATTTCAAAAAGTTAATTATCAAAATGTTTGTCAAAATTATTATTCTATACCTTTGCCCTGATATTCGGTATCAATTGGAGGTAAAACTCCGTACTTTAACAGAGATTGAAATTTGAAATCTTTTGAAAATCTCATCCAAGCTGCACGGGTGAACAAAATCGTAATTTTTGATTTCTTTCTTTCAATAAATTGAAAAAATAATGAATTAAAAAAATATTGTAAACTTACAAGGTTCGACGGTAAGATAAACGTTGACTTGAGATCCAGGTGTACTTGGAGGATAGCCGATGGCAGCACAGGTGTACGATCCACCGTGTTCGATTTGAATATTAGGTATTTCCAAACGACCGTTCACATCTCGAGAGCCTGATGGTAAAGGCAAGCCATTTCCTCTCAACCATTGCACTTTAGCCCTCAATGGTCCTTCATCACGACATTGGAACACAACCTCTCGACCTAAACATAATACAAAATTAGCACCAAATAGCGATTGATATATCCATGCAGGTATTATAACGATTTTTTATGTACACTGGTAGTTAGCTGCATAATTTGTAGTAGATATCTGTTAAACATTCACCATGGATTAATTAATGATTATAAAATAATAATCATAATATGTAATAAATAATGTTGGTTCGCTTATTAAATGACATCAGCACAAAAATTAATTAATTGTTAACTATGTATAATATAATATAAGGGTTAAGATTTTTGGATCTTTTTAATTTTTTGATTATGGTTTAACCTGAGATGGTAAATTATATAAACATTTTATTTTAAATATTATTATGGAGTTATTTTTACTTACTAAAAGCATGAAGTAAATTTGCCCCAATATCTCAAAAAAGATAAATTACCAGAATAAGAAATATTAAATTGATTGAAAGGATCAGTTTGCATTGATAAAAATATTTACATTAGAATAAACCATATTTTTATTAATTTAAGTTTTTAGTTCTTTTTTTCAAAACTCACTCGTCCTAGTTAATACGAAATAAACTGCCCGAGGCAGACTGGTGCTAAGTTTTCTTGAAGTCTTTAGAAAAAATTAAATAAAATAAGAAATAAAGAAAATTATAATTTTTAAATATTGTTGACCTTTTATTTTATCCTTTTTTGAAATTGTTGATATTAAGGTCTTTTTAACAATTAAATTGTCTGACGTTTCGTGTCGTTTATTGGCACATTTTCAAAGCTACAAGTTAATAAATTAAAAATTTTTAAAAAATTTAAAAGATTTTATAAAGGTTTTAAAAAACTTACATTGACAGATTGTCAATATGATGTTTTTGTTTTAATATAACATTAAAAAATTTGACTAAAAATGATGAATTATATAAAAACTTTTTAAAATCTCTTAAATCCTATAAAATTGAACATAATAAATTAAATTAAACTAAAATTTGACCATAAGTCATGGCATCGTTTTCATGATATCTAGGATGTGTTTGTATCCACCATGAAAATATTGAACATCCCTTTTATCATTCATCGCTTTATTGTTCATATGAATGTTGATTGCTTCTTTTATTTTACGTTTTTTGTCTATCTTTTCCCTAGCTAGTACTGTAATATCTTTACGGTTTATGGAATGAGAGTTGTTAGTCATGTGTTTGCATAAAGCGGTGTAAGCGTTCTCATCTTCTTTATTAAAGAAAACGTGTGCTTTATTCACATCTCTAATATGTTCCTTTATGCGAACACCTAACTTTCTAGAACTCTCACCTACGTAAACAGAATCACAATCCTGACAAGGGACAAGATAGACCAAACCACTCTCGTCCTCTATGGGAGTAAGATCTTTCGTTTTAGAGAAGAATTTGAAAGTTTTATTAGGGCATTTTAGACCAAACTTTATGTTAGGTATTGGTTTGAAGATTGACATTATTTTATCAGATAGGCCTTTAATGTATGTTAAACTGTAGAAATTTTGAAAAATGGGGGGTTCTGGTATAGACGTAGTAGGTTTTATATTTTTTGAAGAATTGCTTTCTTTGTTTTTAAAGAATGAGTTTATGATAGAATTTGGAAAATTGTTAGCTGAAAGAATAAGATTTATATTTTTATAATTTTCGGATTGAAATTTTGGATGAGATAGGGAGAGAACTTTATTAACAAAATTTTGTGCTACATTAAAAATCTGGTGTTTTGGATGGCTGGAGAAAAAATTTAATAAACGTCCGGAGTACGTAGGTCTATGAACGCGTTCATAGAGATGATTTTGATGGAAAACTTATAACCTCTTGGTATCATAAACCTACGTACTCCGGACGTTTATTAAATTTTTTCTCCAGCCATCCAAAACACCAGATTTTTAATGTAGCACAAAATTTTGTTAATAAAGTTCTCTCCCTATCTCATCCAAAATTTCAATCCGAAAATTATAAAAATATAAATCTTATTCTTTCAGCTAACAATTTTCCAAATTCTATCATAAACTCATTCTTTAAAAACAAAGAAAGCAATTCTTCAAAAAATATAAAACCTACTACGTCTATACCAGAACCCCCCATTTTTCAAAATTTCTACAGTTTAACATACATTAAAGGCCTATCTGATAAAATAATGTCAATCTTCAAACCAATACCTAACATAAAGTTTGGTCTAAAATGCCCTAATAAAACTTTCAAATTCTTCTCTAAAACGAAAGATCTTACTCCCATAGAGGACGAGAGTGGTTTGGTCTATCTTGTCCCTTGTCAGGATTGTGATTCTGTTTACGTAGGTGAGAGTTCTAGAAAGTTAGGTGTTCGCATAAAGGAACATATTAGAGATGTGAATAAAGCACACGTTTTCTTTAATAAAGAAGATGAGAACGCTTACACCGCTTTATGCAAACACATGACTAACAACTCTCATTCCATAAACCGTAAAGATATTACAGTACTAGCTAGGGAAAAGATAGACAAAAAACGTAAAATAAAAGAAGCAATCAACATTCATATGAACAATAAAGCGATGAATGATAAAAGGGATGTTCAATATTTTCATGGTGGATACAAACACATCCTAGATATCATGAAAACGATGCCATGACTTATGGTCAAATTTTAGTTTAATTTAATTTATTATGTTCAATTTTATAGGATTTAAGAGATTTTAAAAAGTTTTTATATAATTCATCATTTTTAGTCAAATTTTTTAATGTTATATTAAAACAAAAACATCATATTGACAATCTGTCAATGTAAGTTTTTTAAAACCTTTATAAAATCTTTTAAATTTTTTAAAAATTTTTAATTTATTAACTTGTAGCTTTGAAAATGTGCCAATAAACAACACGAAACGTCAGACAATTTAATTGTTAAAAAGACCTTAATATCAACAATTTCAAAAAAGGAAAGAAAATTATGATTTCATCATAAACTTCTATTAATAATCTTTAATAATTGACGTTAGTGCGTTCGACCCTTAGGTGTAATCTGAGTTTATCGTATCCTTCCATTAGTTAGCTAGGTACTAATATAAAATTGTAAATTTTTATATTTGGTAAAAAATTAGACTTCTTTTTAAATTGTGGTTTTAGGTGAGTTACGTTTCACGAAGCTAAATAATATGCCAGTCAAGGGTTAACAATAAAAAACAATTTTTTTCCAATAAAAGTATGAAGAGATATCACAGTAGGACAGTGAGCGTAATTCTGAAAATAGTTAATAAATATTGGTGGGCAATAAAAGTCATTAACGATACAAAATCAACAATTTGTTCAAAACCTTAATTATTGGTTTACCATCAGAAGTATTCTGTCATTTCAAGTCTGCTAGTTCGCCCTGTAAACCACGTTGAATTTTTAAATAATTGTTTAGATTTTACATATCTACACATCTAATCGTTTGGTAACTCGCAATGCCAATATCAATAATCTTTCTCCCATGTGATTAATTTATTTAAAAAATATGGTTTAGCCTATTAAATTAACAATGAAAAATGGCTCAATGAAATGAAAGTTTTACTGAACTTCAGAGATTTACATACTCACCAGGCTTATACACGCCTGCGTCAGCAAACATAAGACAAATAAACAATGTAATTAGTTATTAAATTCTTTTAGGAATATTTTTGTATCAAGTCCTACTTCTTCACAAATTTTCAAAATTCATTTGAAATTTAATTTAAAAAATTGAAAATAAAACAAAATACTCACTTTCTTTAATGGTCTGTTGGCTGGGATAAGTTTTTATTTGAAGACCGCTACTGCTGCCAGCTGTGGAAAAAATATGCATTAGCGACTTATTTTAAAAGTGCGAAATTGTTAAATTAATGTGTGCAAAATTAATAATATTAAATCTACTGCTTTAGAAAATTTTGTCAATCTATTTTCAAAATAGAGCGTATTAAAATTTTGCAGAAAGTCATAAAACGGTAAAAACTTGTGTTGCAAAGTTAAAAAAAATGGCATTCATTTAGTTAAAAAAAATCAAGGGTTGTAACTATCATAAAAGTATAATTGAAATCATTTATTTTCATCATAAGAGGATAGTAACTGCCGATGCCGTGGAAAACTCGTAAATGAAATTTTTTTGTATTAAAAATGTATGTAACTGTAGTGTTGTTCAGATCTCGCAAGTAGCCGAGAACAGCCTTCCAGTTCGGTTCCATTCATTGTATCACACTTGCCTTTAAAGAATATTAAAATTTCTTAGGTAAAACCGGAACATTTAGGGACATCCCCTAAAACTACAGAATCTAACGCAGCTTCGCAGTTGGGTTAGCATCTGCATTCCACAGACGCTAAGAATTGTCAGAAGTTTATTAGAAGGTCGAATTTCTACTAACAAACCTCTGACAATTTCAGCATTTGTGGCAAGTCCAACACTTGAAACCATTCAGTAATTTTATAAGAATTGAATTTACTCTTAGGGTTTTAATACACTCTATGAAATTTTGGTTATTCTCAACAATTAAAAAAGAAATTAATCAGATTAATAAAATGTGTTGTTTAAATGTAAATAACTAATCAATCGTAGGTAAGTAAATTTTCAAATTAATGCAGTAATCAAGAATTATCGACATATTAAAAACGTTTATATACAAAAAATTATTGGATTAAATCTTTCCATCACCTAGTAATGCCAATTAAAATATAAAAGCAAGTTATAATAAATTTTTGGTCAGTCGCAGTAATTTGTGGATGCGACCGACTTACGTTCCTCTGTAATTGGACCACAATCAAGTTCGTCGCTAGTATCGTAAGGACAATCCACTCTTCCATTGCACCTCAGTTCTTCCCTTATGCAAGGTCCATTTTCGCATCGATAAAATCCACGATTACAACCTTCTATTTTTGTAGACGTAAAAAATTATTCGTAACGACATTGCAATCTAATTATTAAAAGATCTAAGAAGAAAAATACTCACGGCAATCGCTTTCATCTGATAAATCGTTGCAGTCAAATCGTCCGTCACAGAAAGCTGCATATGGGAAGCATTGGTTGCCACTCTTGCATGGTTGTTGACCCCACGAACAGGGAACAGAAATTGGTGGATTAACAGTCGGGGGTAGTGTAGGTGGTTCAGGTTCCGTTACGGGTGGTTCCGTCGAACAGTTGATTTCATCCGAACCGTCTTGGCAATCCCTTCGTCGATCGCAATGCAAATAATTTGGAATGCAAGCACCATTACCACATTGGAACTCGTCTTGACCACATCCTAAATTGAAGAAAATTAAGTTAATATTGTAAATTATTAATATTTTTAGTTCCCCTTTTCTAATCCAACAGACTTGCTACGATAGCCAATTCATGCACAATCTAGGAAAATTTACAAAATTTCCTAACTGCTTAAATGTCGACATACTAGCAATTACCAAATTAGAAATAGACATTGAAAATCATGCTTGTACTATGTAGATGATTATTAAATATTTTAAATAAATCTAACAATAAGAAGCCAAAATATTACCGAACGAAATTTTTGTTTGCCATAATTAAATATAAATATAATATAACTAACTATAATATATATTATGTAAAAGTTCCGGTTTAGTCATGGCGTAAAACTAAAAAGTAGAATTCGGGGATTCCCAAATCCCAATTTTCATTTTTGAAACGTATGTTTTAAGTTTGATAAAAACTGATGGTTATTTAAATTTTTCTAAAATTCTGAAAAATAAGTGCAAATTAAAAAACTAAAACGAAAACTTTATATATAAATAAATTACTAATTGTTTTAGATCTTATCAGAAAAAATCAATCAACTTGATAAATAAAGGGCACATATTGAAATATGATATTACGTCTAGTATGTCCATCGTATATTTTAACTACTATAATTACCTAATTATTTGAAATACCAATATTAAAACTTAAATAAAAAACACTTTGTATGTTGATCTATATCTTTTTTAATGTAATTTAAATTATACAAATTGTACCCCACCTCACGTCTTCTGTATATTTTCTACTTCCTATATATAGTCTCCCCTATGATTTGCCACTCTTAATAAACCATTATTTAATTTTCAAATGCTAATATTTAAATAAGTTTAGACTGACAATTTTAATTAAAATATTAAGTCAATTTACTTTAAATAATTGATCTACCCAAGGTATATTTAGGATACCGACGTAGTTATAAAAAATTATTGTTTTTGTTCAATATTACACTTCATTTCCACGTAACTCTTAATTTGTAAATATTGTGCATTGTCAAATTTTATTCAGTTAAAGATTTCAAAGAGCAGGTACATGACCTAAGGCACCAATACAATGACATTAATAAAGATTTGCATAATCTGATTTTTCACGCACATTTTCTGTGAGATTTGTGTTCTATGATACTATTCCTTAAATACACTTTTCTCTGTAAAAGCAGTTCAAATTCAGATACCAAAAATAAAGATTTGTTATTTAATGTCGTGCAGTTTCATCAAAAGAAATTCAGAAATACAATAGTAAATAAATATTTGATTTTATTATTATAAATAATCGGTGCCCAACCAAGTCCTGAAAATGCAGGTAAATTTGCAAAGATACAAAATAATATAATGTATTTGTATAAAATAAACGTAAATAATAGTTAAGTAATTTATTATTACGTGGCCAATGTGTATATTTTCATTTCATTTTAATTATTTTTTAATTTATTTTCATTTTTCAAAAAGAAACGAAATTATTAAGAAAAACGCAAAGCTATAACTTACATGTAAAACTGCAGTTTTAAATTTAAAGCTAAAAATTTAATATTTAAATATATCTCGATACTTATAAAATTAAAATTTAATAGTGAATTTTCATTAATGTATCTTCATAAAAGCTTTTAAAAAACTAATAATATAATATTTAATTTAATTTTTATAAATTTTAAACTTTATAATTAAATTAAAAACTTAGAATCAAATAGTCAATAATTATAAATAGAACTAGGTGGTTAGATTTTAGTGAGATTAAATACACTACATTTGCGCAAACATAATAGAAAAAATATTGAATTAAATTTATTATTTATTATTACCAGTAAAATTTGTTTTCCGGGTACTTTTTTATATTTTAGATTTTATTATTTTAAAGTTTGAATTTTCTACATAATATGGCTTTCAAAACAAAACACACATTTTTGTTACATTAAAATAATTAGAAACCTTACAATATTGAGTTAAATTACAAAAACTAAGTATATTTAATCACAAATCCACTATCCAGCCCTTGCTGGTACGTTTACCGATTATACCCCTTTTTAAACTTATATATTAATATTTTACTTTTATTTCAATTTACCGGATTTAAAATTCAATCTATTTTTATTATTTTGAATTTTTTTCAATTTTTGACTTGTATTAGTTTGAATTAACGTAATAAAAATTGTAAGCATTATTATGACAACTTTTTTTTTGGGGAACGTCCATTAATTACGTTAGGCGACTTTTCAACCCTCCTCCCCCCGTCTGATGATCTGTCGTGAGATTTGGCTCGACCCCCTCCCCCCTCCTCTTATCTCACGTGAGATTGTTTTACTTAATTTAATCCAGTTCTTTCGCAATTCTACAGTTTCTTGCGGAAAAAAAATTACGTGATATTTGCCGAGACCCCCTCCCTCCCCATGTGAGATTGGGTGAAATACTTTTTTAAGCCACTGTAACTCTTAAATGGCGAGATGAAATAGAAAAATTAATATAAACAAAAAGGAAAGAAAGAAATTTGAAACAAAAAATGTCTGATAAGTATTGCTGTAAAAGCGATTTTTATGGGGCAAAAAGTCTTCAAAGGGTAGAATTTACATTGCTAACATAGGACTGTGTAAAATCTTTTGTTACTCACTGGACATGCCTACAAACAGAACAATCATACCCCACACCATGGTTTTATTGTTAAAACCGACGCGGCCGGCGCCGGAGCGATTCCACCACCACCACATGGTAATTTTAGTATTAAAACTCCAACAAACTCGAACGTCAAATTTACCATTTTTATACGCATATTATTTATATATTACTTTTTATTTTCCAGCAAAATATAAGTACTCTTGTGAAATTCGATACAGCTCATCATTTTGAAGTAATTTACTATTCTCTTCTTGCAAGTGGAGTAGCATGTACTATTTTTATGTTGATTTTATTTCACTATTATTTTATGATTTGAAGAACCAAATATGTACTACAACCCGACTTGCAATTTATTTACTTATTATTTAAAATAACTAGACACAAAATCTCATTAAAATCGTTAAAGTTGTTACTTGCTCGCTACGCTCAAAAAAGTGGTTTTGAATAGCAATATTAGAAAAGTTTATACTTTATACCTATACTGGAGAAAACTAAATCATTTGTGGTGCAGTTATAGTTAAATCGTTTTACATTATCATTTTATATTAAAACACATAATAATGTAGTAATTGTAAGAAATAAGACAAATCCTTTCTCCAATTCCTTTTTTAAGGATTACGATTACGTGCTGATTACGACTTCATAGGATTTGGTTGTATTAATTGTCTAGTTTCCGTGTACTATTATTGTTTTTATTTCATACTCATTTTTGGATTGCTTCTTTAATAACTCTTACTTGTGTTAAGTTATTAAAATGTTAACTGATATCTGTTCATCGACAAATCTGTTATAGCCCAGTAAGACTGATGATGAAAATACCATAAAAATTCCCGGAACGAGTCTTTATTAAAATAAAAAAAGACTTGAGGAAAGGATTTGTTTTAGTTCTTATATTTATTATTTGAACACTCCAAAATTGGGTAGCAGAGTTTTAATATACTACCGAGTCACCGACCTGATCATAGGGAAATAATGTGAAATTAATTTTTTTAAATTCTTTCTTTCTATCATAATGGATAAAAATGAAATTAAATTTAAAAAGAGTTTTCTTCTGCGTTTAAAGGTATCCAACACTTGACATTTTGTTTTTTAATTATTGTAAAACTCAATAATAAAATGAAAAAATAGCGCATTTAAAAAAATATTAGTCGCCTTCTTTATATAGAAATGGTTTCATTTAATCTATGCTGCAAGCAATTTGATTCCTAACTTGTACCTGATATAGGTAAAGGATTGAGTAATCCCGAAACCAGCCAAACGCTGAGGTGATTTGTTTTATGCATTCGACTGAATTTGCATGTTGTCCTGATAAATTTTGCAAAAAATAAACAACAAATCAATAATTGTTGGTGTGGTCTAATTGAATATTAAAAAAATTGGTTCGAAACTTACAAATATTCTTTTCTTTTTCTAAATATGTATAGGTACGAAAAAGCAGTGTATTATATTCAACGAACGGATAAAGTTCGAAATAATGATTTTATATTAATTCGGGGCATAAAATTATGTATAAATATGATATTATTTTGTAAATACATATATTATCATAATGGTACCTACACAACTTGTGATGATAATAAATTAATGAAAGAAAGAACTAAAATTGAAATAAATATTGATAGTTTCATAATACTATCGATTCGACCCAAGGTACTAATTAAGCAATTAAAGATATAAAAAAATATCAGGTTGAAATTGTTTGAAATAATAACTTGGCTACAGTATTTATTATTAATAATAAATTGTTAAAAAATTATAAATAAGTTGTTTTTTGATTATCCAAGCATGAATTCTGTTCGGTAATATTTTAACTATAGTAAGTACCTCAAAGACGTCAATTTTACAAAAATGCTAAAAAAATTTGAAACACGCTAGCTATAGTACCTATAATACTTAATACAAAGAAATTAATGAAGATGTTGAACGAAACTAGATAGGTATTTACCTAATTGATAGAAATAATAAACACAAATGAAGCCAGCGCAATTTATAAAAATATCAAATTACAATTACCCTTCAAACACAGAAAGGCATACAATTTTTAATAGCTACTGAATACCTTGGATTACACTATTACTTTTTTCTACCTACAATACTTTTATATTCAAATTACAAAAATATTAGTTACTTTCTATAATAGAAAACCTACGTCATTCTTCAACCATTTTACTAAATATGATCTAAATGACATCTATATAAAACACATAAACTTTCCACAATTATACACGAACATATTTCTAACCGAAGCAGTTTTGTTCATCAGAAAAATCTCTGCAGTCGTAAAAATTGTCGCAACGAAGTATCGAGTCGATACAGGCTCCATACGAACACTGGAACCAATCAGGATCCTCACATGTTCCTGGCCAAAGGGGCCAGAAAATAATTTTATATTATGCTTTCTTGTATGATTTGCATTAAAACAGAAATACTTCAAGCATAACCAAACAATGGTAATAATATTTATAACATAAACTTACCACATTCGCTTTCGTCTGATCCATCGTTACAGTTGGACGTTCCATCACATACCAAATAACTTGGGATGCAACTGCCGTCGTTACAGGTGTGTTCGTGAGCACCACACTGTCTTGGTGGAGGTTGATTGCAATTTACTTCGTCAATTCCGTTAGGGCAATCTTGACGCCCGTCGCATTTTTGAGATTCTGGTATGCAGTTGTTGTTACCACAATCGAGTTCTCTTGGTCCACAAGGTATACCTATGAATTAATTTTATATCGTACAAGAATAATAATTAATATAAACAGTGTCTGTGGTCAGTCAAATCAGATACCCTAAATAAAGTAAGTCTCAAGGGATACAAAAATATGATTATATTCGTTATATGGATAGAACGATAAAGCAACATAAATCTTCTAATACATATTTGTACAATAACATAGACTTGGTACATTTATTCACGGATTTACCCCTACAAACTTACAAATTGTTAAGTTTGTGCGAGTACCCTCGTAAAAGCAACATCCAGTTCATTTTGCAATTATTTATATTTTGTCTTGTCTCGTTTTCAAGCCTATTTACAATGGGTTTGTCGAAATAACTTACTTGAACATCCAGCTTCATCTGCTCCATCATTGCAATCTTCAAACCCATCACAACGATAATCAATTGGAATGCACGTTTTATCACCACATTGAACCTCATTAGCACCACAAGCTGTCAAATACATATAAAGCAATTTATAAAAATTGAAGAAATAATAATTTAACTCTGCACCAATTTTAATTAAAGAAATATATAAAATAATTTTACCTAATAGTAAGTACACTTCAAAGCAAAGCTATGACAAAGACATTTATCATAGTTCAAAACATATAGAAAGCATTACACATAACAAATAAAGCGAATAAGCTGGACAACATAAAACACTGTACACAAAGCAAAAATTGTTGAATAAAAAATTGTAATTAAAATAAAACAGTGTAAAAGTTGGCACAAAATAAATAATTAATCGTGAAAATAATAGGGAATTAATACGGAAAATAGCATAGTTTTGCCAAAAAAATTTGGAGGATATTATAATTTTGGTTGATGGAGTGGATATATTGGTAACTTCCACCGGAAATATGAGAAAAACGCAGAAGAGTTAGTTTAAAAATCTCAAACCGATAGGGGTAATCGTTTCCAGATGATTTTGAGAATTGTAGTTATTTAAGCAAAAAATTTGGAGAGCGATTGGTTAAGTTGTTCAAATACTACTTGCGAAGAAGAAAACGGTATAAAACTTTGTAAACGTACTGGTGGAATTATTTGAAGCCGTATCGCCTCCTCCACCAGAGCAATTCTTTTCGTCGGATTGATCGTTACAATCTGCATAACCATCGCAACGACGTCTCGCATCCAGACAAACGCCGTCTTCGCAACGAAAATTGTCTCCAGGACAACGTAAAACTACGAATTGGGTATATATTTATTGCAACATTAAGAATCAAATTATATCGTATCGTATAAATATTTTTAATGTAGCAAACGAAACACATACCACAATCACGTTCGTCACTACCATCCGCACAGTCTGTACGACCATCGCAACGTGAATCTTCGGGAATGCAAACGCTATCTCCACAACTAAATTCGTTAATATTGCAGATTTCGCATTCATTTTCATCGCCTCCGTCAATGCAATCAAAGATTTTATCACATTTTTTACCCTGAATGCAGGAACCATCCAAACATCTAACTTCTCCTTCTTCGCATTCTGAGGGTTTATTTTAGTTACAGTTAATTTTAAAAATACTAATATAGGAAAGGATAATTTAAAATTATTAATCTACGCGATTAAAGGATTATGGTCTCAACAAAAATAGCAAATTAAGAAAACGACATTAATAGATGTAAAAATTAAATTATTGAAATGTTTCTACTTTTATTTTGACTACCCACCAGCATCGCAATTAAGTTCGTCTGATCTGTCATTACAATCGGGAATTTCGTCACAACGGTATGCAGAATCGATGCAACTTCCATCATTACATTTGAACTGATTAGAACTGCATGAAGGTTCTATAATAGCACATGTAAAGCAAGCGTTAAAAATACACACAAAACAACAGTAATACAAACATAATTGCACATTGATATTAATTACAAATAAGCCAATGTTAACTAAAACTAAGTAACAGAAAAGAATCGTGTGTCGATATTTTTTATACAAATTAAAAAAGTATTTTATGAAATCTTAACGATAAAACGTACCAGGTTGTGGTGGGCAATTTTCTTCATCGATACCATACGGACAGTCAACATACCCATTACACCTTTTATAATCCATGATACAAATGCCGTCACCACAGTGAAATTGATTGAATTGACACAAACTGCCAAAACCTAACAACGCTTATTCTAATTAATGATTCCTAAATCCTTTAGTCATGCTGTTAATAATCCAAACTAGTGATTTCGCGAACTAATTAAATTTTCAATGCAGTTTCATATCAATTCAAATAATTTAACTCAAAAATTCCATAATATATAAAAAATTATTAGATACCTTAGTCACACTGTTAAGTTATATGCTCTTTTCTTGCTACCAATAACAATAAAATGCACAAGCACAAAAGCAACAAGCAGTCAATAATAGAAACATGGATTGCGGGCAAGACAACACAAATGCATTTAAGAAATAGTGAAATATAACAACATGTACTTTTTATCGCTGAAAAGTTCTGAAACATTATTTTTGTGGTGCTTTGCGTGCTATATGAAATTTTGTTTTTATAAAATATGCAAATAAATAAAAAAAAATTATATTAATATAATGCCAGTATGTGTAATGTCATCTACACTTTTTTTTAAATAGAGAATCATATCATTTCGTGTTAATTTTCTTTAGAAAATATTCTATTTTTACTGTGTATGCTGTTTCTTCCATTATCTTTGGATTACCTTTAATACACAAGTCACATGAATATTATATATGTAACTTTTAAAACCTGAAATAGTAACTGACTTAGCTTTGAAAATTTGAAAATTAAATACTTATGTCTAATGTCTTATGCAATAGACAACGCGTTTCTTTTTGAACATTTTTATAAATCTAATAATTACCACTGACTAAATATTTCATATATAATTTTTTTAGCTTGCATATCCTACAATCGAGTATCATTTCAATCAAATGCCAATAATTTTTTCACAAGTTGTAATCGTTTAAGTTCATGCATTGTCAATAGACTGATCTAAAGAGCGTATGACACGATACAAATTGTTTTGCGCAGAAATTGTACTTTATTTTTGGCATATGGTTAAAAATCGATAGTCAATAAAAAGATAGAACTAATTTGGTACAATTTACCTTCCACGTTCGTTTGATTTGAAGAGTCACAATTTAATTCATCTGAATTGTCTTGACAATCCTTGATTTTATTACATCTTTTATTTTCGGCAATGCACAAGAGCTTGTCGGCACACCTCCACGTATTTTGTATGCATTGAATTTCCACTTTACCTTCACACCCCCATCATGCCACAACGCAAGCAAAAATTAATAAGCAAAAATCAAAAGGTTTTACCTACAGTACGTAGGATAGGTATAAACACAAATATACAAGGCGAAACATTGGAAAACTTATTAATGAAACAAATTATTATACGCATTTTGAATTGAAATAAGTTTTGTTTTAATCACATAAGAAAATAACTAATAGAAATGTTGTTAGGTATATCTAATGAAAGTGAAAGCACTTCGGATATTTTCCGACTTGCACTATTAGAACAAAGAAAAATCAGAGAGTATCGTAAATTTAATAGTGAAGAATTAGCAACAGAAAATAGGAACATCAAAGAATTCTAATGGAAACAGAATTTATTCCTGTAAGTGATCCCTTACCAGTATTGTTATTATCACACCCAACTTCGTCGCTCCCATCTGTACAATCAAGAATCCCATCGCAAAACTTTGCTGCACTAATGCAATGACCATTGTTACATTTTTTCTCGTTACCTTGGCACGAAGCTGCTGTACGAATTTTTATTAAGAATAGTTCTAACAAGTTCTATACTTATCAAGAAAATTACAGATCATTTAATTACTCAAACGAGACAAAACAGTAGGTTTTGGTTTATCTCCAAAATTAACTTTTAAGAATTTAAATAACAAAATGATCTATACTTTCAAGTTGAATTACTAGTTTGCTAAGAAACTTGAATTTAAGTGTGAAAGGAAAGTTTGAAATTTATCCAAGATGGGAATATATACAAATCAACTAACCACAAAGTTCTTCGTCTTCAGAATGCGGACAATCGGATGCTCCATCGCATCTTTTAAAAATGCCTATGCACGAACCATTATTACATCTAAACTCGTCTTTTGTACAATCTGCACAATCAAACTCGTCAGAACGATCTGGACAATCGGCTACTTTGTTGCATTTTTTAATCTGATCAATGCAAGTACCGTCTTGACATTTGAACTGATGATCCAAACATGTACTGTTGTCTAATTTATACAAGAAATAAATATTATCCCTGATCGTTAAACATTTTTCTAATCAAAGTTTAAAAAAATAAATGCTACGAAACATATTTACTATAGTAACTCAAAAATTATCTATACGGAATGGTTCAGTAATCGAACTAACAATTAGTGATATTATACCTCATGCCCCAAACCCTCTACACCATTATTTGACAAAAAAACTACCCACCACTGGTTCTTTAAAAAAAAATAATCAAGTGTAGTAAATACTTTTCGTATTTGAAAATATGTATATAAAAAAAGAAAGTATGCATACTAGTGCAATTTATTTCGTCAGAACTATCCTGGCAATGTCGAATCCCATCGCATCTTTGTGCCGCAGGTATACAGAAGCCATTTGCGCAATGGAAGTCATCAGGTCTACATGCTGTAAATAAATATTTTAACCGACATAGTTCTTCCCAAGAGAATAGGTATTGTTAGCACAAAAACATTAAAGAGAGTGAAAATGTGAAGTAGAATAACCAATATTGAAATAGTTAATAACATTGTAAGAAACACTCACATGAAAAATAGATCAACATTAAAAAATTTGTTATGACTTTATAAGTAGAACAAAGTAGAATAAGATGAAGAATATACAATTGGTATTTTAAAAGTAATGTGAAAGACGCCACAATGATTACAAAAGGACTCGACAAAAACTTACGACAATTTTTTTCGTCTGACTGATCGTCACAGTCATATTTTCTATCACACCATTTGGACCTGGATATACATTTTCCATTGCCGCATTTGAATTCCTGTCTCTCATCACATTTTTTATCTGTGTTGTGTAAACATGCATTTTATTATTGTTAATAAAAAATAAAATAATATTTCAAAAGTTAAAACACTAGGTACCTCTTCAATTAAAAAATAAATTAAAAATCTTAATGCAAACAGCGAATACTTACAGCGATAATCTATTTACAAATAGATACGATATAAGCCCAAAAATTCTATAATGCCATTATGCAATATCAAGCAAATTTTTAAATAAATCACGTGCTATCATGCAACACTAGATAATATATATTCGAACAGCTTCGATAAAATTCATTTAATATTAATGCAAATATTTACAAATCCTACATACACTAAAATATAGTAGGTACACATAATTCCTTTAACATAGAACTTACCTTCTGCTCCTCCCGGACAGCTAGTTTCGTCTTCTCCACCTCTACAATCGCGCACCTGATTACATCTTTGATAACCTTCTATACAATATCCATCGTCACATTTGAATTGATCGGATCTACATGACGATTGTGGCTCTGCAAATAAAAATTATTGAAAATACTACTATCACATCAAGATACTTTGACACAAACTTTATATATGTACATAAACCTTAGAAACTTCAAAGTAAGTAAATCTGCATATATATTACATTTTTGGTAACATTACTTACAACTCGACAGATAATATTATTTAAAAAAAAAAGGTGAATAATATTGATTATGAAAAATTATTGTAGTTGATGCAAAAATAAAAAGAAATTACTTTCCGATAATAAATTCGTATAATATTTGGATGATAACAAACCGGAAAGGATTTTTCATTAGAAAATCGAGAGTACAATACACACTTTAGCATTATAAAGGATCAAAATCCTTTAGTAAAATGACTACTAAAGGCAAAACACCTCTATCACATTACTAACGTAATATTGTGAATTCTATTGAAGTATGGCTTTGACATTTAACACCAGAATGTAAAAGTGGCTGCAGAAATTCTATTATATTACTATCCCCCAGCATACCCCCACAAAGTTCAGCATTTCGTTATTGACTTAACTATTAAATAGTTTTGTGTATTTACGCAGCTTCAATTTGGCATCAAAATAATATGAAAATTGCACCCTAAAGAATATAAATATTTATTATAAAATTAAAATTACCACAGCTGTATTCATTGATGTCAAAAACATTTACTTCAAGAACTGAAATTTCGGTATACGTTACGAGGTGTAACAAGTGAGAATTACCGTGGAATCAACAAGTGAGTAATACAAAAGGATCAAATCGGAATATATTAAATGAAAATAAATTTAAAATGAAGTAACGGGTAAATAAAATAAATAATCCGAAATAGAATTTTCAGGAAGCAAAAATAGTAACGGTCAAGTATTAATAGAAGAATATTAATCACAGCTATAAAATTAAATTGCGATGATAAACTTGATTTTCTCATAAATTAATAAACCGATTATATTTTTAAAATAATTTTAAAAAGCACAAGACAGGGAAGAACACTGCAACGGGCGGTATGTAGGGCATATTCAAATTAGATTTTATTAAATGAGTTAATTATAGATCGGCATTCCATTTGACTACTTGGAGAAAATTTATTTTAGAATTTAAGGAAATCTTTCAAGTTCGACATATACATCCCATTAGATACGCAATAAAAACGTGCAAAAACTTCGGATGTTCGCTTTTGTTTTATAAAACTATTTGTATGCATCAGATATAGTTTTTACTAGGTAACAATTTTCGGTTGACAGTAAAAGTTAAGATAAGCTTAACTAAACATACTTCAATGTCTGTATTTAAGAAGATGCAAAGCGGTCAAATATAAATTACAATAAAATAGTGCGAACATCATTGAATATTAAAAGATATATGAAAAAAATAAATTCAGAATTACTGTCCAAATACCAAGCCGGAGGGTTACACACGTTCGATATTTATTTGGAAAATTGACTTGGGAAACTGACAGACGTGGGTTTGAACCCCCTAAAGTGGTCTTTTTAAAAGCAATTTTTTAAATTACTAACGAACTGTTCGTGTTGCTAATTATTCGACCTTTAAATACTAACTTATTATATTTTTTAAAGCGAGTCGTTAAAATCATATAAATTCGTACTCATAAAAAAGTGCAAAAAATTAAGGTTAATTTAACGCTTCAAATAAATATTTAAATTAATTCATTAAATTTAATGAACTAAACGATATGATAATAAACACAGTCAATATTACATTAATTTCAACCGAAACTTTATAAACATAGATTTCTACAAATATACCCACTTAGTTTCCAGCTAAAATTTTGCACATTTCAATAAATAATTTTAAAAAGTAACCAATTATAGAAAGAAAAAACTGATTGCATTATATTTTTATATTCGTGTTAGAAACTCTCTTTTAGAAAATCCTAGGGTAGACAAAATTTTTAAAGCTGACACCCTCCGTTGGGCATAGCCACTCGGTCGTCAAAAAATTTGTCTCTATTTTTACCGAAGTCTGACTAATTGACGACCAGTCAATGCCAAAAAGTACTTGAATTACTACAATTTATTCTTGAGCAGATAGAAAATATAACTTGAAAGCTGTTCGGTAGGTGTTTGTAATAATCACATATTATTATTTTGGTTAATATTAGTTAAATAATAAACAAATTTAAAAAAAACTTGTTTAACTGTAATTTCAAGCAGAACAATGAATTTAATTTCTAAATCTTGGCACGATTTAAAAAAGATTTCATAATATTATATTCTGCATTCAAGATAAAAAATATAGTATGACTGTCAAGTATGGGGATATGAAATAATCTAACCACGTAAAAAAAGTAGATTATTTCATATCCAAATACTGACTAATTAAGAAATACCACAAAATTATCTACAAAAAAACTAATCCAGGAAAGAGCATATTGTTTTATGAAAAGGTAACTTTTCATCCAAATAAACCATGTTGCTGTTTCCCAAACGAACAAAATCCAAAAATTAAATTCAAAATTTAAATTTAATCAAGTAATATTTTATAAAAATAAACAAAAGTAAGGTGACATGGTCAACTATATTTAATTTAAGTTGGTAATATTTAACTGTAATTCACAACTACTGTCGACTACAATAATTGTGACATTTCATACATTTTTTAGCTTAAAAGCAATTTTTATTTAATTGGTTAAAAATAAAATTTTAAGTTGGCAATATTTAAAGATTCTAGGTGATGTAAATGACAAAGTCAAAGTTTACGGCTTAAAAGTTCATAATTGAAGTGGTAAATAAACCTAAAATAATGCTATATTTCTTATTTTTTACCTGATGCTTTGACAGTTTTACTTTCGGAAAAACGTTACACCACGTGTTTATATATTATTTATGTTGTTAAGGAAAAGTTTGACTTGCGTGTTTAAAATCAATAATGGAACAGCTGACTTCGTTTAGTTTGGAGAAAAAAAAGTTGGTCTACCTTTGCAAACTAAATTTAAAAAAAAAATATTTTCAATTTTTGCTGATTTGTTTTATTAATAAAATATTACCTAAAATACCTGTGCATTTATAGGTATGTTATTATAATTTTTTCGTAATAAAATTATTATAAAATAAAGTCGCGTTGGATTGCTTCAAATTTTTATTTATCGAATTATTGCAGATCTTCTTTAATTTAATTTTATTAGGTGATTAAAAGTATCTACCTTCTACCTCCCATCGACTGCATTCAAAGTTAAATTCAGTTATTTTCACGATTTCAATCAAAGATTCCGTTTCTAGATTTATAACTTTAAAATGTAGGTTTCACAAATATTTATGGTTAAAATACTTTCAGAAATACAATTTTTTAATTACGAGTTGAATATTTTTTTAATGCTTGGAATTGTAATTTTAATTGAATCTTTTTCCTCGTTTGTTATTTTCAAGTATTTTAACAATGATTATATTTGTAACGATTTAAATAATATGTTAAAGTTTAAATTCAATTTGTTCATTGTTAAAAGCTTTCAGTATGGTCACTTTTACAATATGTAGGTGAACAAAAACAGCTCTTCCGCGAAGAATCGAAAATAAGAAGCAAAAAAGAAAGTTGATTTTACTTCATCAAAGTGAAGCAATTATGATTTCTTCAGTATATCATTGATATTATTTACCCTAATATTTTTATCATACACTAAAATTTTCAATATGTAATGTTCTATTTTTAACTTAATTTTATGTTTTGTAATTGTTTTTGACTATGGGACTATTACAAGAAAACATGCTATCTCTCCAGTTATTTAGTTATTCTCTTTTTGGTGTTATAATAAAAGTAATACAAAAATTTTTTTCAGTATTTTGTTGCTTTTATCCTAAATTTCAGTAAAACAAAAAATATTTTGCAGTTGAGAGTGTTCGACATCTCAGTAGCCAGTTAGTGGCGACTGATATTATATTCCACCCTTAATTGCATATTTTTATCTTAACGAATTAACGAGATTCAGATTCAAGCCGTTGTAACTCAGGAAAAGGGGAATGTATGAAATCCCTCTCAGTTTTGGCAAATGATTAATTTTTCTACTCAAATTTCGATACGACCTATCGATTAGTGTAGGATTAGTCAATATAAGATTTCGTAATTTTTATAACTTTTCTCAACAAATTTGCCTCTGTTCTGGTTTGATTCTGTTGTGCAAAACTTAGGGTCATTTTTCTGATACTATAATATAGTAAAAAGTTTGTTTGTTTAGTTTTGTTAAAATTCTGTTTAACAATTACAATATTCTTTTAAAAAAATTTTTTATGATTATTTCGTAAATTTTCTGTTTCGTCTTCGTCAATTTTTTTTTGATTTTCAATGAATTAATCATTTTATTTTCATGTAACGAGTAACCTATATTATCTAATATATTGTAGTAAAATATGATCCTAATATTTTTTAATTAAAAATTATGGATTTTGCAATTTACTAGTCTTTAGTCTATACGCTAGTTGCACAGCTATGGTGCGCCCACCTAGGCGGTGATTTGGTGCTTAAATTGGGTGAGTCAAATGTAAGCATTCTTATGGCTTTATATGGGATAAATGATTTTGTACAAATATAGATTAGTCTAAATGTATTATTAAGGACTAAATCTGTAATTAACTCATATAAGCTTACATTTTTTTAAATATTGTCTATACAGGGTTGTTAAAAAAATGTTAAAATTATGTTTTACTATTTTTAGTGGTGAAAAGCCATTTAAAAAAAAAAGTTGTTTGCATTTTTTGTCTAATGTAAGTTAAATGCATCTGTGATTTATATTACTATATTATGTATAGTGTTAATATAATGTAATATTTGAAAGTAGTGTAAATTTAAATATTAATTTTCGTTTTTGTAATTTTCACAGCGTCAAAAAGCCATGAGAACCAAACCAAAATACTAGAAAAATTGTTTTCCTTCTTTTGATAAAGATTTACCACGAAAAATGCCAAGATTTTTATTTTGGTAACCACACTGGATAATTACTGAACTCATAATTGTAAAAAGGCGAATAATTTTAACTTTGCATTTTTATTGCATAAAAATGCATTTTTTCTGATATAGATTTGCTTTTGATTATCGGATTACCAATTTAAAATATTAAAACTCAATAATCTTCAGCTTAAAATTAGACGATAACAAAAAATCGAGAAATTAAATTAGTATTCTAACATTTCTTACATAGAACGCATATAAGCATTCACGATTTCTCACCTAACTTTTGCCATAATTGACTAGAAGACGGCGCGGCGTACGCCTTTTTGAGATACGCAACTAGCGTATAGAGAACATATAATAAATAGTATATAGTATACAGTAAAGGACCGCAAACAAATCGCGCAATTGAAATTTTCCGCTTAATTAAGATGTAACGATACTAAATTTTTAGTTTCTACGTGCCACTTATGAAGTCTTAATTCAGTCTAATTAGATGTCGCTTGAACGCGAATTATACAATATAGTATTAATACAGTAAATAATCGAATGCATTTTGATTCTAGATAATTTTATTATCTAGATAAGATATTTAATATAATTAAATTTATATTTAAAGTTTTATATAAAAGTTTTTATTATTATTATTACCTAAACTCCTAAACATAATATAATATATAGTTCTAACTAGGCTAGACATCGCCCTGACCTCGTAAGCTAGCTGCCAGAAGATCTAAAGAGCATAAGGGGGGCGTTCTAGTATTACGTAAGCAGAGCTTTAAGTTTTGTTTTACTTTTAAAAGTAAGACAAAAAATGAAAATGTTTTCAAAATAATATTTATTGTTTAAATCAACCCAATTTTTGTTATGGTTTTATCTCTACAGAGTTTGTTTTTATTTTTCTAAGAAAAACTGATTACGTTGTATTATTTGGGGAAAGAGGGGTTTACGATATTCTTATTTTCTCTTATACAGGGGAGGGGGAGTCCAAAATCACTGAAAGTTTGCTTACGTAAGAGGTGCGTGTGTGTTAAAGCACTTTAAGGTGGTTTCGACATGTTAACCTTTAAACCGGCTGGAATCCAAGGAGGAGGAAGAAGTATACAGGGATATGAAAATGTAGAAAGAGTTAATTAAGATACATTAGCCAGTTGTTTTTGTTTTTCTGAAGAATAAATGTAACAAATTTTTCAAGACACACTTGAAAAGGTCCGAGTTAAATAGGAGAAGACGTTAAGTTTTCCAGTCTATTTCTGAAAAGTAATCAATTGTTTTCAGCGTTATCTAGAGCTCTTAGCAAAAAAAATTGAGAAAAAACGAACTTGGTTAACTTTAATTCTGACCCCTCCAATTATGAGACTATCAGACTTATTAAAGTTTTCATTTCAAATCCAGTGCACGGCGGCGCGACGCGAATTAACTTTTTCGAAATCTAAAACATGATACAAGGTTACAAAATGTATACTAGCCCATTTACTTTTATATAACTGCACTATAAATTAGCACAGTATTTGAACAATGTGACCTTTTTTACTCAATTATGGCTAAACAACATCCTACTTCTTGCATATTTATAAATAACAGACATAAACCAATTTTTTTATAATTAGGAGCCAACTTCAATTAATATTGATTACGTAATGTAAGTAAACAATAAAGGCGTCTAAAGTTAATTGAACAAATTGCATATATATACACAGTGTCACCGACACGGAAAATCTATCTTATCTTGTACATCTGCATAATAATTTGTTTCGAGATGATCGTAAAGTAACTTTTTTATTATCATTGGAATATTTATTACTTTACTAAAAATAGAGTAATGGAAATATCAAAATGAATCATCTTGGCACCCGATAGAATTTTCAAATTAAAAACCACTTTACCTGCTTACATAAATTCAAATACTTATAGCAGCATTTTTGTAAGAAATCGTGCAATTTTAAAAGTAAATTTAATTGAATTGAAGACAAAAGGAAAAAATAACAATACATTTAGCGTAAATAAATAATGCGATGATAAAAAATGTACGACTTAATAATACTCGATAACAAAAATAAAGAAAGAGTAAAAAAGTAATGCAACTGCTGAAAGCTACACATTGTCGGTGTTCCGCTGAGAAATTACTACATTTCAGAAACTTTTTTTGTATTATTTTTTAGTTACTTCCCTTAATAAATGAAAAGATCTGTAGTACTTTTATTATTATCACATAATGTCCAAAAGGACAAAAAATTTCTATAAAATATTTAAACAGCAAAAGAATTTTTCATTAATGATACAACAAATTTATACATTAAAAGTGAAAGGTTTATAAATAAATACCACGGTTTTTCTCGACGGTGATCTCAACATCTTAACAATAAGCAAACCATACTTCTATAAACTATTCATAATAAATTTTTAATAAATAAACCATTACAACTACAAAGTGACACCGCACCGTAATAATTAAGTAGGTGTGACCACATTCCATCTTACACAATTTTTACAAAATCGAGTTGAACTTAAATTACACTTCGCGTACCGCGAATACGCATCATTGTTGAATAACTAACCATCTAATTTACCCACCTTTAAATTTGTTTTTCGTCAAATGAATTTCAAGTCAAAAAATTTATTATACAAAATTTTTCCAGGAACGACAGTTCAACATACTTGAAAACAAACAACTAAAACCTAAATTCTCTTTTTAACCGTATACTTTCCGGATCAACTTTCACTACGGCAACCTGTGATTTACATTATTTTTTTTAAATTTTCCAACACTCATTATTATTCCTTGGAAAATAAACGGATAAAATGAAAATTTTACAATACGCTCTTTTAATTAAATACAAAATTCAATTTTGCAGAAATGATTATTTATACTTGTTTAATGATGTAATCGAAAACCTGCCTTGATTGAGTAATTACTAGGTATTCGTCGTAAAGTTGATGCTGATTATTTTTTTGTATACAGGTACTACCTACCCATCATTTTCGAGTTACTTCTAATTATTACGGCACAAATCAAAATTTAAAAAAAACCAACTATATTTGCAGGATCATTAAAAAAATACAATTAATACATTTAAAATAAAAACGCAAAAGTGGAAGTAGTCCTTTTTGTAGGTAAATAAATAATTAAAATAGAAAAGAGGAAATTAAAAAATAATTCGACGTCAAAGTAATTGACAGATAATTTTCCTACAATATTTGCGAATCGCTATTACCTTTTTTTATTATTTAAAGTTTTAATCAAGCAAAAAGCTTCACATAGTCAGTGAATGTAAATTGAGGGTAATCATTATTTTAAAATTCACATAAAAGTAATTGAAAGTAATGAGGGCATCATAATCCGTGCATTATCACTGGGCGGAAGAATACAAAATGGCATAAGCGTGATTATTACGGAGGTTAAATTAAAAGAACAAAAATAATAATAATTACGATTGCTACGTAATTATCTATAATATCGGGGCTATTGCTTAGGAATTTAATTCGGTCAAGATTTGACATCAAAATTAACTATATCAACCATAATTCATAAACGTTCGGTTATAAAGTAAATATCGACAAATACTATTAAGTTCTTTTATTGTGACTTTGTATATCCACTTAGATATTATTTATTGTTTGCTGTTCAAATGTAAATTTTGTTTACACACCGTCCTACTTCATTTCTGACTTCTTATATATATATATATATATATGTTATGATTATGGTTAATTTAACTTATAATATTGATCATATTTAATATTTATACAGCACATTATAATACCGGTATTGATAGAATGGTGATCGATCATGTACTTTTTTATGTATAACTTTTTGAACTACACACATGAAGATCTAATTGGTTTACTTTATTATTATTATTAGTTTATCGACGTCGTATTTAAAATAATAGGTCGTAGTAATTTCAAGATATGCAGAACTTCTTCCTTAAGTCAACAAGTGAAATGGTATTTCTATTTGCCAAACTTATAAAGCTTCAAGTTTGCATTTTGTCGATAAAGTTATTCATCATCGGTCTTATTTTGATGTTAGGTAGTACGTAATATGAATGCAAAGTTTATATAAAACTGCATTAAGTAAAAATAAAATTTATCGTGAAATACTTATGTTAATGTGAAAAACCATGAAATATACTCGTCGCTATATGTTATAATCTAACGATGACAGTAAAAAATGATAAATATACAATTTTACCATATATTATTACAAAAATCAGAGACAACTGTCTTGTAAAGGCTCGTGGTACGATACGCCCCGATACAGATCATCAACATTCATTAGCATAATGGGTTACTATCAAGCACGAATTCCCTCCAGTTACTAACTGTTTACTGAAAACAAATCGCTTCAACTACAATTTTATAAAAATTAAGCTCAAAACGATAAGATTTACTGAAATATTCATTCTGCTTCAAATCGATAGATTCATCATTTAAAACCCTCCTTAAGAAAATGGAAATACATTATAGCTCGAGTATCAACCTATTAGTTTTGACACAATAATTTTGGTTGCTTAAACTGGCAATTAGCAACAATGTGTAAATTTACGAGCCCAATTAAAAGAATCTTAACTGGTTCATAAGATTTAACACAGTGACGACAATGCAATATTTTAATAAAGGAAATTATTACATAGTATATGTAGTATATTTATCTAAAATGAGCAATATCAATTTAACACTATTCCAGATTAGAATTAACGACTTAATAAAAATTAAGACAAAATGCATCATAAAAATTATGCAACTATAATTTCGATCCGTCAATCCATTCATTAATAGGACGTTCGGTATTATCAATTATTTTATGCGACAAACAAATTAAAATTTTTGTTCTAATAATAACCACATCTTGTAATATTTATAGTACAAATTTATTAACTTAAATTAAAATTTAATTCAATGTCAAAAATATTGAATTTGGAAGTTACATAAAAATAAAAAAAGCTGGTTTCTTTATTAATGCTTTTTAAATGAAAGAAATATGTAGTATTATTATAGTATAATAATGACCATTGCAATTAACAATTATTTAAATTATTCTCGACAATTACATATAAGATAATTTATAATGGTAGTTATTTTGCATATTATCTGGTTATGGCGGAATTCTATAATCCGAAGTAACAAAAAGTAATAAAAAACTAATTTTCTTATAACAACTTTTAAAGTTCGTGATATATGTTCGTGATCGACTAGTGCCATCTTTAATATAGCAAATAAATTAAAATCATCAGATATTGTTTCACGAAAAGCTCGATAACATTTTTATTTTCGAGATGTTCAACATTATAAATTTATAATATTTAAATTTTTACGAAATAATCCCCGAGAGAAATTTTTCAATAAACAAAATATCCACAACTTAAGCCTAATTTGCATGACAGTCTATTTAAAATTAATTACCACGCTGTGAATTATTTTTAACAACTTAAATTCATTAAAGATCACGAAAGAGCAATAAAATTATTGACAATTCGCATAAATCCGACTTATTCTTCCACCTTACTTCCCACCCCTGTATGGATTATAAAGTTGAACGGTTAACTGCACGATTCAGCCAAGAAAATTAATTATATCAATGCAGAAGTATCTTACGGATATTAAAATTATAATAGGTGGTAACAATTGCTATAAATAGTGCATTGTTGGCTAATAACTTTCACGTCAAATAAGCCAATCAATTTTGAATATTAAATTGTGCGGTGGCGTGTAAAAACCATTTTACATTAATTCCGTTTTTCTGGTACCTTAACAAAGTAAAAGAAAATTCCAAAATGCTTTTAATTAAATTTTACCGAAACATAAAAATAAGAAGGATGTTGAAACTAAACATAGTTAGAAGATAAAAAGATTGAAGAAAGTATTGAGAAATAATAATAATAACAATATTATTTTTTTATAATTAAATAATAATTTTAAATGTTAGAAGAAAAACTATTTACGGTGGTAATTGGTTTAGATAAAAAAATAAATCACCGAAAAAAAAAGTTCCACATGTGAGTAAACATTTTTTTAGGTATATATTACTTCAAATTTATTTTAATGATGATTGATGTGTAAAAAATTAATCAACCATTAAAAATGTTACACATATCTACGCTGTATAAAATCTGTTCTAATTAAGTTTGGCATTTGCTTTAAAAAAATATATCAATAACACCTTTTGTTGGTCGGAACAATTCATATACCGAAATAAAAATTTGTAATTATTGCTGCAGACTCAATTTCAAATTGATTGTTTTGCACAATGGTTGTGAAAACGTAATCATAAAATCTTTTTAGTGCAGTTAAATTGGTAACTTCAAACGCTTCTGGTTTACTTAACATAATGCTAAAAATACTTAATTGCTGTAATGTTTATTTACAATAAAATAACCTGCTAAAGTGGAAATGAAAGACATCAAATATCTGCACTCTTTGTTATAAAAAAGTAAAACAACGTCGCTATTTCGACAATATTTCGTTCTTAACACTAGCTCGGTAATCGTTACAAAATTGCGAAAGGAAGTGAGGTCAGGAGAAGTCAGGAAACAACTCTGTTTTGCGGAAACTAAAGAGAAAAGCCGCAGGGCTACCACACTAATGATTCATTTCTTAGATTCATAAATCTGTATCTGACAACCAATTGGTGCCTAAAAGACAAATTATCCGCTTTTAGCGTAACACAAAAAAATTACGTTTTACGAAAATATTTATAGATACAGAATCAAGATTTGAAAAATACCACAACAAAATTTTCTTGTCAAAGGTTTACTGATGGTGAAACAACAAACGCGGTAAAGAAGAACCCTAACGTGGATATAAGGATGTGCAGAACCACGTCCTGGGGGAATGACAGATGCAAGAGGCGACAAACTCAATTACTGTAAACCACCGCGTGTCCACTCGACCTTTGAACAGATCCCGAGATCGGCTGTTCACAAGTGTATATGCGATTTGTCTTACAAGTTATATTGCCCCTTTTGTATGTTTCAAGAAATAAAATACTTTTCTTTGTGAACATATAAGAAACAAGAGTAAATTTAATTTTGGCTTTAAGATTTTCTCTAATAAAGAATAATAATGCCGTCTTTTATTAGTACTATCTACAAAATAAAAATATTATTTCATGAATAAATGGTAATAGATAAGCATCCTAATTCCAATTCACATAATATTCAATAATCTCGAACCTTTTATACATAAATACAATATAACAAGCAGTCCATTAAGATTATAATTTTAATAATTTAATGAAATGGAAATCCTTTAAATCCCTAATTTAAATGTCAAAATTAGTCGTAACATATGAAACGGACTTGATAGAAAATAAGCAATATTGTTAAAAAATTCAAATTAATTAATAGTTCAAAGGATGCTTAGACGTGGACACTCACAACTTGCAGTCACACAAGTCAAAGAGGATTGTCGATTTAAATTTATTTTTTAAACAATTGTTCTCTCGAGTTTAATCGGTACTGAGCAATGTATAAAGCGATTTATTATTATCGAATCGATTAACAGAATTAGTTTATTTTATTAGTCATTAGTTAATATTATAAAGGATTGAAATCTCGAATGCTAGTCACGACCGAAATGTGATCACTCCCAAACAATTGATTATCAATCACGGAAGGAAAATTATTAAAATGAAATAAAAAATAACAATGTTGAATTTTAACAATAAGTAAAAAAGAACTGAACTTAATAGCAACGATCGTCGAAACAATTAATTTACCCAGTATCCCCCTGATAACTGCAACTAATTTCGAAATAACTTCAAGTTAATGTAATTAAAAATGTATTAAAAACACTAAAATTGGATAAAAATAATAAAAGAATTGAACAATATAAGAATAAAAGTAAAGAAATAATCATTAGAAAAGCAAAAGTGTACGGTATTTTCGTCAGTTTATAATACGTGCGTGTTTTGCGAAACTTAACTTAAACTTCCTATATTGCAGTTGTAAGTGACTCTCGAAGTTTGGAATTTTTACAGCATTTGCAGATGTTTGGTCAAAATTATATTTATACATGGAATTAGTTCTTTTGAAGTGTCCGACGTTAACTGTTAAGTATCCAATGTGTCAGTCTGACATAATCTAAACATGTAAATAGACATTTACGTAATGCATGTATGTATATTTATTTTATTATGCACAGTTGCAATGTGTTTCTGAAAAATTAGGTCAACGCATCTTTATGCGATAACACAGAATACCTGACAGTAAATATTGTATGTATTTACTTCATCTCAAGAAAAACCACATAGAAAAAGTATGTGCAAGTTTAGGTTAATGCTCTCCACATACTGAGATTTAGTATCAGCAATATTTATGAAGAATTATAATTAAATGTTAAACAAGCAAACAGAAATTATATTGTTTACACAGCGTACTTAAATGTATAACTTCACACAACTTCCTTAAATTTAAAAAAACAGACAACGGATCATTTTGCTGCAAGAAGTGTTCCAAATGTGAAGCTACGTACGAGTATGTACCTGTATTATCAATATTTATACAAACGTAACACATATTAATACAAATTCAATACTGTAATTTAGACCCACCAGAGGTACCTCAACCACCCGCCGAGATACCCGACAACCTCCCCAACCTT
Organism: Cantharis nigra; assembly: GCA_958510845.1. Lineage (NCBI taxonomy): Eukaryota > Metazoa > Arthropoda > Insecta > Coleoptera > Cantharidae > Cantharis > Cantharis nigra. Next base: position 65,303,655 of record OY294028.1, read on the forward strand.
TCGAGTTGGAAATTTGAACCGTATCGTACAATATGTAGGATATTGTATAAAATATAAACAAGAGTATACAAATTCAATTCTATAATATTCATTTTTACAGTAGCAACGAAAATTATTTAAATTTGTAATTATTTTGAAGTTTGTTATTATTTAAATTAAATTAGCATAAATAAATTATTATAAAATGAAATTGCTATCGAAGTGAATTTAAGGTAAAATCAATATGTATCTATTTGTAGATTTTCTAATGGATTTCATTTAAAATGTTTCACTAATTAGTATTTTAAATTACAATTTCAACATACGTAAATAATAAAAATAATTAGTAAATTATAAATTAGAGTGGAATAAACAACGAAGATAAACAAAATACTAAAGCAATTTCGTACGTACTTGACTAGGCTTAAAATTCGAAAGCGAATGTTTGAGAATCACAGAAAATAAGTAGAAAATTAGGTTTGAGTAACTATGTTTGCCACAGATATTGAACCAACTTCTGCTTCTGGTAAATACATCCGATATTTGATTCAATAACACAAAAACCAAAATACAATAATACACTAAAATTTGTACATATTTCAACGTTTCTCCAAGTATTTTGTTTTTAATAAATTGGGTTGTGCATTTACAAAAACCATTTCCGCACGATTGCTAATAATTATTATTTTTGGTCTGCTCGACCAAATATTTTTACATAACATCGTAAAGAAAATTAAAGAGGTGAGTTTTTAAAAATGTTAGATATCGATTGGCCAATGGGAACCCAAGTGTAAATATTAGCAATTATTGTATATAATAGAAAAACAACATTTTTAAAAAGTAACTTATAGAAGATTTACTAGCATCTTAAAGCACAAAAGGAAGATGTTTCCTGACAGAATCCTGTAGATTATTAATTGCACGAAACAAAACCGGCGCCGTTCATATCGTGCAATTATAAACTTTATGCATTTGTTTTTAAAATTTAAAACAACAATAAGATTACAATTTTGGCTTTTATCCGTTTAACTGTTTATTTAACAAAATGTTGTGGTCGAAGTAAGGTCAAATATAAAAAATTCATAAATGACTCCTAGCGCTTACCATTTGCCAGTGTTTACATTTATACATGAAAATATAATTTAAAAATATAGAAACATTGTGCTAACGGCTTTTATTTTGAAAAACCTAGATTCACTCGTTTGATAAATTATAATAATTAAATTTATTCAAATTTAAAGTAATATCGCTTTTATATAATTAACTATCGTATAAATGTATTTGCTTTATAAACGGCTAAAAAATGTAAACTACTCTTTGTCGTCAAAATAATTCTTAAGGTGCCTACACACGGACACGATTATCAAAACATTATTAAACATGGCCGATGAAATGAAAAATATGCTTCGGAATAATATATGATATAATAATGATAATTGATAAGTATGACATTCAGGCATGATAGTGTGTAGGCACCTTTACACCCCATCAGTACATTAATAATAATTGTGCTATGCTATATAGTTTGATTTTTTTTCAGTTTACTTTGATTTTAGTAAACCAATAAATTGTGCCAAAGCTTACAATTACGAAATGTTGTACAAACGATAATGACCTGGTTCTCTTACAATTAGTCATTAGATCTAAATATTTCGTTCTAATAATAAAAATAGTCGGTACTCGTCGATCATGCCATACCCCAAGAAGTTTTTACAAAGGTCTCTTTAATTAAAATGAAATCAAGTAGTCGTCGACGATACAAAAAAAAAGCATTTATTATTACATGGATTGAAATTTATAAAATAGAAGATTCAACCTTCGCTTAATTAAATTTAACAATTATTTCGAACTTCGGAGATATAGACAGTGTAATAATTATGAATTGAAGGCATGAGATAGCGTATACATTTGATCTTTATTCGGCCAAGTCAATAAATTAGAATTAGTCATTCAATCTAACACATACTACAGAAATATTTTATTAATAGGACTTATAGCAATTGATATGATCGCATCAATCGCATTAACATAACAATTTAGCAAATCTATTTGCAAGGGTCTTCGCACTTGACCGCAACGGCTTAACTAAGTATCTTCTCGTTTTGTCAAATTTATATTTAATTACATTTTTCTGCAAAATACATATCTAACGGAATAATAATAATATAATAGAACTTTAAATTATGACCTCGAATTAGTGAAATTATTAGAAAACTAATTCTAAAATTACAAGCATCCAACGTTTAACCCAATAAACATGCCATTCAATTTGATTATGTGGGCATCTTACCAAAGGTAATTCTAATAAATTTGAACATTTTATAATCAAGTTGTATATTTAAAATTATAATCCAAGTTAAACAAATGGATGATTCAGTTCAACATGTACGGTAAACAGTTACGATACTCTGAATGCCACAAATCGGCCATTTGATTACATGTCATGAAAGCTGAAGCAAACCTGTTACATGCTAATGAATGTTGTTTACTTTAACCAATTTTTATCAAAAACCCAAATAAAGAAACGCTACCAAATATATACAAACATGTGCAAAAATTTTAAATTGATTCACATTAACTTATTATGTTCAAAACTGTTTGATTATCAATTTTGGTTTATTGTAATCAATAACATTAAATCATTTGGTTCGGAATAAGTAATATTGTAATTATTGTATTTATTTTGAATGCAATTGTTTGGTAACTCCCAATATTATTTAAACTGTCCCTTTCAAAAATTTAAAAGTAGTAGATAATACAAAGTAAGTTTTAAAAAAACACCTTCGTAGTTTTGTGAAAATAACTCTTTACTATATTTAACATGTCACGTTAGATAAGTTAAAGGATGATTGAAGAATTTTCATCAAAAATCAATTGAAAGGCGAGAAATTAGCAAAGTTGGAAAATATTGAGAAACAATTAAGTTGGATTAGTATAGTTTGACTATTAGAAAGAAGATTGACGTTTTTATATTATCATAAAAGAATTCGAAAATTACTTAAAGTGATTTTTCAATAAAACATTATTAAAACTCCAGACATCATTACTGCATCTCGCATAAATATGTAGTATATTATTGTATCTCTTGTATTTTCTACTAATAATGAACAGTGCCAACCTCGTAATGAAATGTCTTGATTAGATAGAATTTTAGTATGTAAATGAATGAATATGTACTATGAAGCATTAACTGACGTTTAAAAAATTAGGTAATTTGTCGACTGAATAATTACTTAGGTAGGTATAGTCTACTTCATTTGTAAAAATCTAAATTTCCACATATTATGTAGATATATTTTAAATTATTTACCATTAATCTTATAAAAGATTGATAAAACATTTTTATATGTTCAATAGAGAAAAATATGCAGAATCCAATTTCAATTTGCTATTACAATTTTGAAAATAATTTTCATCTTTAATACAAAATTTTCAATTAACAAAATTTAATGAAAACTTCTATCAATATTAAAATCTAATCTTTTTACAAGAATGTCAAGCTAAGAGAATCTACTAAAAATAATATATTTTTTAAATATTATTTATGCGAATAAATTATCTCTTTCATTCATAATTTTAAGTTTTTGGTTTGAACTTTTTCAAAACCTTGCTCGTGTAAGAATTTGATAAGAATTTTTCTTTTGATTCTATAATCAGTATTCAAGGCTACTTTCAATTAGATAAAATTATCTAATACATATTATAATTTGTGATAGATACTTCGTATTGAATGTCCACTCTTTTTAATCACATATTAATAATAGTAACTTAGACCTATTTCATCTATAATAAATTTATTTATGATCGAAGTACATTTAATTTTATAAAATTCTTTTCTTCTAAACATCCAATCGATACAGTACTTATTTTCCAAAAATATAAAAGATACGAATATAAAATATATTCGGAGTAAAAGTACATTTTTTAAGCTCTGGTTTAAAACTGAATTTTGAACAAGGCGATTTATAACGAAAGAGACAAATTGAAATAGTGTTAATTTAATAACGTCACGAATATATATTTTTAAAAATTTTTCTGCATTGATTTCCAGATGTTCAGATGGCAATAGCTTAAAACATTTATCACATTCGGGAGCTGTTACTTACGAATATTTTCTTCCGAGCATCGGTAAATCAATACACAAAGATTGTTCTCGGGCAACCCCCTAAAGCTGTTACTTACTGAGGATGCAGCACTGTATCGCTTATTGATAAATGATTGGTCCCAACGAAATTGAGTGATGTAATCAAACTAAATAATCGCATTTTAAATACTTTTTTTATGATATTAAAATGATTTATTTTGTTTTTCAATGAAAAATTATTATTATTCATTATTAGCTTGTAAATTTTTTAATACTTGTGATGATATTATATTCATTGAAAATTTTTTGTTTAAAATGATCTCATCGACAAATTATTAAAATATATACCACGTAATTGAGAATTATTCCGTTTAACCATGGGCGCCCAGGGGGTGCAAGATCCATTCAATAGGAAGTATTGAATGACTATCAATAATATTAATTTTAAATAAATATCATATATTGTAAAAATTCAGGGGGATATAACCCCCCTAAGGGTGCCCATGAGTTCAACTATTTTTTAGTATTCCAATTCTTCCAAACATCAAAACCTAAATAGTTAAAATTTGTAAGCTTGGTCAAATTATACCACTTTCTTAATAGTTACAACTACTTGTGATGAAATACTGTAGATAAACTATCAAATAATTTATACACCTTCTATCAAGTTATTCAGCCATAACGAGATACTTATTTAGTACATATTTGCATTCGTCTAACATAAAATAAACATGGCATTGAATGTTTAATCAAATGTGATATTACACTGACAAACTATTATAAAACATCAGTTATCAAAATTAACAAAAAATTAAATTATTTTTTACTTTTCAGTGTAGCTCAAATATTTTGTAATTAAGGCATAACTACCTAATTAATCATTACAATGTTTTCATAAAGATAACACCGTTTCTTGTAAATTTTCAATAAATCTTAAGCAAATGATAAGAATATGTTTAATTTAAAGTTTGAAGGAATCATTTATTAGAAAACCAGAAAAGTGTAATTGCCAAAAATATCATCAATTAAAAGACGATCTAAATAGCATCTTATGGTTGGGTTCTTAATTATTTAAAAAAATTAATTATATTCAATGCAATAAAATTTGTATGTGGGAGAGTTGAACATCAAGATTCAAGGATACCATTTAAAATTTTTAATGTCAAATTAAAGTACAATTACATAATACATGTAAAACGGGCATGCAAACTATTTTTTTTTGAAACGCAATTAATGTCTAACTTTACCTGCACTGGATACGATGCAAAAGATAACGACAATAATTCCCAATAGTTGTTTGGATATCCTGTCGAACTGCAACATGTCGGCTAGTCTTTTTAACAGGAGCGATAATAATAATTAACGAAGCGTTATATTCAGTAACGTTGACCGCACATTTTTCTTAAACTTTCTTAAATATAAACAGAAGCGATAATTTAATTAATTAAATATTGTAATATATAACGAAGTGTTCTATTTTTGTTTAATAGTAGGTACTAATATTTAAAAATAATTCTGTAAGTGAGCATTAAATTAGAGCGATTAAAATTATTTCCTTTGAGAGTATCGAAATCTTGCCGAAATGAAGGCTACCTAATCAGATTCATTTTGATTACTACTTAAATCAAACAAACCGCCACTTTCGTTTCTGCAATTCAGTTGCATAATTTAAAAAATATCGAAAAATTACATCATTGAATTAACAGAAACACAGTGTGCAGTATTCATCCTTCGATATTTTGAAAATTCCAAAAAAATAGTTAACTATTTTGAACGAACCAATCAAAATAAACAAACTGTGGAGTGAAACTACTGCAGCGCCATGGGGAAGAGAAAGAGTGACGGTAGTAATGGTGATCAAGGTTTTTGCAAGCTAGGACGAGTTGTAGGATACAAAAAAGTTAACGATTCAAAAATTTAGAGTAAATTTATGTTACATATAAAAGCAGCAAAAGAAGACGAACTAATTATAATAATTACAAACTTGATCTCCTCTAAAACACAAAATATTGTAAAAGAAAAATTTCTTCGCTTTCGTCTTATTTACGTGAAACATAATATCCTTAAATAAATTTATTTCGCGAATTTTAACATCTGGAATTATCTAATTTCTTAAGTAATCTTGTCAACAAAATAAGGACGTAATTCGACCCTTGCCGCAACTCTATTCAAATTGGTTAATTCAGGACGTAGTACCTTCGAAATGTAATAATACAGAATCCATTAAATTCTATATTAGCATACATAGTAATTTCTGCAGTATTAAATTTATTCGATGACGACAAATAATATAATTTAAATTCGTCCTAGAACAAAATCTTTCAACAGAGAAATAAACAAGCAAACGTTCGCTAGTTAATTCTGCTTCCAAATGTATTGCATTTTTTACTCTAAAAATTTGTATAACAAAAGTTTTTGTAATAGTGCTTAGGAATAGAAAGCAATAAACGTGCTTTTAATTTTTAATGCTGAAAAGATCATCGCAATTTTGAAAATCCACTAAACACGGGCAAGATTATGCTCTTTAGTTGGCCATTTCTACCATCATTAATTTGCATGATAATTCTAACGAAAAAATTGTTTAGCATAACCATTAACTTATACACACAGCACAGACTAAATTTTACTCTGGTAACAAAATTTTACAAAACTAACATTTTCAGCTTTGTATATGATAATGCACAAGTAAACAAGCTTGTTAACGTATAATTTGAGATGTATGAACAGTTTACTTATATGTACAAATAAAAATACATACTATCAAATATTCAAAATATCATTTATCATTGATACTACATAATTATGTAGAATTTTTTGTGGCAAGAATTTATGAATGCTACCAAAATAAAAAAACAAAAATTTTTTATAAGCAAAGGTTACGTCAGCATTTAAATTTATAAACAATACAGACTCAAACAACTCTGTCGATTTTAATAATTTGACAAAAATTCGCAAATATTTGATAACCTCAAATGCTCGTTCCTTTCCTTTCTTATCATTATTATACAATACGATAATAAAACATTTTAAAGCCATTTATCAACACCGTTTCACGAGAACACTCAATGTTAGTCATGTACAAATTATAATATTTACGTCCTTCAAAACACACTTTAAATTGAGCGTTCCAAAACGTAATAAATGGACGGAAAAATATATGTATCAATATTACCTACACAAAGAAACAAAATTATTGTCAAATTCGATGTTTGGTATGTATAGTTTGTACCCACTGTGTATTGGCTATACTATACCAAATAAAAACAATTTTACATTACACATACATATATTATGATTTACGAGTGTTGTCAACGTTTTATTACACTATTTACCGATAGGAGATAAATTTTTCTATATTTTTTTTCAAAAACTAATTTTAAAATTTGTATCGATTTGTTTTTAATCAATCCCCAAAAATATGACAGAACAGTTTTTCGCTGAACGAAGCTTATAAAATCAATGGTTAATTTATTACATAATAATATTATTTTAATTAATAAATCAAAATTGAAATATTGTTATTTTTGATATTGATTTTAGCTATGTCAAATTTATATTAAAAAACGTTAATGCATTATTATTTTATAATACATATATAAATGTAGTAAATGTCATTTTAAATTTCGGACGTGGATTTATAAAAATGCATTAGCATTATTGCAACTAAAATTTAATAACCTATTTGCAAAAATTCTATTACGGTACATTTAAAAGAAAAATTTTAAATCAGAATTTAATTGAAAACTCTATTAATATAAAATATTTGTCAGGATTTTTAATCTATTCCCACGGGAGCTACATTTGTAGCTTGTACATTTACATTTGAAAATTATATTTAAAACATTTTCTATCACCTGAAAAAGAATAAATTTTACTAATTAACATTAGCAATTAAAATCGGATTAAAGCACCAACAAATTTTCAGCAAAACTACCAGTCACACTGTCAGAAAATGTATCTATGTGCATGCTAACGTAAATGAACAAAAATGATATTACTGATTACAGTTTCGAATCTCGCTTATTTGTAACCGTAAAAAATTATAGAATACATTGATAAAACATTAAAAATGTAAAAGTCTGTTGCCCCCGAGTTATTGAAGTTAACTGCAAAACACATTTTTTGGAAGAAAAAAATTTGATTCCATCAAAAAAATGATCAAATCGAGTGTTTTACTAAACTGCATATTATTATTAGTAGCCTTACGATAGTACACTTGAGAAACGATGGTGGAATAATTAAAAATAGAAATAGCGTTAAATTAAGCACGGAATCTTCTAAATATAATTTTTTTAAGAAAAGTGGAATCCCTTTCTCTATGATTACACGGTGCAACGAATCTTTCAAATATGTATCAACTACTCGTCTCAAAATGCGCTTATTTATGCAATTGAAAAGTGAATGCGACATAGCAAATTAGCAAATCAAGCAGGTAATTATCAAAATTATAAGAATCAACTATTAATGATAATTGCAAAGAGAAGAAATTTCTTGCAATATTTATAAATTTATTTTGCGATAGAAACTGCGAGCGCCAAAAGTTTTGAAAACTTTTGGACGGAGCGCTAAATTCATAATTTCAAAACTTAGATACCTATTATAAAGTATTAAATATCAAAATACCTAGCTTAGAAAAATAACCAAAAATAGAACACACCGATATTATTCACAAAAAAACATTATAAAAAAACTCACAACAAAACTAAAAACGCTGAGACAAATTTCTTGTACTAAAATTATATCACAAAAAAAAATCACATGCTTTCAAAATAAAATGCAAATCAATTACAATAAATACACCGCCAATATGAAGATAAAATCAGACTTGACGTATTGTTAACGAAAAGGCAGTATACTACCTTTTGATAACAATCGCTGAATGCGGACAACCGCGACTGAATGAAGTCGCGTGATAATCCTTCGGTATATAGTGGAGGACACGTTCAAGCGCAGTTGTAGGTTGCACTGTTCATTTTGTACCTCCTTAATCCAGATGGGAAGGCTATTTCATAATTTTATGATCGCATACTGATCTAACACAATTCCTAGGCTTTTATTATCAATATTATAATAATTAAAGTGAATCATACAAATCACGTTTTCAAATTTTCAATATAAGAAATGTAAAATAAATTATACCGCAAACAATAGATTCAATTTCTCATTCAGAATTATAATTATTTAGTACCTTTTTAACGATCGCATAAACAAAGTATCTAAATGTTTAAATCGAGCTCGCTGCAGTAGTTATTATTAAGCAGCCTCACTTACATTTTATTTTTACGATAACAATCAACATGTAGCTACCATGTGGATCGCCACCGAGATATAACAGTGTGCAATATATAATGGACACCACATTTTGGGAAAACGAAACATTTTTCCAATGCAAAGTTTATTGTACTTGCGGGTATTATTACGAACGAACGCAAATAAATGTTCAAGATCTAAAAATGTAGGTGCACGATTACGAAATTAGATTTTAATCCATACCAAACAGATACAAGGAAGTACAAAAGTATATTGTTTCTTTCAGTAACTACTGACACGTACGAATAAAATTCTGAAAACCGTAAAGTTAATTACTCATAAAATTGAATAACGTGTATAAACAAATACTGATGCTAATAATACAACAATTTATTATTACATTTATATAAAAAAATGTAACTGATAAAAATAAACAATGATGCTCTCGATAAGTTTTTGCTGAAAAACCACCAAAGTTACAGAATATCTAAACCACAATATCTCCCATATTTTCATTCTAAGTAAATTAATCAAGAAATAAATGAGTAAATTAAATATTCTTTGACAAAAACCTACTGCATAAATAATTGACAGCTTCAAAATATTTAAATAGGTTTAATTTTAGATTTTCCTTTGTAATTTTATAATTTCTCAATATTATACCTACCGATATAATGACCTCAACAATTTTGAAGTAGTAAAGCCACCGCGGAAAGTACCAACTGCTTCAAAATATAATTTTTTTTATAAACATATAATTGGTTCTTTATACTTTAAAGAAGTTGATCTATAATTTAATAATTTTGTCATCAGTAACTATTAACACGACTCGAATGGTATAGTCGTATAAGTACTTAATTGATTTTAATTTAAATTAATAAAATCTCTTGGCGTTGCAACTGGAAGTAAATTATTTATAGCAAAGTCAAAAATCTACACAAACTTATTAGAATTTGCAAAATTGCCTTAGATTATTAATTTCAATCGCATTAACTTTAATCGTCGAGCAGACGCAGATACGAATAAATAAAAATGACGATCATATCATATTTTTGTTAAATATAAAAAAAAGTATTCGTGTGAATAATCATTTTTGAATACATTAACAACTTCGTTAATTCTTTAATCCGATAGAATCTGATATAAGAATGTCAAGATTAATTTTGTTCAACTGCTAAGCGTTAAGAAATCTTGAACCGCAACAAAAATATATTATGTATTTAATATTCACAAATGCTTTGTTTATATTTCGAATCATTAATTTTAAACCCGGTTAAAATTATTGCGACTTTTCGTTTATGCAAAATTTTGAAAAATACCCGTCGCGTTTTACATAAACAACACAAAACAGAATAGGAACGAGGAAACTATAGAAAAGTAGTAATATTTTATAAATAGTTCAACTCTTTAAAATAAATATGTTTAAAAATTTAATTATGCAAATTTTATCGAATATTAATGACCGTTACTCATTCTTTACTACAATTTTGTAGTATTTTTAGTCTTTTACTAATGAGCCGTAAATTGTAGAAGAATAAAAATAGTGATGAAATAAAAAATTGAATATTTGAAAGCGATTTTTATTATTTTATGCAAATGTATTTCAATTTGGTAAATAAGCTCTGTTTAACTTATTTGTTCAGTCGAACGGTTAAAACATCAAAATTGTAATAAAAAAAATAAATCGCAGAAACCAATTTAAAAATAATTAAAAAATAAACATAAATAATGCTGTAAACGACTAAATAATTTTATAATCAATAATTTTTACTAAATGACACATGCAAAATTTATGATGTAACGTACTTAATTCAGACCTTCGATGACCATAAACATAATCAATATATTAAAACTTGGATTTTTCAAAAATAACATATTAAACGAAATGTTAAAGTAATTTATTTAACTTTAATAGTAAGCAAATGCAAACAAATTCTTTAGCCAAGCCCCAAAGAGGATGAAATAATGAAAATGAAATTTGAAACTATGGAATAATGAATTATTAAAAGAATTAAAACGTTTTTCAGTTCGCTGTGTACTATACTAATATTCTTACTCTTATTATACGTGTTTCAAGCATCTCGTATATCAGGTGAAATGTTTCACATGTGAATATAAAAAGGCTATTATGAAAAATCAGAATTTTTAAGGTTTTTATGCACAATTATGTTAAAATTTTAATGATTTTTTCAAAACGGTTCTTATTTCAGATTATTTCAGCTCCCCCTCCTCTTTGATTTGCTATTATATTAAAAGAATTAAGCAGCCGAAGAATACATGAAAAAATTTTTACGGCACTGTCGGTATACCATCAGTTAAGACTTTTTGTATGAAAAAAAAATTCCACCATAGAAAACATGAAGTTTAAGTTGACTTGACTTTGACATTAGTTCAAATGATTTTTATGGAATTGATTGACAAAGTAAGCAATAATTTAATTTATGACAAGGATGATTGATTGAAAGAATTTAGTTACATAATGTATAATGAACGGTTACTAAAACAGATTTTGACAATCGCAGATAGATTAAGTAGTGGAGGTACCTGTAGATATTTCAATAAAACCGTATTTACACTTGTGGGTGCAATGTAACTAATCAATTCTTCCCGACTACTAGTATAATGTGATGTAGTTTTTGCATCCGGTGCGGTGCCCTGGTTTAAAATTTATTCAAAGCTACATAATATTAAATGTTTGATTAAATTTAAAATTTAAGTTTCTCTTAAATCCTAATTATCCGAAAATTAGTACTAATGCAAAATAATAATGTATTGTTTAATTATAAAATTTAAATTTGACAATTTTATTTACGAACTAAAATAGGGAAAAGGAAGTATTAAAATATTAAAATAATCATTACATAATATAAAAATTATTCTCGTAAACATATATGTTATATAATTTAATTATTATTAAATTATTACAAAAAATATGTCAATATTTACTATTATGTATAATTATTTGTGAATAACTTAAGCTGTAGACAATAACTTAAAAAGACAAAAAGAAACAATCTATTAAATAAAATTAATCAATTGATTTGTTGATTTAAAATACAAAAATACGTTGTTAGTTATACCTAATAAATTAATTATTTCAAGTCATTGGCCGAAATCCAAGTATACATTTAAAAAATTATAATACAAGTTGTTTAATCTGTTTAAGTTGATCTGCTACTTAGCAAAAAAATTAAGTCTTGAAAATGTTTAGAATTTGCTTTCGGAATATTACGCAAGTTCTTTAAATATTGTTATCAAGAACACACTAAAAATAAATTCGTTGCAAGAATAAAAGTTTTAAAAGCATTTATCGAACACGTAGTGCAAAAATGTAATCGAGTGGGTTAATTTAATATATTAGAAAAAATGTAAAATTAGGAGTTATTTAATTATACGTTATTTTTTTTCTCGAGGTTATAAATTATGTATCTACACTAACTTAACTAAACAATTTATTTGTTATACACTAACACTATTAATTTAAAATTACAAATATATTTTGATCTAATTAAGGAATATTTAATTTCATTACATCCTTATTATATATCCAAACAAACTTAAGCTATACTAATATTTATTCCTTAAAAATTTAAAATAAAAAAATAATTACTGTAAACATAATGTAAGTATGAAACGTTCAGTGTTGTTTTTAATCTATCAGGAAACTACTTGCATTTTAAACGCAAAAACGAACCAATTTTTCTTAAATTTTTTATAAAAGAAATCGGCAATAAACATTAAACAAAGTTTTTCCGTTTATGTACCTACGTTAAAATTCAAACGTCCAATTTTTCATTTATTAGTTGTTCCTGTTTGGTGCAAATAATAACCAACAAGCAGATGAGGGACCCGTGTGCGAAGTTGTTAACGGGAGCCCTGCTTTTATAAAAGACAAAAAAAAATTTGTATAAGCAGGACCCGAAATTCCGATGATTTTCATGCAATTCCAGTGATTTCCAAAGAATTCCTTAATTTTATTAAATATTTAAAAAAATATAGTTTTTTTATTTTTCAATTTTCTGAGATTGTCTAAATTTTCTAAAATATCCTAGAATTTTCTGTGATTCGCCACTTCACAAGATTTTGTGGATATTTTTCTCAAGGATTTCTAGAATTTTCTATTTCCTCTAATTTTCTACATTTCCAAATTGTAAAATTTGTGACATTTGTATGGATTTTCTAAAATTTTCTGGGATTTCTGAAAATTTTCCGTTCTTTGTTTACTTATAAGTGGAAAAATAATGGAGAAATTGTCATATGGAAAACGAAAGCGAAGTTTGAGGAAATCTAGAATATTATAAATAGAGATGAGATTTTTAGGTTGTATAAATTCAAAAAAAGGTAAATAAGAAGGTACTAATAAAAGCTATTTTAGGTTAGTATTTAGTAGTTTTAGGTAAAAAAAACACTAATTAGGTACCAAAATTTTAATAGACTTTTCAATATTTTCGCTATCAAGGTTTTGTCTTTTCTCGGTTACAATGTTTTTATACATTGAAAATTACCTCTCCACATCGCAAGATGTTAGACTATGTAACTATGTAAATTGCATATTTTGAAACTGTTTTTTGACATAAAAATCGCTTTAACGGCAAAACTTTTTAGACATTTTTTGTTAAATATTTTATTGTCTTCAATTTTGTATCTATAAATTATTCTATTTTGTCGCTCCGTTTTTGACTGACAGCGACACCAACAAGACTTTGTAAAATACAGAAGATATTGTCACCTGTTTGTATCTCAAAATCAGTGCAACGAAATAGAAAAATGTATAAATAGGTTTTTCACAATTCCGGGAGTAAAGTGCTCACTTTACTCCCGCTTTAGCGGGACTAAAGTAATACTTTTTTTGCCGCGCCATTATTGCGCGCTATTGATCTGAAATTTTGCATATGGCTTTCTACGACAAATCGCTGACGGGTTACTGTAACTAGGGTAAATTTTTTGCTCAGTTTTTCGATATCTAGCGCCGTTTTCGAGTTATTGCAATTTCAAAATCTTAAATTTAGTTACCTATTAACCAATGTAATTCAGCATTTTCAGCGAAATTGTGAAAAATAGTATATACACCTTAGGACTAAGGTTCTTTCCATCCCGTGTGCAATTTTTGCACTCGGCTAACACCTCGTGCAAAAACCTTTGCACGCGGGATAAAAAGTAGCACCTTAGTCCCATGATGTATAATATACTATTGTTGAAAAATTTATTCCCTACATTTTTGCTTATATACATTTTTATTTTGTCACAGCGTTTCTGAGATAGGTATAGATGATAATATTTTTTGTATTTTACAGTCTTGCTTATGTCGCTGTCAGTCAAAAACGGAGCGAAAAAATAGAAAAATTTATAGATACAAAATTAAAGAAAATGAAATTTGTAACAAAAAATTTCCAAAAAGTTTTGCTGTAAAATCGATTTTTATATGTCAAAAAACGGTTTAAAAATTATAAATACGCCCTCAAACCTTAAAATCAGAAAAATGTTTTGAAAATTCTAAAACAGATAGCAAAAATTCAAAAATAGGTACTTTTTAGCAGATTGTTTAAAAAAAGGTAAAAATAACTATGGCTGAACTAACATATAATTCCATTTAACAAATTTTAGTTCTAATAAAATGTAAATAGCAGCGTAAATAAGGAAAAGGTAAAAACCTAAAAATCTCATCTCTAATTATAAACTATCTTTTTTTGCTTTTTTTATTTTCTGAGATTTCATTGGCTTTAAAATTGCCAATTGCAATTTTCTAGTTTTCTGCATTTCTCACGATTTCTTATTTACCAAAATTTTCTAGAGCTTTCCAAGATTTTCTTGAAATTTCTATGGATTTCTTGAGATTTTTTATATTTCTACAAATTTTTTAAGAATCTGTTTCTTGAGATGTCTTGGAAATTTTTAGAATTTCACACACAATTTTTCCGGCGATTTCCTCTTAGTTTTATACTAACTGGAAAACCGAAGGGAAAATCGTGATATACAAAAGTGTAAAAAATAAAGTAAAATCAAAAATTTAATTTTGACAAAAAACATCAATAACTGGGGGGGTTTTAACTTTAATTTGTTTTTTCAACAAATATAATTGCTGGTGCATTGGAGGGTATTCCATACCCCTCAGAACATAGTAATTGAAAGATCTTTTAGAAAGTAAAATTCCTGAAACGGAAAATCCTTTAACTATAATAATTGCTAGTGCAGTTCAGGGTATTCCATACCCTCCACACCCCCCGGTTTGAAAACCCAAAGTTGTGTGTGTATGTGTACGTTTTAAGATTTACCTTCAAATAAAAACTTTTTATCCACATATCGTTTGTATACAAACAAAAAGTTTTATTGCATATTTATACAGCATATATCTATGCGTCGAGAAAACTCTCACCGAGGGGTCTGGGGCGTGTGGAACACCCCACTGAATATAGCAAAATTCCTGGTACGGAAGTCACAAGTTTAACAGCATGGCAATCATTTGAACATAATTGCTGATGACTTTTTGATGATTCAAAATGTCACAGTACAACTGGGGGCCCTTTTAGCAGGGGGCCCGCGTGCATTGCACCCACCGCACCCCGGTAGTTCCGCCCCTGTTTAGAATGATTCAGCATTTTTGCTATTCGTAAGATGACATTTTAAAAAATGTTAAATGGTAGTTAAACGTGTACCACATTATACATGTACCAAAAATTAAAAATTTTACTGCCTTAAATGCTATAAACCTTTATAAACCACGTATAAATAGGAGATGAAATATTATATTGCATGTCATGTTTAAGATATTATAATATGATTGTTATATTTGTCCATTATTCAAAATTCAAAATATAGTGTGGATATACATCTTGTGTCAAATTGACAGAAAATAAAAAAGCTTTGCCCAATAATCATACATCAATTTATGCAGTCTAGTTTAAATATTGTCAAGAATACGTTGACCACATAACTTGCGTGTATGATGATGCGTGATATTTCAAAAGTATGAACACTATTTACATAAAATGCACGAAATAGGTAGTTATTGTTGTATTCCGATCAAGGTAATCGCAAACATTATCTAAAGTGCAAAAGTAAATATTTTATACTTTATCTACAATACCCTACCCATAATAGGCACCTAAAGACAAAATATAGATTACTAGAATACATTTTCTGTCTTTCGTTTGGAGGTATAGAAATTACTTTTATTTCTGAATTATTATAATACCGCACATACCTGGTAAACAATTTACCATGTTATTATGTACTTTAGAACATTTTTACATTGTTTAGATAAAATCATCCCTCACCTTTACTATTAAATTTTACATGCAAACGATAAGTGATGAAAACAACCCTAACTATGTCGACAACATTTTTTTATTAATTGTTCTTTCAAACTGCGAACACCTGTTATTAAAAATGGGAAATGGTGTGTGGTTCATTTTTTCGTCGATTTTCCCGGTGATATTTAGATTTTTTTGCTCCAAAAGTCCATACCAATTTAGGTAAAATTTCGAAAATCAAAGTGTCGATGAAATACAAAGTAAACAAAGAGATCTTTTATTTAAAATCTTCAGAAAACTTCGGTGACGTTTGTCAGCCATTTATTTTAGAAACTCGATCCTACTTTTTTAAATAAATCAAAACTTTGCATTCGCCACCGCATATATTTTTAAAATAACATTAAAAAACTTCAAATGTGCATTCTGGAACGATTTCGGTAAGATCAAAAAATGATAAATATTCATTGTGCGATATGATAACTAAAAACGACATTGGCCATTTAGAGATGCGATATATAATATTAATTGTAGCTGTATATCAATGACATGCAGACTAATACAATTTAATAATTGGCAATAATAGTCTGTCTATAGTAGTAATAATAATAATAATATCTGCAAGTCTTAACAGATAAACAAATAAAACGTGTCTAATTTTAGCAGTGATACGCCGAGTTCAAGTCTTGGTTATTTATATTTTCAATAGTAACAAACCTATAAATGTTATTTCAAAAATGTATTAAAAGTTGGAATTATTGTATTGCCAAAATATTTAACACACTATAAATCAAACTAACGTAGAAAAGTTTGAAAGTTGCAGTATATAGGTAATGTGCTCTAATCTCGAATCGGTCTGATTTAAGTGCACATCGATGCTTTAATTTAACACTTTTGAAGTGTCATAATTATTTCAAGTTAGGTTTAACAGATTCTGTAATGAATGCCTATAATCGTTAAAGTAATTTAATTTAATAGTTAATTTAGATAAACGATATGTAAATATGCTTGAAAGTGGTAAGACTAAAAATAAAGAAATTGTCTAATCGAATAGAAAAAAGTTTGTTAAATCACTCACTGACAATGTAACGTATTAATTTAACGTTAATAAAAAATATTAATTAACTATTCATGAATCACGGTGAATGAATTATGTAAATTGCTAGTTTAACATTACCTGCATCAAAAATAAAGTAAGAGATGAAAAACTAACAACTCCTTATAAGTGGGTTTATTTCAACATTTGATTTAAAATATCGTCAGTAAATGGCAATATAATAATATAAATTTTAAACTGTCAATACAGTGATTAGAATAATTTTTTCCACGCCAAGATCTTTAGCTACAGGTAGCGATTACAAGATAAATTCTCTAAATTGGTTTCTTGATGTGTTAAGGATTACTTTCGAAGAAAAAATATCTTCAGAACTGTTACAAAAATTATAAGCGAACATAGGTTAATTTCAATTTTTTTCCTCAAGATTAAAAAATATGTACCTGTGCTTTTCAAATTAGTTTGGAAATTCATAATTTTCCCTAATAAATGATGAGAGAATTTGATGAAGAATGCTTAAATCGGTGCCAGTCGGTGCTTTACGCAAAAGTTGAACATTTCTTTACATATAAATACAAAATAATGCAGAAAATAGACCAAAGCAATAAGTGTATATTAACAAAATTGATTTATATTATTAGTAAACTGTTCGTGTTACTACATTCCATTTAAATTCTGAACAAGTGCAAAATGTATTTTTTTCTCAACGAATGAAATAGTTTGTTTCCTAAACGTTAAAAGTTGGATATTAATAAATAATTTTGTAAATATGAACGAACAAAATAGGTTGTTATGTTTAGATTTTACTAGCTTTGCGACACAGATGAATTTGCAGTTTTATAAACCAAGTCGTAATTTTACAAATTAATATGGATTGCGGTTTATGATTTTGCAAGCTTAAAAGTTTAACTCGAACATACATTATGAAATAATCTTTATTAAAACTTTTGTTGCGACCCATATAGCAAAAATCGTTATACTTAACTAAAAGGATGTGATGGGTCAATGTACCATTACCGCTCCACAATATTATTGAACAATTTCCTACGGCAATTTATGAATTAAAATTAGCCAAACGAAATCAACACAAGTCGAAAGATACAAGACTTGGTGACAGGATAGTTTGAAAGGGGTGAGAGTATGCGACATCGTGCCAGGCCTGGAGCGACACAGCCACAGGTCCCTGCGTGACACCCATCCCGTGACAGATACCGCCCATCTGCAGACGATATCTATTAGAATTCCTATATAACAAGAACTTAACTTTAACGTGATAGCTGATTATTATCGTCACATTATCAGCTTTTAACTTTAAGTCCTTTTACTTAGCATTTCAAGCTTGAATAGCTTTCGATATTTTTTAAAAATAGAAAAACTAGAAAACTAGACTAGACCAAGTACAAACAATAAAATTATGTTCATGAAAATATTCTATTTAATTGCAATAGAAAAAGCATGGTAGAATACAATTTTCTTATTTTAACTAAACCACCCTGTATATTTTTTGCATGCTGGTATTCTTACTCAGTTTTCTTTAATGATATTTGTTTGGTTAAGCCTTTTCCAAAATATTTTCAAAATAGTCAACATTTGTTATATTATTATTAGATTAAAATATTTTTAATTTCATAACTTACCTTATTATTAATATCCAAACTATTTAATTAAACGATTATAAAAAACTATGTAAAAGAAGTTCATTTACATACTAATAATTCCAGGTTTGTCTGATGAGAATCCTAAATTCGAAGCACAATATTCGAACAAGGTGTAACAAACTATACTTCTTCAATTAAATAGTTTTGTTCTTAATAATAATGTCTTATGTAGTATAATTTAAATTATGAAATAAAAATTTCTGAAGGGAAACTTCTTTAGCGACATTTCTGTTTGTAATGTATCCTTATAAAGGGGAAACAGTTACGTTACGGAAGGGGAAGTAAGTAACAAGCCCTGAGTGGAGCAATAAGAAATTCAAAGAGTGACTGACGTAGTATGCGTTGGTGTATGGATTTATTTCGTATTATTATACAAATAAATTTAATTTTATCTAAACAAAATATTCTAAAAAATATTATAATAAAGTTCGAGAATGTATAAAGTACTGTATATACTATATTATAGTAATTCTTTTATAAATTTGAAATTTGATTTTATAAAAAAAAATCAATTAAATAAATAACTTCCCCCGCAAGCTTATGTGGATGAGGCTCACTTCGTATTTTATTAATCTACCATGTAATCAATCAACTATCAATTCTCAATTTATTTAATAAAACTTTTCAATTTTTATAATTCCTTATCTCCTGTGGATTTTTAATATCTTTTTCAAAAATGTTTTCAATCTCCCCTGCCACAAAGTGGCAAACAACACTATCATAGAAAACCTTTTTTTAATACAATATCCACATACAATGTTTGTTTTATCCACTTACGGCCAGTTTCACAATATCTGGTTAACCTGCAGTTTAGTGCTAACCATAACTTAACCTACGAAAAAGTGTTTCACAATCGCTGGTCTGAAGGGAACCTTAGGTTAAGTGCTGGTATCTTTAACCCACAGAAGTTCCTTGGGTTAACTCTTAACCTTGGGTTAACCTTGGGTTAAGTTTTAAGGTTATTAATTTGTGATTCGGAATAAACATAATAATATATTGTATACAACAGTACAAACTTCGAATATTCAGTTGACAATTATTTATCAAACTCAAACGTGTTAATTATGTCAAATAAAAGACAAATAAGAACGGGATAGAGCTGGCAACATTCCTAAACCTATGGTCAACTGCCGGTAAGCAGACCAAAGGTTGTGAAACTCGACCACATCTCAAAGTTCAAGTTAAACTGCAAGTTAACCTTAGGGTTTGACTATAGATTGTGAAATCGGCCGTAACAGTTAAAATAAAAAAATAGGTTAGCGTTTAATTGAAATTTTCTTAAAATTGTTAATAGAAATACAGCCTTGACCAAAAGTATTAGGTCACCTCTAAAATGTCATTATTATGGAAACGGTTAAATATTTTTTGAAAACAACCATGGTACTGTCTTTCTAGTAAAAAATTGTCTTGTTTTAATGTTTTAGTAAATCTAAAAATACGAAATAAAACAGCAGTACGGCCTTGATTAAAAAATCGTCGAAAACCTTTATGAGCTAAAATAGATAGTAAATTTTACCTAGATTATGTAGTACTAATCATTACAAACAAAAAAGTGGCGAACAAAATTTTTCAGAAATGTACCGTTTTTGAGTTATAACGAAATCAAAAATTTTCGGTATTTAAAAAAAAATGCTGAGTTAGCAAATTGTAAGTTTCAAGTTTGAGGTTTTCATTATAACTACAGTATACCGGGTGCTGAATGAGTTAGCCAAACATAGGAAATTAACATGTAAAAACTTATTTATGCAAATTCCTGCTTCCCTAATTATTTTAAAGAAAAAATGAAAGACACAAAAATTATGCAGAAATATAAACTACGAATGATAACACCATTAGATTTCATCTAGCTTTTATTTAAAAGGTCAAAAAATGCTTTCGAAATTGTTAAAATTTTCATTTATCGCACTGGCCATGTAATAAATTCAATTTAATTTCTATTTTCCATTTTCCATAATTACCATGGAAACTTATACCACGGCCAGTGCGATAAATGAAAATTTTAACAATTTTGAAGGAATTTTTTGACCTTTTAAGTAAAAGTTAGATGAAATTTAATGCTATTATCATTCGTAGTTTTTATTACTGCATTATTTTTGTATCTTTCATTTTTTCTCTAAAAATAATTAGGGAAGCAGGAATTTGCATAAATAAGTTTTTACATGATAATTTCCTAGGTTCGGCTAACTCATTCAGCACCCGGTATGCATGTACGTGTAAAAATCTTAATTATTTCAAATTTTGAATTGAATTTCAATGTAATTTACCAATTTTTTAAAGGATTTTGATGTTTTAATTTTGCTCATAACTCAAAAACGGTACGTTTCTGAAAAATTTTGTTCGCCATTTTTTTGTTTGTAATGATTAGTACTACATAATCTAGGTTAAATTTACTATCTATTTTAGCTCATAAAGGTTTTCGAAAATATCGATTTTTTAATCAAGGCCTATAACAGCCGAACTGCAGTTATATTTCGGATTTTTGGATTTACCAAAACATTAAAACAAGGCAGTTTCTTACTAGGAAGACAGTACCATGGTTGTTTTCAAAAAATATTTAACTGTTTCCATAATAATAACGACATTTTAAAAGTGACCTAATACTTTTGGCCAAGGCTGTATATAATTTAAATAAAATACCCTATATATTTCAATAATATATTGACATAATCTACGGCTAGTACTAATTTGTTATAAAAAAAAGAGCGATGTTCTTAAAATGTAATATTTTGCTTGTATCCGTACTAGGCGCCACTATGTTTATCATTACACATTATTGTCATCAACACGTAAAAGGTTCCTATTTAATACCATCAATCTTAGAACATATTATACACAAATTTTCGGTTTCTGAAAATGGGAGATATGGAATCCAAGAGCACTTGATTTCCTTTAGGAAAGATTAAAAAAAAGCTCATCTACAATTTTCCTAAATTTTCTAAGATTTCCTCAAATTACTTCCGTCTTCTGAAGTATTCTAGAATATTTGGAAGAATTCTAGAAAAGTGGAATACTCCCCAGTATCGATAATTATATTAAACCGTCTACTTAACACTAGAAACTGAAAGAGTAAAAGTTTTGCCATCAGGAGATATTATGCGAAGTTGATGAGAATAATAATAAAATTTAATAAAGATTTGGTATTCGGTGTAGGGAGGGCGGCACCCCCTATACCAGCTGCCACTGGCTGGTAGATATTTTAAAAATTTGCATTAGATTTAACAAATGAATTTTTAATACAGCTTTTTTACTTAATTACTATTAATACCAAGAAATGATTTCAAATCTGTTATTGGTCATCTGATGGAATCGCAACGAAAATCTACTAAAATAATATCTCAAAGAAAAACAGTGGAAGATGGATCCACCGCTCATATTTATCGCTTTTTTCTCACTGTTATGTTGTTTGAATTCGGATTGTTCCGTTCTGATCCGATTCAATCCAATGTGGTATGTGATACCAGTATGTGAAAACCTTAACTCGTTTGAATTCTTACCCGATACTCAAGTTGACCTCATCAATCCTGGATGAAGTCCTTGCCGTTTATTGGTTTTGTGATCGAGTTTATAGATCTCACGAGACAACGCTGATATGCGTTAACAATTTTACCAAGGTACGAACGATCGTCACGTTTGATGAAAGTTTGGATGACGTTTGGATGAAAGTCTATTACGGGATAGGAGGAAACGAAGTTGCTAGTTTATGTGTCAAAGATGCAGCGACTTTGCACTACCGCACGGCATATTAATATTACAATAATTGAGCTACGCTCAAAAGGACGATTGATTTTGTTTTCTTATTATAAATTATCTCTGATTGGATTATGTTTTTACCCACACTATACGATGTTTCCTCTTTCGTATCACCAACGGTACACTCGTGTCCTACCTGAACCGATTTATGATTTAGATTAGGGTCAGCTTTATTGACAGTTTTCTTTGCGATTGAGTAAGCAAACTTAAAAATCTTGCTGCCTGAGATATGTGAGCAAATGATTTCCTCATGAAATAATGTTAAACCAGACAAGCTCTTAACTGTTTATCCCTAATCATTGATTATGCACAAAAAAAAGGTCATAATAAGTATAACATTGATTGATGTTTATTTCAAAATTATATACAAAACAGAAAATTGGAAATTTCAGAAAACATTTTGAAATTATACATAGACGATTCCAGTTACGTGTAAAGGACCGTTTTCATCCAATTAACGCTACGTAAATTAGACGTAAATTAATAAAATAATTACATTTCTTCTTTAACACTTCCTTTTAACCAATAAAATAAATAAAACTTCACTTAGCCAAATATATCCATGAAAATGAGGTTTTCAAGAAGAAATATCATTCTGTTTTTATTATTATACGTAGTTATAATTGGATGAACGCTCGAGCTTAAATGTTTATATTGAAGATTGTTTGTTTCATTTTCACAAACAATAACATTTCTAAAATTTTATTCATTTTGCTTATGCATACTTACTTATTTATTTGGAAATTATTGATTATCGCACAGTCCTAAGTCGGGTATTATTGTAATAAACAATTTTTTCTTTCAGATATGTATTATGGTATTATTAATGTTGGATACCCATGTACTTTATGAGATTTCTTAATATTCCTATTCTTTTGATCTGTATCAACTTGCAGCAACATACACCCTATCTATTTACGTGGTTAACGTAGCTAGGAAGGAGAAGAAAACATAATCAACCTTATTAAGCCTTATTAGGATATTCACTTTTGCCTGCGATGCTGTAATTAAAAGTAATTTCTTGTGATTCTAGAAAGTATGTTGAAAACATTAGGTTAGTTAACGTGAAGGTTCAATTTCACCCTAATTTTCTATTCGCTATGTTAATAAATTAATTTATACGCCAATAATAGTGTAGGTGAAGGTACATGTTCCACGTCTATATTTTTTCTTATAATATAGTGCCTATCTATCTATCTAATTGGAATTGGGTTTTGGCAACCCTAAAACACCGCATTGAATGTTTAATTGTTGGTCATCAACACTATACAACAGAGAAAGTAAGAATGTTCTGTCAGAAACGTCTCCACATGTAAACGTGTTTATCTGAAGTTAATGAAAATTGACAGTTGGGTTAACGATCGCCAGTTGTACTATATTTAGATGAAATTTCTGAATATCGAGATGCTCAATTATTTATATTATTTTGGTTTTTGAATTTAAAACTTTTCTTAGCAAAATTTTAAAGATTTTAATAGGCTCATAATAATTAAAAAAACAATAACAAAAAAAATTCAAAAATTTTATTCTTTTATATGTAGTATAAACGAAATGACTAAGCTACTTAGACGAGTTGAATGATCTAGAAGATATAACATTAACGAGATAATTAAGCACAAAATTGCTTTATTTGATTGATTTATTTTGAAAATAAATAATAAAATTTTACTAAATGATTTTAAAACCACCTCATAAACAAATTATTCATAAAGTGGTTAAGAAATTATAAATTTAATAAAATTAATAAATTTTTAGAATATCAAATAATTTTAAATATTTAAAAGTGTAAGTGATTAGGTACTAAGTATTTTGTAGACTTGTTTAAGTTAAAAAAAAGGATGCAGTAGGTACTAGGTACTCAAAACAAATCTTTCAAATTGTCCATTAGCGATTTCATTTGCAGCTTATTAATATGTATGTAAAAAATCGATGAATGCAGTTGAAATATCAATGGGACATACGACATACAAATCATTAACCACTTAGGATCCATTATCCCTCTTTTTATATTTAAAGCAATTGTAAAATCTAACATTATGCACGTAGGTTATTGAAATAAAATAATTCAGTGTATAATTTTATAATTATAATAAAAAATGTAGATATTGATTTAAAAATCTATCGATGTTTGGAATTCCTCAAGACATTTGCGTCTGTTTATTTTATTATACAAGTAAAACGGATTAAACAAATTAGACTCTCTCAAATTTAGCAATTGCATGCAATTTCCCTGTTTATATTGACTAAAATAGAATGGGCATGTAAATTCTTTGCGTTATACTAAATCTATGTAAATGCATTGTTACAAATCATTCGACAAAATTATTAAATTTAGAAATTATTTGAAAGCTGCAAATTTTTTTGAAGGGAAAATATTATATTAGCCTAAAATAATTCTATATAATTATATAATCAATTTTTGTATGTCTAACCGCACCGAGGTAAAATAACATTTAATTTTTTTGTGGGCCAAATCCATCCTCCAATTATCAACAATTTAATGATGCGTACAACAAAAATAGTAAAGAACTGAAAAGTACACAACACAGACTTCTAAAATATATGGTGTTCTTCGAAGTAATAAGCTTTTAAAATCATAATTTATTTAGATTAACATTTTTGACCTATTCGCAATTTTAGTCATCCTTAGTTTTTTCTAGAATTAATGCATAAAACATGTCGTGAATTAGATGCTTAAGGCTTGCGTACATGGTAGTACATATTTTAGTATTCTTAGGTAGCTCATATCACAAATATCTGCTCGAATAAACCCTCGGATTTTAATTTTTAAGGTAGGTAAACTCAGTGATGCACCAACTCATAGATACTTTGCACGAATTAAAGTCAATAATCGTTTTTCTATTTAATTATATATTTTTGAAAACGATGCAAATATTCTAGCCAAATTCAAGACATCAATTTTTGCATATTTTATATGACGTAATAAAATGCTACCTCACAGTAATCACAATTAATTAAGTTTGTGTCAATTTTAATCAACCTTCTTTAAAAGCAACTTAAGTTTGCCGGAGTAGGTGAATTGAATGCCCTCTCAGGTTTTTGTTAGTGAATGCATATGAATATTCAATTTCTCATTTGCATGTGAAGAGAATTTCTGACGTTGCACCTTCACATAAAAAGTACTTGTTTTAAAAACAAACAGGACATTATCGATTAGGTAATTGCATAAAACTTCACTACGTGTAAAACCATACCTACCTAATGAGAATTTTTTAGTTGAATATAATTACCTACTCGAAGACAAATATTACTAATGTTAATTACATGAAAAGTTTAGAAAAGCCCAAAAATAAAGATGCTGCAATTTGGGTCTATTAATCAACATAAAAGTTTTTGAACTGCATCAGTTTTAAACGTCAGCAATATTTCCAGTACTGCTGCATTGCTTTCCATAAAAATGTACATAATTTTTGAGTGAATCTAGACAAGCAATATTATTTTGAGAACAATTCGCTACCATACTTTCACACAAGTTGTAATATGAATAAAGGATGATTGCGTTCCAAGCGTATTACAATCTCAGCAAGGGGCGCCAATCGCAGGGTGGAGACAAGAGGACAAATCATGATGTTCTACCGCCTACATGTACTAAGAGACACTAAATTAAACCACGCCAAACTCGAATAATGTGTAAAGTTAACAAAAATAATTTACACCTAAAAAAGTAATCATCCACATACTACATACAATTGAACCAAAATTACTCAACTCAAATATTGTAAAATGACCATAATAGTATAAAAGGTGGGTGACGCATGCACTGCAGGAGATATAAGTAAATTAAAAGAAAAATATTATCGAGAACAACCAACAGTTAATTCTATAATGCCCAATAAACCAAAAAGTTACAAAGGCCATTAAATATGAGGAAACAGAACTTATATTACATTCCGAGTTACATATAAAAATGCCACAAGAAAAAACTTCTTATTGGACCCACGTAATACTACTTTCTGCATTATATTAAATACCTAAAAGTCAACTTTAAATGACGCTATTGCATGCATAGGAGAACAGGGTCACATTTATACCAACCAGTATTAATTAAAAAATTAACTTAAATTTTTTAAATTAATTTTTAAGTTATTTCTACTATTTCGTACGCAAATCAGGCGGTAACATTTGAAAAGGTATCCAAATTACTCGAATTCAATCCGACTACAGTACATGCTGCGACTTCAAATAACGACAAGGATTCAATTCGCCTTCATATTTCATGGTAAATAGAAAGCTTTTTACATATTTCTATAAAGTAGCAATGGAAGGCCAACAATCATCAAACTATTTTATACGTTGAAACCATAGTTTCAAATTTTTTTTGCAATCATTTTTTCAATCTGGATAATTTTTGATTAAATGCATCTGATGATTGGTAACAATAAGTAAGTATTTTTAAAATTTTTTTTCCATCTCCTTTTCATTTATATTTGATTTAAAGAAAATTCAAAATTGAAGGCAGTGCTAAATTTTGAATCAAGCAATTTAAAACATCTAAAATAACCGCAATAAATTAGATTTTTAAAAAATTAGGTATTTGAGCATCGTGATCTATCTAGAGATAGATACTACTTCCAAGTTCCAATACTACTTTTGCCAATAAAAACTATACAAACTTTCAAAATCAAATAATGTAAAATGTAAATGATGTACAGTAGCCAAAACATAGATTAAATCAGATAATTGATATCGAGGAATGTTTTCTGTGCAGTGGTTTAGATGTCCATACTTTTTTATAATCCGGATATGAAGAGATGAGTGTCACAAGAATATTGTGGACAACATCAAAACTCGAAGAATATCTTTAGCCATTTATATTGTGTTTTGTGAATACGATGACCAAATGCGTAATTTTTTCAGTCTAAAATCCAAAATGATAAAATGAATTTTTTAAATTATATTAAAAACAGTGATACTGTTAATAATAATAATTTTCTTCGTAGCAAGATAGAAAACGGATAGGAGGATAGGACGCAGAGTATCAGATAACTTTTTTGCCTAAGGGTTCCAAAAGAACGTAGGAAGGCTATAATACGTAAGTATTTTATTGGCATTAATATTTAAAAACATTCTCAATTCCAGTATTTACCAATTTGTTCTAGTTTAAGATGTTAAATATTATGTTCTAAATTATATCAAGTAATTTGAATAAAATTTTCGTATCAAGTATTATTAAAACTGTAATAGAAATTTTCTAATACTCTAAATACTCATTATTTTAATTTCATGCAATTTAAATTATATGGTTTAAAATTAAATAACCCATCAAGACGGTTCATCAATGCAAAGATAAACAAATGAGTTATCTTCAGTTTATTATTTTATGTCTTTCATAGCTAACTTCGTGAATTGATAAACCGAGCCTAATTGTACATTCACCTCCATAAAATCAATTAATAAAACAATAAAATACAATTGCATCTATATATAATTATTCAATATAAGCTTAATAATTATTATTAAATCATAAATTAATTTAGTCATTAAGGACAATGTTGACAAAATTATGCAATTTATTATAACGTTAACAACATTGCAGTTACTATATTATGGAACCTATTTAAAAAAGAGATTTAAAATTTATAACTATATAGGGTAAATATTAATAGTTACAGGTAATTCGCGGTTAATAAACCTAAATTAAATGTCTCTCTATATCATGCAATTGTAATGCAAAGTGTAATAAAGTATAAATTCCAGAACATAGGAGAATCAAAAAAAACCGAGACACATTTTTAGGCAGCACAAAATTTTACAGATTAAAAAAATTGAAAAGAACAACTTTGATTTAAAAGAAATAGAAATTTTCTTTTATTTTTTATTTTCAGTGTATAGATCTCATGAGACTGTTACGATTGAAATATGTCAACATCTCTTTCGAGGGCTTGAATGTAATAGTATGTATTTAAGTATAATTTTCTAGCCTTATGGTATCCATTCACCTATTAGTTTATCTGCAGATCAATTAAGTGAGGACCACCAAAGATACCGACACCTTGCAGACTTATAGTTAGTAAACAGATTTCAGATAATGTGTGTATGTGCATATGAACTTCAGTGGTCTGCATATAATTGATCTGCAGATAAACAGATAGGTGAATGGATACCATCAATAATTTTAAAGAAAGAAATTTTTAAATAATTAATTATTTACTAGATTTAATTTTTTATCTGGCTCAGTCGGTGAAATAAATTTGCATAAGACTCTCGCTAACAAAAAGAACCCCGTAAGTGCAACTCTACGATCGAGACAAGCGTTGGTTGGTTAAACGAGCACTAAAATTAGACAAACACTAGTGCAACCATTTATGAGAAAATAGCATTTAAAAGTGTGAATGCAATACTTTAGCTAGTTTATGCATTCAAATTCTAAAGGTGTTCTAGCTAAGATGGTAAAGTATCCTCGAGTGGATTGGAAAGTCCAGATTCGCTTCAGTTTGGCATGTTATAAGGGTAGCAGAAGACCATCTCATCACCAAAAATATCTTTTACCAAAGCTGGTCCTAATCCTACAGTTACACTTTAGAGAATCTCCTTGATAAATAGAATAAAGAGTAATTTGTTCGTTCTTATTCATGAACAAATTATTTATTAAATCAATTTTAGTTTTACATTAATTCCAATTTAAATAAATGTGTGGTGAAATTAAATTAAATAAAATAAAATAATTGAAAAACAAATACTATTAACGCAATTGTTGAAAACAGCAGTTTTCTCTATTAGCTGTCTTTAAGATGGTTTTAAAAAAGATAATTAAATTTTAATAAAAATGTTTAAGACCATTCTATTATTTAGCTCAAAATGTTACTTGCAAATTCACTACTGTAAATAAATCGCATATAATGATGGTTTCGGTTCAAATCGTATTTACACGTGTGTGCATTGAATATGACTTCCAAATAATTCCTCGAAATAAATGATCATCCACTCATTGTTTACAGGTCAATACATTTTTTAATATTCTATTCAACTATCAATAGTTTTATTTATTGATGCACGACAAATTTTCAAAACGCTTTGACTATTTAACCAACAAAATGTTCTCACAGGTACACAATTTCAACTTTGGATTTGGATAAGTAATATCCCTTATGGTTAGATTACATATTCACAATGTGCAGTTACCATAGTGTACGTAATACAGGCAATTAGTCATAAAACAAGAAAGAGCCCCAAATTTTGCCTTTACTTTTTCTAATACTAAATGTTGCAATATAGTATTTATAAAAATCTTACACCCTGACATACCATTGGTATCACTATGTACCGTATAATTCAGATTATTATTTTTGGGCAACATTACATCAAGGCTCTTCATTAAATATGGTTACAATTTATTTAAAGCCCATATCTCTCATACACCAATATATAATTCAAGATTTAGGTTGCAGCCTAGCATCAACTACAACTTTTTCAAATTTAAATTTCAATTGTTGGAAATTAGAAAAATTTTCAATGCATATTAATAATAATTATACTTAAAATCAATATGAATTTGATAAAACACTTACCACATTCTAACTCATCTGTTCTATCCTGGCAATCGTAATTTCCATCACATCGTTTGCTGACCGGTATACATCTGCTAATGTCGCAGCTAACTTCACCTTGTGCACAAGCTAATAAAAAATCATAAATAATTAATATACATAAATTCAGTTTTAATTACAATTTATGTTATATTCCACAATTTTCAAATTCGAGGATATATTTCTTACTGCTATGAATTATAAAAACAGTTCACAGTTCAAACAAATTATTTTCCATGAAATGAAAACTAATTAGCATATTATGTAAAGTAAAATTTGATTCGTGTGAACTATTTTTGAATTTCCAGTAAGCAAATCAGAATTTGAAATTATAATTCGGATAATAAATCGAAATAATCACAATTTTACTCAAAAATCGCTTAATCCAATATAATTAATATTAATTACAATATTTATTAATAATATTAATTAAATTGATACTAGTGAGAAACCATTTACAAAAACAATTTCTACCAGAGAAAATAAATTTTTATCAACCTGGAATAGCGTGTTAATTTGAATACCAATTCCAATTTAAAAAAGAATTTATAAAAACAACGAATTGGTTAGTAACAAATGTGCAGTAAACATGTACCAAGTGAACAATTCTTTTCATCTTCTCCACCAGGACAATCGACAGTGCCATCGCATTGCTGATCATCACAAATTGTGGTTATTCCATCATTACATGGTACAGAATTATCACCACGACAGTTACTAGAAGGTGGTCGAAAATCGGGTTGTTGTGGTTGATTAGTTGGTAAAGCTGGATTGTAGGATGGAGATTGAGTAGTAAAGTCAACATTAGGTACCACCACTCCTGTTACTGGTCGAATGGTTGTAATTGGAATGTTAACATTATCATTATTTGTCGTGGGATCTGTAATTGAAGCTTCTGGTGTATCGGTGGCTGGTTTAGCGCCTTCATTAGGCGAAAGTGGACTTATGGTTGGTGTCAAATCCACTTCATTTATATGAATATCGTCATATCCTACATGTGATTTAAATTAGTCACAAAAATACAAGAAAAATTTTAAATTTCTAGACATATTTCATCTACTCATTATTAGTACCTATAAATATATTAATCAACTACTCGGTTGCATTACAAGCATAAGTGAAAATGTACAATGGATGATTAACATGCAAGAAGTTTTTTGTTACATTTCAAATTCAATCAGGAATAATATGTAGTCACAACTTTCTGCTTGAGTTTTTAGTATTAATCAAATGTACAACTTATTACTAAGCAAGATGGACTAAATCAGCAAATGTAAGATTAAATGACCAAAACCAGTGTGATTTATTTGAAATAATATTAATATCGTAGAAGGTATGTATATACATATACTACCTATAGTTCCAAATAAAATGCTTTCTTTTAAATGACCCAATACTGAAATCTACTTCTTATTACTATAAAACTTACAAATTTAGTTAAATTGAACGAATATTAGACAAAGAATAGGCAAAAAGATTAATCTAGATCCAAAATTACAATTTACAAGAATTCATTTCATTTAACTGCAACTGTAGATCTTTGTAATAACAGAAATTTCCATCAGTGTTGATTTAAAATAGAAAATCATGATGCACAGAGTATAACTACATACAATATTTTGCTTCATTTGGGTTATTTAAAAGAATATTATGTTCCTTCTACACCAAGTAAGAGTTAGTAAAGTAAAATTGTGGACCAAGAACATATCATAGTCGTATGACAGGTAAAACTCGTTAAGTGTAGTTGTGTAGTTTTAAAATTACTGAGAAAATAAGATATGAACACTTTTTTTTGTAACTTTTCTAAATTTTTAAATGAGCGTTGATGCGTCCTATAGTATTTATGACTTCTTCCTGGCAAGCATTGTTATTAAATAATACATTTAAATATAGTGAAGAAATCTCATTTTTGCTTTAAACTGTACTTAAGAAATTTTACCTATCATACAACGATTATTAGCATTAGTTTTCTGAATTCCATATACATTTAATTTAATAATTCTAATTTACTACGATTAACTCTTACTGTAAACATTCTACATTTTTATTATATTTGCACATATTCATAATTACTAATTTTAGTTACTTATGCCAAACTGCGTTATTTTAGATGGTAATCATTTTTTTAATATATTAGAATTATGTAATCTTGTATGTTTATTTGAATGATGACACTAGTTATCTGTTCCAATTTATTTCAAGTTCAGATAAAAACTATTTTGGGGTTGGGGAATCCCCCAATAACATATACTAGATTTGGTTTTATTTTGACATTTATATAAGCAAAGATTTCAAATTTGGTACATACCAAAAAGCAATTCTCTAGATTTTGCAATACATTTAAAAATAAGCCAAATAAACATTAACTCGGCATACTTATTATTCAAGAATACCCTTAACCCAATACACAAACACATCGATAAATACCTCAAGTTAGCAGCAATTTTTCTAATCAATCAAAAACTAAGTACCTACCAAAATATTCGCAATCATAATAATTCAAATAAAAAAGTTTTCTACTTATCAATAATACAGGTTTCCTCAATTCCTACACATCATCAATTAAACATGCCAAATTCGTTCTTAACTCAGTTAGAAAGCAAACATTATGTTAAATGATAACAGCTTTATAACTTATTTAACTAAATATTGTAAATGCAAATCTTACAATCAACAATATAGGTCAAAAGCATACCAAAGTCATTTTTACATTAATATTAGTTTTTTCATTATGATGAAAGTGTGAAAGCATAAATGAAATGTAATCTTTGAAAACTTTAAACTTTACATTAACAAACTATGTAACAGCTTCATTATAATAAACCCAACCAAGTTAAATAGCAAATAAGTACAAGCAAATACATTACTTAAATGAAAAGTTACATATTAATGAATAAATTATGATTGAAGCCTAAGCAAAAATTAATTATAATACAAAATTAGATTAAAATTGATAATTATACTACTTGACAAATAATATAACTTGTTGGTATAAAGTTCATTACCTTCTAGGATTATGTCAACAGTGCATTATGCACTTAAATATTTGTTTTATTAATAAAAAGTGATTCATAATTAGGAAATTATATAATGAAGTTTTTAAACTAACAAAAAACATTTGTTTAAATTAGCCTTTAAGCTAATCCAACTTTATACAAATCAAGTTAAATTATTCCACTCTCACTTATTAATTAACTTTACAATTAAGAGTTAAGATTAACCATAACCTGACCCTTACAAGTTATTTCAAATAAGGTTAAAATAAAAATTTTCAAAAGAAAAATAAAACATACCACAGCCCATTTCGTCAGATCCGTCTGAACATTCATGTACACCATTGCAACGAGCTGTTGATGGTACACATTGGCCATTTTGGCAAGGGAGCTCATATGTTTGGCATTCAGGTAAAGGCGCAGAAACTAAATAAGTATGAGGAATCCAGAAATTAAGGAAAAGGAATTTAAAAAATAAAAAAATTAAAATTAATAATAATAACACAAAATGTAAGAAAAAGTAAAACGTTGTAACTGTAATTTCTTCTAAGAAATTCATACCAACCTTCAAATTGTCTAAATGTAAAGTCATCAGTTGTAACTGGAACTTCTCCAAGTCGATGGTATTTCAGAATGTGTGAATACAAATGATTTCTTATTTTACTGTGATCATAAAAATCAATTGTGCCCAAATCTAATGTTGCTTTACTAGAAAAGAGATCTGCTTCCCGCTTTCTAAAATAAAGAAAAATTAAAACATTTGTTTAATATTAGAAGGGAACGAAAATTATAACTTACTGAATTTTTATAACTGTAGCTGATTGTCGACCTTCCAAGCTGTTATACAATGTATCTACTGATGTAGAAAGATCTGTTGCTAACTTTTTATACTCTGGACTATTATTATCATTGAATTCTGGAACGAATGGCTCTTGAACTGATAGTGTAATGCGGTAATATACTGAAAACAGAAAAGGCATTAAAATGATAAAAATCATAGATATGACGACAAATTTATCTGCTTAATTAGGTGCAGGTTTTTAACCGTTTACAAATTTTAAAAAACGGGGATTCTGAAGCATAGAAATAGACGAATTTGACACTGTCTATTTCAGACTAGAAAATTTGGTTACTGTGGAAAATGCAAACATATTGCGATGAAACCCTACATCAAAGACAGAAAAGTTTAGGACGAAGAGAATTCATAGAAAATAATAGATACATTATTATAGTCGTGCAATTTATGCAGAAGATCTTGGAAGACTGTAACAAGCTTCCATAAAGAAAACATTAGTATAAAAATTTAATTATGTGGTTTTATGTGCAATTTTAAGTTTTATTAATCCACCTTTTAAATTATTTTGAAAATTCGCATAATACATAATTTTTAAAACCAAACCACCGCAAATTATGAACGAACAAAGAAGCCAACCTACCAAAACCCATCGCAACCAAACCTGATTAACATCAGGAGAAATAAAATTCAAGAAGCAACAATTTTTTAAAGACAACCAAAAACAAGGTTATCAATCACCAACAGAAAGACCAAATAAAAAAATAAAAAGGTTGAAGTCGGTGCGAAGTGAAGCTGAGTTCAAGAGTGCATCATAGTTTGAGGCAGCACCAAGAAACAACGAAGATATAAAAAGTTTCTTGAGATTTCACTTTTTTTATATTTTCATTAATTTTCAAATTACATATTTTTTAAATCGTTTAGATTTGACGTCCAATAATTTTTGTTAACGCACAATCTGCCGGAAGATATAAGCAAAGCAAGGTAACCATAAAAGATCATTGCCATATTGTAGATGTTCTCACTCTGGATCTCTGAATGTTATGAAACATCCAATCTGAGTATTATCGGATGCCATGGAACGTCCGATGATTGGTATTCCCTTACAGGATAAACAGAGTAATAAGAGGATTAGAGACTAAGCCAGAGTTAAAAACGTAATAATAGAAAGATTTACAGACTTAAAATAAAGATGAGCGAAACATGTTGGAAAAGAAAACCCTGATGGCCAGATTAAGTCGACCAAAATACTGGTTTGATGATATTGTTGTGATAGTGGGAAGAAATTGAAAGAGGCCCTACATTTAACAATCAATAAGTAAAACTGCCGAGAAGAATGATCTATCCGATCACGTATGCTGCTCGATTGTTTATAGCTCAAAAAGCTTTCGGTTTCGTCCAAATAAAATGTGGACACACACAACCTTTAAGACGATAAATATTCTAAAAAAACAATATTTTAATCAAATATCCCAGGAGCTTTCGGTCATCAGGAAAGCAATATGCTGAGACTCTCCTTCGGAGAACTTTGGCGTTTTAGAATTCTGGTAATCAAAATTTTGAGAAACACCCAGAACGGCTGAAACTTATTTTTGAAAATATATTCCAATTGTTCTGGTTAAATTATTCCATTGTAATCAAAAATTGGAAATGAAAAATTACTTAAATTGCCAAAATTTAGAGGAGTCTTATGGGATAGATCAGGGACAAAATAAGTGCAGTTTCAAAATCATATTTACCAGGTGTTCCAGGTATAATGGGTACATGTTCAGAGGGAATGTGTGCCGATCCTTCTCCAGATTCAAATTCATCTTCATCGTCTGATCTACAATAACAAATAAAATAAATACATCATAGTTTTTAAAATAAAGTATCTTACTCATCTAAACTTGTTCCGCCGTGTCCAATAGGTACAAGATCCTCTATATCTTCTTCTTCATCGTCAAAATCACTGTCATTATCAAGGTCCTCGTCCTAAAATTTACAAATATAAATAATTGGTAAAGAAATTAAAAAAAAAATTACTTCTTCTTGGCCTTGTCCTCGTTGTTGTCCTATTGTAGGTTGTATGGTTGTAGGTGTTTCGGTCGTCGTTGGATCGCTAGAGCCAAAACCAAACCAGTCGCTAAACTGTCTTTTAACTCTTTTTGCTGCACTTGATATCCAATGTTCATCTTCACTAGGTTGACTAGAATCTGATTTTAAAGTTCTATGGTGAAAGGAACCAATTCTATCTATACTATGTTTATTATTTAATTTTGTATCTTCTAAGTTACTTTCAAACACTAAATCGGGATCATTCTGGAAGAAAAAAATATAGAATTAATTACGCAAGTAGGACGACCTGGAAATTTTTAGAAGTGTTAAATAAAGTCACAAGATGTTTTCAATTCATAAAACCTTTGGTTTTGATTGAAAATTGTGATTTAGGAATCGAAAAAGTAATAGAGCTTGAGTTAGATAATTATTATACTCTAAACTTAAATTTGTAATTTTCTCTGAAAGTAAATTAAAAAAATTATTACATTGTTCTTTGCAATTATTTCGGGCATAATAGATATTCGCTTAATTATAATAGGATGCAATTTCCTAATAATGAGAAAAAATAATCCCCTTAAAAGCTAAAGTTGTTGTCGTAAATGGATTTCAAGTTTAAAAACTAAGTTTATAATTTAAATTCTTTTAAAAAAAATATATACCTAAATATAAATTTAATAAACAATCAAAGTAATATTGATTGAACCGAAAATTGACAATTTTAGAGAAATTATTCACTTATTTATAAGGAAGCATCGTATTTAAAATCTTGTTTATATCGATGTGTATCTGGTTTGGTACATTCGCATCAGTGAATCTAACCACATCCTAGCTATAACTTCATATCAGTACGATATCAACTTGATAACATAATCCTACTCCTCGGCGCTCTTTACAAGCTTCGTTGTGCTTGTACCCTCTTAACTTGCTAACTTGAGTATTTTAACTGTTCATTAGATGTTTTCCTTACATAAAATTATATTTTACCATTTTATTAACCGCACACAAATTAAGTGTGTACCTTGGTGCTCGGGTGGATCGCTTTATGTTATTGGATATAATTAATAAGTAAAAAGGTTTGTGGGAAAATTTAAAATCCAATGGAATTTGAAATTTTAAAAATTTGGAAATAAGACTAAGTTGTCATATGCAAGATAAGTAGTTGATGTTATGCAATTTTTTACAATATTCGTTTAAAAATATTGTAATCTTCGCAACTTACGACATGAATAAAATTTTTATGTAAAATAACTTTATGAACCCCAAAGCGTTTTGACATTAATTTTTCTTGGCAATTTATCAACATTCGTTGCATAAGTGTAGGTCTTTAGAACGCCCAGAAAGGAGAAAAACCCCCGACAAGTTACATTAGGGGTGACCTATGATGCGCATTTAACATTCTAAAAGTGTCTTGAACATTTTGTTTGAAAAACAAATTTTCAAAATAAAGTAAAAGTTAGCGACTGCGTCTTCTTTGCCATTCCTTGTTTAGTTCGCGAAGAACTGCAAACGCCCCGTTATGATATGCAAATACAAAATGAGATTCCACATTATAATCAAGTTGCTTGTTAACTTTTAACGCCAATATGGGGGTATCATTTCTCCATTTTAAAAACTTTTAGGTGCTATTAGCATAGCATTATTTTCATAAAATTCTACCTGTACTTTTATCTTAATAATCTGTTGTGTACTTGTGTACATTATTATTTCTATCTCTCATTATAATAAGAAATAATATTTATGTTACAAAATTAGCCCGAAGAGATTAACGTCTAAAGTAATGTTTTCAAGTTATAATATTTCTTCTTTTTAATTAGTTTTAATATTGTTAGTTAGAAAATTGTTTTTGTTATACTTATAGGTAGGTACTAGTTAAATTAATTAGTACTTTAAGTAAATGTGGAACAAAGGTTTCTTATTTATTTATTTATTTTTTTATTTTTTTAAAGAAAATCCACCGATAATTATTAATACATTTTAACAGACCTTTAATATGTTTTACCGGTCTGTATTAAATTTTTATTTAATTCGAACAATGCATGACTGACTTATTGCTATATAAATAAACCCAAATATGTTTCATAGACAAACTATTTTAATTGGTGCTTAATTTTTTTGTTAATAATAAAAAGTCCAATTTTTTTAAGATAGAGCGTTTTTAAAAATATCTCCACAAGTTTATTATTTTTGGATATTCAAATATTTAATTTGATTATTGATTTAATTAATTTAAAATTTTACACTTGATAACGAAATAAGTTAGAAAATGTTTGTCAACACAAATGCAATCAGATAATTTCTACTAACAAATCCTTTGGTAGTATGTACTTGTTAATCCTTAAGTATTTATATAAATAACAATGTATCACTTTTAACACCTTATGGTTCTTCGAGGAAGCATTTTGAGGTTTCTGCTTATTAGTTACCAAAACAATTTTATTTATTAAACATTTGAAAAATATATTGAAACAATAAATAAATTAAATAATAACTAATTAGGTATAGATAACAGCAGGTAGATATTATTTTTTAAAAAGTGACCAACCAAGGTAGTGATCGACATGTAAATTTCTTAGTGTACCATAGTACTATGTAGGTATGTATGCCATTGACATTGACTTAACAAATAACTATTTCAATTATATTATTATGTATGTACATAATAGTCAGGGCCGGATTTACCAGTAGGCACAACAGGCGATCGCCTGCGGCGTCAAAATATAAAAGGCGCAAGCCGCCAGGCATTTCCGCGTTTATGTTATTAACATAGAGTTATTTATTTATTAGTCATTTATTTTAATTTTTGAAGTGTAGGTACAGTAACCCGCGGTCGTCTTCGTACACTCCTAATGTTAACAATGTAAATTCATACTTTTGAGACCTTTTTTGACACATAAATATTACTTTTACAACAAAACTTATTAGTTATTAGATACTTTTTGTTGGAAATTTCATCCTCTTAATTTTTATTTATATCCATTTTTTCGATTTGTCGCACCGTTTCCATTTTGCAGTGGCTTAAAAAGACTTTGTAAAATTTAAAAAATATTTTCATATGTATTTCAAAATTGGTACAACAAAATAAAAAAATGATTAAAGATTTATTATTGTAAATTTCATTTTCTATCATTTTGTTCATATTTTGCCATTTTGCAGCAACGTTTCTAATAAGATACAGATATGAAAATATTTTTTGTATTTTACAGTCTTTTCTAAGTCACTATAAAATGGAAACGGTGCGACAAATCGGAAAACTGTATATAAGCAAGATTCAGGAGATGAAATTTCCAACAAAAAGTGTTTCATAAGTTTTGCTTAAAAGTAATTTTTATGTATCAAAAAAGGTCTTCAATAGCTTGAATTTACATTAATCTATTGATACGTGGTTTAAGTAGTGTAACTCGATATTAACCATATCAATATTTTAGAAAACCCAAAAAATGCACTAAACAGCGATTATATACTTACAGTGTATTTTACGTGTGATAACTTAAAAACATTTTAGTTCTGAAAAGTGTTAGTGCTTTTTTTGGGTTTTCTAAA
Source organism: Cantharis nigra (assembly GCA_958510845.1). NCBI lineage: Eukaryota > Metazoa > Arthropoda > Insecta > Coleoptera > Cantharidae > Cantharis > Cantharis nigra. The sequence goes on from OY294028.1 coordinate 65,343,590, forward strand.
ATATTGATATGGTGAATTTACATTGTTAACATAGAAGTGTACGAATACGACCGGGAGTGACTATACCTACCTAGTACAGTGACTCGCAAAATTTCTCGGACACTCCTATGACACCAATGTAAATTGAACATTTTGAAGCCGATTTTTTACATATAAAAATCAATTTTATAGCAAAACTTTTTAGACATTTTTTGTTGCAAATTTTATTGCCTTCCTTCCCTTTCAATGGGAAAAAACTTGCTTGAACTAATTAAAAAAGAATGTTTTACAGAGACCGAATTTCAGTATTTAACTAAAAATTGCAAAATTTTGGAACCGCTGGCGAGGATACTCTGCAGAAAGAAAAGAATAAATTGTAATTTGGGGTATTTATTACCTCATTGTTATTATTATTTTCATTGCCATCAATTTTGTTTATATAAATTTTTTTATTTTGTCGCTACGTTTTTGACTGACAACGACTTAACAAGACTCTGTAAAATGCAAGAATTATTGTCATCTATATCTCAAATACGTTGCAAAAAAATTAAATATTAATAGGCATTTCATTGAAAATTTTATTCTCTACATTTTCGTTTCTATAGGTACATTTTTCTATTTTATCGCACCGTTTCCGAGATATAGATGATAATATTTTTTGTGTTTTACAGAGTCTTGTTTAAGTCGCAGTCAAACAAAATAATAAAAATTTCATTTAAGCAAAATTGAAGGCAATGAAATTTGCAACAAAAATTGTCTCGAAGGTTTTGCTATAAAATCGATTTTTATATGAAAAAAAGCTGCTTCAAAATGTTCAATTTACATTGGTAACATAGGAATGTCCGAGAACTTTTGCGAGTAACTCAGTAACTGTACCTAAATTGTAGTTTAATCTGAGTAAATACGATATGCGCCTAAAGTTATTAGCCTGGGCGCTAGACTAACTAAATCAGGCCCTGATAATAGTATGACTATTAGCTACTAGTATGTTAATTCCGAGTTTGTCAAAAATAACGAAAACAACAATAGAATCAAAAGGGCCCTATAGCTTACAGATTGAAATTGAACAGGCCAACGTATTAGGAAAACATTGTTGGTCTACAGCAGAAGCTTGACGATTGCTGGCTGACCAAAATATTTTTACTACAGGTTACTAAAACACCCCACCAAAATAATAACTGTAAAGTTTTTTTTTTAATTTTACGTAATGATAAATTTTGATTCAGCTATAGGAAAGGCATTTTATTAGATTCAAGATGTCAATCTAGCGGGTAGCATTATAAATGTCTGGCGGTAGACCACAGGTTGTAAAGGTTGATTGCTGTATATGAATCGTTTCTCGGGCTGTTACAACACTGTATTCCAATATCGCCTTAAATTATGCATGATATTTGATGATGATGTATACTGAATATTTATAAAGTAATATCGTTGTAATATGATCAAGCTGATTACACTCATTGCATTAATTGGCGAAACTCGAAGTGTAATTCCTGTAAGAGTAAAACAAAAGAAAAATTTACTTAACCTCCTAAATAAATATTAACTGAACAATGCTGTATAATTACTTTTATGACACATTATGACACAATTTAAATCAACAATTATTATTAATTTAGTTTAGATAACTAAGCGTTACTCAAACAATTATATACATCGAAGACATATTGCTTTAATATAATTTAATAAGTGGAGAGCTATTATCCTCACATGTTGTCATCGGTCTGGTAGAACCTATTACTAAATACCTAATTATAACCAACTCAAAACAAAATCAATGAATTGGCACATCGGCTATTCAATTCATTAGAATATTTTTTTTTTGTTAAAATTCAACACCGACGAAGTAGTGGTTGTACAATGTTACTGATTAAATTCAAATAATTAAAAAACTGACGATTAAATACGAGGTCAATAATGTTATTCATAGATTATTACTTAATTGAAACAGATTGTAATTGAACTAGAAATTCCAACAGAATCAATTTATTAATATAAACAATTCAAAATGCTCTAAGTTAGATATTAATGAAGGTCAAGTTCTCTGTCTGGTTAAATTTTTAAATCAATGGGTTAGCTACCTTAAATCGTTTATTACAAAACCAGCCTTCTTCGTTACTAATAGAAAAATTATGCAAAAACTCGATTTATTTTTAAATTGAACCAAGACCTTTAGATAAATTACAGTTATTTAAACGTCCATTACCCACATCACAATGATCAGGTTAGCAGGTAATTGAACGGACAAAAAGTATCGGAATTAAACATTTATTTTGTACCACATTATTACGAGAAACGTTTTCACATTGTGGTATCGTCAGATGACGTCTAAATTTTGTGCGTTTTAGTTCTGATGTTTTGTTTACCTGAAGATACTAAATATGGTTAAAACGAATAACTTTTCTTCATATACTGGATACTCGATTACCAGGTACGAGTTCTACATATTTTTTCTTCTTTTTGTGCCGGTTAATTTTTACAGTGTGACATTTATCGAGTTCATAAATAATGCAAAAGTTACACGAAAAAACTAACCAGAGTAGATTTTTACTATGAATTTTTTCAGCATTTCCATGACAAATGAGCGTATCCTTGAAGGAGGTGAAAATCAGTTAAATTATTTCGTCGGCTAATAACCTATTAAAAAGTGACCAACAATTTTATTAGATTAATTGAGATGCATTATTATTCTAAGAAAGGACATATTGGTTAAGAAAAAGTTCGATCAATTAATGTTTTCGACGTCCTTTATTGCCATATTTAAAAATTTGACATAATCAAATAATAATTTGTGGCTTTTCTTTTGCCCATTCTAAAAATAAAACTAGAAGTAAAAACGCTTTGTCTCCTAACCTAGATGAAGTCGTTAACATCATCATTAATTAAAAATTTATTGTATCTCGTAACAATAAAGCATTGATTGGAAATAATAATAGGTAACATACATAATATATACTTATGTAAAATAATCACGACAGTAATATAGAGTTTCAAAATACATACAGCCAAACGATCGATCAAATATTAATACAATGCACAAACAGTTTAACAGTTATGAGTTCGATAAGAAATAAAAGTCTCAATCTAGTTGAGTGCGTCTAGTGTACAAAGTGGTAATGTAATTTGGGGTTAATATGATCAATCTAAAGCAACCGATAGCCCAAGTGTTACAGTATCAACACCTATGAAAGTACTTTTTAGTCAAAGCACGTGTCCACCATTCTCCAACGAGTTCTCACTTCTAGTGTTGGCGATAGGGCTTTAGAAGTGGCTGTGAACATCAGCTCCCAAGAATTGTCTACGAAAACATTAATCTGTTTGTTACAAGTTCGAAAGTTAAAGACGCAACACCCAATTAAGTATTCTCGTAACGAAGTTGGTCAAAATTTATGTAGAAAAGGAAATTTTTAAATCAAATCATTTTTTTTTTATTGAAAAGAATACATCGTGATATTCTCCATAACTTAAAATTTTAAAATAATGTGTAAGTTATATATATGGGTCGATGGTACATGCAATAAATAAGTAAAGCATCTTCAAAATAAGATAAAACATGGAAACACGAATACACTCCTTGCATATACATAGCCACTGCTATACTCTTGAATATTTAGGGTGTACGATACCTACATTGGCATCGGTGCAGATGTTTAGGATTTGGAGTTGCCAGATTATGAAACCGTTTGGGAGACGTGACTGTATCTTAAAGAAATCCTTGTTTTTACTACATAGATATATATTTAAATAAAAACAAAATAAATATTTATGTGCACTTAAAATTATTGGCAAGTAGTTAAAAAATCATGGACATGTTATATAGATATAGTACACATATATATAACACATTCATTGACCGGTCGCCAGACGCTATAAAACTATGAATAAAAGTCTAAATAAACATTAGGAACCGCAAATTCAGTTTCCTTAATATTCACGTTTCAAATTTGCAATCTTTATTTTTAGATTTATGCAAAACTTACAAGAATTCATATTTTAATAGTCTGGCTTTGGGTCGAACAAAGAGTAATACGTAACGAATGTCTTAAAACTACCACATAAATTACGAAACAAGAACTAAAAAAATGATATTAAAAATTAACAACGAAAAATGTTTTATTCTCTTAGCTTCATTTAATTTCGCCCAATAGGTGATTGGATATGTCAAATAATGTACTAGCTTTCAAACATTAAATATAAAAATTCAATTTTCCTGTATGTATGTTGTGAAGCTTGAAATTATTAACAGGTAATATAAAACTTGAATAAAAAGCTTTAAAAAAAAAATTGATATTAAAATATTACTTACAAAACCAATAAGTTAACATAATCGAATATTGAAGTGGCTTAGTTAAATAATTGAATTTAAAAAGTATTGCATAACATGTTCGAGCTCGGCTATATAGGTATTCCTTTTCCAAATTTTCAAAGTTTGAAATAATTCATCATCTAACAATAAACCGATTTGGGTGTGAGCATTAGCTAGTGCAACTAAAAAGTGATGATATAATATTGCAATAAAAATCAAATTTATTTAACGGTCTATTGATTGTTAATTAAAAAACGGTTGTGATAAGAGTTGCTTATGTAAATAGTGACATACATTATTTGTTTTGTTACAATATTGTCGTTGTCGGTTACCAGAGATATACCATGTAGATTCATTAAATTGCTTGAATTACTATTAATGGTAAACTTTTCAAACAGTTTGTTAAATTATGATGGTCAATTAAAATGTTAAAATCTCATCATATCAAGCGATGTAATTAAGTAAATAAAATGTTGCGGTTGCTTTCATGCAACTACCTTTTAATGAATTAACAATTTTTTCATAAGATGCAGGTATCCCTCTAATTTAGTTGTAATTAACAAAAATTAAATTTAGACTGTCGTTACCAAGAATACATGGTCGTTTCATTGGTGCTAAACTAAATTCAATTCCGGACATCGAAGTTAGGTCCAATGAATAAGTTTCCTCTATAAATTTTGATGAAATTATAATTTTGAAGCTCTTTGATTTATGCCATTATAATTCTGTTCTGACAAATTTATATTACATTGTATTGTATTGTATTGTATTGTATTGTATTGAAATCACTAGTCTTTTAAAATTTTCTATCCTCATAATATGTTCATATAATAATCTATTATTTTTCTAATATGAATTCTTATTTATTTACTTGATTAATACATTAATGCAAAGATCTAATGTTCAGAAATATAAACTTGTACGAAATTATATATTTTAATATTTCTATATTGTTAAAATTCATACGAAATTAATTGATCACTATCTAGGGCATTGTATGATTTAAACTTAATTTAATTTTCGCTAATTAATGGATACACGTCGGCATTAATAAAACGTTCTACGATTTAATAGTAATTGAATTATGGCGTTGATTGATATTATGTAATGATATACGAGCATTTGTATTATACACTGTCTTCATACTTTTGGATTTGAACAAACTAAATAATTCGGTATTTTAAAAATATTTTCAAACAAAACTAAAATACCAATAATTTTTTGTAAATGCAATATTGTGCTTATTGTTTTGGTCTATTTAATAAAACAATAAGAAAATAGTAATCAATTTTTAGTATTTTACAACCACATTTCAAAATGCCATAAAAATGTTCATGAATGCAGAAAAATTTAACAAAAAATTAATAATACTTGCTATAGTTTACGTCAAAAATGTATAACAGAATTGTTTATTTCTTTAATAATATGAGTTATTATATTTTGCGCTATTTCTTTACATACATATGGAAAATATCTTCGACGCTATAGTAAAACAAATTGTTTTGACTATAAATATTTTAATCTAAACGAATCGGTATCGGAAGACGATGCTCTTTATTGCACCTTAAATATTCTTGCATTATGTTTAAAGCATGCTAAACTTTCCAATGATAGATTTTTGACATAATATCATATAAACACAGTGAACGTTTTTGTTTGTAATTACCAGGTATTAAAAAGAAAGAACTACGTATAACAGTGTATAGCAACTGGGAAACACAAAATTAAGTTAATTGGAAGGCCTTAATAGCAATGAAATGTACACCCTCGGTTGTTAATGTACGTTATATCTTATTATAAGGAAGATATTGTACGCTAAAATTTGAAAACCAATACGTGCCTAACTAATATTGAAAGGCTTGTATAAAAATACCAAAATTAGCATAAACATAATGAAAAAAAAAAGAAAAACCTTTTTAGTAGGTAGATTAAAAGTAAATAGACATAAAATACATTTTAAAACAAAATATGGGAATTTTTTCCGTATTATTTTCTTGCGAATTAACTTTTTTGTAGGTGTAGGTTATATGAGATACATATTTACAGAAAAACATTTTTCGCAACTCCACGATTTGTTTCAAATTAACAAATAACATACATTTATATGAATAACTTGATTTCCCACGTTTTCGGTCATCTAATATGTATTACATTTGAAGTGTAACGTGAAGTGTTTATAATCTACAGGTTTCTAGTGTTCTATTTCACATTTATTTTAATAATTGATCCTGGTGAATTATGTTTGTTTACTATTTCGGTTTTTGTAATTGATTTTATTAATGAAACCTTTCACTCTTTTGAAATAATTATGTCGTTGCAGTATATACACCGAGAGCTCTTCCAGTGTCTGAGTAAATGTGTTCAAAATAGAAAATGTTCTGTGAGGTATGGAATACCTTCCAGTACTCCGAAAATTGTGTGGAATACCCTTTAGAATGAGAACAAGTGGTTGATATAGAAGAATTCTAAAAAATATAGCCTTAAATTCTTAAAGAATTTTGTTATCAAGATATACATTATGTAGATAAATTACATTTTTTTATGGTAATATTTAATTTAACAATATATGACATAATATAATATTATTGATTATTTTGTTCGTTATAATTTTCTTGTATCAATGATGCAGTTTAAATATTAGTCACCCGATTAAGGATTTAGACGACTATTCCGATTATTTATTATCTGTAAGCCAATTTTTATATTATAATTAATTGTCAGAATTTGACCTGATTACAGTAATTTGCAGTAAAACATTACTAATATTATTAAAAATGTTCGTAACTTGAAATTTTTTTTTCTATAAACATTGATTTTTATACTTTCACTGTACTACTGGTAACACCTTACAAATTTCCATTCAATTAATACAGATTTTATTAAATAAATAAAAATCTATATATTATTATGTATAGTTTGTTTCAATTTAAATGGAATTATTAAAAAAATTTAAAAAAATCATATCAAATTACTTTGATACAAGAACGTATTAAACTTTGCCGCAAAAACATAATAAGGTGATGTTTTTTATCGCAGGCCAGCCATATTGGCATTAGCATTATTATGTTTTTGCGGCAAAGTTTATACGTTCTTATATCAAAGTAATTTGATATGACTTTTTAAAATTTTTTTAATAATTCCATTTAAATTGAAATAAACTATACCTATTAATCCATATTATTTTATTTTAACTTTTAAACTAAACTTTTTAAATTTTAATGCTATCTTAAATTTCTTTATGAAAACGATTATTCATATTAATTTTTTTTAAATTAGTAATATACAAAATCATTTAATCCAATGAATTACTTATAGTGTTTTGGGAACGATTAGCACAATTCAAAAATAATTGCAGAAATTGTGCATAAAAAGGTGGAATTAAAATTCAAAATCAATGCAAATTAACAGAAACGATAATTATGGTTTAAATTTACCTTCTTATTAAATATACTAGTAAAAAAAGAGTTAATTACAATTAAAATAATAAAATAAAAACTGTAAATCAAATAATTTATGAAATAACAATGTTAAATCTACAGTAAAACGTAAGTTAAATTGTATGGTAAAGTTTATATGTAGTTTACCAGTCAAACTCACTCAAATCTTCGTCGGAGTTGTTCATTCGCTAAATCAAATATATCCTTTTTCTAACAGAATCGATTTATTGATGAAATCGATTAAAAAACTACCAAAATTTTAAATTAACCATTCATGCAATAAAATAATTAAAACAAAAATATAGTTTATAATAAATACCAATAAATGGTGCATGTTTATTAAATATGACAAAGTATATAGTCAGTTTATGCATATTAATATTTATAAGTTTACATGATTATAATGATTGATCGGTGATTACAATTTTAAAATGATCAATTTAACCTTATTATCTACATTCTACAAAATATATTATAAAATAATTTATTAATTATGTTATATTAATTAACGCATTTTCTTCGTCAATATTTATTTACATATTATATTCAAATAAGATATACCATAATAACCTTCACCAAATGAGAATAAACTACAACGAGAAAGAAATTTTTAGTGATAAAATAATGGTTCGGTAGCATGATTTATAAAAAACAGATACATCCTTCACAATACATCAAAGCTATAGCAGAAGTATATAGCTTTTCCATGGGATATAAATATGAATATAGTTCTTAAATGTCAAAAATATCCATATGATAGCATCCAAAGTTTAAAAATTATTATCTATTATAGTATCGTATATTATCTAATACTCGTAGTAACTAATTTTTAATTAAAATCGAATCATTCAAGTATTAATACATATAAATTTATATCAGCTATTTTATCAAATATCAATATACAAAATTGTTTGATTACTTTTTCTTTCTTCGTAAGATGAAAATTATTGTTTAATCTTGCGACGAATAAACCGGAAATTCGTTATAATAAAGTACGACTTCGCTATCTCGTTGTCTCACAAATTAAAATTAACTTCCTATTTTCGAGTGATGACGCCTAAAGACTTATGATGCTTTGTAAATCACAAATTAATATTTAAAAAGTAAATATGTTAGAAAAGAAATTAAAAAGCTTAAATCGAGCCCTTAACTTTGTTAAAGATTTTAAAAAAATATATAATATTCTGTGGTAAATTTACACCGGAAGTGTCTATGATTGCAGCAGTGCAATGCCATTCTACTTCAATGACAACAAATAAATCTGCACAGGAAAAGGAAGTTATGCATTCTCTTATTAAAATTACTTACACATTAACTCTTAAAAATGTAATATGGATTTTTGAAAGCTTCAACAATTTCAGTATTACCTAACACCATATTTTTCCCTGTCAATTATTCAAAAAAATACCTAAGATAGGTAACCACCACCGTTGAAATATCAACGCCTAATAAATTGTATTCAAATTACATATTATTCATTTTTGACATATTCCTGCATTGAAATAATCAAATAAAATTCAGAACAAATAATTCCAAGGAGATAATCCACTTTCAATTTTGCGTTCCACAGACTTCATGAAGACTTCACAAAACTATGTGAAAGTTGACTCAACTCCGCGAGATCATCAAATGCAATTTAAATCCAAAATTACTTTTGGAAAACTCAACAACGTCAAAAAGGATTTTCAAATGATCAAGCGGACCGACAATTGATAAAACTCGGTACCTACAGAAAAAAATTTTTAAAGTAGAATTTTAAAAATAATTGAAATAAATTAATAATATACCTGCAATGCAATTAATATAAACCACTCGGCAAGTTTCAAAGAAGTGAATTTGCAAAGCAATTAATTTGAACTTGTCTGGTGAACTGGCACATATATGTTATTGAAGTTCAGTGCACCGATGAAGAAGAGTGAATAAAAGATCTATTTATATATGCGATTTGTAGTAAGATTTCTTTTTCTATATTTTCTTTAAAAATGGTTCAGTGTTAAGTTTCATTTGGAAAAACGAATGTAGTCATGCATTTTGATCCAAAATAAGATCTGAGTCATGCACTCGTAAAATTAATTGGTAGGTTGATATATTTTTTGCCGTTAAGTTGACATTATACTGAAGCTTACTTTTAAAACTGCATATTAAATTATGATGAGCTCATCGAGTTGCCACGATTGCATTCATTGTGTTGGAGATAATCAAAAATTACTTTTGGTTCATGAAAAACAATGCATTGGTAATGAAATTGTTAAAGGCTTACAAAAGGAAGAATGTCGATATAGTTCTTTTATCTCTCCATCGATAGGAGAATTCTAGAAAAATTAAAATGCTTTAACTACAATTTCGTATTAGAAAATAATTCTAAACACAGGTGCAATAATTGCAGTATGTATTGTAAAATTATAAATTTTTATAAAAGCCTAACAAAAGGTTAACATACTGAGTTAATCAAAATTGATATTTTTGTATTGTTGATATTCAAAAAATAAAATGTTTGCCTAAACCTAAACATTGTTATCAGCCATTTGAATTTTTCAATTTAATTTGCATAAAAGATTGCTTATTGGACCACTAAAATAATGGTATTTGCTTTTTGACGTAACTACTACTAGGGCTCAGGCATATATAGGGAAGACACTGCTCCATAGGACCTCTTTGAACTGCATTTTTATTAGAAATTAAATAAAATAAAATATTTCTTATTATTTGTAAAACTTAACTTTATTTTGATGTAAGACCAGTGTGAGATAGAGAGAGTTGACTGTTCTTCAGTTATATAATACTTACTTTAAAAAATTAGTTATACTTCTGATTACATTTGTTGTAAAAAATTTCATTTACTGGTAGATAATGTGAAATTATATTTCGCATCCAACAAGAAAGTTAACACTGGGAGATAAAATTTCTAGTAAACAATTTGTCTATTTCGTAATGCAATTACTGACAATAATATGATATTAGAAATAGACGACAGTTCTATTTGCTGCTGATAAAAATATTAAAATTGTCATAATTTGTACATAGACGACACGAAAGTTCAATTTATTCGTATAATAGAGTACGTAGGTGACAAGTTTTAGGGAGAAGATCCAGGAATGATAACTTATCACCCCATCTATCCCAATATTCATTTTGCACCACTCGGATCATCGAAATTGGAAGGAAAACAAGAAGTTAGTTGGAAGTCTTTTGAGATTCACAACGTGTTCAAGAGCTTTACAAGATTTTAAAGGCGTTATCTCATACAACACAAATGATAAGATGTTACCGGCAGTTTCTCGTAAATTACACGCACGTTTCATATTGTAGTTTGATCGTAATTTCTAAAAGAACGATTTTTATTGTATTGTATCGTTTATATTTATAAAATAATTGCTTTTCAAGCTTCATAAAATACGCGGTTTAGTAAAAATTTTACAAACATGCGAAAATTAGTACTGTTTTTCATCGAAATGTATAATATAGCTTTTGAATTTTCGACATTATGAAACATCAGTCAATAATCATTACACCACTCCACTTCATAATATGTCAATTATTGCCTTTGTGTAAATACAATGTACATACATAGAACACAGAAGAATGAAGAAATACAATATTGACTTAATTTGTGATAAGTTTCTACGCCATTAAATAAAATATTTTGAAGTAATGGATGATAATAGTAAGTACTATTTTGTTATAGATTTTTACTTAATTTTTGTAATAATAATACAATAAAGATACTATAGTTAATTTCTGTTTTCAATATAGTACTTACAAGTGCGCACTTACGACATATATAATACTGGTTTTGATAATTACCAAAATCAGAAAAAAAATGGTTATGGAATTAAGAAATAAACATTAACTTCTTTCTTATCTATTATTTTTATCCTCATAGCCTTTAGTAATAAGAAAACAATAAGTCATATAAATAATACTATTAAACTGCTTGATAATTATTACAATCTTTCGCGCATCAATAAACTGACATCAAATTGCAATAAATTTCGACACCTGGGAATTTTTACTTTCGAAATAGATATAATCTTAATGCGATTTGCACTTAAGTACATATTATGTAAATCAGACTGGGATTAAAAAGGATAAAAAAAATGCATATCAAAATATTTAATTACAGGATTCGTTGGTTTCGATGAAAAAAATGAATTAATCCTAATCGTCTGATGAAAATTATAGAGAATAAAAAATCATTGTGATGTAATTTTACAATTTTTTGAGAAGCAGAAACAACGAAAAATATAATCCTTTTCAAATTCGAAATTTTTACGACTTTGACATCCAAATTAGAAAAAATTGTTTTCGGCATTTTTCAGTTAAATTCATTTATGCATGACCCTTTTTAGTTTAAATATTCTAAAACTTATGTAAAATGACAGATTTGCGTGCAATTTTATAAATACGAAAGAAAAGTAGTTTGTTTTTGATGTACCCACGAGTATCATAAAAATATAGTGCGAAAGCTTTCATGAAAGAAGTGGTATATATGCATGTAGATACCAGAAAGACTTCAAACCACTTTTGGTATTTGAATACAGAGCTATTAGCAGAAAACTGAAGCATCATTCACCTGTCTACAAGTTTTACATTTCCCTTGACGTAATCCCACCGAAGCCAAGTCCTCATACAAACTTACAGTTAATTCTTCTTCACAAAGGTTTCATTTTATATATTTAGAATTTATTTGTCTTATAGAATAACAACAAAATATTAATTTACCCATATCTACTGGTATCATTTATAGTATATGCATAATAACAATTATCGATGCCCTTACCTATTTCTTTCTACTCTATTATCGCATTTTTGCCAAGTCACGTGAAGCGAATATTAAATAATATTATAAGCTTACTTTCAATAAGCAATAAATTTGTTAGACACAAAGACCATGTGTGTCGTCTACACATTGCACCGTCTGTTATCACTCTAACTTTTACGCTCTTTAACTCTTTAGAGAAGCATCAAGGCAGAAACTTTTCAAATCAATAAAGGCTATCGTCACCTAAAAATGATATTAGGAAAAACATGAAAACTTTGAAAACTAAAGTAATTATAAGAAAAATTAAGCGATGAAGGATTTTTCCGACTTGAATAAGCATACATAACGTAAACAAATGCGTTGTTCTCGCTCGTATTTTAAAATTGTCTTCTTTTGATTAAAAAATGTTAAGTAAAATAAATATCATAAAGATGAATATTTTCGCTACCTACGCCACTGCTTGGAGGTACATAATAATATTTCGAATGCATTAAAAAAATTAAAGCATGCATTAGATCAGATAAAAGCATTCTCAGTATAATTTATAAAAGGAAATTTAAAGATAAAAGTTATAACAAGATTATCCAACCACAATGTTTAACAGTATCATACCGCACAGGGAAGTGCATGAACAATATTTTAAAATAATATGTTGTCTAGTATGTTATCACAAGGTTTTTAAAACCCACAAATAAAGAAATTGTTAAAAATTTCTAATTTTAAAATATTAGCTCAATAGCGTAACTTCAAAATAATCTGCTTTACAATGTAGGAAGGTTACCTACACAATACTTACGATCAATATAATCGATGTTTTTGGTCACTTGGGAATGCAATATTATGCTATTAACAAAATTAATGTTTATTAAAAAAATCTGTATAAAAGATATTATGGTAACAAAAAGTTACAGTTTTGTTTATACACACATACTGCTAGGCAAATTACCTGCAAATACATCGATATAATTTAGTATTATTAATTTAAGCGTAATTGGAAATTTAGCAAATATTGATAATTATAAATTATAATAATTATTAAAGGTTCGTAAATAATCAATAATATACACCTTAAAAGTGGTAAATAAAAGTTTCTGTCACCAGCATTTAAATAACATAAAAATAAGTCGGTCATTTCGATTTTTCGACACAAATATACACTCGGTACGTGTTAAATTTGCATAATATTATAAAACATGAGATCATTTAAACCTTGTAAAGAAAATGGTGATATCATTCCGCAGAAATATTATGAGATTATCGCCTCTTCAGCACACATCACGTTCTGCATTACCAATAGTTCGATCTCCACTCCTAAGGTCTATTGTTTTCAACATCACCAATATTGTTTATAATTTTATGCACTACTGAAAGTCTGGATTATCTACAACATGCATAAATGCAATCATCGAAAAGAAATAATGTCATAAACCCTTCTGAAGCTTTTATTGGAATAAAATATTTACAAAAAATCTTGAATATTATTTATGAATAAAAATTAAAAGTAGATTTGATAACAACTACTGCTAGCGTTAATTGGATTAAATTAAATTGGTATCGATTTTATTTTGTTACCAATTAAAAGACAAAGCAAATTAATGACTCTCGAGTAATTATATATAAAATATTTTAAACTTGTCGATGATCAGTCGAAGTACATACATGTACATCGGTACGGAAATGTATGTTCATATACGATACATACTAGCTAATATAGATGCTGAATTTAAATTTGATTTGCCTTATTCAGTTATGCATTTTTCGGCCTTTTTAAGTTTCCTTCCATATAAGGAGGCGTTTTATGTACAAACTAATTACGTAACCATTGCTGCAAAAGCAACAATCAATTTTAATACTTTTACATATTATTTCATAACATTTATTAATTTTATTGCCGTTGTGAAACATAAAATAAATAAGAAGTGTAATGGTTTTCATCTGAATAAATAAAATATTTTACTTAATTTTGATTATTCAATCGAAGAATAAACAATTTATTAATTCAAAAACCTTTCCCGTGTAACTGTTCTGAGCTACAAAGACGGAAATCCTAAATAAACGTTATTTGAGTCCCGGAGTGAAAAGTCAACGCAAAGTTCGTTACAAATATTCAACAGAAAAATAATATATTAACCAACAACATTATACTTCAGATTGTCAAAACTAGTAATATTTAAACCCGGTTCTGTGCAAAATGATCCACACCGCGGTAGATAAATTAATGTTACAATGTTAAGATAAAAAATTGATTGCAATAATTAAACAAGATCAACAACTAGCTCGATAAAAATCTAGAACACGGAATTAAAATTCCGTTATCCAAATGAATTAACGTATTAAAGTCTACATTATGGTCAGCTATAGATAACTATATTATTCTTTGATCAATAAGAATGCAACTTTAAATTACTATATAGAAATGGCAACAACATAACATAACTTTCTTGACTAATTATTGGCGGATGGATTTTATGGAAGAAATCCAATATGCCATACAAAAAAGTTAAAAAAATTATTTCTCACTATTCGACTTTCCCCTGAGAAAAATTGTCGAGTTATCGTTGTGAGAGTATTTCAAATTTTACACTTAGATACAAAATTTGAAAATTATCCATTGATAGCTTGTACGGTAAAACTAAACAAACAATAAAAAAGCATTTCTCAGAATTTTCCTTTACCTCTATAGCGAGCTTCTGTCACGGGAAAGCCAAAGGAACAAGATTAAAAAAGCATTTCCCTTTCCTTGTGTTGAATTGTCCTGTGTCCTGTACAGGTGCTCCGTTCTAGTTACGTTGAATACCACTGAATAATAATTATGTCGTGTACTGCTCTATAGTATACTACATAGCAATAATTGAAACTATTTAGAACTTACCCAACTAACAACTTATCCTCATTACATGGGCAGCATGTTTCTTGTAATGTAAATTCAAATACAGTCGAGTCTCGCTTAATAATTTGTATTTTTTACTCAATATTATATTATGTATAATACAAGAAAGAAAACAAAACTCGATTATATGTTTACTTTTATTGTAGAATTACTTGAAGAAAATTCATTCTTTCTTTTTCTTGTTGTTAAGAAGGTAATTCTAGAAAATGGGAAAACATTTATGGCATAATATGCAGCATTAATAACTATGTAATTATGGTGAATTAATTAATGGTACATTGTTTTAAGATGATTAAAAATAAAACTTTTCTTAGCAAGCAGATTTTACATGTCTACTGATACTAACACTCGATTAAACGTTTCGAGACATAAAATCATACTTAATAATTATAACAACCTACTTCATTTTCTATACTTCATTTTTATATTATAATATACTCTCTGTAATTTTAATTTATTTTATATCAGAACAGTGGATTCGTGTGATCGCTGGCGCTGGTTTAGTTACAGAGCGGAAATTCTGAGTTCGAATTTTGAACTTGACAGAATTTTTTAGCTCGGCCTTCCGGTGTCTACCAATACGTTGTGGATTTAAGAATTGGTTCTATATTTACATAAGTCTGGTCAATTCAAAATGCATCCTACATTTTATTATTATCGAGTTCAATTTCTCAAATTTTATACAACTGGATAATATTTTATAGTTAAAAATTTTACTTGTGGGTATTTCAGCACAGTGGGATACTCCATTATTTGAGGTAACTTTAACTTCAACTGAAAGAAACTCTAGATACATAGATTGTTTTTTAAAATAAATTTAAAAATAAAAAAATTTCTTTTTAGCTAGCAGTCGAAATATTTCAACAACAAATCGACGAAAGGCGTGGGACGGTGTTGATTTTACTAAGCGCTTAAATCACTTACTAATGCTCCTTTTCTTCACCTCGAGATATCTATCGGATACGAATCTGTTCGACAAAATTTTTGATTTGTTACTTTGAATTTCCATTGCTGTTCGATTGATTTCTTGATTAAGTTGTCGAACAAATTCGAATCCGATAGATATTTAGAGGTGAAGAAAATGGGCATAGTAAGTCTTTTCTTTACCCGAATTCTAATTTTCATTTTGGCATAAAGCAGTGGTCGTCAACCTGTGGCTCTTTGGTCCCTTGAGTGGGGGGCTCTACAACAAATGACCAAGTTCAGGGGCGGATCCAGGGATTAATTTATTAATTAAACATTAATTTCTACTATTACTTAATTTAAATTTAATTCTTATCTATAAAAAAAGGTAATAAAGAAAAAGTTGTACTGGGGATATTTGATTCTTTTGACTAAAAGGTTGCCGACCACTGGCATAAAGCGATATTATTTTTAGAATATTTTTTTTATATAAAAACGAATTACTCAATATAGTACTGAACGTTGCTCTTAAGAAATGCAGCTGTGCATATTAATGATAACATAACTTAAAATATCATCCATGTTTACAAAATACGCTAATCGTTATTTGTTTATATTTCGGCTAAAATTAATAAATTTTTTAAAACTAACTTAATATATATCTTGTATTTTTGGCAGGTATCTACAGATTTTTATGAATTATATTAAATTTAAGAGGTTAAAACAGATTCAAACAAAGAACCCAAATATTTTATTTTATATGAAAAATAATAAAAATGAGATCAGAATAATTGTTTGTATAATTTTGCGAAAAAGTGTCTCCAAAAGGTTTAGCAGGGTAGTGGGAATGGGGTAGAATGACATCATCGGCTGTAAATTCTCCATATTTTACAACTTCTAGCCATCTTTAGACCCCCATTCAACATAAATCTCCTCCTGCCAAAAATTTTTTTTCCTGGCTAACGTTGGTTGGGTATAGGAGACCTAATGTTAAAGAAAACTTCAAAATAAACCAATTAAGTTATGCTTGGTTTGCATATTTATAAATTTTTAGTAATTTTTGCAGGATTTAAAACTGAAATTAAGAAGTTGCGTATGAAGTAAAATCGTGAAAAAATCAGATTGAGAAACATTAAATATAAAAAAATAAAATAAGTCAAACATCAAGTATAAAAAATAATATAAGTCAAGGTTTTAACAGATTTCAGCTTAATATGCTGCACGATTGACCTTCCCTATTCATAGTTGGCCTGATTATTTTATTGAATGGTAAATATGTATAATATATTTTTAATTCATAAAATTGATAACGCTGTTTTTAGAATAATAATTGTTATAGCTTTTATTGTTGATTAACTAACTACTCAACAGTCGACGATAACCCGAAAAAAATTATTAAGAAAAAATTAAATAAACTTTTTTTGAAAAAATTGTGTACATACTACAGACGTTAGTTTATTTATTTCTCAGAAGTATAAAAGTTCATATTGCAAGAAACATGAATGGGCTTCGTTTTAAATTTTTAGCGAAGCATCAGATGATGCATTTTGTGCAATCCATCATAAGCAGGTACCTACTATTAACGCTAGATTAAAAAGTTTTCTGAAAGATAAACATTTTTGGGAAAACTAGCAACTGTTTAAATCCGAAAATTTATTCGAGTTCGGTGGAGTTTCCAGATATTCTAAAATAATAATAAATTGATATTTTATAATACCACATTCTGAGAAACCACGTAACGACAAATAATATGATGAGGATGGGTATTTTGTTTAATGTCTTTTCTATCATCACCACTACAGAATAATTAAACCTTTATTAAAGCTGCTTACGCATTATTTGATGACGACATTAATAATAATTCAATTTACTAAATGCTTGGTTTGAACTTTATTTGTATCTATAAAACTAATGCAGTTTAATTGAAATGTCCTATTTTTTACAACGGTAGAGTTAATAAATTTACTAGGCGATAAGTAGTCATATAAAAGCAGTTTACAAGTTTTTTAACTTTTTTCATTACTTCATAATTTTAGTTTTTTCAAAATTCTTAATTGCGGTTTTAATGTCAAAGTGAGCAATTGAAGTTTTAAAAAATTGAACTCATTATTCTAAGTCTTAATAGTTGGATTATGTCAGTTTTTTAATGTTTTGGTTAAGTACTGTGTTGCGGTAATAATAAATTAAAACATTTTAAAAAAACTGAAGAAAAAACTTTTATCTGTAGATACTCAAAACTCAAACAGAAGTTATCTTTATGATTGTGTTATTCCATTATAATAATTTGGGAGCTACTTATCTGTTTTATAACAAAGTCTATAACATTTTCGTCACGTTCTTCGGCTCAAGTTTTTTAAACGTCTTGTATGCGTCAAACTATATCGTCCTTAAAACAAAAAGTTGTTTTATTTCTCCAAGCAATTCTATGCTTGTTAATGCCTTTTTTCCTAGAAGCTCCTCCAGAGAACCCCGCTTTAAAAAGGGCAATAACTTTAACACACAAAACTTTTTTTTTGATCCGAACTATTATTAATTTGATTTTAATTAAATATTCATAATTTATGTAACTTCCACGTTTCTGTAGTGGGTAAAAAGTTGTCGAAATTCGAGCCCGCAGATGCCATGCTATTTATTGATATAATTATATAATTAGATGGAGTGCAAAATTTATCGAGGTTTTTTAGTCATGATTATATCAACGGCAAACACACTTTGTTTAATTATTTTACACCAGCAATCCGATGAAATGTGCTTTAGAAAAAAAAAACAGCCTTCGTATCCTATTTTATAACAAATGTTCTTATATAATAAGCAGCAGATTGAAAATGTCATCGAGGAATCAAAATGTGAGAAGTACTTAAACATCTAGCATAATTTTATTCTGGTGCATAAACGTGGTAAAGCGTCGAGAAAAATAAAAACGTTCTTGTTTATTATTCATTTGATATTTTGCAAAAATTACTTTTTACAGTTTAAATATTAAAACTTTTTTTAAATATTAAGAACGTAATAGTACGCTGTGCAGTTTTTGTGGATTTCGATAAATTTTTTGATTCGACTATGGCGCATCCATAATTAACAACTAATGCAGTCATATTTCTTTTTAGTAAATCCTTGCATGCTTGAATGTGTGAAAGAAGTACATGAATAAAGAAAAGGTCACGTTTAATGTCTTGAACACTTCCTCTTCAAAACGGGCATGTTTCAAGTTATCCTCATTGCCTAGTGCTTTCTTGTTTGGATACTTTGTATTGTACGGATATTACGAAGGCACTTGGGTAATATTTAAATAAATTGAGTTTTGTTACTATAGTTTTTAACATTTTATGATGGCATATTTCATGTAACCGCATTCTTGTCAAAAGTTACTTAAAGCCATAAAATAGATACACAAAATGCATTAAAGTAAAATACAACCGAGTAGTAAAGGTGGAGGTTATATATCTTTAATTGTCGATAAATAATACTGATTGCCATATTAAAAAGTGCACTAAGTATAAATTTGATTTTTGGACAATTATTTATCATTCACTATAGGGGATCTGAAGTTAATATAAAAACGCGATAACTTCGTGCTAAGTGATGAAAGATGTTATTCGTACGTCAATGTTTGTTTATCCTGGCTGTACTGAAACAAGAGCCAACTCTCTAGGCAGTGGTCAAAGTATATTATTTTGAAGAGGGATGTATAATAGTACAAGAAGGACTAAATATATACTTCTTGATAAAAAATAACAATTTATAAAAATATATTCCAACTTAATTTAGAAAACTATCAACACAAATTAAATAATTCGACTTGTTTATTTAGCTAATGAAACAATTTAGTTAATATATTAAGTGAATTAATTAGTAACACATTATTATATAAAGTACTCTTCTAAATTTTGTAATATTAATTGAATTAGTTCAAGGACTAATGGACAAAAACTTGACACAAATAAACGATTAATTTAATTTGCAGTGTAATAAATTTTTTACCGATAAAAGTTAAAACAACAAAAAATTCCAACAAAATGGCCAACAGAACAAAAAATTGCAATTATTCGGCAACTTCATTCAAAAATTATCTTGAAGATTAACCGGTGAAGCACAACAAACATTGCGTTAATTTGATAGCAATTACATTTATGCATATCAATAGGTTACTTGAAAGCAAGGTTGAAGTGATAATAATTCACACATAATTTGTTATCTATTGCTCGGTCAAAAATGTATCTTTACATCAATTACTTAGGACGGAATCCTTGAAGTCTAATGAAAATACAAATAATTAGCATTAGTGCGAAATGGAGATTAAAACGATTTCGTAAACATTTGACATTTATATTTCTATAAATTTAAATAATTGTTTGATTCGTGGTTCATGTGATTCATGGTTCAAAACCTGATGGTAAGTGTATCCACACTTTTCAACTAAATGTTAAGTTTATCGCTCCCACGATATCGTATTATTACGACGAAAATGTTGGCGAATTTCTAAAAATGGGGAAACAGAAAACATTTTCATTGAACATAATTATGTACCTATCAAAGTTGGCCTTTAAATTAATACTTAGATGTGTAACCGGCTGCGTCCAAAGTTTGAATCCCAAACAGATCCTCAAGAAATGAGTGACCATTTCTTACTAAAATAATTTTTTTGAAGATTTAATGGTTTTATAATTTTACAATTAACATCATCAACCTTGAAATATGTCAACATTTTATAGCAATAAAAAATGAAGAAAAGCTGCTTTTATGCTAAAAGGTTTAAATTGATTTACAAGTATTGGGTATTACTAGAGAGAAGTGGAATTTTAATATTCATCAACATGCAAATGATTTTTAATGATCACCAATGTGATAAAGCCTATGTATAAACAAATATAATTAAATTAAATGTTACAAACAGTAATTGCACTACCAATGTTTACTAAGTAATTAGGTGGTCTTATACGTAATTTAACAATTAAAAGTAATAATTAAGAAGTGTATAAAAATGTGGTTGCATAATTTTTACAAAAACCTTCGCAACGACTATAAAATTATCAGTGTGCTTTAAGAAGCGAGCGTAGTAAATCCAGACTTCATTATAAATTCAAATCTTTATTTAAAACTTATTTAGTACTGAAGCCTTTAAACATCTCTAACAAAGCGGTGCTATTACAAAAATGGCCATTACGAGTCACATTTACTACTGACATAAATCTGAGTTTCTTTTTTTACTAGGCTTTTCAGTTACTACAATAGTTGAAATGCACCATATTACGAAGGTTGCTAATGTATGATGTCATTCACAATACAAACCACTAAACGTTTAATGAACGTTAAAACCTTTTCGATGTTATTTAAAAAAAAATTTAATGAAAACCCTTATAATATTTGCACAGAAAGTTTTTTCGAAAATTTGACGTCCATATAATATTCGTGCCATATTACAATTTACAAAATCAGTCTTGCGTTCGTATGGCGAATTTCACCACGTTTTTTGTTTTGAAAATCAAAACTTTCCTTTAGAAATGCGTGCAGCATCAGTTGAAACTTCACGAATAAAGCTTCCAGTAGTAACGATACATATTTTTTTAAATTTATGACAGGTAGCTATCAGTGATTAAATAAATTAATTCGGAAAGATCATATTTGTTATTTTGCAAGTCAAAGTTAATCATTTAATCGGAATTAATAATTGGCATAAAATACAAAATTAGCAATTAAAATCTATTCATTGACCTTGCGCGAATACTAACCTCTGATAAAAAAAAAGTAATAAATAATAACGTCAAGAATTTTTCAATGCGATAAATAAATCAATTTTCATTCAAGAAACAATAGGAAGTATATGTAGGGTAAATTGGTCTCAGCGTTTAGGTTCCATTGCCTCATCATAGGTATAACGGAAGAAATAGTTGCCCAAAAATACGTCATAAATTATTATATTGTATGGATTCATTATTGCAAAATTATATTATTTATAGAATAACTTAATTTAACTGATGGATAAAAAATAACTTAATGACAATGAACTACAAAATTATATAACCTTTGAAACTAGTTCTTGATGGAAACACATTAGTTGTATCAAACCTTGTTTGGTAAACAAGAAGTGTTTATCTGTGTTCGGTACCGCTATATCATGACTAAAAAGTAAGAGTGTTTTTCTATTCGATCGAACTTGTCTGAAGTTTAAACTAGAACCACAAGAAACAGAAGCTCTCTTGTAGCTAACAAATAATAAATGAGTAGGTGGGTTTACCTAATAGAACCGATCATTCCTTTGCGTCCATCAACAAGACTGTGATTTATACTTTATTAATAATTAATAATTTACGCATGTATACACAAAAAATATTTGAAATTTTTATTAAAAGAAAATCTAGTATACAAATGTAAATCTACACCCACTAGAAGCAATTAATTAAACATATAATAAATTATCTGTTTATATTTTGTAAGTGTAAATTTATTATAATATTCTCCAACATGCCATACGCAATAGAATTTAAATAAAAATATTTTTAATTCGTGAAAATAAAACATGATACATAGTAGTTATGAAATTTATTAACTTACTTGTTTCATTTAAAAATACTTATGATCAGGCTGATTATAATCAGAAATTTGTCTTTAACAACAAATCTGTCCATACGCATCATTGAAATCTCTATTAGAACACAATTTCAACAGTTTCTTCAGTTTTGTAAATAAATAAGACTGTACATAAATTATACACTGCTGTTCTTCTATTTCAGATTTGATTTTCCATGTACCGGAAATGTACCGCCTAAATATGGTTAACAAACATACAAACCTAAGTCTAAAATATAGTCCAGATATAAATTGGAATAATTTAAACCGAAAAGCAGTAGAAAAGAATTATTAATCTGGGATGAACTGAAAATCTGAAAAACAATATATTTTTCATAGTTTTATCAAAGAGATTAGTAATAAAATGAAAAAGCTATCATAAAACTATTTGTTTTTAAATTATAATATGAAATACCTATAAAGAAGACATTAGACTATGTGTTTGAGAGCTTCAATAAGTATTTATATAATATAGGGTTATACCATGTAGTGTGTTATATTATGCAGTATTTTATCTATGCAAGCTTGATATACACAAATTATATGGTTTCAATTGTAAAATAAACTTATACCTAATACTTTATGAAGAAAAAACCTTTATACTTAATGTCAATATAATAACTAAGTAAATAATATTGTAAATGCTGCATACATAATATAAGTATAATTCAATGTCGTAAGTGCAGCAATATTGCATTATTAATATACATAATTAGAGCCCGGATTTATAAGCACTTATAATTTCAAAATAAGCGCTTTAAAAAGTTTCAAAAAACATAAAAAAAAGTCACATAAAATAGAAAAAAAGCACTAAAAATCAAACATCAAAATATAATTTTTATTACATATTAATTAATATTCGCTTCATAATTAGAAAAAAATTAATTTTTATATATTTTTCCAAACTTTTCAATTTGAAAAATTGTTGTCTGTCGTTAATGTCTGCATATAAATCAAAAAAAAATTTTTAATAAATAATTTTTACCGGTCCCACTAAAGAAAATTTTTTTTTTTTTCAAATTTTCCATGGATGATAGAATTAATGTATTCTTAAAAAAATTTTGACATATTTTTATTGCTGTGGTTCCAGAAATTATTATTAATACTCTCTTACGTTAACAATGTAAATCGTATCTTTTCAAGACTTTTTTCTTATATAAAAATCGATTTTATAGCTAAATGTTTCTGACATTTTTTGTTGCAAATTTCATTCCCTTTATTTTTGTTTCTATACATATTTCAACGGCTACTTTCAAAACACTGTAAAAAATTTAATAAAATTAACATTGCTCTTATGTAAGTTTTATTAAATTTTTTTCGGTGTTTTTAAAATCACTATTACTCAGAAACGGTGCGACAAAATAGAAATATGGTATAGAAACGAAAATCAAGGGAATGAAATTTTCAATAAAAAATGTCTGAAACAATTTCCTATAATGTTGTTCCTCACACTGGTTCGGAAGGAATAGGTGTATCTGGAAATTTTTCTTTAAAAGTTTTCTGAAATTTTCTAATTTCTAAATTTTATTCCAAGAAAATTATTCCAAGTCCCAAAAAAAAAATTTAAAAAAAGCTCAAATAAGCAAAAAAAGCTCTATCAACATTAGGTCAAATCACTAAAATTTTTAAGAAACGTCGAGATCCAAAAGGAATATCTTCTGCTTATAATTTAGAGCAATAAGCAAAAAGCTTAGAATCCGAGCTCTATACATAATACACTCAACTAAAGTATGCATATTAATTCAAAACAAAACGATAGGGTTTTTAAGCTATAGATTACCATTTGTACTATTAGTGAAACAGAAAATAGCTTTATAGATGAATGTATGTGAAAGTATTTACCCGAATCAATACAAACCATTTTAAATGTTAGCTCAAATTTTTAATAAAAATTACAAAGATAGAAAAGACAGTAAAATAATCAATGCTTTCTTTTTATTTCTCATCCATGTTCCAGTAAGTCACTAAATCTAATATTTGGATAAAAATTAAAGAAAAATGATCAAGAATGCAGACCAGTCTGTACTTCTTGCACACCATAATAATAATTATACTGCTATAAACTCTGGTGTCAGAAGCGGAGTATTTATGATAGGGAAAGCAGAATGAACTCACCTGTAGCTTGGGTGTTATTTTAATTTACAACTTAAAAATATCGTATTCAATTTAGGTAACAAAGTGGAATTAAGTTCCGATCTGTTTCCAATGATAACATCAACAAAAAGGTGTCAGAATTAAAGCTACAGTTTGTTTTAAGTTTTTAAAGGAGACTGACTAAGAATACCGAAGGGAATTGTAGTCTTACGTGAAAATAGTGTAACTGATGTAGGTAGCACATTTATCTAAAGTGATACCTACTTGATTAGTTACCCCTGAAAAAATATTTTTTAACATTGTTGCTTCTCTATAATCGCAAACTTAAAAATTAAATAATATTTTATAAAGGATTTCCTATACAATCTTCTATGTACATACGTGTAATCAATTTGTCAAGATGAGAAATATTGGTAAGCAAATTACTTTTTTTAATGTTAACTGAAGTAAAATTTAATTATTGATTACTTAAAGATAAGTTGAGGCAGAAAAATCTGAATGTGATATGACCAAAGATGTATGGAACAGGAAATTATTTGTTTCTTTAATTTCAATTACGTAGTAGCTAGTATGAAGTATGTACCAGCAGTAATCATAAAATGCTGACTTAATTCAATTTTTTTCTAAAAAAAAAATACTACTTTTTTTCCCACTAAAGCAGAACTTTAGGGGAGCGTAAAGAGATCATAAGGGGGGCGCAATGTATTCGGGCAATCTAAAGAAAAGTCTATTTGATCGGTTATGCTTGTTATTGAGAAATAAATGTGGTTAAAACCATGTTTGTTTTTTATTATATCAACGAAAACAATTGAATCGCTAAGCGCAGAAAGGAAAGTACTGACAAATTTGTCGAAATTGAGTTATACATCATGTCATATATTTTCGACATAGCCCGATCGTTTAGTGCAGGAATTAAAGTTCTACCATAAAGCGTTAGTTAGTTATTCGTCAGCAAAATATGCGTTTTTGCGACGTCGCGTCGCCTACATAATTAACAGTAGATGTTTGTGGATGACAGAAATACTTATTAAAAACTTTTCGTTGTAAATTTCATTTCCTTCATTTTTGTTTATATAAATTTTTCTATTTTGTTGCGCCATTTCAGAGTTACGGTGATTTGAAAAAGACTCTGTAAAATACAAAATTTCATCTGTATCTCAAAAAGGGTGCAACGAATTGGAAAATGTATAGGAACAAAAATGTAGGGAATGAAATTCACAACAAAAAACTACTTATACACTTTCCTGTTTCGTTGCACCGTTTTTGAGATACAGACAAAATTTTATTTTGTATTTTACAGAGTTTTCTTTAAAGTCACTGTAACTTTTAAATGGTGCGACAAAATAGAAAAATTTATATAAACAAAAATGTAGGAAATAAAATTTTCAACAAAAAATTTCTAATAAGCATTGCTGTAAAAATAATTTTCATATGACAAAACACGCCTTCAAAACCTATACTTTACATTGCTAACATAGGACTGGTTGAATAATATTGTTAGCTACTGTATATAACGAAAAACAATGTTTATTTTGCCTTTGAATGAATGTATTTTATGTCCTATAGAATAAAGTTTTCTTTTACTTAAGTTTTTTCAATTGTTTAAATTAAACAGCATTATTAAGTGCAGAAAGGTAAGTACTTCAATATAATAAATATTTTTTTTTGGGTAAGATATTGATACAATTAACTTATTTTTTCACTTTTCCTATATCTAAGAGCCATTTCTAAATATGTGTAAGAAAATTGTGCAGCTGAAAAGTATAGTAAAGTAAATAGTTAAGTAAACCCAAATAAATCTGTAATATTATATTATAATCTATTAAAAACAAAAATTCTGCAAATTTAGGTACACCTAAGTAACATTTTTAGCTGAAAAGTAGCTGCGAATTTTAATAGCTGTGTGCTATCTGGTTGGCAGCTAGCTGTTACTGCTATTTTACCAGTGGATTATCGATTTACAAAAATAGATGCTAACAAATACATGCTAATTAGCTAGCTAGCAGCTCTTAATGGTACGAATACTTTGCAACTTGAAAACTGATTGAAAAGTAAATTTTATGAAAACAAATTGTATTGGTCAACCACAAATATCACATTGTTAAATAAAATTATAAAAAATTTGTGTTCTTTTTTCATATAAATCAAGATGCAAGCGGTTGATTGAAATTTATGGTAGTGGCGTGGAAGACTTTTTGACTAATTGTATGTACTACGAGTAAATGCAAGAACGGCGGACTGAAGTTATGATTTGTCTATATAGAACATCTTCAGTTTAATTCATCTTAAATTAGTTAAATCTGTGTTTCAAATTGAAATTAAGAAATAATTATCATTAAAACAAACAATACTGGAATGTTAATTGTGTTATGTTTTAACACAGTTTACGTAGTATGTAAATATCAAGTATAACACATAGGATATCCATATAGTAGTGACAACGACCTTTTACCTTGAAATGTAAGTCGCGACAGTATCAGGCGATGTGAGTAAACTAGAACACCGAAGTACGAAATTATATAAAAGAAAAGTTCTATTTTTCCTTCAATCATCAATGATCGAGGTATTTATGTACCTTCTCATGAGAGGTACCATAAAATACAAAACTTCTTACGAAAATAACTACATTTTTGATATCGTATACTTTTCATATAAAATTTTAAAAAGGGCAGTAAGTATAAGTAATTTAATTTTATAACGAAAATAGAAAGTGTTTAATATAAATACAATAATTTGTGGATTGATTAACAATTAAATTAAGAAGTTGGACTAAAATATTAAAAAACGTAGGTATTCACTATTTGCAAGACTTGGAAAAATCGAAAGACACCTAATTTGATTATCAACGGCAAATAAGTGACGTCATCCAGGTCTAACTGACAATACAACGAAAATTTTTTTAAATCGTATTTTTCATGGGTGAATTTGTACGATGGACGAGGGGTATTTTATTTAGTTAAACTTTGAACACCCCTATATTCTTCGTCCTGCCATATTATTTTCGACATGCCTAGCACATACGAAGTTAGTTTGATATTATCGTAATTTTAAATAAAAATTTTCTTCTTGCGATGGAAACTACAGCCACTTCCATCCGTGAAAAAGGACCTAGGCTAATCAATAGTCCCTCGTATAATACAAATATTTTATTATATTATAAGAAACGGAGTTAATTAATAATACTTCAAATAAAAAACTTGGGGTGTTCATTTCAGCAAGTAAACTTTGCGTTGAAACCGTTCATTTTTGAAATTTTAGATAGTAAAGAAAACAAATAAGAGCGATGTTAAACAAAACACATCTCGTTAAAAGTTTTTATATAAGTTTTTATAGGCCTAGAACTGCTTTAACATTAGAAAAACTTTTACATTTTAATGTATTTAGATATAAAACTAAGTCATTGTTTTACAAGTAACCACAAGTAAATTAAAAAAATCATTTGATTAGTTAACTAAAATATTTACAACTTTCTAATTTCATTAACGAGTTAACCAGGTAATTCAATCTAAGGTTTTTTAAAGAAAAAAGTCAAGTTGTCTAAGAAATATGAAACCAACTGAAAATATTGGAAAATTCTGTAACTGCGTTTTTATATTGCATAATATAAAGAAGGGAAAACTATGTTATGATTTTTCAAATAACAACCACGCATAATGGTCGAAACGTTAAATAAGAAATATTCGCGAGATTGAAAATATTTAAATAATTTTAATATCCTGTTTCTTTCCATTCAAAATTGAAGGGTTAGATCTCACCAATACATAAAATATAAAAAGATGAAATAGTAAAAATTCTGTATAAATATAATATATTATAAATATATAATGAAAATTATTATGATCGACTGCAAAGAATATGTTAACCATAAAGCAGAGTTACTTTCGACAAAAAAAACTATTATTGCTGGTAAGCAGTGAAACGATGATGGTATTGAACAATTTTAAAACTAAAAATAATAAATTAAATACTCCTACGGTAGATTTACAGAGACTTTTTAATTGTTTGCAAACTGGCTCTTTGCCAAATTTCTCATTACTAATTCAAATTTTTTCACCTGTAGTTTCAGAAATGAGCAACTTGATGATAAAGCTTCCACCAAAACATTCATATCAACACAGGCGGTTAACCCGATTGAAATGTATTTTCTTATAACCTCAATTTAGAAGTTTCAGTACAATCAAGTTGAAGTCAATTATTGCAATCAAAATGCAATATACGATTGATTACTAGAATGGCTCATAAAATGTATATCTGATTATTCTTTACTTCCTGCTATTCTTGGACTACATACACCAGCATGATATAATGCAGTAAAGCAAACGACCTAAATTTAAATTTAACTAAAAAAGTGTCATTAAATATTTAAATCAATTACTGGTAAAAAAAATAAACGAGTTTATTTTCTAAGTTTATTTATAGCAATTAAAAAATGGCAAAGCTCATTGTTCGAGTACTTTTTATACGATAAATTCAAACTAAAAGCTTTTATACATAATTTATACAAGAGTCGGGTGGCCCCAAACCAGCTAGGATAGTCATAAATAGCATGGCAAATCAGTTATTTTAAGATTCCTGTTTCCTATAATAACTGATCAAAATCAAAATTGGAAAAAAATTTACATCTGAGTTTAACGTTTAAATGTTCAATTTTGATTAACCTTTTTTACAATCCTTTACAAGGACTTTCTAAGAACTTCCGGGATTTCCACGTGTACAGAACTTTTACATGTACAGAACGTGTATAGAGCATTGGCTATCAACTTTTTGAGACGAATTCGGTGTTTTCCACTATCTGTTTAACAGAGATGTCGATATACACTGAAAATATAATTATCTACAAATATTAATAAGTAGGTAAAGAAAATTAATTTAGCATTCGATTAAATATCATATCGGTAAATTTATAATCAACAATCTTATTTCTAGATTATTGCAATTCTGTTTACACGTATTGTTATAAGATAAAGATACAGCAAATACTTGAATATATTATAATTACAAAATAAATTAAACGTCTAACGTCTCCATTCTTCATTCAGAGAATAAAGGTGCTTTAAATTCTTCTGTAATAATGTGAAGAACAGATTTTCTTGTCGCAAAGGAATCAGGCTAATATAACTAAACATTATTTACACTACTTATACTGAATTTTACTAAGAATAATCAACAATTGCAATAACATAATGAAATATTTATATAATATTTAAAACATGTAAGTACGTAACTAATCAGTGAAATCAATATTCCAACAATAAAAACCAAAAAGGTTTCATATCCTATCAACGAAGTTTTGTTGACCAATTAACCTATCAATTTTTAAATTTTAATTTAATAATAAATTATACATTATAAACCACAATAAATTCATATGTAGTTAATATGTGTCAACTTTGCCAACTGATTTAAATACCTTATAAATGCTTTTTAGTTTATGATTTGATACAGTTGTGGAAAATTAAAATCCGTCCACGTCACCTATTAAAAGTTCGTCTAACGTTCGTATGATTTAACTTTAAAATTATTTTAAAGTTCAAGATTTTGTCACAACTAAATATATAATATTATATTTATATAAGCTTATATAAGCAATATCAATACTGAAGATGAAATCGATTTCACATTACAGCACAGCTAATTTGATTCTTTCTGATTCAGAAGGCACCAGATAAGGGGTGTCCGGAAGAACTCATACCACAGTGGTACCACATGCATAGATCCACAATAATTATATTTTCAAGGCAGATTACTGGACTAACAAAGGAACCGAACAGTCCGATTTCGAAATTGAAACTTGGCTGTTGAAATTGAGTACTTTTATTTCTATTGATATAAAAATAGCCAAAAGGTACTCCAGCTTTGGAGTTGGAAGCAAATTAGAGCTCTAGAATGCTTACCTCTAGACTAACCTGGTGTATAGGTCGTTCGCTTTGCATTAGTACAAATACTGCAACACCAAATTATTATTGCAATAGCAATTGTTTTTAACCGAAGATTCCATCAAAATGTGTTTCAAAATTAAATATATGAAACTAATAAATGCGGAGGAGCAGTTTAAATAGCAATAAACTTTGCGCGAATCTTATTATAAATAAATAGGTAACTTTTACGCCTACAGCTAATAGTAATTATAAGAGTAAATCTGGTAAAGCAAACCGTGGGGCATCGTTTAATACATGTATAGTACCTAGACTTGTCTCCAAGAAATTCTTAAACACGCACACACACCTTGGTTTCAGATCGACCTAAACGAAAGTGTAGGTGTTAAAATACCTATAAGATTGCTTATTACGGATTTTGTGACGCGGCATTCGAGCATTACCTAAGTAAATATTACCTATCTATGAACTTTTAAAAAGTATTTAAAAAAATGTAGTGCAGGAGCATAAGTCAACTAACCAACCTTAAGTACAGCCATTTTACAAAAGCATTTTAAATGTAAAATATGTGTTTTTGTAACATCGAGTTCCGAGACATGCTAAGCACAATGCACAAATAACACATAACATGTTTTTCGAAGCACTTACAATAAATTGATAGATCTTTAGCCTCTTAACAGTGTAAACGTTCACTCAAAAGAATGGTCCGCCAATTGACTACCGCAGCTGTTCACAGAATCTTGCGAGCAAAGTGGCATCAAATTAGTAAAATCAATTATTACCAAACCAACACAAAGTTACTGATCTAATAACATCAATTCAATAATTTCGGTTCGCATAAAAATACTTTTAAAATTAAAATTTAATTTTTTCCTTAATTCGGTAGCAAATTTATCGGGCTTCATAAAAAATAAAATATCTTGTAATGTCGTCGCTCTTAAAATCATATTATATTTTATTTATTAAGGTAGGTTGGGGCAGTGTCAACATCCCTCGAACAGAACATTTTCGCACCTCCTACAAAACGATATGCTTCGCTGACGCACCTGAACATCCGCCAAGATTTTACAGCTTTCGGATGATCTCAAAGCCACCCTCTAGAATAGGGGACAATTGTTACACGTTCAACACCCCATTCGTCTCTTTCGCACTTTAGAAATTTTATATCATAAATCCTATTTACCTAATTTTAAGTTTGAGTGTATTCAAAAGCTTTAAAAAGCATTAAAATATTTTCATAGTGCATACATAATTTTAATATTATTTAAACTCTATAATTTTAAGTGAAGGCACCTACAAAATAATAACAAAGCAGATACAATAAATTCCAGTAAATAAATAATATATGTAACTATATAAAATTATGCAAAACTAATCGAATTAATTGCATAATTGTAAAATTCTATTGTATTTAAATTGGTAATGGGGCCAACAACTTTATTATTCGGCATATTGCCAAGATAAGAATTTAAATTTTTCATTTCAGATCATGCTTTCATCCAAGAGAATTTATAAACACATCTGCAACTTTACTTGTTATATCAGAAATAATGAAGGAATCACGAACTTCAAAAATATTTCGAGGTTGTAATAAACCATTGCAAGGTTTTCTAAAATTGTGAATCCAAAATAAACTTAAGATTTTTAGTTTTTCAAGATTATTATAATATAATATGTATTATATTCTATCTAGACTATATCGGATTAACGAGATTTCCATAGTAAACATTATGTGTTATTTGGCTTTGGAACATTTGTGTAACCACAGTTCTATCGATAGCTCTTCTCAGTTTGAAAATAATAATTTAACATTTTACGCGAAAATTTGTTCTGCATTTTATCAAAAATAGTATCAATCGACTAGAAATCATAAAATTCGTGTAGAAAAATAAACATTACAGGATGTCATTTGTTTACTAAACTAATAAACTATCTGTACACTTCGTGCTAATAAAAAAGAAATATTCAGTTAAATACATCATTAATTATTATTATTCTTGTAAGTAGCTTTGAATAAAAAAATTTAAATAACCCATAACATTTATTTATTATAATTGGTTGTCCACTAATAAACATTAAGTCTAAAGTATACTTAATTAAAATAATAAAGGAGAATGCAATAAAAACGATAAGTAATGTGGTATTATACATAATATAAGCAAAAATGAAAAATATTGTATACAGGAATTACTAGTTTTTGCATCTATTAGATATAAATTTTAAAATATTTTTAATTTTAATATATTATTTACATTATTTGATCACAATTATATTTAAAATATGGACATATTATGTAGTTTAAAAGAAAATATATTGATAGGCATATGATTTCGTTAAATCATAAAAATAATTAAAAACTACAAAGGAAAAAAGTTATCGAGTTACTACGTATAAATAAATACTAACAGAATTATTGCTCAAATTATGTTTCTTTTAAATATTTTTATGAATGAAACGAAGTGCATAATGTAAAATTTACTAGTCCATTTTTGCATCTAGGACAATTATTATATTTAGTCGAATTTAGACCAGTTAAAATGTTTTAAGGTTCCAATGTAGTTAGAAAAAATATTCAACTACATATTACATATTGTCGTGTTCCAAAATCTCCATTCGATTTAAAATTTTAAATTTTGTAAATTTTATAAAATTCTGAATTTTGTGAGTTTTCCCGCGAGGCAGTTGGATCGGATCGGCAGATAAACGAGATCTCTAGCCTTTAAGATGAGCATGAGAGGTCGATCTCAAAGTTGATTTCTTTTTATTTTGAATATTTTTACTGTTGGTGTGAGATTTTGATGTTTGTAAATAAATAAATAAAGTTTCGTTTTGCGTGAGTAATTTATCTCATGTAATTGTATTTATCTCAGTTTTGGACAAACTGTTTGATGAATTTTGGACGATCAAGACTTGTGATAGGAGATTTTGAGATTGGACTAAGAAGTAGATTTAGAACATTAATAATTACTGTTGATTTGAAACACCCCCCCCCCAAGAAGAAAAAATTAAAGGAAGTAGCTACATGGACGATAGAGCCTGGATATTGCCTCCCAAGAATAAGTAGAATTGCATTCCTTCCGCGAAGATGACAATGTTTGCTACGTATGCGTTCATTTTCTGTTCCCTTTGTAAACTTAGAAATTTATATGTAGTTTAATTTTGGAATTGGATTTATTTGAATTTTTGGTTTTTCTTATTATTGGAATTTGAGTTTCAATGCTCAACGTGCAGTAATTTAATCAGGGGTTAAGAATACATTTTTGTTAACCCCCCTTCCCCCACAGATCACGTCCACGTCCACGTCAATTTATAAAATACCAGACATTGAAAAAAAATTATTCTCCTATATTATATTATAATAGTATGTATTCTAATAGATTTTTAATAGACAACTGGTGAAATAGTTTTAGTGGAAAGAAATTATTAGTAAAATTTTTTAGTAAATGTTACTAACCCAACCACGAATTAATAAATATTTCCCAATACATTGACAACAATGTTCTAATTGTTATACGTAAGCGTGAAAATTAGAACAACCCCCCTCACCACTCTTGACAAAAATATAATCTTACATGACTTGTATTCAAAATAGAATAAAAATGGAAAAGAGGCCTTTGAGAAGCAGTTGAAATATCATATTTCAAATATGAAAAACTAATTATTGAAACCGAAATTTTGGCCAATATAAAAAAAGATTCAATTTCAAATCTAGCAATAATACAAGAGCTTTATTCATAGCCAAATAACATTTAAGAATTATCAATCCGTACTTATTTCTTGATCAGTTTCAAAAATCAAGTATAATAAATTCGCAATTTTAATAACTGCAAGTTGACCTTATATGGCACGTATGTAAGTTTACTTTCATTTTTATAAATTGAGGTGTCGATGAATCAATTAGTACATATTAGTGTATAATGCTATGCTAACATTTAGGTAATTAATAATTAAAAATTTCATTTTGAGGAACTATTTGGTTATAGAAATAGGAAGTTTTGACATGGCGGAACTAAATATTATTTAAATTGAAGAAAATTCAGACATACTACTTATTACATACCCATACTGCATATTATTTAAACAGGTATTCCTTAAAAAATAAGGAAATAATATATGTACAAGGTGACAAGTTAGGTGCGCTAATTTAAATTAATAGTATAAGAGAAGTCTCGCATTTTAATTAATATAAATAAAATAGCATGAATGAGATTCCCTAATTTACTTGGAACTTACTTGCTTTATAATTGCAGTTTCTGCTTTCTTAAGTAAAGCGTAATAAGGTTAATTTGTTTTATCCGTTTTGATAAAACATTTTAAAATAACTTTTCATGACATAATAAGTGATAATCTTTGCTATTAGTTACGTACTGAACCAAAAAGATTAATTTAAACTTTTTTAAACAACAAAGCACACATTCATAATCAAGATTTAGAAAAAAAAACTGTTATTGTGATGATCATGCCAGAGCAAGACTGAAAATTGAATTTAGATTTTATTAAAAGGTGAATAATTTAAATGCAACCAGACGAAAGGATCAATAATAGTAAATATGCGATGGCACAAGTGAATTTTAATAATAATAATGGAGACTTCTTGAAATAAAATTTATTTATTGACTCTTTTAATTGCCGATATATATATCGATAATAAAACTTTCAACTTTTGACATTGCTAACATCAAAGTTTCTAACGAAGATTGATTTCGACTTTTTCTAATCTAAACTTGCCACTCTTGCGGTGATAATAATGTGACCAATTTAATTATATAAAATCCGTCAGTTGACTTAATTTATTGTAAGTTTCAATATTTTTTATTGCCGTAGCAGAAAACCAGTAAGGTAGAGTATAAAGTTTTAACACTATGCTATAACATGGTTTCAAGGTGTAACTTGAACCAAAAAATTTAAAACATGCAGAAAGAATATCTGCAGACCTAAAAGTCAGTCGAGGTTACTACAAAAAGAATATTGCAACAATGGTGACGGTTACAGCGGCTTTATATTCTCCTTAGTACTATGTACTTGAAAATTACGAAAGAACAGCGCATTACATTTTTTGTTCTTTAATATTTTAAATAAAGTTTTCGTAACTTTTAAGACTCTATGATGTCGGAATAATTAAAAAATAGAACAAAAGTTGAGCTTTATTTTATATTTCATGTGTGGTTGTTTAGGTAGTCGAAACAAAATCGGAATTACTAACGATGCGATTTTTTGTTTATCTCGTCATTAGTGAGGTTGCTTCGTTAGTGTTTAAATTTGTAAACTAACGCACCTAAAAGGGATGGTTTACCTTGTTATTACTTTTTTTCCATGAAAGAAGTAATAATTTTTTCTTAGAGAAATAAATTATTAAATAACTTCCGTGTTTACTTTAATTTATTCATCATTTTTGATATGCACAAATTCTTACAATCGACAATAGATGCATCCTCTTCACTTTTGATAATTCAATTCAAATATGAACTGAAGACAACTAATTTAATTTAAATAAGCTCTTGTTAAAAACTCAATCAGCAATAGCAAAATTGAGCAAAAACAGCAGAGTTACGTCTTGACGAGACGTGCGAATGTTATACTTTGTACAGAACCAGGATGTAGGTAAAAAGTTTTATCCGCATTTGTACGATGTTTTAATTTAAATTTTTTCACAAGATTCGGTTATGTAGGACTATAAATGACGAAGTATGTTTAATGGTTTATTATAATATACCAAAATAATAAAAATCAGTGATCGATTAATATACTCCCGAAGGATTTTGTGTCTTAAAATTGTTCTCTAAATCAAATTTAATCAAAGTAAATTGAAGTGTCAATATTTCACTAACAAACTCACAGCGCTTACCTGACGTTTAATAACGCTTTATATGTTATGGTGAGCACATGTTTTTAGTTTTAAAAAAATGTCAGAAAAAATAAAGTGCAGTTTACGTTATGCGATTTTGCTTACGATTTTGTTTACGATTTTGCTTCCAAGTTACCATAAGCAAATTTTTCGAAGTTCACGTTATACAGTTCGACCTGAAGATGAACTCGCAAACGAAATCGTGAATAGAAAACCACCAAAACCAGTCATACAAGAGAAATCGTATGGAAAATCGTAAGCAAAATCGCATAACGTAAACTGCACTTAAGAAATAATTTTATGAAATTATCTAGTAATTAACTAATTAATTAGCGAGTGAATAATTAAATAAGTGAGCACTGAATTATTACGCTGACAACGCTACATATTTAATACTAGATAAACATAAATCAGTAAACTAAGTTATTTTATGCTTCCGAAAATAAGTAAATTGTTCTGATTGTTATTCCACATCGATCACTGAAATAGACACTTATGCCGGCGAAAGAGTATAAAAGTGTAATTCGTGATGGTTACCCATGTCTTGGAGCTGACCATGTTTTTCTCTGTACTCACAGAAACTATTGTTTGTTATTCTACTGAAAAATGTATAATAATTATGCAGATATGGACATAGGTCAGTTCGTTAGATAAATTTCTCCGGCAGATAATTTACTCAATAATTCATATCTAAATACATAAATAACAATTTTATTACGTTCATTTATGATTTCAAGGGACTTCACAGGCTAGTGCTATAAACTGCGCTAGAAGACTGTATTTACTTGAATTTACTTCTATAGTCTCGGTATATTTTCGATCGAATGATTTGAACTCATTACCTCACAACAGCTTTTTTTTAAAAGTAGTGTGGTTGACTCATATTCGATTATTCTTGAGTCCTATTGCTGTCCAGCTCTGAAGGATAACCTCCCTCTCTTCCATACTCTTTTTCTTGTCGCTAAGGTTGGTAAACCTACTGCGGAAGGCTGATTCCTAACTATTCATAAGTTTAGATTAATAGTATACCAGACTACCATCCAAACCAAGTGTGGGTTGGTAGGAAAAGCACAGACAAGCTATATTCGTGAACAGGTAGTCGGTCGTCATGTGTTTACCTATCCAAATGCGAGCCTCTGGAAATGTTGCATACCCGCAGACATGTGATTTTATGAAATAGACTATTATAGCCATTTGCTGTGTATCAATGATATGGATGAGCGTGTTGAAAGATACGAATAGCTACAATTGCTTAAATAGTGTGGTTCTTTAGCCTTATTATTTCCTCTCTACCACATATGTACTTATCCTCAGTATAGCAACCACAGCTTAAGGCTTAAGTAATTATTAAAGACTCCAGTTTTTGAGATAGGAACAGCGGTGGCTCGTAGTTAGATATGATAGGTAGAAGATGACTAGAAATATGAATGCTACTTCATCATCCAGCTACATTGATTTCATCCTGAGATGTTGCTAAATTCTGTGGAAACTTAATTATGGCGCTTAGCACAAGGCATGTGGAAATTATGTGTATTCGTTGAATTTAATAAATCAAGAATAGCATAATTACTTATTGCGTTCTGTCGTGATATATAATA
The DNA here is from genome assembly GCA_958510845.1 of Cantharis nigra. Lineage (NCBI taxonomy): Eukaryota > Metazoa > Arthropoda > Insecta > Coleoptera > Cantharidae > Cantharis > Cantharis nigra. The sequence goes on from OY294028.1 coordinate 65,381,847, forward strand.
GATATTAAATAATAGATAATGTGACATACAGCAATAAAAGAACCGTAGGTTTTAGAAATTGGGTGGTTTGGGGGTATAGAATACCCTCCATTATACCAGTCATTGCGTAAAAAAACCTCTTATTGGTGGTCTAGATCAGACCTGGTATAGATAACCATTGCCACAATCCAAAGCCCTCGGCCAAACGTGATTATTTAGCTTATTTTCCCTAATAATAAGTAAAAGTCGATCTACTCAAATTACGAATAGTAGCTGATTAAAAACCCACACGATATAAGAGATACAAGAGTACACTTGAGTTGTGAACAAAACAATTTATTGATGTAATTACAAGAACGCCATAATTCGATTCGAGCAACCAAAAAAAAAAAAAAAAGTAATATAATCGGCGTTTATCTTATAAAAAGCAAGATTAACCCCAGTGGCGATATATTTTATTATGCTGATTTAAAGTTGTTATAACAATATCACTACGAGGCAACAATATAATAAACTAATAAATAAACTCAATTAAGGTGCAAGTAAAGTCAAAATTGTCATTTTAAACAAAAAAAAAAGATTTCCAATGTTTGTGATAAATGCTTAATTTATAAATTTCTCGCAATTGAAGGTGGTAGCTAGCACATAATTTTCCACAACAAACCAATTGTCTTGCTCCAAACGATCCCAAATATATGGATCAGTTTAAAAAAATATACAAAAACTTTCAGATAATAGCAAATCCAAAAAAATGTAGACCGATAATTTTACAAAATGTGTTCCGTTCTATTTGATAATAAATTCAAGGCCTGCAACGTTAGTTATATTAAAAATGAATAAAAAATAACTGTAAACTATTTTGAACCGTTATACCATTCACTTTTCACCATAAACCGAAAGAGTAAAGTAGTAATTTATTTCTTATGAAATTATTTATTTAGACTTTAATGTGATTTAATATTTTGTATTGGAAGAACAGTGCCCCATTGCCCATCCCACACCAACCATCATTATATTATTATACTAAATATGATAAAATAATTTCAATGTAGCGAGATCAGACAATCTTTCTTATTTTTTTTTAACTTTTAATTTAAGTATGATTTTTCTATAATTTAATTATAAGAATGTATATCTTTTGGTGTACGAGAGCAGGCGAATTCACCCAATAAAATTATGAACAATATTATTCCTTAGTAAATAAAAATTAGGTGGCCTTTCAGAATGTTTCCCGTGAGTCTATCATGGAAAATTAAAAGAAATATTTTAAACTAGGTTTAATAGGCAGTAGGTACATATCTACACTACATAATTTCAATAGAGTTTAAAAATTAACAAGCTAAATAATCCATAAACGTATCATTCTCGTAACGTTATATTACATTCTTCAAATGTTTTTGCTTGTTTACTTAGCTTGTTGATTTTTAAATTTTAATTTAACATTAATTTCAGAAGTTAATAATAATTTTATATATTTTAGATATTTTTAGATGTAAAAACTAATATAGGTCAAAATAATTTATGTTCGAATGTTTATAATACCGTACTTATTTTTACATTGTTCTGCACCACGCCTTATAAAATTATTTTTATCAAACATGTGCTACGACCATACGCAATGTAAAAAAAAACAATAGTAACATTATACGTACGTACAATTTTAGTAGTAATTTTTTGTCAACATTTTAGCACTTGTAAATTGCTCTTCATAAACATAAAAAACAGCAAATGAAAAAAAGTTGCTAAAAAAAGCTACTACTTTTAAGTGACCTATTTATTATTTAAAATTTAAAAACCATTTTTTACACTTCGGTCTTTATCGAAACAGTATGAACAAATTTAATTCGATTTTTATAGGATCATAAGATGAACCCATACAAATAGCTTTTACTTATTTTTTACAATTTTGCAGCAAAGGGGCAGTAATAAATATCTATTAGTTCTATAAATATCTAAAAAAAATATAACACTAAAATCTTCAAAATATACTAAAGTATTAAAGGTAAATTCTCTCGCGAATAGTTAAGTTTTGTAACATAATTGTATAATAAGAAATTTAATTACAATTACTGTAGAGGATTCTCAAAGGTCGTACGGGTAAAGTACAGAATTTATAAAAATAGAGTTCTACAATTAAATAAAACACTTGCTTTTCAACAAAATTTACACGTTATTTTTTTATACCTATACGTTTTCAATAAGCACAAATTTTTATTAAGATCCTACAAGTAGTTCGCCAGATGGTATTTTTATTAACTTTATTTTCGTTTGTTTCGTTAAAAAAAATTTTGTATACAAGATAAATAATAGGAAGATAATACAATATAGTTGCGAATTCCCGGTTTTCTCTCTTTTAAAGTTTTTAGAGCATTATATTGTTAATATCCTCTAGGTGTCTATAAAAGTATATTCAACTTTAGTACATACATACTTTTTGTACCTATTTATAATTTAAGTTGTTCATACGTGACACTGCATTCGATTGTGATATAGGTTTATTGTTTTATTTTAAGTTAGTGACACAAGTTGTGTCCTGAAGCCATTTCAACGTTTTCTCAGATATTAGGTCAAAGTTTTTTTTCAAAATTTTGTTTGAGTTCCTATGCCAAATAAAGTTACCATGGACTGCATATAAATAATAACAACCGTTTCTATATTTCGTATCAAGTTCTTTATAATCTCATTATTATATTATATTTTTTTATAAATTATTTTATATTATTATATTATTTTTATTTTTATTATTTATTTTATTATAATTTTTATAGTTTATAAGCCTGAACTCCCGAAGCAACGCATAGAACTCCGCCTCTGCTACAAATTCTCTGTTGCATTCAAAGTACATATCGGATTTCGGCCAATTAGTAACATTCGAAAGAATCTAAGACACAAAAGGTGTAAAAATTTTTAACAGAACAACTTGTAGAGCAGTAGCTATCCTGTAGGTTTAATTCAACTATTTGTTTTGTTCCTTAAATAACTTTCAGAAATTAGATGTTCTTTCGGAGAACAATTATATAAATTTGAAAACTAATTTAACATTACATGTTTATTTTAGTAAACATAATCAGGACCTGCCTACTTAAGTTTTCATATATTTTGTTCCTCAAAAGATGAAGAAATATACAACATTTTTATTTTGGTTTACTGCATATTATTTTAGATATCCAATTCTTAGTTATTGAAATTATTAAATTGATAAAATACTAATTTGCGTAATAACGAGCTAATGCACAAGATAAACCAATTGGTTTTATTTTAAACTTTTTGGAAATTTCGTGAGAACTTGATAAGGATCAACTCGTCTCGGGACGATTCACCGATGTACTTCCAATTAAAAGATGATGAACCTCGGCACATAGTATTTACCTCTTAAAATGTTTAGCACTTCTCCCGAGATAGTCTGCATGTAGCTAGCAAGTTTATAAAACGGTTTCTCCAGTTATTTATTTATTTATTTTAAAAGAGGCTTGAATTACTAATGAATGGGTTAATAAACGATATTGGTTATACATTCTATAGGTGGCTATTAGTGTAGCCACTATAGAAGCAAGTCTATTATTAGATAAACGTATAGTGGATCCAATTTAAAAGTTTTTTCTTCAATTCAGATGTTACACAATTTAATAATTAATATAGTTTGTGTAAGGGTTCAATATCATATTACCTGTTCGGCTACAGCCGCAAATTATAAGCTTTCCATTATTAATTAGATCAAAACTTGTAATGGTTCAAACTTGGAAATACTTTACAAGTACTAGAAGTACTGCAGTACAAAGAACAATGCTATTTATAAATTGTAGCCGTATATATTATTAATTATTTGTAAGAAGTTATCTGAAAGATTAAGATTGGTTTTTTATTTTATTATGTTTGCGAAGCACATCTTATCTTTTGTCTGTCTAGTTGCCGATGCTAATGATGATAATAATTATGAACTGCACAGTATAAGCATTGGGACATGTTGATCGTGTAAATTGTTTGTTATTCAGCAAATTTGAAATTTAAAAAGTACACATACCTCCGCCAACACCTGGTAACCGGTGTCTGATAAAATGAGAAGAAAACAAACGGAAACTAAGAATAATAACAAAAGTTTTGAAATATTAATTTTAAAAGTACCCATATTTAAAATAATAACTATCACTCACACACCAACAACCATAGTTCGCATTCAAAGTTATTAATATGCATGTGCTGGACCAAGAAGATGACCGATCACACAAACAGCGCAACACGGAATGCTAGCGAGGGAACTTTTCAAAACTTGGTAGAGTACCACATGTGCTAGTTGGCGTCTGTCGTTCGCTGGCGTTTACCGCTGCGTCGATTTCAAACACGTGCTTGTCGTGAACGAACTTACCACGACTCATTGTATTCCCTAGTCACTATTCTTTTGCCACTTCTCAAGAGCGCACTAATTGAGTCTTTTACACAATTATTACTACTTTAATTATAATTATTATTAAACTTGATTATAATAAATTATATTATTGTTAAACTTACACTGTAATTAATACTACTAATCTTTTCTTGCTTCCGAATACCCCTCGAGCTTTATCAGTTATTTTACTTCACAACTAACGGAACCCAATAACAATTGTATTTTACAAATAAACAATCTTTAATTAAATTTTGCACAATCAACCAAAAAGGCAGACACGCTTCCGAATTAAACTATTTAAATTTAGTTATATTTACATTTTCACATGACAATTTATATTGGAAATTCGAAAATTCCCATTTGGCGTTTTAAGAACGAAGAAATTTTATAAATTAAGAAACTTGGCCATAACCGAGTAATTTAAACATTTAAAATAAAGTTTGTACATTGTAGACTAAACTGGTAGTAGCAGTTAATTTTTTACTTTTTAATTTTCTTAGATTTTCTTGTTTTAATAGTTTGTGCATTTTACGCTAATCTCATACTTACCGGCGATGCGCTTTTTAATTTTTTCTTCACTTTTCGCTATATAAATCTACAAATTTTTTCACTAAATATATACCTAAGTAACTACGCCCAAAAAATTCATTAAAGAATGGGCGGAAAGAGGCCTTTGAATTTTGCACAACCTTGTCTGGTATTGTTACCGAAATAAAAAAAAGTTATTTTCAGATATTAGTGATTGAATCGATCTCCAAATAGCCGCATGTTAAATTTTTATTTTTCAAAGTCTACCAGCTTAAAACTTAAGCTTATAACTTTCAGTTGCAATTTATTATAGTGTCTGTTTGAAAAATTAGATTCGGGAGAAACCTCATATTGATTTAAACTAAAAATTAAGAGTTCCATTGATAGTTGATGTACACGAGTATATAATGAAACATAACAATTTAATCCGAGAATAATACAAAAATACATTTTAGAACAGAAAGTTAAGGAGAAAACATGATATAAGTATTAAAGTACTTATCACATATTATTTTACATTGCGAACATACTATAAGTTCTTGTTTATTGCTTAAATCCAATAATGTAATAAATAAGAATGTGCTATCCCAACACGTAATATTTCTAATTATTATATAATACAAGTTTCATAAAATTGAGTTTTTTGTATAATACCTTATAAACTATCATCAATTAACAAACAATTAATTAAAGTTGCGACTGATACGGGAAGAGCAATTTTGGTTTTCAGCGAATTATTAGTTTATTATCTTTAGAACATATACAATGGAGTCCGATTACAATGCATTTCAAGGGACCAACGGCTTTGGTCCGTAATAACCGAGGTACGCTATATTCGGTAATCTATTTGTCAACGAGAGTGATTCGGGAATGCCGGATTTCCACTGGCGTTAATATCTATTTCAAGAATTTGAAATTTAAATTTTTGAATTTTATGTTTCACATATTTTATGAAGACTTCAAGAGATTTTGCACAAAGATTGCACAAAGACTGCGTGAAACTTCACACTGCTTCACAACTCTGTACAAAGACTTAGACTCACTTTTTTCCGTTCCACAAACTTCATTTAGTGATTACCTCCTTGGTTTATTTCAACATGTCTGAAACATATTATAAAAAAAACAGAAACTCAAGTTTTTCTGAGAGTTTTTGTTTTGTTTTTCGAGTACCGATTAAAAGTAATAACATCAAAGAGTTTCCAAGGTTTCCAACTCTGCCGTTTAGTAGAAATGCTAAGTTTTTTTTGTCGCTGAAGTGAACGCATCGTCAAGTGCACTACTAGTTTAATCGTTTAATTTTTAATTTTAAATTTTATTTAATAAATTTTTTTAGTTATTAATTATTAAACAAAATAAAATAAGTTTAGTAAAACGTATAATCACGCGTAATCAACAAATTGCAACTCTTTCGTGTTTTCTCGGCGGAAAGGACAAAAAATTAAAACAAAACTGCGATAAAATACAGTCTGTTTAATTGAAACAGGGTTTTTACATTGTTTCGGTTTTGTTGTGTTTTAACATCTGGAAACAAAACGCAAACAGCAGGGCCGGATTTAGCTAGTCTAGCGCCCCAGGCCAATAATTCGTATTTACTCAGATTAAACTACAATTTAGGTATCTAGATGATAATATTTTTTGTACTTTACAGAGTCTTTATTAAGTCACTATAAAACACAAACGGTGCGACAAATCGGAAAAATGTACAGAAAGAAAAATTAAGGGGATGAAATTCAAAAATTAAAATAAGCGACTAATAAATAAATAACTTAATGTTAATGTATTTTATGGTTGTTGAACATTAACGCGGAAATGCCTGGGCGGCTTGCGCCTTTTATATTTTGACGCCGAAGGCGATCGCCTGTTGTGCCTACTGGTAAATCCGGCCCTGGCAAACAGCGAAGTCGTTTGGTGAAAACCAGGCATAATAAAATAGATTCGAAACTCAAAATTAACAACCCCATTAACAGCAGCAGTTCGACAAGAAAAGCAAAGAAAGCTTAGCTTTTTTAAAATTCTGTACTTAGTACCTAGATATTAAAATTTTGTGTTTGCAAAAACTCTATGATTTCTGTTAACCCTCATATATTGTGGTTAATTTGTATTTCATTATATGAAAATCACATTATAAGCAAGTATTCCAACGAAACGTCAGTTGAATTCAACATGGCGGCTTGTTAGCAGGTGTTTGTTTGCATTGAAACACAAAGTAATATTGATGTTGTATTTTGCCAAATTATAAGTATTGTGATATTTGCATGCTAATGGGTTTAATTTTACCTCTGAAAATGATACGATTTATAACTGTAAATTTACCAGAAAATGGTGTAATTTAATGTTTTATTCTAAAAAAATGTAAAATAACTCCGAAAATATGAATATTAATCGTAAATTTCCTGTAAAATCGGTAGCAGGAAAGTGGCCACCATTGGAAGGAGGAAATTTATCCGGAAATATTTTACAGAGTAAATATTGTATTTTAATTGTGGTAATTATGTAGGAAAAATTGTAAATATGGTATATATAAGAACCATTAGTACGACGTTTTTCGTTGGAATCTTGTTGTACAAAACCGTATTATATTGAAACCTCCCAAATAATAGGAGGGAGTGTTATAAAACTTCAACCGCTGGATATGGAAACAGCATTATAAGAACACCGCATAATAGGAGGAATTACTGAGTGAAGGAATTTCAGCATGTACAAACTGATAAATTAAATAAACTATAAAAAGTATTTAGAAGAACTTAGACAACCCATAATACAATGGATACCAAAACAGCACACTCAATTATTAATTTTTCTAACATGTAATACCTACAATAATTTATTATCTATTGTATTTAGTAAAATATTTTCACATGTTAATAACTATACCATATGAAAATATAATGGGAGAAGCACAGGGGAAGCTAAGATTCCATAAGCGCTATTCGTCCTACTGCTTTAATACCACTCAATCAATTTTATTATTTTACCTTGGCGGTCTTCGCCCGCTCTCGGAAATACAAATTTAAATAATAGTAAAACAAAATAATATGCCTATTTTCCGTTAATTTTATTTTATTCGCACCTGCATATGTAATAAGCAAATTAACACGTTATAAGTAGGGTCCGGATTCTAGGCAATACGGAACCCGATATCTGGTATGCGGAATACAATTTATGCATAAACACAAGATATTATACATATTATAAATTATATGCCACATATTAAATATCGGGTTCCCTATTGCATATAATCCGGTCTCTATTGATAATTAAACATGACCCTGATAAAATATAAAGTTACCTACTTTAAGATATAATTTGCCCACGCATTTCAACTACATTAAACGTTACCTCTATTATAGCAACATAATATTACGTCACCCCTTCCCGTCGTCGGCGTCGTCTATATTATTCTCAGGTCAGTCTTTTTGATTATACTGCATAAGTAAGCATAAGTGTATATCAGTATATTGAATTACTTAGTTATTTGCAAAGCTTACCTACGAGCAATAAATTATATTTCAACTGTTATTTTATTCCACGAATTTTTTGTTATTGCCCATTAATTTGTTAATTTGCTTATTACGTCTACAAGTGCGAATAAAATAGTATATTAAAACTCAAGTTTAAACTGCTTATTAAACGCTCGCGTGGATTGTAATAATTCTCTTGTTTAATAATATACTAATACATACATACCTCGGTGTCAATCTTCATTCCAGCGTCGCGCTTATTTAGCGCTCGGCTGTAATGAAGCATTTTCCACCTCGGTACGTAATATACTATTACTTCAAATATAACTAATCTTTAATTAAAATGTTACTAGTAAAAGTACCTAGATGGCACGAAAAAATCGTATGAAATTAGTACAATTCATTCTATATAACAATAATTCTATTATACAATTTAGTCGCAGCGATTGATCGCATAAAAAATCTCGGTGTGTAAAGTACCTAACCATCTAGAATTTTGCAAGTCTAATGATCTAAGTATTTATAGAAATCAAAATGTTAGAATTAGGTCACTAAAACTGAGGTATGGTTTCGATATTATGAAAATTTAATTAAAAACACATTTTTTTGTAAAATCACAGCCTACTTGTAAAAATTTGTTTTCTCTAAAAACTTCTCCAACTCCAATCGCAAGTAACATTAAAATCCTCAAGTTTCAGAAGTAAAATGAAATTAAAAAAGAAGCATTTATGCTCACTAATCCAGTATATCGGCAATGGAAATCCCAATTTTGTTTGTCATTTCAGGCAATGGTAATATTATGGATATATCTTTAAACTAGATTATTATTTCCATTTATGACTTCGAGATATTTTAGATAAACATTAACACCATCAATTTGTTGGTATTCTGGTGACAAGTCCAGTTCATTTTCTTGTTTATATACACAAGTTGAAAAGTAGAAGTAAACACATTTAATAAAAATTAAAATGTTACTAGTAAAAGTACACCAGCAGTATGGCGTTAAGCCTACACCGACGGACTGGGAAGCGGGTAACTCCGGTTCAAATCCTGGTTGTTTAGAATACACTGTTGTGATATAAAAACCCAAGATAGATCTGAGGGCTGCGGGGAAGACAACGAGAAACCTCCCATTAATTAAATTTTCTAGTATGTCATCTTAGCTTTAGCCAAGTTTGATCGCCAACGGCCATTGAAGGCACGGCACCTTAAGAAGAAGAGTAAAAGTACGAAAAAATCGCATGAAATTGGTAATATCTTCAGATGATGAAAAATTCAAATCACTCATAAAATTAATAACCTATTTGATATTTTATGCTATTTTGAAAATCAGTAATTTGCGCAAGAACTTATTTATTTTATAAAAGCTGCTAAAAATAATTATTTATATTTAGTATCCTACCTATGATCTATTGTTTTAAAATGAATTAAAATATTATGGTATTTTAAATTTCATTTCTTTTCAAAAATGGGAAATTCTGGATTTTTCAAAAATTTGGTAACCGCTACTATTTTATGTTTGCAACTATATCGTATATACTGCTGGCATTTACATACAAACATCACATTTTTAAAAACTTTTCTAATTCCTTTATTTTCTTTCTGCTTTTTAAATTTAGTTTGGTTTTTGAAACTAAAGTTTGATGAGTTTTATTGATATACTTATATGTAGTTTTGGTTTTGAATACCATTCAGATTATCATAACCTATTATCATATCTAACAATCTAACTATAATAATTTTTCTATAATTATCAGTCTATTGGGAACTGCATGTTGCTAGTTTTTTTGGATTTTTAAAAATTTTGAAAATTATTTTGAAATTTTTACAGATTTTTATAAATTTAATCACTCAGTAACGAGTTTATTTTATTTTAAATTTTTGCAGCTGATTTATTTATTCTAGTAACTAGCCAACTTTCCTAGATATTTTATCAACTAACTAAATACTAATGCCCGGTTTCAGCAACATTAACCTTAACCTGTGTTAGTTAACACGTGTTAAAGATAATCAGTTGTTAAATTTTGAATGGGTTGCAGCAACGTTTTATAATCTATAATTAGTTAATCTCCGATTATGTTATGGTGGTACTCCTGAAACGAAAACCACGCCCAGTTTATATTGTAAAAATTATCATAAAGTGAGGTTCAAACAGTTGTTATAGTGTTTTAAACAGTGATTTTCTATAGTATAGATACCAAGACATACGTCAATTGTGTTCTTTACATATCAACGTCAAATTATTTTCGGACATCTCTTTCTACTCTGTTTAGATTTTTAACATTTCCAGTTGTCTCTTTCTACGAGCCCCACCAATACCAGACAGCCATATTAGGTGGCAATATTTTTAGTTGTCTCTCTCTACCATGGACTTAGAAGAGAGGACTGGCAACTCTACCTGGTTTTGCGTACGCTTAACCGTATACCCCCCAAGTTGAACCACTAGGTGGCGCGAAAGTAGAGGAGTGTCGATCAGTTGTCATGTAGGTTTTAATCTATATATATAAAAATGGAGGGCAAATCTTCGTTACCTCATCAATTGAGAACGGCTCGGCCGATTTGGCTGATTTTTTGAAGAGTTATTGTCTATATCGCTGACAAGGTTTTTATGAAAAAAAAGTTCGAAATTCGCGAAAAAAAAATTTAACATTACCGAGAACAAAGAGTTTATCTTAGGGTTAAATTAGGTAGGTAGGTATTAGGTACCAGGTATTAACTTAGGGAACATGTATTAAGGTAGGTAGATGTGAACACTACCTAATTTATTTAATAACGGATAGATGGCGCTACTTTATCTATGTACCTAGCAGAGTTATCGCCAGGGGTAAAGATAAACCCATGTGTCTGTAAGAATGTATATAAAAAAGTTTTTTGTAAAAGTTCATTGATCGCCTCAAAGAATAACTTTGCGTTGTAAAAAGTGAGGTTATCCAATTAGACTGCGGCCATTCCGTAAGTTTTTTATTTAACGAATTAGAAGATAAAATAAGAGTTATGTCACAATTTCAAAAGGTCATACAAGATGCTTTAGCAAAGGCTATATCATTTGCCAAGTATGAAGATTGGCAAGTCAAATCAGAGTACGCCAATATCACCGCACAATGTTTGGCAGAGCTACTAAACGAGGACAATTGCCGTCTTAATCTGAAGGTTGCGAAAAAAAAAGTCTCGGCGCAGCGCATTCGAAAGCGAAAAAGGGAAGTGGAAATGGCGGCTCACTATGCAAAAAGGAAAAAAGAAGAGCAGGAGGATTTGTCAACGTCGCTGCGTGCCTTCCAAATGCTATTAGAAGAGGAAGGCGAAGGGGCGGAGAAAGAGGAGTTGGAAGTTCTAAACTAATTTTTTATTTATTTATATTATATTTATATTATTATTTAATAAAGTTGTAAATATAAAGTGAGTAATTGTTGTGTTTTCATATACCAAATTTCAAACAAATTAATTAGTCTGCCGGGATCATACATAAGATCATACTTCACAGGACATACTCACTCAACAGAATAATTACCACAAAAATTTTTAGCTACCCTGTATTTTTAATTCTTTCTTAATCGATCTATTTAAGTGGTTTCCAACTGTTTTGGTCCACGGACCTACTTTTATAGTTAGAACTTTTCCACGAACCCACGAAGCTTTTTTTTCCAGCTCTTTCGCTTTTTAGGAAGACGCATTAACGATTGCCGCAAGAATTGCCCCCCCCCACACACCTCCAAACCAAAACATATAATACAAACATATAAATTTGTTAAATAACTTTTTTAGATAGTATCAGAGAGGGAGAGAGGAGTAAAGTCAAACATATATATATAGCATCGGTCAAAAAAATTGCATCACTTTAATCTATTAATCCCAAATTTTGGAAAACATTTTAATGCTTTTTTACACTTTATCACAAACACACAAACACGGATAGATGGCGCTACTCTATCTATGTACCTAGAAGAGTTATCGCCAGTGGTAATGATAAACCCATGTGTCTGTAATAAAATAAATGTATATAAAAAAAGTGTTCTATTGTATTGGCTGTTTTGTTATTGATCGTATTGTTATTGCTTTACTAATGCCTCCTATTCGACGTTCAAACCTTGGACGACGTACACGTCGTGCAGTACGTGCTCAGAATACCCGTAATAATCAAAGGAGACAGGTTCCTATACCTGTAGACTTGAATCGCGCTGCTTTCGAATATAATTCCGCAATCGCCTACAAAGATCTTCGCTGCGTTGATATCGGTTCATTGTCTGTCGTATGCCAGCATTGCAATGCATTGAAGTTCAAATCGGAAACCCCCGGATTATGCTGCGCTGGTGGCAAGGTGAAATTGCCCGTATTGACTCATCCACCAGAGCCATTGTATTCCTTTCTCTATGGAAATTCCATCCAATCGAAACACTTCCTGGCGAATACGCAAAAATATAACGGATGCTTTCAAATGACGTCGTTTGGAGCCGAAGTTGTTGATCAACCCGGCTACAATCCCAGTTATAAGGTAATGGCGTCTCATTATTATCTAAATAACCAATTCTTCTAATTTTCTTCTAAACTTTTAGATTCAAGGCCAAATTCATCATCGAACGGGCGCTTTGTTACCACCTCCAAACGAAGATCATAAGTTCCTCCAGATCTACTTCGTTGGTGATATGGCTATTGAACTAGATCAGCGTTGTGCAATTTTTACTGCGACTAAACGTGAAATCATCGGAGAATTACAAAATCTTCTGCATGACCATAATGAATTGGTTACATTGTTCAAAACCGCATTGGACACAATGCATTCTGACGACCACAAAATCATTATCAAAGCAGACAAAAGACCCGCTGGAGGCCATGCAAGACAATTCAATGCTCCCACTGTCAATGAAGTCGCAGTGGTGATTGTTGGCGAGAATGTAGAATCACGCGATATTGTTCTCAAGCGTCGGGATAATGGACAACTGCAGCGGGTGTGCGAGACTCATCGGTCATATGATGCACTTCAATACCCATTGATGTTTTGCGTGGAGAAGATGGCTATCACTTGAATATAAAGATGGTCGATCCAACGACAGGTTTGTTTACAACTCATCACTTTTTTTTCATATAAGTTCGAATTAATATTTCAGGAGCAGAAACGAATAAGAAGGTCAGCTCAATGAATTTTTATGCGTATCGATTGATGATTCGGCAAGATGTTGATAATCATCTGTTGAGATATTGCCGGTTGTTTCAACAGTACTGCGTGGACATGTACGTCAAAGTCGAAACGGAGCGTCTCAATTTCATTCGTTTCAATCAGTCGAAGTTACGATCAGACGAGTACATTCACTTGCGTGACGCCATCGCTACTGAAGGAGACGCGGCCAACATCGGTCGTTTGACCATTCTCCCAGCTACTTATGTTGGAAGCCCGCGCCACATGCATGAGTACGCTCAAGATGCGATGACGTACGTGCGGAATTACGGACGCCCGGATTTGTTCATCACGTTCACTTGCAACCCCAAATGGCCCGAAATTACAAACCTGTTGCTGGCAGGACAAACATCCAGCGATCGACATGACATCACTGCGCGAGTGTTTAAACAAAAGATCAGAGTACTCATGGATTACATCGTTAAGCAGAAAATTTTTGGCGCACTCCGTTGTTGGATGTACTCGGTTGAATGGCAGAAGCGTGGTTTACCACATGCACACATTCTACTTTGGATGTTCGACAAGATCCGACCAGATCATATTGATTCAATCATTTCTGCCGAAATACCAGATCCAGAAACCGATCCGGAGCTTCACTCCGTTGTGACAACAAACATGGTCCATGGCCCTTGCGGAGTCCACAACCCAAACTCACCCTGCATGGAAAACGGAAATTGCACGAAGCGTTTTCCCCGTCCGTTGGTGACTGACACGATAAGTGGAATCGATGGATATCCATTGTATCAGGGTCGTTCTCCCGATGACAACGGCAGATCAATCGTGATGAAAGTGAAAGGAAGCGATGTCGTCGTCGATAACCGCTGGATCGTTCCATATTGTCCGCTTTTGTCGAAAACGTTCTCAACCCACTGCAATGTGGAGTACTGCAACTCCATCAAATCCATAAAATACGTTTGCAAATATGTCAACAAAGGGAGCGACATGGCGGTGTTTGGCATTGCCGATCCGAATGCAAACGACGAGGTACAGAAATTTCAACTTGGGCGCTACGTGAGTTGTAACGAGGCAATTTGGCGGCTGTTTTCATTTCAAATTCATGAACGTCACCCTACTGTCGTACATTTGGCAGTACACTTGGAGAACGGTCAGCGTATCTACTTTACAGACGCAAATGCAGCGCAAAGAGCAGAACGACCACCAGCGACAACATTGACAAGTTTTGTTTCGACATGCGAAAGCGATCCGTTTGCAAGAACTTTACTCTATTCGGAAGTGCCACGCTATTATACTTGGAACGCTGCATCGAAGAAGTTTCAACGCCGAAAGAAAGGTGATGCTGTTGCTGGCTTCTCTGATGTCTATTCGACTGATGCCCTTGGACGAATGTACACAGTTCATCCACGACAAGACGAATGCTTCTATCTGCGCTTGCTTTTGGTGAACATTAGAGGCCCTACATCCTTCGATTCCCTGCGTACTGTGGATGGTGTGCTGTGCGCCACTTTTCGGGAGGCTTGCCAACGTTTGAATTTTCTTGAAAACGATACATTGTGGGACAAATACAATAATGAAATGACTGACGACATTTTGCACAGAGTTCGTACGACAACTTCAAATTTTGATCTTCAAATTAACGACGAGATGCGCAACGAAGTCTTAGTTCTTATCGAAGACATGTTCGTGCTCATGTGCGGCAGTCTGCTGTCGACATTGGGAATGCCAGCACCAAATCGTTCGATGCACGATGCATTCAATCGTGAATTGCAACGGGAGCAAGATTATGATCGAAATGAACTGGCCGAAATAGTCCGAACAAATGTTCCGCTGTTGAATACCGAGCAGAAGAACGTTTACGATTCGCTGATTAAGGTTGTTGACGATGGAACGGGAGGCATTTACTTTCTCGATGCTCCCGGTGGGACTGGCAAGACATTCGTCATTTCATTGATTCTGGCAACAATTCGGTCAAGATCTCAAATTGCATTGGCTGTTGCATCCTCGGGCATTGCTGCCACATTGTTGGAAGGCGGTCGAACTGCACATTCCGCTTTGAAGCTGCCGATGAATCTTCTCGCGGTTGACATGCCAACGTGCACAGTAGCTAAGAATTCGGCGACAGCGAAATTGATGCGAGAATGCAAAATCATCATTTGGGATGAATGCACGATGGCACATAAACGAGCTTTGGAGGCAGTTGACCGAACAATGAAGGATTTACGAGGCGATTCAAGACGATTTGGTGGGACTATGATATTGCTTTCAGGAGATTTTCGTCAAACGCTTCCCGTCATCCCGAAATCTACTGCTGCAGATGAACTTAATGCATGCCTGAAATCGTCGTCTTTGTGGCGGCATGTCAAAAAGTTGCAATTGACCACGAACATGAGAGTCGCGCTGCAGAACGACCCATCGGCTGCTGAATTCTCAAGACAACTGCTGGCGCTTGGCAATGGCCAACTTCCTGTAGATGTTTCGACTGGATTGATATCGTTCCCGGAAAATTTTTGCGGGTTCACATCGTCGAAGGAGGAACTCATCACCAAAATTTTTCCCGGTATTGCACAAAATTACAGAAATCTTGATTGGGTTAGTGAACGGGCAATACTAGCAGCGAAGAATAAGGACGTCGATAGCTTGAATTTCACGATTCAAAGTCAAATCGCTGGAGAACTACATTCGTACAAATCCGTTGACAGTGTCACTGACGAAGACGAAGCGACCAACTATCCGACGGAATTTTTGAACTCGCTTGATGTGCCAGGAACTCCGCCGCATAATTTACAACTGAAGGTGGGATCGATTATAATCATGTTGCGGAATCTGAATCATCCGAAATTGTGCAACGGTACGCGATTATCCGTCAAGAAACTGATGAACAATCTTATTCAAGCGACGATAATCAAGGGCAAATTCAAAGGAGAGGAAGTCCTTATCCCACGAATTCCGATTATTCCAACGGATCTTCCATTCCAATTTAAGCGGATTCAGTTCCCCGTTCGATTGGCTTTTGCGATGACAATCAATAAATCGCAAGGCCAATCGTTGGAAGTCTGTGGGATTAATCTGGAATTTTCCTGTTTTTCGCACGGTCAGCTGTACGTTGCCTGTTCGCGTGTTGGCAAACCGTCTTCGTTGTTTGTTTTTGCGCCGGAAAATAAAACTCAAAACATTGTTTATCATACCGCTCTGTACTGATTTCCAATCCAATAAATTACATTCTAATTTTAACTAACTGTTTAAAATGAACAAACAAATTTATTCTAATTTTGGCAGGACAACGTCTGCCGGGTCAGCTAGTAAAATTATAATTCAGTTGGTTTTATTCAATTAAGTTCCAATTTTCACCAATTTGAATAAGTTAATGTGCCGGTATAAGTGTGGTGAAATAAAAAATATTTAAAAACATGAATAAAACATTTTATTTGAATTTTTAACTTATAAATTTAACCGAAAAATAATATTTCGTTTTTATGCAATTTACATTCCCATGTCAATAACATATTTTTTTTAAGTTTCATCATAATCAGAATCAAAAATTAATAATTTCAACATTATAAGTTGATCAAAACAGTTCGACACAGAATTCAAAAAAGTAAATTCAAACAATTGACACCCTATTGGTACAAAATTTTGTTATAACCTAAATGACAGCCAATAACAGTTGATCAGCAACTTCTCGCAGCACTCTTCTACTTTCGCGCCACCTAGTGGTTTAGTTTGGTGGGTATACGGTTAAGCGCACGCGAGAATCGGCATTATAACAATGCAGTTACCAGTCCTCTCCTTCTAAGTCCATGCTCTCTACGAACCTCCACCAATACCAGACGGCCATATTAGGTGGCAATATTTTAAATTTTGACAGCTATTTGTTAAAATATGGAAATATTTTTATTATATTATTAAAATAAATTTTTTACAATTATTAATATTGCTTTTATACAGTTTTCAGAAAGAATACAAAGTGGTAAATAAATCAACGCAATACCTCGAAATTTTTTAAATTTCAAATTCTAATGAAATGAATTTTAAATTTCTAATATAAATTTAGTACATAGTAGACATAAAAAATATATATCAAGATTTATATTTGTACAAATGCTTTTATTTCTGTGCAATTAGTGGATTTTTGATGAGTGGACCTTGCTGACTCCGTTGATTAATAATGTGAAATGAAACTTATTATTATTTCTATAACAAATTATATTAATAATAAATTTATTTTAACTACATCGCAGATTATAAATATAAATAAATTACAATTTACCTTATATTATATAGATATCGGTGCATATATCGGAAAGAAATTGGTATTTCTTTGCGATTTTAAATTCAAAAATGTATAAAATATGTACATAACCTTCAAAAACTTATAATGACAGCTAACAAAAACGTAATTCCACAGTTGTTGCATACTAATACGAGCAAATCGAGGCTGCAAAAGAGATAACTGCTATCTAACTAAAGTAGTAGAAAGAGATGGGTAGATAAACATATGGCGCGTAGTCCTAAGAACACTACTTTTTAAGGCAGGTATACGGCTTTTGGTATCTATAATATAGAAAATCACTGGTTTTAAACCACTGTTCTTAATAAATATATAATTTTCAATATTTTGGTAAAAAACTTTTAAATGCTCCCTCCCCCAAATATTATAAATGAGACCGTCCCTGAATTAAATATGGTAAATATTAAATTACGATTGTTAAGCAATAAAATAATAATATGTTAATTAGAAAATAAATAAATTTTCCCTCGATTAAAGAATTTTGAAAAATTACTGCGGATCAATGCAGTATATCATGTACTTGTATTTGTATTTGAATTGCGTTTTTTGTTTCGGGCGAGTGGAATCTTAATTTCTGATTCTTCTATCACAGTAAAAACGTTTTCTTTGAATCAAAAAAACTATTTTTTTATAAAAAATATTTATTCAATAATAAACAAAATATTTTATTTAAATTAAACAAAATTTATTTGCCCTAAAAAAAATTCAAATAAATTATTTTATTTAAATTAAACCAAATTTATTTGCTTTAAAAAAAAATAATTATATATATGTATAATAATAATAATAATAATAATAATTGTTTATTCGCTGTCAAAAGGAAAATACACAGCAAGTCAAATAACATTTAAATAAAATATTTAAATACATAAAACAGACAAGTCAATAGAATAACTCTCCTTCTTTTTAACAATATTTACATTTCACAGCATGATCACAACATAAACATCAAGGCAGCAATTTATTTGTTTGTCACCACACTCACAAACTGCTTTCTAAAAAGTCCTGTATTGAATAGTACGCTGCCTCCATGAGCAGTTTTTTTACCTATCTTTCGAATAGTTTCGCATTTTGGGCTTTAATTGAGTTAGGTAATTTATTGTATATTTTGGTTCCCCAGTAGTTTAGATGTTGTTGCGTTTTCTTCATTCTATGATGTGGAGCGTGCAAAAGATGTTTCCCCCTGGTGTTGTATTGGTGAATCTCTTCATTTGCGGAATGCCTTGACTCCGCATGGACCTGCTTAGCACAGGATAACATGTACACCGAAGGCAAGGTAAGTATGTGCTTACGCTTAAAAACCTCTCTGCAGCTATCTGTTTGTCTTAAGCCGCACATAATTCTTATCGCTTTTTTTTGCATGATGAACAGTTTCTTTGCGTCAGATGCTGTTCCCCAGAATAGAATGCCATATGTTGCGACACTGTGGAAATTGGAAAAATATGCCATTCTCACCGCAACAGACGATGTTATTTGTTTAAGTCGTCGAAGACTGTATATTGCTGCAGACAACCTCTTGCTTGTCTCTCTTATATGGACGCTCCAATTTAATTTTGTGTCGAAGTGAACACCCAGGTACTTGGCCGAATTAAGCTGTTGTTGGGCATTGAAAGTAAGTTTCTGTGTCTTGTCACGATTCAATTTCAATCTGTTTGCCACAAACCATCGCTCTGCTTTTTCCAAAATATTTTCTACTTCGGCATTTACCTCTTGTAGACTTCTTCCGATTCTCAGGAATGAAGTGTCATCTACGAACAGCCAAGTGCCTTGCTCATTGACACTTATTTGCAGATCATTTATGTACAGCAGTTTATGATCATTTAAGAACAGCAGTGGAGCAAGGATTGAACCTTGAGGAACTCCACAATTCATCTCCGATTCTCTCCATGTTATTCCATTCCATGTCACGATTTGAGTTCGTTTCTCCAGGTAGGACTTAAAGAGTCGAAGCGCTACACCTCTCACACCATAGTATTCCAGCTTCTTCAGTAGAATGTCGTGCTGAACAGTGTCGAAGGCTTTTGTTAAATCGCACAGAACCAGTTCAGCGATCTGCCTACTGTCATAAGCTTCAATGATCGCGTCAACCACACCAACTAATGCTGTATTAATGGATCTGTTTGATCTGTATCCATGCTGTCTTTCGCTGAAAATCTTATTTTTATTTAAATATCCAATAAGTTGTTTTTTAATGATAGTTTCAAAGATTTTTGAAATAACTGGTAGTATTGAAATTGGTCTGTAATTGCTGCAATCATCTTTGCTGTCCTTCTTATGTATAGGAATAACCCGCGCGCACTTCAGGTCTCTCGGAAAGGAACCCTCCTCCAGACATTTATTAATAATTATAGTTAACGGTAGAATTAAACATATCTGAATCAGCTTCATCATTTTTGTTGACATACCATAGATATCCTCGGTGCTCTTGGCTTTAATTTTATGTGCGGTTTCTGCTGTTTCTTCTAGTGTGACAGCCTGAAAAAAGCAAGATTTTGTATTATTAATTTGAAAGGATTTTATAAAATTCATTGGATCTGAGTCCGCTATCATCATTTCTTCTACCGTTTGCTGTCCTACACTATTAAAGAAACAATTGAAGTCATCCCCAGTCAGACCGTTTTGCAGCTGTATATTATGTTTATTGTTTTTTGTTTCCTCTTTTATAACCGTCCAGATGGCTTTTTGTTTGTTTTCGGCTGTGATAATAAAATCTTCGATGCTCCTCCGCTTCAAATAAAAACATATTCATATTCAAACAAAATAGTTTTTTTTGATTCAAAGAAAGCACTTTTACTGTGGTCAATCACATCATTGAAGTTGTTATTTTTGAAAATAACCTCATTGATTAGGTGGTTATGTCACTTTAATCACTGGTCAACCAGTAATTAAATATTTTGGGTATTTAACCTGTGTTAAGCGCAAATTAACGTTGCTGCAACCCAAAAACGTCTTAACTACAGATTAAATCTATGATTACACTAATCATAGATTAGACTTAACCTGTGTTAAAAATGATATTGCTGCAATCCAAATCTGACTTAATCTATGATTAAATACTTAATCTAAGATAAATTCCTAAATTAACGTTGCTGAAACCGGGCATAAGTAGTTTAGATTAAAAAAATTATAATTTCTAGTACCTTATATGGTCGGAATTCTGACTAGAGAAATGTTTGCTTCATATCAAATGCTTATCATTTTATTCTTCTTCATAAAAATAAGCTATTTGGTAGCAATTTGGATTAATTCTAAGTTAAAAAATGTAATTGCATTGGCAATGCTTCCTATTACGTAATTATTACTATTTATAGTAAAACATAAAATTATAATTTAAAAAATTAATAATGAGGTACTATAAATAACACTAGTCAATACAATTTAATTTTTATGGAAAACATAGTATAATAATTTTAATTTATAGATATAAAATATTAAAGGAGAACTACTTTTTTATTGTGGTTTGAATTGATATAAATCTATAATTATGAATTATGCTTATAATTAGAAGATAATTTTTGCAAATTCCAATTTATTACATAAACTAAATGTAAACTTAATTGCATCAATTTATCTGTAATAATTAACTTAAAACTATATTTAAATTTATTTTAAGATGTAATCGGTTAAGTTCTAATTTTAAAATTAAAATATTGACAAATTACTGTGCTTTGTAATTAACTAATTATATTAAAAATACATATTTTAATCTCCTATTACATATAAATTGTCTGATTCTGTACTTTATGACATTTAAGAAAATATACTTGGTGTGCCTAGAATTTTAACTACTACCATTAAAATATAGGTTGGTCCCTTGTAATTCTTGATACAACATAGAGAAGATAATTACTATGACATACTACATAATATAGTAATATATTATGTACTTAGTAAATCTAGTTGAAAAGTATGTCAGAAATTTGAAAAAATATATATACTTACTATATAGACAATATACATACATATTATTTTAACTATAACGTAATAATAATATGTAGTATAATATAAGTAATATACTATGTAATATAACAATATAATACATCGTAAATATAATATTAATGTATCCTATTCGCTGTGTGCATGGGTTAAGAGGGGATACGCAAACCTATCGAAGCGCTCGGGGTGACCGGTAATAGAACTTAATGTGGACTTTTTCAGACTTGCCTTACGTGATTTAAGACATACGTACGATTAAAATGGGTTGTCACTCAACGTGCTGTGTTGTTAATTGTCATAATAGTGGTAAAAATAGTGATTGCAAGTCACAAACAGCAACAAAGAAATAAATGGATTGCTGCAGTCAGGACCGTCGAGTGCCACGTCGGGCCCCGTGGCAAGACTTTTCGCGGACCTTCTGCTCTTAAAAATTTCATAAATAAAAAAGAAAATCATAAAACTTTGTATTTTTATTAAGAAAAACTACGCAAAAAACAACTAAAATGGGTAAAATTAATAAAAAAATAAAAAATACAGTAGTTGTCAACTAATTTTCAGAAGTACCTACATTACATCACAATATTATTATCTAATTTTTTATTCATTCAAAATTTTTATTTATTTCCTTTTTATTTCCTCTTCTTTTTCTACTTTTATTATAGGCATCTGCCTGTTTTTCTTCACGCTTTTCCCCTCTTCACATTACCTCTGATGTGGACACCCAGCTCTGCATCCATCTCTTGGGTGGTCTTCCAGGGTTTCGTTTTGCCAATGGTTTCAAGTCTCTTGCAATCTTGATCAGTCGATCGTCCTTTTTATTTATGGAATTTATTTAGTAATTCGTCCGGGCCCTTGAGGGATCCCGGGCGTCGGGGACAAATCCCCAAGCGTCCCCCCCTGGTTGGGCCTGTCTGCAGTTCAGTTTTAATAAACGGAATAATAAAAATAAATAATATAATAATAATATATAAATAATAATAATTTTTAAAATCCCCTACCTATAAAAAAACTAAAACATGATAATAAAAGCACCTTACTTCAAAAACTACTGTTCCCTTTAAAAAGAAAAAAATAATAGTTTCTTCTTCACTCAACAACATAAACTCTTGGACACTTAACTCGAAAAATTAACTTATCATCCTTTTTATCACCCCCCCCCCCACTAAAACCCCTGACTCTAAAAAAAAATACTACAAATAAGAATTGATACGCAATAAAAGCACCTTACTTTAAAAACTACTGTTCCCTTTAAAAAGGAAAACATAATTTTTTTTTGCACTCAACAACATAAACTCTCGGACACTTAACTCGAAAAATTAACTTATCATTCTCCCCCCCTCCCACCTATAAAATTTAAACATTAATTTTGAAGTCAGGGGAAACGGATATTTGTTCCCCTTACGAAACCTGTTTATACATTCTGTATTAAAAGTTCTCCGTTTCCCCTGACTTTAAAATTAGTGTTTAAATTTTGTAGAGGAGGGGGGGGGGACGATAAGTTGATTTTTCGAGTTAAGTGTCCGAGAGTTTATGTTGTTGAGTAAAGAAGAAAAAATTGTTTTTTCCTCTTTAACCCTAGATTACTAGACAGTCGTAAATTTAATTTTAACAAAAATTTTAATTTTAACTGACATTTTAGTATCATAATACCAAACAATGGTAATAGTACAGCAATCGGAAAACAATTTGCACCGAAAAAAATTCAAAATAATAAAAACAAATATTATTACAACATTTATTTCATACAGTAATATATTGTCGTGTTACCAAATCATTTTTTGAAAAATGTTTGAAAGTTTAAATTTTTGATTTGTGAAAAATAATTTTTTCAGTTTATAAATTGACCTAATTTTGTAAATTTTGAATTTGTTGTAAATAAAAGATTTTATTTATAGTTTTTGTAAATAATTAAAAATTTGCCTGTGAAAAAAAATTTAAAAATGAAAAAAAATTATGCAAAATTTAAAAATATTTCTTTGACAAAATTTTTTTTCCCTGACATTGGCCATAAAAATTTTAAATTCCC
The DNA here is from genome assembly GCA_958510845.1 of Cantharis nigra. Classification (NCBI taxonomy): domain Eukaryota; kingdom Metazoa; phylum Arthropoda; class Insecta; order Coleoptera; family Cantharidae; genus Cantharis; species Cantharis nigra. The sequence goes on from OY294028.1 coordinate 65,405,577, forward strand.
TGATAAGTTTTAAATTTCCAGACATTTCCAGGTTTTCCATACAAGAACCCTGAATTATATTCGGCAAAATAAATCTAGTAATCTAGGGTTAAAGGGATACTTTTTAAAGTAAGGCGGTAAGGCGCTTTTATTATTAATTTTAATTTTTGAATTTTTTTGTCATGGGTTTTTAAAATTTTTAATTTTTATTTTATTTCACTCTTTTTTGAGTATATTTTTTTTATTCGTGAATTTCTTTCAAAAAAAGGAAGAGAAGTGTCACAGCAAAAATCATACAAAACCAAAATATTCAAATTTCCCATAGCGTACTCACCCATTTTTCGCACAATATGTTGCCTCAGTTATTACAGATGTACATTACATCAGCGCTTATACTAAACGAACATCAAAAATATATTGAAAATAAAAAATTGTGCGCTATTAGTGTATTTTTATATGTCAACAGTCCTAATTTATTTGCTCTATTGAGCCACCAGAGGGCAGCTGGAGCAATGCACATAGCGAATAGCGTACACCGAAATTATTTAGAATAAATAAAGATGTTTCTTATTACAAACTTAGAAAATAATAATAATGTTCGTAGTATATATTTTTCGTACACCTGAAATATTTCAAAACATTAACATATTTTACGCCTTTTTAAGTCGTTTTATGTTTTATTTTGCCTATACCAAATGCATATTTACAGTATATTGCCTAAAATTGCTAATCGATTATATTAGCTTATATTTTAGCATTTGTAGCAAAAACGAAAAATAAAATGTTTGTTTTTACGACAGATTGAAACGGTTTAACCTTTTCAGACCGAGGGTACACTATAGTGTACCTACGTTTATTAATTTTTTTTGAAGTTGGTGACAAACTTATATGTTAGATAGCAATCATTTCTTAATGAAAGAACCACAAGGAATTCAATAAAAATATAAAAAATGTTCTATGAGTAACATAAACTATGATAATAAATTAATTAAAATAAAAAGTGTATAAAATCATTCCCCTGTCAAACAGCTTATACTTAAGTATAACTTTAGTTAAGGATAACTCAGCCAAATATCAATATAAATGCATAATTTTTTTTTACTAGTTGTTATCATACTAAATTTGGTCTACGAATAATAGTCACCTGTTTAAATCTGTTATCATTCGTTTTATAATGGTTTATATATTAGGTCAACTAAAGTTTATTTAGCTGTATTTTCTTATTTAGAAATCAAAAAATTATGAAACTCCCCAAAAACACTTTTTATAGCACAGTAATACGAAATTAAAAAAAAATAATGTTTTCCATCAGCCAAAAAAAGTCGAGTCTGAAAGGGTTAAGGGGGGAAACACAAGGAAACGGTCAAAAATGACGAGGAATTTCGGGATTTTTTTCTGAAGTCAGTACTACACCAATCGTTTTCAACTTTTGAGGCTATTTTATTTGATATTCGAAGACTCGAAAACAAATTTTTTCAATGGAAAATAATTATTCATTAGCTGACTGCAACGCGATTATCTCGAAACTACATTTTCGCAATATGCGGCAGCGATAAAAAAAAACTATTCATTCGATTCACTTCAACCAAATTTTTTTATACACGTAATTGCAAACCCTTGTCGATAAACCTCCAATATCTAAAAAAAAATTTTTTTAAAAGCATAAATGCATTTTGCATAAAAATGTTTGGTGAAAATCCGATCTTTTTTTTTGAGTGCCGCCATTTTTACAATATTCAACATTTTTAACTTTTTTTAAGTTTATCGAGAGCGTACTTTCATACAGAATTTAATGGTTTTGGAAATTTTTGTTTCAGATAAAAAATGAAAAAACGTCGCGGGAAAAATTCGTTTAACAACAATTGGTTGTAGTCAGCTAATTAATAATTATTTTCCATTGAAAAAATTTTTTTTCAAGTCTTCGAATATCAAATAAAATAGCATCCAAAGTTGAAAACGATTGGTGTAGTATTGACTTCAGAAAAAAATCCCGAAATTCCTCGCCATTTTTGACCGTTTCCATGTGTTTTTCCCCTTAAAAGCGATTAATAATTAATAAATAATTATTAATAAATAATTATTATTAGTTAAAAATAATATGTCTATTGAATTTTATTTCAATTAAAATCGGTAAAGTGTTCTCAGCTCAGTCAATTATTACTACTTCGTAAGTATACTATAGGTGGCAATGGAATTTCGGTATTTAAATATGTTCCGCTTACAATTTCCAATGTTGAAAGGTTATTTTCGGTGTACAGACAAATTTTATCAAACAAGAGGTGGTCGATTTACACCCTAAAATTTGGAAAACATTATTGTTTGTAAGATTGATTGGTATTTTAAAGAATAAAAATAAAACAAGATCTTTTGTGTATATTATAATATATGTAGGTACTGTCTATTATTAATTAAAGTTGATTATTTACTTTTAATTTTAAAACAAATTATAATTTTCTAATGTTGCTGTGTCTTTCTAAATTGGCCTGGTTACGCAATGCGAGCTAGCATCCGAGCTGACATAGTCAGTTAGTCAGTTACTGCAATACAGCTACTCGTACCGTGTGACCGCATCACACGAGTTGCTGTTATGTGCGAGTCGGTCATTATCTCGCATCCGAGTTACTACAACATTTTTTAATTTTAATCGCTTCTCGCCTTCCTCCACCACGCTACAAGCAGCGGCTCGCTTGCCACTCGGACGTCAACTTCCACGGTATTCCAAATTCTTCTGTTTCTATTCTTGTTTTGTATATTACTTTCAGCTCGAAGTACTTCAACACAAAGAATTTTTGTAACCGCATCTATTACTTACGGTATGAACTGTGATCGATCGTGTATTTTGCGACAACATTGCACGATACCTAAAAGCTACCGAATTGCGAGTACACAGGTGCAGTAGCTATCCATCAGTAGCTAGGTCAGCAACTCGTATTGTGTAACCAGGCCTTAATGCTCTCGTTTGTTTTTAGCAACAGTTAAACACCAACCGAAATAACAAAAGCAGTTAATTTGTTATTTGTACCGTCGGCAAAGCAAGTTATATTTGTTTACTTTATTATTCCAATCAACCTGATTACTCTTCACACATCAGTTTTAAATACATAAATTCTAAATTTGTGAAATATAATAAATTTAAACTTCAATACAATAAGTTAATTAAATATTAATAAAAATCAATTTTATTTTTAAACTTTCAGTGAAGGTTATCGCTATCGTCATAAAATTTATTATTTATAAATAATTTTACATAGAAACCAAAATAAACGTATTGTCATTTGAAACAATCGTTTGATATAATAAATGAAATTTCATTTTGGTCTTGAAATATGACCGTGAGTTAAAAAACAACCTAGATGAGTTTCCGTCAAACTAGGAAAAACTTAACTCAAATAATACGTGAATGTGGTTAGAAACTTAGGTAAGTAAATGGCTGTAGATGTTCTTTAAACCATCTACATTATCAGTTTTCCAATTTATTTTGTTTTTCTCCCATTTAATACAGATCTTTTCATAAAGAATTCTATTGTTGTAGTTAGTAACTGATTAAAATATTTTGGTGTTCTTAAAATCTGCATCATCTTCATCAACAAAATTGTTTTGCAATAGATTGTTGTAGTTGTGGGTTTGGATGGTTTGTGCAATATATCTTCGGATCAGAATCATGGTATTCTAATATCTCCAATATTTTGATAAATTGAGTTCTTAATTTTATTCTATTTTATTCTATGTTAAGTTCTCTACTGCATAATGCAAAAAATTGGCAAAATTATTAACTTTTTAAATTGAAATTGTATAAAAGTATTCCAATGAAGAGTAATGCAAGACAGAATCTTTAAAATTTTGAACTGTAAAATTAAGAAAATTCGAGATGTAATACTCGGATTCTGAGGCGATCATATTTATATACTAAATTACAGTTATTGCATTGAACTTTTGAAAACTAAGTCTGATTTTTTCTCTAGAGGTAAGTTATGGGGTATTTCAATTTGGTATACTTATTTGACCAATCTAAGTAGTGGAATTAAAGGTAATATTAATTTTGTGTGATTTTTCGCTTAATCCTTTGACATAAGACCATAACTGTAAAGTTGGACAATTCCTTCATCTTTACCAGAGGTGCCGGATAGGTTTCCAACTATACTTTATAATAAAGTATATACATACTTTATTTTTTGAGAATAGAATTTTGATATACATCGATTACTGATGATTATTTTTTTATGATTCAAACGACAGATGTTATAAAATTATTAGCTTAAAACTTAAAATTAAAAAAATACCTATTTTTCTTACAAATACTCTTTATTTCTCTTTTAAAAGATTCGATACTTTATTTCTTATCAGTAAAAGCTAGCAACCCTAGTGCCGGATATCAAAAATGTTTCTTGGGAAATTTTCAAGGTTTCTTATCTATAGTCACAGTGAGTTAATTTTAAAGATCTTTCCACAAGTCTTTTAACCCGGCATAGGTCTGGTGGAGTATAATATACCCCAACGCACTTTAAAACGGGTTAACGTCATTTAAAATAATTAATATTTTCGCAAAATTTTGTGTATCTTCAAGTTGAACCTTACTAAGCACAAATACATTAAAAAGTCAGTTGTAGGTCAGCTATTGTGCATGCCAGTATTTATCTAATTTAGTAAATCCGTGCTCATACCCCAACAGACCATATAAGATTAATAACCCTCATAGTCCACCAGACTCTTCATGTGACAGATTTTTTATTTTAAATTTTAATTGCGTTTTAGTACAAAGCAAGTCATATCTTACATTTATTAGTTTTATATTAAATATTACAATTATGTATTATGTATATGAGAAAGAGCAAGCACGGTTGTTACAGCTTTGGAAAGAGGTGGAAGAATAGAATATGCCTGTTCAAGACTTAAATTCGGGTTCAGAAGTTGAAGAAGACTTGAAAAATTGATTTTAAATAACATTAAACATATATCCTTTTAAAATCAACACAAAATTCTAATTCATTTGTATATTTTAACTCATACCCCAACAGACAACTAATGTGACTAAAGTCCACCAGACCTACGCCGGGTTAACAATATGGTATTTTTTTGTTTGAGTAGTTCGCATAGCTTTTTTTAATTGATTGAAAACTTAAAAAGTGTTGCAAGTTAGGTGCATTTATAATATATAATTTTTAATTCATTTTTAAATAAATTTTCTATTTTATTATAAAACTTCTTTTGGAATCAAAAAGACAATTTTGTTTGAATAATATTTTTAAAGCAAACATATTTTGTTTAATTTAAATAAAATATATTTTGGTCAAACAAAGATTATCAAAAAACAAAAGTTAAATAAAAAATTTCTTTCATTTAAATACATTTATATTTTACCAAAAATAATTTATTTAAATTAAACAAAATTTATTTTTTTTTAAATTATTCAAACAAAATGGTTTTTGATGTAAAGAAAACCGTGTTTTACTGTATACCTTTAATACTTATTTAAATAATGTATTTAAATTTATTTAAAATATCTCGAGGCAATTTTTATCGGGTATAGGGGGTAAAATATCTCTAGGATAATTTTATTTCCGAAGGGTAAAATATACGAATAAGCAGACCCGTAGCCAGCCCGAAAATGAAGGTAGGGCAAACGGATTGTAAGATTGGGCAACTTTTCCTGAAATTTCAAAGTCAACGCGGTTTAAGAAAAGTTATAAAATTTACCTACCTACTAGTAAAATAAACTACTCACACCTTAACAAATACCCGGCACACAGTTTCAGTTTGGCGGATTGTACAATATTTTGTAAGTAATATAGTTATGTATATTTATGCAAATATTATTAGAAAACTAAATGTAGGCATATTAAAATTAAGTATTCAATAAAGTTGCAACTTTCTATTCAATCTATTGTTGAACTTTGTCAAAAATTTTCTCGACAGTAAGCCCTTTAGTAACTTCGTGTTCAAATGCAAGATATATTAAATTTGCCATTCTTTGATGTCCCAATGTGGAATGAATGGGGAAATTTTCTTTTGATTTATTGTTGCATATTTTTATTTGAGAAGTTCGGACAAAATCCTTGTCACCCCTGGCTACGGGCCTGTGAGGGAGTGAGGGAGAATAATCCCTGGTACACCGGCACCATGAAAAAAACTTGCTCAGCCCTATTGTACAGACTGCTCTCCGACTCAGAGCGTCGATTATTTATAAAACATTTACTGCACTTTGATGACTTCTTGCAAGAGAAGATCTTGAACAATCAAGCAACAGGTCAAAACAACTTTCTAGATACATTGGTTTCAGTATTTTCAAACTTTTATACTAGTGATTCCCAATATGGGGTCTACTGTCCAAAAGGAGTCCAATTTTTGGTCTGAAGGGTGTAGGGAAAGCCTAACGTATTGAAATTTTTGTGTAGGAGTTCGTAGTCAACAACAAACACTGCTTTATACTATCGGAATAAATGATCCTGTTTTTTTTGTCTAGATTACTAATGTTTCTCTTAATTTATATTTAATTTAGAAATAGATACAAATTAGTAACAAAACACAAATTATTCCATAATGTAAAATTACAATAATTGAAGGGCTCGGTACAATAACCGGCTAAACGCCAATTTTTCCGAAAATGAGTTATATTATTTTTCTCTCCCAAAAAAATATTCTGCATTGTTTGGTGCAAGACCCGTTCATGTATCTTGAAAGATAGTGAACATAACCGAGTTTTTCTACCAATCATCCGCAAATTTAATAGAATGTCGTAATAAGCTGAGTTGCAATAGGTGGCTTTGTCTGTATCAGACCCTCATATATTTTTTTTCAATAATTTTAAGTGATTTTTTTCATCTTTTTCAAATTATTAAGCAATAAAAAACTATTTTTTAAACTTGTTGGGAACAAAAACCGGCCATGTGAAATGTAAAAATGAATTATTGTAGTTGTTTTAAATAATTGATTTACAACAATAGCATTTAAATAAATGTAATTAAGTATTCTAAACATGGGTAACAAAAAAATTTAATATTATTGCTAAAAAATGAGCTAGATAGTTTTTCGTGGTTTTCTCAAAACTATGCTTCATGCACATAGCTCGTTCTTGCACTAAACCCTTCAATTTTGATCAACTTATTTATTACTGTACCTACCTAATTAATATTATTATAAGCTTTTAAATTTTAAACTTAATTTCAGCGCCATCTATTCTAAAAACGTTCAGTTGAACAAAAGTTATCGATGTTTGTGTTAGCTCTCTTTGTTAGCAGTTGGTTTATTTAATGCTATATGGAGACACATACGTAATAGTAATTTTCAAGCACAACAATAAAGCTTTTACGATTTTATCATCTAACAAAAATCATAGTGATTCACAGCTAAAATAATGTAGATGAAAGAAAATCAATCTCATTAAAAAAACTATTCCAAATCACGAATTATTATTAAAATGTAAAAGCAGAGTTTTTTAAATTCCATAATTGTTTATTTTATCATAAAAACTACATCCAATATAAGACCATCTAACAGTATAATTATGTATATTATTGGCAAAAATAGAATTTAAATTGAATAAAACACGTGCGTGAACTTAGCATGGCATTTTTTTTAAAATTACACTTTTGAAAAATAATATTTTGTACCTTAGATCTGACGTTCTAAACCGAACTTCTTCAGAATGTCTTGTAGATGTTACAAAAATTTTTCCACTTATCGCTGGCTTGGAGTTATACAGTGGCTCAATAAATTATTCGTACACCTTAGAAATTTTTATAGAATTTACAATTTTGTAATAGTGACTCGTTAATTATTTTTTATTTCACTTTTATTATAAGCAGTGATACATTAAAATTGATAAAAGCAAGAAAAAAAAATAAAAATATTTGATTTGTAATTATAAAACCAAGAAAAACAGAGTAGTAAGACTAAATTGTCCCAATAAATTATTCGTACACTAAACAAAATGTACATTTATAACCCGAATTTATCACCTAAAATGATGGAGTTTTGCATTTTGCTTATTTGCAACTTAGGTAGCATTAAACCAAACCAAAATCAAGTATATTAATAGTTGATTTTATGTTACGTGACAATGGGTGGTAAGCAACGCGAAACTACAATGGAGGAAATAAGATTAGTGCTTAAATTAGTGTGTCAATGCAAATATTTGAGAAAAACTACAAATATTGTTGGTAGAACACATTCGACAATACAATTGATAATAAACAAGTTCAAAAATGAGGGTAATTTTGTAAATAAGGCCGGGCGAGGAAGAATGTGTATGCTACTACCAAAGACTAAAAACTTTATTGTGCGACAAATTCAATGTAACGCAAAAATTAGTGGACCCTAATTGCCACCTAAGGTTTCTAAAACAATTAATAAATCAATTAGTACCGAAACTGTTCTCAAAATTTTACGAGAAAATGGCTATAATGGCCTAGTGTCTCGTAAAAACTATTTTTATTTAAAATAAACAGACTTGAAAGATTTGAATTTGCGGAAAAATATAAAAATAAAGGTCCTGATTTCTGAAAAAAGATAATATTTAGCAACCAAAGTAAACTTAACCTTCGCGATTCTGATGGAAGCCAAATAGTATGGAGGAAAGTCAACACAGAACTAAGCAAAGAGTATAAACTATAAAAGTATAAAACACTTTACTTTATAAAACATTAACTATGTCAATTTGGGGGTCCATGGCTGCAAATGGGGTTGGCAAACTACAATTTATTGATAATATAATTGACAAATTCTAATATTTAAACATACTAATTAGTAATTTACAAGTAATTTACAAGCTCGTATCAATAAATTGGGTTTATAAGACAAATATTACTTCCAGCATGACCACGACCCCAAACACATAGCTTATATTGTAAAAGAATGGTTGTTATAATATCATGTCCCAAAACAATTTCACATACCTCCCGAATCACCTGACCTGTACCCATTAAAAATTTGTGGCAGGAATTGGAAAGGAAAATACAGCAAAGACCAATTTCCAGCAAAAACGTATTAAAAACAGTATTATTGGAAGAATGGGACAAAATTGCCGAATTAACTACCCAAAAGTTAGTCACATCTATACCAAGACTATTAGAAGACCTAATAAATTCAAGAGGAAACCCCACAAAGTATTAATTATGAAGTAAAAAAAAGAAAATTTGTTTTTCTTCAAGGTGCACGAATAATTTATTGACATGAATATTTGTTATTATTCTGTTTTCTTTAGTTTTAAAGTTTATTATGAATAGTTTTTTAATTAAATTTTGGCTAATATGAATTCTAGTATAGTACTATTTATCTAAATAATTTTTTTTTAATAGTTGAGGTATTATTACTACGAAATTTAGTAAGAGTATACGGTTTCTTTGGTGTACAAATAATTTATTGAGCCACTGTATGGTTGGATATGTTCTACTTGCTCTGTTTTGAGATAAATGCATTTCAATTTTGAGATGGTTAAGTTTTGATTAATGGATAAGGTATGTGAGTAGCACTATTAATAAAATAATTCAATTACTGAAGCTTTTAATATCCAGAAAGCTGGAAAAAAAAAATTTATATTTTTCCAAAAATTTCATTTTGGAAAAAACAAACATAGAATTACTTTGTAGGTACTTGTACTTTATGAACTCTTAATTATCATAAAATTTAATAAAAACCATATTATTACAGGTAAGTTTTAACTTACTTATAAGCTTCTAACTTTTAATTAGCTTTTTAAGTTTTCACTTTTTCGTTTTTCTTCTATGAAGTGCAGGATGATTTCTGGATAATATGTAATTTAAGAATAGTTTGGTAATAATTTCGATACTGTAACGGCAAGTAGAGCATCATTTTCTTGATTGGTCCTGCTTGGTTACAGGAAAATCAGGTGTGAAAGTAGCAATTTTTGGATCAGGGAAAACCTGATAATTATTCTGTTTAAAAGTTCAAGTTATTTTTTTAATATCAATTGTTGTGAACTCTTTGTAATCATGGCAACTTTTAAAGTTGACACTCAAAGCGCCTCTCTCAAATAATTATAATACTGAAGCCATTTTTATATGCAATATTTGAGTAGTATTTGTATATATATTTTAAGCCACAGTCTAGTAGTCAAAAGAAATCCTCCCTTTAGTCTAGTCAAATTAGATAAAAATAAAACATTAATCAGTAAAGATCTGAATTTTGGTACACATGTTTATTACGGCTTCCTGTTCAACATACTAAAAGTCCCCGTCGAAATGGGTTGCGCTAGAGCCACCATGTTGGAAAAACGGTACACTTCTTCAGTTTTTAGTCTATATCTCGGCAGTTTGTGCTGATTGAAAAAAAAAGTTCTGGTAAAATTTGTAGTTTATTAAATTTTCTTCAAAAAAGTTAATATACATTTTTTTGTATCTCCAACACTTTAGGTTTAGACACTTCAGAAGGGATATGCATTATGCACGGTGTTCAAGCTTACTAGCGACGAAACTTTATGCGACGCATATTTTCTTATACCTCTTTGTACTGGAGAAATAGTCAGTGTTAAAGATAAAGGATTTACAACCTTGAAAAAATAAATTGACTGCATTGAAACAATAAAGCTGCAAAAACACCTTCTGTAGCAACGTCGGATTACAGCTAAAGTATTAGAGATACAAAAAAAAGTATATATAAACTATTTTGAAGGATATTCAATAAACTACAATTTTTACTTAAACTTTTTTTTGTATCAGCACAAGTTGCCGAGATACAGCCAGAAAACTGAAGAAGTGTACCTTATTTCCAAGATGGCGGCTCGAGCGCAACATATTTCAACGGGGACTTTTAGTATGTTTAACAGGAAGCCGTAATAAATATGTATACCAAAATTCAGATCTTTATCGATTAATGTTTTTATTTGCCGAAAATTGATCTAAATTGACTGGACTACGTGTCATTTGAAATATTTTAAATGGTTTGCACCTGTTTACTTTAATTAATATTCTTAAAAGTGATACAGGTAAATAATATTCAACTTTATTGATAACTCTTTCAATGAAACTATGAACGGAATCAATGGACAATTTGCATAAAATTCAAATTCACCTCAAAATGGCATTTATTGATAGTTCAATATTCCTATAATCAAAATATTTGAGTGATTTATCAAAATTCTGTATTGTCAGCCCGCAAAAAATTAATGAAATGTTATAATTTATTTGAAAAAATCACGTGATTGAAATCAGGATGTGACGACATGAGCCTCAATAATTGGTGCCAATACACCAGTATAATTTCCACTAAAGTATCTACCAAGTAAGTACCAACCGGTAATGAAGTTATGAAGTAACCAAATTTTAGTTACTAATCGCCATTTTGATGACGTCAAAATCCTCAAATTTCAAATTAAGTCAGCCATATTTATTAATACGATTTCGCGCGACCAATATACATTTAAATTTTAATATTTTTTTCTGGCTTTATTTGTGAACCAAATTTTAAAAATTTTATTGTTGCTTTGTTATTTTTGAAGTGAAATTTATCGAGTAATGCTGTTTTTAAGTAGGTAGGTACTTACCATTATTAATTCCTACGGTCTCGAACTTTTCCAAATAAAGGGAGCACAAAATAAATTTTAATAAGAATACATACTCTTGGCGTCACCTACAACGATATAAATAACAAAAGCTACAATAAACGCAAAAAATACCCCACAAATGACAACCGTTAACGGGCGTTGACGTCAATGCCCGGTCATTGACGTTAATGGCCAGCGTAAATGGGTATTGACGTCATTGCTCGGCCATTGACGTCAATGCCCAATTTACGTCATTGACCGTAACATATACAATTAACGTGTAACTCATTGTAATAGAAGTGTTAAGATGATAGCTAGAATTGCTTACTACTCTAAAAGACAACTACAAGATACAGTTACATTGTAATTATGAGCTCCTAAGAAAATTATTCGCGAAAACCAAAATTCCAAGAATTATTAGAAATAGATCGAAGAAGTAAAATCGGTAGATATTATCGTTGAGACAGGATATATATTACAACCAACTCTCTCCGATAAAGACTGTTATATTCTAGGTGATTCTAGAATTATTGTGAAGTAGACTAGTAGATAAAGCAACTACTAGCAGTAGTTAATTCATTTACATTTATTTTAACATTCTCTACATCTTTTTAGAAAATTTTTCCAAGTTATTAGACCGATTGCCTACTTAAACTAGTCGAAATATCTAGTTGTATTGCACAAATCATCTACTTAAAAGTAGTAATGGTATCCATTCATATAAGTAAAATGGACTACATTAATAGATGATTCACCTAAACTTGCACTTGTCTAATTCAGCTACTTACAATTAAGTGTAGATGATTTAGTTACTTGAAGTAGAAGGTTGAAAATCAACCATACTTTTTAGATGAATTATCTACAATGTTCAGTGTATTGCTTATTTGAAAAACTTTAAATAAAAAATATCACATCAAATTATAAAATTTATGTGAGGAGTACTGTATAGTCGTGATCACGAAAAATGAAGCTTGCGCAATTTTCTAGGTATCAAAAATTAAACAATTACGACACATTCAGGGACCTGCCTAACATTAGAAAAAGTTGTCAAAGTTGGTAATTTTCATTGAACAGTTGGCTAAACTTTAAATCGCATAAATTAGGCATTCCCTTGAGAAAAACGCGAAAAAGCTAAAAAAAAAGCTCAATCATATACTGCGAGGAACAAAATCGTTGGCAATTTCACGAGCGCTCCCCCCTCATAAAAGTTGGTTCGGCACGTCCCTGGACACATTCATATAATGCCTGATTTCATAAAATGTTTAACAAGCCGTTAAAGTTAACGGATAATTTCTGTAGGTTTGTTAGCGCTCAGGAATAATTTCCATTGGTCAGTTAAATTTAACGGCCCGTTAAAAGTTTTATGAAATCAGGCATAAGTGTGTCTTTGTTGCACACCTGTGTTGTTGATTAAAAATTTGGGAAGGCAGATGTCGATGCTTGATTCAGATGGTTCTGACGTAAGCTTCATTATTCGTGATCACGACTATAAAATGAAACAATTTTTACAAACTTCTCCCAAAAATTAGGGTGACGGTAAACTGTCCGAGTAAATTGTCTTTAAAAGTATCGGTTATTTAGTTATTTGTTCATTCAATTAATTACCCGGGAGCTGTTAGTCAATCCTTCCCACGATTGCATAGATCACTAAATTTTAGGGTGGATCCCGGACCAGGTTGTTGTTGATCCTGGTTATTTTATGGAGCCTAGTTAATCTTTCATCTTCCAAAACGACTGGCTGCCTATAATCTTTCTTTTGATATGGATTCTATTTTGGAATCATCGCTCAGCTTGTCTACAGTAATCGCTGTTTTGGTTTGTTGCGGGAAAATTGTATGCGGCTACCACTTTCAATTGCGAGCGAAATAATCACGTGGCGCCTAGGGCAACTTTTACATTTCTCTATAAACTTTTTTTACCTAAAAACTCACTGATCTGTTAACTATTTTTGCTCCAGAATTAGCCAAAGGGCATTGCCAATTCCCTGAGATTGGGAAAAAGTGTCAACCATTCTTCTTGTCGACCCTGTGGTTGAACTACGATACATTGTGGCAACCGTTCGCAGCAACAGCTCCCAAGCTGTAATTTCCAGTCAAGGGCGGGAAGGTATGCATATTTTCGTTACTACAGGTGTTCATGTTTATGTATAGTAGGTACAAAAAATAGTAACTTTGATGTCCAAAATTGGTAGGTACTAAAACTTCACTTTCGATTACTTTGAAGAAGAAAATGTTAACTATAACTGCTATAACTCTATTAATTCGCGTTCTAGGAAAATTGACATTTCGTTTGGTTTGACATTTTCCTGAAAGGTTCTTTGTTAAACAAAAATAAGTAGTAGGTAATCAAGTAATTTTGTATGTGCAGGTTAGCTAAAAAGGTAATAAACCTGTCTCAAACAAAATGTTTGAACGCAGCTCCTGGTGTTTTCAAATATATATTTACATCATTATTCTTTAGATTCCACTATTTATAGTTAAATATAGTAGGTAATACATTATTATTTCTTTTTATTTTATTCTTTTATTTCAAATAAACAATTTGGAATTGTATAGATAACTTGCAGATCTATAAGATTGCATCTCATTCATATACACCTGCATTTCTCATCATCACAGAAAGTGCTGTTGATTATTATTATTATAATTAAATTTAGTAATTCGTTTATCTAGATACGACATTACTTTGGGAATTTAAAAAAATGTTATTACAGTTTTTATAAATTAATCGCATGAAGAGAAATTAAAATTCAGTACTTATTTTTAGTATTAGAAAAGAGATGTCAAGAGTGGATTACTATTCAATTTAAGAAAAAAGGTTTATAATACGGTATGCTGTAAGGAAGGAACCACTACAAAGTATAACTCGAGTACTTTATAAAGAGGTAAAGTGGGGTTGTCTTCGCAAATCATGCGTTTTATACTCCATAAAATTTATACTGGAAACGACGAAAACAACTTATTCAGCACGAAATTAATGTAGGTATCTATATTAATGAGTTAAGCATCAAGTGTTGAAAAATAAGATGTATTTTTCAATATATTTCATAATAAATATAATATGAATTTAAATTAAATTAAATATAAATATAAACAATATCGTTTACAGTATGATTTGGTACATACGAAAATAGATTTGAAACAAACGAAAGTAGATTTTCTAAAAGTGAAAATTATAAAAGAAAATATACTTATTTGTTACATTTCAACAAGGTCTTCCTGTCGCAGTGATGCAGAATCAGTTAAGACGTTTAGACAACATTCATATTCGATATATGAATAACGTAATAACAATAAATAGATGTATATTTTAGTTCATAATTTTCACTTTCAGAAAATCTGTTTTCGTTTCTGTCGTTGCATCTGTCATTGCAACGTGACAATTTAAAGTCACGTTATGGTTCACGTGTTGAGATTACATAATTAAATTAATTCTTATTCTTACAATTGTTATACATATTAACTTCAGTTAATTAATTTGAAAATTAATTATAAAGATCTCGATAGTAACGATAGAATTTTAAAATAGATTCTTATTAACCCAGTAATTAAAGTTGTAATAAAGAAAACTTCGACCTTATTGGTATTACTTAGAACTTATTACCTTGGTATTATGTACGTCTTTTTGAATGCAATATTGCTCTGATCACGAAGCAACAAAAATATCAAACATTTGTTAAGTAGACAAATGACTTTCTAATTTATTACTACAGAAATAAGATATAGCAAGCCTATAACACAAAAACTACTAAATTTATGGTACTATGTATATAATTATGTTAGGTAAGTGTGTATTATTTTAAATTAGTAATGAATTAATAATAACAAAATTAAACTTCCTTCAATTTTAATAAATATTTATTGATAAACTCTGCGTTTAGGGTATCGATCTGCGTAAAATCTTTGGTAAAACTAAAATAATAGATATTTTTTGAAATTTTATGCGAAATGGAAAGCCTTGTAGTCCAAGTAATTGGCTTGCCATCCAGATGTATATTTTCGAGCTGAAAGAACTGCTTCTGTAGTAGCTTTACGTTAAGACTGAATGTATTGTATAGAAGAAGTATCTATCGTTATGATACATCATACAAACCAAAATACACATTTTTAATTTTATTGTTTTAAATATAGCTTCAGATTAAGGGTACCTAAAAGTTTGTAAGTGATGAAGAGATACAACGGTGTTATCTTTATATATTTTTAATAATTACTGTAATTATTTGCGTTTAAATTAAAGCAGCAAACAAAAATTATGGAAGTTGAAAATAGACTGCGCTATTATGTGTAAAAACATTTTTTAATGCATTTGGTGAACTTTTTAAATAGCTTTCAAAATCTTTTAAAGAGTAGGTACATATTAAATTTTAATCTTGAAAAATATTATTTTATTATATGCTCATACAAAAATATTCTAACGTAGGTGTTTTGTAACTCGCCTTTTATCAACATATTTTTAGTAAAGACAAGCTTCTAACGGAAATCAGAAATGAAACCTTTCAGCAACTTGTAGTGTTGTAGTATAGCAATAAAACTTTAAATTTCTTCTTGTTTATTTTATAATCATCTTACAATAAATTAATCTAATCTAATAATTTTTAAGCAAAAAATTAGATGGTGTTTAAAGTGATACGTTTGATCAATTAGTCAATTAATAAATTACTACACCCACTTCGTGATTCTAATCTAACTTATTTGTTACAATACAAGAAAATTTGAAGATAGTTTTCATACAAAATTTAAAAATGCTTTATTAAGTAATTGTAGATAAAAGAACCAATTAATATGTGATTAACAATATTTTGTACAAATAAGGGTTGAATGACACTTTGCCAGTGGCGGATTTACAAATTTGCCGTCAGTATAGGCTATTCAATTTTTGCTGCCTCTACTGACCTCTGAAATTTGATACCCTAGTTCAGAGTTGGACAACTTCATTGTATATACGATCGACTATGTTTCTTAAATTTTTTTTGCGATCTACCTATTAAAGTCTTAACATAATAATATAATATTAATATTATATTGACATATCAGGGGGTTACCACTAAATTTTCCAAATCAAATTCACTGGCTTTTCCAGGTTTTCCCTAACAAAGAATAAAACATATCCCTGACATTTCGATAAATCGGAAGATACAAAAAATGTCAAAAAATCTTAATTTTTCAAAAATTTTAAAAATTGAAATTTAAAAT
Organism: Cantharis nigra; assembly: GCA_958510845.1. Classification (NCBI taxonomy): domain Eukaryota; kingdom Metazoa; phylum Arthropoda; class Insecta; order Coleoptera; family Cantharidae; genus Cantharis; species Cantharis nigra. The sequence continues at coordinate 65,422,245 of OY294028.1, forward strand.
TTAAAAACAAATGTATTTGAAATTAAATAAAATTTAACTTCGGAGGATTTAATAACACCACTTAAAATTGCAGTAGCCAAAAACAAAGTGTCAATAAGTGCTTTAAAACGTGGAACATTAAAAGTGTCTACAAATTGTGGTGTTAATGGTGTTTTAAATAATGTGCTTTACGCCCCCGAAGTACCATACAACATCCTGTCCGTTCGAAGAATGCAAAAAAATGGGATGACCATAATCTTCGATCAAAAGGGAGTACAAATAAAAAAGGGTAATAAAGTCATCATAAAAGGTTAAATGACTTATTTGTAGTTTGTTTTAAAGTGAGTAAACAAAACATGGTTAATTTTGGGAAACATAAATCTAATGCTATTATTAATAATAACAATTATAAAATTTGGCATGAAAGGTTAGGGCATATAGGAAAAGAAAAATTCCTAAAATTAAAACAAGGGAATATTCTTGAAGATGTGAAACTAATAAATCACATCAACCCAACCGATGATTTATGTGAAGCCTGTATATATGGCAAACAGGTCCGACTCCCGTTTAATAAATTTAAAAATAAAACCCATGTAACAAGGGCGTTATATATCATACATTCTGATGTATGTGGACCAATAACGCCTCAAACTCTAGATAATAAAAATTATTTTGTCACTTATATAGATCAGTACACGCATTATACTGTTACGTATTTACTCACGTATAAATCAGAAGTAATTAATACTTTTAAAGATTTTGTAACAAAAAGTGAGGCTCTATTTAATACTAAAATTGTTTACTTGTACTGTGACAATGGTGGCGAATTTTTATCTAATATTGCATTCATATAGGTATTACTTATCATTTAACAGTTCCGCACACACCAGACCAAAATGACGTAGCAGAGCGAATGAACCGGACAATAACAGAAAAAGCCCGGTCAATGGTAATAGGTGCAAAATTAAATAAAGAATTTTGGGGAGAAGCAGTATTAACTGCTACATACCTAATAAATATAACACCTACAAAAGCTCTAACCCAAAATAAAACGCCATATGAAATGTGGCACAATAAAAGCCCCAAAATTAAACACCTTAAGGTTTTTGGTTCGACTGTATATATCCTAATTAAAACAGGAAAAACTAAATTTGATAAAAAATCATTTAAAGGAATCCTGGTAGGATACGAACCAAATGGTTATAAGGTGTGGAATCCGGAAACTGCTAAATTCTTAATTGCTCGAGATGTAATAGTTGACGAAATCAATTTTAAGATTTCGCGGCCAATAGAGCCAAAAAGAAATAATAAAATAATAGAAATTCCTTTACCAAAATTGAGAAAAACTGATGTGCAAAATTCAGAGAAATTAAACTCGGATTTGCACAAATCAGTTAAATCTCAACTTAAAACTGACATACAAAAGTCAGAACAAACAAACATCTATGAGCAATTAAATAAAGAAGCTAACAAATCTGAATTAAATTCAGATAAATTAGCAGAAACTAATGAAAGTAATACCGAAACAAATAAAGATGTTCCCACACTTCTTAGAAGAAGTGATAGGATAATAAATCATCCTGTTATTTCATACAACGAAGACGATTTATCGAACTACCTAATGTGTGCAAAATCATTGTTATGCACAATACCAAATTCTTATGAAGAAATTAAAGGTAGAAATGATAGACTTCAGTGGGAGGAAGCAATAAAAGACGAACTAAACTCACTATTAATAAATAATACTTGGACTTTAGTTCCTAAACCGTTGAACAAAAATATCATAGATTGTAAATGGATATTTTCATTTAGAAATGATATAAACGGAAAACCGAATAAATACAAAGCTCGCTTAGTGGCAAGAGGTTTTAGTCAAAAGTACATTCTAGATTATGACGAAACTTTCGCGCCCGTAGCAAGAATTTCTACATTTAGAATTCTTTTAGCTTTAGCTAATCAATTCGGTCTTTTCGTTCATCATATGGACGTAAAAGCAGCCTTTTTAAACGGTATATTAAAGGAAGAAATATATATGAAAGTTCCGGAAGGAATTTTAGCAAAAGATAACCAAGTATGTAAACTGCATAAATCAATCTATGATTTAAAGCAATCGGCTCGTTGCTGGTTTGAAAGATTTGATAAAATATTAAAACAAGCAAATTTTAAAAATTCATCAGCAGATGCATGTATGTATTATTTATTAGAAAATAATCATGTAACAAAAATTATTTATGTTATATTATATGTTGACGATTTATTAATTGCAACAGGTAATAAAGAAATATTAATAAATTTTAAACAGTTCTTAATGAAACAATTTAAAATGGTCGATTTACAAGAATGTAAATTATTTTTAGGCATAAAAATTGAAAGAACTGAAAATACAATAACGTTAGACCAAAGTTCATATTTAAATTCAGTATTACATAAATTTAATATGAAGGAATGTAAGAGCATAAACACTCCTTTACCAACTAAATTAGATTATGATGCATTAAATTCTGAAATATTTTATAATGCACCATGTAAAAATTTAATTGGATGTTTAATGTACACTATGTTATGTACACGTCCAGACCTATGTGTCTCATTAAATAATTTAAGTAGGTACCAAAGCAAAAATAATATAGAACTTTGAAAATGTTTAAAAAGAGTACTAAGGTATATTAAAGGCTCATTAAACTTAAAATTAACCTACATTAAAAATTTAAAATATGTGGAAATGATTGTTGGATATGTGGATGCAGATTGGGGTTCCGATGAGAGTACTAGAAAAAGTACTACAGGTTATTTATTTAAATTTTTCGAAAGTTGCACTGTAAGTCGGAATACTAAACGACAAAATTCAATTGCAACCTCTTCGACAGAGAGTGAATATTTGGCTTTATATGAAGCTGTCAAAGAAGCCATTTGGCTTAAATCTTTATTAGACAGCATTAAAATTAACTTAAATGAACCCATTCTAATATACGAAGACAACCAAAGTTGTATACAAATAGCCACAAATCCAACAAATCACAAGAGAACTAAACACATAGATATTAAATATCATTTCTCAAGGGAGAAAATAGAAAGAAAAATAATTAAACTTAAATATTTGCCCACAGGTGAACAATTGGCTGACGTTTTCACTAAACCCATTGCTCCAATAAAATTCATGGAAGTCAGACTAGCAATAGGATTAAAATAAAATTATTAAATATTTAAATATATATTGTATAATAAATTTTTATTTACTATTAAGTTTTATGTTTAAATTACTTTAATATGATTAAATTATGTTATGTTATTATTATTATATTTACCCTAATTTTTGAGTGGGAGCATTAGAATTCTCATTCAAATAACAAAAATTATTTTAATAGTTTATTTTATAGACTTATTGTTTTTCTTAAATCAATTAAACATAATGATATATGTATCATTAAGACATTGAGGGTTTTAACCATAAACTAAAATATTAATTTTATTTCCTTTTTACTGACTTAAAATGAATTGGGTTACATATAGTTGTCGCCAACTAAAATTGTTTAAGAAACGTTCGCCTAAAAACTTAAAAGAAATAGTTAGTCGTTCTTTGTACTTCTTCAGATTAAGAGGGCTAAGAATATAATATTAGAATAAATTCTAATTATTATTTATAAAGTCTTTTATGCATATAAATAATACTCGAATGATATTTATTACGGTAAAAGTAGACAAAGAAACATATTTTCTTAGCTTATTACGAGGAGGAAAGCACAGACCCAATACACGAGATTTCTTTTTATGACATTTTTTTGGATTTCCATAGACGTAATTTTCTTGGATTTCCTTTTGCATTGTTTCATGATTTCCTTTCAGAAAAGTTAAAAAGCAAGATAATTTCTAAGATTTCCTTAAATTTCCTTAGATTTTCTCAGATTTCCATTCACTTGTTCAACAGATTTCCTCAGTGGTTTTCTCCTCGATTTATTATGAATTACGACTATAGTCGGCAGCTATAATCAACTTAAAATTGCTTCGCGATCGACTTGTTGGCCACCCTTGCCCTAGTTCGCAATCATATTAATTACATTTAAGTACATAATTTACACAATTACATAATTTTTGTTAAATTTTCGAAACTCGTTTTCTCTATGTATATGTTACTGTAAAAGCCCGAAATCCGGTAAATCCTAGGATTTACGCGTCAAACCTAGGATTTACCAATTTGATGTGGTAAATGTCCGAAATAATGAAATATTAGTTCAATTTCGGACTTTTACCAAGCTACAACGGTAAATCTTAGGATTTACTGGTTCCTATTGGTAAATGTACGAATACCACGTTAATTGAATTTTCAATTGTGCTTTATTAAGTTCCTGTTTATATAAACGTCAAATTTAATTATACAGGGTGGTGCAAATCTGAATGGTTTATTCCTCAATTTCAGTCTTCAGATCATTCAGGGTCTTTGGACGATGTTTGAACACTTCGGCCTTAAGGTAACCCCATCACAGATCATCAAAAGGTTTCGTAATCTTTTGGAATTGGAGATCTTCAAAATGCCTTCCCACCCAGGCAAATCCAATACACAGCGAGAAACACCCAAAGCGAAGTAACCAAGGTGCAAAACTTGGAGAAAAGCAGATAAGAAAAGAAAGCCTCAACGTCAAAGAGACAGACAACAGGTTGAACAGGAAGAGCTGAGCCTACTCAAGATAATTTTGTAAATTTGAAAACCGACTAATTTTTCCAGTTGGTAAACTTAATGTAATTTTTTTTTATATAAATAAAATCATTTATTATAGGTTATAGGTTATAAAAAGTTTTGTTCAACATTGGTTAACGACAATAAGACAATAATTGTGAAGTTCAATTAATCAATAGCAATGCATCAAAATATTAAGCAACACAGGGAACAAGCTCACAAAGCATTGAAGGAGCAGGCAAATAAAATGAAAATGGTATCAAACAAAAAATTTCCTCCTGCAACACTCGGACAAACAGTTAAAGTGAAAATACCGGAGGTAGATCGATCTAAAACAGTCCCAAGAACTCTCTTGGCTGCTATAATAGATATTCAAAACGATGAATTTTATCAGCTTGGAACAAGTGTAGGAACTCTTACACAATTATTTACTAGGAATCAATTTACCATTTTTAAAGAAAATTTTATTGATACCTTGGATGTTCCGGCCAATGAAATAAGTGTAAGAGGAGCAGTGCGACAATTGTCTTTATCTGGAGGAGAGGGGTTCCAAAGATGCAACTGTACTAAGAAATGTTCGACCAAGAGATGTTTGTGTAGATCATCCGGCAAATTATGCAATTCTAAATGTCATGGAAGTTCATCATGTACCAACAAGTAAATTGAAATTATGTATACTTACGCAAAATTTTAAATTTTTTTACTAAATTGAATAAATAATTATAATATACAATATTTTTCTGTTGTGTTAGTTGTCAGTGTCAGTTGTGTTAATATAAAAATCTCTTTGTTTCAATCGTTTTATGTGTTCTTTTACAGCACAAATACTAAAGCAAAAACTTTTAAATGCAATTCAATTTGATGCTTTCTTTTAATTATTTATTTCACATTTTGTGTCATTAAACATAAAATTCGTACTTTTACCAACAGGAACCAGTAAATCCTAAGATTTACCGTTGTAGCCTGGTAAAAGTCCGAAATTGAACTGATAATTCACTATTTCGGACATTTACCAACCTCAAATTGGTAAATCCTAGGTTTAACGCGTAAATCCTAGGATTTACCGGATTTCGGGCTTTTACAGTAACATATATACTAATACTTTATTTTTATTTCTGTAAGACAAAAATATTTGGCCAAATTTGCCGCCCCCTAAAATCTGCCGCCCTAAGCTTGAGCCTACTCAGCCTTTTGGTAAATCCGCCACTGGACTGTGCATTTTTCAGTATAATAAATTGTATGATTACGTATATGTTTTTTTGCTAATACGTAGAAAACGTTCAGTTTATTGTAAGTAAAAATGAATAAAGTCGCGTCGTACAACGGAGAAATTTCCATATTTTTTAATGTTGTTATTTGAAAGTAGAGATCAAACAGAGCCTACAGGTTTTTTCCAGATTTATAAGAAAAAATTGTTGAACTTTTAAATCGGCAGTTATTCGCCTGCTTTTGTTTGATCTGTGATAAATGTGATAAATTGAAATTAAAAATTTTTGTATGGTGGTGATAATTTACATCAAATTTGTATCTATGACGCGTATTGTTATAAATTTACAAATAATACAACACGACTAATTTCACTTTTATAAGAGACTTCATTGAGAGCAACAGTCATAACGTTATAAGAACTTTATAATATTATTTACTTGATGAATGAATGTGTACATGTGTAGTAGTTAACATTTTGCTGTTTTAATAAGTTAAATAATTTTCCAGGGACGTAGCAACAAGTGGTGCTAGTGATGCTGCGCATCAGGGCCCGAAGGGAACCCGGCGGCCCATTCACCACAATTTCAAATTCATTCAATCTATAGAATCTGGCCCGCTTGCACCATAGCTGGCTATGCCTTACTATATCCTTGAGTATTTCCTGCATAAGTTTTAAGTTTATTTGTAAGTTCCAAGAGTAATCAATTTTGTCTAAGCATAATATACTACCACAATAACCACTCAGGAGAATCTCAATGATTCAGCAAAATCTAAAACTATACCCCGTTTACCCCGTACTATAATAGATCCTACATTAATTAAATAATTAAATCAAAAAGTTTTGCAATACAATACTTAACATTTACACGGTGCTGACAACAACTTTGAATTAAAAAAAAATGTATTAAAATATATTACTATTAAATGTACTCTTGGTGATCGGGTAAACAAATTGACTTGAATCTGTATCTAATAAGATTGACAATAAATTATTATTGTGTATACTAAATAACACGTTATTTATTAAACTTTACCAGACAAACTTTATCACATTTTGGGTTGTATTATCACGGATGTTGTTTGTGATCCGGAAACAAAATTATGTGTTTACAATAGAAGATTACCGTTTACGCCAGAATCTTTCGTAAAATGAAATTATTTGGTTCAAAACATTTCAGGCTTATGCAAGTTTAAGTGTATAATTATTTTACTGCATTTACATTCTTAAATGGGTAACCATTTAACCGTCATCAAACATTGGATTCTACAAAATTCGCTCAACGAAAAGCTAAAACAAATCTTGAACAAAATATTCTAATAGTTGAATTAAGTCTTATTGATTAGAAGATGCACTCGGATCATCTGTCAACACATAATACTCTATACTTACTCTGTAAAAAATTATAAATCATTTATAAAATAAATAAAATGTAAGCATTTTTGTTAAAATCTTAATACATTTTATTGTAACTAAATGATGGTGCAACAACCGAAACATGTCTTGTATGTGTAACTATAATCGTTCCTTTGACGATTATTTTTTAAGAAAAATATAATATGCCGATAATTTATTAATATAGTTTCAATGTTTAACATGAATAGGTTTTACAAAATTATAAGCTGTTCAAGCAGAATTAATAAATTCTAGTAAATTATTAGAGCTTGCTAATTAAAAATATTTTCATGATGTTAATAATAAAACTACTTACATATATAAAATATGCAAAAGGAACTTGTAGACTATGACTATTTTGTAGACAAAAGGAAAATGTGGGTTAGAATTATTCTAATTAAAAATTAAAAACGACGATGTCAAACATTGTACTGTTCTGAATTTACAACTAAAACTTTTAGTTTTGTAGACTATTTAAATATTTTATTTTCATTCTAATTACAATCTACCTATATCACGACAAATTGAGATATTGTTTATGGTTTTTAACTTGTGATATTTAATTGAATAACTTACTTTCTTATTAGATCAAAACTATGAAAATTGGTTAATTTGAAACACATGATATCAGGTGTCGCAAACTATAGCATGAAAATATATCATTCTTAGGATAAATGGGCGTTTCTCTGTAAACTGGGCAAATTTATCTAAGAAAGTGTCTAGGCTACTTTTTTGCTTATATACTGCACAAATCTTATTTGGAGTATATATAGCTACTTGGTAAATAATAAACAGCAGATGAACCAAAAATATTTCATTACTTTAGAAAATATAGAGCATTTTCTGAAAAATCTATACAGGGGACTATTTTAAGTGTTTTGAATAAAAAAAAAAACCGTTTTAATAGCAAAATTAGGTTGTTTTTTTATTTTCACCAGACGTTTTTTTGTGTAAATTTAGCTTAGTAACTTTGTGTTTATTTTCAGTCGATGAAAAATGATACCTAAGACATGACGCGTCAGGATGACGACATTAGAAACGTAGATACTATAAAGTTTTACTGATCAAACAAATTTAAAATTTTAAATGAAGAATAAATTTCGGGGCTACCAATATTTGAAGTTAAATTCATTTCAATACCACATTTCTATCAAGAAACAAGTTGACTGTGTTTTTGTAATAACTTATGTACATAAATTCGTGTAAAATTTACACTAGAAATAAATAAATATTAAAAATTTTAATTATAAATGTTTTAATTTTTTACTAAATTTTATCAATAAGTAAAAAAATTGGTGTAAGTATTTTACATTTTTTTGTGTCAAGATTTGATGTCAAGATGTGAAGATAAACTTACAAAATATTTCCGTGAAAATTCAACACAATTCCGTGTGGACGTGTATTAACACAGGAATGTGTTAATTTGTGTTATTTTGTGTAATTTTCAGTAAATTTGTTTTACAGTGTAGGCAAGAAAAGTCAATCTTTCCATCTTATGCCCGATTTCTTCACCTTCTGATATCTATCGGATAAGTATAACAACTATTATAAGTATAACCAATCAAACAACCGTAAAAATTTGAATTACGGTTGTTTGATTAGTTATACTTATCCGATAAATACCTCAAAGTGAAGAAATCGGACATTCATGAACCAGAATGTTACTTTGATGTTTTTATCTTTAAACAGAAATATAAATAATAATGTTCCTAAATTATTTAAAATATTTGAATTGCTATACAAACTAATCGATACTTTTAGAAAAATCTGCAAAGCTGGTAAAATTTTACTTTTTAGTATAAACGAAAGATTTGTTCTTTTTTTAAATTTTTATTGCTGACTGCTTTCGAGATTTATAAACCTTATTTTTAACGCAAATTGGCAGTAGTTAATAAATTGTCAATAATACCGATAATATAATAAAGCCGTATGAAAAAACAGAAAATAAATTGAATAAATCGCAAATTCACATAACATTTTATTCTACTTTCGTGTTTTTGCCAATAATTCTATCTATTTATTCAACTGTTTTTTATATAGCGTTTTTATGCCCGTATATTGACGATTATTTAACTACTGACGATTTGGCTTGAAAATTTACACGGTCATGCGACCAATGAGATTAAAAAGTTAATAGAAGATCAACCAACTGACGATGAAATGGTAGCGACTATTTGCACAAGTGCAATTTAATGCAAACATAAACAACTACATTTTTAAAACTGCTTTATAACATTGAACGAACAGTTTATATTTAAAATTTTTTAACTTTTAAAATGAATAAATTGCCAGACTGAACTTTGTTAAATAATATTAATAATAATATCCTCTTCTGCATTCAAATTGATGTACAATTCTTTTTGCTCATCGTTCATGCATTTGTTGCTTTGGCATAATTCTACTTTCTCTTTCAAATCGGGAAAATTGCGAAAACCAAATAAAAAAAATTGTTGACAATTTTGAATGCACTTGAAATATTGCGTATGATATCCTTCTAAAAGGTATTCTTGACTTTATTCTAACCTTTACGAACCCACGAGAAGCTAGATATTATTATCGTTGGATATATGAATTTAGATTGTATGCATTGAATGCATTTTGACTTGACGTTTTTTTATTATTTTGCATTCAAATATATTAAAATATATCTGAAAAGTTGTTTGGCGCATGTGTAAGATTATCAAGAATACTTTGTGTTTAGAAGTGGGTAGGTACGATACATCAAGTTACCGTAGAATGAAAATCTGAGCGCTTGTCCTGAAAACTTAGTTCTTCTTACAATCAGGTCAGTAGTAGATCTGAAAAAATTTGTGAGGTTTGATTGTTATAAAACTTGTTATTGATTAATCAAAGGAAATATTGTTTTAAAAGAAAACCGATAAATCATCGCTCCAACTTATTCGAGAAATTTGTAAGTAACAATAAATAAGAAATATATTTTTAAAATAAATATACAACTGGTATAGTCTACTAATAAGCAATAAGTTGTATAGTTAATATTATTTGTTGACTCGAATGTGCTTTACAAAAGTTTAGGACTTAGTTTTATCAATAAAAATTTTAAATTGCCCGAATAGAATGGGATTGCAAATAATAAGTTGAATAAAGTTGAATGAAATAAATAATGAAGAAGAGCAGTTATAAAGTTGTAATTTTTATATTGGCTACAACTTTTAGTCATTTACAATTGAATTGTGAGTATATAATACAAAAATAATACTTTTGTTTATAATACCGATGAGTGCAACGTTGCATAAAGAGTTTATAACGTGTATGCGATATTGAGGATGGCTAATAAGCCAGAAACACGGTGATAGACACCGTTCAGCTAAATTTATTTACAGATAAAAAGTTTTTATGCAGCTATTACATTTAAAAACTTGAAAAAGCTAAAAGTTAAAAAAAAATCAATTTGCAGTTAGTGTTTTGTAAGGGTTAATTTCTAATTAAAATTATCAAGATTTCACAAAAACTTTCTTAATTTTAATTAAATGTTGATTTAATATTATGAAATCACGTTGGCTATTTAGAGATTCACGTGGTTATCAAATTTATGTATTTTATTTGCGAGAAGTTCTAGTACATATATTATTTGAAAATTTTGATATAAAAGAATATCTAATTTCACATTCGGAACATTTATCATTAAAGAATTTAAAATAATTGAAAACAATCAAGTTTAAAATAACAATTAAAAGAAACAAAATTACTTATATTATATTACCATAGACATTAAAATAACAGTTTAAAATTTTTAAGAGAGATGTATGTATAAGAGAATTTAATATTGTTGTTACTCTATAACGATATTTTCCCTAAAATATTTTTTCATTTTAAATATTATTCAATTTGATTTAGCTATTTGAAGTTTTTGAAATATTAAACAAAATTTTTTCTTTTTGAACTACCAATTAAACCGAAATGAATATTTATTATAATTATAACTAAAAAGTAAAAAAGTATTTTATACGAAATAGTAACTATTTAATACATATATAGTAAGTAACTATATAATAACTGTTATTGTCTTACTTGGATTAAAAGTGAAAAACGTAAATATGAAAAGGTATTAACTTTTCATCATTAACATTATGAAATCATTAATAATATGAAATATTATTTAAAATATTAAATTTAAAAATTTAAAATTTTAAAATATTAAAGTCTAATCGCTTTGATTTTTGTTTTGCAAACCCCTGCAGAATATTTACCTGGGGTCAAATTTCACTAGGGATATTTTACCCCGGTGTAAAATTTCACTGGGAATATTTTTATAAATTTTCACTAGGGTATATTTATCAGGGAGGTAAAATTTCACCGACGTTAAAAATGATTCTGAATCAAAAACGAAGACAAAAACTTAAGTTAAGTGGACTATATTAAGAATAATATTTTTTATTAAATTAAAAAAATTGTTCAAATAAAATTGTTAATATCATTTAAAGATTAATTCTCTCTTTTGTGTTTTTTCATGTGGTCCTTTATCTTTGGCTAGTTTGTTTTACCTTAACTACGACTTCAAAATGATTTCCATTTTTATGGTTTAAATACAAAGCTGGCTTCTGCGGTAATCGGGTTTGTTTAATAATTGCAGAGTACTGGGAGAACATATCCAACCGAAAGATTTATTATTATTAGTGGAAGTGTATGAATACAAATCTGATCAAATAAATGCCGCAGTAAAATGTAACTGAACTTTTGGTGCCCATACTGTATCACTTCTCATTCGACTGTTTTTTAAGTAATTGGTAGTTCCAGAAAAATTATCAACTTCAGTGTTTCTTAGAATAGAAACTTACTTAGAAATTTCCTTAGTGAAATTTCGCTAGGGAATATTTACCCCCTAAAGAATTTTTACAGGGGTAAAATTTCGCTAGGGATATTTTACCGGGGGTAAAATTTCACTAAAGTAATTTTACCCCTTAAAGAATTTTTACAGGGGGTAAAATTTAAAGGGGTAAAAATTCACGTTGGCAACGGGGTGTAACGTTTTTCGAAAGTGAAACTGCCAAAACAGGTAATGTGACATTATTTTAAATCATAAAATTGATAGAAAGTTTATATCTACTACCTCAAATATGAATTTTTATGCTGTAATTTAAAAATAGATTTCACCTTTGAGTTTGACATTTACATAACCTAAAATCCTTAAATACTACCAAGTAATAGTTATTTGCTTAAAAGTCAGGAAAATGATACATTACTGACGAGGAGCAATGTTGAAATACGAGGCACTCTGTGCCAAGTATTTTAAAGCTTCGAGTAAAGTGAGGCACTTTCCTGACAAGTATGGTATTAAATTTTTATTTTTTGCTCATAGCGGTGTGAAAAATTTATATTTTCGAACATTTTTTGGCTCTAAATGCAAGAGGAGCTCCAGTCCTAAGTTGCTGAATTAATGGATTTTCAATATTTAAATTTTTTTATAGAAATATTTCTCTCTGAAAAAAATGTTCCTTTCTGAAAGAGCATCATTAAACCTTCCCTATACATTATATTCACCTTATAATTGTGACGATTAGTTAGCCAGAAACACAATATTTTGAGAGCCGAATAAAACTTTGGGAATACAAAAATTGTCACTCGTTCCACACAGCTACTATACGCACGTTTGAATGCACCAGCGACTATTGAAAAATGAGCTTATATTGTAAACAACAACTGAAAGAAATTTGGTTTGTCACCTGTCAATACAATTCGAGATAATGACGGTGTTCGGAATTGCCCACTGTTCGGATTTACCCCATTTCACTTTACTATTTTCTACATGACAAACTTTTATCGGATTTTGTAAATTATATTAGTTTAATAAACTTTAATTTAATTTTTTACAATGTTGTGAAAGTTATATTTTTAGTAGTGTAGCGTCACCATCGACAATTCTCAACATTTGCTGTTTCTTATTTAAATTTATTTAAATGTATTTAGTAATGTTACAATTTTATTTTTTATGATTCTTAAATTTTAATAGAGCTGTAACTTTTTTTTAAATTTCCGATTATCGTTTCAATTACTTTGTATTAAATTAAATAAAATATTAAAAAATCAGGTATCGGAGTTACACGCTCTCTTATAAATGACATTCATTATTATTATCTTGAGATTTTGTGTTTCTTTGTTCTTATGAGTATTTAACATATATTACTCATTTCGTTTCAATTACTTTGTATTAAATTAAAGAAAATATTAAAAAATGAGCTATCGGAGTTACACGTTCTCTTATAAATGACATTCGTTATTCTTATCTTGAGATTTTGTGTTTCTTTGTTCTAATGAGTATTTTACATATGTTACTCATTACTATGCTATTTTTTCAGTTCTTTCCATCTTTTCTAATTTAATTTCCAGTTCGGCATTGTTTATTTCCAAGTTTTAGTTTTTCTCTTGAACTTTTTATTCTCTTGAATTTTGCCTTCTACTTGTAAATACATAAGCAATTTATTAAATCACTATTTCAGAATTACGAAAAACACAGCACAAAAATGTTTGTTCTAAATAAAAATATAAACTTTTTTAAATGTTTTAATATAGTTACCAATTTACCTGCAGTACTTCTAGTAAGTAAACGTTTACGTGTGTAAGCAAAGTATATTATTATAAACGCTTCTACAGAAATTCAATGTTTGATGTTCGTCCATCTGCGTACAGACCCGCATTGGGGATTGACATAAACTAACCTTAATAACAAAACTTTTAATTTTGCTCCTTGCACCCGGAAAACAATTTGGCTCACAATTTTTATGCAAAATATTCCGCTAACGTCACTAATTGACGGTTAAATTACTCACTCATCTTTTTTCTTTTTGTGGTATAATGTAATTTAGCAAGTTGTGCAAAAATAGTTTAAAAACCAAAATAATTAACACAATTAAGGTAAAGAGCGATAGACACATGTACTGCTTCTTCGACTTCCCAGCCATCACACCATAACATGTGTTTCTGATTCGTTAGTTGTCATCAGTATCGCGTACTTGATGTAATCACTTAATTGTTCTACTGGTCTAAAATTCCATGTGGACCGATATTTTCTTTTTATATTTCTCGTGATCAAAACTACCACCTACACAGCTACCGGTCAACTTGGTTGTCAACATGGCAAGTTGACAACTTAGGTTGTCAACCAAGTTGAACATTTATTTTGTGATTTACACCCAAAAATACACAACCTCGTTTTCTTGTTGTCGCTTCATTTTCTTCAACTTTATTATTACCAGTCTTACCCTAACACCCATTAAAAGAACAACGCTAGCCTACTTAAATAATCGTTAACCTCTGTGACATATTGAGCGTGTTTCTTAAAACTGTATATAGCATAATAACTATTATGTTGTCTTATACGCTTCAAATGTGCCGCTAGTCCGGCACCCATTACCAAGAAGTTTCATTTGAAAAAACTTTTTTTTGTAAGAAGTAATTTCATATGTCTCCTATAACAATAGCACAACTATTCTTAAAAAATAAATTATTTAAAAAAACAAATGCGTTAAAAAATATTGACTGAAAAACAAAAAAGAAGCTCTATAACTATAAAAATTTGTAAGAGTTTATTATCGTTATTGTGTTATATAAGAGCTAAAAGAAAATAGTTGTAAGAGGTATTGCAGGCGGGGGCAAGTAAAGAATTACATATTAAATATGTTACATATTACATATTAAATGTGTTAGATATTACATATTATTACATATTGCATATTGCTAATTACATATTACATATTGCATATTACATATTGCATATTACATATTGCATATTACATATTGCATATTACATACTACATACTACATATTACATACTACATATTACATACTACATATTACATACTACATATTACATATTACATATTTAATATGTAATTCTTTGCTTGCCCCCGCCTGCAATACCTCTTACAACTATTTTCTTTTAGCTGTTATATAAGACAATAACAATAATAAACTCCCCAGCACAGTATCAGGGGTAACATTTTCCGTTCTATCTTGCCTTGTCCACGAAGTGCATCAAATTCCGTTGTTGATGGTATGATTCTGACTCCTACTCCGGGGACATTGTTTTTAATAGTTTTGGCATCAAACTCGATAAAAACGGCATGTGGTAATTCTCCGGATTCTAATTGGTCCCTATACGAAGGGCCGGCCACTCAATTGTTCTTATAACTCCCATCGCTTTGACAAGACCGTAGTTGACGTTTAGATTTCTTCGTAGCTTAACTCGAGATCCTAACTCGATTGTCAAATATTTAACGATACCTCTAGTTTTGTTGGATCGTCCGAAACATATGCATCTTTTGGGTTTTGGCCATCACAGGTCCTTGCTTCCACTGATATGTCTACTGCATGTAGTTTATAGATTTTAGTAAACTTTTCCAAGATAGTTTAATTATTAAACGTCAAAATTTAAATAAATTTAATTCAAATCAAATCGAAATTAAATTAAACCAGTTTTCATACACGAAAAAAAAAATTACTTGGTTTAAATAAGTACCATTTGAATCAAGAAATTCTCTGTTTTCAATAGCCGCACGCAAATATTTTCTTTTTGTAAAAAAAAAAATTCCGAATTAAGTTTTCTTGGATCATACAAGTATATTCTTAAATGAATTTATTTGATTTAAAAAAAATCTTTTTGAATTAAAGTTCTGTTCTCTTCACTAAATTACTCCGAAATATTTGGGTTTTTGTATATTACGTTGTAACCGAAGAGTGGGTGTCCAAGTATTATGGCGTCATCTGTTGGACTTCTGGCGGGATATTATATATTTTATTTTATATAAAACTTCGTCCGGTGTGAGGTTCGAACTTAGATTTCCCTGCTACAAAATCGTGGGATGAGTACAATTACCATTTGGCTATACTAGTCGAATTATTAAGTGTGTACAAGTTCGTAATATAAGTTTCACAATTATAAATTTTTTTTAAATCAATATTAATATATTATTATTAATTAATAATAATCGTTAAAATGAAATTTTCTTGAATCTAAATAATATTTCAAGTAAAAAATATTCTTGCTGGAAGAAATCTGATATTTTTAATACAAGCATATTTTATTGCTTGAAGAAATTATACTTTTAAATGAAATAAACAATTTCAAGAAAATATTTATTCTTCATTTAAGAAATCTTTTTTTTCCGTGTAGTTGCTATTGGATGACCAGTGGAAATATAACACGAATCGATTGTCCTAAGATTCATCAAAATTGGTCCCCGCGTTTCGGCTCTAGAGCGCCACAAAGGAACAAATATAGAAATATACATACATACATTGACCGATAAACACATAACCCGCTTTTGCGTTGCGCAGTCGGGTAAAAAGCCATCTGTTACAATTACTAGAAAAATTAATTGTTACATAATCGCTAGGGAAATCCAGGGCGGAATAGGATACTAAACATTTCAAGCAACATTAGAAGGTGTGAACATTAAAAACAAAAGATTAAAATATATAAAATAGTCTATTTAGAGATTATTAATTAAAACTGACATAAAAAATGAAAAGAAAAAAAATTGAAAAAAACCGTTTATATTCAGCGTTCAAAAGACTTTGAAGATATGTCTGTCTGACGGGTCGTTACTTCTTACGAATCCCATACGCGTATAAGTTATCTAAATGGTTTAGTAAAGTTTTGTCTAATATAATGGATTTTAAGCCATCCAACATCATAAATTATTATTTGGTTCACCTTTGCACTAGAATGCAGAACGTGGAAATTCCTGATTTCTGATTCAATCAAGACTGATTGAAAGTCTTGATTTTTTTTTAGACGTAAACTACTTATTTACTAATGTGCGGATGGCTGAAGTGGTTGACTAGGTAAGAGATGGTTTAATTCAGTCTGACAAGGACGCGAGTCAGTATTTAAATATTCTGAATATTTGCGTGCAGCAGAATGTTTTCTCATTTGAGGGAAATTTGTACGCCATGGAGTGTGGCCTGTCTATGGGCGATTGCTTGTCCCCGTTTTCGGCCAACATTTTTATCGATAAACTGGAAAAAAAGAGTTGGAAAAAGTATGGAAAAAGAGTTCACAAACACTTACTCCTATATAAACAACTGTTTTTTGAGCTCCCTTGAACTTCTGCCAAATTGGTCTATTATAACGTTGACCGAAGGTGTTAAATCCGATTTTGTGGATATTATAATTAGCAATTCCAATAATTTACTTATTGCTTATCGATGATATTAATCGATTTTCGATTATTTTTAATTTGTTGGAATTGAGAGCGCTCGGCCTAGCTTACGTGTCCTCTGAGACTGAAATTCCGGGAATATTTTAGATTCCCGAAACGCGTCTCTATAATAAAGATTGGACTTGGAAAATCAAACTTGTTTTATTTTGTCTTATAAAATCTACTCCAAAACTAGAAAAATGAGTTTTAATAATTAACTATCGTACCTACTACATTTTAAATTTTAAATTAAAAAAAAGCTATGAACTTATGCATCAATCTGAAATGTAGCAATTGTATTTTGTAAGTTATTTTACATTTAAGAAAATATTTTCTCGATTTTAATATATG
This sequence comes from Cantharis nigra, assembly GCA_958510845.1. Classification (NCBI taxonomy): domain Eukaryota; kingdom Metazoa; phylum Arthropoda; class Insecta; order Coleoptera; family Cantharidae; genus Cantharis; species Cantharis nigra. Next base: position 65,440,009 of record OY294028.1, read on the forward strand.
TTAATTAAAATTATATTTAACTTTAACTATCAAGAATCAATCGATTATAAAAATATATTACATTTAGTTTTGTTTCTGATTTCTGTAGGTGGAAATAATTTTGTAAACGCTAAAATTCAATAACATTTAATTCAATCATTAAACTTTAATAATATATTCTAAAATAAGACATCGCATATATCGCATATTATATTAATTTTTATTGTACATTTATTACTTATTGCTTGTTATAACAGTAAGTATATTAAACACATTGAATTAATGAATTCAATTATTTCCTCTCAATACCGAATCAATTAAATGCCCATTGCCATACGTATTTACTATTTTTGTATAGTATAGTGTTGGATACTAGAAGTATAAATTGTATAATATTACATAATATTCTAGACAAATGTTTTATGGCCGTATCTGTTTCTCGCATCAAGTTATTTTAGATAAATATGTTATACATTTTTTGTTGATTTTAATATATACTTTCAATAAATACGAGTATATTAAATTTAGTTTTGTTTTAGAATTTTGATATACAAATATCTTTGCAGAAACTAAAATTCCATCGATTATAAACAGGGAGTATTGGAATTTTATTTTAACATTGATTGTTTTCCTCAAACACTAGCGGTCAATCATATATATATTTACATAAATACCTATTTAGTATAAAAGTTTTGAAATTAATACACAATTAAGACAAAAAGCGATAGACACATGCACTGCTTTTTCGACTTTCCAGCCATCACATCAAGTGTTTCTGACTCATTAGTCGTCATCAGTATCGCATTGGTAGTTTGTAGAGAGACACTATGTAATCTGTTGACATTCTTGAAATGGGACTTTTAAGGCTATAATTGGTCTTACGCTGACACGTTGTAAAGATGTAATGAGGAATTGGTATAATATTGATATGGTTATATTGATAACGTTGTGAGTGTTAATATTGAAATGCCACAAGAATATACGAGTCGTTGATTTTGAAAGTGGCATAAATCATTTTTTCAAATAAATCAAGTTAATGATAATATTAATTACAATTCAACGGTATCTCTTCATTTTAACAAAATTGAAAAAAAAGTGACTTGTGCCGGTTTCAAAATAAATGGCTCATATGTAATACTTATAATATATTATATTGTTATGAATTTTGGTGTGAAGGCAATAGGGGAGACTAGGGAGACTTGATACATTTTTTAAAAAAACAACGTTTAAATTAATATAATAACTGTTACCGAAATCGTTTACATATTGGTACTATCTTGGACTATTTCTGCAACTAAAATTTTTTATTATTATTGAAAATTTAAATATTTGATGGTGTTATAAATTTTTTACGTAACCCTGCAAAATGTCTCTAATATAGCGTCCCTCATATGCGGGAGGTATGATACAATCACTGGGAGGTTTGATACAATACAGATGTTTATGTTAACTGAAGCAATAGAAAAAAATATTTTATTTCTTAGACACTTAGAAGTGTCATTCATAATTTAACAGATATTGGCTCTTGGTCGCTATAGATTTCAATATAAGTCTCAACAGCTGTTTTGCTTTTCACTTGCCTGACAATTTGTTTACCAATAAATAAGTTGCGTTTGGCCTGTTGAGCTTTCACATGTTTTTCTTTCTGGTCAAATTTTATGTTCGGCTTCAATAGCTTTCTTCCTTCTGCTTTCTTTCTGTTTAGCACTTGTATTAATCCTCTCGAGCCAAAGGTATCAAACCTCCCCGAATGACAAATTTATAAAATAAGCAAAATCATGAAAATAAGCAATTCGATTTAACATTACCAACACTTGTATCATACTCTAAATTAATTTCAGATTCGCGTAATACTAATAAAATTTTCGAAATATTGTTATAAAAATCATAAAATCTTACGTTAGATAAGTGGAAGCTTACATTGAAGTGCAGGAAAACACACTTTAACTTATAAAATGCTTAGATTACGTACGTTCATTTCTATATTTCAAACTGGACTAGTGGATCAACTGTAATCCATGTTGCATCCGTACAGAATCCTTTACCAACAATATAACGTAAAATTCGACTGAGTCTCAAGCCTCCCGATGTATCAAGCCTCCCTAGGCTCCCCTACTATAGTTTGATTTGCAATTAATTAGGTATGTGAAGTTTGAGCATTTTTTGTCGAGAGAATAAACAGGTTGGATTTCTGAAACTTTTTAGATTTTGGATAATTATTAGAAGAAGAATTAAATTAAAAATTTTATAAACACAAAAATACTTAGTTAATGATAAGAACAAGACACATTATTTGATATCGGGTAACAAATTGAATGAAAATTTATTAGAAAAATTTAATATTGGATTTTGTTAAATATTTGTTTAAAAAATGTTTGGATAAGTGATTTTTGCAACTCCTATATTATGAAATTATTCGGAAACAACACAGCAAAATATTGTTATTCTATGATATTCCAAATTTGCTGTAATATTGATTATGTTCGTATTGGATTTTGGATTAATATATTACTATTTATGTATATCGATATTTTATGTTATCCCAATATTGTTACAACGTTGATTATAAATGTGTAGTACTACTAATAAGACAAAATTGTATAAAATTATTTTCTTAATATTTACATAAATTCGAAGTAGAAAATTATTCAAGTGATTATTTCACCCAGATATCAATCGGTCAATGAAATTAAATACTAACGAAAAATTCATTTAACCGACGACGACCGAATAGCATTAAATCTTTTAATTTTCAGAATACATAATAATATAAGAACTTTATTATATAAGTACTATATTATAATAAATTAAAAATTTGTATATGAAGTAAACTAAAATTATTGCAGTTTTACCATACTCGCACAATAAAATTGATATTAGGTCCAAACACAGTAAATATATAAATGAAACCGTCACCGTACAAATAAAACATTTTGTGAAAAGAGTGCAGTATATTTGAGGGGCATAGATGCCAAACGCGAGAAAACCGCAAAAATGTATTTCTGACATTTTGCACTTCAAACAATAATGTCGTTCTTTCATCTCAATACATTTTTTAAGTTAGGAAATGTATACAATTTTGTCGAATTTCAGCTACAATGATACATATTTAAACGACAAATCCAATGATGTAATAATCACAATTTTGACCTGAATGTGATATGTCGCGTTTTGTATCTATACCCCACATTTTCAGGTTGACATTTAAATTAAATTCTGACAAAAACATTTATTATTCAGTTTTTGTAGCTTTTATATTACCTTATTAAATCATATTTGAAAAAATTATTAAAAACAATCGGCTAATTCTACTGGAGTACTTTATGGAATTATTGAATGCACTAAGCAGTGTCTTCAATATTTTTTTTGTTGAACCTCAAGTTGTTCGGAAGAAACATATTTTTTATTAAATCTCTATAAGTACATAGGGAAATTTAATTTACTAAAATGTTTTCTAAATTAGATCAATTGATTAATTTCTTGATTCATTAGTCGTCATCAATACCATATATTTGAATTTAATTTTGCTTTATAATAAATGAGTATCTACACTTAAGTTGTAATTAACATTTTGATAGAGCAAAACGACATTGCCAAGTATAATATTTTTAAAATAGGTTAGTGCTACTGTCTATCTCATCTTATTCTGAAGTCATCTTTAGCTAATTATGTTGTGTTTTGTTTTTTCATTTTATTTTGAAAATGCTATATTGGTATATTTAACATTTACGTTACAAATTGGGGCTGAACGTTATAATAGCAGTTTAACACTATACAATGTTGTTAGGTACTTACATTATAATATCGTAATTTTGTAATTGCAATATTTATATTATTAATAATATTGTAATTCTACACAATGAAATTATAATTTCAAGGGTCATGAACACACATTTACAAAATTTTGTTTTACGAATTTACTCGTATGTTGTATGTTTATTTAATTTTCAGACGGTTATCTGAAATTTCAATTTACGTGGCAATGTAAGGTTTGATTGTTAAATTGATGATTTTGGTCAAATCATTTTCAATTGTTTTGAATTTTGAATCGTCTAAGAGATAAATGTAGATCGAAGCCAATGATGAATGAATTTTTGGAAAAAAATCAGCAGAGGTCAATTGTATGAATTTTAACTACAAAATAATTATTAAAATTTGTTAATATAAATTAAATTGTATGAATTTTGTATAATATGATATACGTTTAAATTACACTTAAAACTTTTGAAAATCCAAATTCATACTATGTTATATAATTCAAATTATATTACTTTACAATAATATATTATATTACATAATTTGAAAGGGTTGGTCAGGTTCAGATCATTGGATTAACAGATCAGTATAGATACTTAATTACGAACAAAATTAATTTAAAAAAAGTTTAATTAAAAATTCGTAATGCATTATAAGGCCTTATTTCACAGTTATTTCCGATCTTCAGTCGCCTATATAGAAAAACATGAAAAAATATAAGAAACAAAATAAATATTCGAATTAATGTAAGTTAAAAAGACTGTACAAAAAATGACTAAAATATTAAAATACTTACCAATAACTTCACAAAAATATCAAAGCTAATAGTTGAAATTAATTAATTTGAAAATTTCTTTGAACAACAAAATGAACAAATAGAATTGAACTGGCACTGCCAAGTTGAAGTCACTGAAAGCACTTCCCCCCTTATGTTGATTTTCTAAAAATTATTTTAAAAAGTAAATTTTTCAGATGAATTGTTATAGAGTAATTTTAGATATAATTACTAGTTCGTTTAGTTAATTCGACTAATCGTTGTACAAATATTTTACCATTGTTTGTCAGATTTGTTTAAAAGTTTAGCAAAAACTGCTATTTTGAATCATCAAACTTAAGAATTTATTAAACTTAAGAAATTTATTTTTTTTAATGTAATAACTATAGTATATCCGTAAATAAATAAATAAATAAATATAATGCTAAATAGATTTTCTATTTTCTATTCTAAATAATTTTCTAAATCAATGTTTTTCTGTGAATAGTTAACTTAAAATCTACTATTGAAACCAGTGACTAGTGGACTACAATACGTATTTGAAAAATCTTTTGAAAAAAATTTGAAAAAAAAAGAAAAATTTCAGAGAAATATAGAAAAACCAGAAAAAAAAATTAAAACATTTTTAACAAACAAATCAAAGGTTAGTGCATTACCAAAAATGCATTCTCATATTTTAGTCTCAGGATTATATGAAATTTTTGATACGAATTTAAAACTAAAGAAAAAATTTAATATCAAAAATACACCTACAAAGTTTACTAAATTACTAATTTTTGAAAAAACTTGTAAGGTAACATATTTCTCATATTCATATTTTTAAATAGAAACTTGGAATTCACATTTATATGTTGAATAAGATATCAAATTTAGCTAACAATTACTTTCAGGTTTCTATCAACTACAGACGAGTGTTTTGTTATTATTAAAGCCCATTAGTAACGTTTATACATACATAGAATATAGATGAGAACTTGAACAAAAATAATCATCTTTATTATTTCTTGCGATACTACTTGATAGCACGAACATGTAAAACTTGTTAAGCAAACATCATCAAAATTTAAGCAAATTAAGGAGGGAAATCCACATAAATTGAAGAAAATATGGAGTTTTTTAACAATTTTTTGTAGCTTTTTGTAACGAATCTTTCTGAAATTTATATTATGCACCTAGTTAACTATCATTTTCTAAAATTGTTTTTATGAATACTATTACTTCTACGTATATTATCTACGAAACAATAACAGCATATCTGTCAAAGGCCGCGGTTTCAAGCTAGTTATGTACGTATATGCAATTACGATTTTCGAAATGCGATTTTGTTTTTTAAAAAATCACCAAGTTTCAAATTTGTGTTCAAATTTGACCAATCAAAACAAAAATCGCATTCCGTAAATCGCAAATCGCAAGTGCATGTAACTACTTTCAGAGTTGTATTTGCGGGTAAGATTGAACCTCTAATTTTTGACTTTATTGCGTTATAAACATTATGTAACTTGACAAAATTGTAATTATTTTTAGGTTCATCATATTCATATAATATTGTGCACTGGAATTCTCAAAGTTCACTTCGATTGCTTTTTTTTTCTTTCAAAATGTAGTTTTGAGTAAATTCAAGTTAAAAAGTTTCAAGTATTTTGATTTCGAATTTCGGTTTGAAACTTCAGGAACATGTTTTTAAGGATTCCAAAGGAAAACAAAGAATTCAAAACGCTGAAAACAAAAACACTGAAAGCGGCCTAGTGTTTGAATGACGCGGAAACTCACTTAACATTCGAAAGTTGGCTGCTTTGTGTTTCGTCCCCATGCCCGAAGTGGTTCAAACCGAGTTTATCATTATTAACAATGAAATATTTCAACACCTGATCGATTATTTCGAAGATAATTGGATCCAACCAAACATCCTTCCAAATTTCCAATCGCGCTTAGGAATTTTTATGAAGCCGTCCACAACGACCTTCCTAAAACAATCAATTCTGTAGAAGAATAATATTGACTTTTCAGTTCTTTGTTGAGCTCCAATCATCTTTCCTTTTGAAATATTATTGATGTTCTGAAGAAAGAACAAGGCATATATATGAATTCAAAATAGAAGAATACATTGACGTTCGATGCAACGGGAGGAATACGTACCGCCACGTTGCAGCCTGGATCACGTTCATAGTACAGTCGTATGGTGAGCGAAACCTGGAGGATTATCTAAATGGCATCACTGACAACTTCGATCGTCAAGGCAACGAAAAAGATCGTATGATTTATTGAAATAACAAATGTTGCTACTAAACAAGAATTAGTTAGTAGGTATTAATGCAGTTTATCAAATTAACTTAACTAAACAATCAAGTTTGATCCATACTTCGGCAATCAATTATCCCGCGCAAATAGGAGTTGCCACGTCATACAAACACTAGGTCAGAATTTTTCGGTGATTTTTTTTTTTGGTGTTTTTGATATAGCTAATACCGTTTTTGAAATGCTTAACTGTAATGATTTATATAATAAAAGTTTTTTCAACCTGATAATTGGATTTCCTCCTGAACACCACTTATCCGAAACGAAAAGTTATAAGTAACTTACCCAATTATAAAAATATTGTGTAATTAGTTAACATAAAATAATAAATAATTATACAATTAAAGCTTTATATGTTTAGAATAGAGCTAAATTTAAATTGAAACATAAACACCAATTGTCTACAGAAAAGCAATTAAAATAAATATTTTAGTTTAAAATTTTTATGTTGAAAATATTATATATAAATATATACCTATGAACAATATAAACATATCAACGTTGATATTTTTTTTATTGCAATAATTCATAAAAATAATCACTTTTCAAAAAGAAAAAGTACACAATTAAATATAACTAAAATTGAACGATGTTGATCTTTCGTTCAATAAAACATTTTCCTGACTTTTATTTCACATGACAAAAAATTGAAATATACCTACAAAAAAACTACCACACTCGAAGAATTCTGTAAAAATAAGAATCAACAAATAAAAATTTCTGCATACATAAAAATTATCTACGTATTTGTGGGATTCGAACCTCAGCTTTGCATGTAATAATAGTTTCCTGGGATGAATTATAATTAAGTGTTAGCAATTTTTGTACAACATATTTTTTGGTTAAAAATATTCGTTATGTGAATTCAAGAAAGTTTTAGACATAACACCTGGATTGGTAAAAAAATTAATATTAATTTAAAATATTAAAATTTAAAATAAACAGATAAAACAGCAAGCAATATGTTGAAATGCGGCCAACATATTGTATAAACGTCGGTTTTTCATGTGTGTAAGTATTTTAGTTAACACGCCACATATTACACCTAAACAATTTAAGAATAGTTTACACCTGTAGATTTTCATAAAATATAATTCAAAATAGTTTTACTTGGCAGTGTATGAAGAATTTAATAATTCAATTATTTTATTAACTCTTGTAGATCATATGATGATCATCATATGATGACTCATATTAATACTCTCATATTACTACTCATATTAAAACTCATATATAATTTCAGTTTAAATTGTATTTATTTTCTCGCAAAACAGGCAATACTTGAAATTGCATGCAGTCGATAAATGAACCTAACTGTTGAGCAACTGATTTTTGTCTGTATCCTGGGACGTGCCCAGGGGGGGCACAATAATTTTTGGATTTGGCACATTCATTAAAAAGTGGGTAACTCACTGAACAGTTGGCAAACTACAAGGTGTCACAAATCACAAAATAACCCGCTTATCAGACGTTTGGGTGTAAACGCAACGAAAGGACGTGCCGCACGCCGCGCCATGACGACATAATATATTATTTTAAATGATATAATATTCTGTTTATATTGCTAAGAGTCTTTTATTCATTAACGGTTCGTCCACGTTAAAACTTTGTATTTTTTAAACTATTTAGATATAGACTAAAAGAAAAATACTTAAATCTTTATTTACAATTTTCTATTTAAAAAAACCACTATAGTTTATAATAAACCCTGCATATTCAGGAGTTTCAAGTATTTTGTCTCTGTCAATTGGCCAGACTTCTATAAATATAAAACCAATTCTTAAATCCACAACGTGTTGATGCACACCGGAAGGCCGAGCTAAGAAATTCTGCCAAGTGCGAGATTTAAACTCAGAATTTCCGCTCTGTAACTCTACCAGCGATTACATCAATCCACTGCTGTGGTTAGGAGTTTCAAGTTAAATTTCATAAACCGTTCAAGGATGTTATAATATAAAAATCCTTGGCTATAAATGAAACGGTCGTAAGACATGTTTATAAAATAATTGTTCAACGTAATATTTGTATAGTTATGGAGGAAAACTGCGCCAATATAAAGTGTCTACAATGATGACCGGAAAAATCAATAAACACACTTAATTGCAGTCAAAACAAGTTGAGATGTGCCGTCCAAAGTTATTTTAACAATGATTAAATTAGGGAAATATTTTGTTATACAGTTTTTATTCGGTTCTGTTACTTACAATATAAAAATGCTATACTATACATTGATAAGTGCAATACAGTATTATTTCTATACAACTGAAGTACACAAACAACAATTAAATAGTATATTAAGAAATTAGTTTCATAAGACGTTTTTATCGTACGCTACGCGCAGGGCCGGTTTAAGTGGTCATGGGGCCCTAAGAGGATTTTTTTTCGGGCCCTTTAACGTGTATTGTAATGGTGGGGTACGATTTTCTAAGGGATATTTAAATTAATTAAGTTTTTACATTTATTAAGAGATCTAAGTTTTATTTTTTAATTTTATTTTAACTTTAATTTTTTTGGCTTTCATTTTTTCATTTTTGTAGGGTACGATTTTCTAAGGGATTTTTATAGTATATTATTAAACAATAGGTTTAAATGGCTTATGAAACGCGAGGTGGATCGGATATCACGAGGCGCAGCCGAGTGATATACAATCCACATGATTGGGGGCCCGGACCCCCAAGCGGCCGCTTGTTCCGCTTTATGGTTAAACCGGCGCTGGCTACGCGGGTCGTTTTCTAAACGGATTGCGTGCGATAAAACGTGTCTTATGAAACTAGTTTCTTAATATACTATTTTAATGTTTTTAATTTCAAAATGATTACACTTCCTTTTTACAGACGATCATTTTATTATTGTTTTTATTAGTTTTGTAAGTTAAACGAAAAACTGTTGACGGTTTTTACAGGGGAGCACATAAAACCGGCCATCTCGCTGGGTTGGTGATTGCCACTATCAACTATTAAGAAAATAGATTATTAGAAATTATAAATTTTCTCGAAAATGAAAATGGCCAAATGCCCAAAAGTGGACCCAAGGGCTGATGAAAAAATTGATGTACGATTAAATTGATATACGAGGAAGTTCTTGTTTACCGCAATATAATATTTTCTTCTAGAGTTATATTCCTTTAATGTTTTTCGAAATTACATTTTGAAAAATTCAGAACTTTTGAGTGTCTCAGGTTCAGAATCTAAATAAAGTAGCATGTCTTTGAATAGTGCATTACTCTCAGACTGGTTAAATTAAAAACGGAAGGAATAGGAATAGAAACTCTTCGAGTTGACAGAGAATTTTCGACATAGTCGATATTTATTATATATATTTTTTTTACTAAAATAAAGATGTTTTACTAATTTATTTTGAGTTTATTTCATTTCCAACAACCATTTTCCGGCCAGGTACTCTAATAACTATTAATTTATACTAGAGCAATTTAATATAGTTAGTAAACGTTTATATACAAATTTCCATTCAATTACTACGATAAGTATCTATTTATTATTAATTAACAAAATCTGGTATCTGTAAACATTTGTCGAGAAATATACATAGTATAATATTCATCTCTTGCTAACCGAGGATGTAGCATAAACTCAGGAACTTGAAAGAACGGGAAGGAGTAGATATGGATTTTTGTAGGAATTTTATATTTAACCGAAGTTTCCGTAATAATTCAAATTGAAGTATATGAACTCTTCATTTCTGAAAAGTGCTTAATAAGCGTTTATAAAAATATGCTTAAAAACAATTATATTATATAGGTAGGTACATATTATAAAAGACGTAACAAAAAAATTAAAGAAACTTTAACTTAACAGTCGAGTAATTTAAAATTGAAGTAGCTTATAATATTATTAATACGGTTTCTATAGTTATTAACATAAGAAAATATTGTAAAAGTTTAATTTCTTCCAGTAATAATCATAATAATAAAAAAACTTATACGGTTTTTAAGATAAACATTATGCAAATTAGTTGAATTAATTTGCAACACGTGAATTAATATGTTTCGAATTTCAGTTTCTTAAAATCAGGTAAACCTGGAATAATTTAAATAACCAAACAAACTCGAATAGTACAACAATTCAATTAAATTAGTATATCAAAAGACAAATTTATTTGACATTTCTTTAAAATAAAATTTTATCTACTTGAAGCCAAAATCAGTTATAATATTAATAGTTGTCAAGGAACTTCAGGCCTCGTCATAAATTCTAATTGCGCGGAAATGACTTGATATTTTATTTCTGTCTTTGGTACACATATAGTTTGTAGTATTTGTTAATGAAAATAATCAGTTGTCTGAGCTACATTCAGTTCAGCACATTCGTAGCTTATGACGAAACTTGAAGTTCCTTGACAATTACTATGAGTAATTTTAAAATAAAAGTCATGTACATTTTCTAATATTCTAAATTGTAAATTTTTATACTAAATATCTCATTGTCATTGTAAATGATTGAATTACTATTCGATAGAAGAAACAATTTGAAATAAACAAATCAAGTCCAGACTATTTAAGTAAAATATTTATATTAATGAATTAAAGTAAGCCGTTCCACGCAACCTCTTACTCTAAACACTGTAGCAACCGTAACAAGTACGAAATATATTTATGAGAAAAATTAATTTTTAAATTTAAATTTAAATTACTTGTCTACTGGTTACTTCAGTAGTTTAATTTTAACTATATTCTATAAAAAAATCTGGGAAAAACCGATGGGGCGTTAAAATGATACTTTGTATAATAATAGTATTTTGTAAATTTTCGTGGCTAAAAAATTTAATTTTTGCGAGAAGGTACGATTTTGAATTTTGAATATCTGTCGAATTATTTTTTGTAGAACTAAAATTAAACGACATTCTATTTTATGAAGAGTTTCGCTCTTATTAAATTAAATTTAAATAAGTTGAAAAATCGATATCGTTGTGTTATTGTTGATGGAGGATGTTATTATTAATATCATAATTTATAATAAGAATAATAATAATTTTATTATAGTATAGGTACTAAAAATATACAGGGTGCTGAATGACAGTTTATATTTCTGCATTATTTTTGTGTCTTTAATTTTTTCTCTAAAATAATTAGGGAAGCAGGAATTTGCATAAATAAGTTTTTATGTTCGGCTAACTCATTCAGCACCCGGTATAATAAATATCTAATAACAACAGTTTTACATCAACTAATATGTAACTAATTAGTTTTATTTTGTAAACATTAGTACATACATACATAATATATGCTTTTAGTACTTATATATCTATTTCCAAGTCTTTACCTCCAATATTCTATAAACCGCATAAAATATGAGTACAAGAACCACACAACTGTTTTATAATGAGGGAAAATTAACATATCATCTTCGAGTTTTAAAATTACAACCCTTTGCCCCACACCCACCAACTTAAATATTAAATAGCATCCTTTTCAATTATTATAAAAGAGTCAACTAAATAGTGTTTTATTCTAGAATTATTTTCTAAATTAAGGTAAAATTACCTAAAGTGCTCATTAAAAATCAATTGGATTGGACTTCTGATATTTGAAACTATAAATGATTATATACAAGGTAAATAAATATCAATTATATATAATTAATAATTGAAAAGATGCTTTTATGAGGTTAGTGCGTATTTGATCGGTATGGCAACTTTGACTCCATTTCTTTTTTAATATGGAACAGCTCTGAATCGGTCCAAACTTTTTACTTTGATTTTTAATTAAAAAAAATTGTGAAATCCCCTCATAAAATTCTGATCTGATCAAAATAACAATTTCGTTCTCAAGTACAAAACTACGGTACAGAATTATTGGAGTCAACTGCACTTCTGATTTTCCAATAAAAAAACCAATACAGGGTTTCCTTACATAATATCTACTCGGATATTGTTATTTCAATTATAACTTATTCGAGCATAGTGTTTCGAATTGTTCTTTTTTATGAAAATAACAACTTCATCTAGAAATTCAATTAACTGTCAATTGAAACAGAATTTTAAATAAAAACAATAAAGAATGTTATCAAATAGCACATTTCAATAGGTTGGAAAGGAAGAAATTGTATTATTAATATTTTAAGACTTTCACGGTGAGGTGAAATTTTTTATTTAATATTTAATAAAAGTGTATTTTGTTTCTTTACATTTAATTTTTTATTAAATAAAGAGTAATTACATAATAGAAAATAATAACAACAATAAACATATTACAGAAAATTTTCTATATGCAAATTTAAAAAACCACATACTAGCGCCAGAGGTGGCTCGAGTACGCACGAAAACAGTTTCGATTGTAACAGAAACAAAAAGAAACGTTGGTTTACAACGTTTCTAAACCAAAATTTTTAAAACACCAAAACACCTCTTCTGACTGTTTGCGTATGAGGAAAACGACAGCAGTAAACATTAAATTGTTCCTGTTGCTCTCGATACTTTTCGTTCGTTGTGCATGGAGCCATTTGAAAACATGCATTTTAACTTTTTACCGTTCCCGTTTCTGTTTTCGTTACCGTTACAAACTAATTGTGAACCCGCCTTTAAACTCATGAGAGAAATGCTAAGAAAATTCATTCAAAAAGTTCTATGATAAATCACAAAGTGTAAATAAAGGACGCTTTACGATGGTATAAATATTTAGCTGGGCAATATGTAATTACAAATAAAGTACATATTTTACTTGAACATAAATATAAAACTTTTAAACAACATATTTTGGGTGGCCAGATCGTTAATTGATGAGCACGGATAAATAGTTGGCAACTTTTTTGTAGCTCTATGATTGTTAAAATAATTGTTAATTATAGAAATGATGTATGAAGTATGAATGTTGATTAATGTAATTTATTGAAACTTTTTGCTTTTAGTGAACTGCTATTTTTTTTCCAAAAATGATGACCCAAATGCTTTGCGATGAATTATTTTCTAATTACAGCCAAACATTTGAATCAGGTAAGTTTATTGTAATCATATGGCATTATGTAAAATGAAAAATTTAATAGTTATTTATGCTACTAGCAATGTAGGTAAGCTTTTGTCAATGGACGGGAAAAATTAGATTACTAAAATCTGTATATTTTTTAAATTTGAAGATAATGTATTCTATGCAGCATACATCATATAGACACATTGCTGTTGTAGCCAGTAAGAAAAAGTACTATTTACTCAATTATATACATATAATATTGGGGTAGTTTGCTAGAGTAAGGTAATTTTTGACATAATTAAATTCTTTAAAACTCCATGCAAACTGCATCTCAAACTTAAATTAATTATCTTATTTTGCAAATATTGATATTTTCATTGGTTAAAAAAATATTTATCAAGGATAAAAGTTTGCTTCTTGAAAATGTATTTTTTCTGTAGACGAAAAAATGCTATTAAACATCTATTAACTGAAAATATCCTTTGATAAACATTCAAGATAATAATAGTGCTAATAATCGTTCGTCATTGTCTTCTTGTTTTAGAATATTGCGAATATGTTTTTGATAACGAATTATGCTGGCCACCTACATTAGCTGGAACTAATGTTAGTAAACCATGTCCAAAAAAACGAGGAATTAATGAAAGTCGTAAGTTACTTAAATGTATATCAACTTAAACACTTTGTTTACCATTTCAACTACAATTGATAAAATTAGAAATTATTTCAAGTTAACATGTGCAATTATTATTATTTAATTGAAACTATAGTATTACAACAATTGCTTTGTAGTTTTCATTACATAATAACAATTACATTTATTTTAAATTAAAACATATTTTTAGAATATGCTTATAGAATATGCGGAATAGATGGCGAATGGGATAATAATAATAAAACAACTGTGAAAGATAAGGGTTACACTTATTACGAAAATTGTTTCTTACCACGACTTAAAGATTTAATAATCATGTGTAAAGAAATGGATTTTAATGTTTGTATGGAGGTTTGTGGATTTTGCGATTTATATGATAAAATATTTTAGTTTCTATATTATTTTAGGTTGCATATCGTACACGCATCATAGAAATGATTGGACTTGGATTATCTTTAATTTGTCTACTTCTCTCGTTGGTTATATTCTGGAGATATAGGTATGCAATAAAAGTTATTCATACTATTTCTGTTTTATGTACTTCCCATGGCATGTATACTAATATCAAAATAAAAAATTATAATATTTGGTTTCTTTTTATATATTTTCTTTTATTAGATACCTACAGTTTTTATTTTTATACTTGAATTGGAAAATGTATTCAAATTAATCTTCACCGTTTCAGTTCACTTTATTTTAAAAATTAAAGTTTTAAAATTAAAAATTTTATTATAGTGTTTATTTTGCTTAAACCTTAAGGTTTGATCAATTGATTATAGGTAAAAGTTTTGTTTTTATGATAAGATCCTAAACTATGCAAAAAGTAAGGGGTAATTGCAAAATAATGATACATATTTGGAAATACAATATCTTTTTTTAATATTTAAGTATGTACCTAATACTTATAGATAAATGTGTATTTAAATGTATGGAAATTAAAAATCTGAGTCTTCTTATTGCAACATTGTAGATATTGACAGTGCCGTTACCGATCCAATATTATTAATATTATTATTTTATGATAGGACAACATTTTCTAATTTAATAAAATTATTTTCAAATGAACTTCATAAGGTAAAAAATAAACATAAAAAATGCTCTTGAATAAGAAAGAATGAATTCCATTAACTAACTTTTATTATTCTAAACTTTACTTCCGTATTCACTTTGTATTTTTGTGCAAGCAGAATTATGCAGCCAATTATGTGGCTTTCGATTGCGATCTTAACAAAAAAAAGACATTTCTACCTATGTAAATATAATATAATCAATTTTTTGATCACATACTGTCACTATTGACTATTCACTGTAGAACCTGGGTAAGAATTCCTGTAAATTATAAAAAGATTTATGTAGCTGAATCAACGATCACACCACAGTACCATATATACAGCCTTACTCCTGTGATCTATTATGTTATTAACCTGCAAGTTGAAAATCTTGTTAAATTCTATTATACCCAAACAACATTGCATCTACTCCTAGTTTAAACTTTTAATTTATTTAAAAATTATTTTAGTTTTTATTTTTGTTTAATTTTCACACTCAATTGCTTATAAGAAATAAAAGGTGCAATGTTAAACTACTTTTACTGTCAAGAACCTAGATGAGAGAAACCTAATTCACTTATAATTTGATTACAATTTTGTAACAATTGTTTGTTGTTATTAACAATGATTTACAATCCCTTAAATAATCATTTCACTGCGCGACTACGCCTATGTAAATTCATAGCTGAAAACCTTTGAGGCGAATCGCTCAAGCGAAACTCTAGGATTGGGACAAACTTTGGCAGGGTGAAAAAGCACTAAATGAAACGTAGGTAGGAAATATATACTTGTTTTTTAAAAGTTTGAGTGTAAAAACTTCAATTAGTTTATGACTAAGAATGACTGAAAAATTGAAAACTGAAAAAGAACGAGGATCGCTAGATCGCTATAGTGACAGGTCATTACGGCATTTAGACCGCACAATCTAGTCAATTTAGTTTATATAAATATCAGGATAGCCTACAGAAAAATAATTATGAACATTATTATATTAGAGCAATTTCAAACTTATTATTTTCAACGCTAAAAATATTTAAATTAAGAAAAGGCTACAAAAAGTAAATTTATTTGGACGTTTAAAAAATACATTTTTTTATAAATTAATTAAAGGTAACCAACATATTTACTAAATCGTTTGAGTTCAAAATCACATAAATGAGAATATTTTGAATATTCATTCTCGTCCAAAAGGTAGTAAAAGTAGCGCGTAATCGCCCCATGTATTTCTTATGGTCAACTGAGTGTGTAACCGGCGTTTTTAGTGTGCTACTCTGTAAAGTGTAGTTACTTTAATTGTTATTTTATTTAATCACATTTCTGCTTTATGTGTATCTACTTGATTATCAGTAAAATTAATTTGAAACATTTTTTTGCACTTATATTAGGGTTTTGCGAAATAATCGAACAAAAATTCATAAAAATCTATTTCGGGCTACATTACTGCAGGTGATGGTGCGACTTTTAATATACATTGATCAAAGTTTGGACAAGAAGTTTATTGAAAATACGGTGAGTATTATAGTAGTACAATGTTTCAACTGTGTTTACATACTACATAGGTACATAATATATGTACTATATGTATACATCAGCGATTGTGGATACTGTGCTTACGGGCACATAATAGATCAAATGCCCACCACTACCTGTAATTTGAATTTTTATTTATAAATTTACATAAAATAATACATTTCCATTTCATTATTGTATTTTTAATTTTAAAAACTTACTTTTCTCTACAGTGAAATCTAAAAGTATTCTTATAAGTTTTTGTTCAAATTCATGTAATTATGAGATTTCTATTTAGAAAAACGCCTGCGGCGCTCATTTTATTCGCTTTGTTTTGTAAGGTAATGCCTTTTGTTATAAATCAGTCATTAGGGGTATCTTTAATAAAAAAGTTGTTGACCTTGAAACATTATTAAAACGTTTTCAACAAGATTCAACAGAACCAAGTAAAATAATTTTTTCAGGCATTTTAATTAATTAAAAATCAGGTTGAATTCTATGAACTAATATACACATAGGTATAGTATAATATTGGATTACAGCAAGTAGAATAACTGAATTATTTAACTATAAAACAAATTTTACTGTGGTGTCCTCGTATAAAAACACCGATGATATATCGTATTTTCATTTTGCCTAATAAGTACTGAATTTCATTTGTATGGATTATTGAGTTACTATGTTAATATGATACAACTTGAAAAGGAAATAATATATGTACAACTCTATTAAAAAAATTTGCTTTATACTTCTTGAGATAAAATGTGTTTTATATATAGGTACCTAAATATATTATAATAAACATATTATAATATCTGTATAAGTCAAAATAATACATTGCAAAACATAGTTTAACATTTTTAAAATGAGTTCAAACTTTTAATAGAAAATGGTTTTACCAGCTATTCTATCGGGTATGATTAAAAAACGAATAAAGTTTAAAACAAAAGAAATTTAAGTTGGAAAAGTTTTATTGGGTAATAAAAATCTCTGAATAATGTTTACCTACTTTTTATTTCACTGTAGAACTTACAGCAAAGAACAATAATAAGTGTTGTATGCAATAAACGTACATAAAACATGTAAAATACTATCGGTTAATTTGTATTGACTTAAATTATACATAACTATGTGGGTATGTAGATCAATAATTATTCATTTATGACTTTGTTTATGTATTAAATTAAAATTTAAGAATTAATAAGTCAAATAAACAAAAGTCACAAGTTTTCTGCTTTAGGTTACTTTTTATTTCTTATTTATATAATATAAGATATTTATAACTTACAGCCTTACTTGTGTGAAGCTTGTTACTCTTTACTCGAATATGCTAAAACTGCCATGTTTATGTGGATGTTTATCGAGGGTTTATATCTTCATAATGTAATAACGGTGACAGTATTTCAAGAATATTCTTATATGAATTTGTACTTTTGGATTGGTTGGGGTAGTCCAATTATATTAACATTCGTATGGCTTTCAACTATGATACTTGCAACTGAAAATACAGGGTAAGTTTTTATGAATTTTCTACTACTTGTCTCAAGTACATTGTCTCGATGTATATCATGTTATTTTTTAATTAATAGCTAATAGGTATATCACTTTCACAATCACAAATATGATGAAATATAAATAATAATAATATTAAATTATTGAAATTTATTTGCAGATGCTGGTACCTGTATTATTTTTTACCTTTCTATTGGATCTTAGAAGGACCTCGGTGTGGAGTGATATTTGTGAGTATGCACTTAAAAACTGAAAGAATAATTTGATTGTACTAAAGAATCCATTTATTTTAGGTGAACATGCTTTTCTTATTAAATATAATTCGAGTTCTTGTGCTAAAACTGCGAGAAAGCCATACTAGTGAAACTGAACAAGTAAGGTAAATATCAGTTTAGTTTAAAGTTATCAAAATATTTAATTTTATAATTATTATAACGTATAGGATTCGTGTTAGGCGATTGGCGAAAACTTTATTAACTTTGGTAGGTAATGGCAAATCACCAAGGTATTTTGCATATAAAACTTAGGTCATAATTATTTTGTTCAGAAGCATACGATAACTTTTATTTTGTACAGTAGCCGTAATAGGATTTATAGTAGTCCACATCGAAATTGGAACGAATTAAAACTTATTCGTGACGAATGTTATGATATTCCCAGTGTAATCACTAGCAAACCCTAATAACACAAAAGTTTTTTATTAGTTAGATTGTAATTTGGGGAATATATAAGCAACATTGACATTAAAAAATTTATAATTTTTCTATCGTAAGAGTATCTATACGTTTTGAACGTATTTTCAACAACATATTATATTAAACAGAAGCAAAGAATCGTTTAGTTTAAAAGTTGAGTTTCTTTGGTAGTTGTGTGATAATTCACATATACATACCCGCATGGACCTGCAACATCTACTCATGAAGGTGCCTTAAGTAAAATAAGTAAGTAAGTTTTAGCCTGAAAATGGGTCATTAAAAAAAACCCGAAACGTCGGACAACAATTATTATTGTTCTTACTGACCTCTTACTCAACGATTTCTAACTAATAAGTAAGTAAATATAAGTAAAGATAAACAAGAGTCTAAAGATAAGCAATTCTTCTTGGATTCCGCATGTATAATTTTTTTTTACCGCAGCCGATTCATTTTGGACGGCTAATTTGAATTTTGAGTATACCGTCAATTCAACGCGCGACAATTCATCACCGCGAAAATTTATCGCCACGACGGCGACGGCGATGATTCATTGCGTGCGACAATTCATCGCGTATATCATATTAAGGGGTTTCGGTGGTCTAGAATTTTTAAAATATCAATTTTTGCTTCTTTGATAATTCGAAAGTATTGTGTTTGGAGAATGTACTGTTAAATTTTTGTAAGGAAATATAAGGTATTTTAGGTTCTACAACCTTTTAACACATTAAATAACCAATTGAAGAAATTCGATGCAGTTGCTGTAAATGCATAATGCAGTTGCTATAAAAACATAATCTTTAGTTTACATTTGTTTACATGACCAATTGGAAGGGATTTTATATTGTGCTTGTATGGCAGATTAGCTATATGTAAGTATTTTTTATTAAGTTTTTGATGCTAAATATCCATACTTTAAACTTTACACTCTCATTTATTTCAAAACTACGTTTTTCTGTATGATGTTGTAGAAACCAAAAAAGGTATACAGCCGAATCATCTAAAATTTTAATATTTTATATCAAAAACTTCGTATATTTTACATTCAAAAACGGGTGAAAAAAAACCTGTTTTCAAAATTTCAACTTCAAATGCGCGTTATTCTATTAATTTTCATTTCCTTTTGTTTGTACTAGTTCCGGCCATAACTGCACTCATACTGATTAATAATTTTTTTGATTTTTATGTTTCTGATAAATAGAAGAGTCAAAATCGACAACATCGTCCAAGTCCACTTTTTTGAGAGGATAAATTATTTATCGCTATTTCTGACGTAATTAAAAATTATTTTCAATTAAAAAAAAAATTTATGTATGCCCAACGAGTGTTATAATATATCTAAAAAGTATAAATATTGATATTCATTATTTTAACCTTCAAAAAAAATCTTAAAAATACCTAAAATTTTAGAGCGCTAGACCATAGAAACCCCTTAATACAGCGGTTCTCAACCGTTTTACGACGCGACCCCCTAATTTTCTAGCTTATTTTCTGCGACCCCAACAATGTCAGTAATAAAAAATAATAGTTATCAATTACCTTGTTTAAAATTTATATTACAAAAAAAGATACGTATCTAAAAAAAACATATGCTCAACTTGTACTTTTTTTAGGCTGTAACATACGTCCCTTATCTGGTGGAATCAAGCCAAGAAAAGGGGCAGTATTACTGTGCTAAACAAGTTGCAAAGACTTGCCTGTCTATGGATTGTGGGGCAATGGCAACAACGCCTACCGCAGCCATGGAGGCGCTCCTAGGGCTTCCTCCACACTTGGTGGTAGAAACAGAGGCTTTACTGGCAGCAAACAGGCTAGCCATCAACGATCGTTGAGGAGTGATCCCCAGAGAGGCCCATCATAGCATGATCTTTCAAAAACCTTTCAAGGTTCTCATACCTGATAAGGGAGCGGAAGGCACCAAGCAGAAGCTGGGGGCTCGTTATGATACCATCTGGTACACAGATGGATCTAAAAGGGAAATTAGTACTGGAGCAGCAATTAGTCGACGTAGAACGGGAGATGCGTTTAGCATAATGGGCTTCAACGCTACTGTGTTCCAGGCAGAAATAACTGCTGTAACAGCTTGTGCAGAGGAAATGACATGGAGGACTTATGCAAATAAGCGGATCTGTATCATGACGGACAGCCAGGCAGCTATAAAAGCCCTGGAGTCAGTCAGTGCCTCGATGTGCTAGTAACACTTGCATGACAGAACAGCTTAACGCTGAGGTGGGTGCCGGAACACTCAGGAATAAAAAGCAACGAAAAAGCAGATGCCCAAAGCTAAGGCTGCAACAAAACGATATCTAGTAGGACCAGAATTGCAGGATAGCATATCTGACCGTAAATGGGACTATAAATGACTACTAAGAAAACAACCTCTTGCGTACTGGAAGGATGTTCCGGGACTGAGACAATCGCGGATGTACATTGGAGGACCCTCTAATAACAAGAGAACTTGCCCCGTTGAGGCTACGACACCTTAATTGGCCGTATCTGACAACCGAGGAAATAACTTCTCAATAAATAAATAACATAACTCAAGAAACAAGGGCGATGGAGTAAAACTTGAAACGCAGGGTACAATAAGCTTCGAACTTCAGTGCAAGTGGGCATGGAACCACATCCGGTTCAGTAATAATAATACTTATTAATGACTTCTTTGATCTTGATGTTTTGTGTCCTGATGATGTTTTCAACCATTTATTCAATTGTTTGAGCAAGGGAAATTCAAAAATTCGGATTATTAATTTCCAATTAAAATTCAAAACTAATTTTGGAAAGAAATCGCTCAATTTTCTGCGACCCCCCGAAAATAGAACGGCGATCCCCTTTGGGGTCGCGACCCCCAGGTTGAGAATCGCTGCCTTAGTATATGAATACATGGAAATACGGGAAAATAAATTCATAAATATAGGTATTTTTGTAGCTCTTTGAATTCAATAAATGAAGAAAGCGTTACTGTCACGGAATTGATACCACGAATTTAACTTTTTTCTATATACCAATGGAAAGAAGGCAATTTTTTCAGAATTTTTAAAAAATATAAAATTTTAAGGATTATCTATTAGTTTTTGAGAAAACGGCTATTAAAAATTGAAATTTTCCATATTATGTTTAACATGGGAGTTCTGTTAATGGTACGTGTGCTCAGATATAGTCTTAGTGGTCTTAGTGATTTCCGTCACATTCGTTTCGTTTAAATTCATAATCTAGCATTTAGCTGGACAAAACCGAAAATAACATAAAAGATTATAAATCACTGATCCTAAATCTGACAGAAAAAATTCGGAAAAAATGCAAAAATTAAAACGGTTCACTTTAAAACGGCCACCGCCTTGCAGTAATCGACCTAAAAATATTATTGGGATTTTCCAGCGGGAAAATTATTCAGAAAATTATTGTTAACATAGGTAAAATAATTATATTAATAAATAATGTTTTACATAAATATAAACAAAAAGTAAAAAAAAAGATGGGTTTCTTCACAAAACATGAAATATAAACAAATAAACTTACGAGCATTTAATCGTTACTGGTATTAGAAGCACTTAAGTCTAAATTTGGTTTCTTTGCTACTTCTTCAGCATCAGATCCGAGAAAATCTGTGTCTAGTTCAGCCAGTAATTGAATCACTTCTGATGGGAAACTTTCATTAGTCATTACCCACACTTTTGTGTTGAAATCACCTTAAACTCGAAATTACTAGGTCTTGCAAAATTCAAATATTTCTTATAGAATAGGCAAATTTAGGCAGTAAAAAAATAATGCGATAATCTGTAAACCTTACAGAATAAAACAAGTATTTGTAACGCATCCGATATTGCCCGATTATAATACTTTTTGGTCAATAAATATTGTCCATATATAACAAGTGCAATTCTATGTATATATATACATACCATGTTACTGACTACCTACTGATATAGAAAGCCCTAATAATAAAAATTAAGTAATACATACCTAGATCCATAATGGCACAGCTTAAAGTTTGTATAAATATAAAGATATTATCACAATTACACTACTTTTCTGTTGTGTGAAAATTCACCTATCACAAATATTCTAAGAAATGGAAATCATATTAGGGAGTATTGAAGAAGCTTTTCTAATTTATGTTTTGTTTGTTTAAAGGTTGTAAATATTTAGGTTATGTCCAGCTAGATTATGAATTTAACACACTGTGCCCTGTAACAAGTTGGGGCTTCCGTGAAAGGTGAAGCTATTTCAGGGATGCATTTAGCGAGGAAGCGCCAGTCAAAACGTCCCGGAGCGCCCGTAGCGAACCCTAAAATTACTTTGCATTTGTCTAAATGAAATAAAAAACCCTGTAAAATTTTTACTTTAATTATATTTTAAATATAAAATACTTTAATTTATTTATAATTTAATAATTAATTTTATTTGCGATGTTTTGTTGCGCCTGATGAATTGTTGCACGCGATGAATTGTCGTAGCGATGAATTATCGTAGATTCTGTAGTTATTGCATCAGGGATTTAAATAAAACAACTTGTTTAAATGGTCAACGTTTTACCGAATTTTATTTTGAGCTTCTTCAGGACTATAATATGCTAATATGCTAAATGTTATTTATACATTTATACGTTATTTATACATAAAAACAAATTAATAAAACTAATCTTACTCAATCAAGCCGAATGTCTAATAATTCTATTTTCTTGGTTGGCATATGTTAATAATATTAAAAGTATAAGCATAAATAAATAGTTCTAATCATTTTTATAGTTCTAATAAGATATTTTCCTACGGGACAATTGGCTCGCCGCCATTTCGATTCGAAATGTTCGGTCACCATGTTAGCAATAACAAAATTTTACCAAAGTGCAACAGTGTCGTGCGGTTCAGTATATGATGCAAGTCTTCGAAATGCCGTCCCTTAAGTGATTTTTTTTCTCAAAAATAGCCTGATAACTGGAAAGTCCGTGCCGCCTAAATTTGCTCCTCTTCCTCCAATGCGCATTGGTGAGTCTGCGCAGCTTCCTCTGTGATTTGAATTTCAAGTAAATCTGTTACTTAGTCTTCGAATGAAGACGGTTTTAAGACATTTCGCTACTTGGATACTTGACTACAACAATGACAGCTAACGATAAATAGAAAATTAATTATGAATTACTAATTGCAGAAAATAATTGGTATAATTGCTTAAATACCTAAAATATTTCAAAACCTAATCTATAATTTTAGTAACAATTTAGGAGTGGTGGCGAAATGTCCGAGAGCGAAATGTCCGAGAGCGAAATGTCCGGTTACCATACAAGACCGCGGGTGAACTGCCATGGAGTTGTATTTCAGCAGTACAAGCTACAAGAACATGGTTGGATTACAAGATACGGACATATTGTAACAGATTGAAATGAAGTGAAAATTGGAACATTTTGAACAAAGATTTCAAGAATAAATTCTAAAATACCTACAGATAAACGTATATTTGAATCGTTTAGTTCGAGCCAATGCTTGCAAATTAAGAACAGACTGGTAATATAATAATAACTTAACAGTAACAAAAGTTTTTATGAAATAGATTGCTAGTATTATATAAACACAAGTTAAAGCTTTTAGTTCTCTAAAATAAAAGATGTTCAAATTCTAAAATTCAAGAAATAATTGCTTTTATTTATGTAAAAAGAAGTGAAGTGGTTGTTGACTTAAAATTTATATTATGCAAAGTTTTGCCGAACTGCGGTTATTAATTTAAAAAAAAATGTTTCGGTTCATACTGTCGTTTGTGCAGTGGAAAGTCGAGAAAAGAACAAATACCATTAGGAGTACTTTCTTTCAATATCGATTTCTGTATTTTCCTGTAATTTACGAAACAATCGAACCGTTAAACTCGTAAACGGTTTTTTAATGATTCTATTATTTAAATCATTTAACTATTTCTGATTACAAAACGTTTAAGAGTTTTTGAACCATATGATGCATTAATTATGGAATTCCTGAATTATCTCCCGCTGTTTTATGCGTAGTTTCTCAATTGTCGCATTTGAATACAATTTTCTTCTTGAATGATTTTATTTCAGTGTTTGAGGTTACTTGAAGAATAAAATTTATTTAAATTTGAGGAAAATATTGAATATGTATTATTGTATATTAAAATGATAAATATTTTGGTACAATATTTGCATTAAATTATTTTGTTCCAGGAAAGCTGTCAGAGCGGCCATATTTTTATTGCCTTTGATGGGAACTGCAAACATACTATTCTTAGTAGATTTTCGTCTCTTTAAGAAAGCTTGGAAATTTGCACTATGGTCGTACAGTACTTACTTTCTTACAACATTTCAAGGGTTTTTTATAGCAATTTTATATTGTTTTTTAAATGGAGAGGTGAGTACATTATAATATTATTCAATATAATAGAATTAATTTTGGTGTACACGCGTAAATTAAGTATATGAAAAATTAAAAGTAAAATTTTATAATTTTTTTTAAATTTATATTTGTACAATGTGTTCCATATTGCTCAATTTTAGTGATGAAATGCATAAATAAAAATTAATCTTTTAAATAAATTTGTTAGGCTTAAAGGCAGTTCATCTTTCAAAGATTGAATAAAAAGACTCCGTGATAAAAAGTAAGCGATTATTAACAGGACGATGTTTTATAAGGAGTAAGAGTAGAAGTCTTGTTGAAAATCTGTAGGGTTTCCGTAAGATCTGACAGTTAGTAAGCTTGACTATTGAACGATGTATTAATAATAAATATTATCAATTTTTTTACGTCCTGAAAAAATACAATTTTTTACTTGCTTGTAGAAAGTAACAATATTAAATTTGGACCTAAGGATAATCTTTTTAGAATGTTTTAACTTTTGTTGTGGTTGTTAAATGTTTGTGTTTCTGCCTAAAAATAATGCAAGCATGCAGTTTTTGAAATGGTAAAAATTTAGAATAAAATGTGAATTTGTAATATACAGTGAGTTCGTACAGTTTGGAGCAAAATGTCAATAAATATTAAGATTATCAAGACACATTTGCGAGATAATCGATCTTAAGTTTTCAAAAATGTATGTTTCCGATATTAAGGTAAACAAATTATTTATTGACGAAGCGTTAGAAAGCGTTAGAAAACATCAATACTTGCGTGGGGAGCATCTCGGCAGATATATATTTTAAATAATGATTATTACTAAACAATAATTGAGATCAACTCTGAAAGATATTGTACTGAATATTTTCAAATTATAAAAAATATTTCTCCAAACCAATTTTCAGAAATATTCAGTACTCAAATCTTACCCGGCTAAATTTAAAACTTTCTGAAAAACTCAGTACCTATAAATAATATTATCAATTATATTTTCCTTTTTGATTTCCTTCTTAATCTAAATTTAAATTTTACTGTAAATAATTTCCAACATAAATGGAACGTTAAATTCAACAATAACTTCCCCATCTGTCACTGTATCAATTTTAATTTTTAATTTTATAAATTCTTTCTTCCAGAGTAGTATAATTATGATTCCAATCTTTATCTAAATTTTATTTTCATTTCAAAATTTCCAACTTAAAATTAACTTATTAATAATCTAAATTATTTCAATCTCATTGGCCTAACGACAACTACTTAGCGGGAAAACTAGAAATTTCAACATTTCTGAATACTCACTTGTTCTTCAGATCAGTTTTATTAGATTTATTCTTATCTCCACGTATACGTAAGATAAATTAATAATTAAAGTTAATACATAACATAATAATACATAATACCTTAGAGTTTTTTATGCAGGCTTATCAATATGTTTTTTGTTATAAGGGGTCGAGATTATACCAAATTTCGTACAATGTGTTTCTTATTCTAGAAGTTTAAAGCACTAATTTTATTTTATTAATTTTTTGAATTAATTATATCAAGTTACAGCTATAGAGATCATCAAAAAAAGCTTCCCTGTTAGGAAGGAAATATTATTAATTTTTCACGTATCAAGAAGTTTTCGAACAGGAACACATTGAAGAAGTATTAGCGGAAAAATTAATGACTCCGCTAGATAAGTAGATTTTTTTATAAAAAATAATTGCTCCGCTTAGTTATTTGGAGTAATTGCAATAGCTTCTGATTTCAAGTGGTGTTCTGATTACGTAAATCGAACACGTGGTTAAATGATGACGAGAGATGCGGTCTTGGGTACTTTTAAGATTTTCCATTTCAAGAAAAAATTTTCAAAAAAACACTGACGATGGGAAAGTAACATGCAAAGCCTGAAGTAGACATCCTAAGCTTATTTTGTTTTTGCCCAATTATGGTAACTATACCGGAACTAGTCTTATTAGACGAAAATTAAATTTTTAATAAATTGTATAAGTTGTTAAAAAAAGTTTATTTTTTATTGATATTGTTCTATTTGGATTTTTCTTGTTAAAAATGATTGTGGGTTTGAAAGCATTAAAAGAATAAACATGAATAAAAAATTAAATAGGACGAATAATAAAAATATAAAATTTAAATTTTAATTAAATTTAAAATATAAAAATAAATAAAATTAGTAATAAAATCATTATTAATTAAAACAATAAGTACACTTTAACAAATATCACTTTTAATTCTTTTACGTATATGGTATAATTATACCGTAATTCAAATCAATTCTATACTGCTTTTGTATTTAAAATATTTTTGTGATATTGTAATTGTAAAAAAATAATCTGATATACCTAAACCATGAAAGAAAGAAGAAGAAGAAGTTTAATCAAGTTAACTATGAAACAAAACTCAAATACCACAATTCCCCTTTTAAGTAAAATATATTATATAATTAAAAAGATTGTTAGATAAGTTTAATAATAAATTTTATAAGCATGCATAATAAATATTATCAAACAAATGCAATTATAACTTACTGAACTCAATATAAACTAAAAAGTTAGAAATTAACAATTTAAATTTGAATAAGGTGGAATGGGGTAAATGTAGAAATGTGGAAAAACGGTCTGTATTTATTATAGCATAAGCAAAATTGAAATAATTTATATGTAGTAATCTGTCGATAGTTATAGTACCAACACTTCAACATACCAGATGTCGGGTAATTAATAATCTTCTCCCCTGTTTATATAAATCAGTACGTAAGCTGCAGTTAATGAGTACACTGTAAAAAATAATGTTAATTTTATAAGGTAAAAAGGTAAAATTATGCTTACTACAACGGTAATAATACCCAGAATTTTGATGTATTTTTAAAATTACCCAAAATACTGGGTATTATTACCGTAGTGTAAGAAGCGTAACTTTACTTTTTTACCTTCTAAAATTACCCCTATTTTTTACAGTGCACATACAAGTTCGAGGTTACCACAAATACTTGGTATTTTTTAAGAAAATTGTATATCGTTTGTTGTTTTGTTTTTGATAAGTAAAGAGTAATATTGATGGCAGTTTACTTCAAACAAAGATTGTCTTTCGATTCTTGATATTTATTGAGATAAACACTCCTTCGCTCTTGCATCGTAAATATTCTGACATGAGTCATGTCAGACATGAGGCAAGTGCAACATAAAGCTAGCCACAGACCGGCGTACATGTGTGTCATGCAGGAGTGTCATTCATGTGCGTCGTGCAAGTATGATGGTGTGCTGTTGCCCCTACACTATCATGCTTGGGTGTCACACATGTAGTTTGAGCGTCGACGATGAATGATGAAAACGAGTTGATATTTTTATCAGTGGCGTATGCATGCATGATAAATAAAATAAACTATTGTAATAAAAATTTTAAATAGGCGCGAGACACTGAATTAAATAAATTTTATAGAAAGGAGTGAAGGTTGTCCACAGATCGTCATACATGGTATGAACGTTGATGTGTGACACACCGAATTCAAGTCAAATTGAAAACATGTGCGTCGCGCATGTATGTCACTCTTTTGGCCACAGACCATCGAACATCAACGTTCAACCGGTGTGACACTCCTGCATGACACACATGTACGCCGGTCTGTGGCTAGCTTTTAGGCCGATTCATAATAACGATTTATGATATACCTACTTTAATTGATTGATAACAATTACTAAAAATAATTAATACAATTAATTAGTACCTACTTAAGACTAATATTTAATTTTAGTGTTTACGTTAAATAAAACAAATTTTGTGTATTGATTTTATTTATTTATATTACTTTAAAACTAAAAAAGATATTTTATTCAAACGAAAAGCAATTTACAGCAGCCTTGCTAATAATTCTACTCTTGTTCCGTAATATATAAAATAGAACTTCAATGTATTTTTACCTACGAATTTTACACTTGCCGCGTTTTCGAGGCAGGTTCAACATGGTTGACATTTTTTACAATTTTCTATTAAAATACGAAAGCACCAGGAAAATTGGCGTATTATTAAATTTTTATTAGTAAGAAATAACTGCGCAATCGATTGATACCGATAATTCTAATTATTTATCTTGTAGATTGAAAATAAATCGGCCAACTATGCAAAAACTATGTTGCCATTTATCCCACTCCACCTTAATTAAATTTAAATTTGTTTTCAATTTTTAATAAATCAGGTCTATTATGTATCACAAACGTTATTATAAAGGTGACAGTTATGACATTACATTAAAGGTTTTCGGAAAATTGGTATTACCTATCGTTTTCACATACCGTTATTTTAACATCATCTTGATAATAAAGGTTTTCTTAACATTTATAGTGCATACCAATTTGCCGAAAACCTTATTGTATGTCATAATTGTCACCTTTATAATAACGTTTGTGACACATAATAGACCTGAATAACTACTTACTATTAATCTTACGCGTGCGACTCATCAGCAATAATTATTGTAAATAAAAATTCCAGCATTTGGTGAATAGAAAATTGTAGTCTAAAACCGAACCTCAACTTGAGTTTTATTCTACCAACCAGCTAAAACTCGTTAGTGCCGAGACGTAATGCTCTACGTAATAACTAATGAGTATATATGTGTAAGCATAAATATAGTAGAAGGAATTACGATAGCGACAAAAATTACTATAATTATTGTCTTATGAGGATTAAAAGTGGAACTTTGTTGACAGACAATTTTTACATTTGCCAGGCAGAGCGCTAGCGAAGCCGGACGGATACAATAATTGCACGTCAAATAAAGATATTTTTAATATAGTAAATGGGACACTACTCTTTCTCTAACCAAAAATTAAATACTGCATCATTAACAACCAGTGCCGTAATTAGTCTGTTATGCACCCGGTGCGAGCTTCTGCGTTTGTGGTCCTGGTCTGGCCGTTTATGAGCCCCTCCAAGGTCTGCGTCTTGTGCCAGGGCACCGCCCTACTTACGGCACTGTTAATAACGTGAAATATTTCAAAATTTAAATTACTTTTTAAACTTTTAAAGCTAGTACTAAAGGTGCGGAATTTTAGTACTAAAAGAGTTGTTTAGCAATGGTTGTATTTTTATATTAAAACTTAAATTTTAGGTAATGCTATTAAATCGTACTGCTTATAAAACCGTTGGAAAAAAATAACTGTGTTTGCTCTTTATACAAAACTCCACTAATATAAAATAGCATATAATTTATGCATAAATTATATTGCAGGTACTTGATGGTGCCCAAGAGTCTTGACGCTTGTTCAAATTAATTGTAGACATTATTTTAACACTAGTTCAGCAACAAATTGTAATTATTGTAATAATTTTGACAATATGATAAAATTTAATTTTTTTTATTCATTTTGAAAATATCTAACGTACATATTCATACATTATTCATGATCAACATAAAATTTTTGAATTAAATTGATACAAAGTGGATTATACCCCATTTTTCTATTAAGATTTGAACATTTTTGTCAGCCATTCTATATGATTTTCTTGAAAAACACAATAAAAGGTTGAAGCGTAAAAAATCCAAGAACTGCAAGCGCTAATTATTAATGCCGATAGTTAAATAATATTTTAAGTTTAATATTGCTTACCTACAAAAATAACGTGATACAAAAAACTGCTGAATTTAATTAAATTCGTTTATTAGCTTTTAATAATATAATAATGACATTTACATTATTGTATTTTTTAATAAAAAAAAATGCAAAAAAACAAAAATTATTTAAATTTTTTTTCAAATAATTGGAATATATTACTTTAAAAGTATTATGCTATTCAAAACGGAAAGCTTTGAATCACAGCCAAAAATCAGTTTTTCACCGACAGTGTTTGAGACTGCAGATTATCTTGAAAATTTTTTGCTTTAAGATCATAGTGTTTTTACATCATCATACTCAGAAAATATTATACTGTCCAAATCCTTAAAGCAAAATAAGATTCGTTAATTAAAACAAAATTTTGAAGACATCACAGCTAAAAAACAAAACACAATAAAAAAATGTCTAGTTTAGGAAAACAAAAACGATGTTTAAAAAAATATGGTTGAGGTATCCGATGTTTTCATTAAATTTGTTCCAAACTTTATGGACTAACTGTGTGTTAGAACCTTTTTGAGAACTGAAAAGGGCTTGAAAAGTATCTTATATCTGCATCTTACAGTGATTAGTTTTTAAAATAAGAATTGAATAAAAGGTTATAGTTGCTTGCAGTATAAGTACTTGCAATTGATTTTATTTGTATGCAAAACATAAATTACTTCAGTAGATATTTAACATAATTTGCATCCTCTTATTACTTATTCAAGCTTTTTTCAAATAAATGGTAGCATTTGAGAGCGAATGTTGGAGAGAATAATGCAATATACATACTATATATTATAATTAGGTAATATTAAATTAAAGATTATAAAAAAAATGAAAACTGCAGTTATATTTATCATAGCTCGGGTCCACTGCACTGCTATGATCTCTTTTTACAATTAATCCTTATGGACTACGGAAAAGTTAATATAAATACCTGAGAGTTTAATCGCGTCTGGAAATAAGTGCCCGAAACGTGGAGATATAGAATGATTTGGAAATATCGTGAAATTGTTTACAATTTTTCGAAGCCGGTATACACAATTTTTGGTTGTGGTTTACAGTTCGAAACACTCTTATAATTAAATACACCTACTACAGTTGTCATCTTGGCATTTGCCAAGTTAATCACTCTAGCAGTATTATAGTGTTTGACTATATACAGTGTGTTCACGATAAAAGGTAACAGTGAATAATTATTTTATCTTACTAGATATAAAAAAAGTTTAAATAGTTTTTTATTCAGCTCAAAATTTTCCATTGGAAACCGCAGAGGTACATATTTTTGGACTTCAAACTCAACCGGAAGTAAACATGATTTTTTTTTTCAAATGGCAATATGTCTTTTTTTTAACATTTTTGTAATTTGCAGTTTTTTCTCTATACATACATATAAAATTATCATAGGGTTACATAAGAAAATTTTCGAGAAAAATGCAAGATAAATTTATTAATTATTTAATTTATTTAGTGTGTTATGAAAACAAAACAACGTCACGGTACAGAAAACACAACCTATCTGATAAATTCTTCAAAATTGCCAACATTTTGTTCAAGACATAATACTATAGTATCATTTTGTTTTCATAGCATACTAAATAAATTAATGAATTAATTAATTAATCTTGCATTTTTCTCTAAAATTATCTTATGATAATTTTATATGTCTGTATAGCGAAAAAATTGCAGATTACAAAAATGTTAAAAAAAAGACATGTTGCCATTTGAATAAATAATTTCATGTTTACTTCCGGTTGAGTTTGAAGTACAAAAAAATTTACTTACGCAGTTACCTCTTATCGTGTTCACACTGTATACAGGGTGACCAGTCGACCATCTGAACATAGGAAATTAACATATGAAATTGATTTTTCTTTAATTCTTCTTCTTAATTCTTAAATAATACCAAGTGTTTGTGGTAACCTCGAACTTGTATGTTCTCATTAACTGCAGCTTACGTACTGATTTATATAAACAGGGGATGAAGATTATTATTAATTACCCAACATCTAGTATGTCGAAGTGTTGGTACTAACTTATACTATAATAAAATATAGACAGTTTTTCCACTTGCCCCGTTTGTACATTTACCCAATTTCACTTTATACGACTATTACAAGTTTTTTATCAAAAATTTATTATTTCTAGCTTTTTAAATTAATTTAAAAAGTACCCAGAGAGATGATCTAAGATTGTTTGAATGTGATGTAATTGAAGTGTTCCTTGTAGAGTATCCTGAAGATGGTTAGGAAATTAAACCGATACAAAGAATATATTATTGGCAAGAATATACCTGACCCTTTAGATATTTTGAAAAAAAAACTTTTTGTTTGATTTTCAAGATGTTTAATTTAAAATATTAAAATTGTTATATTATTTTGTAGGTTAAAGCGGCATTGAAGAACAATTTTTTAACATACAAAATATCCAGGCAATACAATAATTATAATCCTAGAAGAAATTCAGCACTGGTGTCAGGATTTACAGCATTCGAAATCGAGCAATGACCAAGAATTCATATATAAAATATATTTTAGATAATAATATGCGAAGAAGAAGCTATAGAAAATTTGTAAAAAAAACGACGGTAATAATTACAAAATATTTAATATTTTTATATTATAATTCTTAGAGGTATTATAATGAGATGTCTATATTATGTGGACAATTAGACTGTGGTCCGATTGGTAATATTGGTTGTATCACCATGGGTTGTATAAAATATTGTTTGCTATTTCACATTTCTGTACTCGAGATAAAAATAATTTTATTAATATTGTTTCTTATAAGTGGAGAACAGTGGTTGTAATTAGGTCAAAAACTCACACCAAGTATATCCACAATACTTTTTTTAACATACTCTATGTTGTACGAGTGAACATTGTGAAATAAATTCCAGAAATAACACTTTATAATAAAAAATGCGACATTAGATATCTCATAAGATAATAATTATCTTTTGATGAAAAAAAAAATAATATAATAAAAATATACGAAATACCCAATTTACCAAGTTGATGTTTATTTGTGATGCGTATGTTACAATACTAAATCAAAAAATTTATGAAAAACTTTTATTAAACATCCTTACATATTTACTAAACTACGGTATGTATGTGGTGCATATGATTTTTCTAAAATATAAGTTTTAAATTATATAAATTATCCTTGATTAATTTCATAAAAAACCAGGACAAATTCATATTAGTGTAATAATGATGTACTTTTTAATAAATTATGATAGCAATAATAATGTATAAAATTTACAATCAAATATGTTACAGTTTTAAATTTTCACTTAGAACCGTTTTACATTATAATAAAATTTGTAGCAAATCTATGACAACAAATTGCATTCAATTTTACAAGAGTGTCATACAAGAAAATTACTTCACAAATTTGTATCCTAAATTTATACCAAATATTTAGGACCTGTTCTATTCTTGTAACAAATATAGAACAATATTAGTGTCATATTTGTGTCAAATATGACACTTGAAATTTTATACAATAATTGCTACCAAATTTGTGACAAGATTTAATTGCAAATTTATTATAATGTAAAACGGCTCTTATACAAACAAATTTGTTTTTTAATTATTATAGTTTGCACTTCTTCGCTATAATAAAAGATTATATATTTCTTTTCTCTTGATTTTTATTTAACACAACATGTTTCATACGTATGTACGGATGTACGGATATTCGTTTGGTGATTTTATAATTAATAAAAGAAAAGAAATATAATCTTTTATTATTGCAACGAAGACGATATTTTTGCAGTGGTTTTAATGATAATTCAAACGTTTATTTAAATATGAAAGATTAAATATATTTACAGATGAAGTTAATTCAATGGAATTACGCAAATACACTAAAATTTATACTAATACTAAATAAATCATACTACAATTTAATAATAACAGTGAGTCTGTAACTATTTAAAAACGAGGTCACTATATTTATGTAATACCCTGTATATTTATTTATCACATGACTATTTATTAAGATGGCATTTATTTTCACACGTACAAGTCAGAACTGCACACACAGCAAACCACTTTGCTATTTATACACAAATGCATCTTTCTAGAAACTCCCAGAAACTTCTATATGCTATGCTTTTAGAAAGATCTAATCTGCAAGTCAACAGATTTTTATAACAATTACCAAGGCTATCTATTACATATGAGTCATCACGAATGAGTCATCATTGATGAGTCATCAAATACAATTTATTATAACTTGTATTACTTTGTAACAATATTTTAAACTGATGTGTATAGTAGTTATTTAAAATTAATTTTGATCAATGTACAATGTTTTTAATGTTGTAATTTAATTTGTTTTGTTAATTATATTACAATTTTATATTTAATGTTTTTGAATAATATTCTTGATACGTATACCTACATTATTGCGTTTCGATGAATTGCGAAGATAAAAAAATTGTAGTTATATTTTCTAAGTGCAAACATTTTAACAAGCAATTTCTTTTTATTAGAATTCTTGAGATTAATTTAAATATTTGAGTTTATAAAAGATACACAAAATATATCTAAATAGGATTTTAAAAATAGCACCTTTTCAAATATGAAGCCCAAAAAAATACTATCAAGAAGGTTGCATATAAAAAATTAACTTTATTTTCCCACATAATACATATTTTTTAAATAAACTGAAAAGTTAAAAGAAATAAAACAATCCACTCAATTAAATCAATAGTAAATATGTATGTATATTGCTTTATACTAGTACATATATTTATACATAATAATATTAGTATGTATTGCAATGTTGTCTCTTATATATTAAATATTATTATTTTTTAGTAAAATATCAAATTTTAAATTGAAAAATAATCTTATTTTTGTATCCTATTATAAGTCAATTTAAATTTTCATGTATATCATTTCACGTGCGCTTCAATAAATAGAAGAATAATTCTCTAGAACTTTTTATTAGTGTCCAATCGCAACACGGTTTTCAGTCGAACCCGAACCCGTATCGACTTTTCGGTTCCTCTTCTAGTTTTGGCCAAAACCGTAACCAAAACCGAAACTTAGCCTAAGCGTATATGAAGGTTAAATTTAGTCAAATTTTTATTATACTCTAAAGTCTAGTGTTTTTCCTAGTTTGGTAACAGATTATTCAATTAGATTAAATAAAAGACTTATTCAATTTATTAAAAAATCACTTTATTTTTGAAAAATACTTAAGTAAGTAATTCCTGGAAGGAAACTGCTACAGCATTTGATTATTATTAAACACTAAGAAAAAACTGGTAGCTTTGAAGATTGCAATCGTTCGGAACTTTTTAGAGCTGTATTCCGTTCAGGTGGTCAACATAATATGAAATTAATTGATCATCAAGAACATAGAAGATGAACAGAATCTTAAATTGAGTTGAGTCTTCTAGATAGAAATCGATTTTATAATTTTGTTTACAATCTAATATGTAATGTATCTAATAAAGGGTATTTTCAATTAGATTCTGTTTGTATTTTTCGGGGTTTTTCAGTATTTAAGACGAAATTATTAAATTAAACTTCTGTGAGCAGCAGGTAATAAGTACTAGCGTTGACTGACAGAGTTATCAAGACACGCAGCCATATGGAAGAATTATAAATTCTATATCCCTCTCACTCGAACGCA
This sequence comes from Cantharis nigra, assembly GCA_958510845.1. Lineage (NCBI taxonomy): Eukaryota > Metazoa > Arthropoda > Insecta > Coleoptera > Cantharidae > Cantharis > Cantharis nigra. The sequence goes on from OY294028.1 coordinate 65,476,734, forward strand.
CTCCGCGCACTATACTGTCCACACGTTCTAACGGAATGGATCGCGAGATTAATAATTGTTAATGAGGATTTACATTGAAAAATAGCGCCATCTAGTTGTCGCGACAATTTAATATTGCATTAAAACATATATGGCTGCGTGTCTTGATAACTCTGTCAGTCAACGGTACTAGTACATAATAATATCCTTAATATATCCATAATATATCCAGCCCTCGACCTTTTAAATTGGTTGCCCTTGACATAAACATCGTCATAATGCCCTTGATACATACATAACTATTATAAAATTTCATTCAATTAAACAAAAATTCCAAAATTTTTTTTGAAAAAGAAATAATAACCATTAAATTAGAGTAATTAGAACATAATTAATACATATTTTCAAATATCGTTGGAAAGTAGACATTTCAAGCTAATCTTCGTATTCCTATAGCAATTTTCAAGTACGAACGTTTTCAAAAGTTCCTTCAATTGGTTAAATAAAATTAATTTCTTTTTCGTTTTGTCCTTTTTGTCCCTCATAATTGCCGATGTCCTAAAGTTCGTATTTACAAAAGGTCAATACGAACATTTTGATATATAATTTGTTTAGTTCTACGTCGTGATTGGGTTAGTGAACGATTTTGACGATCATCCGCTCCATTATAGTCATAATGAGACGCGGCACCACATTTCACGACAGACGGATGGATTTTGTCGATGAAAAAAGTCTACATTGACGCTATAATATTAAATATAAACTTTCTTATTGAGAATTTAACGAGCTCCAATTTTTATACAAACTATTTTTTTAGTAAAGCTGATATTTTTGAAGATATTATTGAAAAACCATAAATTGTCAGTTAAAGTCCAAGATGGTGGACACTTCCGGACCTCGGAGGAATGACGACTTTTTTTTTGATTAAACCCAAGACGAAATTTTCTGCCACGTTTCAAAACTTTAAGATTTATTGCAAGCAAACATCATTTTTGGGTCCGTATTGACTGGACTAGATGTATATTGTACAGAAGAATAACCTAAATAGTTTTTGTGCTTATTGAACTACTATGCTTCTAATTATTATTACTGACTACTAAAAAAATGATTTGACTACAATTTCAAAATATTGCTGGTTAATTAAGATAGTTGTAAAATATTCTGTTTTTGGAAACAGGTGGAAAATCAAGTCCATTGTCAGTGATATTATTTCAATAATTAGAAGTAACAACATTAGGAGTTTTTAAAGTTTTAAAAAAATGGTAAAAATTAATAACAGTCTAAATTTCAACAAATTTATCTAAAATTATCAGAAAACAAAATTTCGATGTTCTTTTTATTACTACTGAGATGGCTCCAACATTTGTACATTTATTCATCACAATGGGTGATTGAATAAATTAGAAGCAAATGCTTATACTTCAAATTTAAATAAATATAAGAGAATATGGCACTTAAAGCCAAATTCTCGTCATTAGAAAATCGAAAGATAAATATTTAAGGTTGTTAAGAAGGAAATTGAAGTACATCAGAAGTTCTTGAAATTTTTACAGTAAATTATTTGCGTAATAATAAAAATTCTGGCTAAGTTTGAACTTAATCTTGTTCTTAGTTATCGAGATAAAAAATGTCAAAGTTACATTGCGGCCACATTGATTTAAAGGTCATTATTTCGACAATCAAAAATGTCAGTATTACTAAAAATTGCCAAAATATTTATGAAAGTCTTATAAATTTATTAGTATACAAAACTTCAAAAAAGTCTTTTTTTTAGGTTCTGAGAAAATTAAATTATTATATACATTAAAAAATAAAAATATTGGTGGAAAAATTAATGGATTACGAAATCAGACGTTGCCATGATTTACTAAATCTTGATAGCTTTTGTACACTTTTTGGAATAATAATTTGATTTTCTCATAAACTAAAACTAGACTTTTTTGAAGTTTGGTATACTTATTTATAAGATAAATATATAATAAATATTTTGGTGATTTTTGGTAATGCTGACATTTCTGATTGTTGAAATAATGAACTTTAAAGCAATGTGAACGCAATGTAACTTTGACATTTTTTATCTCGCAAACTAGAAACAAGAATAATTTCAAACTTTGCCAGGATTTGTTTTTATTAAGTACGCAAATAATCTATAGTGTAAAAATTGCAAGAACTTCACATTAATTTCAATTTTTTTCTTAACAAACTTTAAATTTTAATTAATAATATAAGCATTTGCTTCTATTTGATACATACCAGCCAAATATCAACATTCATATTTAAAAGTTTGAATGTGTACTTCTACAAAATCACAATTTTGTATATAAAAATCTAGCTTTTTATCAAATTTCACTTCTTATTAATTCGTCTAAATTTTCGAATCACCGAACTTATTTACAAACTATTCATCATCAAAATCAAATCAAATACTTATAAAATTTGTACACAATGACATGATTAATATCAAATTACATATTGACAAAACTTGTAACTTTTTCCCAACTTTCTTGAACAATTTATTTGTTTTAAAACAATAATAATTATTACTAATCAAGGCTTCAGCAACTAATTTTTCATAGTAAAATTCAAAGTTTTCGTATAAATCAGTTACTAATATTATTTAGAAATTAATTTATTAGTTGTACAGCAAATATAAACTAATATATCATAATCTTAATTTTTACAATATTAAAAACTTATAAATAAAAATCGATATTATTTTTGAGCTTTCAGCGAAGGTTGTCGCTTTCATCAGAAAATTTAGTGACAAACATAATAAATCAAAATAATCAAATCTGTTAACAACTACAAGGATAGACATTTTCATAATGATCTGTATTAAACGGCTTAAGAAACATCTACAATCATTTACTTGTCAAATTTCCACCTGGACGCATTGAAGTTAAGTTTTTCCTACTTTGACGGAAACTCATTATAGGTTATTCGTTATTCCTTAACTCACGACACAACATTAGTTTTATTGAGCAGAGATTCAGATCCCCAAAAATACATGATTAGACATGATACATGATAATTTTATGACATCCAGCAAGGTCAGGTTTAAGCATTTAACTTAAAACAAAATGTTAGATTTCTCGAAATACAAACAGCTACACCGACTCTGGTAATTTGTAGCTGTGATAACCTCCGGTTTACGACATTAATCTTCCACTTCTCCACCGTTAAATAAATCAAAAGATTTTTTCTTTTCACTGCACGGCACTATGGTTTCTGAGACCTGTTTTTTTGGCCAAAAATCTGAAACACGTCAAATGGGTTCAAAATATACTCTGTATTTCAGCAAAAATAATGAAACAATTTACATTTATAAATAGGGTGGTTTTTGGGGGTGCAAAATCAAAATAACAGAATAAAATAATGAAACTTTCGGTATGTCGAGAATTTGACCTACAAATTGATGGAAAAATAATAAAAAAATTATTACCAATCGAAGTCTGTATATAATTAAACAATGCTTTAATTTTCTCGTCGTTACCTTCTCCTTGTAACCATATTTCAAACAGTTGTTCATACTTAAAACGATGCATTTCTGTAAGTAAATAGTGATTTATTTTTTAAATTCGCAACTATTCGCAGGCAAAATATGCGTAAATCAAATCCCCCAATACTTATATTATCTACCTGTATTTTTTTCGTTACGGCCAAATCCGGCCATTTTAATATAAGTCAATTTTAATTTATAATACCTAAGTGAAAATTTCATATCTATTATTTTTATTGTTCTACAAATATTAGAGACTGTTTACGCAGTTTTATTTAAAATATTAAATGTACGTACCTATAAGTAAATAAAAAAAATACTGCAAGCACAAATTTTTGATAATAACCAGTAGCACACACCTAAAATTTCGTATTGACTCTTATACTAATACTAGCGTAACTGAAATTGTCCTGATATTACTATGCATTTTACCGATTTTAAGACCTAAAGGACTGCGGCAGGTAGAAAATATGGTCATTTGGAAGGTCTACTTTCACTTACTCTATACAGTTATGCTGTTTACAATACTTGAAAATTTCAATTTTGGCCAAAAAAACGGGTCTCAGAAACCATAGTGCACGGCGCCAAGTATGGTATGCGCTTCTTTATGTTATGAGCAATGTTATTGTAGGTTGGTGTCTTCTTGTTCTAAGTTAACATGATCTTTGTTTTTGGCAACCATTTGCATTTGCATCTCATACAGGGGTGGATACAGCAACTGTTTGGTGCCAAAAAAGCTTTGGCTGGATTTATGAAGGAAGTATATCTATCTTAAAAAAGATATATCGTTAGATTGAAACCACAAACACTTTTTTATCAATAATATTAAGTTTACATATTTTCCTTTATTTTTTTTATATTATCAGTAATTTGTTCCATAGCAAATAAATAAATTATAATAATAATTAGGAAACTTAATTGAAAAATAACAATTTTTTTAATAACCCTCCAGTCCACGGGTAGAATAAATTACATAATATAGTTTACCATGTAAGTGAAGCCTGACAGGCTTCACCCGTGGACCGGAGAGTTAACTAGCTTTTACAAATTTTTTTAATGTATAAATAATTGAAATTTATTGATATAATAAACCAATTAGGTATAATATACTACAATAAACCATAAACAAGGTTATTTATTTATAATTTGATGACAATGCATGATAAGAGTATCCTAGGCTAACAACAAACTGCTCTTTAGTAGTTAGTAGAACACACAACACAGTACTTTAATTTAATTCATATTGTAAGATTAGATTGCACTGTAGTGTAATAATTACATCATTTTTAAAGATCATTTTTAAATTATTTCAACGACTATTACTAACAGGTTTCAATTATACTTATTATTAAGATTTCTAAATTATTGCAAACTGAAGAGTACACCATCAGGCAGATTGTTTTTATTCCATTAAATCCTAAAATGCGTGAAACGTGAAAGAAGATTAATACCGAAATAAAAAATGTAAAATAAGAATTTTTACTCAAACTTAACGTTAGAAATTGCAATGTTGTGTGATCAAACTATTCACTTTGTTTCGGCTTTCTTGAATACTTTCACTTGAACTATTATGCTTATCAATTCAAATTCAATAGCAATAATACAATAATTAATACACAATGTGGGATTAAAGTAGCAAAATCAAACAAAATACATGTAAATTGGTAAAACTAGATTTTATTTCTGAAATTAATATACATACCTCTGAAAATATGCATAATGGTACCTGAGATCTGCAGGTAGACACTTTATAATAAGAGGTTATGCTGAGAAATTCTAAAAATAATTGTTTTTTGAAAGAAATCCTAGCATAGTCAAGTTTTATCTTCATTTTTTTGTGGTGTTTATTTAATTTTACTTACTAATTTACAATAGTCGCCATACTTCTGGCTTTGGTGTAGTATGAATTGCCTGAACTGTAAATGGAAGGATTCATAATTTGGTCAACATAATTTATCGTGAGATAAATGCACATGTAGTGCGCAATATAGTTTTTAGAAACTCATGATAACCTTGAATGGGAATGTAATTAAATAATTGATTTGTCGATACATTATAAGGTGAGATAACGAGTTTGTTTAAGCTGCTAAATATCTATAATAGATGTCGATGAAATCAATATAATCTGTATTGCAGCACATCATAATAAGGTAAGTAATTGTTTAATATATAATTCTTAAAATTTTGTGCATCAATTTTGCTTATTAATTTACATAGAATTCATTAATTTTGCTAATGTATACAAATATATACAGTAACCATGAAAATAAATACATGTGCTATTTTTGCAACTTGCATAAATTTTTTTTTAAATATACCTAATATTCAAATTAGTTCGTCCAAAATCGCGATGAACTCGAATAAAGGAATTAATAAATAAAAATATTGTAATTCATCATTACAATAAATTTTGCATTTACACATTGTAGTTTTAATATAAAGAGTGCTTTCTTTCCGAGTGTATTTTTATTCCAAACTTTGTAAGATCTCTGCTTTCCATGAGTAACGAATATGTTTTAAAGTTAAAGGTTCTGTCTCAAAAGATTCTGCGTAGCCTAAAGAGCTATATGGCTGAAACTGTGCACATTTGAATATAGGTACCTATATTTAAATAAAATTGAGAATGTTTTACATAAATTATCTAAACGGTAGGAGATTATCAAAAATATTAAAAAACGTTTTTAATTTAATTAGAAACAAATTATCGGGATTTATCTTGGACAGGTCTAATAAAAAACTTTAACTTTTTATCGACGTTTCGAACATATATTTCGTTCTTCTTCAGGACTCAAGTTCAGTTTAAAGAGATCAGGGGTATATTATTCTATCAGTCACTGAATGTAATATAAACATCAACATAACAGTAAAAGTAAAATACAGTGAAAAACTCCAAAAAAACCAAATCAACAACTTAATTACATTAAAGTGTCAACCATTAAAAACCTTTTTAACATGTCAAAATGTAAAATACTCTGTCCAAATTATACCTGTTCAAGATAAATCCCGATAATTTGTTTCTAATTAATTGAGTTGCGGACGATAACAATTATGGATGCATAATTGTTTTTAATTTAAATTTTTATTGAGAACAAAAAACGTTTGGCACAAGATTTTCATAGGACAACCACAAAAGTAGTTATGATTGAGATTGATTGTTCCCATATCAATGGGCGCCATATTGAATTTGAGCCGCTATTCAGGCCACCTGCCACAAATTCAAGCAAAACACCTAATAAAGTATGATTGTACAGTATACTTTATATATTTTGTTGTTGGTAAATCACAAATATTGCATTACAGTACTATTCGGTTAAATGATTATAAATTTCAAATATGCGGCCGGGCACACGGTCACATTTCCTTGCTATATTATAATATAATGAATTCAAAAAATCAAAGGTTGTTAAACAACAATAATTGCTTTTATAAGGATATACAATGAGATATCTTACATTATTTTATTTAAAATTATTTTATTTTATTTCAGGATGTTATCTTTAATAAGTTGTTGTGGAGTAGTGATAATTATAGTACTTTATCTTTACTTAAAAAGAAAGAACAATTATTGGAAAACTAGAAATGTACCCCACAAGACCCCTACTGTACTTTTTGGACATTTTCTGGATTTATTATTAGATGGCCAATTTCCAGGAAAGTACTTTCGAGACCTTTATGATGACTTTGATGCACCTTACATTGGGTTTCTTTCGTTTTTGGAACCAGTTTTATTAATCAAAGACTTAGATATTATAAAATCCATTCTAATTAAAGACTTCAATGTTTTCACGGATCGCATGGCAGTAGCCGATGAAAAAATTGATCCATTTTTGGCAAACGGCTTGCTAGGTATCAAAGGAAATAAATGGAAAGGTTTACGAAATAAATTATCTCCAGTTTTCACGTCGGGAAAAGTAAAATTAATGACAATATTAATGAAAGAATGTGGCGAAAAAATGGTTCAATATATTGAACATAAAACTGGAGAAAGTCTTGAAGTAAAGGAAGTAGTTGCAAAATTCACTACAGATGTAATTTCAACATGTGCATTTGGTATTAATGCAAATTCATTTGAAAGCGAAGATAGCGAATTTCGAAAAGCAGGCAAAAAAATGTTTTCTCCTTCATTTCTGCAATCTCTAAAAGCTCTTTCGTACTTTATGATTCCTAAATTTGTGCAAATATTTAAGTTCACGTTTATCGATCCAAACGCTGCTATATTTTTACGCGAAGCTTTTAATAAAACAATAAGGAAACGAGAAGAAAGTAATGTTAAAAGAAATGACCTAATTGATATTTTAATTGAATTAAAGAATCAAGATAATGACGATACCGATTTTAAATTTTGTAAGTCTACTTATCCTGAAGTAAGAATATTATAGTACCTACTACTTAAATGGATTTCATAAGTCTTGTCAATTTACACTTAATTTTTATTTTAATTTCTAGATGGCGATAGGCTAGTAGCACAAGCTATTATATTCTTTGGAGCAGGTCAAGAGACTACCAGTTCAGTTATAGCTTTTACAGTACATGAACTCTGTATTAATATTGATATTCAAGATCGGTTAAGGGATGAAATAGAATATTGTATTAGAAAACATAATGATCTCACTTACGATGCAATACAAGACATGAAATATTTACATATGGTAGTATCGGGTACTTATCTATGTAATTTTTTATTAATCATCATTTCTTTTTTTTTATTTGATTTTTAGAAACATTACGAAAGTATCCAATAATTCCTTTTTTGATGCGTGTCAGCACAGAAGATTACATCATTTCTAAAACTGGGCTAAAAATTGAAAAAAATACAATTGTCTTGATAACACCCTATGGAATGCATTGGAATTCTGAATATTTTCCAAATCCACACATATTTAATCCCGAAAGGTTTAACGATGAAAATAAAAAAAATATTATACCTTACACTTATCTACCATTTGGTGACGGACCCCGAAATTGTATAGGTAAACTGAAATTAAACACATAAGCATTTCTGTTTCTATACGAAGACAATTTTTAGGTGAAAGATTTGGGTTACTCAGCAGTAAACTGGGATTGATATATTTGTTGAGAAATTTTAAAATAAATAGAAATTCATTAACCCAAGATTCTTTAACTTTCTCACCAGCAGGATTAGCAAATGTTATAGGGGGTATTCCAGTGACGTTCACAAGAATATAAAACAAATTATTTTTATACGGGTAATTTTACGAAGTATTAAAATATTAAAAATAATTAAATAAGTATTTAATTAATTTTGTTATTAATAATTAATATTGTTGAAATTTATTATAAAGTATTTTTGTAAATATTTTTATTGTAATAAAAAGTACCAATTTAGTAGTACCTACCTATGTACATTATTAACATCTTGAAGTACTGAGAGTAGTGAAATTTCGCAAAATACTCATTGAAACTAAATTTCTATCAGCAGAAAGAATTTGTAAATACCTTTCAGTGATTAGGTTTGAAAATAAAGAATAGCAATAGAGGAATTCAATAAAAAGTTAAGATGCTTGCAGTATTTATTTGGAGTAGATTTCATTTGTGTCCAACACAAACAACTACGGTAGGGTAGGTGAGGTTACTAAATATAAATTTTACTCAAATTCAACAAAATTTGCTATTCTCTAATTTCTTATAGCACGTTCTCACGATCAGTTATTTCATCATTTTTTTATCAAAATGTTGACAAGTAAATATTCCCAAGGTGCCTAAAGGATATTTTTTTAGATAGTATTTTTGCAGATTTGATATATGAATTATAATTATCAAATTGAGCTATAGGACAAAATATGACATTTAATTTTAATATTAAACTTATATTAAACTTGATATAGGAAATGCCATTTTCCGAAAGCTCGTGGTAAATATCGTTTTATTTTGTCCTATAGCTCAATTTGATAATTATAATTTATATTATTTTCAAGAGCTAATAATTTTTAATTAATGATTTGATATATGGTGCGGAGTAGCAAAATAACCGCAAACGCCCTTCCAGACTCTTGATTTCAGATTCACTAACATCGACATATTCTGCTTTTTATAATTTCAAAAACTGCCTAAAATATATGTTAGTTCGTTGGTGTGAACTTGATGATTTTTACGGTCTTCCAACTGAAGCGGTTGCAACTCCGCGATGCTGTTTAGAAGGCGCCTCTTTGAATGTAATTCAAGAGACAAATGCGTTGTTCTTGACGAAATAACGTTTTGTTATGCACAAATTTATATATATTTACAATAGTAATTGTACACAAAATAGCTCGCTGAACGGTGAAAAAGTAAAAAGAATAACAATTTAAAAATGTTAATTACCGTCAGCGAGCGATAGTAGTAGGTATCAGACACAAATCCGTCTTGACCCCATGAAATGTAAAAGTAAAACTCTCCGGAGTGGTAGACAAGTCGATTCGAGCTCCCCCACCTTCCAGTGGCGCGACGGTGCAAGTTGGGTCAGGCAAGTGGCGTCTTACGAATAAGCGCGAAATTTAAAAATGTAGAATATTGCCTGGTCTCACATTACCAATATACATTCCCTAAATTCGTCATCAGCTCTTTGACTATTACTGGTCAGAGTTTATATAATCGAAACTATAAGATAGATTGGATGGAAGTTAAAAAAGGATGCCAAAGATAAAATAATATTTTTTTAATTAATAATGATGCAAATATAGTGTCTACTGTATCACTTATATATCTTATTATAAATATATAATTCAATTTTATCCAGCTATTGACACAAATTTACTAACTTTAACAGGTAATCCAATCTCAGAAGCCAACAGAAATGTTTTTGTACCGTATTTGATAGGTACGGGTGTATTAGCACTTTTAGCTAATTCAAAATTAGACAAAATGTGTACCAAACCTAATTTGGTACCAATTAATCCAAATCGTTCTCCTAAAAATACGAAGTAAATAATTTAAAAATCATTATATAAAATGTAAACAATTAATTACCAATACAATTACGAGGACCATCTCCAAATGGTATGTAACAAAAACTAGGAACCTTGCTTTTATTTTCTTCGCTAAATCTCTCTGGATCATATTTTTCAGGATCAGGAAAATATTGGGGATCGTAATGCAATCCAAATAGGGGTATATAGATAGGCGTCCCTTTTTCGATAACCATGTCACTATTAGGAATTTTATAATTATTGTTTGTTACTCTGTCTAAGAATGCAAGGACAGGATACTTGCGCAAAGTTTCTATAAAAAATAAAATTAATAAAAAATGATAAAAATATGTCAATATATTAATATACCACACACAATCATGTGCAAATATGTCATTTTCTGTATTGCGTCGTAAGTAAAGCCATTGTGCTCTTTTACTACACTTTTAATTTCTTCACGTACTCGATTTTGAAGTTGTGGTTGAAGACTTAGTTCGTATAAAGTAAAAGCCATAGTAGAACTCACAGTTTCAAATCCAGCTGCAAAAAATTGAGCAGCCTGGGCTACAACCTTATCGCCCTCTACAAAACACAATTCAAAATTAATCAATAACTAAATAAAATAATACCATACTACACAGTAATTATCTTACCAAAATCTGTATCAGTTTGTAATGCATTCTGCCTTCTTAGTTCAATAATTATATCAATCAAATCGTTTCTTTTAAACGAAGACTTTTCACGTTCTTGAATTGCATGCCAAAAAGCATCTCTCAAAAAACTTGCCAATTCAGGATCCAGGAAAGGCAATTTAAGTATCTTTGCCACACCAGGAGCAACGAAATACGAAATTTGTCGGAGAGCTGTTTTAATATCCAGATCAAACATTTTTTTTCCAACTGATCTAAACTGTGCATTATCACAGTCAAATGAATGAGCTTCGATTCCAAAAGCACAAGATGTTATAACGTCAGTAGCGTACTTAGCACAAACTTCTTTAATTTCAAGAAAATCTTCTTTTTCATTATTATGAAGATATTTTACCATTTTCTCTCCAGCATTATTTATAAGCGCCAACATGCTTTTTATTTTACCTGTGGTAAATACGGGAGTCATTTTTGTTCGCATTGTTTTCCATTCAGGATTTTTAAGAACGAATAACATTTGGGACGATAACGAATCGCATTTTTCATCCGATAACAAATTTCGATCACTGAAGTAATTGAAATCTTTAACCAACACGGATTTTATTAAATCGGGATCTTTCAAAATCAAAACCGGAGTATTTAAAATGTATATTCCAAAATATGGTCCTTTAAATTTGTTATACAGCTCTCCCAAATAAAGACCTATTTGAGAACGAAATGCAAATACATTAAAGAAATTTCCAAAAATAGGAGTTGGTTTTAGGTGAGGTACACCGCGTTTTTCCCAATAGTTGTAATTTCTTGTAGAAAGTTTGTACAACAGGAACGATATAATTGCCAAAACGGCAATTAGGTATAATGTACTTGTTGCTAGCATCATCACCATCTAAAATCAATAGAATACGTATCAATATAACAATATTATTAAAATGATTTTCAATATCATATAAAAATATAATAATAAATAATATGTTTTATAGATAGTTTTGGTTATCAAAATATTAGAAAAAAGTTTAACTTACCGTTTCAATAAAATCAACAACGTATATTCCTCGAAAAATAATTCAAAACTACTAACTTCTTAGTATATTATATAAAAGTAACTAATAATTACTTAATTATTCGCTACATATTAAATTTAACTAATATACAACAATTATACGCTATACAAAATTTAGACAAAAAAATTATTTGAACCTCCTAATTAGTTTCAGATAAATAATACTTACATGACTTCAATGTTTTTACGTTTTTTTAATTAGGTATTGCATGGAACTCTTTAATTAAACTGTTTATCAAATATGCCGGAATGCATGCACCTGCATAATTATAAATTTATTATAATAAATATAAAAATTATTATAGGTAAATATAAAAATAAATAAATTAAAAACACAAATTATTATTATTCATCATACTACAAGCGATGCAATTTAATAGTAACACTTTAAGGGGGAAACCTCCTTTATCGGGTCGAAAATATCGATTTTTTGTAAATAATTTTATTCGATTGTAAAACTATTCAAGAATATTTCCTGAAAATTTCAAGTCGATAGCTGCCGTATTCACGAATGTATGTGATTTTAATTAGTTCTTTTTATTTTAATTTTAATTAATTAAGATTAGGTGCTAAAAACTTTAAACGCGTTTTACTCGAAACATCTTTTTTCGACTTTGTGTACACGATTGAGAAAGCTGTACTGAACCGATCGGGCTTTGTGACGGCTCATTTTAAAGATAATTAAATTATCTTCTATTTGACAACAATTGTTTTTTGAAAAAAAAATTTTTTAATATTTTTTTTCGTATTTTAAAGTCGATTTTTTAACGAAAAAAAAATTTTAATTTCAAACTATGAAAAAAATGTCATATCGACATAAAAAAAATTTTTGATTGTTTTGTTTCAGACCACAACTAAGGACGCTACACTGTACAGGGTGGCTCAATTTCGATGCTTCTTATGAGGAAATCGGTAACTATAGGAGATATCGAAAAATGGATGGCACATCCTCGATCTCTTTTTTTGAGAAAAGTTTAATGGTGAAAACCCGAATTCGATATCCTTTTTCGTTTTCGAGTTACGTCCAAATGTTCACTTTTTCGACTTTTCGTTAAATGCCGATATCTCTGTTGTTTCTAAGGTTATAGAAAAAATATTTATACTTTCTTCAGACACTTTCTTAAGAGCAATAAAATGGGCTAAAGAGATTCTAGATATCTAACTTAGTTTCCGAGTTATAATATAAAGTTGTGTTTTTTAACGGAAACTATAGTTGGCTATGAAATATTTAAATAGAGTTTTTTATTTTATTTTCAATTATGTATAACATGTGGGGTCTATTATTTCACTTTCATCCCGTTATAATACAAAATGTTAAATAAAAACAAAAGAAAATCAGAAAATTTAATGTTGACTTTGTCAAAATAAAACACTATACAAAATCCATTATTGACATCTAAAACAATTGCCCCCAGTTGTTTTTAAAAAATGTTTTTAGTACCTACTCTGATACCTATTTTTATTTAGTACCTATTACCTATTATTTCACAAGAGTGTCAAATGGCTTATGACAACTATTAAGTATTATAATATATTGTATAATGTTTTGTTTTGACAAATTCAACATTTAATTTTCCGATCTTCTTTTGCTTTTATTTAACATTTTTTAATATAATGGGATGAAACTTAAATAATAGACCCTACATGTTATATATGATTGAAAAGAAAATAAAAAACTCTATTTAAATATTTCATAGCCAACTATGATTTCCATTTAGAAAAACACAACTTTATATTATAACTCGGAAACTAAGTTAGATATTTAAAATCTCTTTAGCCCATTTTATTGCTCTTAAAAAAGTGTCTAAAAAAAGTATAAATATTTTTTTTATAACTTAACAAACAACAGAGATATCGACATTTAATGAAAAGTCGAAAAAGTAAACTTTTGGCCATAACTCGAAAACGAAAAAAGATATCGAATCGAGTTTTCACCAGTCAACTTTTCTCAAAAAAAGAGATCGAGGATGCGGCATCCATTTTTCGATATCTCCTATAGTTACCGATTTCCCCATAAGAGGCATCGAAATTGAGCCACCCTGTACACAATCGAGACACTCCATAGGCGATACGTTGTAAACGCGGCATCCGTTTACACAGTAAAAGTGTTTCATTTTTTTTGAAAAAATTCCTGTATACTTTTAAAATATGTATTAAATTACCATAAAAATTGCAAAGCGTTTTGAGTAATTCTGCCTCAGAAAAAAAATTCTTGAATATCGTGTATTTTTCGGCCGTGTAAAGGAGGTTTTCCCCTTAAATTTATTGGGAATGCGCCCTAAGTACAAATTAATAGAAAAATATTATTAAAATTATGATTTATAAATTCTGGCTATTTTTAAAGGTCGAAATGGATATTTTTGCTTAAAATTTGTAAAAAAATAAATAGAATAAATTCACATAAGGTGAAGTAGGGTAATGGTAACATAGGTTTTGTATAGTTGGCTTTTAAGCCGATTTATTTTCAATCTATAAGATAAATAATTAGAATTATCGGTACCAATCTATTCCGCAGTTATTTTAAAGGATAGCTTCGAACTTGTATTCAAGTACTAAGGAGCAAACTTGTTGAACGTACAGAAGCTTCTATATTGAAAGGATCCCTTAAACTTGGTAATCCTATGTGTAAGCACCGATAGAGCTTCATTATTGCGTAAGTGGCAAGATGATGGCCAATTGAGTTTAACGTAACCCGTGCTGCAAATTTTATATACATGGTTTTCAATTGTTAAACCACAATCCCAAAATGACGCCAAGATTTTTGGTCTTTTCGCTGAAGTCAATCACATTGTTGTCTAGGAGAAGATTTGTACAATTTGGATTATTTAGCCACTGCTCGACAGCGTGAGCTGCCAACTCAGAGACAGACAGTTTTGCTGGAGTTAAGAAATATCTAAAAAAACCGTTAGAAGAAGACCAGCTGAGGCACCAGTTTAAATCAAACATTTATGTTTCGAAGAATTTCATTAATGTATGACGATTTGCCTGAAATATTCAGCTGAATGTCATCCACATGTGAACTGGAGCCTTCTGGCAACATCGAGGGAAAATCAGCTGTAAAAATCACGTAAAAATCACAGACCCAGCACAATGCCTAGGGGAACACCACGACTGATTTGAAGGTACTCAGATAAGGTCAAGTTCACATATTGGCGGGGTTTATTCTAATAGATTTTTTTGCGTTGAAAACGAATCTGACTTTGAAATTGCTCCATCACGTCAGGTTTTTTTGAAATTGTAGCTTAAATGGTCAAAAAATGGCTATTTCAACCATTTTCATGATTTTTTTCAGGGAACCTCATTTTTTTGTTTCAATTTTCAAATATTTTTAAAATTGCATCGCATAGTACTACTACTTAACTGTAAAATCCGTTTTTCAAAATTGTTCTACAAATTTTTATAATGAAGATATACCATTTTTAAGCCAAGCGATTAAGTCTTGCAAATTCACCCGTTTTACGGCGCCAAACTTACTTTTTGATAAGTTTTTTAGTATTAATTAATTAGAGACCTCAAGAACCCCTGTGTAGGCAGAATACTAAAGAACTTATCAAAAAGTAAGTTTGGCGCGGTAAAACGGGTGAATTTGCATTACTAAGCCTCTTGACTTAAAAATGGTATATTGGCCCGGGAGTATAAATTCATACCAATCTGCTTCTACGGTTAACTCTTTCTTTTTTGGACTATAAATGGATTTTGTTTGGAACAAGGTGGAACTCGCTTTTGCGGCAGTTCTTAGGCTTCTATACATCTACTTTTTTGATAAATTAAATTATTTGGGCTTTATTTTGTTAGAATTTTTAATGCGTTAATCTTCTAATTAGGTAGATACTAACGGCAAATTTTTTATATATAAGGAAAACGCTAGCAAGTTTTCCTTTTGAATCATGCGGACAGACAGACAGACAGACACGGAAACAGATCATAAGGCTTCTTCCTATACGTTGTATAGAAGCCTAAAAGGAATAAAAATGATCTTCTTTCGGAATCATCGCTGAGTTAACCGGTCGCCGAGATGACTGTCGCCGAGTTGACTGATCGCCGAGGTGACCGTCGCCGAGTTGACCGTGTCCGGTTTCGTGCGTAGTTCTTCTTAAAAAACAGGACAGGGACCCACGAAAAGTCTTGTCACGGTGTCCGACGAAGCTCACGACGGTCCTGTCTACCATTTATAAATTTTATTCCATTGGTGGAATATTGAAAATTTTAGTTAGACAACATTTTTCTAGTGTAATTTTGCTAATAAGTATTTTGGGCATAAAATGGATAAGACCCAACTAATCAATAACTATCCGATTACTGAGTCATCTTAAAAAACTTAACACTGTGTTTTTCTAAACCTATAATGTCTAAAATTGGGAAACTTTCCTCGATGTCAAATTAAATGAAAATGTTAAAAAAATTTTAAATAAAACTGTAATAAATTCATATACCTAGTAAATAAAGTCTGCCTAGTGCAAAATTGTATTTTTTTAAAATGAAAGTCAAGAACTTGTATAAGTAAGTAATATAATACTACATTAATCTGTTTCTCGTTTGATAACGAGTGCCCACGCTTGAAAGCAATGTGGAAGGTTTCCAGTCATTTGAGGGGAATACAACTTTTAAACAACTAGATCTGTGGCTCCCCACAGCGGAAAAGTTTTGCGTAATTGTCTACCGATCAACCTTAAGGGGAAAACCATCGCAGGCCTGTGTAATTATTTAATGTTATAATTTAATAGAAAATAACTCAAAATAAAAATTTTAAGTAGATTTGTGATATGTAGTAGTATGTATTTATAAATAATTTAAATAAAGTCAATAATAATACAATACGTATTATTATATTATTATTTATATTATACTAGCTGACCCGGCGAACTTCGTATCGCCTCAGAACTTGAACCATATAAATTATTTGTAAAATTCTAGAACATCGTACCGCCTCAGAATTAATATACCAAGTGACTCGGCGAACGTTCTGCCATATAAATTATAGCTGGATACCAGGCTTCGCCCGGGGTCTCTTTAAAAATAAAATACTTTGCATTAGTCTACGTACTCGAACGTTTTCCAATCTTGCTTTCCGTTACTCGTTTGTTTCATACGAACGGACTTCAGCAATGCGTACACACAACAAAACAGTAATTTTGGTTTTTCTTTTGTCTATCTATATATAGTTATGGATACCCGGCTTCACTCGGGGTGTTATTAAAAATAAAACGCTTTGTTTATGCCTGAAGTATTTTGATGTAGGCTCTTGGACTTCGTGCAGCAACATTCTGAAAAAAAATTAAAACGGGTAGAATGGATGATAAAATTTATTTAAACCAAAGTAACAATATTTAGGTACACTCTGTAGATATATTTATCATAGGTGACCCAACGGACGTTGTCTATTATTATTTTATCGTAATGCTAAAGGATACACAATATTTTTGGTAGTTCCATTCGGTGAATAAATGTACAAATTTTTTGGTGTGCCAACTCGGGAGCAAGCAACATACAATTGGCCGTGTGAAAAACACGAATTCTCCAAATTCAAGCCCGCAATAGTTAATGATTGCCCTTGTGCTTTGTTGATTGTAATCGCGAAGGCAAGACGCAAGGGGAATTGAAGCCGCTTGAACTGGAATGGTAAATCGTTGGTAATCATCGGTATGCGGGGAATCAACACATCTTCCCCTTTGAATTTGCCACTGATGATTGTTGCCTCGATCAAATTTGGTGTCAATTTTTTTATGGCCAGTCTGGTTCCGTTGCACAGTTTTGGCGCGTTCAAGTTTCTAATGAGTATAACCGGTGACCCAACTTTCAATCTCAATGTGTGTGGTGGCATTCCAGGTGGCTCTAGTGAATTTAGAAATTCGGTAGGATAATTGACTGCTTGTTCTTGCTCCATCAGTGTATCTATTGATTTGTATTTGACTGATTGTCCGGGCAATTTCAATTGAATTTGTTCATTCAGCTTGTTCACATCGTCATTTTTGGGGGCTAAAATTGCACGTTCGCACAGCCAATCAGGATTTTTGTAGTTGCTAGTTAAATCTTGGAAAACCTTGTTTACAACAGCTTGAATGTTCGGCTGCATTTGACAAAAATTGGGCGGAAACGAAATCTCATTTGTAGTGCGATCAATTGGAATTTTGCCATTTCCGATATCCAAAAGTTGTTTTGAAAACGTTTGGGCAGTCGCATCTTGTAGTAAATGCACACGCATGTTTGTCGAGAGCGTAATTTTTTCAACTCGGTTCCATAAATACGATGCTTTTAAGCAAGCGTTCAGTTCATCAGCAGGCGTTGATCGAGGTATAACGGGCAAAGTTTGGCGAAAATCACCCGCAAGAAGTATCAGAGCGCCTCCCATAGCTTGGTTTTTTCCTCGGAAATCGCGCAGAGTCCGGTCCAGCGCTTCGAGCGATTTTTTATGGGCCATAGTGCATTCGTCCCAAATGATAATTTTGCACGTTTTAAGGATTGTGGCCATACCAGAATTTTTGCTGATGTTACATGTTGGTGTTTCGGTCTGGTTGAAATTCAACGGAAGCTTGAGTGCTGAATGTGCTGTACGTCCACCGTGGAGTAGCGTTGATGCAATTCCCGATGATGCCACTGCGAGTGCGATTCCATTCTGCATTCGAACCGACGCCAATATCAAATTGATAAGAAATGTTTTGCCTGTACCTCCCGGAGCATCAAGAAAAAAAATTCCGCCATTTGCGTCGGTTAGACCTTGCATGATTTTGTCGTAGGCATTTTTTTGATCAGAAACTAAAAGTCTTGTTTGCGTTTCCACAAAATGTTGTTGCTGGGCTACGTCGAAGTGCTGTTCTCGCATCAGGTCTCTGTCTTGCACATCATTTCTGTCTCGTATGAATGCCGGCATACCAAGTTGACAAAGGACTTTGTTGTTTATTGATATGCATAAGTCTTCAATCAATATTAGAGCTGCATTAAAAATATCGTCCGAATGTTCCCGATGTGGATCGATTGAACGTGCTTGCCTGAGAATGTCTTCACTGAGGCTTTTGCGATGCATTTCCCACAGTTCTATGGGATTTGATGGTGATCAGATTATCTCTAAATTATCTATAACACGATGAATAGGCACTATTTGCCACATATTTTATTAAAGTTTGTTGAAAGCCGTTCTAAAGTAGCCTATCTTCTTCGCAGCA
The DNA here is from genome assembly GCA_958510845.1 of Cantharis nigra. NCBI lineage: Eukaryota > Metazoa > Arthropoda > Insecta > Coleoptera > Cantharidae > Cantharis > Cantharis nigra. Next base: position 65,495,984 of record OY294028.1, read on the forward strand.
TCGTAATTAGCTTATACACCAAATTTCATAAAGATTGGTCAAGCGGTCTAGGAGTCTATAAGGAACATACATACATACATACATACATACATCCATTTTCGAGGTTCGAGGTTCTAGGTTGCTAAACCCTAAGTATTATTTTACTTATATAGATAATTATAAAGATATCGGATTATCAGATTATCTCTAAATTATCTATAACACGATGAATAGGCACTATTTGCCACATATTTTATTAAAGTTTGTTGAAAGCCGTTCTAAAGTAGCCTATCTTCTTCGCAGCATCGTAATTAGCTTATACACCAAATTTCATAAAGATTGGTCAAGCGGTCTAGGAGTCTATAAGGAACATACATACATACATACATACATACATACATACATCCATTTTTATATATATAGATTATAAATTATAATTTATTAGAAATATTGTGGGCAACCTTTCTTAAATATTGAATTATTGTCTTGTCTTACAAGTAACCAACCATTATGGATCACTTTTTTTCTTTGATTCGATACTTTTATTAAGGGGTTACCCTACTGTGAGCAAAAATAAAGCAAAGTTAATTTTGAAAATTAATTCCGAAGAAACTACATATGCAATTATTTAAATTTTTGGATATATATTTAAAACAATCCTACTCAGTATACATGTAAAATTTTATTTAAAAATATTTATAATTGCAAGAGTTACATGGCTTGGCGTATACCGTTGTGTTTTCTGATGTAGTACATGATTTTGACAATTTGATCAATCTGATCATAAATTATAGTGTATAGGCTATAGCGTGGCGAAGGATTTTGTAGAATTTCTTTCGCGTTAATTTTTTATTTAAGAAATACGGTATAAAATATTAATTTTTTTTTAACAATATATTCAAAAATTTTTTTTTCATCAATTGAAACGAATATAGTAAAAATCTTTTTTTCATTTTTTTCACATTGATCAAATTGTCAAAATCATGTACACCATCAGAGAAACAACGGTATACGCCAAGCCATGTAACTCTTGCAATTATAAATATTTTTAAATAAAATTTTACATGTATACTGAGTAAGATTGTTTTAAATAAATACCCAAAAATTAAAATAATCACAGTTGTAGTTTCTTCGGAATTAATTTTCAAATTTAACTTTGCTTTATTTTTGCTCACAGTAGGGTAACCCCTTAATATATTACAGATTAATAATAATATAATGGTAACACATGCACTGTTAATTATTAATCGTTTCTCAATCAAATAATTAATAACGAATTAATTATTTCTAATAAAAATAATTTATTTATATGCATAAATATAGGTACATTTTCATTTCATACTACTTTTTATTATTGTAACTTTAATGATAAAAACATAATTCGTAATAATAAATTCTTTGATTCGTAAATAATTGTTCAATTTTAAAGTAGTAATAAATACTTAATGAGTAATGACTATGACTTTCAAAAATATAGAAACAATTATTTGCGAACTAATTTCGTGCATTTCTTATGTACCTACGTAATAAATTATAGGATTCTTAGTAAAATATTTCTAGGATGTAGTTTCCTTAAATAATTTTATTAATAACAGACAACTTCATATTATAATTAAATATGACAAATTTAAACTAAAAGGTTCTCAAGTAAAATTAAAAACTAGCTAAATCGAGAGCTAAATCGTATAGATTTACATTATACTATATGTATACCAAGTTGCAACTAAATATAATACAATAATAATATAAGTATTGTTACTTTAGAAAATGCTTAAAGATAAAAATTTATTATGAGCTCATAATTTATTATTATGGATAGTTTTTGACTAAATACATATCCTATTTATAATAACTGAATAGTTTTTTTTTCTAAACAACAAATAAAATATTAAAGCACACTTAATGTAAAATCAATGATGATTCTAAATAAGATGCGAAAAACTTGCTTTGCTTAGTTAAGGTAAGAAGTGGTTTTAATATGTTGTTTTGTTAGTTTTTATCTTTGTTAAATTATATTTTGCCATCTCTGTTTATACCAAAGTATTTTTTACTGGATGGCGGTCTTTCTCACGAAATGAGGAGAGATGCCACTCTTTAATCGTTGTATAATCTATCGAATATTTTTATTGTTTAAAATATGTATGAAATCATAAAGTGGTCAGAGGGCAGTTGACAGAAGAAAATTAAATTTTTGCCTTAGAAAAAGTAAAAAAAGGTAAAATATCGCAAAATAGGCGCCCAAGGCGTTATGGGATACCAATTCGTATCATATCTAGATGCCTCAAGACCTGCAATGTTACAAAATCTGGGTTAGATCCCCAAGGAATTTATTTTATGATAATACACTTATGTTGTTTATGTACTTTTGCATATACATAAATATATAGTATAGTAACTAAGAAAGCCAATGGGAATAACAAATTGGAAAAAGAAATGCGAAAACCGAATTAAATGGAGGAAAATAGTGAACGAGACAAAAACACATGCGAGACTTTAGAACAACAAAGAAGAGAACATGGGGGGTAATTCACCTCAATAAATGAATTGTAAAGACTTTTGTGAAGTAGGAACATTCCTAAGAAATGTATACCTGATTAAATATTATAAAAAATAGTAACTAATACAAATTACATGTTCTAGCATCACTCGAAATAGACAACGAAAAACGATTAGCGTCTTATAGTATTAAACGCCTAGCTAATGCTGGCTTCGCACCTGATGACAGGACTACAATTCGTTATCTTGCCTATCAATTTGCCGAAAAGCTTGGAATCAAGCTTAAATTTTTCAAAAGAAAAAAAAAGCAGGGCAATATTGGTTTACCTACTTCGTATTTTCTAGAGAGAAATAAAAATATCTCAGTACGTCAAACAGAGAAGGTCTTTCAGTTGCAAGAGCAAAGGGTATGAACAGGGAAGAATTAAGTGCATATTTTAAACTGCTTGAAGAAGAAATGCTAAAAATTAACGTGATTAATAAAAATTTTCAAGGTTGATGAGAGTAGAATACTATATAGTATATAACAATAATAATAATAGAAAAGTTTACAAAGCCGTATAAATACAACAATTACATTTTATTGCTTAAAAGGATGAAGGGTCACCAAAGCTGTTTTTCACCTAAACCCCCGGTGATAGTTTTTCTATCTTGAATATCTTTTATTCTTGAATATATCTCGATTCATGGACGTCGAAGAGAGAAATCATTTCTCTAATTTGTTGCCTGCTGTAGTGCTAAAGGCTGTTTTTACCTCTGGTGTTAGTAATAAAAAGCGTCAATAGGAAATCCAAGTTTTCTGATGGCTTGCGCTTGCCTAATGGGTCCTACGTCTATACTCTACGAATAAAAAGTTATCTTACATTAATTTTAGATTATTTCTGATGATATGCATAGCATGTGGGACGTGGAATTCCATTTTCATCTACTTTTTTATTTTTTTATCGAAAGGCAAAACCATTATGATTTTAATACATACACAATATTAGTGTACATTTAAAATAAAAAATAAACGATTTCATAAATTGGATAATTATATCACCAACATTTTTAATGCATAAATGCAAAATTAAATTCTATAACTTGCATATAATTAAGGAATAGCGATAAATACAGTGTTTCTGGCTTATTGGCCGTCATCGGTACCGCGTACTTAACAACAACTTACTTGTTGCTATGTATGCACTTCACTTCACCTGTTCAACATAAAAGGAGCTTTTCGTTGTTCTCTCTGTTTGAATCGAATCGCTTTTATATTACAATAAATTATGTTAGACAAAGAAATTACCGAGAATTACCTACCTAGTGATATTAAAAATTTCTTAAATAATTAAAAAAAAAACATTATGCATCAATTTATATTGTACATATAAAAACTAATTCATTTATATTAATTTTAAAGCATTAGAGATATTTGCCACTTTGAGATAGTGTACATTTACATAATATGCAAAATTATAACATACATCATTAAAGTGTGGAATTTATGCAATAGGGAACCCGATATTTAGTAAATTATAATAATATGTCTATCTATCTACAGGGCCTATTTTTAACTGAATTGGGCCCTAGGCTCTAGAAAATTTCAAATGTAACTAATAGCATCGAAGGCCCAATTTTTAGGTTATTTTATCAGTATTTGATTTTTATTTTACGATTTTATGTTCTCTCTTTTCGGGCCCCTCTGGCTATTGGGCCCTAAGCACGTGCCTAATACGCCTAATGGTAAAATAGGCCCTGAATATCTATTGCATAAAATCCACACTCCATACATCATATTATATGTAGGTAAATAATACGTCTAGTCGCTTTCAGTTAAATTTTATGAAGAAGTATGGTGTCTGTTGCTAAAAAATAGTTAATATGTTGAAACTGATGAGAACAATATAATATCAAAACAGTTAAAATTTCATGAAATCATGAAAAAGAGCAAATTTTAGTATAAAAGTTCTTCGTGCAAGCTAACTGAAAACTATGTAGTACAGTCAATCTTCCTATATAACTATAAGGTGATTAATTCGTATTGCATTAAATGAAAACCGCATTATAAAAAACCCGGAATTAGCATTTCAAATCAGACTTCACACCAACCTCGTGTTTTTTATAATACGGTAATAAATAATAACAGATTATAGAAGGATTGATTGTAATGTATTATTTGCTATAATAATTATAATAATTAATTATCAAGATTTAAGAATGTTTAAATTTACTTAAAAATAGTTATAATGCTATTAATTATTAGTTTTTGATATGTTTAACAGGTTTTATAGGCTTGAATTGTAAGTGAAAATCTCCGTCATGCAAAATCACAATACCTCTTGTTAAAACTTTTAATGGAATTGGTGTTTTTTCTGTAGGTATTACTTCAAAGTTTCTTATAATTTTAAGTATAGCCATTCTCGTACTTAACGATCCAAACTTTTCACCTGAAAATAAATAAAATACATATAAATAAATACAAAAAATGGCAACAAAAATGCAATTTTTTTATAACAAATAATTTTGGTGCTAAAGAAATAAAAATAATAATAAATAATAAAATAATAATAATAAAACAGTAAAAATTCAAAAACGAAATTTAAAAAATTATATTATAGATGATTTTCAACAAAAGTTACTTGACAAAGATTGGAAAAATAATATAACTGATGTGAATATTATGGCAGACTCCCTAAATAATACCATCAGAAGCGTTTTGGATGAAGTATGCCCTATAATAACTAAAAATTTACAAGTAAGATATATGCAAAATAAATGGATCAATGCAGAAATTATTAATAGTATGAAGTTGAGAGATCGAAAATATAAAGAAGCTATATTTACTAATAATGAAGTCATATGGAATCAATATAAAGAGTTAAGAAATAAAACTATATCATTATTCAGGAAAGAGAAAGAAAAATATTTTAGGAAAACAATTGATCAAAATAAGAATAATAGTCAAATTATGTTGGACAATTTAAAAACATTGTTACCCAATGGAAAAAACAACATTGAAGAAACAGTGATATTCGATAATATAAATTATAGTGAAGAACAAATTATTTGCGAAAAATTTAATAAATATTTTTCAGGCAGTATCAAAGAAATTGTGAATTTTGAAACATTGAAACATTGGCAATTATAATGTTATAGAAAACGTCCATACATATGGTACATTTTCAAAGTTTGAAACAATTACGATTAGTCAATTAAACACAATTACAAAATTGTTGAAAAACATAGGCGGAACAGATGATCAAATATCAGTAAAAATATTAAAGGATGCTTCACAAGTTATTGGAAATCGACTACTAGATGTTATTAATTTATCTCTGCAAAAAGGAATTTTTCCAGAAAGTTGGAAAACATCATGCATCATTCCAGTACAAAAAGTTTCAAATTCACACAAATGCGAAGACTTTAGACCTATAAATATGTTACCTTCGATAGAAAAAATCTTAGAGATTGCAGTGAAAAGGCAATTAATAGATTATTGTGAAAAATATGATATAATAGTATCAAATCAATCTGGATTTAGACTTAAACATTCATGTGAGTCTGTGATATTGAAAATTAGTGATAAATGGTTAAAGGCAATTGATAAAAATTTCATCGTTGTGGCAGTATTTTTAGACCTTAAAAGAGCATTTGAAACAATTAATAGAAAAATGTTGTTAGAAAAACTCGAGAAAATGGGGATAGGCGGAGTTGTTTTAGAATTTTTTAAAAGTTATTTAACAATGAGAAAGCAAAAAGTAAAATTTAGAAATAGTGTATCGTCAGAAATAGTAGTTGAAGACGGTATGCCAAAATGTGTAAGAGCGTGTGAGATAGAAATGTTTGCAGACGACACAATGATTTATTTAATAGGTAAAGATGTCGATGCAATGATTGAAATTGTAAATAGCGATTTGAGAAATATTTATGAATGGTTATGTATAAATAGGTTGTGTATAAATGTGACAAAATCAAAATATATTCTTGTGGGTAATGTAGATCGTGTAATTAAGAAAATAGAAATTAATGGAGTGAATCTAGAAAGAGTAGAGAAAATGAAATATTTGGGAGTAATAAATGATCAAAAATTAAATTTTAAAAGTCAAATGTAAAAAAAATGTTTTTTCTTGGAAGAATAGGTAAACCTTTTAGTATATATACAAAATTGTTGTTATATAAAACAATCATTGCTCCACATATAGACTATTGTTCGACAATATTATTTACACTTAATAAAAAACAAACCAAAAAATTTCAAATTATACAAAATAAATGCATGCGGATAGTATTACAATGCAGCAGGTATACAACAAATAAAGTTATGTTAGAAACGCTTGAAATTATGAGTATTAAACAAAGAATAATGTATAGATCCATTTTATATATTTTTTTAATAAGGTTTAAAAGAGTGCCTGAATATCTGAGTGGACAATTAAAATATGTAAATGAAACTCATGATTACACCACCAGAAACAATTTGAATTTTGTCATAGAAAAAGCAAAAAAAGAAAAAACAAGAAAATCACTATTTTTTATGGGGTTAGAAATTTATAATCAGTTACCTGTTAATATAAAAAATTGTAAAAAATTAAGTTTATTCAAAATATTATTATGGAAACATATTATTATTATTATTATTAATATTAAAGCAACAAGTTTTGTGTTAGTTCAGCAAAATATAATTTGCTGGAAAAGCTTTTATTAAAGAAACAAAAATACTTTATACGTATTATAGAGCATTGTATGCAGTAGTTATTTTGTAGTGTTAATTATTTTACCATATTTTTTACAGTACAGAATTAACTCTTTTCATTACATGGTGTTACTAAGTAACTAGAGCAAAACTAAGCTTCGTAACTTAATAAAGATCGAGGTGCAAATCCAAAATATATATATTGCAGTGTCTTAAAATGCAAGCGAACGAGCGGAAGGCAATTGTTAAAATTTTCAATTAAAAGAATTATTATTTATAAATCAAAATAATATTTCAAAGAAGCTTAACATTAAAAGTTATGAAAATGTCAAATTTGACAAAAGAATTTATTGGTTAACTAAACAATCGAAAATGAAGGAGGTGGCATGTGGGATGGATGTGGGATGCGGATGCAAATAAAAATTAACAAATCGCATTATCATGAACAAGCATGAATTTAAAAAAATTGAATCTGAAAAAAAAGTTGAATTGCCTAGACAGCAGACTGAAAAACAATAACTGAAAATAGTTAGTGGAAGAGAAGACCTGGAATAGTGAATAGAATATTCACACAGTGAATAATAAAACAAATATTTCGAAACAATAAAAATAAATTCAATTTGGAAAACCGCACGAAGTGCAAATTTTGGGAAGAATATTTTAGAATGAGTGGCATAGAAATTAGTTTGGAACCAACTGGAAGCAGTTCCATTTCACGTGAGCAGGCAGTAGAGGATTCACAACCAATATTAAGGTGGACCATTGGGTCGAAGAAAGAAAATATACGGACAGGTTAGCATAACTACCATTCTAAAGTGTTAACGCGTGTCTTGCGGCATTATTCATTCGTCCACCTTTATCTGGAAGCATAGGTTCGTTAAGCTTTGCATTCATTGCATTTATGAAAAGTAAATACGGACTCTTAAAAGTCTTCCACCTTTAACAGTGCAATATATACAGTGCTCTTCTTGTAAGAAAAAAGGTGGTCGAACGCTATAATTAAAAAAAATTTTTTTGCAATTTTATATAATATTCTTAATTGTCTTGAAATCGGAAATTGAAAAAAGGTGGTGGAACGCCGTTCCAATGCGTTCTATGAGAAAAAGAGCACTGGATATAATATAAATATATAATATAATAATAAAAGATAAATCTTTTTCCAAGTTTTTCGGTTCAAGTAATTATTTTGCAAACTTTATATTAATATTAACAAGAAAAACTTGATCGCATACTTTTTGAACAGATTTGTATGTGTATGATTTTTATTTTTAAAGAAATAAAATATTATAAATTTGTAGGAATATCTGGACGAAGCAACTAAGTAATTGTAATTGTTGTTTTTGTAAAAGTTTCTAATGCAAATAAATACATAGATATTTTTTTTGTACTTTTTGTACCAATGTATTTGGTTGCAAATTTAAGAGTTTAGTTTCTGCAAATATTTTAAAAATTAAGATTATTTTTTATAAATATAATAATCACTAAATTAGTCGAGATAAAACGGTAATAATACTTGCTTGACAATTTGTTCAAGTTGCAAGGTTAACGGCAATTTAAAAAGCAAAACATACTAATCAATGAAAAATACTCAATTAAAATTCTAAATTGCAAATATATAATTAATTAAGTAGATTAAAATGATTCTTAAAAATGCCTCTTTGATGTTTTAACAGATCTATTATTTGTTTTTGAGCTTGCTGTTTTAAATAGTACATTGCTTCATAGCAAAAAAGTGAATTATTTTATGACGAGATTGCAGATTTGACAGGCGAGCGGAGCTACTAAGCTAAACTTGCCACTACACAGTAAGCAAATTATGATAGTTTGCACTAAAGGCCTGTTTTTACGGTTCAAGTTGATAAGTGATTTAGTTAAGTTTAACTTAATTGAAAACTTAATTTTAACTAAATTTTACGTGTAAACCGTTCATTTAAATAGTAAGTTCTTTACTTTTAGGTTAAAATTAACTTAAATGGACTTATTAACTTGAACCGTGTAAACAGGCCTTAAGATATATTAAAATTTAAGCTACGATTAAAATTCGTAACTAAATCATTAGTTACAACAATTAAAACTCATTGTGGTAAAATTGTTGATATAATAAGTAATTATTATTATCTGGATTCAATTTTAAATTTGCACGTCGGGCAAACTTTAGCTTCAATAAAGCCAAGCTATTTTGTTATTATTTCCAAGACAATAAATATATTATGGATACAAATCTGCATTAACACCATTGAATATTTAAAAAAATGCTATTGACCACTAGCTCTACTTACAACTAAAATATTGTTTTGGAACAAAAACAGGTCCGATGGTGATTTTTTGTTGTCAAAAACACCGAAAATCAGCCCTATTGTTATTATTACAAATTATTGAATTACCTGGACAATTTCTTGGGCCTATTCCGAATGGCATGTATAAGTAACTAATCATAGAATTTAAATTTTCTTCCAAAAATCTTTCTGGAATAAATTTTTCAGGTTCAGGAAAATATTCGGGATCCATTTGAAGTCCGTACAATGAAATAAATATCGGTACTCCTTTAGGTATTTTTACATCAGTTCCTGGGAGTTGATAATCTTTTGTACATCGTCTATCCAAATATGGTAGAACTGGATGTTTTCGTAATGTTTCTATATTGGTAACAAATGAAATTTTTAGAATATTTAATTAAAATTAACTTTTAGAAGGAGTACCTTTAACAACCAGATCCAAATATTTAATTTTTTGCATATTTTCGTAGGAACAATCATCGTCTGTTATATACTCATTGATTTCTTTCCTTAAACGATTTTGGACATCTGGATTAATACTTAACTCGTATATTGCCAACAAAATAGTAATTTCAATTGTTTCCATTCCAGCAAATAAATACTGAGCAGCTTGAGCGATAAGTTGCTCATCGGCTAAATAGTAAAGTTTAGTTTTAAACAAAAATTACTTAATTGGAGTAAACTTACCAACTTCTTCTTTCTTTTTAATTTTAATCAACAAATCTATTAAGTCACCTCTCTGACTATCTGACTTTTCACGTTCTTCTAGCATTTTCCAAAATATATTACCTACAAAGTCGCCAGCACTGCGTTCGACAAATGTGAAACCAAATAAGTTAACTAAAAATGGAGCAAAAAAGCAACAGCCTCTTTGAATCGATCTACTCCACCCGGAAGATGAAATTTTTTGAATCATTAATCGAAATTCATTTTCTTCATTTTCAAGAGATCCGGCATCGATTCCAAAAGCACACGAGGCAATAACGTCCGTTGCATAACAGCCAATAAAAATACTTAACTCCGGTGCCGTTTTCTTATGAATATATTCTACTAAATTATCTCCTACTTTTTCCATAAGAACATACATTTGTTTGATTTTTCCACTGGAGAACGCCGGCGACATATTCGTTCGCAAAGTTCTCCAATCTGGATTGTTTATTACAAACAAGAAGTTCTTTCCTAGAGTATCAGCTCGAGTAGATGTCGTTACAGATCTATCGCTAAAATGCTCAAAATCTTTTACTAACACTGATTTTACGACCTCGGGAGATCTTATTAATAAGAAAGGTTGATCAAATGCAAAATATCCAAGATATGTTGAATCTGTGCTGTTGTAAAGCTTTTGACAAAACTGTCCAATTGTTTCTTGTTGCATTAAAATTTTATATGCACTTCCCCAAAACAGAGTTGGTTTAACGTATGGTATATTCCTCTCTTTCCAAAAATTAAAGTTTCTTGTAATATGCCGATAAAAAAGATAGAGTACTGTTATAATTCCGATTATAAAAAGCGTAAAAGTAGTACTCATTTTTAATCGATATTTACTTAACACTCATAGAAGCTCAACGGAACACAAATAACTGGTAGTATTGGCAGTATTATTAAAGTATAATTGCTTACTAAGTAATCTGGGTTTTTCTTTTAATTGTATGTAGATTTTATCATTTACATACATAACATGTATGATAATATGAAAATAAATTTAATTTATCGACTTTATTTATTTGCATGTATATATTTGTTTCGATTAAAAATAAAGGGTGATCCAACGAGAGCTGACAAATTTATATTGTGGCGCGGCGTAATGAAAAAAATATTAATTTGCAATTACCATTATTTAACACTATTTTATTCAATTTTTTTAATTATTTTACTTTACTGCTGTAGGCGACAGGTAATATAAAGATAGTTTGAATATTTGCAAAAAATAATTCACAATACCACTTTATCGCTCGTGAATTAATAATTTTCGCTTGTTATGTCCTGTATAAAAAAAATAACTATTGCGAGACAGAATTTTTGCAATAACTACATACATATAAGAAATAAAGCAAATATTATTTTCAAGTTCTTGATATTATATATTGTTTTGTGTTTACCTTATTTTTTCTATGCTCGATTTCTTCTCCAATAGTATATCTACTTATTTGTATAAAATAAAACTATTTTTACTATTAAAATCAAACTTTAGATAATTTGGCTGTACAATTTCATCATTAATACACTTAAATCATTAAAGGCAAAACTTAGAATTGTTAACATTTCTTTTTGGGGTTTATTTTATATAATAGACTAACTAGAGGTGAGGTTTAACTAGAGGTGAAGAAATTGGGAATTATACTAAATATAATATCTAAAACTTAATTAAAAGAACTAAAAATAAAAGTTTTAGTATTTCGTCGGCTGAGTATGGGGTTGTTCCATGTCCATTTTGTAAAATTATGAAGTTCTTATGCTACAAAGGCTCCTGAATAACAATTTGTGTCATATCCGTTTATATAAAAATATAACATTCAACTATGATATTCATCTTTTCATTTTATATTTTTACGAAGTAGACATGGAATAACCCAATCAGCCGACGATTTGCTAATTATTATTTACATTACCCATTGATAAGTAAACTGAATAAATTAATACAATTAATTATATACAAAAAGAATAATATATATTATACATTTTATGCAAATATTGTTTTGCGAAAATTTGTGAGTTAATTATGGTAAGTATCACGTTTCCTACAAATGGTTACAATCTTAACATAATAAGAAATTATTCAATGAACAATTATAAGTAGGTACCTACTTAAAAACCTGCCAATTTTAGATACGTATAAAAAAATGATTCACTAATTCCTCTGTACCAATAAAATAAATGAAAATAACAAAATTGCATAAAAATATACTATAGAAAAATACTCTTCGTGAAAATTAAGCAAGAAATAGACACATTTTATGTCGATATGTGTAGATGCTAAACATCAGTTTCTAGAAATCGAATAGTTCACTCAGGAAGCTGGTGTAGTATGATTCGTCTGTTGCGAAAGGATCTTATCGAGAACGATAATTTAGTTTACATTCAAAATGTTCACACATTATTGATATAATTTCTATGTGGAAACCGAACTTGACCTTTCGTAAAGGAATCCTTCAATAACGTTCAACTAACTAATTAGTGATATCGATTGGGGACAATGTTGTAAATGAATCAAAATGTAAATGTAGCTTGAGTTAAATTTTCATATTTTACTCTGAGAAAATCAAGGATTTTGAGTATATTCCATGAAAGATGAAAGAATAGAACATGAAAAAATAGAACACTGAAATAAAACAACTATGACAAAATAGAACCTTGGAATATTAGAACAATGGATTGAATAAATTTGTTTGGGTAACCTGCACTTCTAAAATATCATTATTGGTAAAATATTTAATATTTGCTTCATATAGGGTGGGCCCTCTGAAAACAAAACATGCGAGATTGTGGCCAGCCAAATTTCTTTTCAAGAAATGCAAAAACAAGTCAATTTTATCATCGAGGGGGACAACTTTTGCGACCTATGTCACTCCCGTATTGTTTTGAACATTTCAAAATTGACATGAACATTCTATTCATTCATGAACATTGACAGTTCAACCCTTGAAGTGAAGGGTAATTTTTTTAAGTAATAAGCGAATTATCTATTTTATTGAATGAATAAATAAATCAACGAGCTGATAACCAGCAACGGAAGAGGCCTCTTTGAAAAAACCTTGGCAATTTTTTTCAATTTGAAATAAACGGACTATGGGCAAGAATTGGAATGGCAGTTTATGGTGTGATGGAGTCAGCTATTTTTGTCAACGCTTTCAACCAAAGCAAGTGATTTAAAAAATCGTCTGTTCCATATATTTAATAGTATTCATAAAAACTAGAAAAAATAATTTGTTTCTGAAGGCGAAAACACACTAATTAGCAATTGACGAGTTAAAATCGTTACAATATGCCCAAAATTGTGGAAACCTTTCAGTATGCCAAATCCAATTAATAACAAATCCAGAACTAAAACTATCAACCAGACTTCAGTTAAATTATTTATAAATAAATTTGTCTTGTTTTAAAATAATAAATTTATAAATTATTCTCGCAAAATTTAAAATTAATTGCTTATTGTCTAATATAATATATTATAATACTATCATTTGTTAAATGGTAAGAATACTGTGTTAATGTAATATGTTGATGTTACTTTGATAAATAATTAAAATTTATAAAAATTTAAAAAAAATTAAGGTAGCAAAATCAAATGTAATCTCAATTCCTACACGTTTAGTTACCACTTTCGCCTCGACCAACATCAGGGGTAATAGACTCTTACCTCGTATAAATCTTGGATGTAAATTTCTGATAAAAATGAATCAGATACAGAATGACAATTAATTTATTAACTTCTCAAAAGACCACAGTGGTGGCTTGATGTGATCGCTAGTTGAGTTATGAGCGGAAATTCTGGGTTCAAATCCCGGACTCGGCAGAATTTCTTAGCTCAGCCCTCTGGTGAACATCAAACTGTGGATCGAAATACTAATAACTTTCCTTAACAACTTAATGGAAAACGGGGAACAATAAGCCTAGAGCTTCAGAACAGAGTAGGGATTGAACCACTACCCGTGCAGTTAATACGAATACGAACTTCTCAAATCTAATTAATGCGACAATTTTTGCCAAAGAACCAATATTAATAAATTATAGTCTGCAAAAATAAAGCTTCATTTGACTTGACACCCTTTTCAGTCAGATACCTAAACTTTATTTATGCAGCGCTAATCATACAAAAGTTATATTCAAATTTCATAAAAATTAAACTGTTCCTTTATATTAATTTTATATAATCGTTTATATGACTTCTAAATTCTTCACACATTTCTAACTTAAAAAAAGCTGTTTTACTCACATGTTTTCTGTGGAATTTGCTTTGATCTCTGCCTTCAATCGTGATTAATCCCAATAACTAGGAATCCTTGATTTATTTTTCATGTATTTTCAAACCTCGTATAACATTCGAGCACCTGGCATGCGATACCCAAATCCAAATTAACATCAAAATTTTTATATTTCTAGCATTCATCCGGTGTAATCAGCAAAAATGTAACATTGTTTAATAAAGATTCAACTTATGATTGCAATGCTTTCCAACGTCTTTTTCCAATTTTCATCAAAAACGTCCACCATGTTAACATTTCACAGCTCTCTTCTCTCTTTAGTGCCAACTCTCCTCTTTAAAATTTTTAATCACTTCACTTCTTTAAATTTTAGCGGCAAATGTTATTTTAAATATTTAAATGTTGTACATAAACCTAAACTTTATAATACTAAATGATTCCTTTAGACTTGTGAAATTATGTTGTTCACTCATCTTTGGATATTCACTAAAATTAATAAAAAACCACCACATTAATTTTTTTACGGTTTACAATAATTTATAAATTATAAACAGCAATAATAGAAATGACAAGTTATAATAAAAAAACTATTATCAAGTAAAATGGAAAAATTTGTCCGTAAATAATGACCCTGTAGGCAGAGATCCTAGCACCAAAGCGAAATCTTCAGGTTGGATGTACAAACTGATTCTTGGAATTAAGAAATTTGATGCACGTCTATCCCCTGCTAGATATAACAGGTAACAAAAATTTCAGTAAAAATATAATTTTTTTAATGGGAATATTTTGTCTCTCTTTATAAATAAGGAAGTGCATCAAAATGTCACGTTTAGCCGAGAGCGTCTGATCGAAACTAAGAAGTCATTAGAATCCGCCAAAAACCACTTATTTTGGTTTCGAAATACATAAAATAGTTAAAATTAATTATTGTCAAAGTAAGGAATTTCTAATGATTAGATAACTATTATATTTTCTGTCAGTAATTGCGACACAATATCGCAAAAAAAGTGAACAGAAACAAAAAAAAGGGAATATTGAACCATAAAACTTGAAACCTTGAAACTTTTATCTAAAAATATATTAATTAATAGGATATCATAATCATATTACACAAAATAGGCTATGCAAACATCGCATAACTTCCTCCATTTCCTTTGGATTCATAATTAATTTTTAAGAGTTTAATTTTTTGCTAAAACCAATGGAGGATTCAGAAAAATACAAAAACGCAATTTCATAGCATATTAACAAACGAGTATTACGTATTATGTTATCTTATATATAAAAATGAATGTTTGTTTGTTCGTATGTTATGCACTGCCGTACCGTTGATCCGATTGCGATGAAACTTGGCCAACTTATTGCTAACACTTGCGGGAAGGTTATAGGCATAGTATAGTATGCATTAGCATTCATTTTCGCGTAAAAATCCGACCTTCGAGGTGACGACCAATGACGTCATCGGATTATTTTATACAGGGTCGTTAATCCTTTCATCTCCTTAGATATAAAAATGAATGTCCGTATGTTTGTTCGTATGTTCACAGTTGATTTGAGTTGTTCGAGTTCGGAGTTTGACAGCGGTGGAGTAAACACGTGGTGTAACATCGCAAGTGCGATATTAATAAAGGGTAAGTACATTATTGTACGCTGGACAGGGCAAACTACCCGCGATCAGGGGTGGTCTACCCTGGCCAAACAGATTCGAATTCAAATTCGAAACCGTGAAAACGAAATCGAGTTTGGATCCGAATCCACGTGTTCTACAAAACTCAATTCCCGCCAATGAAGTCAGCCAAGCCAACCTGGTAACGAAAGAAAATACCCAAAAGGATCCGACCAACCAGGGGACAAAACAAAAAGAAACCGGCCAGAAAAAAATTCGCCCCCCCCCTGAGGAGGCCGAGACCCCCCTGGAGGAAGAAAATCCTAAAGAAGGGATAATCCCTGTACCTCAGGTGCAGACTATTACCAACAGACTATTCCTAAATAGTTTATTATATAAACAAAAAGGAATCAGTCAACAAGACAAACACAAGTTCAAGTGAAACGACAGTGAGTAGCAAACGTAAATCGAGAAAACAGCAAAGAAAACAATCAAGGCCAGGCAAGAATCATTTTACTACCTTTTTTTAGAAATCAGAAAATGTCGTCACCACAATTTCAAATGGTTATACAAAAGACTTTAGCGAAGGCTATGTCATTTGCTAAATATGAAGATTGGCAAGTTAAATTAGAATACACCAATGTTCTTACACAATCTTTGACAGAGATATTGCAACATTTTTGCGAAAGCGACAACTGCCGTCTTAATATTAAGATTGCGAAAAAAAAAGTCGCAGCGCAGCGTATTCGGAAACGAAAAATTGATGAAGAATTGGCGGCTGACTATTTAAAAAAGAAGAAAGAACAACAGGAGGAATTGTCGATATCGCTCAATGCCTTCGAAAAATTATTACAAGAGGAAGCCGAAGGGGTGAGAGAAGGAGAGTTGTAAGTTGTAACCTGATTGGTTAAATCTTTTAATAAAATAATACACAAATATATATCATAAATGAAATAAATCGAGAAAACAATCAAAGTTAGGCAAGATTCGTTTTACTTTTTCTTAGAAATTAGTCGTTATAAATATTCGAAATTAGAATATGCCTCCCAAGCGTTCGTCACTTAGTCGATCTACCAGCGCAGCACGTGCAGCTAAGCGATTTCGAGCTTCTCAAACAATCGAAGAACGACAAGCGAGCAATGAAGCAGATCGTTTACGACTTACTCGATCACGCACATCAGAATCAGAAGACCAACATGCGGCAAGAATAGAAACACAAAGTTTACGAGCTACACGATCACGCGCATCAGAATCACAAGACCAACATACGGCTCGTGCATACGGCAAGAATTGAAAGTGAGCGTTTACGAGCTACTCGATCTCGACGAACAGTACATGATGATTTGAATCTTGCTGCATTTCAATATGATGTTAACTACGATTACAGTTTGCATCCCAGTGTAAATATCGGCAAAATGGATAAGGCCTGTGGGCATTGCGGTTCACTTAAGTTCAACAATGAAACACCAGGAATGTGCTGCGCGAGTGGCAAAGTTAAATTGCCGACATTGCATCCACCACCTGATCCATTGTTGTCATTACTTTCAGGCGACTCACCTGATTCCAAACACTTCTTGAAGAACATTCGTAAGTATAATTCGGCGTTCCAAATGACATCTTTCGGGGCCGACAAAGTTTTTAAAGATCAGTACATGCCTACTTTCAAAATTCAAGGACAAGTATACCACCGTGTTGGTTCATTTCTACCCCTTTTGGTACGCTGAACATCAATATTTACAAATATATTTTATGGGTGACGATGATGCACAAGTTGATCAACGCTGCAATGCAATTCCAGGAACCAAACGCCAAATTATATATGATTTACAAACATTTTTCCAGCAACGCAATGCATTGATAAAATTATTCAAAACTTCGATTGACAACTTACCGGCGGATAATTACGCAATTCGAATACGAGCCGACAAAACACCACCCGGACAGCATCCCGGACGCTACAACGCACCTACCGTCAATGAAGTTGCGATTATCATAGTTGGCGAAGAACGTGATACACGTGATATTATTCTTCAGCGACGAAATAATACAATTCAACGTGTCGCTGAAACACATCGATCATACGATGCGCTGCAGTATCCCATAATTTTTTGGGAAGGGCAGGATGGATATCACTTTAATATTATGCAAACTAATCCAATTGGTGACCAACTCAATAAAAAAGTATCTGCGATGAATTATTATTCTTACCGAATAATGATACCTCAGAATGGAACAAATCATATTCTGCAATGCCGTCAACTATTCCATCAATATGTGGTAGACATGTATGCCAAAATTGAATCCGAACGTTTGTTATTCATTCGCCTAAATCAAAAATCGTTGCGTTCAGAAGAATACATTCATTTGCGCGTTGCAATTGTAAACGATGGAAATGTTTCAGACCTTGGCAAAATGGTCATACTTCCAGCAACGTTCAATGGCAGCCCACGGCATATGCATCAATATGCACAGGATGCCATGACATATGTGCGTTCATATCGCCGCCCCGACTTATTCGTTACATTTACGTGCAATCCAGCATGGGATGAGATACAGGATCTTCTATTGCCCGGTCAGCTACCATCGGATCGACACGATTTGACTGCACGAATATTCAAGCAAAAACTAACTAAATTGATGGACTTAATTGTGAAGTATCACATTTATGGTGAAACTCGCTCCTGGATGTATGCGATTGAATGGCAGAAGAGAGGACTTCCACATGCTCACATTCTCATTTGGCTCAAAACGAAAATACACGCACCTCAAATTGATGATATCATTTCTGCAGAAATTCCTAATCCCGAAGAAGATCCACTACTGTTCCATATTGTAACGAAAAACATCGTGCATGGACCATGTGGAGCAATGAATCCACAATCTCCTTGCATGAAAGAAAACAAATGCACGAAAAAGTTTCCCAGAAACTTACTTCATGAAACACGCACTGGTGATGACGGATATCCTCAATACAGACGCCGAAAACCAGAAGATGGAGGTCATACAACAACAATCAGAATGAGAAATGATGACGTTCAACTCGACAACAGATGGATTGTACCATATTCTCCTTTATTATCGAAAACGTTCAAAGCTCATATCAACGTTGAATATTGTCATTCCGTCAAATCCATTAAGTATATCTGCAAATACGTCAACAAAGGCAGCGATATAGCATTACTGAGCATTGATGGACATGATGCGCGCAACGATGAAGTTAGTCAATTTCAAACAGGTCGATATATTAGCAGTAACGAAGCTGTTTGGCGTATTCTAAGTTTTCCAATTCACAGTCGCTATCCCACTGTTGTTCATCTCAGTGTTCATCTTGAAAATGGACAAAGAGTCTATTTCACGGCAGACACTGCACGAAACGTTGTTGCTGGACCAGCGCACGCAACACTCACAGCATTTTTTGCGCTTTGTGAAGAAGATGTATTTGCCAAAACATTATTGTACGCAGATGTTCCGAAGTACTATACATGGAATGCTGCATCTAAGAAATTCCAACGACGTAAGCAAGGCATGCGTATTGAAGGCTATCGAGATCTGTATTCGTCAGACGCATTGGGCCGTATTTATACAGTACATCCAAATAATGCCGAGTGTTACTATTTGAGAATGCTGTTAGTTAATGTCATAGGCCCTACGTCTTTTTCAAATTTGAGAACGGTCGATGGCGTAGAATGCCAAACGTACAGAGAAGCTTGCCAAAAGCTTCATTTGCTTGAAAGCGACCAACACTGGGAAACAACATTGACGGATGCATGTGCCAACTGTCATCCGTGAAAAATTCGAACATTATTCGCCATCATTTTGACCACATGTTCGCCATCCAATCCGAAAGATTTGTGGGAAAAATTCAGAGAAGATTTGAGCGAAGACATTTTACATCGTGTTCGTACCGTCAGTAATGACAATTCCATTGTGTTTTCGGACAATATTTTTAATCAAGCTCTGATCGAAATAGAAGACGTATGCTTAACCATCAACAACAAAGCACTCATTCAACTTGGCATGATTGCGCCACAACGTTCAGTATTATTGGATCTTTCTGATCGCGATTTAGTAAGAGAACGGCAGTACAATACTAATGATTTGCGTGCAGTTCTTGAAGCAAACGAACAACTTTTGTTTGCAGAACAAAGATTGGCCTATGATACACTTACAAATGCTGTGTCGAATGACAGAGGTGGTCTGTTTTTTGTTGATGCGCCTGGAGGCACTGGAAAAACGTTTGTTATCAGTTTACTATTGGCTCACATTCGATCTCAATTTGGAATTGCTTTGGCTCTTGCTTCATCAGGTATTACGGCTACATTATTAGATGGTAGAAGAACTGCGCATTCGGCGCTCAAATTACCATTGGATATGAATTTCTCGGAAGCTCCAATATGTAACATTTCGAAAGGATCTGGTATGGCTAAAGTTCTGCGGATTTGTAAGATCATTATCTGGGACGAATGCACCATGGCTCATAAGAAATCGCTTGAAGCACTTGATCGAACTCTTAAAGATTTACGATCAAATGCACAACCGTTCGGAGGCGCTCTAATTCTGTTATCTGGCGACTTTCGACAAACTCTTCCAGTTATTCCTAAATCAACACCAGCTGATGAGCTCAATGCTTGTCTCAAAGCATCGCATCTATGGAAACATGTGCAAAAACTCACATTAAAAACCAATATGCGCGTACATTTGCAGCACGATGCGTCGGCGGATACATTCTCAAACCAGCTATTGAACATTGGCGAAGGAAAAGTACCAGTTTATGCTACCACAAAATGCATTTCATTTCCGTTAAACTTTTGCGTCATTGTGCCATCCATCGAACAGCTTATTCACAAAGTTTTTCCGCAAATTGTCACCAATTATAAAAATCATAAATGGCTTTGCGAACGTGCTATTTTAGCACCAAAAAACAAGGACGTCAATGCAATCAACCATGCAATTCAAGAAAAAATTACAGGCGATTCTGTTACCTACAAATCGATTGACAGCGTCATGAACGCGGACGAAATTGTAAACTATCCAATCGAGTTTTTAAATTCGTTGGATCTTCCTGGTGTGCCACCGCACAAATTGTCACTTAAAATCGGAGTGCCAATTATTCTTTTGCGGAACATTAATCCACCCCGATTGTGTAATGGAACAAGACTCGCTGTAAAAAAACTGATGCCGAATGTCATCGAAGCTACTATTCTTAACGGAAAGTCAAATAGAGAAGATGTGCTCATTCCACGCATTCCCATTATTCCCACAGACATGCCTTTTGATTTCAAGCGACTGCAATTCCCCATTCGACTTGCATTCTCGATGACCGTCAACAAGGCACAGGGTCAATCACTGCAAGTATGCGGATTGAACCTAGAAAATCCATGTTTTTCACATGGACAGTTGTATGTTGGATGCTCACGAGTCGGACAGCCACGAAATTTATTTGTTTTTGCTGAAGACGGGAAAACACAAAATATTGTATACCCTAAAGCACTTGAATAATAAAGTTGTAAAAAAAATTAAATAAATTTGGGCAGGACAACGTCTGCCGGGTCAGCTAGTGTTCTATAAAAGTTACCTGAAATGTTCATTCCGATCGTAAGGCTATATTAAAGGATGTATAATAGGAAACAAAAATAAAAGTAAAATATATAAGATATCGATGAAAATTGGTACATATGTCATCATTGACTTGACGATCTAATAAAAAAAATTTCAAATCGATTCACTCCCCTTCAATAGTTCTTACAGTTTTTATTCGATATTTACTTTTTGTTAAAATTCATGAAAATTTCAACTTTGGTTTTGCCTAAGAGTCTGCTTTTAGGGAAAATCGCAAGGTGCTAAACAGTAAAACACTTGTCTAAATAAAAATCTAAAGCAAAATCTTAAGAAATCTTAAAAAAATTATATAATATAAAAATCAATTTATGAAAAACTACATTTTATCGAATATATTAACTATATAATATGAAGAAACTATAAGAATATTTTCAAATTTTCTGTAGTTATTAGCTTGTGAATAGAAGAAGGTTTTAGCAAAATTTCATCACCGTTTACTACCCCGTTCTCAAGAAATTAATTAGTAATTGAACAGCCAATACAGAGTTGTCATGTTAAATTCTCTAAAAATAATTTAGATTTCGACATTAAAAGAATCGTAAACATATTTAAAACTTATTGGTATTATAAATATTATATATATCTCGGTTTTTATCAGTTTTAATCACAAATATATATACAGTGTGTTCACGATAAGAGGTAACAGTGAATAATTCTTATATCTTACTAGATATACAAAGAAAGTTTAAATAGTTTTTTATTCAACTCAAAATTTACCATCGGAAACTGCGGAAGTAAATTTTTTTGTACTTCAAATTTAACCAGAAGTAAACATGAATTTATTTTTTCAAATGGCAACATGTCTTTTTTTTAACATTTTCGTAATCTGTAATTTTTTCTCTATATAGACATATTAAATTATCATATGGTTACATAAGAAAATTTTCGAGAAAAATGCAAGATAAATTAATTAATTATTTAATTTATTTAGTGTACTATGATAACAAAATGATACTATAGTATCATGTCTTGAACAAAATGTTGGCAATTTTGAAGAATTTATCAGATAGGTTGTGTTTTCTGTACCGTGAGGTTGTTTTGTTTTCATAACACACTAAATAAATTAAATAATTAATAAAATTATCTTACATTTTTCTCGAAAATTTTCATATGTAACCCTATAATAATTTTATATGTATGTATAGAGAAAAAACTGCAGATTACAAAAATGTTAAAAAAAAGACATGTTGCTATTTGAAAAAAAAATTCATGTTTACTTCCGGTTGAGTTTGAAGTCCAAAAATATGTACCTCCGCGGTTTCCGATGGAAAATTTCGAACTGAATAAAAAACGATTTAAACTTGTTTCTATATCTAGTAAGATAAAAGAATTATTCACTGTTACCTCTTAGCGTGAACACACTGTATATAGATTCGCATTGAACTAAATCGAGTTGAAAGGTGTTTACGTTGAAAACTGAAACCAAATTTTACACATAAAAATGTTTTTCTTGTCAATGCCAGGTACTTATCATACAACCCTCGCACTTATCCTATTCTGTCCCATCAAGCAATAAATTTAAATTTAATACTAAAAATGTACCTACTTTGTTCATAAAGAAATTAAAACCAATTTTTTATCAAAAAAGACAACTAAAAGTCTCTCTTTACAACACATAAAATAATTTATGTTCAATATTTGTTGTAAGGTACCTACGTAGGTATCGAAATTTGAAAATGACTATAAATTGTAGCAGACACTCTCATAAGCACTATAATTCAGAATAAACTCAGACTACCTTGTTAGATCTTGGAAAATGAATATGCATAGAGTGGTGAAACGTGATGACATCTGAATAATCATAGTAGTACACTGCAATCATAATCACTAGTGGATTTAGGAATGGAGAGGGTTAAGGAGATCTAAGCATTCAGTTGGCCACGCATTCAGTTAGTCGCCCATTTTAGGTTAGATTTGCTTAAAAAGTGAAAAAATTATATTGGTAAAACATAAGACGAATTGAAACAATGTAATTAGGTCAACCCAGTATGGCGAAATGGGTGATGTGCTTGAATCATAATTTATTATATTATCATGTTCCAAAATCCACCATTAAAAGTTTTGTATGTAATTTGGAAATTTTTAATATTTTTGTAAAAATTGTATTTCTTTTTCAAATTTGTAAATATTTTGTATTTGGTGGTTTTTCCGCCTGGTGGTGAAAACCAGGCTTTTTTCCAAAAATGGCCGCACGTAGCGGTTGAGGAGAAAGTCGTCTCTTGTAATTTTTTTGGTTTTTGAATTGAATTTTGGTAAGAATAATAAATAATTATAATTTTGTAAGTTTATTTAATTAATTGATTTTGACGTTGTGAAGAAAAATTTTGATTAAATTAAATTATTGGACCAGAATTGATATTTTGAATTAAATTGGAAATTTGAAAGATTGGAGTTGATGTGGAAGATATATTGAAAAGCATATTTGAATTATTATTAATTTAATTGTTAAAATAATAAAACTGGAAGATAATTGAATGAAGCAAGTGTACCATATGTAAGTTCGAGGTGAGTGATTGTGGCTACAGTTATCTTTCAATTTTGTCGTTCCATTTCGTATTTAAAAATTAAGTTTGAATTAAAGAGTCTCATCGCTCAATAGTGCGGTAATTAGGTTGGGGTGCCAGTACATTTTTTTGAAATATTTACACCCCCCCCCCTCCCCAGATTACACGGCAATATATTATATTACTTGGAAAGTGTGAGTTAGATCCTCACGCGAGTCAAATTTTTTTAATAGCATTTTATAATACAAATGATTCGACACGTTGAAGTGACATAAGCGACTAGTAATGAAAACCATTACCAGTTGAATTGTTAAGTGACTAGAGAATGCTTCGCTTTCTCACCCGAGAGGAGGTTCGGAAAGCATCGCTTTGACTATGCTTTCCGATAAAAAGGTTTAATGGCTGAATTAATTTGGAGGTAGGCCATGAACGCTTCAGCAGGACTCAACACTGTCGATGAAGCTTATAAATTAATATCAACAATTTCTTTGTGAGAACGTTCCGGGGTGCATGTTGGCGATACAATGGCTCAAATATTCATCTGATGCCAATATATTGAATTTCATTTCTCGATTGGAGAATCAAAAATATAAAAACGCATATAAAAAAAGTTAATTTCTTTATTGGTCTTAAATAAAGATACTTTCTACCTTTCTACGAGGATACATACTCATCAGCTTCTTCCTACACTTCATTACACCTAAACCATAAGCCTAAAAATATTCGATTATTGAAGCCATATTCAAACCATACATGTTCGTTTGGTACTTCGATTTTATTTTATTTTTTTTTAATCCGGTCTTAATATCCAAAAACACGTTTTATTCCATGCGAAGCCAGGTATCCTGCTAGAAAATTAAAATATTCAATTTATATCTCTCAGAAATAATTTTGGGATGAACCATTTATATTACTTTGTATTCTTATTTAGGTTTAGGTACATACTATATAAAAATTATATCTCAAGATAACATTAAATTATTTATAATAGCACGATTTATTGTAATAAAAGTTGTTTCATTTTTGTACAGATTAGACAAATGTTTAAATTATTTATAGTTTTAGTTATATAGCTTAAGTAAATAAAAATGTTGTATTTTTAATTACATAAATTATTTGGACTCGCGGGGATTAACTAAACTTCTTTAGTATCATCATCATCATCACACTACACCAAAACATCATAAATGCTACTACTTAAACGAATGCAGAGAAATTATTTTCAGTTTGATTAACGTTTACTCAGCAGCAGCACTAAAGTGCTTGTGATATTAAAATATGACTTATATAAATTTACTAGTGGTAGCTATCGTGGCGGTTTCTTCTTGCAATATTGAAGCAGTGCCTCAATTTTTTCGAGGAACACAGACTTTTCCTGATGGAGGTAGATCGCAACAAGCTGAGTATCAAATCGAAACAGCGTGGAAACACGACAGATATTTGGACAAGAATGTAAGACCAATTGGACCTGAAACCAACAGTGAAGGTATTAATTATACTGAAAAGAATGGTTTACCACGTCGATGAAAAAATTCATTATTTTTTCACATTATACTGATGAATAAAAATCATCAATACAATGATATTTTCATCAGCGCAAAAGTGATAAATTGTTAATGTACCTACCTTTTCTTTTCAGTGTATTCTCATAAAAATGGTGCCAGTGGGTTCATTAATGGGGGGATGGGACAATTTGTCGCCACCGATTCTCCGCTGCCAGTTCACCGCGGTCGAAGCTTCTGGCCGTTTCGCCGTAGGCCGACTCGACGCTGGCTGATTCGACGTTTGCCGACTCAACGCTGGCCGACTCGACGCTGGCCGACTCGACGCTGGACGACTCCCCGCTGGCCGTATCCCCGCCGGCAGACTCCCCGCTGGCCGACTCCCCGCCGATGGACTCCCCCTTGGCGAATTGTATAAACTGAAAAAAATATGCTGCTATAATGGAAAGCGTAATGAATTGCATTCCGAAGTAACTGTTATTCTTTAAATGCGTAGGTTAGTGTCAGTTCTTGATATTTTTTTGATTTTAAACGAAAATCAAACTTCCGTGCAAAAAGTGAGATGCGCATGTAGTTAAAAATTTAATTTATTATTTCTATTTAAACTTGATTATTTATTTTAAACATAAATATTGTAGGTTGTATCTTTGATTATGTAGTTATAAGATAAACAAACCATATAAAAATTTATAGTTTTTGCGCTGATATAATGGTAGTAATTATTATAGAAATAATCTCTCCCCAGAAAGCTTTTTTTAATTTTTTCATGTGTGGAGAGATTATTTCTATAATTTGAGTTAGTTGTACTCTTTAATATGATTATCAAAAAATATCGTTGAATACGGTAAAAGATGTAGTAAATTGCATTTTATTGTAATTTTTGGTAAGCAATTTATTAGACCTTTCAATTCGGTAACGATATGATTTTATTCGCAGTGGTTTTAAATTTTGTGACTGTCGAATCCTAATTATTGTCTGAGAATACGAAATCTTAGTTAAAAATTAAAAAAATTAGAGTTCAAATAAAATTTTATAGTTTTGATTCAATAAATTTGTAGTTTTATGTAAAGAATTGTCTCGTACATATTTTCTCAATTGTATCAGCGATAAGGTAATACTAATGCGCCAATGTGGCCATTGAATTTTTTTTATTAAATATTTTGATTTTGAATTTTATTATGTGATCATTTGAAGGTTTGATTTTATTTTGTATTTGAATTTGTTGTAAAATTTAAATTTGATTCTGTAAATAAATGTGTGTAAATATTATAAAATTTTGAATTTGTGCTTCCATTTGCGGCAACAATTTTAAGTTGGCTCGAAAATGAACAATCATTTTTGCTGTTGATGTGTGAGCCAGCGGTGGGGACAGACGTGAATAAAGTTGGTACCGAAAAATGTTAATATTCTGTTTAGAATTTGGATTTGTTTATTGAAAAGTTTGTGAATAAATTATTTTAGTTGTCCGAAAAGAAATTAATTTTTATTGAATTTTAAATTTGGAAGTTTGTCCCGGATATTAGACGATTATTTGTGGAAAATTGGATTTGCATTTTAAAAAGGTGGAAATAATAATAAAAAATTGAAAATTGAACGATAAAATTAAACGGATTTGCAAGATTGAAATTGATAAATTAGAAAAATATTAAATTTGCAATGTAAAATTTGAAGGCATCGTAAAACTCAGATGGACGTCGGCGTCGACGCACCTGATGGTGTGATTGTAATGCACATTTTTGCGTAAATACGTAAATTTATTTAACAATTAAAATTTTGAAGTCTCACAATGTTCGTGTGCGTTAGTTTAGCAGGGATTAGCACCGTATTAATTATTTAAAATTTACCAAACTACACGTCAATATAAATCTTCATTTTATAAATTTTGATAATTTGGGAGTTGATTTGTTGAAATTTGAATTTTGTTTTTGTAAGTTCTGAATTCATCGGTATATATGGGTTTTAATGTTTAATTAGATTTGCTTTGTAAATGATTTCTTGTAGAAAATGCCAATAATGTTTAAGTTGGCAGAAAAGAGAGCTATACTCATCCCTTTCGCGTTGGTTCGTCGAGGTGATAGGAAGCTTTTGCGGGAAGGTCCAGTGGAAGTATTAAATTGCGTCTTAAAGTGGAAATTTTTAATTGATTTTGTGAATAAAGCTTTAATTTGAGTGAGTAAATTTATTGGAAATTTTTATATGGAAATTGTCCGACACTTGTAGACGCGATATTGGACTGATTTTTGATAGAATTTGGATTTGGAAAATTAAAATAGAATTGGATAGGTTAATTAATAAATAAATTAAGATTGAATAATTGGACGTTACAATAATATAATTGACTTTTTGAATAAATAATTAAAAAATTGGAAAACTTCGTAAAATATATTTAAGTTAAAATTTATTTTAAAGTTTGAGGATTTAATTTGGTTTGGACCAAAAATAATTTTATTAAAAATTTGCAAATCCTTTGGCGTTGTGTCGCAACGTGGAAAAATATAATGATATTTGTACCCGCACTCCTGAGAGATTTCAGCTCTCCTCTTGGTTAAGCTGGTCGAGAAATTTAAATATACTGAAAAGAAAGTTATGCCATTAACTTAACGTTCAACAATAATATTATATGGGTACTTCTACAAAACTCCCAATTATTATATACCCAATTATTGTTTTTATTTTTTAAACATTGTATTGTAAACATGTCACTTTTTAACGTTTAAAATGTTTATTTAAAATAAAAACAAATACATTGGATGATTTACCTATACTAGATATTAATTAACCTGAAGTCTATTTCAAAATAAAATGTAGAGTTTTGGCTACTTTACTATGTTCGCATAGAATTATGTTGCTTAAACTATGATGGTTGTTTAGCCTAAAGCGCCAATTACACGAAGATAGTGACTTGTACAAGTTACTAAAACCCAGTACTGGATTTTAGTACTATCTTCATGTAAACATATGTATTCCCGTACTAAATTCCAGTGTTGGTTTTAGTAACAATTCCAGTATAGTGAATAGAATGCGATCCTATTTACTGGCGCAAGTGGCTACCCCCACTTTTACTTTCCTGATAATTAAACCCGTGATTTACGTCTAGCCTACTACACGATACAAAAATCCTGTGGCCGCGTATTATTAAAGATGACGTTATACATTTACACTTCGAATTCATTGGTTAAAGCACTCTAGTAACTTGAGCAAGTTACTATCACCATGTAAACTCAACTATCATCTAAATCACTTGCTTTTAGTACTGGATTTTAGTAACTTGTACAAGTTACTATTATCGTGTGTAGCAGCCTTAACAGTTAGCCCAATAGTAAGACAGTGTCTCACTGTTGGACCACAGTAAATGTCTCACTGTTGGACAGATTGTCGCAAAAACCATATTGGTTTATAACTAGTGAAAGTTAGTTTAATAAATTATAAAATCATTAATAAAGACTACATAATTCACACACACTTAGAGAGAAAACATGTTTTACAAAAACCTTTTTAAATTTTTTTTCAAGATAAAATATAGCGAACGTGGTAAAATTTACTTCTACTTGTTAGAAATACACTTATTTCCAATATGTACAAACTCGACCAATAACCGCAGCAAATAATCATGCAAACCCATGGCACGATGCTTTCCCTTTCCTGTTAAAAGGTAAGAGAAATTTGAAAGCACATGAAGTGAGGAAAATGCAATGTCTCAGTGTTGGACCTGTCTCACTGTAGGAACTATTATATAATATATAGTACAAATACAAGATTAAAATCTGTACAAAGCATGAATTCCAAGTTGAGGAATTGGTTTCATTCCATGTCCAAAAGTTGTTTCTGCATTAAGGCTTATACGACCATTTTTACAAACAAAGAATGGAATAGAAACTCCAATAGTTCCACGGGCAGGTGTTCGGTATGTTTTAACACCACGAATATACGCATTGGCACCGTTCTTATGAGAATAGTTAATACCAGCACTGTTGCTTTGAATACGTTTTAAATTTTCGTTTAAATGTATCCTGTGTGGAGCAAAAATATTAACATTGTGGTTACGTGTCTGTTGTCCAAATTGTCCTCTCACGAAACCTTGAAGGCGAATACTGATGCTACTGTCTAACTACCATCAACACCAGTTACTGCTCGATGATATGCGTTAATTCCTCCACTGTACGCAAATGGACTGGAAAATCCGCGTGAGTTAAAACTTTGACTGAGGGAGCCCCATGCTGGTTCTACTCGATATCCAGCTTGTTACAATCTACCTTCACAATGAATAAGTCGTACTTCAGCAAAAAATGGAGATGCTGCTTCAATATTGCAGAAAGAAAATCACAAAAAATCAATAAAATACATGTATTTTCAATACCCTGTTATTTTTGAGGTATATGAATTTTGTAAATGTTTATATTTTTTTTCTAAAAACTAACATCTTTTAGCTTCAAAATGCCACCTTGGTCGACTAGATATCTCTAATAGAAAAATGTTCTTCAGCTAAAACCGCAAAGCACAAAAATAAGACTTTTCAATTGTTTGATTTCGTGTGGACCGGAAGTGGCGAGTGCGAAAATTAAATCCGTTTGGATTTTGGTCTTTGGAACCCTAAAGAACATTTCCGCAAAGTTTAAGCAAAATCTAAAATGGTGCAGCAACAATTTTCTTGGTTTTTTGATGATTTCATAGGGAATGACTCTAATTGATTTATTTTTTCTTTTAAATGTCTAAATCTGCTACCTGCGATAACGACAAGCTTACAGTTCAATAATCTTTGTAAATTTTTTGTTTTACATTACCTGGACCGACGTTGTCGCCTGAGCCAGTCACATGCCATTTTTAGGTGTCCACTTTGGCCATATTAAGCAGTATTTAAATATTGTAAAATTAACTTAAAAAATTGTGAAGTTAAAGATGTCAATAATAACATATAAAAATTTGAAATGATTGGATTTTATTTTGTAGATAAAAAAATTCCTGAAATATCCTTTTAAAAATTGAAAAACATCAGACTACATCCTTAAAATGTTCCTTATTATGCCCTGATAAGATTTTGATAAATTTCAGTTAGATGTTCCTGTCTGTCAGTGTGTGTCTGTCATGAAATATTGCAAAAACATGCATCATAACTAAATTTAGAAAAAAGCTGAAAATGGTGGAATTCCGTTGAAAATTGGAGAAATGAAAAACAAAATGAAAAAGTTCAAGTGTTCATAGAAAATCAACAATTTCTAAGAAAATTATGAATATTAAAAACCTGTTGTTGCGCTAACACGTTTGTTTCCAATTTGCTAATTGCTAAAATGTTTTCAGATCACGCCATTTTCGTAAGCTATCATCATCAGAAGTTATGAATGGGTGATTGGCTCACTTAATGAGCATTCATGCTAAAAATTATTTATCTGTGTTGAAAATGATTGGCTCACAATTTACAATAATTACAATTTACTGCGGTAAATTATGCGCTTCTCATTACGTCTGTTAGTTTCTATTTGACTAAAAACAGTTGTAATCAAATTTAAAATAGCAATATTTATAATGTACCGAATTAAAATCTGACAAGATTATTGGTCGGTGTTAGAACAGTCCTTCAAATAAACCATTTTCCTGAAAAAGAAAATTCTTGTTACAGATAATATTTGGAATAAAAATTGTTCATTTTAATAAAACTTTGTTTACATAATACATATAGATAACATTAATAATTAATAAATAATTCATTGTCGAATAAAGGTTTAGAATTAAATTTCATATAAATCTCTGTAGATGGAGCAAGCAAAAATCCATAGGCATTAAATGCTACATTTTCAACCAATTCAGAATTGGGACAAAGTTCGACCTCATAATTAGCCAGAAGAGAAATAAGCCCCATTTTTAAGCTAACTAAAGCAAATCTCGCACCTGTAAAAATTAAATTTGTAAAAAATCGGCAAGAATATAATATATGTTGGAATTGTTCTGTGATTGTTCATTGTTATATTAATGTAGATATGTTAATATATAAATCTTAACTTGTGAGAATATAAATATTAAAACTTCAATATAACAAGTTAAATTAACAAATATAATGGAAATTATATTTTTAAGCTTTCAGCGACGCGACGTATGTCGCCTTCGTCAGAAATTTATTTATATACTTGTTATATTGAAGTTTTAATGTTTAATGTAGATATGTTTGATATGTTGTAGTAGTCTACACTTACTAGCCCACCGTATTTTTCAAAGCTGCTTTTGATCGCTAAAAAATGCGATATAAAAGGATATTATCAAATTTACGGTGAAGGAAACGGCGAGCTAATGTGCACTAGTGTACACTACTACAGCATACTAAACACACCTTATATACAGAGTTGTAGAAAAGCAGGTGTTTGTATAATATAATAAATTTACCTATACAATTACGTAAACCTTTTCCAAAAGGCATATACACATTATTTGGAATTTTATTTTTATTTTCAGGAGAAAAACGTTCAGGTATATATTTATGTGGATCTGGAAAGTAATTGCTGTCGTAATGAAGACCTGAAAGGGATATATAAACTTTCATATCCTTTTTGAGTATTATGTCAGTATCTGGTATTTGGTATGTTTTAGTGCATTGTCTATCTAAGAACGGCAATACCGGGTATTTACGAAGAGTTTCTGAAAAATTAAAGGATAATATAATAATTCTTAATCATGCGGTTTTTTTTCTTACCGGATACAGCCATATCTAAATATGTCAGATCTTGTATTAAATCATACGAAATTTTTTTATTTTCACCCAATGCGATTTCAAGTTCTTGACGAATTTTTTCTTGTACTTCTTTGTTTTTAGATAACTCGTATAAAGTATAAAAAATTGTTGATCCTGTAGTTTCAAAACCAGCTACGAAGAATTGAATTGCTTGAGATAGCAGTAAGTTATCGTCTGCAAAAAACTATATTAGTTGAAATATTCGATAAATTACATCAACTCCTACCAATTTTTTCGGAATTACTTTCTTCACTCTTTTTAATTTGTATCAAAATATCTAATAAGTCGCCTCTGTACAATCCATTCTTTTCGCGTTCACGTAGGGTTTCTATAAACGCTTTTTGCATAAAAGTTATTGCATTTGGTTCAATAAATCTCATTTTGAACAACTTAAATATCATAGGAGCAAAAAAACATGACACCGCTTGTATTGCTCTTGAAATATTTAATTCAAATACTCTTTTAGAAGCTTCACGAAATTCAGCATTTTCACTTTTAAATGAATTGGCTGTAATTCCAAATGCACAAGTTGAAATAACATCAGTAGTATATTTCATAACCAAATCTCTTCCATCAAATTTGCTTTTATGCATTTTTTCTTCTTCGATAAACTCAATTAATCCTTTAGAAGCATTAATTATTAAATCAGTCATTTTCTTAATTTTTCCACTGGTAAATGTTGGAGTTACTTTCATTCTTACATTTCTCCAGGAAGGATTTTTTAGGTTAAATAACATCGATGATGCAAATTTATCGTCATCGCCATTTGATATTACACTTCTGTCAGAGAAATGTTCAAAATCTTTCACTAATACGTGTTTAATTATATCAGGATCGCGAATCAGCAAAAATGGTTGATCGAAAACATAAAAACCAAACAATTTTGATTTGGTGTTTTTGTAAAGATCGTCAATAAATTCTCCTATGCTTTTTTGAAATATGCACACACGGAAAACATTACCAAACAGTAATTTTGGTTTATTATATGGTATATTTAGACTTTTCCAGTATTTAAAATTTCGTGTTAGATGTAGGTATAGTAAGTATAACAACACTGTCAATCCAACACCAAAAATATAAAAAGGCATTTGAGGTTCCTAAAAGTTAAAATGAAATTATTATTGTTATACATTTTTACTTTATCATACAAAGTATGAAAAAGTATTGTTATCGTGCAGAAAAAAAGATTGAGATTTTGACGAATGTAGTCATATTGGGGTCCCAGAAGCGGAAAATCATCATTTCCAAAAAATGTCTGTATGTGTGTGTGTGATCAAATTTTGTGTGCGCTCTACCGCAAAAAGTAACAAGAATTTGTAAAAAGTAAACAAAACAACTTAATTGAGACTTAGAACTGATTAGATTTTGGTTAAAATTGGTACACGGAAACGCAAAAAAAATAATATTTTGTAAACTAAAAAAATAATTTATTTCTTTTTTTTCAAATTTTATTTTTTTATTAAATTCTTCTCTATAATAATATTAAAAAAGTTTTAATCACACACAAATATTCATAAAGTTATGGGCATGGAGCTCCATCCGATTTTTTGCAATAATTTTGATAATTTTAAATTTAATTAATAAAAAAAACTAATATGCATATTCCACATGCTGGCACAACATAATAATACTATAGGAATTAAATTTAAATATTTATATTTAAAACAATAATTAATTATATTAATTATCACATAATTCATATTGCACAGTAATTTAAATCAAAACTTTGTGACGGTTAAGAAACATTTTGTTAACTTACCATTTTATGTTGTCAAAAAATTAAAATTTTTTATATCTTTCTGACTTTCAATTATAGAATTTAAACTGTACGCGTTGTTTGTAAATTTTGAAATAATATGTCAAAATATAAAAATTTATTTATATTTATGATTAAACACTTTGAACCGCTTCACTCTTATCAATATTTGGCACTGATTATAATAGCTCTCAAAATTAATAACGCAACCTTTCGTAGACTCTTCAATTGAATTTAAAATGTAAAAAAAATTTGAAATATATAAATTTTTAAATTTGTGAAATTTTTAATAACAAACTAGAGGCGGTAGCGAAATATCCGAGTAGTGAAAAACTTAATATCCAGTAGCGTACATTAAAATCTTTTTAATTTAATTCGGTTTGGTAATTTGGTAATTCGGTAATACTTTGCAGGTCATAATTTTCTCAGTTCTACATACATATGTACATACAAATTATAGTAACTTTATTTCAATTTCAAACATCAAAAGTTGGGTTGGGTACAACTCGCCGCGCACGATTCACCGCGCACGATTCGCCGCGCACGATTCTCCGCGGCACGATTCGCCGCCGGCACGATTCGCCGCGAAGCACGATTCGCCGTGGCACGATTCGCCGTGGCACGATTCGCCGAGAGCTTCTAGTGCCACATATCAATAATCTTCGGAATTAAACAAGAAGAAAATTATTCGATTTGTTGACCTTTTGTATTTACATGAATACTCAAGTCAATTAATATGGTAAAGAGACCTGGAACTTATACGAAAGAACTATCGATAATACCAGGTACAAAACTTTTAGTTTTCGAGTAAATCCAGTGCTAAATTAAATTAATTTACAGAGAACTAATAATATTGCGGAGGCAGCTCATAATAGGAGGCTACAATCGCAGTAGAGCATCGAAAGACCGACTACTTGGCGTTTCATAAACGAATTAAAAAAAGTTCAAAAAAACAGAGACGTGTATTATGAAAGCCTAGTTGCCGGGAACCATACTGCAAAAAAGCATAAAAATTTTATCCTTGCAGATGAAAGAATCTTGACGAAAATATAAAGAACTACCGTTGTTTTTTCTAACTTTTGAGAAATGTACCTATATATTTAATTTGTTTAATTTATTTAATTCATTTTTATGGGTTCAAAATCTATCAAAAATCTATGGGCGGGTTACTGAACGGATAAAAATAAAAAACTCATGGCGAATCGTGCCGCGGCGAATCGTGACGTGGCGAATAGTTCCCGGCGAGTCGTGTCGCGGCGAATCGTGCTCGGAGAATCGTACCGTTCCCTCAAAAGTTTGTTAATAACTATTTATGGTACAAGTGTGTTATATGACAAATAAGTCACGCGAGAAAGTCTTAGTGAATTATTTGTTATTAACACACGCGTGGCATACAAGATTTTATCCAATATCTCGTAATGATAGTTTAAAATGTAATTAAATGTTTTGACATTGACATTTGACGTTTTAAAATGTCAGATTTAAAATTATGAAAACTAGTATAAAGTAGGTGTAATAAATAATTAGGGATAATTATTAAAAATCTGAGTGAGTTATAATATTAACCCCGCACTCATAAGTTACATTACTCACTAGTGAGTTATATGTTATTCTACTTATTTAAAAAACCATAGTTAATAATTTGACCGAAAAACTCTTAACTTATACTATACAATATTCCTACTATTAATTAGAAAAACTCGTAATTTTTACGATTTATTTTACGAATTTACGAAAGTTTTATGAACCCAAGTGGGTTGATGTTTATTACATTTTACCATAAACGACTATACAGGATACTCGTTTTTCGAGCTCCACCATGGGGATCTCAAGTTATTATATATGAAGGCGGTTAAATTAAGGCCAAGTTGCGCATTTTCATGTTAAACAATTATATGAAAGAAAATTTGATTTGTCGTTCTTAGTTCTTGAATTATTGAAAAAAAACTGAAGTTTATAATTTTCGTTTTTATTTTTTCAAGCGACACAACTAAAAGAAATATGGGTTTTTAACTAGGATGTTCTTGAGGCACTTTTTTTTAAGGAATTTAAATATATGTCATCGTATTTTCCAAGGAGTTCTTGAGGTCAGAGTTACAACACTTAACTTTGGTTTTTGTTATGGGCGCCATATTGAATTTTTGCAATTTTGAAAAGTTTTTTTTCTGATTTGTTGTAGCAGACAACATACTTCAGCAACTGCCCTGTATTTCAATAATTTGTGTAATTAGTTGTAACCTTATTACACCTTGTATCATAATAATACAGGGTGTCACAAAGTCTTTTGGAAGTTGTTACCATACAGTTGGTAATGACTTCAAAGGGACTATTATCTATATAAGGACTTTTATTTTATCAATAAAGGCAGTTAGTTTCTTACATTAGCAAAGTATTAAGTTGGCTCATAACACAAGTTACCGTGTTATTATTTTATATTATTATAATTATAATATTAGTTTACGTTCAGTAGCGAGGACGTAACATGATTACATCACACAATATGGTCGAATCTTACATGCTGATCAAAATTGAGAAAAAATCGTTTTTGCGAAGAGTGCTTTGGAACGAACGCCAACAATTTTGTTAAACAAATTAAATTTTGAGAGTTCAATTGATTTTGGATCTGGAACGATCACATTTATTGAACTTCACACATAGAAGTTTATTTTTTGCAAAACAAAACAAAATAATACAAAGTTGTAACTGTGGTGTATGTGAGTGCGGCTCTGTACAAATTGTATTTATGTAGAATGTATATTTGAATTAAATAAAGTACGGATTAGGAAGGGCGGACCAGGATTGGACACAGTTAATATCTGAGGGTTGGTATGGCTGCACGAAGGGGCATATGCCAAGGGCTCAGATGTTAGGGAGGCAGTCATGTCATAGTCTTGAGTGAAGTAGTCCTGGTGGTCGTAGCCTTCCTATCGTAAGTAGTCTGGTCAAATTAGTGTAGTTTAATTTCTTGTGAAGTATACAGCAGTAACAGACGCAGACGCTCGAATAAGACCTTCTACTTTTAAACACAATTCTACTGGTTTCTTCTTGTTTTCTTAACTTGGTCCTAAAAGTGGTGATTATGGTTCTTCTCAGCCCATCAATATCGATGGGTACAGTTTTAAAAATCAAATCTTTCATAGTATCCCATTTAGTTTAGAGAATTTATTGTCTAAACGTTCAGTATAATCTAACTTTTGCAAGTTCCTACCTATAAAAGTAAACTACAGATATTTTATGCATTATTTAGTTATTATATATGTAGGTATAGCATAAAGATTCTGATAATAACAATTTTACAAACTACTGTATCTGAATCAAACGACCACTTGAATTTAATTTAATATTCTGTCCCGAGCTATTAGATTGCAGTCGTTCGAAGCTTGATAGTATCGAACAAGTACCACTTCAGGATTAACTAATGCAAATCTATATAGCACTTCCAAATTGAAATCTAAAATAAGTTCTAACCCATTTTCACGTAAATATTAGACACGGAATTTTTAGTAACAATTTTAATATAGGTAACACTTTTTATCTAATTTTTTGAGGAAGAGTGTGTTTTCGGGCACCAGAAATCATGTTCTGATTGACCCACTATCAAAGCAATTTCCATTACACAACGATTTTCATAGCAAATTGTATTCTTGTGTTAAAAGGAGTAATTGCTATTTAAAAACATGTAAATATTTTTTTTTGCAAATATATGTAATTTTAGACCCTTTTATTTGTTAGTTACTTAATAATAAATTAATACTTTAAAAATGTTGATGTTATTGTGTAACACGGTTTTTATTAATGCATGTAAAATTTCTCTTCTGTGTGACTTATTATTTACATACTTCAAATAATTATTCAACAAAAAAAATTTATGCGTGCTTGGAAAAATAGACACAACACAAGGAAAGAGTCGAAAAAATTGGCCTTGAGTAAACATCAAAAATAGTGTTTATCTACTTTTATCAATTTCTACTTGTACTAAATTATTATCGCATGTAATTAATTATATAACAGCTTTTTACAATTCTACCGAACATTTTAATAATGTAACTTTAAAAATCTAAATTTGATAACGGATTTTAGTAGGATTTCCACAAGAATCAAGTGGATTTCACATAGATGAACATTTTCGAGATAATCACTGTTAAATAAAGTTTCAAATATTATGTAGATTACAATATAGGTACATAATTTATTATATAAAAAAAAGCTTTGTTTAGAAAATTGAAAAAATTTATTTACTTCTTCAATAAATAAACACAATCAAGAATTCTGCACAAATAATAAACAATTAATATTGGTAGGTAAACAAGAAAACTAAAGCCAATGTTTGAATTGTTCTCTAAGCACTTTCTAATATTGTTACCATATTCTCGTACAATATCCCAAGTGCATTCAAATTGTCGACAATTTCTTTTGCCGCAAAGCAACAACGCATAAGTGAAAAGCGAAAAAAAAAGTGTACTAATTTGAAATGCACGAGAGGATATTTATTTAGACTATTTCACGAATAAAATAGGAGAGGTTAATTTGTAGATTTATAAAATTTACAAAATTATAATTTCAGTTACTGCTGAAAGCACAATTTTTTTCAAGTTTATGAAGCAACCTTATGTCTGGGAGCCGTGGGCCTTTTTGGCAAACAATTAATACCCGGCTAATTTTTCGTAAGCGGCTTCATTTTACCGAGCGACGCCCAACTTTTTCCTTTGCAAAAATTATGGAAACAGGTAGCTAACAGAATGCGCAGGTGTAAAACATGTTGATTTGGTGATTAAGAAAAATTTATTAATACCTGTTAATTTTTTATCTCAATGTTGAGATTATTTTGTAAATAATTGGAAACAACATTTGTCCTACAAAAAAAATGGTATAATCAAGAGTGTCCCCCTCGTCAAACCTGTAGCAATTACTCGGTAATAAAAAATGATTAATACCCGGCTAATTTTTTTACTATAGATGGGTAAAAATTAGCATAATTAAATCGCCACATTGTCCTACATATAAATTGGTTGGCTTTTCCAGTCCTACACTGGAAAGTTGTCAATCCCACGAAAATACTTTTTTCATTAATACCTGTAGGACACTAAAACTATATGATATATTACCATATTCCCTACAGAAATCAATCAATGTCCTACAAAAAAATAGGTAGTTATCGCAAGTCCTACAAAGATTATGTAAATTGAAACAATGCAAAAGCAGCATAAAAAGGAAATATATTTTTTTAAGTCTCATGGTCTCAAAAGTTACTATAGGATGGACTAGAAATTCTCCTAAAATTTCAGCACGATATTTCAAATATTAAGCTGGTCTATGAGGGCGTCCTTTTTTCATATTCTTTGTAGTACTATAGCGATAACTACCAATTTTTTTGTAGGACATTGATTGATTTGTGTAGAGAATATGCTAATATATCAGGTAGCTTTAGTGTCTTACAGTTATTAATGAAAAAAGTATTTTCGTGGTTTCGACAACTTTTCAGTGTAGCACTGTGAAAACATATCAATTTATTTGTAGGACAAATGTTGTTTCAAATTATTTATAAAATAATCTCAACATTTAGCTCAAAAATGAACTGGTATTAATCAATTTTTATTATAACCAAATCTACGTGGTTGGCACCTGCTCACTTTGTTAGCTACCTGTTTCGATAATTTTCTCAAAAAAAAAGTTGGGCGTCTCGGCAAAATGAAACTGTTCACAAAGAATTAGCCGGGTATTAATGATTTTGAAAACAAAAATTTTTATATGACAACTTTCGAGTGTAGGACTAGGAAAACTTACCAATTTATTTGTAGGACAATGTGGCCATTTAATTATGCTAATTTTTACCAATCTATAGTAAAAAAATTAGACGGGTATTAATCTTTTTTTATTACCGAGTAATTGCTACATGTTTTGATTATACCATTTTTTTTGTAGGACAAATGTTGTTTCCAATTATTTATAAAATAATCTCAACATTTAGATAAAAAATTAACTGGTATTAATAACTTTTTCTTAATCACCAAATCAACATGTTTTACACCTGCGCACTCTGTTAGCTACCTGTTTCCATAATTTTCGCAGAGGAAAAAAGAAAAAGAAAAATGAAGCCGCCTACGAAAAATTAGCGGGGTATTAATTGTTTGTCAAAAAGGCCATCGGCTCACGGACTAATATTTTGTATTAATTAAATACTGAAGTTAATAAAAAAATTGTCGCTTTTATTTGCTTTAAAATAAACTTGAAAAAATTTTTCCGGATAATTTTTAATTTTAACGAATACGTGATTAGCAATTTAGCGAGAGAAAACTTGGTTGACTAAAATCAAGAGAGCGATCGAGTGTCAGCGAGATTGCTAGAGTGATTTTGTCTAACCAACAGTTTTATCGAGCCTAATATTGTGCCCCCCCCCCATTTTACGTAAGAATTAATTAAAAAAGGTGGGGACTAAAAAGTGGCGGCGAAACGGTCAGGGGCGAAACATCTCGGGGCGAAACGGCGGTGGCGAAACGTCATATAACCCAACCGATGAGACAAATCCCAAAATGGGTAATGTCGAAACTCGAGTCTTGCTCTAAGTTAACACGATCCTTGTTTTTGACAAACCATCTGCATATTGCATCTCATGAAAGGTGGCAATTGCTGCAGTTTGGTGCCTAAAAAAGCTCTGGCTGGGTATATGAAGGAGAAAGTATTAATCTTAAAAAGATGAATCATTCGACTGAAGCCACTGTACCTTTTGGTTTTTATCTTTTTGTACTAGTTGAGACTAGCCTCCATGACTTCATTCGATTTTTTTAATAAAGGCATTCAAGAAATATAAATTTTTAGAAAATTACGTTCCTTTTCTTTCGAAATGCTTATAACTCCGCGAATAATTTACCAAAATGGCACTTTTTGTTAGAAAATGTTTCTTTTAAAACGAATTTTTTATAAAAAATATCGAAAAATATTTTAAAACGATATATTACTATTAGATTTTCAAGTTTTAAAAATAAATCGCTATTTTTAACAATGTTTGTACATTGTACTGATCGATTATCTTTAAAAAAGTTTGTAGAAAAACTGTAATCCATTTAACAAATTTTAAGCCTATAAGTCTCATAATGGGAAAACGATGGGTTCTATTTTTTTCGAATTTTTAGAATTTTTAATTTTTAGTAAATTATATGCTACTTGATTTTGAAATGCTTATAACATGAAAATTAAAAATTCTAGAAAAAAACAGAACCCATTGTTTGCCCATTACGAGACTACGCTTAAAATTTGTTAAATTTTTATAAAAATTTTTAAAGAAAATCGATCAGTACAAACATTGTTAAAAATGGCGATTTATTTTTAAAACTTGAAAATCTAATAGTAATATCGTTTTAAAATATTTTTCGATATTTTTTATAAAAAATACGTTTTAAAGGAAACATTTTGAAAAAAAAGTGTCACTTGATAAATTATTCGCGGAATTATGAGCATTTCAAAAAAAAGAAACGTAATTTTCTAAAAATTTTCTTGAATGGCTTGATTAAAAATAATCGAAGAAAGTCATAGAGGCTAGTCTCATTTTTGCATTTTTCACTATTGGTAATTTCGCAATCTGTCGCCTCTTGTAGGCTTTCCATGAGATTATTCGTAAAAATTATATCATATCCAAAATAAAAAAATATTGAGTCGCTAAAAGGTACAAGTATTGAATTGCCGCCATTAAAATATACAAAAATACATATAAATCCGTTCCTTAGTGATAACCAATGATTGAGAAATTAGAAATAAAAAGAAAAATAATTAAAAATAAGTAGGTACATATACTAACTTGAATTTAATATTAGTATAAATAAAACAATTTATGTATAAAAAAATTTAATAAGTCGTAGTTTACAAAAGCATTAAAAAATTTAATATTATAACTATGATATTAAAATATGATAATTAATTTATGGAATTAACATAGAAAATTGTTATTTTTTTTTTAATTCCTGCTTTTTCATATAACGGATTATAATGAAAAATATATATATATATATCGAAAGATTTAGTTTCGCGTTTAAAGATAAAATGTATGTAACAGTTAGTATTTTGTTGGTTTAATTATTGGTAAAAAT
The DNA here is from genome assembly GCA_958510845.1 of Cantharis nigra. Classification (NCBI taxonomy): domain Eukaryota; kingdom Metazoa; phylum Arthropoda; class Insecta; order Coleoptera; family Cantharidae; genus Cantharis; species Cantharis nigra. The sequence goes on from OY294028.1 coordinate 65,538,118, forward strand.
ACAAAAATAAAATTTTAAATTACAATTTTTTAAAACTATTTTTTTGTTTTTTTCAAAACAATTACCATCTAGTTACTTCTGATAGATTAAAAAAAATGTCTGTTTCTACCTTTTCTTGAACAGATTTATTTTAATCGGTAGATGTAGCTAGATGAGAATTGCTGTTGAATAGACAAAGCAATATTTTTTTAAAAACATTATTTGAAATTTTATGTGGTAGTTTTAGTACCTAATAAGTAGAGACCGGATTATATGCAACTTAAAATGATCGAAATATGCATGCAAATATGCATCATAAATGCTCGAAATATGCAAGAAAATTGCCAAAAAGTGTCATAATATGCAACATCAAATTTCAATAAATACTACAAAATAACGTTATTTCTTTGATTTTATTATTTTCTACTAATATTTTGTACTATTTTGATGTAGATCTACTTATAAAGTAGTTTTAGGGTAGGCATTGCCAACCCAAAATTTAATTTGTTGGCACTGCCAAATTTAAATTTTAAATTTTCAAAGCAGGCCGTCTTTTAATAAAGAAACTTTTTCTTTTTTTTAGAAATTCTATAAAATATGCTCAAATATGCACAAATTTGTATAAAATGTGCCCAAATATGCACGAAATTTTATAAAATTTGCCCAAATATGCACAATCAGTAGATTTCAGTTGAAATATGCAATATTTAAAAAAAATAGCCAAAATATGAAAATGCATATAATCCGGTCTCTACTAATAAGTAAAAAAACAAAATAATAACTGTTGCATATCTTTGGACGCAGAACAAAAATATCCTTCGATTGATATATTTTTCACTGTTATTCGATGAGAAGTAAGAATTAAATAAAAAAGCTAATATTCTAAGTTAATTCCCTATGTTCGGGATATGTAGCTGATCACCCGGTATATTAGGGACAATTGTTTTTTATGAACTGTAGGATATAGGGTTTGATATAAACTGCATCTTTATATCCTTGGTAGGTGCCAATAAAAATCCATTTGCATTAAACTTAATTTTCTCAATTTTTAATTTATTGGATTGCTTTAATTCGAAGTGTGATAAGAGCGATATTAGGCCCACTTTAGCATTAACTAATGCAAATCTAGCGCCTGCAAGAAAATATAAAGTAGTTATGCAAAAGTAATATAGTTTGATGAAATTCTGACGCATTAAATTCCAAATTCCAAGCCGCAAATCATTGTATGATACAAATATCAAAATATCTGAAAAATTAAAAATATGTTTACCTATGCAATTATGTAGTCCTTCTCCAAATGGCATATATACAAAATTCGGAATTTTACTTCTGTTTTCAGGTGAAAACCGTTCGGGATCATATTTATAAGGATCATCAAAATATTTAGTGTCGTAGTGAAGACCCAAAAGTGATACATAAACAGCCATTCCTTTTTTTATAATTATATCGCTACCAGATATTGTGTATGTTTTTGTGCATCGCCTATCTAAGAAAGGTACCACGGGATACTTTCGAAGAGTTTCTGCAAATTAAAATATGTACATTTAATGAAAAATTTTAGAGATTGCCTTTTTTTAGACATAATTTTTTTAATTTGTATAACCAATAACATTTTTTAACCATGAACCTCAGTAAAAACATCGATAAAATGTATCTAATCTACTTTTGTTAATTTGTTTTCATATGTTTTTATCGTACTAAATATGTAATTGAGAGCCAATAAAATAATTACATACGTAGAAAACATGATTATTGTTTTGTTTTAAGAATACAAAAATACTTAAGTAATATTTCTTTATCTGCAAATTAAAAATTTACAATCATTGGCATAGTACCAAAATGAATAATAATATCAAAAAATTTTGTTGTGGGACGCCCGCATAACTTTCCGAATTATTAAAATTTATTCCCAATTTACCTCGGATAGAAAAATTAAAATACTAAATCTCATCAAGGAAGAGCAATAATCGTGAAAAACATTCAGAAAATCGAAATGAAAACCAAAAACAAAAATGTAAATAAAAATATATTACAAATAACTAAAATTCTATTTACAAGAACCTTGCCTATCTCTAAATTTTAGAAAAAAATGTATAGAACAAAAGTTGTAGGTAATTTGATAGTGATAATTTTTTGTCATATTAAACTTTTACCCATTTCATTACGTTTCGACGTTATGATGAATTACCTATGTCTTATCGCTTCAAGCAAATCCCCCCGTTCCCCTCAATACGATTTGATTCATCTTTAATAGGCTTCGTGCCCATAACAGATCAAAATCAAAATTTTAAATTTGGAGTGACTTCCTTACTTCATTTAAATACTATTGTGTTGACAGACATACACGCCCACATACATCATAATATATAGGTACACTCATACATACATACATTTTTCACAAATAATAGAAATGGTTTAAGGGAACTTCGACATAGGAAAATTTGATAACAAAATAGGGGAGTCAATTTTTTTTCAATTTTATGTAAGAATACTTTTTTTACTAAGAAGTTCGGAAAATAAGCAAATCATCAAGCATAATCAGATTCTATTAAAATATTCGCAAAATAATAAACTAACGAAACTCGCCTTAAATATAGAAAACTTGTTCATCAAATTAGACTTAAGCCACCACACACACAGTGATGTACAAGCTGTATAGGCTGTACTAGGAAAAAGAGGCAGCGCCACATGAAGCAAATTTAAACATAATTTTACGTAAGAAAGCCTGACACTACACTCCTAGAAATTTCAATGTATAAACCGCTATATTCGATGTGTAAATTTAGCTTAGTAACTTTGTGTTAATTTGCCGTGTAAAAATTTACACAATATTCTGCTTACGGTTGAAAAATAATTATTTTAACATGTTGTTGTGTAAATGTGTGATTCCCCGACAAGAATGTAGGTTGTAGGTGGAACAAACGCGACAGAACAGACATTACCACGCGTGATTATACCTGATGGATCGAGTACACGTTTAGTACCACCAGCATCTCCAGTAGAATAACAACTAGGTATAAATTGTTTTATATAATATTTAAAAAATTATAAGTAATTTGTGTATGTTACGAATAAGTAAGTATATTATATTCCTTAATAGTTACAAAGTAATATAAAATATTTATGTAGCCTATTTGTATTAAACATGCAATGTGCTTAAAATTTAGATTTAAATCAAATTATTAATTTTAATTTTCAAGTTCCTAGTTCCAAGATAAGAAAAGCACAATTTGGATCGAGTACACAAACGCCATCAGTTTCCAATGTGAGGATTACGTAGAATTAGGTAAGTTTCATGAAGTTCGTCTTTGCATGTATGTAATTTTTAAAATTATTTTACAGTGCAGTTGCAGTCGATGAAAAATGATACTATCAAGACATGGGGCGTCAAGATGACGACAAAGGTTGGCTATATGTAGATGTATGAAAAATAAATTGTGAGGCTACCAATATTTGGAGTTAAATTCATTTCAATACCATATTTCTATCAAGAAACAAGTTGGCTGTATTTTTGTAATAACTTTTTTTAATAACTTACATAAATTCGTGTAAAATTTACACTAGAAGTAATGAAATATTAAAAATTTTAATTATAAATGTCTAAGTTTTTTACTAAATTTTATCAATAAGTACAAAAATTCATATAAGTACTTTACATTTTTTGTGTTAAGATTTTACACACTGAAAAATTGAATTACCAAGCTATTTTCGTGTAAAATTTAGCACAATTCCGTGTGGACCTGAATTAACACAGGTATGTATTATTTTGTGTAATGCTTAGTTTTTTTTTTACAGTGTAGACTCTCCTCATAAATTGTATAACTATTCTATGGCTGTGATCACTTTTCAAATTTGTTGTTATTAAGGTGGGGAGTCCGTCTAGCAGTTTGAAAATTTGAATACAATTTTAAAAATAAATATAGTTTTAAAAAAACCAAAAAACACGCTTTTATGACGCTCTAAGACGCACTAAAAATTAAGAAATAATTAAATTTAACCTTTTCGGACACCCTGTAGTCAATTGATAATTGGTGACTGAAAGGGTTAATAAACTAATTCAAAAAGCGTGGAGCGCGTTTTGGTTATGTGTCTTTTAATTAATTTCGACAAAGCGCTCCACGCTTTTTGAATTAGTTTATTAACCCTTTCAGTCACCAATTATCAATTGACTACAAGGTGTCCGAAAGGGTTAAATTTAATTTTAGTGCGTCTTAGAGCGTCATAAAAGCGTGTTTTTTGGTTTTTTTAAAACTATAATTTTTTTTTCGGAAAATGTGAAATTTTTTTTTGCAAAGTGTATTGTCATCGTGGACGAATCAATGTGCAAAATTTCAGCTCAATCGGAAAACGGAAACTGGGTCAAATTAAGCTTCCAAGATTTTCTTACATAGTTACAAGTGAAGCTAATAAAAGCGTTTTAAAGAGAAAGAAAATGACAACGCATGCCAATGTTAAGAAAGCGGTTGTTACTTCCTTAAAAATCGTTTTTGGGATAATTTTTCCTAAAAGATGTAATGATGTTAAGGATGCTTTATGTGGGTTTTAAAATTTTGGGGGTAATCCACCCCCGAAAATATTGTAGTATACTATTATTAATTATAAAATGAAGTACTATTTTGCCGTTAGTTTTATTAAATCAAAAAAGTCTTTCTATGTAAAACTTCAAAATTTCGATATTTTACCCTATTTTTGAAAGGCGATGATTAGCCCCTAAACCCGCGTTTCAGCAGCTAAAAAGTTAGTCTCTTAGTTTTTCACATATCCAAAACTTATTCAAATCGGTGAGGGCCACCGGGGACCCATTGCTTGCAAGTAATAATTATCAATGCAGTTTCTACTTACGCAAGGATTATTAGTACACAGATAAAAATGATAGCAATACATTTTTAATTGCCTTAATGATGACTTTCTCGTGGTACAAAAAATATTATTTATTATATGAAATTGCAGTTGCAAGGCAGGTCAGATAGAGTAGATTATCAGTAACTACTGTAATTATTAAATTAAATTTACGAAATTTTTTATGTAATTGATAATTTTTCCGACTTACCACAAACAACCATTTCTAAATAGGTCATATCTTGAATTGCTTCATATGAAATTTTTCCATGCTTTGTCAATACAGTTTCAATTTCTTCTCTAAGCTTCTCTTGAATATGTGGATTTATGCTCAATTCAAATAAAGAGAAGAAAATAGTTGATCCAGTGGTTTCATAACCAGCTATGAAGAATTGAATCGCTTGTGAAACTAACATATCTTCATCTAAGATAAAAATTCATTAGAAACTCATTACAATAAAGTGAATAACAATTTACCTAGTTTTACTTCATCCTTCTTTTTTTCGTTATTTTTAATTTGAATCAAAATATCTATTAAATCGCCTCTTGGAATTTTATGTTTTTCTCTTTCATGTAATGTTTCGAGAAAAGCCTTTTCCATAAAATTAGCCGAAGGACCATCAATAAATTTCATTTTAAAAAACTTAAAGAGAATAGGTGCAAAGAATGATGACACAAATTGGATTCCTCTTGAGAGGGTTAATGCAAAAACTCTTTTTGAAGCCATGAGAAATTCTGCATTTTTATTTTCAAAAGAATTAGCTGAAATTCCAAACGCGCAAGACGTAATCACATCGGTAGTAAACATCATTGCCAAACTTCTAACAGGAAAATCTTTTCCTTGAGAAATTCCTTTATTAATATGATCTATTAAGCCTTTCGTTGCTTCTACCATTAGAGGTGTCATACTTTTAATTTTTCCACTAGTTAGTGCCGGAGTTATTTTTATTCTCATACTCCTCCAAAAGGGATTTTTAAGTACAAATAAAATACTAGATCCAAATTTATCATCCTTTCTATTCGATAATACACTTCTATCCGCAAAATAGTCAAAATCTTTTATCAAAACACTTTTAATCAAATCGGGATCGCGAATAAGCAAAAAGGGTTGGTCAAATGCAAAAAATCCATAAACTTTAGCAGTTGTTGCTTTATAAAAATCGTTCAATAACTCTGCCATTGGTTTTTGGATTGAGCATAATGGAAAAGCATTACCGAAGAAAATCGTAGGTTTTGCGTAGGGTACATTTTGATCTTTCCAGTATTTAAAGTTTCGTGTTAGATGTAAATAAATGTATAGCAATATTGCTACTCCAAACGCAATTAACAAATCTGTAACCTGCAATATCTAAAAGCTTTGAATTAACAAATAGAGCTTTTAATAAAATAAATAAATACAATCAAAGTTAATATATTATGTGAAAAGGTTACTTACCATTTTTTGCTTTAGTAATTGTTACGAAATATAAAAAGTGTAAATTCTTTTAAAGGCTAATGATTGTAACTGAGGAGTATATCAATGAAGTAAAATATTATATAGCTTATCAATGCAATATTATTAATACAAAATATCTCAAATTATGTGTTACACTGTAAATCCAAAGTCCCAATAGTATCGATAATCGTAACAGCATAATGCAAAAAAGTAGATAAAGTTTTTGGAAATACAATATTAGAGTCATTGCTCTTATTTAATTAGGTGAATTGAGGAGCTATTAAATACAAAATGTTTTACCCACAAGGTTAATCGATTCAGGAAACGTTACACATATAGAAATTGGTCTATTGGTTTTATACATAATTTTAAATTATCACGCAAAGTTTTAATTTCATATTATTTATATTATTTAAATTTAATATTAAATAACTATTAGAAAATAATAAAACAATGTCGGTATAGTCATAATAATATTGTTAAGTAATAATAGTGATTGCAATTATTCAATGCGATAATGTATTGTGACCACAATCTACATAATGTCCGATGACTCTTTGGTAACTGCTTTCAAAACTAGAGTAGACTGACTATAAGCTAATCATAGATTATTAGGTTGAGTAACTATAATAAAAAATACAAATGATGGCGATGTAGGATTTAATCCTAAGCTTATTCATAAAGAAAGACAAAACATTTATATTTTGTTGATGAAAAGATACCACCTGATGTAGGTATTATTCTACTCGATGTACCTGTTTGTGGTGCCATATAATACCTGCTTTTTAGGATTATATAATATATTTAGGAATAAGTTTATAATTATTTAAAAATTATAGCGTATAATTGATTATAAAACGTCGAGTGCACATCGAAGGAGATCCACCGCCTTCCTAGTAGCACACTTTGCCGATCTGGACCGGTCTAGGGCGATATTTTTAGTGACTACAGGACCGGAGCGGAGAGTCAGCTTTGAGAAACGCAACCACGGATCCACCCTAAAATATCTTCATCTAATCGTGGTAAGGATTGACTGACAGTTCCCGGGTAATTAATTGATGAACAAATATTTCAAATGAGTTGGCAATTGTATTTTTGGTTTAATATTAGTGAAGTAATCAGGGAAAGCGGCTGGAGCCACTGCTCTGTAAGGGCGGTCAGAAAAGAAAAAACTGTCAAGCGGGGATGCAGCCGGAAAACTATACAGAAAACTGAAACAGTATAATCAAATTACAGGGAGTCAACTTACCTGCTCGGGGATCACATTAGCGAGAAGCAAATCATCTAGTGCCAGATAAATTAGCTTCACAATTTTTATTTTCAAATAATATTTAGTAATAACAAACTTATAATGCTTCTTTGCTTTTATCCTAACAATATTAATAAATTAAGAAAAATAATACATTGATTCAAACAAAAGTTATAATTGTGAAACAGTTCAGCAATACGCAGTTCAGAATACATGCAGCGACAGCCTATTACATATAAATTAAATAAAAATAAAATATTGCAAGTTTAGACGCACTTCTTGTGAACAACTGAAGGACCAGATTCGTCATATTCCTTCTTGGAAATCCACATGGATTGGAATGTGGGGTACGAAGCTAAGATACAACCACCAACCCATACGGAATATTGTCTTTCAGGTGGAGCAATGATCTTGATCTTCATTGTTGATGGAGCTAATGCGGTGATTTCCTTTTGAATTCTATCGGCGATACCTGGGTACATGGTGGTACCTCCGGATAGTACTATGTTGGCGTATAAATCTTTTCGAGTGTCAAGTTCGCACTTTGTGATCGAGTTGTAAATGGTTTCGTGAATTCCACAAGTTGACATACCTAAAACAGATGGTTGAAAGAGAGCTTCAGGACAACGAAACCTTTCATTTCCAATAGTGATGACGTCACCATTGGGTAATGCGTAATTTTTTTCTAAGGAGCTGGACCTGCCAGAGATAGCCAATTCTTGTTCAAAGTTTGAAGCAACGTAACAGAGATTTTCTTTGATATCATGTACGATTTCTCTTTCGGCGTTAGTAGTGAATGAATAACCACTGTCGTTTAAAATTTTCATAAGGTAGTTAGTTAAATCGCTACCAGCCAAATCAAAATTAAGGATAGCATTTGACAAAGAATAACCGTCATAAATTGGCACAGTTTGTGAAACACCATGGCCAGAATTTAGTACAATACCAGTCGTACGACCAGAAGCGTACAATGATAGTACAGCTTGGACGGCGACATACATCGCTGGGGTATTGAATGTTTCAAACATAATTTGTGTCATCTTCTCACGATTAGCTTTAGTATTCAAAGCAGTTTCGGTCAGTAAAACGGGATGCTCCTCTGGTGCTACATGCAATTCATGGTAGAATATGTGATGCCAAATTCTTTCCATATCATCCCAGTTTGTGACAATACCATGTTCAATTGGATATTTTAACGTGAGAAGACCTATCTTGCTTTTTGCTTCTTCTCCTACATAGGAATCTTTTAGTCCAACGTTAACGCCTTGATGCAGCGGTCGGCCAACAATGGATGGAAATACCGACCGAGGAGCACCGTCACTGGCAAAACCAGCTTTGCACATACCCGACCCATTGTCTACAATTAAAGCTGTTGTTAGTTCGTTGTCACACATTTAAAATTAGTTTGTTCAAAAATAGCACATTATCGACAATAGTTCTAAGCAACGGAAAACGATGAGCAAACCGAATTTTATGTAGTATTATGGCATAAAATTGAATTACATTTAACAAACTTATATCATATTTGTTTTATCAACAAAAATAAGATTAAAAGCGATATAATTTATATCAGTAATTTTAGTGGACATAGGTAGATACTACTTGTGATATCTATATTTTTAATAATAGATTAAAAAATGTAGATTAGATTTTTAATATAAAATGTTGTCAATTAGTCGGACCAATAGTCAATTTCATAATAAATTGTAAAGGACTCTTTATCTAAATTTTAAAATCGATTTTAAGACAAAAACGATGTTTTTAATTGGTTTGATTTGTATTCAAGTAAAAATCCAAAAAGTTTAATATGAAATCGGCTGTAAGAGCCAATTTATTTGTAAGGCCCAAATTTAAATATTAAATATTAAGGTGAAATTAATCAATGAGACCTTTTTATAGTTCTAAATAGTTAGATACAGTAGAAGTTGACTGGCTTCAAGAATTAAATTTATAAATTTAGCTAAATAGTTTTAAGATGGGGGGGGGGGGGGTGGCAGTGAATTCAAAATAAACTGCTAATAGTTGATTTTTACGTTGCTATGATGGCTTTAAATAAAGATTCTTTTTTTTCTGTGTATAACCTAACATTGTTAATTAGCTGAATGATGGTCTAATAGACCGAAACGCGTATTAATTGTATATATAGATTTTAGTAAAACGAGTGACGATATTGCACCTCTTGTTTTATTTTAAATCAAGATTCTTTTCAAAAGTATTTGCTAGCAGCTTTTGTTAGTACGTACCTATTGAAGTAGGTAATTGAATTAAACTACTAATGGCACGGAAATTGAAATTACAAAATGACATAATGCGACATTACAAATCCCAAAAATAACCAATGATATTCAATTAACTTCATCAAAAATAAAGTAACAGTTATGGCACTATTCGACATAGGACAGGCTTTTGACAAAGTTTAAACCGGCGAACTGACGTATAAATTAATAAACTACTAATTTTGTCCAATCGAAAAATGTATGGAACCACTGGTAAAAAGTTTGTCTTTCTATCTTCCTGTAATAAGTTGCACATCAATCGAGTTTCGCTGTATTCACTTATTATAATTATTATAACACTGGCAGATGATTACAGCCTTTGGCATCAAAAACATTTTAACAACTGAATGCAGTGGAACTCGATTGGCTCTTTTTGTAAGTAGTTAACTTTTTCCCTAACAGGAAATTAAATTTCTTTTAGGATGCGCTTTCTTTAAGTTGATATATACTGAGAACCAATCAGAAGCTTTAAATAATTATCGTGAATGGCTATTATGGCGAATTCAACTTTTCACAATATAATAATTAAATATGTTTGAGTGATGTGATATTACATTATTTTTTATGCTCGAGTGATTTATTTTGATGTTACACTATTTATTTAAATATGTTTGAGTGTTTTGTTGTCATATTATATTATTAGAAGTATTTAATTTAATTTACTAATACTATTATATTAGCCTTAATTTATCTAATATCTATCTATCCTAACGCTCATACGCACTTCTGATTGGTTAAATCTTTTACAAACCTAATCTAATTGGCTAATTTTTTACCAACCTAAAGAAATTTGGTACTACAATCGAAGTGCACTCCAATAATTGAAGTTCATAGTAATCAAGTTCCAATCAATCAAGTTTCACTTATTCATTACACTGAGAGAAAAGAGATGGTATTCAAATGTTGAATCTTTTCTTATTGAATTAAACGAAATTTCGTTGAATGAAACAATTTTTAGTTGTTACAATAAATTCAAAAATGTTGTTTCAATGCATTAGTTTTGTTAAATAATTATTAGTTGGATGATTTAATGTTTATAATGGGTTCAAATAAGCTTCTATGCGATATTATCGTTGAATTAATAAAATAGTTAGACTGGAAGAAAACCAAAAAAATTCTTGAACGAAACTATTATTTTGTCTTGTTGTAGCATTTTAGTATGTCATTTCAATGCAAAATTTGATCAACCGAAATGTTAATCAGCTGAACTAAACACAATAAAAGTGTTGAATAGAAGCTTGAAAAATATACCAGCCACTGCGCCAATTTATTGTCATATATTTCAGTTTTGATCTTTGATGCATAATAACCTTGATGTGTTCATGAAATGTGCGTTTGCAAAGTGGAAGAAAAATGGATACTACAGTTATGAATAATTGTTTAAAGGTTAATACCTTTGAGGATTATTTGTTTAAATTTATTTATTCATAAAATACTACGCTTCATATTAACGTAATTATATTTTTCTAACAATTACACATAATATTTTTTACAACAACAACCATTTTTCTTGCTCAGCGTCACCTGGCACATGACCAACGCCCCACCAACCCATAATTCCCCATATACTACAATAAGTAACATCAAAAACCTAAAATGATTCAAGCAATAGAATAAATTGTTTAATTTAATGCACAGAAATGGTTGATACAATATACCTACTTGGTTAGTTCAAAAAGTGCGGAATGTTGAATTAACCTTTTACTACGTCCTATTAAAGCAACTGATAGCTTTAGTGTAGTAAATTTTGATTCAATTAACACAACGAGAACGTGCAAGGAAATACTTCTCATATTAAAATAACGCAAAAAAGTTAACATTTTATTTACATTAGTTTAATGCACGTTTTGCATTCGCCACCCGCAATGCAAAAAATTTGTTGGTCGAATCGTTTATCGTTTGATTAAGCAATTTCTTTCTTTCAGTGATAGAAAACCATGACAAAAGCTAAGCTGTATGACCTCCTAATTTGAATATTAAAATACTGGTCATCTATTTAAAATACTAACCAGAATAGCTGAAAGACACCCACTAAAAAGTATATTTGGCAATAATATAATATACAATAAATATCAAAAAATAAAATAAACCGAATAATTATTTATAGAAAAGATTTTTGCAGCATATTAAAACATATCTAATGCTGCGGCGACATACGAATACAAAATAACTAAAGGAATAATAATTATTGTACTACATATGTATTACACGGTAAATGAAAGTCGATCTTATCAAAAAATGTAATGTGCAAAAAAATATAAACCGATTAAGAAAAAAAGATATATCGGGGTCATTGCTCACAAGTTGTTTTTTTAAGTTTGGTACACAATTAAGTACACTATAAATAAATATTACGTATTGATATTTCAAAATATATGTCTACGCCACTAAGTAACATCTCCAGATAATAACTCAGAGCTGAAGCTGTTTTTGCAAATACTATTAAGATTTAGTTTATTTATTTGCAGTTGATTTGGGTCGGGGCAGCGGGGAAAGGAACGTGAAAGAAACATTGTCATTTAAAGAAAACAGCAGCTAAAGCAATTCCAAATAATGAAATTATTTCCGTCAAGCGAAATTATTTTAATAATAATTAATATTTCCAAATAACTTTTATAAATCTTACTATACACTTTATACGATAACAATTTTGGAAATGCATTTGCAATTTATTTTATTCCGAGGTATATAATATTGATTTGAAATCAATTGATATATTTGAACTATAAAATAGGTACATAATATAGAAATATAGAACGTACAAGCGAGCTACAAATGCCTCTTTTTGATAAAAAATTTAAAATAGGGGGGAGATTTCGAAATGCCATTATTTAGATATTTTGAAATATCTCAAAAACGAAATTGGTACAAACGAAAATACCCAACGAGGTACAAATGATTTAGATTATTTTCGATCCAACATTCAAATGAGGGGGAGTAAAATGCACGTATTACTAAGTAGAATATTTGACAAACAATAGTAATAATGAATAAGGTCCGATGAGCAAGCTACATACTATATTTTATAATAAAATTTATATCATTTTAATTAATTGAAGTTGTGAAACTCAAAATTGTAATGTTTTGTTAAACAAATAGTTAAAGATTAAAAACGATATAATTTATATAAATATTTGCAATTAAGATAGCAGTACAGGAAAAATAGACCAAAATTCGCTCCCGCAAATTTCGGAAGAAGATTTATTTTCCTTACTACTTGACAATTAATTATAAAAAGCATTCTATTAATTGCTTATAGTAGTTATGTTATGCAGTTTAGAAATCTCAATAGCAGCATAAAAAACCCAATGAAATTAGTTACAATAATTATTACAGTCTATAAATTAATTTAACATACATCGAACGAAATAAGACTATTGGTTGACTTATTATCACCGAAAGATATGTTTACTTCGACACTTATTCTATATTTTGCGCTGCTTGAATTATCAATTTTATTCTAGTTCTATACGCTTCACTTCAAGTTTTTTAAAATTTAAATTAATTTAATCGTATTCTACAATCTAGCCATTAATGTAAATTGTAATAATATACATATTTGTAAATTATTATTATGTACGATTTAATAGCAAGGATGAAGGCATGTAGGTCATCTTTTGCATAGGTGTTTTCATATTTTTGTCATTTGTTTGAGAAAATTGCTTAATTCATTATTTGGTGTTTGTATGAGATATGTTCTCAACTCTCTTAATATTGAATAATAATAATTTTCTCAATACATAACTCAAATTTAAGAAACTTTAGAAGCACTTTCTGTGAACAACTGATGAGCCGCATTCGTCGTATTCTTGTCTGGAAACCCACATTAATTTGAACGTGGGAAGCGAAGCTAAGATACTACCACCAGCCCATACTTGGTGTTTCATTTCGGGTTTAGCAATGATATTAATCTCCGTTGCTGATGGAGCAAGTGAGGCGAGTTCCTTTTGCATTCTCTCGACAATACCTGGGTACCTGGCGATATCTTCAGACAGTACTATTTTGCCGTATAAATCTTGATGAATGTCTACATTGCATTTCAGGATCGAGTTGTATGTTATTTCGTGAATTCCACATAATACCCGACTGTAGGCACATGGTTGAAAGAGAGCTTCGAGACAACAAAACCTTTCGTTTCCAATAGTAATGTCTTGACCATCGGGTAAGTTGTAACTTTTATTTAAGCAATTGGAGCTGGAAGCAATAGCCATTTCTTTTTCAAAGTCTAAGGCAACGTAGAGATCTTTTTTAATATTATTTACGATTTCATTGTTTGGATTTCTCGCATTTCTAAAGTAAGATCCATGTTCGGACAATAATTTAATGAGATAATCCGTCAAATATAAATCCATAGGAAGAATGGCACGTTGTATAGCATAACCTTCGTAGATTGGCACGGTGTGAAAAACATCATCATTAGAGTTCAATACGGTACCAGTTGTACCGCCGGTAGCGTACAATGAGAGTACAGCTTCGTTGGCGACGTACATTGCTGGGGAATTGAATTTTTCAAACATAATTTCTATCATCTTTTCACGATTGGCTCTAGGATTTAAAGGAGTTTCGGTCAACAAAACGGGATGCTCTTCTGGTTCTACTTTTAATTCATTGTAAAATGTGTCATGCCAAATGTTCTCCATAGCATCCCAGTCTGTAATAATACCACCTTTAATTGGATATGTCAATTTGAGGACTTGTCTTAAATTTTCGGCACGATATCCTACTTCGTTAGGTATATATACTTCATAACTGCTTCTATTACGTGAACTACCAACAACTGACGGAAACACGACGAAAGGAGCATTGTTGTCGGCAAAGCCAGCTTTGCACATACCCAAAGTATTGTCTATGACTAGAGCAACAGCTTCTTCTTCACACATTTTAAATTAGTATATAATGTGTATATAAGTCACTTTACAAAGAACATTAATAATAATTAGTCAACGATTTTCGATGTGCACTGTACTTTTTGAAGTTGCATTGCTTAAAATTGAACTACTTTGTCACAAAAGAAAGATTAAAAATATGATTTATATCAATATATTCAGAAGATAAATATGATAAATAATAAATCTACTTTTTATAGGGATAAGATAAGTTCAATTTCTGAATTGCATTCTAGACGTAGGTAGGTAAGTACGTATAAGTTTACCTACTATGAAAACGCAACACTTTTAATTTGCATTAAACCGATTGTATTATTAAAAGGGGCTGAAATTGTTAATGCCATATGACACAAACCCTTTCACCACAAAATAAAATAAACATCTTTAAAATCCAAATAAAACAAGTTGCTCAAAATCGGCCAAAGAAGCGTTGTATTTGTTTTAAAAATTTAAATTAAAATATATAATTAGCAATCTGTATAATTTTTCAATAATAAATCTCATAGTTTTCAATTGTTTAATTAATTATAAAGATTACTACATTTGAACATTTATACCATTACATTTATGTACAATTCATATAATTACATACAAACGTAGTAATATATTTTTAATAAAGTAATTAATAATTGTGCTCTGCAATTAATAGAACATAATTATTTTTACCTCCAATCAACCAAAAAAAATTAGAGGTATACCTTCTAATTTTCTTTTTTACATTTTTGAGATCACCGTGTTCAGAAGCATAAAGATCTTCAAAAAATAAAAACAAATTTCTGTGTCGGTCGTCAAATTTTTTCCGTCGCTTTATTCCTGAACCATCAAACCAATAACGACCAAATTTGGAATGGCAGTAAGGTTTGCGGTGGAAAGGAGAAGAAAGAAAAGTTTTTCGTCGCGATCTGTCAATCAGGCAAGTGTGCCACTACAAGAAAATAACACAAGATTTTTAAAAACAATTTTGTCTTGTAGTAGGTTAAAGACCTTAAAAAGCTTTATCCAGAATATGTAGGTAAAATTAACCTTGTATCTGTCATCTGTCAAAAATTACCATCTGCCATAGTTGAAACTTCAAGAGTGAATAACTTATGAAGTACTAGTAAGGAATCTCAACCAAATTCTTGTTGTAGGAACACTGCCCCCACGGGAGTTGACAGTATATAAAACCATTTGATAAAATGATAAAATCTAATAATACTCAGGAATGTAACATAATAAAAAAGTACATTTTTTTTGCGAAAACTTGAAAAAATTCTTAATGTCCCTCGATTTTCTTCGGCAATTTTTTCATCCTATAAATTTTTCAATTTTGAAAGAAGAAAAATTATGAAGAATTAATATTATATAATTGATAATTGCAATTTATATAGTTACCAATAATTAGTATAGTAGTCGTCACGGAACTTCAAGTCTCATCATAATTCTAATGGACAATTTGCATAAAATTCAAATTCACCTCAAAATGGCATTTATTGATATAGTTCAATATACCTATAATCAGAATATTTGAGTGATTTATCAAAATTCTGTATTGTCAGCCCGCAAAAAATTAATTTATTTGAAAAAATCACGTGATTGAAATCAGGATGTGACGACATGAGCCTCAACAATTGGTGCCAATATACCAGTATAATTTCCACTAAAGTATCTACTAAGTAAGTACCAACCGATAATGAAGTTGTGAAGTAACCAAATTTAGTTACTGATCGCCATTTTGATGACGACAAAATCCTCAAATTTTAAATTAAGTCAGCCATATTTATTAATACGATTTCGCGCGACAAATATACATTTAAATTTCAATATTTTTTTCTGGCTTTAATTGTGAAGCAAATTTAAAAAAATTAAGACACATTACATATGTTGTTCGTGGAATCTCAATTTTGTCGGCTTTCCCTAAGATCTTTGAAAGCATAATAGCGAAATATTTTAAATTCAAAATGTCTTCTCTATTGTCAGATGCGCAGCATGGTTTTATGTCTGGAAGATCAACAGTAACAAACTTCTCTCTATCACTGAGAGAAAGAAATTGATTAATCAAACGATAAACGATTCAACCAACAAATTTTTTGCATTGCGGGTGGCGAATGCAAAACGTGCATTAAACCAATGCAAATAAAATGTTAACTTTTTTGCGTTATTTTAACATGAGAAGTATTTCCTTGAACGTTCTCGTTGTGTTAATTGAATCAAAATTTGCTCCACTAAAGCTATCAGTTTCTTTAATAGGACGTAGTAAAAGGTTGATTCAACATTCCGCATTTTTCGAACTAACCAAGTAGGTATATTGTATCAACCATTTCTGTACATTAAATTAAACAATTTATTCTATTGTTTGAATCATTTTAGGTTTTTTATGTTACTTATTGTAGTATATGGGGAATTATGGGTTGGTGGGGCTTTAGTCATGTGCCAGGTGACGCTGAGCAAGAAAAATGGTTGTAGTTGTAAAAAATATTATGTGTAATTGTTAGAAAAGTATATTTACGTTAATATAAAGGGTAGCATTATTTCTCGAGTAAACAACATTAAATTAACTTATGATGGTATTAAATCAAGCACTCTAAATTGAATGCGTTTATCCAATGTTGAACCATCCCAATAGGTGTATAACTGTATTAACAGTAGTGCATTTTATGAATAAATAAATTTAAACAAATAATCCTCAAAGGTATTAACTTTTAAACAATTATTCATAACTGTAGTATCCATTTTTCTAGCACTTTGCAAACGCACATTTCATGAACACATCAAGGTTATTATGCATCAAAGATCATACTGAAATATATGACAATAAACTTGCGCAGTGGCTCGCATAGTTTTCAAGCTTCTATTCAACAATTTTATTGTGTTTAGTTTATCTGATTAACATTTAGGTTGCATTGAAATGACATACTGAAATGTTAGAACAAGACAAAATAATAGTTTCGTTCAAGAATTTCATTGGTTTTCTTCCAATCTAACTATTTTATTAATTCAACGATAATATCGTATAGAAGCTTATTTGAATCCATTATAAACATTAAATCAACTAATATTTATTTAACATAACTAATGCATTGAAACAGCATTTTTGAATTTATTGTAACAACTAAAAATTGTTTCATTCAACGAAATTTCGTTTAATTCAATAAGAAAAGATTCAACATTTCAGATTCGTTCAATTTACCATCTATTTTCTCTCAGTGTATGTTTTGTTAATTATACAATTAACGCCATCGAATCAGGTAGTCAAGTAGACGTTATCTACACTGACTTCAGTAAAGCGTTTGACACGGTTCAGCATAATATTATGCTTACAAAACTAGTGGGTGCTGGCCTTTCCGCGCCGCTATTAAATTGGTTCTCATCCTATCTTACAGACAGAACCCAATTCGTCAAGATCGATGGAATGCGTTCGGGTTTGATAAATGTTCTGTCGGGAGTGCCTCAAGGTAGCCATATTGGACCATTGCTTTTTCTTATTTTTGTGAACGACATTACATATATAATAAAGTTCTGTTTTTTTCTCTTATTTGCGGATGATTTGAAATTGTTTCTAAAGCTTAACGCATGCTTCGAAGTCAATCTGATACAGCAAGATATTGACGCAATAAATACTTGGTGTCAGCAAAATAAGTTGTTTCTTAATGTGGACAAATGTAAGGTAATGACCTTTCACCGTAAACGTGCTCCTTATTATGCTGATTATTCGCTGTGTGCATGGGTTAAGAGGGGATACGCAAACCTATCGAAGCGCTCGGAGTGGCCGGTAATAGAACTTAATGTGGACTTCTTCAGACTTGCCTTACGTGATTTAAGACATACGTATGATTAAAATGGGTCACTCAACGTGCTGTGTTGTTAATTGCCATAATAGTGGTAAAAATAGTGATTGCAAGTTTCATATATTCCCAAGAGCAAGTCACAAACAGCAACAAAGAAATAAATGGATTGCTGCAGTCAGCGCCGTCGAGTGCCACGTCGGGCCCCGTGGCAAGACTTTTCGCGGACCCTCTGCTCTTAAAAATTTCATAAATAAAAAGGAAAATCATAAAACTTTGTACTTTTATTAAGAAAAACTACGCACAAATGAACTAAAATGGGTAAAATTAATTAAAAAATAAAAAATACAGTAGTTTTCAACTAATTTTCAGAAGTACCTTATACATCACAATATTATTATCTAATTTTTTAATCATTCAAATTTTTTATTTATTTCCTTTTTATTTCTTCTTCTTCTTCTACTTTTATTATAGGCATCTGCCTGTTTTTCTTCACGCTTTTCCCCTCTTCACATTTCCTCTGATGTGAACACCCAGCTCTCCATCCATCTCTTGAGTAGTCTTCCAGGGTTTCGTTTTGCCAATGGTTTCAAGTCTCTTGCAATCTTGATCAGTCGATCGTCCTTTTTATGTATGGAATTTATTTAGTAATTCGTCCGGGCCCTTAAGGGATCCCGAGCGTCGGGGACAAATCCCCAAGCGTCCCCCCCTGGTTGGGCTTGGCTGCAGTTCAGTTTTACACGACAAATTCTTTGACGAATACAGTATTCGTTCAAACATAAAAACAAAAACAAAAATTAAAAATTTTATAAACCCCTACCTGTAAAAAACACTCTAAAAATAAAAATTGATAATAAAAGCACCTTACTTCAAAAACTATTGCTCCCTTTAAAAAGAAAAAAATAATTGTTTCTTCTTCGCTCAACAACATAAACTCTTGGACACTTAACTCGAAAAATTAACTTTCCTTTTTATCACCATTATCACCCCCCCACTAAAACCACTGACTGTAAAAAAAATTCTTCCCCCCACTACAAAATTTAAACATTAATTTTGAAGTCGGGGAAACGGATATTTGTTCCCCTTACGAAACCTGTTTGTACATTCCGTATTAAAAGTTCTCCGTTTCCCCTGACTTTAAAATTAGTGTTTAAATTTTGTAGAGGAGGGGGGGGGGGGAATGATAAGTTGATTTTTCGAGTTAAGTGTCCGAGAGTTTATGTTGTTAATCTAACCCTAGATTACTAGACAGTAGTAAATTTAATTTTAACAAAAATTTTAATTTGAACTGACATTTTAGTATCGTAATACCAAACAATGGTAATAGTACAGCAATCGGAAAGCAATTTGCACCGAAAAAAATTTAAAATAATAAAAACAAATATTATTATAACATTTATTTCATTCAGTAATATATTGTCGTGTTACCAAATCATTTTTTGAAAAATGTTTAAAAGTTTAAATTTTTGTTTTGTGAAAATTAAATTTTTCAGTTTATAAATTGACCTAATTTTGTAAATTTTGATTAAAGAGATTAAAAATCTCTAAATAAGAGATTTTATTTATAATTCTTGTAAATAATTGAAAATTTTCTTGTAAAAAAAAAATTAAAAATGAAAAAAAGTTATGTAAAATTTTAAAATATTTCTTTGACAAAATTTGATTTCCCTGACATTGGCCATAAAAATTTTAAATTCCCTGACTTTCCCTGATAAGTTTTAAATTTCCTGACATTTCCAGGTTTTCCATACAAGAACCCTGAATTATGTTCGGCAAAATAAATCTAGTAATCTAGGCTTAAAGGGAACAGTACTTTTTAAAGTAAGGCGGTAAGGCGCTTTTATTATTAATATATTAATTTTTGGAATTTTTTTTGTCAGGAGTTTTTTAAAATTTTTAATTTTTATTTTATTTCAACCTTTTTTGAGTATATTCTTTTTATTCGTGAATTTCTTTCAAAAAAGGGAAAAGAGAAGGGTCACAACAAAAGTCATACAAAACCAAAATATTCAAATTTCCCATTGCGCACTCACCCATTTTTCGCACAATATGTTGCCTCAGTTATTACAGATGTACATTACATCAGCGCTTATACTAAACGAACATCAAAAATATATTAAAAATAAAAAATTGTGCGCTATTAGTGTATTTTTATATGTCAACAGTCCGAATTTATTTGCTCTATTGAGCCACCAGAGGGCAGCTGGAGCAATGCACATAGCGAATAGAATAGATGAATATAACGTTGAGAGAGTGTTTGAGTTCATGGATTTGGGTGTCTCATTTTTGCCCTCATTGGAATTCAAACACCATATCGATCTGACAATTAGAAAAGCAAACAGAATGTTGGGTTTTGTGATGCGAATATGTAGAGAATTTGATGGCAGAACTGCTCTAACTCGTATATTTACAACATACGTGAGATCGATTCTTGAATATGCTTCCCAACTGTGGAGTCCATATTACAATGTTCACAAGAACCGTATTGAAAGGATCCAGAAGCGTTTTGTGAAATATGTTATGAGACACAGTCCATAATATGATTATGAGTATATTTGTGATGCTATTGGCCTGCAGCCAATCGATTCGAGGAGAGATAGGGCTCGTGTCTTATTTTCCGCCCGATTGCTTCGTGGGGAAGTATATTGCTCTCAAATACTTGAATGCTTCCGGCTGAGGGTGCCCTCTAGAGATCTGAGAGCGATTCAACTCTTTTATGGGTTTTGGCATTGAACCTCTTATGGTGCGAATGAGCCAGCCAATGCCATGATGAATATATTGAACTATGTAGATTTCTTCGATTTTCACTATTCGACTTCTAGGCTGGCGAGTCTGACCAGAAGTTTGTCATAAAATTGTTAATAATCTGCTTTAGGTCTGTTATATCATATTGTGTCATACATATATCATAAATATTGATTTGTATACGTTTATCGATTTGTTTTGCAGTTGCTTCTAATATTTTGTCTTTATTCTTTTTGTTTCTATTTTATCTATAAATTTTTGTTCAAATGTATATATTATATTTTGTTTTGATTTATACCACCATTAAGGTAATAACCTGTAGTGTGTGTAGAAGTAAATAAATAAATAAATATATGACATACGATACAAATCTACAAAAACAGGTATCTCAGAACATACTGTAGTAAACTCGCACAGTTTCAAAAATGAAGATGTAGAAATTCTTGCAACAGAAATGAATTAATATAAGAGAACTTCTCTGGAGGCGGCTTACATTTCAACCTCAGAAGAAAACCTTAACAAACAAACCGATTTTGGTTACATAAACGCTGGCAACAAAAATATTTTAAATTTTTTCAAAGAAAAAATTTTAAAACCAAGCTAATATATACCTTCACAACAACACTTTGGATTTTTCTTTTTACGCCTTTATTTTTTACTTTAGTTTTTGCGATTTATGGTATTGATGTTCGAGCTGTTGATTACTTTCTTCTATTTGCTACTTGTTTTTAATTTGTTTACTGTCCGATTGTTCACAATTTCTAATGTCATTTTAATGACTGAGACTATTATATAGATTTATTTACAAGATTTAATTCAGTTCATATTTTCATGGTTTACTATGTTAATAATTTATCTGTGACCATTTGTGGCTCCTTTTTTACCTTTTAATTTTATACAGTCAAACAGCTAGACATCCTTTTTTTACTAGGTATAATTATTGCGCTTTTAATGTTTTTATTTATTATAATTTTGCTTCTCTTCTAGTCTTGAAGATGAAGATATAAAGTCTTCGAAACGTCGACTTCGTAAAAATTGAGTTTGATTTTAGTCCACTAAGCCCAATATTTAATTTTCATACATTACGAAATTGTAATAAGTTTAGGAAATAGTTTATATAAATACTTTTAGTAGTATTTTAGTAGTAGTATTTTAGTATTACACCATACCGACAAACATTTTTTTCCGGAAGTATAAGTAGTTTTTCTCTAGGTATTTAGCATCCTGACTCTGAAAATAAAAATCATTATAAAAATCATTTTTATCCATCAACTTGAACTAAATCAGTCAAAATAAGCAGTTTTTATGAAAACTGTCTAAAATTTTTAAACACATTATTCACCACAAATGTATCAAAAACACTGAGGATTTAAAACTTTTCCGTAATGTAGACATTATAATAATTTTTACATAACTGCCATCTACACTGTGAAAAACTCATTAATGTGCACCTACCCACTTACTCCTCGTAAAAAGCAATAAGCTGTGTATTCAAAACAAACAAAAGCTGATGAATTAAACAGGAAAGTAGATTCAAAACCGTATCGAAATATAAAGAAAAAATAAAAAAATTTCGGAAAATTTTAAAAAGTGAAATTTTGTAGGTCTGTGTTATCTATATCTATATAGATAAACAATGCTTTCACTATCCAACCGGCACGGCGCCGGCGTGCGCAAAGTATTTTTGTTGCATGTTCCCTTAGCATACCGGCCGACCTGGGAAATACTTACTACACATAGTACAAACCAGCCCCCGTCACTCCATTTTACAGAAAGTTGCGTTATGTTGTCAAATCATTTAGGACAGCGGTTCTCAACCTTTTTACGTCAGTAATAAAAAATAGTAATAAAAATATTATATTAAAAAAAGATACTTACAGACTGGCCATGTAAGTTTCCATGGTAATATTATTTTTGAAAATAGAAATTAAATGGGAGAGTTTCATTAGAAATAAATTTTATAAATAATATATAAACATGAAACTATAATAAAAATGCTGCATGTTGATGTAATTGGTTGGTCTTAAAACTCAGCGTACAATTTAAAAAAATTTTTTAATTTCAAAAAAATATTTAATCTGCTCGCCACAGCTAACCAATCAGATTTAAACATGGCCATTCGATGTATACTATATTTTTGAAATGTGTAGTGCTATATTTTATGCAGTTAGGTTAGATTTCCATTGTTGTTTATAACCTGAAACAGCACGCTTTTTATTGGTTTCTGAAACCCCGCTATTTTTTAAAAAAGGAGGCCCAGGACGTCACCAGCCTCTAATTTAATACTTTTTTTCTTACCTTAGACGTACTCAAAAAAATTTGAAAAAAATTCTGAATGCTCATTTTGACTCCTAATACTTTCATATAATAAAATTTAAAAAAATAGTGAAAGCATTTTTTGACCTTTTAAGTAAAAGCTAGATGAAATCTAATGGTCTTATCATTCGTAGTTTATATTTCTGCATAATTTTTGAATCTTTTTTTCTAAAATAATTAGGGAAGCAGGAATTTGCATAAATAAGTTTTTACATGTTAATTTCCTATGTTCGGCGGTTCGGCTAACTCATTCAGCACCCTGTATATCACTGTAAAAGAGTAGCAGGTTATAAATAAAAATGAAAACCATTTTAAACAATGACACACCGGCAAATTTATTTGGCTTGTACTATAGATAAAACAATATCATTGTAATCTTCTTGTATTTTTGTCGAAAAGCAATCTGACTAGATGACACATGGCAGTGGTGTAAAGGAAAGGAATATTATTATGTATTAGGAAGAACCATTAAAATACTACAATATTAAATTTAATTTTTTTTGTTTAATTTATTTTCTATAGCAATAAATATACAACTGGGAGTTGCAGTCCAGTCAATTATGATCAATTTTTGGCAAATAAAAGCATTAATCGGTAAAGATCTGAATTTTGGTATACATATTTATTACGGCTTCCTGTTAAACATACTAAAAGTCCCCGTTGAAATCTGTTGCGCTCGAGCCCGCCATCTTGGAAATAAGGTATACTTCTTCAGTTTTTTGGCTGTATCTCGGCAACATGTGCCGATACAAAAAAAAAGTTTAAGTAAAAATTGTAGTTTATTGAATATCCTTCAAAATAGTTTATATATATTTTTTTGGATCTCTAATACTTTAGCTGTAATCCGACGTTGCTGCAGAAGGTGTTTTTGCAGCTTTGTCGTTTCAATGCAGTCAATTTATTTTTTCAAGGTGGTAAATCGTTTACCTTTAACACTGACTATTTCTCCAAATCAAAGAGCTATAAGAAAGATATGCGTCGCATAAAGTTTCGTCACTAGTAATCATGATCATCGTGCATAATGCATAACCCTTCTGAAGTGTCTACACCTAAAGTAGGAGATACAAAAAAATGTATATTAACTTTTTTGAAGAAAATGTAATAAACTACAATTTTTACCCAAACTTTTTTTTTATCAGCACAAATTGCCGAGATATAGACAAAAAACTGAAAAAGGGTACCGTTTTTCCAAGATGGCGGCTCGAGCGCAACACATTTTGACGGGGACTTTTAGTATGTTTAACAGGAAGCCGTAATAAACTTGTGTACCAAAATTCAGATCTTTACCGATTAATGTTTTATTTTTATCTAATTTTACTGACTATTGAGCGATGCTGAAAATTAGTTAGAAAAAATACGATATTATCACATAAACGACTATATTTTTTAATATACTAATTAGCTTTACATATATTTAACAAATTTTTATAGTTAATAGTAATAAATACTATTTACATTATTTACAATTGATAATAATTATTATCTAAGAAGAACATTTAAATATTATGTTAAAATCGCAATTTCCACATTTTATACTCTATTATTGTTCTATAGTATTAATTTATATAGTTGTAATCTTCAAACTTAGAACTTACGTCATTTCTCAGTCACACCAAGTACTAATTTAAAAATCGTTACTCAACTTTTCACTATCAAACTTTAAATAGGTTTAGCTTTCACTATTGACCAATGACGCTTATGAGGTATGTGCCAACTTTGGAGATACAATTATATCTTAAAATTATAAATTATAATAATACCAAACAATAATCATTATTTTATTATTGTACAAATTTTATTTAAAAAACATACGTACCTACCTTACCTTTTTTGAGTACATTTTGATATTATATATTTTCACAAGTTCATGTGTTACCGAATATTCAATAAATTATATATCAATTATTTTGGCAGCGTAATTATATAAATTAAATTGTTTCGTTAAAATAATTAAACTATATCGATAAACTTTAACATAATATTATTCATATGAGAGCTAAATTCATTAAACTTTTTAATAGTATGACTAGAATCACATTTATCATTAATTACCACCTATAATTTAAACAATCTAATTAGGTAGATACCTATCTATGTTTCATTTTAGCAGTCTAATAGTGTATTTAGAAAAATATTTTCTATCTAGATAGATGTTACGCTATTACATAATATTATGTATACCTTATTTATTGGTATGCTATAACTAAAATATTTTGTGCTGTAAATAACAAACTTGACCGATAAAAAAAATAAAATGTAATGAAATATTTTTACAAGGCTTCTGACTACTATTAATTATACAGACACATTGAAGTTTGGTTTTTAGAATAAAAATCTTTCTGCGAACTAGTTCATTACAATACAGTGGGCAAACTTGAATGCATTAATTTCTTATGTACAATTTTATAGGAAACAAGGCTGTAAAAATATGCATTTTGCATTATCAAAACCGAAATTAAAATATCTATTCAAATAATTAAAAATGCTGTTATGGTAATGATTTTTTTAAATAATTTTGTACTACGATAGACACAAGCTTTACGGTAAATTTTTCATAGAAAACCCCAAAAAATAGTTATTTACTATAAACTATAATATTATACTTTTGTAGATACTGCCTATTTATTTAATACCTTCAAGAAGTTGGCCCCCGCTATATGAATTTTATAATTTAAAAATGTATGTATGTTAAGTTGTGCTAAGGTTGTGCCATTCTTAAAATCAAGTTTTGTTTTCGATTTTCTTAAATAAACCGTATTTAACTCAAATCCCTAACTTAAAATTTTTTTATATATTTTCTAAAATATTGTGTTGAAACTTCGAATGGAAATTTTATGAAGCAATTGTTGAAAAATCCAATAGAAAACATTTAAAATTTTTTTATTATGTTTATATGTAATAGATTGTGCGAACGTTTTCCTAAAATAAAGTAATTAGACGATAGCCCCCACCTTTGAAAAGCATGAAACTTTTTTCTAAATTTTTAGTTTGATGTCGTATACTATGTACCTACTACTAACATACATAATTTCCACCGATGGTTATATTATTCAATTCATAATCATTAATATTTTTTTGTAGTTACTGTGAAGCAGTATAGTAAAGCAGAAAATACCCCCCGACAGTAATGAGATTAAATTAATAAGCATATATTAAAAATATAAATCTCCTTAAATAAAGATTGCTATTACATGTGATACATTTCAAATTACGTAACTTAGTTTCCAATGCGAATGGCACGAAAAATAGTAACTTTTTCTTAAAAAAACAGTTTTAGCCTCATGAGTCCCTACTTATTACCTTTCAGTTTTTTTGAAATATTTATATTATAAAATAAAGTACTTAAGTAAATTTTATAATATTATAAGTACGGGGAGGGGGGTGAATTCTTGAAAATTTGTGTTATGAAAACATTTGTGGCTTATGGTTGGAAACAATGAAGCTTATATACATACTATTATGTAGTTATCTGATTTCCACGGATTTCGCCGCTCTAAACTACGTAAGAATTCGTAACACAAATTTCCCACAGCTTATAGTAAGGCTATCGTCTACCAACGCAACCGTGAGAAGCATTTTTGAAATTATGGTACGTGAATTTAACATTTTCTAATGTATACATACCCTGTATGAAATTATTTGATATAAATAAGCTGATATTTAATTTACCAAAAATTAAAATTTTTTGTTGATTACTACAATTCAAACATTCAAAAGACTTTTAAAGAAACTCATTAACAGGCTCATTCAAAAACAACAATCGGTGCACTAATCATTTATTTTGCCAGTGATCTCATCGACAAAGAAAGGCTAATCTCAATGTTCGTTTTAGAGAGTTCAAAATATCATGTACAATTTTATGATTTTTATGGAAATAATTATAATTACATTAAAGATTTAAATCTTTTACCATCGATGCCTTTTGTTTTACAATTAAATTTCCGTCTCTCTCTATTGTTCTGACATTATGTTTTTCTCTGTTGTTGAAATCACAGCATTAATCTAGCAGAAACAGTTAAAAATATTGAAAAATATCATAAAATAATTGCTAAATAACTGACAAAATATTTATCTACAAGACTGTACGTTTTCCAAATTTAAATTTTGCATTTTAAAATAAATTTCAATAAACATAATATTACAGGAAATTTTGTATTGTATGAAAATTGAGGGCAACTATTTTTATAAATGAATTCGATTTATTTAATATGAAATTAAAGAAGCCTTGAAATCAATCGGAATGTTGACGATAGGAACTACGCATTTATTAATTGCGTGTTATTTTCTGGTTTTCTATTTTTTAAACTTAAATTTAGTAAAATTAAAAATTAGTGACCTCCAATCAGAATTCATCATTTTTGTAATATTATTTTTGGAGCACCGATGTAATAAGATGTAGGTAGTTTGATCTAATGGTGGATATAGCTAGACTTCTAATTTAAATGTCATAGGTTCAATTGTTAGTTGTTCAAAACAACTAACTATATAGCCAAATTTAAAAAACTTTAGTGTCGTCCACTCCGGCAGTAAAGTAATATCAAGTACGTCTTCAAAGTTTTATTTATTAATTTATTTGGCTTCTATGTTAATGGCAAGTTTAATTTTTGTAGCGAAAATCTATATTAGGCATAAGCTGAATAAAGAACGATAAATCTAAATCCTGATATTTATGGGACCTCTTCGACAAATATTCCGGATTCGGTTTGAGTTTAATGCTAAACTAAGTAATTTGAAAAAAAATAATATTTCTGTTTATATTTCCAAACAAAAGTAGGTACGTAACGAATGGCTGGATTAGTATTAAATATAATAATTTAATCTAAATTTTTGTTACAGTGGCAACATCAATAACTCGGGTAAAATATATTTTACATCCATCTAATTTTTTGGAAGTGTCAATAATGAATGCAATTAACACAAAGAACGTGATAAACTTAATTAAGTTAACGAACTAATAAAAAGTATTGGGGTGAAAATAAAGGCTAAATAGAATTACACAATAATATCCTAAATGAAACTGAATCAACATTAATTCAAAAAAGTAGGTAGTTAAGTAAAAATTATTCAGAAGTGCAATAAATAAAAAGAGTTTAGAAGAAAAAATAAAACATATACTTAGATGAAGTCTCGATATCAAATATTATAAAATCGAGTTTAATTAAGCTAGAAGCTAATAAGCTAGAAAATAATTTTAGAAATTAAAATATAAAATGCATAATCAATATTTGCACTTCTAAAAGTTTTACTACAAGTAATGCCATCAAATAGAAACTTGGCCTACTACTGATGAAAAGACAGGAAAACAAGTACTAACTGATTAGAAATTCTGAAGAAAATAAAAATTACTTAAAATATTTAACGAGCACTCCAATTGTGTTCGTGTAATCGGTCTTAAAAAGTTCAGCAATTATTTAAGCAATATGATATGATATAATAAAATATTTTTATTTAAAAATCAGTAAACAACATAGCAAGAAAGTATTTTTATTAATTTAAATTTAATATTTAGACACTGTCCCTAATTGAAGGTTTATATTTACAGCATCGACAAAATATATATCTAGCAAAACCTTCTTTCTCCGAAGGGCCTAGTTCTTGTCAAATTAACGAAGGATTATTTTGGTCATGCATAGTCAAAATTTGGTCGGCTCGTAGCTCTTGCAACTTCAATAATTCTGGTCCAACAGTTTTAATATCAACAGTTTGATTAATTTGTTCATTTGCTTTGGTCTTTTCTATGCTAGTTTTCCTGCTTGACTCGAGAGATCCTAAAGGATTAGTTAATTTAATATTAATTTTAAAATCACATTTAGGGCTAGCTTCTAAAGAAGTATTTGTTTTAATGTTAGAGGTAGACGGTAACGAGTGATTGTCTGAATCCAAAGCCATCGCCGATAATTTTACATCTGCATCAGAAGCCCACATTTCTAAATTGGTGGTGGGCTTCTCTTTACCAGACACTAAAAATTTCCAACCTTTCTTTGTAATACTAGATTTTTTGATTTTTGGAAGAGTACTGGCTTTCTGTTCTTCAGTAATTTCCATATTATTACAACAAGAAGTTTCAAGTTTTTTCTTTCCTTTAATACCTTTTGCGCTGTTATTGTTTTTGATAAAATTTTTAAATTTGCTATCTTTTTCTACAGATAATCCTAAACGGTCCGTTAAGTGCCTTAATCGAGACAAGATGGATTTACTGTTTTTACCATCGTCATTTGTGGCATCGGTTTCGCTAGAAATGTGAGTAACGCCCGACTTTTCAATTCCAATAACATCGGCATTTTCATAACTTTTACTTAAACTTGAACGTCTAGTTAATGTTTTTAAAAAAGAATTCCTTCTTGGCTCTTTATGTTGCGGTTCCCCAACAATTTCGACATTGCAAGGATCCGCTTTAAACATGTTTTGTTCGCTATTAAATGATTTTGGTTTACTGCAACTTTTTAATTTATCTTGACCTTTTAAAATGCTCCGTTTTTCGTCGACGCTGACAGACGCTTTTATCGTATGTTCTGAATTTCTCTTATTCAAATTAATCGTTTCTTTGGATACAAAACATTCGTCGTCATTAAGACGCTTGTTATCTTCGCCATTATTAACATCTGAAATATTTTGATTTTTTTTATTAAATACAATTGCATACTCGTCCAAGAACTCGGAATTTTCAGAGGAATATTTTTTATTGTTGTATAAACAACGTTGATCAAAGCTTAAAGCGCCCGTCTTTAATTTACCCTTTTGAATTACTCGCGAAAATTCTGTACTATTAAAATTATGAACCCTTTCACGACTACCTTTTCGAGATCCGGGATAACTTTTTCTTCCGGTTGTAATGTTGCCCTCTGTAGCTATTTTAAATTTGAGAGCTTTTTCGGAAGCTTCAACTTCGGTAACCGTTTCCGACTCGCCGCTCTCTGAATCTTCAAGAACGTCTTCTAGATTTTGATCTTCAATGCCGACATTATTAACATCGTCACCAGCTTCCATATCTTCTTCAATTGACCTAGATCTAATAAAACAGTATCACTAACATGTTTCATTCTAATATTTTTGTTTTGTACCTGGAACGACTTTGTTGGAAACTTAGACTTTTACGTAATCTCACACTTGTACTTGAACCTGACTTAGGAACGGATGCAGCTGAATTGCTATCGGGACTCTGTGAAGAGGATAATTGACCTTGTTCAGATAATTCGGATACAATACTTTTGCGATGAAGACGTTCTTCTTTAGTAGCTTCGTTTAATCGACGATAATAATCGAGAGCTTCTCTTACAGGTTGAACAATTAAATCCTAAAAAAAATCATAAACACTTAAAAAATATGCATTCAAATCAATACATTAATACGTCAAGTTTTTATTTAGGTATTTGAAAATTTTTGTTTATAAAATTTTTTCATGGATATCTAAAATATTATCACACATTTTCCGCACAAGCGATTCCGGAATTTTTTTACTGCATTAAAAATTATTACTTACTTGTAATTCGACTAAAAGTTCACCTAATGTTTCAAATAGAGGAAGCAAAACAAAACCTATAAACGAGCATTGCGAAGAAGGTTTGGTAATTTTATCCCTATCCATAAAAGGGGTTACTGGTAAGCCTTCCAGTTTCTCAGCATCACTTTGTTTAAAAAACTCTTGTAAAAGTCTATCTAACCATGGCTCTGCCACATCCATAGGCCGTGCTTCGTTTGATATGTCGGATACTTTAATTAAAACCATACTTAACTAAAATAAA
The DNA here is from genome assembly GCA_958510845.1 of Cantharis nigra. Taxonomy (NCBI): domain Eukaryota; kingdom Metazoa; phylum Arthropoda; class Insecta; order Coleoptera; family Cantharidae; genus Cantharis; species Cantharis nigra. The sequence continues at coordinate 65,569,349 of OY294028.1, forward strand.
AGTTCATTAGCTAATAATTAAAAACATTAACATAAGTGTTCAAAAAGGTTTACGAAAGAATTAACAATTTTAAAATCTTGATAAACTTTTTCACGTATTTTGTACCTAATGACCAAAGAAGCTGGTAGTAATTTTTCTGCACGAGTATTACTTACCAATATTATTACAAGTAGGTAATAAGTAAAAATTATTTTTTGAAATAAGTAATAACACTTATGGTATACTATTATACCGAAGATAGAGAATTATGTATGCAGTCATTGCCAGAAAGATAAATTATATATCGTAACCATCTCAATGTATTACCGACAATAGGTAAAATAAATTCAAAATTTTTTAATTGAAACATTTTGTGCTGAATATCAACTGCGAGCATGTTGTAGCCGCATTCTTCTTAAGTGTGCCGTACCTTCAATGGGCGTTGGCTAAACTTGGCTAAAACCAAGATGACATACTAGGGAATTTAATTAATGGGATGGTTTCCCGTTGCCTTCCCCACAGCCCACAGATCTATCTTGGGCTTTAGTTCACAGCAGTGTATTCGACGCGACCAAGATTTGAACCGCGGTTAGCTCTGAATCAGCTGAAGTAACTAGAGTGCCAGAAAGCAGTTTTTTTTATATAAAAAACGTATAAGAATTAAAGTCTTAGTGCTTGTTCACAATATACGTAAAACGTAAGACTTAAAATTATAAATACAAATAAAAGCTTAACTGAGTATCGAATAATATTAAAATCTTTATTAAATCTATATTAAGTTAAAAACTCGACATAGAATGTTCTTTTGCGTAAAATATACCAAAATAACTCCAATATTTTTCAATATTCGATTAAGGTCTTATCTGTATTTGTAATTATTACATTTTATGTATTTTTCATATATTATGTACAATGGTTTTCCCGATAAATCAGTGTAGTCTACTGCAAAAGTCAATTGATATAAAATACTTGTTGTCATTCTTATAATTTATAGTGCTGATGCTGTATCGACTATTAGCTAGTTTTAAATTATTACGTAAGGAAAGCAGACGTAACGACGATAATTTAACAAAAATTATAGTATGACTTTTAACATGTGAAATTAAAAGTAAGATTTTTGCGAAGTCGTACTATTTAATATACTAATTAATAAGAAATTATACAATTGCACGATGCTCGATAGACTTATGATTGATATTATAAGTAGTTTTTCAATCAAATTCAACTTTTGTCGAAAAATGGAAGTGTATGATCATAGTCATTTAAAATCCATTAGAAATTAGTGATCGAACAGCTGTCCAAGTGTCGCCAATGGGTGCTATTACGTCAAATATATCAGAATATTTTCAAAAAATATCCGAATTTAGTGCCAAAAGAAACGAAGACCCTTTTCCCCACTAAAATAATCGAGAACATTTCAAAAAATTTTGTGAAATGTTATTGATTATCTTAGTGGAAGGAAAGGTCTATGTTCCCTTCGGCACTAAATTTTTGGATATTTTTGACCTAATTGTGCTATTTCAATCGATTTAAAATTAATGATGTTTCCCATACTAAGGTTATTTTACAAATTATTATTTTTTACATGTCAGATAAATTAATAACTGAAAAAACTTACTGTTTTTAAGATAACCATATGCAAATTAGTTGAATTAGTTTGCGACACTTGAATACAGGTGTTTCACATGCAAATAACTATAACCATATTCAGTAGTGTAACAAGCAGGTAAGGGACCCGCGTGCGAAGTTGTTATAGAGGCCCTGCTTTTATAAAACACCCCCTTCTTAATTTTATTAAAATTTGAAAATTATACTTTAATTCTTATCAAAAATATATTGTTTTTCTATTTTTCAATTTTCTGCGATTTCATTGATTTCGCTAAGATTTCCTCAAGTATCCTAGAATTTTCTGTAATTCCCCTCTTCACAAGATTTTTTGGATATTTTTCTAAGATTTCCTAAAATTTTCTGGAATTTCTTAAAATTTCGAGCTCGTGTTTTACTAAGTGGAAAAATTATAGAAAAATTGGAAATTTAGAAAATCTTTAGAATACCATAGATTAATTCATAAATTTCCAGTCGGGGTAAACAATTGAATTTAAAATTTTAAAATGAACTTGTTTTAAATTTTAAAATTAAATTTATTTTATTTAAAAATTAATTTTTTTCATTTAAAATTAATTTTTTTCATTTAAAATTAATTTTTTTAAATTAAAATTACTTAATTTAATTTTAAAATTCAGATTTTTTTTGCCTTTTTATTTTCTGATTTGTCAAGGATAACCTGGAAATGTCAAGATTTGATTTTGAAAATTTAGTGGGAACATTGAATTATTGATGATAAATGATGCCCACTTTGTTTACCTCAATAAGAGAAGACTGCCAAAATATTAGTATATTTCAGTGTAAATATTAAAAGTTTAATACTAAATTATCTCATTATATTTTTAATGATTTTAAATTTTTTTAAAAAGATTGAAAAGATCACAGTACAACTGGGGAACCTTTTAGTCGGTGGCCCGCGTGCGTCGCACCCACCGCACCCCGGTAGTTCCGCCACTGACCATATTAATTGCGCTTGGTTATACTTTTTAAATCTGTCGATATTGAGGCCATCGCCGAAATTTTGTCTAATTAATCTAATTAATTAATTTTGTCTAATTATAATTATTAATTAGTTATATTATATAATTTGAATTAGTATTGCATTTCACCACGTTTAAAAACAAAAAATAGTTCAATTTTAATAAATAATAAACCGTCCCATAACTCTCTCTTTCATGTCCGATGACTGTGGAAATCGCCCGATATAATGAAAACCAATGTATCTACATTTTCATTATCTGTTCATGAAAGTATGATAAAAAATGTGTAAGTTAGAAATTCGTCGGCTGTAATTTGTTTGTTATAATTCTTATAATTGCAGAAATTGAATTTTAACGTTTAAACATATTGAAAAATTTTTATATAAATTAGTACAATTCTAATTATTACTTAGATATTTCTAAAGCTCCTAAAACTTTTCTTTAAAAGATATTAAACAAATTTGTTCAAAATGACTGCTGTAAACGCCACTAAAACTACAAGTTGAAAATTCATAAAGATATACGGCAAATTTTCTGGGTGTACATACGTTAAACAAAAACTTAAATGTAAGCAAAACAAACAAATGTGTTATTTGTGTTTCTCTTCACTACAAACAGCTAAAATAATATAATTATATCAAAATACTATACCAATGTCATATTAGAAAATGAGATTTTCTTTCAGCTGGACATAGTTTGAAAATTCCAAAATTAGATAATACAAGAAAGCATATATTTTTGAATAGGTTAATAAAACAATTTAATATATTGTAGAAATGATTTTAGAACGAGGTTTCCGTTAGAATAATGGATTAATAATATCTTTGAAGAAGGAACTTTTTTTGTAGTTTTGTCATATTAATAGTTAAGTATAAATAATAATATTAACTTTATAATAATATGTTCTTTTACTGCAAACAAATTTTCAAATCATTAAAAATTATTTTGCCGTATAAACACGCAAGGCAAAGAAATTGTGACTAAATGAAATTCTAATTTTGCTCTGAAATTTAATGTACTTATACCTACTCCATTAATTGGTCTATACTGCAAACAAATTGTTATAGTAGTTCCAAACTATGGATTATACGGTAAAAAGCATTTCGAGTATCTCAGCAATGGAAAGAGAGCTTTATTCTGATTGTACAATAAAAAGAGCAGGTTCGAAAACCCCCAAAAATATACTTAGGTTAAAAAAAGTCAAAATTGTCGTTTACGACAAACAAATTCTCAGCCGACGAATTATTTCCTGCGAAATTTTCTTAACTGTCCAATAACTGTATCGTTTACTCTATTAGCAGTTCCTTATTTTTTTACATTAATGTACCAAACTTTAATACATGTTATAATGGCAGTTACTTTTACTTTTTTTTAAAAGTAATTAAACCATTAAAATTAATATAACATATTGACTATTGAGACATCTACACAGTTTAAAACATGTTTAAGTTAATGTATTATAGTGGTTCCCATTTATATTTTGCATGTGAAATAATGAAGATTATTATAAAATATAGGTACATACATAATTGTTTTAGTTCAACATTGTAAAATAAATAAATGTCTATTGTTACATTGTAATATTAGAAAATGAACCAGACAATGATTTATGAACATTTCAAGACAACGTAAGTTGGAACAATTCCCCACTTACTAATCTATCAATCAGAGCAGATAAAAGTTAAGTTAAATTTATTACATTATAAAAAAAAATTTTTTATTTGGAATATAACAAATTAATGACTTTAAAATTTGTGCTGCCTTAAAGAACTCAATATTGTAATAGGTGTTGGATTATTCCCGATATATAATTTTTGATATTCATTAAAATTAACTTTGAATTAGTTTCTTTACTATAGACAAACAAATAGAGAGTAAAGAGTGAAAGTAAAATAAAGAGTTACAAAGAGAGTAAAATATAAAATTATATCAAGCCATGTAAATCCAGGACCGAGTAGTATTTAGGCATTTAATATCTCAAAGATTATGCTAGTCTCTATACAGAGTTGAAATAGCCAGGCGTACTTGATCGGGGATCGAACCCACGACTGCGACATAGATAACAATCAGGCATTCTAACTGCGAGCCTACGATCGCTTTCAAAATAATAAAATATTCTCTCTATTATATTTTTTTATATTTAATTATATTTGTAGTAAAAACCTTAAAACGGACGGATATCAGGTTGATTAGATAGTAAATCAAACAAATATAACTTGTATGTCGATTTTCGGAAAATTTATTTCTCTATTCTCAAGACGAACAAATCAGGATGTTAGGCTGTTTGACTCTACAAATAAATGAACATGGAGAGCATTAGTTACCGTTACTAATGCGATCACATTTAACGACGTCACTGGTATAAAAATTATAATTGAACATTTAAAGTTTTTTAGGAAAACGTGTAAATACATTGTGTAAATAATACGTGTAAATATAACTCAGCATAAAATGTAAAAGATAAAGCGTTTTTCTTAGTTTCCCCTGATAAATTCAAATATCCAATCAACTCAATAACTCTTCATTTTAAGTCATTGTTCTTGGATAAGAATTGTTTTACTTATATATTTGTTGGCTTTTATCTAAAGCAAAACTTTTTTTTAGTGAGAGCTTTCCACAACACCAAGCAATATAAAATTTGTTTATGCCTACCTAATAAAAAAATATCTTACAAACTTGAGTTCTAAATTAATTGCTTAAATGAATAACTACAAAGACTAGATGGTTAGGCCAACTTATTATAATATGAAGAGAGGAACATAAAGGAAAATGTTAATTTTCATTTAACTTGAAACTAAAAATTTTTATTATTTGGAATACTTCATATATTTTCATTTTAGAGTACCATACACTTGCGTAGGCAATAACTTAGCTGAACCCAAGATGATGTACTAGAGTAGTAGAAAATTTAATTAATCGGGTGGTTTCCCGTTGCCTTCCCCATAGCCGACAGATCTATCTTAAACTTTTAGAATTTAGATCACAGCAGTCAGTGTATTCGACGCGACCAGGATTTAAATCGCAGTTACCTCTTCCCAGTCGACCGGTGTAAAACTGCTGGTTTTCAATATGATTGCAATAATAAAAATAAATTTAAAATTATGTAGTAACTGAAAAGCAATACAACTTATAATTAATCACGTAATCAATCAGATTTTGGATCGGATGGTTGGATGATTTTGATTTTGGATAGAATACTGTAACGACTCTGATTGTTAGACTGGTTTACGTATTTAAAGCAGAATCTTAACAAAACCTCGACGTTTAAGTACTTTTAATTTAGTGAAAATTTTACTTTTTCGAGTTCTTCATCTAAAGTGAAGTAAGTCAATTTATTTTTAATTAAACTACAGACGTATAGTTACATGTAAACGATACACCGTCAACAAAGTAATAAAACCTCTCGTTAAAAACATACTTCCTCTGAGAAACTTTTATAGTAATTGTAATTAAACCTGTTACCAATTATTAGAACATTCAATAGCGTAAATCAAAGTGACTGTGATCAATTTTGAAGTTTTTGTTAGATAAACATAATTTGGAAATAAATATTACATTGGAGTCTCAAACCCGTGAACAGCGAAGATTATGTTTGTTTGTTTAATATTAACTCCGAATTTTTATGCCATTAAAAAGAGCAAAAGAAAAAACTTCAGATTTAATATTAAAAAAATTTTCGCTGGACTCTGCTGTATGACTATATTATTTGTTTCGAAACTGCAAAATATTAGTTTAATAATATTTGTATTAACCCTGCGGCAGACGCGCCTTTCATTTTCATTCGAGCGATCACGCTGCGGTCCTTAGGTTCGCATAAAGAGATATCAGTTGTTTTGTGAAATTATGTTGCATGTCACACGAAAACTATTAAAATAAAACAAATTTTATTCAAAATTAAAATGTTACTAAATAAACTGTATTGATTCAACAATTTAGAAAATAAAAACAAAATTCTTCTTTAGTATTTATAATTGTTAATCTTCATCCGTTTCGGTTTCGCGGCAGGTAGAACAGGTAACTTTTCTTTGACAATGCTCTAGAGTGTAGACAAACAAATTTCTTACAGGAACCGCAAATAATTGTCGTTTTTCTGTTCTTCTGAGAACCACACTTGTGGCAGAAAAGCATACCTACGCACATCATTGAATATAATGATGCATTATGTTAACAATTTCAAATTTTATCAACAGTGCGCACCTCTGTTCCCCGACGCGACTGCCGCAGGGTTAAGATCCCAATTAAAAACAAATGTTTGTCACCATGTTAGCCCCTTATTTATTTATTTGATAAAAAATACAATGCCTCCTGAGACTACCTCCAAGTGTCCCAAATAAAAATTCTATGTGCAAATAAAAATAAAATTCGTGACAAACTACTAGAAAATTGCTTTGCTAATTACAGGATCACGGCATTTCCAGTAAGTACTTACACAACAACAATCAATGCACAAAATGTATTTTTTTCCAAATTTCAAAATAAATTTTTAAATTTTTTATTATAAATATATTATTTTGTTTAACTTTAACTAATAGACACCTACTAATAAACTAAAAGATATTGGATAAAAAACCATAATTCACTTTTGAAAAACAATATTGCATTTTTTTGTTCCAATTTGAAATCCAGACAAAATATTTAAAAAAATTAGAAATAGATAAGCAAATTATAATCGTTACTTAATTATCTATTTACTCTATTTGCATTTAATGGCCACTCTCAAGCTAGTTTGCATAAATGGCACTAATTTGGCCACATAATCTGACCAAATACTTAATAAAATTTTTTATAATAATTGGTGTTTGTTACTAATGCGATGATTTCGAACTTTTTGATATAATAATTGATTTTACAAATTTTGTATTAAGAGATTATACAGGGTGCTGATTGACATAGGTCCAGTATTTCAGTTGCTAGTTAAACTACGTTCAAGGATTAACATTTAGCCGAACATAGGAAATTAACATATAAAAACTTATTTATGCAAATTCCTGCTTCCCTAATTATTTTAGAGAAAAAATGAAAGACACAAAAATAATGCAGAAATAAAAACTACGAATGATAGCAGCATTAGATTTCATCTAACTTTTACTTAAAAAGTCAAAAAATGCTTTTGAAATTGTTAAAAGTTTCATTTATGAGACTGGCCATGCAAGTTTCCTTGGTAATAATTTTGGAAAATAGAAATTAAATTGAATTTATTACATATCTTAGGAAGACCGTATATTCTAGGAGGAATTGCGTTACCTATTTTTAAAGAACTAGGAAATGTGTCCTCTATGTAACTACGTTTTACCTAATTTGTGATTATTAGGTTATTTTTGATTTGAAGATTATTAGTTAGATTATTATTGATGGTTTTGTAAGTTGTAGTGTTACTTACCAAGGCATCCATTTTATCCCTGTATTCTTCTTTATACATTAAGACCGTGGAGTTACCTTTATCTGCTCGGACTACTATGATGTTATTGTTCTCTTTCATGAATTTCCTAATCTTGTATGGATCATTTTTGGTTTGTAGAGAACTTGTTTACCTGTTGGTTCTTATAAGATTGGATGGTGTTCGTTATACTCATTCTTAATAAAATTTGTATTATCCGTATCTATGTGTCTAATCGCATTTTCATATCCTACTACAATGTTATCTGTAGGGAAGTTTATGTTTGTGTATGGTAATGCGAATTTTTGGGTGAGTTGTAACGTTCGTTGTACTTCTATGGAATGGTCACATTTGTAAGGTTTTTTATCCATTTATCATCGATAACGTCAGTTTTCTCTACCGGTTTGCTTTCAATTATGAGTTTATTAAATTTATTAATTAAGATGTTCTTCTTTTTCTTAAAAAGGCTGTTATAACTATTCTCTTGATTGGCTAAAAAGGTATTTAAGATTAGTTGTGGTAGCCATCAGTATAGGTTAGTTTTTGTTTTGAATAAGTAATTTTTCGGTTGACATAGGAGATGTTCCTTATGCAATCTGCCAATCTTTTATTTAAGACTGTCCTATAGAAGTTGTTGATTATTAAATCCATTTTATTGGAAGTCCCTAAGTTAAAGCGGTATTTTTTGTTCAGTTATTACTTTATAGTACGGTAGATATAAGCAAAAAATAGGTGATAGGTGGAACTAATTTTCACATAGACGTGGTTTGATTTTTTTAGTTCGTTGTTTAATGGTTGTTTATATCTTATTGACATACTAAAATTCTAAAAAAATCGGAGTGTGCAAAATGCGTTTTTTGGCCGTTATTTGAAAAAATTCAAAAAAATCCAAAAAATCATTTGAGGTATCAAATTACAGAAAATTTCTTGCTGAAAAAGATTATAATATTGGTTTTAAAAATAAATAATATTTTATTAATCACTATAAATGCGTACGTATGTAGGTATCTTACATCTTACATAAGAGAAAAGCTAAATCTTATTTAACTTACTTAGACTTATGCCCATACCTATAGTCGATGCTTGGCCCCAGGAAAACTTGAGCACGACTTAAGTACGAAATTGTTCATTTTGATTGCTCGATTTTGTACTTAAGTCTGACTCAAGTCTGAGATCGAGCGAAGTATTGACTATAGGTATGAGCATTAGATTGGAGAGCAACAGCGAAAGCTTTAAATGTGAACATAAGCACTGCATACAAATGGTTACAAAAAGGACAATATTATCCTAAGCAAAAATGTGGTAATACATCTATTACAAAAAAGACTCCAATAATAGAAGAGGCATTTGTAAGGTCCTGTCGAATTGCTATGGAGTTCTTTTAAACCTTCATAAAACATCCATTGCAAGATAAAATGCCTGAAAAATTGAATTAGGTACGTAACAATAACAACCAAGAACTAACCATTTTAGAATTTAAAATGCGTATTTTGGAAAACATCTCCGAACTCCAATATTGCATTTCAAAGGCTGCCACAGGAAGATCTTCTTGGATATGCATTCCAATGTGGATACAATAATACCATGTAGAATGTTATTATGCTGTATCAATACGACAGGAAGATATTAAAATTTGTGAAATTTTCATTTGTAGAAAATTTGTTTTCATTTACTCCAAATCTGTTTTCAGGTTTTTAAATCTGTTTGCATTTTGTTCCAAATGTTCTTCACTTGTTTCAGATCTCTTTTCATTTGCTTCTAGTTTGTTTTCATTGGTTCCAGATCTGTTTTCGTTTGCTCCAAATCTGTTTTCATTTGTTCCAAATCATATTGTAAAAAGGTTAGTTTGTTGCTGTTGGAAACAATTTCTTGCCAATGATGATTTGTTACTTTTTCTATATAAGTTAGTTTCTCGATCAAATAGTGACGGAGGAAGTATAGATAATTTATAATTGAAATTATCCTTTAATTTTTGCAGATCAGGATTTACAAACACCGGCATGAATAGTTCCGTCAATGAAAATACCATTTTTTTATATTTTCATTAAAACGAATATTATAATCATTTTTTATAAGAAATTTTCTGTAATTTGATACTACACACGATTTTTTATGATTTTTTTGAAATTTATCAGATAATGGTCAAAATATGCATTTTGCACACTTAGATTTTTCTAGACTTTTAGTATGTCAGTAAGATACAAACAACGAACTAAAAAAAATCAAATTAGTTCCACCTAAAAATTTCTATCTACCGTACTACTATATTTTCGTTTACTTACACCTATTAGAGCCTTCCCGTAATCATGTGCAAATGTTCCTTACACTAGAGACTAGACTGAATATCATAATCACATATTTTATTATCTAGGACTAGGAAATTTCAAGCTCCGCCATAAAGTTACTTAGTTTTGTGCTAGTTTACAAAATTGGCATTCACTGTTACATTAAAAACTTAATTGTTATATTAGAATGTCTATACCTATAATCAAATCAAAAAATAATAATTTTCATAAAGTTATATACTGCTGATAAGTAGTATTAAAAAACGCAGGAACCGGAATCGAAAATAAACAAAATGAAAATTTAAATATTAATTTAGATTGAAAATAGTTAAGTGTAAAGTCTTTTTTCTCGTTTTAGGTTGACCAATTTTCAAGGCAAAAAGTTATAAATTAAGTTATAAGAATATTAAAATATTTTTTAAATTTACATGACTTGGACAAATGATTGTTGACAAACCAATAATGTTATTGATAATTTGTTTTATAGATTAGCTATGAATTTATTAAAAATTAAAATTGAATAGTTAGTTAAAATCGGTACCTACCTCAGAAGTACAGAAGTACTCAGAACACTGTAAGTAGAAAATCATGATTTTTTAAAGAATAAGCACAATAAAAAATTGTCTTAGAAAATGAATACATACATTATCATACTTATGAGATTTAACTAGCTAGCAGTTACCTTAATATGATTCAAAAGAGTTGAAAGAGTACTGCATAATGGTGTAAGTAACTCAATTCATGGTATTTGTTACTTACAGTGTTATACTTCTGAGGTACTGAAATAGAAAAATAGACTAACCAAAAATTCATTTATCTAATCGTTTTCATGATGTCTAGGATAAACACAAACTGTAAAATTTTAATTTTCGAAATAAATATAAATTTTGAAAATGATTTCATGTCTTTCGGAATTAAAACATTCTTCGGTTATAAAAAATTATCGATATACATATGTAAGTAAATACAATAAAAATAAAATTATTGCATAAGCTATCATAATAGATAATTGATTTTTTCACATATTAATATTTTCTGTATTAAATAATTCGATTTTTACAGTGTTTACTTTTAATATAGCAGACGGAGTGCAAATAACGATAAAAATCGCAAGCTTTTTGCAACGCTACATTACAAAACATTGTCATTAATATGATTGATTCTGAAATAAATGGTCAATATTCTAGATCTGTTGCCAGTGCCGTAACTGCTTTTTTAGTGCCCTGTACTGTACAAGTACTTAAAAACTTAATTTTTTAAAAATATTAGGTATAGTAATAATTATAAATAAGTTTAGTGTAGTAAGTGGGGACAATCATGAAAATCATTGAAAATTTAAAAAGCAGAAAGACCCATTTGTTAAAAATCAGTTCCAATTGTTTTCATTTTTACGGTAAGTAGACTACAAATTTTCACAAATTATTCAAGACTATCCTGTATAAAATAAACCAATATAATATTATGTTTTTTAATAAATAAATTTACAATTCTGATACTGACGTATATTTAAGTGTTTTGAAAACCAACGAAAATGCTAATTTTATGCATTAGAGAATTTCAAATTTTATCGTTCTCCCGTCATATTAAAGTGCTTGATATTATAACATGAAGTAAAATAATCTTTTCAAGCATACCCAATCAAAAGTGGTTACCAATTTTAAGAGTCAATAAATAATAAATTTATTGTTAACGAAACAGAAATAGATTAAACAAATTTATAACTAACTACATACGAGTATAATAATTAAATGTACCAAAATTTTGTTATAAAATTCTTTTTAAAAACAAACCGAAATTTTAACCATATCAACTTATAACTACTATGTTGATTACTTCTTATTACTTTTTCTATCTAACCTATAGCCTGACCGAGATGAAAAAGTTATATATTATTGAGAAAAAAGTTTGTTGTATTTTTATTTTGTTTTTTTAGTTATTATAAAAAATATGAATTTTAGATCCAATTTGTAATTTAAAAAGTTCAAAGATTTTAATAATTATTTTTTAAATTAAATTCTATTATTAGAATAAATTATATTAAATTAATTAACTTTCAATTTTTCAGGTAACGCTCGAGAAATTTGCAAATTTTTAAGAAATCTTTTAATACTTTACGTTTTTTGATAAACTTTGTCTCTTAATTTCTTTATCGTTTGTTAAGACAGTTAAAACAGTTTTAAAATATTTAATTTCCTATAAAATGAGTATGTTATTCGAAATATTTTATTTTGAACTTGAATCTTGCTGTAATAAGGTAATAGTTACAAAACTTTGGAAAATTATTCAACTAAGAAGTCTGAAAATTGGCTTAAATAATTTTCAAGCATTATCGAATAGCATGCTTAAACTTCCAAAACCTACACCATCGGCATCATCACTTTTTTATAGTAATAAAAGCGTAGGTACCTACGTCACAAGAATATCAACAAAACTTTGGTAGTAATACCCAACCAAACTTATATTGCTTTATACGGAATTTTATATAGAACAACTTTTTTGTTAAGGTTCCTTGGGTTAACTCAAGGTTAACTGTCAACTGTAAATTTTTTAAGGTTATTAATTTGTGATTCGGAATAAACATAATAATATACTGTATGCAAGTAGTATACAACAGTATACTAACAACTACTAACTACATACTAACTAAATAACAGACAAATAAGAACGGGATAGAGCTGGCAATATTTCTAAACCTATAGTTAACTGCCGGTAAGCAGACCAAAGGTTGTGAAACTGAGCTACATCTCAAAGTTCAAGTTAAACTGCAAGTCAACCTTAGCTTTTGACTATCGATTGTGAAATCGACGGTAAGTATGCTATAATACCCTAGGGCCTATAAATCATAATGCCCGCTTATTAAGCCCTCTCAAGTCACCGCAAACTACGAAATTAAGCTAAATCAAATTCAAAATTTATAAATTTTCTCAAATTCAAATGCAGTGTTACATAAAACGTTGAATGCATCACTGGCATTACTCGATGTTTAATCGTCATAATGCCCTTGTAGGCTAGTGCCTATAATTTTTCTGAAAAAGAAAATTAATAGCAGGCTAGAACCAGGTGGAAACTGTTGTAGAGGTTCCAACTTTAGGAAAAAAAATATTTTAAACACCAAACCACAGGAAATGCTGAAATGAGGATGCAGTTTAGGAGTTGAAAACGGATTTTGCGATTTGCGGCGAAACGCGACCTTCTAGTGCAAAACGTACAATGCAAAAGTAATAGATAATAAAAGAATCTAAAACTTTTGTATTTAACACTTTTTAATATAACCTCAAATTAACCGTCAAAATAGCGAAAACCGATTTTTCAGTATTTAATTTTTTTCTCGCGTATAAATGATTTAATTTACATGAAAATTTCTGAAAGTAAGTCCTTTTTGGTGTTGAATAAGAAGAATAATAATTTTTTCGCAGTTCAGAAGACGACTAGTTTTTGAGTTATATACATTTTTCGAAAAAAATACCCTTATCTTCCACGAACAATTGTCTTGGTGTTATTTTGGATTTCGAAGGTCTATTGGTGGTCATTTTAATTGTTGAAATGTCTACTTTAAAATGGTATATGTGACTTGGTGGTTCACTTATCGTTAAACCGCTTAAAATTGCAATGAATCACGATTTTTTCAATAAATTTCGATTTTCTTCATTGTTTGTATAACAAGGAGTAGTTTATATTAAATTATTTATAATATAATATTTGAAATACATAATTACAGTGCAAAATTAAATTATTACTATCATTATTATTCTTTTTTAAAAATATTGATTTGTTTTGTTTTCTAAACCATATAAGTACTCGCAATTTTACAAAAATTTAGAAAATATAAAATTTTAATTAATCTTAATTCTTTTGACTTGCGGTTGTTCTTCCTCTTCTATGACATTGGGAATTTCCGAAGAATCTTCAAAATCATCGACGTCTTCATGCTCTTTAATTTCGACATCAAGATTCTTCAAGATGAAGTAATTAGACAATTACTGCATAAATTGGTACACTTTTTTTCGGCAGCCACATCTATGTTTATTACACTCACTTACACAACTGCAACTTATACTTTTTAATGATGTTTCGGGAATTAAGATGCAGTTTAGGTTATGCGATTTTGCCTGCGATTTTGCTTACGATTTTGCTCCAAGTTATCGTAAGCAAATATTTTGAAGTTCTCGTTATACGATTCGACCCGAAGATGAACCCACAAATAAAGTCGTGAACAGAAAACTACCCAAACCAGTCATACAAGAGAAATCGTATGTAAAATCGTAAGCAAAATAGCATAAAGTAAACTGCACTTTTCTGAACCGTTTGAGAGAAATCTGGGCACGAGTCTACCTGCATGTTCGGTCCAGCTCTATTGCTTGGATCTTTTGTTATAGGGCTAGTTGTTAAAATAACTAAGCCAAGATTGCAATTGATAATATACTCTGTGAGGTGTTGCGCAGCAGCTCCTTCAGTTGGAGGAAGTTTTTCTAATTTGAAAGTAGATTTATTAGTTGCCTGTTGGTAAAACTGAAATCTTAGTTGATTTAATGAGATGTCTATTTTTCTGCTTTTGTAAATACCAGCTATCAGTTGAGATCCATTTTGTGCGATAGTGATGGGGTCTGCATTTTTAGTATAAAAAATACAAACGAGGCTTGGTAAATCTTTAATGTTCAATAACGATTTTAAATACTATGGTTTTTTTCCTTTTCCAGCAAAACCATAAGCAGTATCACAACCTGAAAAAACGTGAAGATATGCTATTATATTTTTATACGATTCGTGATTGAAATTGAAACAATTAGATGTATAAAATGAATCCTTTTGATTGCTAGAAACTGGTGTGTGCAAAAAATACTGAACCCATTGGAATTTAGTTGATGCAAAAGTAGGTACTAGTAAATCTATATCTATTGAAAAATATTGAAAAAATCGTTATTCAGAGAGATTGTTTTTCAGTTTTTCGCAATTTTAAGCGGTTTAACGATAAGTAAACCACCAAGTCACATAGACCATTTTAAAGTAGACATTTCAACAATCCAAATGACCACTAATAGACCTTCGAAATCCAAAAAAACACCCAGACAATAATTGTTCGTGGAAGATAAGGGTATTTTTTTCGAAAAATGTACATAACTCGAAAACTAGTCATCTTCTAAACTGCGAAAAAAACATGCTTATTCAACACCAAAAAGGACTTACTTTCAGAGATTTTCATGTAAATTAAATCATTTATACGCGAGAAAAAAATTAAATACTGAAAAATCGGTTTTTGCCATTTTGACGGTTAATTTGAGGTTATTTTAAAAAGTGTTAAATACAAAAGTTTTAGATTCTTTCATTATCTACTACTTTTGTATTGTACGTTTTCCGCTATAAGGTCATGTTTCGCCATAAATTGCATCCCCATTTCACCATTTCCAGTGTTTTGGTGTTTAAAATGTTTTTTTTCTTAAACTTGGAACCTCAACAACATTTTCCACCTGGTCCTTGCCTGTTATTAATTTTCTTATTTTTAGTATTTCAAATTCGTTTTGGCACCAGCCTATTGATACATAAGTAACTATTATATAACGTATTATTAATTCATCTTTTATAAATATTTTTAATCCTGACCTGTCAAGTGATAATTATCTATGTCTTTTTTGATTGTTTTAAATAATTGATTTTGTATGTATTGAATTTCTTAACTTTACACTTAAAATTCTTTAGATTTGGTTTTTGTTTAGTTCTGTTAAATGTTAAAATTATAAAGTTTTTGCATTGCAATAGAAATTAACAGGAAGAATGTGATCATATTGCGCAGGTTTCATGAATGTTACGAGTATTTTCTGTATTGAAAATAAATTTAAAAAAAAGTTTGAATATTGGAAAAGTTTATAAAACTTAAAGAACTACTTCAAATTGAAAGCTTCAAGTTGTCTACAGACACAGAAGAACTATAGTTTAAATGTTCTTTACCATTTGATACAAATATATTATAATATACAGGGTGCTGAATGACTTAGCCGAACATAGGAAATTAACATGTAAAAACTTATTTATGCAAATTCCTGCTTTCCTAATTATTTTACAGAAAAAATGTAAGACACATAAATAATGCCGAAATATAAACTACCACTGATAAGACGATTAGATTTCATCTACTTTTTACTTAAAAGATAAAAAAATGATTTCAAAATTATTAAAATTTTCATTTATCGCACTGGCCATGGAAGTTTCCATAGTAATTATTTTTAAAAATAGAAATTAAATTGAATTTATTTCATGGCCAGTCTGAACAATTTCAAAAGCATTTTTTGACTTTTTAAGTAAAAGTTAGATGAAATCTAATGCTTTTATCATTATTAGTTTATATTTTTGTATTATTTTTGTGTCTTTCATTTCTTCTCTAAAATAATTAGGGAAGCAGGAATTTGCATAAATAAGTTTTTACATGTTAATTTCCTATGTTCGGCTACCTCATTCAGGTACCTACCTCATTATTTGAACATTGAACAAAACTAATTTGGTGTTGATTAGATTACTTCAAATAGTTAATTGAATTTGTTCAGGTTGTATACTTTGTACAACTACCTTATGCAGTTTCCCTGCTTATTACTTTGCCGTAAAGATGTGCATCAGAAAGTGCACGTACATAATATTTAGATGATTAAAATTTATAACAAGTTTATCTGAAGAAAAGTGTTTTGTTACCTAGTTTTGTAGTAAAAAATTAAATCACTTAGTTTGGCGATTTAAACTTAAATCAATAAAATAAAAATTATTTTAAATACGAAATGTAAAAATTACCTATGAGACAGTGGGGAAAGTGATTTTCCGCACGCTGTTCAGAAAAAATCTATTTTCTCAAGTAAAAACCGAGCTGCAAATGTTTTTACATTTATCGAAACCAGAAATAAAACAAAAATAAATTCTAATCAATATTCATCAAACTAAACAATATAATAATTGTTCAAGTTCCTTTGATAACAATATAGAAGCATTCGTTTGATATAATTGCAAGATTTCCGTTAGAATCGCATAAGGTTACTTTCATTTACGAGGAAAACCTTTCAAGTGAAACTTGAAGATTGGGACTGTTATAAAATTAAGGAAACATGTAATTTTTTTCGGGCTATAAGTAGCGGTTTTAGAAATATTCAGGATGATTCGGTGACGAGCGGTTAAATTTAGCTACAGTTTAGAATTTCGTTCAAAGTTCAAAGCTGGTGAATCTCAAATTAAATTAAATTGTTAGTTGCTATTTTTTTTAGGTGAACTTTGTGGTGATTATTTGTTTCTTCTTTGGGTAAGAGTAGGTGATCCATTTAAACTTTGTTGATGTCTGATTCTGGTGGGATTGGTAACATATCTGAAATTTTTATTTTGGTGTCGGTGTTCAGGGTAACTTAAATCCAAGCTAAACTTGAACAATTAATGAAGTTGGGAATAATTGCAAAAGTGGCAGAAATAGTTTAGTCTTAAAGCTTGTTCAGCTAAATCAGTTTTCTGCTGTAAATAGAGATTTCCCAAAATGAATTAAGCAAATCGAGTTTATTTTATAAAAAGATTATTTTACCAAACTGACATTACATTTTTTTAATGACATACATAGCCAGAGCTATAACTATCTAACGCAAAATAACTTGAACTAAACATAAGAATTTATCCGTTCGACTAAACACAATAAAGCTGGGTTTAAAGTTCATTATGAAATCGCTTGTATGACCTGTTCACACCGTTTTGACCGTGCTTCTATTGTTATGACATTACATCAATGTGTTGATCAAACTTATAAAAAAATTAAATTAGTGCCGTTGGAACAGGTCATTAGATTTTTATCATCATAATAATAAGAGTAAAATAATGTTATATGTGTTTTAATCAAAAATTACCAAATAAAAAATACTATCTCTGAGGCTAGAAGACAAGAGGGATATCTGAACTGCTATTACTGTTAATTTTTTAATAACGATGTTATTATACACATGTTCATTTTCAGTAATGAAAATGAAAAACTTATATTAAATCTACTAAGCACTTTTTCTCATCTTGTACCTGTAAACCACAGATCTATAAAAAGTGTTTTTAGTTTATTAAAAGTTTTACATTCAATATTTTTTCTTAAAATATACTTATAGTTAAAATGAATTTCAAAAATATTCATTATTGATTTTTAATTATAATTCTTTGAAGTACGAATTTTAAATTACAGTGGAAAATTTTTAGCTAACTCAACGGCAATTCTACAATTGGTTTGTCCCTTCGTAATTTATTGATCAACCTATTCATTTAGAACTGAAGCTTTTTACCTAATTACTTGTATTTCACTGCTTGTATTTAAAAGTACATATTATAAAAAGCGGTCGTACAAATATTAATTTCATTTTTAAAAATATATAAAAGTTGCAATACAAAATTTTGTTTATTTTCTCAGTACTATATCAAAATTAAAAAAATTTTCTGCTTCAACTAAATTTATTTAAATAAATAAATTACATAGTAGAAAATTTCAAAAATTTAAATTTATAACGCAGCAGTATAATCGAAAGATATTTAGGCGAGAATTGCTTACTTATTTAAATTATTTGAACCGTATTTTACTTAAGGATGTATAGGAGACAAAAAATAAAACTCAAAAATATAAGATATCGATGAAAATTGGTAGACATGTCATCATTGACTTTGCGATGTAATAAAAAAAATTTCAAATATTCACACTAGATTCACTACACCGTTCAATAGTTCTTGCAGTTTTAATTTGATGTTGACTTTTTGTTAAAATTCAAGTAAATCACATCTATGGTTTTGCTTAAGAGTCTGCTTTTAGGGAAAATCACAAGGTGTTAAACAGTAAAATACTTGTCTAAATAAAAATCTAAAGCTAAATCTTAAGAAATCCTAAAAAAATTATATAATGTAAAAATCATTTTATGAAAAACATTTTATTGAATAATATATTAGCTTAAAATATATGATGAAAATATAAGAATTTTTTCAAATTTTCTGTAGTTATAGCTTGTAAATAGAAGAAGGTTTTAGCAAAATTTCATGACGGTTTACTACCCCGTTCTCGAGAAATTAATTAGTAATTGAACAACCGATATAGAGTTGTCACGTTCAATTCACTAAAAATAAAATAGATTTCGACGTGAAAAGAACCCTAAACATATTTAAAACTTGTTGGTATTAAAAATATTATGTAAATCTGGGTTTTTATTAGTTTTAACAACAAATATCAATTTTTACTCATAAAAATTATTACATTTTTAATTTAGATAGTAGGTTGGATTGCAGGGATAGTCACTAATAAAAATTTTGTTATGTCAAATTTAATATTTGTAATTTCAGAAAATGAACATATTTAAACGAAAAAAACCTTTCTTCATGCATTTTTATAACTTTGTTTATCGTTTAAGATATTTAAAAAGTATTTTACTACACACATAAGACCAATATTCGTGATATTCAAATTAATTCTACTTTTGTCTCCGATTGTATCTCCTATACATCCTTAAAAAATATTAGTGTGTAACCATGGATAGGTATGTAGTTTAAAATTGAAACTGGCCGAATGTTAATCAAAATATTTAAATTATTACAAAATGGGATTCTATACAAAGCAGCATCGCAAAACTGAATCGAGTGGGACAGGTCCGTATACAATATTCTTGTTAATTAAAAAATTAAACTTTAAAATTGAAACCTTTATCGATTGTAGTTCTTTCAACCCCTTAACACCTTAACAGAACGAAACATATTTATAGAAAGTAATAAATTTTCATTGATTTTTAAAACTTTCAATGAACATTCACAGTAACTAATATACTGTATTTGATGTGTAATGGTTTTTAATTTAACAGTAATTATAAATAGGGTTGAAACGGTTGCTTAGATCAGCATAATATAAATATGACTGATTATTAAAATAATTATTGCAGATAATGTTGCTAATCGTATATTTATTATAATACGTATACGTATATAACTATAATTTGAGAAATATTTTTTTTTAAATTTACTACTCGAGAAGAAAGAAAAACCAAGAAAATGGATATGGAAATTAGTATAAACTTGTAGACCGAAAGATCATGCAAAATAACAAAACAGTGAATATTATGTATAAACGTATAGAATATTCTAAATACATATTCCTTCGAAAATATCAAAGTTGCAAGATTCAAGATTCTGCAACCGAAATTGAAAACATTATTATAGCACATATTAATTATTTATTAATATTGCCTCGAGATTTATAGTTGCCTTTCAATGTGGTATAAAAAAATGAAATAAAAAGAATATTCTCGGGACAAATTAAATAGATATTAAAATTAAGAATCATCCGTAACATCAAAATATATTACAGGAGAAGGTATTATTAGTTACCCTAGTTTTAAATCGTCCTGTATATTATAACAATTTGCGTGTTTTAATTATCCAACACAAATTGCTTCTTCGAATTTATCTGTATTTATATTTGCTAACGAAGTAAATTATAACGTAAGTTTTAACTGTGCCTTAATAATAATTTGAGTTTACCTACTCAGTTTTAATTAATTTGAAAATTAAAATGTTTTGTTTGTTAATCGATTTGGTGAAACTTATAATAAAGGTACATAAAGTAGTACAAAAGTTCTCATTTTAAAATTGTCGTAAACCTAATTGACAAGAAAAAAATTTTTCTTACCAAATTTGTGTGAGATTTATTTGAATAATCGAATTCGGGAATTGTTTCTTTAAATTGAGATAGAATCTCATTATGCCTTGCCATATCCGTCGCTAAAATACATCTAATCATTCCTTCTCTCACTTGCTTAAACGCTTCACTTGTAAAAGATTTAAATATATTACAGTCTTCGTTCTCTAATATTCTAAAAGCTACGCTACAGTGATGATTTTCTAAAGGCGAAATATCATTATATCGTAAAGCTAATTCTGTTTTGGCATTTATCTGGTAAATATTATTATAGCCTGGATGATCGAGATCATGACAAACACAGGACGTGAGAAGAATTAATACCTCTAAATCTCCCATTTTATCTAATAAATCGACACACCAAGTTATTGAATATAACTGAAAAATTTATTTTATTGAATTTTTGTTTGATTAAAAAAAATAATTAAACTTACCATTTGTGCGACACAAAAACAATGACTAAAATTATGAAAAGGTACTTCATTGTAGTTTTTATATACTTCGTATAAGAAATTTCTTAAAGTATTGATGTTGATGGCGAACTTGGAACACAAATTGAGATCTAAATACATTTGCTGGAGAAGTAGGAGCAATTCTTCGTCTTCCCACTGGCGACAATCGAATGTAGGCATCCTCAGCCACTGTCGAACGGAGTCTGATACTTGAGCATCGCTGAAAGACGAAAAAGAGGTTCCTAGTCTGAAAATTTAAATAAAGTACATATAAAATTCGTTTAATGTAACTCACCATATACTGATAAAATTTTCTTTAACTCGTTGCTTGATGGAATCGCTTTTTCTACGATATTGCAGTCGACGGCACTGTTCAGTTGATAATGGTTCGGGAAGTTGCTTGTAAAACCCTAAAGATAAAAAGTATATTAATTTCAAATCCTTCAAATGCAATTTATTACAGGCTTATTTATATATAAAATAAAGTTAGTGTTTTACTATGTCAGATATTTTGAAAGCCTACTTCTCAAATACAATTTACCTTTCAGGATTACACGTTTAAACAAAAATAAATAATAATGTATCTATATGATGTATACTTAGAGAGTAATTAGATAGGTAAGTATAAAAAATTTAAATAAAACATTAAAATTTTTATGCTATAGAACATGTAAATCTGAAAGAGTGTAGTTGTGTTTCAAACACTCCAATAATAAAACATTAAAAAACCTAATCCATTATACCTACTTGTTTTTTGTTTTAATAAATTTATGAGTAAATAATTTTTACTTATAACATAGAAAGATGCACAAATAATATTGTATATTTTGTTCAATTTAATAATTGTCTAGGTTCCAAAATAAATGTCTTTAGTAATATTAATTTTTTATTTGAAGATAACACAGGGCAACAGTGATTCTGCGGTCTGGTGTTTATGAGTCGATTTTGGGTAATTATGGTCTCCTGAATAAAAATTTTAGATTTGTCGAATTGACTCCAGTTTTTGAGATAAAAACAACCCTTTTATATTGAAAATAAAATGAAAAAACAATATTTAATATATTCAAAGACCACATAGGGAAAGAGTGATTCTGCGGTGTGAGCTTTATGCATCGATTTTGGGTAATTATGGTCTCCTGAATTCAAAAAAAATTTCAGATTTGTCGAATTGACTCCAGTTTTTGAGATAAAGACAACCTTTTTATATTGAAAATAAAATGAAAATTTCTTTTTGAGATGTCCGCGGAGATTCGCTGTCAATTGCTCATTTCTTCATAAAAATTAATAAAAATTTCACAGTATATTCTTCAAATGTCACTTTATTATGTACATAGTAATTATAGCAATAAATATATATTAATAGTTTCGTCAAAAAAAATTATCAAAATATGCTGATTTTGCTTAAAATTAACTTTACCCCCCCCCCCCTTAATATGAGAGCTAGAGTCAATTTGAACAAAATAACTATGTGCCGAGTACATTATTATATTAGTTTATCCAAATTCACTGCAAAACCCAAGACCGCAGAAAAAAGTATTTGTTTTGTTGCCCTGTGTAATTATTCTTAACTTCAATGAATATTATCTTTAAGACATTAGCAACGAATACACGAGCGTTCATTCCTGCAGGAAAGACGAATCCTGAGGGAAAGAATGCTCATTAGTATATAAATATGGATAAATTTGGTAATACAATGTACATTAATATCTTTTTTTTCCATTTTTCCATTATTTTCCATTAAAATCATCCTATATTTAAACTTCTTTGCTGTGTGTTACTTTTTTGCTTTGCTGTACGTTCTACTAAGACTTAAAATAGTAAAACATTAGGACTACTTTTAAAAAGTCAAAGTTTTTTAGTTACAATGATATAAATATAGATAAAAGTATTTTTTCGAGTTCTGAGAGGTGACTTTATTTTTAATTTTTAATTATCCGGTTTGACTGTGCGTGCAAGCAAAACGACTAACTTGACAATATTAATTAAATAAATATTGGTGATAATTTTGCGATCTACAAAAGAGATATCTGTATTGTTTGTTAACCTATGTTGCTTACTTTCTGAGATATTTGGAAAAATATAGAACTTTGCGTTTTTTGTTTCTAATGTAGTCGATAACTTTTTAATCCTTATTAATTTTGCGAAGCAAGATGAAACAAACTCGATGAACCATAAACTATAACAACACTATTCATAACGTTTACAATCTGTGAAGACTAATTGGAAGGTTTGATGTCTAATAAGACTGCCCTATAATTAGGGGATTATGTAACGATTAATAATGTAAGTAATTACCTAGCCAACTCAAACTTTCCGTTGTTTCCAATTTCTGTCTGAAGCTGTCTACTTGCGACTGTAAATGCTGCACAATAGGTGGAAGAGGTAGATCAAATTTAAGTTGACGTTCCAATTCGGAAATTCTCAATTCTAACGCTTTCACATCTTCTCCTGTACATTTATGTAACATTGCAAATCCGTTGGCTGCAACTACTTGTAAGGAATATGGATCTTCGGGTGTATTTGAAGGTATAGTTGGACATATATTTATCAATTGTCCTGCTGAATTATATAATTTAATAATGTCATGTGGTCCCGCTTCTGCTGCTGACCTAAACAAATCTGAAACAATTATTAAATTAAATCAAATGTGAAAATGGTATTTTGCTTTTTATGAATCAATGAACAACGATATTACAATTAATAGATAGGTATAGCTACTAATATTAATTTGTTTATAAAAGAGTTTTATGTAAACCGAGTTAGACGAAATGAAAATATAATTAATTATACTTAATGGGTATCATGTTTCAATAAATGGTTTATATAACACATTAATTAACGCGGAACATTAATTTTAATTAAACAAGTTATTTAAAAAAAATTATTTTAAAATTTGAAACGTAAATTAGCGTACGATGTAATAAAGAGTTGCTAGTGTTATGTAAGTAGTCACTATTATGTACCTATACTTCTGTTAACAGTCAAGATTAAACAGAATTTAAATCGACCAATAGTATCCTACACATTTTTAAGGTACATTTTCATTTTAATGAAATTTTTCAATCAAATGAAAACCTCGAATACAATTTTAATTCTATTTAATTAATTAACATTTTCACATCCAAAGAGGTTCATTACTACACAATTAGGTGATGAAAACTATTTTATGACCGCAATTCCATTAGACATACCAAGTATCTGCCATTATGATCAATAATAAATCATCGTCTCGAACTAAGTATAATTGTACCTACGTAATGAGATTAATGAGCTACAAACATTTAATAATATGCTCTTATGGTTGTAAGCTTAATTAATTACCAGACAGGTGGGATACAACTGG
This sequence comes from Cantharis nigra, assembly GCA_958510845.1. Classification (NCBI taxonomy): domain Eukaryota; kingdom Metazoa; phylum Arthropoda; class Insecta; order Coleoptera; family Cantharidae; genus Cantharis; species Cantharis nigra. The sequence continues at coordinate 65,594,030 of OY294028.1, forward strand.
AACTATAAAGTAATTATTGAGAAATTAGATCTCCTTTAAAGATTATATTTTATATTATTTTTATTAAATAAAATTAAAAATTTTCAAAGTGCCATAGATATAAAATTATTAATGTTGCCTTTCGGTAACAAATTTTTTAATAAATTTTATATAAATTCTATTACAAGCATCGTTTTTTATAAACCGACTTTGTTATGCAAAAAATTAAGAATCGCTTAAATTTAAATATATTTATAAAGTGTAGGTAAGCGATTTTCTAAAAGGAACTCGATGATATTTTTTATCGAATAAAAATTTTAGTAAAACATCAAAAACATTTTTTACGGGCAATTTAGCTTTACCTTATAATAGCCAACAATAAATAAAATTCAATTATAGCCACAAAAGAAACAGCACTTTTCCGCAACACTTAAAAATATATTGGTGTCAACAAAGGTGAAAGTCTCGAAGTGCTTTGGAGCAGGACCTTTAGAAGAAAATTGAAAAAATTATGTGCTAAGTTTATCATTTATATCGCAGGTAGTCCATGAGAGTATGTTTTATGTTCAGGTTTTAATGTAAAGGTATTATGTAAAACGATGATTTTACATTAAATAAAGTTTACGAAAATTTCAATATTAAATTTTATGCAAGAAACAACCTAGTCGATCTTTTTGAAAACCTCTTATTATAATAAATTATGTATTATATTGGGATATTGGGATGTTACAACACAATAGCAGATCCTTTCATTAGATCAATGTACATAAAAAAGTCTATTTCGGTAACTTAAAGAAAATTAATGAGAATGAAATTATAGTATTAACTTGTAACAACACACATGAAATGCAATACTCGAGGCTTTTTGTTATTGATTGTTCATTCTTGATGTGCGGAAGCAATCTCAAATAGCTTTTACAATTCGTGCGGACCAGCGAGTGCTTTCAAAAACTTTGAAAAGCAATGAAAAAATGCTAAGCTTTGTTTATAGTTCATTGGATAAGCTTGCTTGATAATCGCACAAATTTAAGTCGGGATGCGTTGTAAATTTTATTGATTTTCCTGTTATGTGTATTTTACTTATAATGTCATGAACCTTGCCTTTATCATATTTAAATATTATAAAATATAAAATCAGAGCAAACGATGAAATGTATTCCGTAACAACTATATAATCATAAATTTATATCAATTATTTAGGTGGGTGCAAAGCAGAGCTATAAAAAAAGTATAAAACTAAAAGTGTCTACTAAATATTTTATGTTTCGTTTAAGTGTATGCTATGAATTTTACAAATATTTAAATATAAATAATACGTTGTTGTATCTCTCGTCGTGTTACGAATATTGATAAAAGAACATACTAGAGACTGCCCTACTAATTTTAGTAATTAAAAATCCACTTAATATAATATATAATTGTATAGTAGTGAAAAAGTACAATAAGAATTGCCTTACCACCAACGTTTAGCTAAAATCGATTTTAAGACTATAAATTAAAAATGAGCACGAAAAAATTCAATTACCTATGTAAATATAACCATTCATATGCGTAATAAAACATTCAAATATAATATACTAATTTAGTCCTCGATCAAATTCCATTCCGACTTTTTTCTATTTTACTTTGAAAATTAATAGCAGTAATAGTTTTGGTGTAGTCAGTAGACAATAAAATAAATACTTTTAATGTATGTTAATATTTCATAGTGGAAATATTATAGTAATATAATACAAAACCAAATGGATACTTTCATTATTTATTAATTATTATAGTGAAAGGCACCAAACAAAAAGTATTTGAAAGAAATAGTAACTTCAAATAGTAAATTATCATTTTTGCTAAAATTAATTGGACAAAATCTTGAATATTGTCCACGTTACATCAAAAGAAAATCTTGAAAAAGCTAAAAAGGAAAAGAAAATTTATATCCAAGAAATATATATGTAAATTAGACATCGAAATTAATTGTTCAAGTTATTCTATATTATTAAAATATTACACATATATAATATATCCAATATTATGTTGATAATAACTACGCAAAATTAGCTAAAGATATTGCGACGATTGTTTGTTTAATGGAAAGGGGATAATTTTTCGAACGATGTGATATAATTTTTAATTTGACTAATATATATATTTTTTAATCTTTTAGCATCAAAAACCTACAATCAATAAAATTTCACATATATCATGTTGTTGCTGAACTCGCAATTATTAATGATCTGTATTAAAAATTTAAAAATAATTACTAGAGAGTTGTGAATGATGTTTCTTTTAAGATAACTTGAATAATATCAAAAGGCGCCCATTGTGAAGTATGTAACAGACAGTGAAATCGAATTTTTCCGTACCGATGAACACCGATGATAATTAAATTCAGAGTACTTATGTATAGCTACGCCATCTACTTAGATAATTCCAAGTCCAAATGTTAAATCATAATCTTAAGATTAGAAAAAAAACATAATGTTATGGTATATTTCTAGAGATATTTCCCCATCAAGCTACAGCCAACATTGGTGCAATATTGATTTCCTATATCGATGTTATATTGAAAAACAATATTGGAACTATATTGGCTGATCTTGTAATATTGGGACAATATCCCCAATGTTCCTGTCGATTATATCCCCAATGGCTAGCGTCATATAAAATTTTATCAAATCGTCACCTCAGAATCAGAATATCATATCCTCAATATTTCTAAATTTTACATTGCAACAATTTAAAGATTCTGTATTGTATTACTCTTCATTAGAATATTTATATACAATTTCAGTTTGAAAAGTTAATAATAAAACTTTTGGCAATTTCTTTGTTTTATGCTATGAGAAATTATTATTAACATAGAATAAAATAACAACTCAACTTATCAAACAATTGGAGATAAAATACTCTGATTCTTAGACGACGAAATGTAGATGTGGCCAAACATATTTGGCAATGATAGTGCTCATATTATCTGAACCACCACACTTTGTAATTTTTTGCGTCTTATCTGTCAAAGTCAAATAATATAACTTTTAAGTTATAACTACAAAATATTTATTAAAGTAAAAATGAAATATTTTTAATTTATTTATTGTGGTGTTATAACAAACACCACAGTCCGGACAGGTTTTGGTATATTTTGAATGACTGCATCTTTTCTGTTACGTTTGTAGGTCCAAGTATTTAACCATGTTGCAATCGAAGCCTAAGCTAGAACTTGAACTAAATACTTTAACAAACCATTATCAAAATTAGGAGAAAACAATTTTTGTTTTCTGTCCCGACTCACCCCAGTGTTTGGGGTGAGTCGGGACAACGCTTTAAAATGCCCAGTTTGGCCCGTTTTTCCCGTGTTTGGGGAGAGTAGAGATATATTTTATGACTTAAAAAAAACATACACATCACCTTTACAAAAATGTGCTCCTTTTGGTCCAACAGACTCTATCTAATTAATAAAAAACAGGCAATTTTTTAAAAACTTTGAAAAACTCTTGTTATTATATATAAATGTAGATAATCCTCATCCAATGTTAATAAAATTTTAATAAATAATATCAGTTTGTTTGGAAATTAAATTCCTGTTAAGAGTTATCAAAAAAAAAACTATTTATGATCATCACGAATTTGTTTGGTGAGCAAAATAGAATTTTGTCAACACTAGTTTTAGGACTCATTTGTGTATATTTTTAGTCTTGAAAATTGAGGAATAAATTCTCTGAAACGTCAACATAAGAAGTCTTAACAAGAATTTAATTTCCAAACAAACTGATATTATTTATAAAAAAAAATTGTTTTTTTTTTAATAATCAAATTTTAATTATTGACGAACACGTACGTGATAAGCACGGATAGAATACAAACATTCACTATAGAGGACATGGGTGAGTAGGTTTTGAAACTTGAAATTAAAATCTACCGCTATTTATCAGCAAAACATGTTTGTCCCGACTGACCCCCTATGTCCTGACTCACCCCGTTTGACGCTACTAATTAATTAATTACAATTTAATTCAGAATATAATATAGTTACGCCATCTACTCAGATAATTCATCGTCCAAATGATAAATCATGACCTTAATAACCAAACAAGTTCCTACATACAACGTTATAGTCAAATTCATAGTTTTTGTATGTAAGGCAACTCATTATTTTGCATTTTTGTCCCTGATATGTTAAACGACAAAAGAAAATTATATATCTTGTTATTTATAAGTTCTTAAAATAATTCCCAGAGCTTTTCTTTGGTGGTTCAGATAATATAAGTGTTTTGCCAAATATTGGACGAAAAATTATTTACCTAAATTATACAGACTAATTATTTGGTCTGCAACCGCCAGCATAACGACAGGGCAGCATTTCCCGATGGAAAAATAATATAAACTAATAAAGTTTTATAAATTGAAATTTATGTAATTTAATAATTTAATAAATTGAAACTTACATGCAATAAAATATAAAACTAGGTAGGTACACGATTTCTATCGTATTGAGGTACAACTTAAAGTTTTTATTGATTTACATATTAACTTTTATTTAACATTTTGATAATTTTTTTTATTTTGCCCTCTCTTCCCGCCCACCTAAAACTTCATCTATTTGGCCATTCAATCCAAATACTTTATTTGGCAAAAATCCCGTGTAATATTTAAATCATACTGTAGTAGTGAATTAAGTAATCGTTGGTATTTTTCAATCAAAAATTGAATGAATATAAAATAATTTTGAAGAAATTTTGATTTTTCATTTTTTTCAAGCAAAATTTATGATTTAACCCACAGTATGGCGTAAAGCCTATAACTCTTCTGATTATAAACGAGAGTTAGAGGTTTAAATCCTGGTCGCGTCGCATATGACCAGCACTAAATATACTTAATTCATATAACCACCCTATATGATCACTTATTTAGAGCATAAGTATTTCCAGCAAACAAACTTTAAATCTAACTTAATATACCTCAAAATTACTTTACCAATAAATTTGAAAATGAAATTTAACATCTGATAATAACATGAACATAAAATCAATCTAGAAGTGACTTTAGACAGCAGACTTAACTTCCAATAACATCTTCGTAAACGCAAACAACTTGCCCACACCATACAAGAATGAAACCTATTTATTCTTTATTGAACGGAAAATTAATGACAAACAATGTCAAAGCGATCTTATGTAAAATTACATTTAGACTAAAGACCGACAGTTCCAGTTCATTCTTGTTAGTCTTGGGTGGAGTTTCAAAGTATCGCAAAAATATTATGCTGAGAAACCTATAAATAAATTATACTTAAAATAAAGTTAGCATAATGAACAACTAAGAAAACATAAACTAACAATTAACGAGAACGAACAAAATTATAAGACATGATTTATAAGATTGTTTTCTTTAAATTACTATTACTATTAATGTGATTTCTTTAACAATAAAGAAAATGCAACGAAATGGTAACTGTTTCACTTAATTAAATCAAAATTATTTCAACTTAATCATAAATGAGCGTTATCTAGAGATAAGATTCAGGCAGAAGCTCTGTTTGTTCATCCAAATAGCAAGTATTTGTAATAACATTGTATTTTTGAAACAATTAATATTTGAATAAACAAATGAAATTCGGGTTAAAATAATAAATTACTCTATCAATCCTTAGGTAAATAAGAACATCATGATGTTTCAATAATGTGTAAAATATAAAAAACTAAAATAACTAATACCAGAATAATAATAATAATAATAATATTAATAATACATAATAATTTATGTACATGGTGCGTTATATCGCAATTGCTCAGCTTAAGTGGTAGAATTTTCTAAAGGTGTGAGCAAATAATTTTTTATCGGATGTGTACCTATCACCTTCTTCAAAACGAGCATATAACATGCTATTGCTAAATATAGTTGTATTGTGGTATACACCAAACCAACCCAACACTCTATCTAATGTTTCCCTATCTGGATTGCAAATTTACAAGTAATGCGTCAGGTAATAAATTTAATTTAATACAAAGAAATGAATTTTAAAAAAATTACTTTGCAACGGAAAACCACCCTATTAATTATAATATTTCCTAGTCAGTCGTCTTGGTATTAGCTAAGTGGATCGCCTATGTATGCACTTCATACTGGATGATAAACAAAGAAGATACTGCAACATTTTATATTCATAGTTCCTATAGGTATAAAATTTAGCTTGTCTTAGATTTGTCGGTTCTGTCTGATTGAATACCCTCCCAATTATCAAATTATCCTATAGGATTATCAGGTAATAAATTAAACTGAAAACGTGGACATTCCGTCATTTTAGAAATTAGTGGCTAAGAAACTGAGTTTTCTAAACATCTAATAAACAATGAATTATATAAAAACTGTTTAAAATAAAATTATAACAAAATATGCACACCTAATTTATAAAACGAAAATGTTAAGTTTTCACAAATAAAATACAGGGCAAATATAATTATTATCACAAAATATGTGGATGTAATTATTATCAAATTTCACTACCTAATTAATTAAAATTTTGCTTATCGAATTCTGTCAAAGTAAGATTATTTCTAATATTTACAAAAAATCAAACGCTGAACCACAATGCAAAATTAAAATGTCGTCCACTACATACGGTTCTGCAAATAAAAAATGGTTAAAAACAGATCGACTTTAAATACGACTTCCAAACTTGACACAGTCATTGATTATATCACTACTTTACACTGTGAGGGTTTTCCCAAACATCTCCTGAACGGCAAATCGGATGAATAACAACTTAGTTGCTAACTAATTTCGTAATTTTCAATTTACTTGGTTAAAAAAGTTTAGAAAAATAATTTTAAACGCTATGGCTATGAGTACGTTGAAAAATAAAATCACAAAAGCTAGTTAATAATTAAATTGTTGTTTGGTTCTGTGAAAAGTGCTCAATCAAACTTTTATAATTATTTCCTGGTCAGGTCATTATTTTTCATCCATTGATTCGATTACTAATAGTTTCGAATTTAGTGTCCCTTTCCCACTTTTTAATTATCAAAGTAAATTGAATTGAATAGAAAAATTTTTTCGTTTAGTTTAATTCAATATTAATTTTACATGGTATCCATTAGAAGTTGCGATCAATCTAATTCCTTTTGGAAATTAAATTTATTTAGGGGAATTCTTGTTAAACGATTAGGAAATGCGCGAAACGCATTTTATGAGAAAAAAAGTATTATTTGGAACCGAGTCAAATTAAACGAAAAAAAAATTACTCGATTCAATTTACCCCGACAATTTAAAAAAAAAGTTACACGAAATTCGAAACTGTGACGTGTTATATTTCAATTTCAACAAAACCACAATGTATGAATAAAAATCATTATTAAACACTTTTAAGTATGTTGTAAAAAGATAAAACTCTTAACATAACTTATGAATATTGTTATTAAGAAAATCTGTAGGATTTCACAAAAGAGCAAAAAGCTTTCGTATTTTAGATATTACAATAAATTTTTGTTGGAAAATTGTTCTTTACTGCAAATATAAAAATTTCTCTAGATATCATAAAAATATGTTTTCCTTACAATCATTTTGATTATAATGGAAGACGTCAGTTTCTCATGCTCGACTTCAAAATATGTTGAAACGTGTTCGCTAGATTAATCCAGGAAATAGTAATCAACTATCATTCAAACTCCCACACTGTGATCGTTAAAAAATTATCCAACCTGCAAGTTTAAAGGTTTCATACTTCAAGGAATCAAATTCAATGCTAACGTCCTGGCTCGACTTGACAACGAAGATCATAAAAATGTATCCAATAAACAAATAAAATGTACAAAAATTACTATTTACAAATTTATGTATTGACGTAACTTAGCTAACGAAACATAAAAATTCATTTAAATTCAAATAGGTACATCGATGAAAATCGGATTTTAAAGAAATGTTTTTTTAAAATTATTTTACGTAGCGTTAATTGGATGAAAACGGCGCTTAAGTCTTATAGATCTATAACTTATAGTTTGTAACTAATCTGAATATCATTTTAAATTTAAAATAAAAAAATCTGATGTGACAACACATAACTTTCCCATTTATTACTAAATTAATAATAATAATTAAAATTAAAATAAAAAAAAAATAAATAAAAAAAAAATGATTAACATTTAATAAATAAAAAAATAACGTATGGATTTCAACCAAAATCTAATCAGCTCTCGAGATTGCTGTTAAAAATCAGGATATGAAATTTGAATAAAATCGGTTCACGCGTTTTGAAAAAATCGTGGACGAAAAAATCGCACACACACACCTACACATCATTGCAAAATTTTGTCTCAAACGATTTGTACGGACTTATAGACTATGGAAAAAATGCTAGTTCAAAAATTTTTTTTTACTCGATTACAATACTTTCCTTTACTACGTAAATGGAAAAGTAAAATAGTTTTCTGATTAGTTATTGACAATACCTAATAGATTCAAGATTTATAAGTGTAAGGTACAGAGCGAACTATCGGTACAGAACCATGTATAGGTATATACCAACTTATATGTTTGTATTTGAAATGTTTGTGATGTTCTGACTTGCGTTCCATGATGTATTGTATATACTTAATAATATCTACCTGTTTATAATGATTGTCAAACATTTACTGGTTCAATATTTACTATTTGTTGTATTTAAAATTGACGTTTCATGTAATTTTCATTGCAGTGAATAAATGATGATATATTATTATGGTGATGATATCCTGCAAACTTGATAGCCTTTGATATAAACCTATGAATGAACACTGTTTATTTTGATTTATACCGAGAACTGCGGTGCTGCAATAAGCAACTAACAATAACTACGTTCTGGCTGTATACATAACGTATAATATGCAGTAGGAAAACTACCTTAAATATAGCACAGATGTGTAAAAATATAATAAACAAGTGTTGGTAACTATTTAGAAAATAAATCTTCAGTAGCATTGTATGTAACAAGTACATTGTATTCTTTCCACTGCCCAGTAGATGGCACATTTCATGTGTTCTAACTACTTCCTTCTGGCCTCAGGAATTTTCCCAAGCTTAGGTGCGCCATCTTACCCCACCTTCCCCTACACTGTTTATAACTAATCGAATTAATGAATTTCAAAGAACTAATAAAACTAAAATAATTAATAAATATTTACATAGTACATTATTTACTATGGGTAGGACTTACAATGTTATTCGTGATAGCTTTGTGCATTTTAGCTATTGTGTTTTAACAGATTATAACACCTTTCTAAAATATATTTGTGCCTAACGTGCACATTGCTAACGCTATTAAATATTTTAACAGCACTCGATGTGTCCATACATATTTATGTAGTATGTATTTTCCAGAGCACCTACCATGTACCCGATTATTAAATTATTTATCTAAAGTTCATTTTTCAAATTCTACTAAACGTTTAAAATGTAGTTATTGGTCTGCAGAAGTATATTAAATGAAAAGTAAAAAACCACTTCATTTTGTAATAAATAATTTTTTTGAACACGGAAATAGTAATATTATAAACGTTAAGGGAGTATCTAATCTCGTTTTATGTAAGTATACAGAGATACTATCGATAGCATTTTACAAATAAGTAATAAATTTATTTTTCTAATATTTTATTAATCAATCTAGTCTAATATTGATTAATAAGAAATGAAGGATAGTATATTTTTATCATTGTATTGCACATTTTGTTAATTTAACCTATTGTTGTGCTTGATTACTTTTTACAAACGAAGTGGAAAATTTCAGTAGTAGTTTATATCAAATCAACAGTAATTGAATACGTCGTTAGAAAAATATTGTTAGTATCATCTAAACTTTATGTATAATGAATAATAATAATTTTAGTTTGTTTAAAACTATTGGCTATGAGAATTTGTACATATTATGCATATTTAGGTTGTGCTTTCTTAAAGTTTTAAATTAAATTATTCGTAAACATTTAAATTTAAAAACATCATGCCCAATTACACTTAGAATAACCGTTAATTATTATTTATTTTACAAAATTTAGTTTAAATGTTGTAAATTCGTAAGTTGATTTTATCATATTTGCTGATATCCACCTACAACAATCAGCTCTTTAATAGGTTGAAACTAATGGAGTCAATATTTTTTTTTTAATTTTGTGAAATACATTTAACAAAGTGGAATAAAATTGCTGCAAATGATTTTGTCGATTAGTACGAGTAACTGAAATTTATTTTCTTTGTATTGTGGTACTGCATGAGTATGCAACTAGAATTTTTAATATGGCACATTATCCTTACATTATCATAAAATCGGTTAAACAACCATTTTGAATATTAATTCAGAACATTACGATTAAGCCTAGCATTTTAAATTCCTATCATATTAAATCGCAGAAACGTTATTGCCAATGTGGTTTACGTTTCCAATATTTTAGCATAACATTTCAAATCCTACATTTGCTTTTCAAATTTCAAAATAATAATTCTCCAAAAAAAAGTGAAATATTGTTTATGAATCAAAGTTCAATTTTAAATCTGTTTTATCATTGAATTGTGATTTAACCCTAAATGTAAAATAATACCGAATAATAAAATAATTATGTACAAATCTAAAAATTAAATTTATCCCATCAGTCGGATTAGCTGGTATTTACTTACTTTATATTATTTTGTAGAGCTATTAAACTTGTCAGAAATAAATTACTCAAACTTTTTTATTAAATAAATATCTGACAAATTTTGTTTCTCAAGATTTCGGTAAGTAATCAAACGAAATCAAACAAAAGTAAACACCATCAAACTTCCAACATAAAGCTAATGACATTTCCCTTAAGTCTGCCAAAAGTAACAGAAAACACCAATTTGTCTGTCATTTTTGATCTAAATTAAAATTATAATTAACTCCGTGTTGATATGTATGCTTTAGAAACTAATTATGAAATTCACGTAAACCACCCTTTGTTTATGTGATACATACATACACGTACTACATGTTATGTACATAATATGCTGGTGAATGTAAAAAAAGTGCCTGTATCGAATTGATTTTATAATGAAACACTTTATTTGCTCTATTTTCATTATAGTTAGTGCGCTTATATAAAAGCATGTTCTTGACAACATATTTTGTGTTCGTAGCAAAATTTAAATATCTAATAGTATATTGTTTTATTAGGATGGAAAGCTTAACTTTCCTTGCCGAGCGAAAAAAAACAATATCAACTTTTATTTATTTAGTTTAAAATTAAATTTTAAGTTGGTAATATTTATAGATTGCAGGTTATGTAAATGTCAAAGTTTATATTTACAACTGTTGTTTTAAATTCTTTCATATTATTATTAATATTAAAATAATGTGATATTTCTAGTTGACTTTTTACCTGCATTTTCAAAAAAACGTTAGACCAAGTGTTTATATTTATATTAATAAAGAAAAGTTTTGCATCACTCTTCGGCAAGAAAAGTTAATCTTTCCATCCTAATAAAACAATATACTATTTTACAATACATTTAACCAAATACATTTAACCGATATTTGTGTCAAAAAGCTGTGATCAGAATTTAAAAAGAACAAAACTTTGATTCTACCTGTTGAATCTACCAGTCCTTGATCATTCACTTACGAAAAAAATCAGAGGTTGTTTAAAATAGTGAACCAATTCATGAGCTTTCATCAACAGTGACCGATTAGGATGTCAAATTGACAGCTGATAAGGTAATGGCTAAATAGCTTAAATAAATTTCCTAATATATAAATTCCACATTGAGAAACTGACTGAAAATACGACTGAAATCTCCAGTGACGCCAGACGCCAAGCAGCCAAATCCAACTATTATCGGAGACTTCCACTATGCGAGATGGAAGACCGCAAAACAAATTCCTTATGTTGTAATGTATATAAATTGAAAATTTTAAGTTTAAAAAAAATTATTAGATAAGTACTTGATTTTTATTATATAACTTCAAATTTCAGATTTTATAACTATTATGTGAATGCGATAAAGACAAAGTAAAAATAACAAAGAGAAGATTAACAGTATTTTAATAAAAAAAAAAAATTAAAACGCCTACGATCGCTAGTAGTTAGAATGTTAGATTACTATATCGCAATCCTACCTGTTAAGTTCGACCGAGTCTTGCTCACTAGATGCTGACAACACATTTGAAGTCTTAAGTGTCTAAATACTACTTAACCATGAGCATAAGAAGCATGTAGTGCTTCTTTATTACAATATAATAAAAAAACGTTACCTTTAATTTGATTGGCAGGTGTGTCAGATCGAAAAAGCGCGGTTTCGTGGCGCTGTCCCACGCAAAAAAATACTTGAACAGTCGTGGGGAGGTCCATGAGATCCAAACCGAGCTCATCCTTCAAGCGCCTCGGCTTGTGAGAAAATGACTCCAGCTGACCGCTAATGCCATCGTTAACGTCTGCAACATTCAAAGAAATTTTTATATAGTTATACGTATATGCACCAAAAAGTGTTAAAAAATTAAAGCAGGTAAATTTTAAATATTGACAATACATACAAGTAAAAATATTTGACACCTATATGTCAAAACGAAATATTTTTAATTAATGTATGTCAAAAAATCTATCTTATTTGAATTTACCCTGAAAATATTGATTAAATTCTTTTACCTATAGCATAAGAAGTAGCTTCGGAATTTCTGCAACATTTGAAAAATGATGCAAATATAAACACCATTTCATGAAGATATTTACATCTGTTTTAGTGTAATATGCAGAACCACATTTTTCGCAAACCAGAAAAGTTGTTGTAATAACAAAAAAGGGGACCAGAGATATTAATATAAATTCAAATGCTACTGATTAATGAATAGATAAATTTTAATTTCTTTTCCATATCATTTTATTGATACAAAAATGCACAATTCGTTTTAATTAAAAAAGAAATTAGATTTAATTAATTTGAAAGTTTTCATAAATACAGAAATATTGTCATGGAGTAATGACGTAGCAAATGGTAAATATAGTAAACAAAAATTATCTAATAAATTTATAAAAAAAAGTAATAATTTCAAGCAGTTTAACTTATCTATAACCACAGCAATAGATTGTTGTGATCGCTGATCGAGTAAAGCACCGTTCCTATCTAATTAACCCGACACAACATAGCATAGCATAACACAACATAACATAATATAAACACGTTGAAGATTTAAGAATTAGTTCTATATTTATGTGTATATGTAAGTATGGCCAATAATTGACAGAACGTCAAGATCAAAAATAAAAAACTTGTTAATAGTGTATTTTGAGCAGCTTACTAACTTAATATACCATTACGTGATATCGTAATATTGCAGTAGCTTATATATATTTGGCGTTCAACCCATATATTTATGTATTAGTTTGTTATGTAGTGTACAATTTGTTTATCTAGTTAATTGATTTGTAGATTAACTTGACTATAATTTTCTATATTGTTAGTTGATAAACACAAGGATCAATTTAATAGATAAAATATATTATTGTCCTATTTACAATAAATCAAATAAATCATTTATGACCGATTGCACCAACTTTCCTTAAAGGTGAGGTTTAGTAAAGCCTTCCTTAACGTTAAGGTGGCCCTTAGTGTAGGTTGCATTGCACCACACCTATTTGAGTTTGGTTTAGTAAAGCCTTAAATAAATTTAGCAACATCGCATTTTTTGTAAAGTAACTTTGGTTACACTTTATATTTATAATTAATTTCACAAGGTGTAGATTAATTATTTACCAGGAAAATTAAATAAGTACATTTTCATTATTTGTGAATTTTAATTATTTTTTATTCTGTGGTCATGTATAACTTAGAAAATGGGGGTGAATTACATTGTTATTACTTCTTATTTGCGAAAAAATTTACTGCAGTTGTTTACAAATTGAATTAAAATATAATTTATTTTTGTAGAATCAACATTAAAGACATGGAAAATATCAAGCGACACCGGGGATGCAATTATACTGCCGAAGATATAATCCTGCTTATAAATTGTGTAGCTAAATATAAAGGTATGATTGAAAACAAAAAAACCGATACCATAACTTGGAGGGAAAAGGAAAAGACTTCAGCAGAAATTAGTAGAAACTTTAAGGAGGGATCCTGCTTTAGGAGGCCCAAAAAAACTATTTTTTTCGGAATTCTTTTTAGGAGGAAAAAAATAACCAAGTCTATTGGAGTTTTCAGACTATTTTATTGTGTAATTCAATGTAACAAAAAAAATTTTTTTAAGAAAAATATTGAAATGCAGCCGATTTACACACACTTTCGATACGCACTCCACAATCAATTGGCGGGAAAGATGGAGCTCATAATTTTGATCTGAATCAAGAAAACCCGAAAGGATTTTAATTTTCATCCATTTTTCTTCTATTTGAACTAAAAAGAATCATGAAAATAAATGTTTAAACAACTTTTTGAGCGAATGAAATAAATTTTTTTTATTGAGAAACATACTTTTTTTTCCGATTCGATAAAAATTCTAAATTTGACAATTTCTTCGGGTTCACATAGAAGAAAAATTTATGAAGATTAACATCCTTTCTGGTTTTTTGGTTTCAGATCAAAATTATGAGCTCCATCTTTTCCGCCAATTGAAGATAATGATGAACATTTCGACATTTCGACCAGGGATGGACTTGGTTATTTCTTTCCTTCTAAAAAAAATTCCGAAAAATATGGTTTTTTGGTCCTCCTAAAGCAGGATCCCCCCTTAATGCCAGTAATAATTATACTAGAGCTACCTAATCACTTAAAAAGGTATATAACAACAAAAAAAGAGGTACGCAAAAAAGTTGCTGATACCAAGAAGGTACAAAATACAACCGGGTTAGGGGTTGATGGCAATATGATTAATGTGGACAACAACGATTCTCTGTTGTTGTTAATCATTAACTCCAAGACGGTTGTAGGTTTTACCTACTAGTTTTGGAGGATATGCAGTTGCATCAACATCATTTAAAAGCGTGGAAGTTGCATCTGTTAATAGCATAGGAGAAAATGAGACCAATACTTTGGAAGAAAATGATAACCATTTCGTTTCAAAATCAAAATCTTTTTAAAAACGTATCCTTAGTATGTATATAATTTGCTCTTTCGTACATTTGTCTAACATTTCCAAATCGTCTTCAAACAAGTCATTCTTCATCTGAATATATTTTGGATTTATACTTTTATGAAAAATCGAAAATTAAACTCAACTATATAGAAAAATATGACATGTAGATTATGAATTATGTTCCAACATTTTAATATTATAGGTTAAGTGGCAGTTTAACAAATTTAAGCCTCCGAAATCGGAGGCTTAAATTTGGGTGGTCCTTAAGCGGTTAAGGAACACTTAAATCAGTGGTGCAATGAAAAAAGGTCGTACTTAGCGATTTAGGGTGAAGCTTAAGGTTAAGGAACGTTGGTGCAATCGGGCATAAATTACCTTAATTAATTTTATTCATCAATTTTTTATTTATTTTTCTTTTAATTTTACGACTAGATGGGCTTTCGTAGTGATTTGCACAACCAAGTTCATACTCAAGCATAGCTCTCATCCAATTAAAGCGTCGTTCTCATCTAATTAACGCGACACAACATAGCATAGCATAACATAACATTACAAAACAAAACAGCAGCGTTCTAATTGACATAATTAAGTTGACTAATAATAAAACAATAACTTCCATATAAATATACTAGGTACATATTATTAATACACAAATACCTATAATTATTACGTTCAGACGTTTACTTGCAATTTCTCAACTTAATTATGTTAATGTTATGTTGAATGGAAAAAGAATTATATCACTGATTTCGGCACAAGTTATCAAACGAAGGGGAAAAGTCAAGAAGTTTAGTACATTTTTTCCAAATGTTGAAGACAACGTTTTATCAAATTTCCAATTAAATCACATGAATCATGAGATTTCATTAGCCCAGAGACGGTCATAAGGAAGTTTATTAGTCTCTCATCAGATTTGAACCGTATACGTTAGCATCAGCATTTGATCGTCGTGCAAACTATTATGCAACTGACCGCCTAGAAGACCTTAGCTCTTACCATAAATTAATTTAACTATAAAATTAGTAATAATTTATATCTCACGTAAACAAGAAAATTTGTCTAGATATTTGCAACGGGAAATACCTACCTACATTAAAACTTTAATCTTCAATAATTAAGTATCAAAATTACAAGAACAAATTGTAGAATGAAGGTAAAATAAACACGACATTTATTAAGACGAAATAAATAAATAAATTTCAAAGGTTTCCTCTTTGTATTTTTAAAATAGGAAAATTACAGCAAATCAATATATAAAAATTAAATCACTTAGCACTAAATTACAATTTAAGAAGTTAACATTTCGACAACGTTTGCCATTTATTTGAAAGCACAGCTTCGTGGCTGAAATAAATCGCCACAAGTTATATGCTATTGAAATACCCATACACGATAATTTCTGTTTAGGTAAACCTTTCTATACAGCGTAATCCTTTAGTTCTCTTCTCTTTATTATTTATGAATTATTCCATAAATAATGTTAGGATTACATCAATTTTGTTTGAATTTATTACATTAAATTGAAAAACAAAAGCAATAAGCAATAATGGGTTTTTACTAAAATAATTTTTACTAAATGTTTTTAAACATTCTTTTTACTTATTGTGATAATCTATATTTATAATTCTTTCTGTATTTCTGTATGTTAACAATTAAGTTAAATCCTCTTTTCTTGGTTCTGAAAACCGCGTAAAATATTGTTATTCGCTTTGGAGAAACCGAGAATAATAAAATACGCCACTTTTGGATCGTTAGTTTAACTCCCGAAAGTAATTTGTCAAACCCATCCATTGTTCCAAAACTGTATTTACGAAATACACTGTAGAGCATTATTTTATAAATATTCGACTCTTTTTAAATAGAATTCATACAACTTGTTCGTTACATCGCTAGAATGTTAAAAGTACTTCTTAGTAAAAGGCAAAAATGCAACAGCAAAAGGAAGAAGATATCTTGTCGTTTTCTACAAAGTTAGTAAAGGTTAATTTAAACGCATATTCTGAATACCCTGGTAGTATAAATATAAAATAATTTATATAATTTACTTTAACGAAAGTAAATAAAATATTAAAATACATGAGTAAACATAACATAAACATAATTGAAAAATAAATAAAGAATATACCTAAATATGATTGTAATAGGTATCGAAAATCAATTGGTTAAGCAGTAGAAATAGCTATAAACCATCTAAATATATAAAATTTTTACTTTTTTGCTTGAAATATAGTTGATAAAACCATTTAGGTACTTTGATTTTGTTACATTTACAAGTTCTATTACAAAGGAAGAAATCAAATGTTTAAATGTAAAACGTAATCAAATTATAAAAATACATAATATTACATTGTTTTAGGTATTAATTATTGTAATTCAAATTACAGCTATTTATTCGTATTTGTTAAACTTTAAAATTTAAGTTTCGAAAATGTTTGAAGTTAATTACAGGAACACATGATAAAGTGGTCAAAAACAGTTGTTCCTGTTTATTTAAAAGGCTTTTGTTGTTCCTTGTGACATTTGACAAATGGAAGGCTTCCCATCAGATTCTTTTCAGATATTTGTCTTCTAAAACCTAAGACCATAGGTTCTAATCATGTAAATAGTTTAATTTAAACCACTAAATTCTGTTAACCGCACGAAACATGTAACAGATACAAAAAAAAAGAAGTTGTGTTTATTATATTTCAAGTGAAGAAGTACATTATGTAAGTACATATTTAAAATCAAACCGGATAACAAAACATGTAATTGTAAACCTTCTGTTAACACAAACTTCTTCCCGTTTAATACATATATGTTAGAAAGAAAAAACAATTCAAAAATTGTGAAATAAATTTGGGATACAAATTTAATAATAAATTCTATATCCGCAAGGGTCAATTTTTATCATATAAGAAGAGAAAATTGGCAATAACAAGTAAAATTTGAAAGAAAAGTAAATAATGTTTTTCATGTACTGAATTTGTTAACCACCGGTGTTGAAAAACTTGTGAAATTGAATTGCTAAGTAGAAAATGTGTCAGCAAATTTTCTATATAAAAAGTAATTCGAATTTTAAATAAAAATAAGATGCGCTTTATTTTTATGACAGGATATTTTATCGTCTCAATACTGTTAATAATTTATAAAATTTTGTTTAGGCTACATAAAACTGCAGCTTTCTAATATAATATGGAAACTACTTTAAATAAATTGTATTTCGCTGGACTTTTATTTAATTATATTTAATATAATATAAATGTATGTAACATTTAAATAAAATGCAATGGTATTTAACCCTTTATAAGACAGATTACGAAAAATAAAACAGGGTATATTTTGAAAATAACTTGTGATTGATAGTTGAATTGGTATCAATTACATAATACCAATTTTCTTAACTGTAACCTATAAAGGGTTAATGTTATCGTAATACCTGAATAGAAAAGTTAAATAGCTTAAATGCACCAAACTTTTCTTGTTATATGGTCGTATTTAAGGGGAGCAAACCATTCAGACGCCTGCGCCTGGGAATAAGTCATTTTTCGGGAATATTTTACAAATGAAAAAATAATCACATCATTTTAAAGTTTTAACATTATTTTATTATAGTATTAAAGGGTAGAAAAAAATTTTTTTTACAATATTTTTTAACAAACTGGCGGCTCTGTAAAGTGTTCTTTCAGACGTCTTGTACATAGCATCAAAAAGTACTGCATTTGTCATTTCTTTTCTATTGATCTGACACAAAGAAACAAATTTTTTTCGATTATTGACATGTTCGGGGGAAGGATAAACCAATAAAATTATAAAAAAGTATAAAATCAAATATTAAGCAGGCTGTTGAACAAAATGTTTAAATTTTTGACTACTTTTTTTGTTTTGTTTGTAGAGCTTCAAAATCCGCCCAAAAATTAATGTTTCTATACTAGAAAAGTATGTTTTATTTTAATGAAATTATAATTTATGTCAACTAAAGATTCAAAACGTAAAAAGTTGAAATATTTGTCGTAAAAGTTAATTTGGTTCGCTTAAGATGTTTAACTATAGTAACTAGTATTAGGAGCTTATTTAACCTCCGATGTGGAATAATAAGATAATGTTATATAATGGAACGCTAAAACAAATTTCATCGATGACTATGTCAAATGTACCCGCTAATATATTTAGTTTTAACTGTTAATAGATCTTATAGGACCAAAAATATTTCTTTAAGAAAGTAAACAAGTAAAAAACGGGGTATTAGCGTAACATATTATATGCAATAAATAGAAAAAGAATGAGACCGCACCCCCCCCCCACTTTTGAATTCCTCCACCCTCGAAAAATGTGACCTTCAGAAAGTAAAAGGGGGGTTAGAAAGTGGTGGGGGTGCAGTCTCATTCTTTCCCTACTGCAATAACTGCACGTCAAACAAAGATACTTTAAATTCAAATGAGACACACTATTGCTTCTGCATAATGACTAAGGCCCGGATTTTTAGGCACTGAAAACTTTCAAAATAGGCAGGCAAATAGGCATCAAAAAGTTAGATTATAGGCACTAATAGGCAGTTCTAAATAAAAAATTTAATTATTAAAATAAAAATATTATTAAAATATTCAATTTAACTTTTAATTTGACAATAATATTAACTTTCAACATTTACATAACAAATTAAAGCATTTTCCAAATATTCTGGAGTAAAACTTCTTATGTTGTCCGTTAAAATTTGTTTTTACGCAGAAAATGACCGCTCTACGTCACAAGAAATACCAGGAGCATATTTAAAATCTGGAGCCATCTAAGCTTCCAATTTTATTTGGGAGATTATTCAAATCTCCAGATAATATACTTTGCTAATTTGCATTGAATCCGAGTAGCCCAGATTTTTCACCAAAAGAGCATCCAATCGTGCAGAAATAAGTTTTACAATCTTACCCGAAGCTTCTTTCAATTGTTGTTGCAAATTTTCAAAGTTGCTAATATTGGTATGCAATGCTTCTCTCTTAGTTTTTTAGGTATTAGGAAGATAATCTTTACTAAATTTTTCTCAAGATTAGAAACCTTAAACGCCTCTTGTGCTTTCTATATGCAGTCTGCAGTATTAAAATCATTAAACTATCAATGACTTTTCTTACATTTTTAAAATTTTTATGGTAAAACACTGCAGCCCCGATCCATGTTAGTCCAGTCAATTTAGATCAATTTTCGGCAAATAAAAACATTAATCGGTAAAGATCTGAATTTTGGTAGACATATTTATTACGGCTTCCTTTTAAACATACTAAAAGTCCCCGTTGAAATCTGTTGCGCTCGAGCCGCCATCTTGGAAATAAGGTACACTACTTCAGTTTTTTGGCTGTATCTCGGCAACTTGTGCTGATACAAAAAAAAGTGTAAGTAAAAATTGTAGGTTATTGAATATCCTTTTCCAAATAGTTTATATATTTTTTTTGTATCTCTAATACTTTAGCTGTAATCCGACGTTGCTACAGAAGGTGTTTTTGCAGCTTTGTCATTTCAATGCAGTCCATTTATTTTTTCAAGGTGGTAAATCCTTTACCTTTAACACTGACTATTTCTCCAGTACAAAGAGGTATAAGAAAAATATGCAGCGCATAAAGTGTCAACACTATAGTAAGCATGAACATCGTGCATAATGCATATCCCTTCTGAAGTGTCTAAAGCTAAAGTATTGGAGATACAAAAAAATGTATATTAACTTTTTTGAAGAAAATTTAATAAACTTCAATTTTTATCTAAACTTTTTTTTTCTATCAGCACAAATTGCCGAGATATAGACAAAAAACTGAAAAAGTGTACCATTTTTCCAAGATGGCGACTCGAGCGCAACACATTTTGACGGGGACTTTTAGTATGTTTAATAGGAAGCCGTAATAAACATGTGTACTAAAATTCAGATCTTTACCGATTAATGTTTTATTTTTATCTAATTTTACTGGACTATGTGCCCCAACTCGTCAGCACAAGCTTTAGAGGCAATGGAATACAGTGAGTAACATATCCGGACACTCCTATGTTAACAATGTAAATTGCACATTTTGAAACCGTATTTTGACCTATAAAAATCGCCTTTACAGCAAAACATTTTGGACATTTTTTGTTAAAAATGTCATTGTCTTCAATTTTGTACCTATACATTTTTCTATTTTGTCGCCCCGTTCTTAACTGACAGCGACTTAAGCAAAACTCTGTAAAATACAAAATATATTTCCATTTCTGAATTATATTCCATGGTTAAAATTAAAAACTAATTGAAATAAATATTCGTTTAGGCAAGTTATAGGATAAAATCAATTGAGAAAAGCCATTTAGGCGCAATTTACGAAAAAAGGCACTAAATGTAGAAAATAGGCATTTTAGGCATTTTAAAGATCGGTCTAAAATGATCGCAAAGTCGCAAAATACATTTTGCTGCAAAAAGAATTTTAAAGCCTGTACGGAATCAAAAAAGGCAAATGCCTAGAAATCCGGGCCTTAATAATGACTGCGAAGTCACATATTAAAATTTAAATTACTTCAAACACTTTGTTTGAATATTCGTATAATGAAAATGCAATGGTCTTTATTTTTATTTTCTTTTTATATTAAACTTTTAAGCCTAGTACTAAAAGTGCAGTATTTTAGGACACTTACTAAAAGAGTTGCATAGAATTGTATTTCTATGCAATCATATTTTTTATTAATATAAAACATCAACAATAATTTTAGGTAATGCTATTAAAACGTACCACTTTTAATACGATTGGAGAAAATAGTATATTACTGGCCGAGTCTCGAAAATATAGCTGTGCGCCCAGTGATTTTACTTTCAATCACTTCTCACTTGAAAAAAATATTTTAATAAAATAAAAACATGTTTAATAATAATATTATTAAGTACCTACTTAATAATTATTAATAATTTGCCATTTACTGACTATTAACTAACTGTGAATAAAATAGTATACACCATACGTAATAATTGCTGATTGCTGTAATACGTGGTAACCATTAATGTCTCTAATTCCTGATTAACGAATGAATGAAACTTAGTATTATTTTTTCTCGTTGAAAGAATAAATATGATATTATAAAGTTGAAACTAGTACGTACGTATATAATGAGATTGTCTGGAAAAGAACGACCACTTTCAGATAAAGTACAACTTGAAAGTAACAACTTAGAATTTTAAAGTTCTTAACTTAAAAATCGTTATTAACTTGTTAACATGAAGTTCGGATCTTCAAAGTAGCAACTTCAAATCTTAAAATTCTTCTGTAATAACTTGTATTTAGTGACATCATGAGTGGATTAACCATATTCCTACTGTGTAATTCCTTCCAAAAATCCGATCCGTGTCTAGTGATGTT
Source organism: Cantharis nigra (assembly GCA_958510845.1). Lineage (NCBI taxonomy): Eukaryota > Metazoa > Arthropoda > Insecta > Coleoptera > Cantharidae > Cantharis > Cantharis nigra. The sequence goes on from OY294028.1 coordinate 65,616,389, forward strand.
GTGAATTTGCCATATTTCTTTATAATTTACTAAGAAGAGTTTTTTCAATCAAAGTTTTGTGGTTTATGACTAAAAATCGTTTCAAGCTTGTAGAAATATTTTTTTTTATAAACATTTTCTAAATTTTAAGTCAATCCGTTAAACCGTGTTTAAAATGACTTATTTCTTGTGAAATATCAGTCTATAATACAGATAAATTGTAGAAATCCATCTTTAGCAAGAATTTGCCAAGAATAAAATAAAATCTTTGTATTGCTCGAAAGACAAACATCCAAATTGTGGTTAATCCAAATAAAGTTACAGCAGCTTTTGTATATTTAAAAAAAAATAATTTTAAATAACCTTAGTAAGTTAAAATTAGGTATAGATTATAGGTATAACATTAGTATGGCAATTGGCACAAATAAAAAAAATTATTAAATTTCTTTAAAATATTTCATTCCTTGGTTTTCATTTTGTTTGGGTAAGAACTTCTTACTCGGATCATAATTCTTAATTACATTTCTGCCAATTAACTAAGTAGAATCGTTTATTTATTTTAAATTGGGAAAAACTTGTTGTGTTCTAAAAAGTTTATATTTGCTAAATTTTTAAATGTATACTTTATTAATACAGTAATTTATAATTTTATTTCTATTTTAGCAGGATATGAAGTTACGGTAATTAATAAGTTTTTCATATTTAATTAAACGTTCTGTTTGAGTAGGACTATTGAGATCCTTACAATCTCATCTATTATAAGATTTTCTCGATATTTCAAGCACTAGAACTTTATGTCAAAGGTTAGCTTTCGACTATGTATTACAGTACATTAATTATCTTTCTACGATATACGGAATAAAACTGTAATTTTTCTCAAATTTACTATTGTTATAAATAAAATTAACTTTTAATCAATGCTTGATAAATAAATAACTTCCACACTAATATTTATTTCATAATTTAACTAAAATCCGATCGATAAATAAAATAATAAAGAAATCATTATTATCATTATTATGTTATTTTAAGGAACAAAAGTAGAAATTTTGTATGGAATCGGTAGGGTTGATGGATGAGTGGAACGAGTTCCACAATAATTGCTGTGACGAGCCACAAACAGACACACTTTCTGCCGTTTTGAAAACTTAATATAATTAATAATATTATGTTACCATGTCATTTTTGCTATATTTTAGCGTAGGTACTTCCCCTAAAAGCTGTAGAGCTATAATATTTGGAGATGATTAATATTTGATTGCCTATAAAGTGTTTATCGTTAACTTGCAATATGTAGGTAGTACATAGAAAATCTACCGACACCAAAATATGTTTCAAAATTAATTATTAAAATAATAATCATCTGTAGTTGACATTTTTAATTTTCGCTGAAAAAATAGTTGACAACTAAATTGTGTAAAGTTGCTTTATGATTTAGAATAAATTAAATAATCAATTTTTAGTGCACAGAGTAATTTTCTACTTTGTATTTTAATAACTTAATAACTAAATTGTAGGGCTTATGGCTTGTATAACTTGTAAATGTAATAAAACATATTAAGCGGAAATTAATACCGGAAGAAGTCACCCGTTTCACTTGTTTATAACCATATACGCATTATAAAAGAAGTAAATTATTTATCAGAGTAACTCTCTCCATAAAAAATAATATATAATAATATTTTGAGAACATAACATTCGAGGTGATAAATAATGTTTTATCAAAGCTTGTGCAGAATAAAAAGCCTAAATATGTTAAGCAACTGATGCAGTATATTGGAATTAATTTATTATTATTTCAATAAGGTCCATAATAAAATGAAAATAAATTGTTAATTAAAATCTAATTTTATATCCGCACATTAAAATTTAATAGGTAATACTTTAGGGAAATGTTGCAAATTTACAACTTGGCGATTTCATTAGTAAGTGACTCACATTTTATTTTTATTGTCATATAATTATAGGTAAATTCGCCATTTTGGATTTATGTTGTTCTAAATGGCTTTAAATAGAATTTATTTTAACTAATAATTTTTTTTAAATGACCAATTAATTCAAATTTGTGCAGTAGCTATATCCAATTATAAAATTCAATCAATAAAATAAAATGAATTTCATAAAACTCCAGCATTTCCTTTAGTTGTTCAATACCAACAATTTTTAAATTTAGTTAACTTTTACACTTTATGATTGACTTCATTTTGATGCGATTTTGAAGCTTTTCAAATGTGATTGATGATAACGGCATAAACATTTTTTTTGTGGTTTTTATAAAATAAGTGATTTGAAAAATTTAGACTATTATCCATTTTACAAAATAACACAAAACAATTATGTTATAATAAATGATATTGTTAGGTCCAACCGATGAAAGCCAGAGTTAGTTGGAAATATACGAATTGCTTCAAAATAATAACATTTTGTACTTACCAGTTTTGATAGTTAACTTAAGATTGGTTCGTATAAAAATATGTTTAAAGAATGAAAATGTAAAAGGCAGGCATTCGTAACAGGTATAATATATAATTTTAGTATAGCATTAGTTTTTTAGCAAACCAAATGTAATGTAAATTATTAATCACTCATATAAGTATACACATTTTGTGAATAGGTGTTTCGCACTCGGAAACCTCTAAACTTGTACATATTGAATTCTTTTATAATTTTAATGAAAGAATTAATTATTTAACATTTTTTTATTATAAGAAAAATTAATGTTAAAATTTTTATAATGCCGATTAAGAATTCGCAAAAGCAACTTTTATATTACGAATAATATTATTAGAAAAATTTTCTCCGGATAATGCAAAGATTTAATGATGTGAAACTAATTTATATTCCAGATTAAAAGTTTTTTACCGCAAATTATTCTTTCTTTTTGTAGCAATTAAATATTTTAAATTAATAAATGAACAGAAATTTTAGAAATAGACTACATAATAGTATAAGACGCTTGAAACACATTATTACTACCTGAAGTTTTTGGTATAGGTACTATTATAGATAGTATAATGGATTGGCGGATATACATAATATAATTGGCACGTTAATCCAATAATTATTCCTGCCTAATTATAAACACCGAAATTCAAATTTATTAATGCAAACGTGATTGCAGATTATTGAATACTAATAGATGTAATTATTATTACAAGAAGTGCAGAAGTCACAGGCGATATGTAATACTTATTCATGTGCATAATTGCCTGGATTATAGGCTTTGATGATGATGCAGTTGGCTGCATCAAGTAAGTTACGTAATACAATAATTATTTATTGTTTCCTTGTCGTTCATCAATAAATTAGAAATTATATACGTATTATGAAAAAATTATCAAGAAAGTCGACCAAATAAAATAAATTTGAGCTTCTCTTCGACGGACGTTTCGAGTATACATAGAAAATTTTCTGAAATTACCTGTAGTGCCCAGCTTTTTCTATACCGTAGAATGGGGTGAAGTGAATCACTTTTGACGGTTTTTTTTCATTTACAGCTCTGAATTACTAAGAATTTCCTTCTGATTAAGGGTAGACAATGTGTCATCCTTCCTTGACCTTTCCCTTTCAGAAAATCGGTAAGATTTCCAATCGACTCAGAGTAATGGCCTTCAAAAGGCTGACCCCACCCAATGGGGTGAAGTGAATCACACATTTAAATCATTTACTGATTCGGTTTAAATGCTCTGTGGGGTGAAATGAATCATATTATCATATTTAGAAGTTCGTCAGTATTATCATAGTTCAATATTAGCTGTCAGTGGAAAAGCCTAATAATAGAAAATTTAGCTTAGCTCTTTTAAGAAGCAAGTCAAAATAAAAATGTATTTCATTCAATTTATTCATTGATACATGTCACGTTGCCCAACAATACATAACGCCCGCAGTGTATATCTCTCATCGTACTTTTTTATAATTTTGTTAACACATTGCATGTCTAGAACAAAAATAAAAAATGGTAAATACGTAAGCCTGAGTATTTCCTATAACGTTTTACGAAAAACATTTTTTAAAATTACTGCGCCATGCATACGCAATATTTTGGATATTTATTAAAATGATTTTTTATATGAATGTTATAGTATAATCAAAAAAAAATATTGCATTGCTGCAACGCCATAAGTGTATGTAGTACAAGTATTCAATTTCTACTTTTTTAAAAAATGGGAAATTCTACAATTAAAACAAAATTAGTTACTCATCGTTAACTACTTCCAGACACTTTAAAATATAAATTAAGCTTGCAGTAGTAGCTAAACTATTGATAAGTACCAATATAAATGCTAAGAATTTTGACAAACCCAGAAAAACCGCAAAATTCAAAGTATTGCGCCTGTAATTCACTTCACCCCACCTGATTCACTTCACCCCATTCTACGCTACTTTCAAGCAGAATTGTATCTACATTAAGATCCGAGCAATTTTGGGTATAGGATGTACAGAAAACAGTCAATTTACGGTTTTAATCTATTATAGAAAACGTAAAGCGTTTTTTCTGATATTAAAGTAGGAACCTATAGGATTTAAACAAAAAAATTTTCATTTCAGAATAATTTTCATGCAAAAGTACCTATATAATGACTAGACTAATGGGCGGATGAGAAGTAAGATAATGTTATTGAAGCTCAATGGATCTCGATTATTTAAAGGCATGTTGAAAAATAAATATGTGCTCTCCGACTCTTAAAGTGGCAGGTTAGAAAAGCTACGCATTCCGCACGAACAGTATAATTCATTGTATGATAGCAAGGCACATTAACTATTTGATTAATGTAAAAAGAATTATTATAAGTAGTAGTAAATTATAGTCAATCTGTATTTAAATTTGATTAAAAATAGAGTATAGAATATGTATAATTGAAAAAAATAAATAATTTAACATTTCGTACAATACGAAATTATAAAGGAATGTAAATAGATTATAAATATTAACTGCAATTTGAGTTATCGGTGGCAGATGGCAATGGCAAGGATACATCACATTTTTTATTTAAAAAAGGTACATCCGAATATATAGTAGTAGATGCCTTAACTACTTCCTTAAATATTTAAAACTATCACAAAACTAGAAAATTTCGTGTTTTAAAAACAGGTTTAAGTTTGTTTTAGTACTAAATAGTCAAAAGGTTAAGGTTAAGGTCTAAGGAAGAGTTACCTTAGAAATAATTTTTTCAAATAACATGCGTATAAACATTAAATTGTAATAAAAATGCTGCATATTGATATCATTGGTTGGTTTAATTTCAACGTAAAATTATTGTGAAAAAATTAGAATTTCTAAAAATATTTAATCTGCCGGCCATAGCTAACCAATCAGAATTAAACATGGCCGTGCAATGTTGCCAGTTCTTAATTGGTTTGTTATTGACAGCCATCGTATGTTTTTATGTTAGCTAATTTTTATCATTTAATGCTATTGATGATTTCGTTACCTCAATGCTACAAATTAACAAAATTGGTTAACTATTTTTAACAACTAAAATACAACCTGTTTGGAAATATAGGAATTTTCAGGCGAAAAACTATTTACGTGTGAAAGGTAGAGAAAGATAAAAAATCTCTTTTATTGCGAAAGGAATGGTATTATAATAAGCCATATTTATATTACAAATATATATTATATTTCTGCATGTAAAATACAGAAAGAATAATCTTGTTTGTAAATAAATAATGTGACATGATTAAATGACCATGTTCTTGAAAGACAATATCGACACAAAAAAAAACAATAAAAAACATCAAAAAATTAACATAAAATATTCTAACACAGCAGAGTAATAAAATTTATGAAGTTTACATGTTTAAGTCCAGACAATCACTTTAATGATCAAATTTGTCATTGTACATAGTTGTCAAGAAACTTGTAACTCATTAGAAAATCTGCAGTTTTCACATTAATTGAAATACCTTAGTCTTTTATTTAAATACTATTTATTATTTCGGCAACTCAACGCTATAAACTAACTAAATTGGTTAACTTGAGAACGCAATCATTACAAGCTGGTTTGTCATTAGTTTGTAATTCTTCTGACGAAAAGCCATTTACATGATATTTCGAATCTCTTTTACTGTGGATTTAAACCTATTATAAATAATACTATCGATGTTTTAAGTTGTTTATATAATATATCTACTACCTACGTAAAATGCACAAAAAATTATTTTGTTCGTAAATATATAATAATGAAAACATTGTCTTTCGATCTGATTTCTATAATTTTTTTCTTATACTAAACCCACTCAAAAAAATCTAAAAAGAAACTGAAGGCTCCGTTTGATCTCTACTTTCTAATAAAAAGAATTTTAATAGAAAAAGACTCCACTGCAGTTCATTAATTATTTCTGCAAATTTAATATATTACAACATCCTACTAGTGGAAGCTGTCTGCTAAATACGTTTTAGCATTTTAGCAATATGAAGAAGTCGGTTAAAACAGAATATAAAAAATTCCACGAACCCAACCGTACATACACACGTACAACGGTCATGACAGGTTAAATATTTATTTCATGGTAAAAATAGTATTGTCTAAATAAGAAAACTACTTAGAAAAATAGCATAACCACTCCAGAACGTGCATGTAATATCACTGTGCGTGTAGGTAAGAAAATATTCCACATTTTAAATTTCAAACACGTCGTTTGTAAAAAATGGGGACGTTGAGCCATCTTCCTAATCTATTTGTGAAAAATTACTCTGTAATCTAGCTAGAATAGATATGATCAATTATTTAGGGAGTTTCAATACCCTTGGCACATATACGTTATGTATGTACAAAATGACTTGCATTCTGTTTTTTAATTACTTTTAATTAAAAATTGGTAGTGGCAGAAATAATTAATATTTACTAATTTAAAAAATGTCAGTTTCAATCTTATGACAATTAGATAATCAGTAGATATTGGGTTAGTGGAACTTATTAAATTAAATTAAAACAACTAGTTTTATCGTCGATATTTTGAGGTACGTTACTTGTTCCCTCATAAAATGTATGTAACCCCGTTCATCTAATTATAGTCCTGAAGATGGTGTACCTTGCGTCACCGAAACGTCGACGATAAAACTAGTTGTTTTAATTTAATTTAATTAGTTTCACTAACCCGATATCTACTGATTATCTAATTTTTGAACGAGAACTTTTTGATCATTTATGACAATTACTTTCTGTCAATTTGAAAGAATATTTTCGGAATATCTGGTACTATTTCATGATTGTAAACCTCAACCATTAAGTCAACCGAATTTTTCTCTCTCATAAAAAAATTGCTGGCAACATCTTTGAGGTATCATGAGCCTATTTAACCGAGAGCGAAAGGTACATAGATGGTTTATTCGCATATTATGTCATACATATATGTAACGGTGTAACGGATTTAACCCAAATCCGAATTAATACGTACTATATCCTGGTTTAAGGATATGCTTAAAGCGAAGTTGATGCCATTATTATGCAAGTACTTACCTACAATTTGTACTATAACTATTTAATAAGAGCATTAAACTACAAAATTTCACCAAAACTATCTCTGTAAGTACTGAAAACATATTGCATATCTACATCAAAATAATATAATTATTATCTTGAGTATTACAACACATTTATATTTACCAAAAGTCGTTTGAAATTTTTTATAACTGGCAGTTTTCTTCAAGTATTTTCAACACCTTGAAACGATTATTGGGAAAACTCCAAAACATTTTATTTGTAATTTTAGGTATCGGTTGTGAAAAACAGCAAGTATTGAAAAACGATAAAATAAAACCTTTCTTGATAGAAAGATTTCTTTGTGGGTTGAAGCGAGAGTGTATAAGTAACAAATCCCTATAAAGAAATTTATTTCTTTAAAAATTTGAAAAACGCAATTTTAGAGTTGAATCAAACATTTGTTTTAAAAGCTTCAATTAGAGATAAAAAAAATATTTTTATTTTTAAATAAACAAAACAGTTATAGATGTGTTAATTATTTAATATTTCACTGTATTTGATATCACACAAATAGGACGTTAACAGAAATGAGTAATATGAAGTTCCTTTGACATCGGCACGTGCATATTTCGTTCTGACAACTTCCCTAATTGAACCTTTAGTGTATGTGAAAGCAGCTGGAAAGTTTGTTCTGAAGTACTTAATTAAATGAAACCTCACTTTGTAGCCAATAAAGTGTGAGTTCACAAATTATTTGTTGTCTATAGAATATATAGTTAATATTGTCTGAATTGAAAATTAAAGTATTGCTCATCAAAATTTAAAATTGGATAGCATAATAATTACCTACTAATATTATATAGTATTATTGAAGACGGTCACGGCCTGGTGTGCCGACTGCTAAGCCGAAATCTCCGGTTCGATCCCGGGCGGAGTAAAAAATATATTCTGACCGTCTTCCCTCGGCAAGCAATGGCAAACTACCGAGGTATCTGTCTAGAGAACCCTTCTAAAAAATAAATAAAAAAGAAGTGGTCACTATGCTCTTACGTAGAGCGAAGGAATCTGAGAGAGAGAGAGAGATTATATTAGGGAGACCGCTAACACCGAATCAAGATATGAAATTAGCTTGAGGTGGTAACCGAAATAAATGTAAACAGAAGAAAATTAACTGAATGTAATATTCTTCATATTATAATAATGATTATTATATAATGTAATATAATACTTTTATGTTCAAATAAATGAGAAATATTAATAAGCTAGGTGCTGATAAGAAAAATAATTTAAAAAAATCTTGTAAATTTCAAGAGAATTTTATAATTTAATATTCACTGAAAATATAATAATATTATGTTCTTCTAAAATAATTTTGACAAAAATTCATTAAAAAATCATACGCGTTTTAGGTAATATAATAACTAAAATTTGAAATGCATGTTGTACGTATAATATTAGATATTACCATGCTAAGTAAAATGTAAAATAATTAATTAATGTAAAAGGTTTCAATTTATACAAGTAATTAATTAATTTTCTCTAAACAAAGCACAAGACGCGGTTTCAAGCAATCGTTTTCAAGGCTTTGTTTGTAAGCTCGGTTTACTATATTTTTAGGAATACGTACCGCTACCGCATCAACGTTGAAGAGGAAGTGTATAATAATATACCTACCATCTAACTTGACTATATCAAATTACAGTATATTTTATATACCTACTACATAATAATATCACTTATATTTCACAAATGAAAATGATTTTAATTCGAATCATTGATTTGGTTAAATCGGTCAGAAATTTAATTTCCATTATAGAAAAATGCATCCGATTCTCTAATTCCCTTATTGTGGTGGTCCTAAAATTAACAACGGGTACGACGTTAGATTTCCTCAATACCAATCTCTTCATCTGGACGGTTTTCATTTTGCTAAATATGATATTCTGAAAAAATATATAAAATATCGACGATAAAATGAGCATATTGTTTAATATACAAAAATATACAATATGTAGTTATGTGTTTGTTTTCTATTAGATATTAATTTTAGTTGAACAATTTTCGAGCATTTTACATTAAAGGTTGATAATAAATTTAAACGCCTCACAGCTGCTTAGTGTATTTAATAATTTAAACTAAAAGGGCTGCATTGAATTTAATCTACTTACCATTATATATCAAGAACCATTGTGATTTATACAAGAAATTCATCATAGTAAAACTTAATTGTCGCTAAATACAAACTGATGCTAACAAAATTTAAGAGAAAGTAAAGATATTATTCAGTTGAAGCTTACTAAAGCAAACAAATCGGAGAAAACAAATTTTGGTATAAATTCTTAGGAAAAGCATCATCGTCTTCAAATATCAGCAACCGAACTCAGAATTTTGCAAATAATATATGTATTTGTTCGGCTTTAGACATTTAAAACGAAGAGGCACTTATTTTTCATAAAAACTCTTGTAAATATTATAATGTTATTTTAATTCTTCGTTTAGTCACAACAACGAAATATAAATATATTATATATAAAGAGGATTATAAATCATATTGTAAAATTTTAATCGTAGATTAAATTTTAATTCACCTTTGTGAAGGCTAGCATAAATTAATTGATTAAAAAAACTGTTAAAAATTCGAAATTTTTTTTCTTTCAAATTCTGTATAGTCCAGTCAATACGGATCCAAAATGATGTTTGCTTGCAATAAATCATAAAGTTTTGAAAGTTGGCAAAAAGTTTCGTCTTAGGTCCCTGTTTAACCAAAAAAAAAGTCGCCATTCCTCTGAGGTCCGGAAGTGTCCGCCATCTTGAATTTTAAGTGAAAATTTATGGTTTTTCAATAATATCTTCAAAAATATTAACTTTCCAAAAAAATTTTTCGTATAAAAATTGAATCTCGTTAAATTCTCAATAAGAAAGTTTATATTCAATATTAGCCCATATGTAATATTTAACCGACAAAATCCATCTGCCTGTCGTGAAATGTTGTGCTGCGTCTGATTAATACTACAATGTAGCGGATTATCGTCAAAAGCGTTCACTAACCCAATTACAACGTAGAACTAGACGAATTATATATCAAAATGTTCGTATTGACCTAATGGACCAAAATACTAAGTTTGGGACATCGGCAATTGTGAGAGACAAAAGTTATAAGCCAAAAACTAAAAGAAGATTAATTTTGTTTCACCAATTGAAAGAACTTTTGAAATCGTTCGTACTTTAAAATTACTGTAGGTATACCAAGATGATTTTAACCCTATTATTTAGGTCGAAATGTCTACTTTTCATCGATATATAAAAATATGTATTAATTAAGTTCTAATTAACTTTAATTTAATATTATACGAGCGATGAGAAATTTTTGTGAAATATTTTCATTCAAAATGGAAAGTTTTTCTTTAGTAGCATCTCACTAAAATTTGAAAATTCGTGCACGTGACAAAAAGCAGAATTTTATGGAGAATATTTCATACGCTTACATTATGCACTTATTTTTATAAATAAACACAGGAGAACAATAAAACATAAAGACCGATAGCGTAATCCGCATGAGCAACCCCCTACCGCGCTAACCGCAATTTATTCTATTTTTTGATTTCTACCGCATGTTTCAGTAGTAAAAACAGCATTTTATATATTTTAAATCAAGTATTGTATCAAACTTGTCATAATGTTTTATAAAGTTTGGTCCAATTAAACAAAAATTTTAAAATTTTTTACAAAGAAAATATTAAGTAGTTAAAAATAAATAATACACATAAATAACAACATAATAAGGAATAAAAAAATAAAATTAAAAATTGGCATCTTCTTCGTCACTACTTCCATCAGGCACATTTTTGATTGCAAATATTCCGGTACTTCAAATTTCTCACTGCTCGTATAATATTAAATTAGAGCTAATTATAAATTAATTAATACATATTTTTATATATCGTTGAAAAGTAGACATTTCGTGCTAAATAATAGTGTTAAAATCATCTTGATATACCTATACTAATTTTAAAGTACGAACGATTTCAAAAGTTCTTTCAATTGGTTAAATAAAATTAATTTTTTTTATAGTTTTTGGCTTATAACTTTTGTCTCTCACAATTGCAGATGTCCTAAACTTCGTATTTTGATCCATTAGGCCAATACGAACATTTTGATATATAATTCGTCTAGTTCTACGTCGTAATTGGGTTAGTGAACGCTTTTGATTATAATCCGCTACACTGTAGTCATAATCAGACGCAGCACAACATTTCACGACAGGCAGATAGATTTTGTCGGCTAAATGTTACATTTAGGCTAATATTGAATATAAACTTTCTTATGGAGAATTTGACGAGCTTCAATTTCTATACGAACAATTTTTTTGTAAAGTTAATATTTTTGAAGATATTATTGAAAACCCATAAATTGTCACTTAAAATCCAAGATGGCGGACACTTCCGGACCTCGGAGGAATGGCGACTTTTTTTTGGTTAAACAGGGACCTAAGACAAAACTTTTTGCCAAGTTTCAAAACATTATGATTTATTGCAAGGCAAAATTCCCCATTGACTGGACTAATTTTCAAACGAAAATTTTTAAAAATAAACTTTTCATTCCTGTTATAAATTTTAACATACCTAGTAAAACTGTAGTAACCTTTTTTCAAGTTCAATTTTTTTAATAGAAATACTAAAATCAATTGTTAATACTACTTGCAATTTGCCGCCGACTTTCGAGTTTCCCATTATGTCAAAATCAGTATTTAGTCGGCTTTATCCATTGATGTGTTAACATTATTGTTGAGTTATTATTATATTATTGTATATTGTAAAATCTGCTAAATTAATACTTTTTCGTTTATTTGTTTGCACAACAATCACATTGTTTTATTTAAAAGCATTTTTTTATTTCGTGCCATTGCGATTGATTGAATTTCAAAAGATTGTTATTATTTTAACTTTCTTTTGTGTTCGTTTTATATTTGGTAGTTACATTATTTTTATTTGGGATGGCCGTAGGTTTTTATAATTATTTATCTTGTACTTTTTATTTTAATAATATAATTTTGAGTCAATCAGCCTAATACGTCAATTAGCCCATTAATGAAACCCACTTATGAAATTCACTGCCTTTTTAAAATTATTTACTTTTTTTAATTGTTTTAAATTTTTTGTTCTTGGCCCGTCTCTTCATCAGACTTGTTTTTATATCATCTCGAATATACTATAACCATTGCAAGTACTAATATAATAATAATATATTATGTTGTAATGATCAATGGAAACTGCAATAGTTGAGATTAATTAACTGTTTTGTTTCAAGCTCAATCAAATTTAAACATCTATATTAATACGATTATTTGCTGGATAAAATATTATTTTAATCTAAAAACTAACTTATTTAGTATTTACGTATTATACTAAAATAATACTTTTGCACTGGCAATGTGTAAATATTCAAAATTGTTAAACGAGAGTTGGAGTGGAAAATAAAGTACGATACAAGGTTCGTTAATTTCAGCAATTATTCTAGAAGTTGCGAAAAATAATTTAATTCTTAATTTTTAATTAATCTAAATTCTTTTAATTGTTGATTGAAGTGAAATATAAAATTCTCCAATGCTTGCAGTTTGCCATATCAAATAATTTATATAAATTGTATAAAACATTATCTTGTCGAATTAAAAATTAACTTTGTAAAATTAAAAATTATTTAATTATTGTTTTAGAAATATGTCAACTGTAAATGCAGAAGATTTTTGACAGCACAAATGCCCGTTTTCTTTATACCTTGAGATATCAATCGGATACAATCCATTCGAGAAATTAACCAAGAAGTAATCGATCAAATTTTTGATTTGTTACTTTGATATTTAAATGCTGTTGTAAATAAGTTAAACTTAAATGTGAAAATTAATAAAAATAAAAAGTTAAAATCTTACAATTACTTCCATTCTTTTTTTGTAGAAACACATATATTTTTACATAATACATTGCATTATAGGTAGACGTCATACATATTATACGATATTTTTGTGGTTATTAGTATATTATTGACAATACGCCACCTACTGATTGCTAAAATGGCCACCTATGGCGAGGGTCATTTGTGGCGCCACTTATTTTAACTCAAGTTTCTTTTAACGAAACTTGAGGTTGAAGTATTTTAAATGACAACTTAACGACGACGCTACAGGAAATAGTACTGTGCTATCAAATTGTAAATTGCCCACCACATTTTTATTTTATAATAAATTAACTTTAATTTGGTGTTATAAGTTAACCGATAATTACCCTGTGTGCGCGTGGCCTAACCATATAGTATAAAGACGTTAACTTATTTTAACAATAGGCAACTACATCGTATTTATATACTCCTGTTAATCTTAACAGGCTAGTTAACTTGAAAGATGAATTTAAAATAGGTTGTAAACTCACCCAGCGTATATTTTAGTGAAACAATATTTTTTTGCATTAATTAACGTTAAATTGACGTTTTTATCTTAGGTTAGTGAGCATTAAAAGTATATTATACCGATTTCAATTAATATTCATAACATGATATTGCAAGCAGCATTAAGCACCTTAAAAAGTTTGGTTTCTTGAAGTGCCATTCAGACTTTCAAATTTATGCAAATTTGTAAAACTCCTAAATTAATATAAAATATTGCTTATAAAAAGAATAATAATTTTTGTAAACAATCTAATAAAAGAATATAACAAATAATAATTGTTGGCATATAAAGAATATTAAACCACTCAGCAGTTAAAATGAAAATTTAAAAATCAATAGATGAATTTTCCAAATAGGCATAACAAAATATAAATAATTGTTGCCAACAATATAGCGTTCGACAAAGTGCCTAAGTTAAGTAGCTCGAAAATAAATTGGAAGTTTATATTGAAAATTTATAATAATCCCTAATTGACAATTCTGTTATATCTAAAACGTTTCCCATAAAAGCATTATTTGTTGTTCAAGTCAAGAATTAACAGGACGCAGATCCTAAAGTGCTTTTTATTTTGTATTTAAGTTATTTTCGTTGGTTTATAATATAATATAATGATTTCATCGAATTTACTACAATTCTTTGCAAAATTATCACTTCGTTGACAATAAAATATTCATGAATTTTAATGCTTCTAATATTATAGCAACCTACAGTAATATTCATTCTTACCCAATAATTGGGTTTCTAAGTGAAGTTGTAAGAAGAGTCTGTGTAAATCTTACTCTTAATTTGCATAAGAAGTATTTTATAATTTTGGGGTTTGTTCTTGAAACTTACTGTAAGTATCGGACAGATTTGCCCGAAAGCATGGAGTGAGAAACATAACTTTGAGCTCAGGTCTATGTAATTTAACTCCCAACGTTTTAATTATACCATAAGATAGTACCTCTATAAAATTAACTAATCTTTTTTCTCTATCGATTTTCAATATATTCCTCAAAGACAAATTACGTACAAATTAGTTTTTACAATAATTATGTTATACATAATTAGTTGCAGCTCCGGTTGTCTTTAATCAAAGGATAATTTTTATACTAATAGTTCCATCTATGGAAATAATCCTTTGCTCAAGGATAACTATACACTATATATCGATAAATTGAGCCTTTATTGAATTGCAATAACTTATGCGTATGTAATATTTTATTGTCTTAATTTACTGAGTAAAATAAATGTTGTAATTATAAAACGCTTCAAATGTTTAGTATTTCATTTCAGATCTAATATAAAAGTACATTTTTGATGTCACAATAAAATGACAACTTACCCTGTTTTGATAAACATATTTTGTTTTTTAAATAAAGTTCTATTTTATCGACGAGCAGAAAATGTTAATTCACGAGCGACGAAGTTGTGAAGAACAAGAAGTTATAAGACATCCCAATTACAAAATTAGTATTTGGCATTTCTTATTTTACAATAAATCAAACATATTTTGCAATTTCAATAGTAATTTCGGTAAAAATATAGTAGTTTATGTGATCATGATTAGTGTAGAAAGTAAGTTATTATTACGCGTATAGTGCGTAATACTCAGTCAAGTACGACAATGACACATTTCTAAATGTGCATCCTACAAAATTTAATGTTTTACTACATATTTTTGAAAATCGATGATTATTAAATTGACTTTTCCCATGTTATATTGAATTAATAAAATAATCTGATCAAACTGTTTAAATATTTAAATATTTCTTTTTCTATTGGTTTACATTTTTTTCATTTTAAAACAAATAAAATCGTGGCGAATTTACTTTTGAACGCCTGAACTTCATTAAAATGTTACTGTATCTAATATTGCGGTTAAAGTCTTACTTGTTCTACATCTGCTAAAGAAAAATATAATAATTTAAAAAAAAACATTAATTTTGTATCCTATTTTAAATTAAAATTAGATTAATCTCAAAAATTGAGTTTTCAGCCAACTGTCAAATCATTACATATTTTTTTCAAATTTATAAAATTTGCACAACTATGATTTTTTTATAAAACTTGAAATATCATAATTATCTAGTTTAAGGGCAGAAATTTACCAACAATAAAGATGGATATAATATTTCAATATGTTACAATTTCTAGATAATAGAAAAAAGTATTGTATATATTAAAGAATAACTAAAATAGAAATTTAAAATATAAAGCAAAGTGTTTCAAATACAACTAATTTTTGTAAGATTAAACCAATATAAACAGGAAAAAGTTTACATATAAAATCTTTTTAATATGCACATTTTTGTATTCCATCAAAATCAAATTTTTAAATTAAATTGTTAAATCAACTTTATTTAATGGAAAAGATTTATCCTTATATTATGTATTTCTGCTTTAGTTATTCTTGAAAGTATAATATTTCTTTCTATATAGTATCGCATTTCTCTCTATTGCATTGAAATATTATATATGTCTTTATCGGTGAGATCGTTGCCTTAAGGTGGCAAATTTGAGTGTTATTACGAAATTTACATGGAATGTTAATTATTAAACCTCCATGAGCAGAATACAATAATTGCAGTTGTATGTTACCTAATATTTAAATTGAACCTCTGTATGCTCTTATGGTCAAATAACATACAAATTTGCCACCTTATTAAAAAAAAAAGTATTTTTTAATATCGAATTATTAATCGAAAATAATTTTACAAAAATTTTCAAAAAAGCAGTTCTTAAGAAAATTACAAATTTTCCAATGCTACTCGGCTAACTTGAAACACTTAACTTTAAATTAAATTTTCTAACAATCGGAAAATTAAACCAATCCGATACCGGCATCATCTGTCCGCTTATCTTGTCCCAACTTATCGTTCCTTTAATAATTGCAAAGCAAATAATGAAACTTCTCAAATAACCAAATTCAATCAACAGCTACAATAAAACAACTTTCTATACAAAATCCACTATAATTCTCAATATTCAAAATTAAAATTCAAACAACATCTCTGATACAAAATTTATCCGTAAGCCATGTCGGCCATTCTTTTACAAAAAGCCTCGTCCCCCCCCCCCACGTTATTGCCTCCATAGCTCGTTGGCGGGAACACGAGAATTATTAAAAAATATTTACAAAAACAATACAATAATAAAATAAATATTTTGTTAATAAACAAATTTAAATTTACATAATATTCCCGTATACATGAAAATTACACGACAATATACAAAACTCACTCATTTGGTTCTTTCGACCAAAAGACAAACAAAAATTTTTGTTAAAACAAAATTTAGTTTGTGTGGTAAATCTATAAGTACTCGTATATAAAATCAATGGCAAATGTCCATAATAACAAAAAAATTGAAGCCTAGGCTTCGAGGCTATGTTCGGAGACATAGCCGTTAGGTTTTAGGTGAATACGTCCAAGGATACTCGTTTTCGCCCAGGTCTACAGATCGGATAACATCGATGTGAAAACATGAAAACAACTTCCAAGCTTTCGCAGAATTTTGACAATACTGTTTTTTTTGTTGTTTTTGTGATGTTTGTTAGCAACAAACAGCGTTACACATACTTTTCGTTACATAAATTTATAAAATTTTTGATCATGCTACCAATATTGTAGACTTATATTCACGTTACCCGACCTTATCCAATGGACACACACAAACTGCGTTACACCATATTTTCGTTACATATTTTTATAAAATTTTTAAACATGCTACCGATTTTAATCTGATAAGTGTGTGTGCCAATTTGGAAATATTTCTATATAAAGCCCATTTCACACAAAAATTATCTAAAACATTTGTCCAAACTTTATTCATCGTTGCAAACAGGATTCGATGTCAAATTTTGTATAAAATTTAGCAGTAAATATTAACTAACTAAAAGCGCGTTTTGGTATCCAAGTGACTTTTTTTATTCGTTAACTACCATTTTAGAAAATTTTCGTGTGAAAAATACAAAAAATTAGACATTGTCACAAACAGGCTTAAGAAAACAAATCAACAAATTTTTTTTTTAAATTTTTTAACATGTAGGGCAATGGTTCCCAACCTGGGGGTAATTAATTAATTAATTAATTGCTTGTATGGTTTGTATTAATAGTAATATTTAAAGGGGTGGGGGTAATTTCAATTTTCCTAACAGGTCACAGGGGTAACAGTATTGAAAAGGTTGGGAACCACTGATGTAGAGTATACTTTTAGTACACACACACACACACACATTTTTCGTTACATATTTTTTTTTAATTTTAGAACAGGTAGGGTGTACTTTTTGTACACACACACATTATTCGTTACATATTTGATTTTAATTTTTGAACAGGTAGGATATATACTTTTGGTACACACACACATTTTTCGTTACATATTTTTTTTTAATTTTTGAACATGTTAGCGATTTTATAGACGTATTCACGTCAAAAAATACACTGCATATATACTTATGTACATAGGTAATATTTATAATGAATATTGGGTTCAAATAATAATTATAATATGACAAGTTAAAACTTGAGTAGTTCATAAAGTGAAGTCCTTCGATTTGTTTGTTTTTTACCAAAATGTCTTATATTTATTGTTATATAAAGGCATTTTAATCAGTGGTGTATTTACCCAAGGGCCAAAAGAGCCATGGCCCGGAGCGGAAGACTTCGACGGGCGGCACAAGCCGTCCCTCGCGCTCAGCTTGGGGCGCATTTTAAAAAACGTTACCTACACCGAGAGAACCAATAAAATTTATTTTTTGTTATTTTTTATTAATTTATGGGGCAGCAAACTTTTTGGGCCCCAAGGCGCTAAATATTAAAATATTTAAAAAACAAAACTTATTAAATAAATTAAATACGTACTTTTTCTTTGCAATTGTAATACATATTTCATATTATTAAATATTTAAAAAACATTTATAATATAATATATGAAATAAAGGGTACATATCTTAAAAACGATATTCTAGAATTAGTTAATTTTATTATAAAAGCCAGTTAAAAATATTTTAATATTTAAAATAAACATTTTAAATATATATATGAAGTATTTTTAAACATGAGTGAATAATATGGTTATATGGAAATTAAATTAAAATATAAAATAACGGCAGAAAATTTGATAAAACAAACACAAAGCAAACGTAACTTATAAGTACCTATATTGTAGAAAAAAATACAGAAGCTTTTGGTAAGGATATGAAATAGCGGATACTTTGAATGCAATTTTACATCAAACTTTTGTTTTATTAAGCAATATTATACGACTTTCGTTTGTAAATCGAAAGTTTACTTAGATACAAAGATTTGCATACATTAAATTCAATAATAAAGTGCAAGTCTCTCCAGCACACAAATAACAATGCAATTTTAAAACATATTATTCTGAAATGTTATTGAATGTCGTAAGGCTAAATTTTAATTTAACCAACATCATATAGTATATCTCTTAATAAGCAAAACCCCAATTGTGAGGGTCAAATTTGAATAATCTTGTATAATGTTGAAAATTAAGTTTAACATAGCACGAAAGGAAAGTGTAATTAGAAAATGTAAAGAAATTGTCGCAAAGTTTATGTAGCTGAAACAAATAAGATAAAACAATTTAAACAAATAAGAGAAAATAAAATAAAACAGCTCGTCAGAAACTTATTGTTATACGCTTGTTACATAAGAAAATCACATTACGTAATATAACAGGAAAATTTGAAATTCTTTCCTTTTAATCAAAATTTCAAAAATTAAGCTTGAAATTTGACTTAACAGAGCTTAACACAAACACAAATTTTGTAATGCAGCCACTTTCTGCAAAATTGAACATTAAAATATGAGAAAGAAAAAAGCTCGTGATTCTATAGCATCTACGAGTATGTAAAACAACTTTGCATATTAGTTAAAAATTAAATTTGAAATTTGCATAGTTCGTATATGGTACTTAAACATTAATGTATGTACATACGATACATACTTAATAGGTACCTATCAGAAAAACTCGTTTTATAATTTGACAACTTTCAGAATGAAAACCTAAAATAAAAATAAATTTCTTAGCAATCACAAAACCTCAATTTCAAATAACATTACTATCTCATCTAAATCTTTTTATCCCTAAGTTAGTTTAGGACGTCACGTTCTCGAGCTCTAAATCTTTAAAGCATTAAATAAATTTGTTTTATAACTTAAAAGATGTAGAGATTTTAGTGTACGTGTTTAATACCAAAATATCATTACGATAATTATAATATGTAAATATAAATTAATTAAAACTTTAATTCGATAAAGAAAATACATGGAGATTTAAATTGATGTACAAACTTTTATATTGTTGGGCGTCCCAGTTTAAATTTTCAGTTCGCGTCAAAACGTTATTCGAGTTAGTTGAAATTGAAAAAGGCTTAGTTTATATTTTCGAAACGTCATTAAATTTTTATAGCTAAGACTTGTCTAAATTAATTTAATTCGTTGATACTCAAAAGTTATTAAAATTTTCAAGTTGGTTTTGTTTAAGTAAGCATGTAATGAACACCACCTTGTAAGTTAGTAATCAGATGAAAATTTTGCGAATGGCATGCAAAATTAAAATCGGTATGCTTTATTATTAAAACGGCATCATAAAGAAATAAACTTCTACGAAAAGATATTTATCAAGATTGTTGTCGTAAAAGCACTCACTCACTCAGATAGAAGAATTAGAATAGCGTGCATAGACCCACATTGTATTACCTCAATTTTATTTAAAGAACACTGTATTATTAAATTTTCCGGTTTCTTGTTGAATTTTCTATGGCATACGCTTTTATCGTTTCATTTTTTTCTAACAAATTGAATTCTTACGTTGCTTTTAAAACTATTAGGTTGCAAGTAGCAACAGTTCTGATTGTATACATTTTAACCCCATCAGCTTTTGGTAAATTCAAAAGTATAATATTCTTGTAAATGAAGATTACGGAATTATCACTCGATTACAATAGCAACACGTCCAAGTATAATTATAGCAAAAAAAACAAAGAGATTTAGCACTAAAAAATTTAAAGACAAAAGAGGCCATTAAAATTAACACGAAATTTGGAATGAGCAAAGCAAAACATTTCGTTGGCAGAATGTTGTTAATTACCTAAATTTGTGTTGAAAAACAAATTACGGTTATTTTTAATTTCTCATTTCTTTTAATTGGACTTACATACTTTACCAACTTAAAAAATTTGTTGGATCAAATTATCTGTTTCTTTTAATTAGATAAGCATATACACAATTCGTTCTTCTTGTGCTTTTATTTATTACCTATTTATCCATGTTTATCCACTTACGAACATTCTTTCCCTCGGATCAGTGAAAATATCTAGGAGAAAGTGATTAATTCTCGATCCGAAAATTTTGTTTTAAGTTTTTGTTTTGACCTACTTACTGAAATTTTTGTTTCAAAACTGCTGAATGAATTATTAGAGTAAGCTACCAAACTCTCCAATTCTGTTCAATAGAGGTTACACACACTGGTATATCTTGTACCTATTTCTCAGTATGAAATAACTTGGCTCTCGCATTTAAAAGAAATTTGAAATAAAAGAAATGCTAACATTTTTCCAACTTACGAATTTGACACTTTGAAGTGTCAACTGCTACTTTTAATTTCAATTCATAGTACAAAAAATATAATATCTTTAAATCAAGATTTATTTTTACCGCAAAATATGATTCTACAAATACTAGAGTTTTGTCAAATTTTACGTCACAAACGCCTCTCCAAAATAACGAACATAAAAGAAAGACCGATACTGCGCTGGCAAAACTTGAGAGTCGCTCTATGCAGTGCTCACATAAATAAAATACATTTACAGGTTAATCAATAGATTCACGTATAAACTAAATTTATATGTAGCAAAACTACAAAAATTAATATGGCACCAAAACAATGCATGTATTTAAATGTTTTTATTAATCGAAGCAACTCCGTGGCAGATCAATCAATCTTGTTTTGGAACACTCCAGTAAAGATCGAGTGCTTATGTATGTGGAAATTGTAGTTTTCTTGTAATCGCCATGGAGCGGGCGTAAAAAGAATCCAAAAACATAAGTATTTTATTAGGTATACTTTATATCCAAAAAAAACTTACAGATTCGTTCGTTAAATGGTAAATTATAAGTACCTACTTAGGCAAATTAATTCCAGCAGCAATAAATAATTTAAAATTCATAATCTCATTTACAAAACCTAAAGATTGTTATCATAAATTTTACCACATTAAAAAAAATTATATGTACTTTTTATTAATAAAAAGTTTAGAAAAGAACTTATTGCTTTAGTAACGTTCACTTTAAAATTTTTCAAGTTTGTTCTTTTCCTTAAATTTTAATTAATAATCAAGCCGATGCTATTATTTTTGTTTGTTCTTAGTTGCTTCTGATTTTATTTTCTGAATAAACGAAGATAAATTTTTCTGTAATATCCTGTGAAAGAAAATGTAAAATCTCTATATATTTGCGTAGGTTGTTTCTATACAATAACAAGCGTAACTTTATTAATAAA
Organism: Cantharis nigra; assembly: GCA_958510845.1. Classification (NCBI taxonomy): domain Eukaryota; kingdom Metazoa; phylum Arthropoda; class Insecta; order Coleoptera; family Cantharidae; genus Cantharis; species Cantharis nigra. Next base: position 65,638,739 of record OY294028.1, read on the forward strand.
AAATATATGAAAAAAAATGTGAAAGTAACTTTAAATTATATTCAGTCTGTGAATATTTAAGAAGCTTTAATAATGCGCCTTCTTAAACTATTTCCGAAAGTTAAAAAGTCATATGAAAAGTCAACATTATAGGTATATATGAGCTTACAAGATAACATGTTATTGGTTAATTTAAATTCTTGAATAATAATCAAGGTTTAAAAGTGGTATTTTCCAATTTGTCACGATAATTGTCATATGTCCAGAACTCGAGAAATAACAGACGGTGGTAACATCACGGCGGCGCTTGACGTCAAAGGTGTCGCCTTGGTTACCGACAGCTTTTACCGGTCACACCGTAATCCTTAAATAAAATCCTCTGGTATATCAACACTTCTTAAAGAAAACTAGATACGCTGATATTTCCCTTGCGACAAAATTTGTAGAGATCAGTTTTATCATGAATTATCGCTAGATGATTAACAGATCGAACCTCACCAGGTGATAAATTTGTTAACAACATGCACATTCTGTGCCTATGGAATACATTCTAATAGTAAATTACATAAAAAGGGAATAAAGAGCAAAGTAAAGAAACGTTAGATTAATCTCCATTCGAGCGATTAATAACCAGTTTACTCCCGAGTTTACTACTCCTAGAGCAGGATTAAATTAAGTTCATAACATGCATTTTTATTTACTTAATTCATCAAACGACATACAGTCCATTACAAGATTAATATAATTTCAGAACATGTATAAAGGATTCAATAAAATTTCTTAACGTTCTTGGAAGAACGTAAAAATTCATTCCATACAATAGCCCTGAGCAGTCAACAAACCCCTGACCGATCCCGCCATAAACTTGGAATCAATTTGCTTCCTTCTCTCTCTTCAAGTGTGATAAGGCCAAACCTCTGTAAGAAGTATTCGTATCCAATCTTGTCATGTAAAACATTCAACTTGAATCGAAAAATTCTTCTCTGCACCCTCTCCAGTCAATCGATTTCAGACCAGCAGTAAGGAGACCAAACACAAGAGGTATAGTCTAATTTCGAAGAAGTACCCTATATCTTAATATGTATTACTCAAGCTTCATATTTTAATAAATTTAGAAACTTGAAATTAACGTAAAATGGCCTAACTAAATTTTATACAATGTGTGCAGTAATCCGTAAATGTCTTTCATGGTCCTCTGCACACATCGCAGAACCATGGAAGTTCTTTTATTTTCCGTCTATTACTTCCATTGCTCAATTTTCTATTTACGATGGAACGTTTTATTTCAATTATTATATTTGAATTTTACAGGATTATATTAAAAATTTAAGTTAATATATAAAACATGTAAAGTAACTTTTAGATTTGGATAGAGCATAATTTTCTGAGTCTTTTTCAATAAACAGAAGAAGTAACACTACAAAATAGAATGACGTTTTCTATGATTTTCTGCGAAAACTCCTCTGAAAACTGTTATCGAGTTTGTTCCAAATTTATATGGAAAATTTGTATAATGTAGTATATAATCATAGACCATTAAAGTTTAATTATTGCTAAATTTCAAAATTAATTAAAATGTTACATGCGTTATAGTTAAAATTAAAACAATATTATGTTTGTTATATTCTCAAGTTTCTAAATAAAGCAATATTTGCTTATTATAGCATCTTCACTTACTGCATTTGTAATAGAATTAAGATTTAATTATGTACGATGTAAATTTACGTTTTCTAGAAGCGCTTTCAATCTTAGCACAATCACAATTGCACTGATTAAATGATTTCCTATTTCTACCAAACGTTATTATAGCAAGTATAAGTATTCTCTTATGTATTCGAAAATTCGCCAATTTATCTGTTAAGTATCCAAATAATATATTTTTATAGTTTGCATCTAAAACAAAGTCATTTTGCAATTCTATCGCGTATTTGTGGAATTGTGCAGTAACTAATAATCATATAATTTCGGAAGCAAATAACAATAATAGATTGTAAGGTAGGCCACCGGCTAAAAACAAGAGGAATGACAAATGTTAAAGGCAAGATGGAGGAACCAGGAACCCAAATCAGAAACCCAAGAAATTTGAAACAGACAAGAAAGAACAAGAAACAAAAAATAATGTTATAAAGAAGTAGTAGATGTAATAAACCAAATGGAAAATGAAAAATTTTCAAAAAAAAGAGGGACGGAAAAGAAAAGCTGCATGAAAGAATATGTGAACTGGTGAAACGTAATGAAGAGTATTTTGAGGATAGAAAGAAACAATAAATAGTGACATTGAAGATGAAAGCTGACACAGAAATATGTGACAATTACAAAGACATTATCTTGCTGAACACCACCTACAAAATGTTATCAAAATGTTCATCTATGCATTATTAATTGAACACAAGTCAACACTGTAGACGTAATATTCGTATTGAAACAAAGAAAAATAAGATAGATTGGGAAGACCCAAGATAAGGTAGTGGAACAAGTTGTCAAGAATTTGATAACTGTGGGGAATTGGAAATTAGAGATAAACGGATAATAATAGAAGAATATGGAGGAGAATAGGAAGGGAAACAAACACAGATAGAAAACTTCGAAAAAACTCCATCAAATGGATATGTGACACAGCAAACCTCTGTCAGGAATGTAGTGCTATTATTATTAGTACTAAGCTTTAGAGCTAAATTGCTTTTTGAACTTTTTAGTCAGCTGTTTAACGATAAAGTGAAAATTGTGTGCAATCAATTATTCAAGTTAATAGAACAAACTGTGCAGATGTATTACATCAAGTTATTATTAATCAACATCTCAAGTTTAGCTGGTATTGCTGCCATATAACTTTTATTTTATGTTCCTGTGTCAATTTGAAAACCTGTCCTCAAGTCAAAATACTTTTACAAAATATCATTAATTTCATTCTGATATAGTAAAAATTATAATCAAAACTTTTCAATGGCAAATTATATTAAAATTTTAAATCTTAAATTCAGCGGTCTGATTGATTTGCAAAATTATCTAATTTCTTATATTAAATGGTTTATGGCAACTATGATTTTGCACTTCTGTTCTGATTTCAAACAATCAAGTTGATTGAACAACTACCTGCTTTAAATACTACCAAATATTACAGAATATACTATTTCTCCATGGCAGAGAAATTTGCGGTCAGAACGGAATCTGGTTTCTCAATTGATAGGATTAATTCGGAACCCAGGAAAGCTACGCAAATAAATTTTACCAACTCTGCTCCTTCTGGTTAGCTACTAACTCCTTTTGAATCAGAGTAATCAGAGTAGGTTTGTAAATCAAAAACATATTAAACATATCTTTCGCAAACTATTATGCGTTTAATTTTAAATTTTTCTGAACAAACTTCCAAAATTTAGCGGACTAACATAATCAAATCTTTACAATGACCTTAATCGTTTTCAATAGTTGGTATACGAGATTGTAGATCGTATTGTGGATCCTGAACAAAATATATACAAGTCAAGTTTTCAAATAAAATATTTTTCTATTGAATAAAAGAAAATTATTCTATGCAATGTCGATGAACTTGTTAGATACTAGATTGACAAAAACTGATGTGAACCCTTAACAAAAAATGAATCAAGAAGAAGTCTAAAATAGATTTAGGAACAACAGCTGATACAGCACATCCAGATGTGATTTAAAAATTCGACAATTTAAGAAGAAATGTTTCCCTTAAAATTAAATGTAACGTAAACGCTTATGTATAGGGGAAATTTCATACAATTCTGTTTTAACGTTATACAATGTCCATTTAATGATCTTATCGCTGATCTACCAAGGGATTCAATTCCAACATTTCTCACAATGAAATAGATTGTTTCCAACTATGAGTACAAATGAGAAAATCAATATGATGTATTCGTCAACCCAATTTTTAGTGAAATAAATATAGAAGTATGTGTGTATGTATGTACGTATGTATTATGTACATGTTGGTTAAACGTAAAGAACTATGTGAAAATTTATTATGCATAAAATGTCAAGTATCTACCCATGAACCATTTATTTTCCAATTTTAAGGGTCCCCCCAGACCAATGTAATAATCCGGAGTATGCTTCCGTGTTTCTATTTTTATATCATTGGATGTCCTCCACGTGCACCAGTTTCGAATATTTAATAAGTTGTCTAAAATCGTAATTAGTCGTAATTCCAGTGTAAATTAAAATTAAGAAAGATATACCGTTCCCTCTTCCGCAGGATTACGTTGGTATGTAGGAACCTTTAACCGTAACTTATCGTCAATCGACTTGACTCAGTTTGGATTGTAAGATTTATCACAAAATTTATTTTACTATAACGTGATATTTTACGTGTTCTCATAACAGTAGTTACGTTGGTTTTCTGTTTACTTTATGATTTTCCTGTAAGTACTACGTACTCTATCGGCCACGCGAACACGATTTAATATTCTAAAGCTTTTAAAATAATTTTTGTGTGTAGTGCTTATAAATGTACTTAAATATGTAAATTTACACCGATAACTGATTACATGTTCATCTTCTTATTAATTAGACAATCATTTACAATAATTTTATTATACGTAAATATAAATTTGAAATTTATAGCCTGACAATTAGGCACCTACCTATATCGGTTTTGCTATTTATATTTTAAATTTACTTGCAATCATGCACTGGAGGCTTTCAATATGTGATAGATGTGTCAATTGCATACCTATTGAAATAATAAAACTCAAAGAGATATTATAAATTAAAAAATAAGAAAATACAAAAAACACAAAGTAATGATAAAGTGACTAGGATGAGGATTATATAATTATTTACAATACCTTTTGCCTAATAGAGCATTAGAAACAAACAGTAGGTATTCGTAGAATTTTACAAATCCTACCAAAAACGGCCGACCGGCTTAAGAAATTTAAATAATATGAAAATTTATTTGTATCTGAGTTCAAATTTGAACACTGACTAGAAACTTTAAGTACCCTCGACCGCTGCCTAATTGACAAATGTCAGTCATTCTTCTTCTAAAATTAAATTTATTTTTGCTCACTTGTCTTTGGGAATGAAAGCAGCCAATGCAATCATGATAATGGGAGTAATGTAAATGTAAACTGCATACTGCGTTGTATGTAAATAATTTAACATTAGTTTTGTATTAGCAGAGTGTAGAATGCAGATGTTTATTAAATGGCCGAGCAACACTTCACTGTGTAGTTCGAAATTTGAACATGGAAATTCTGATTGATATAACAGCAGCTTCAACAAAAGCTACAAAATTTGACCGAATAAAAAATCAAAGTCAACATAACATGCTATAGTTTCTAATCAATTTCAACATTCAACACAACAAAAAGATATCTATAAATAATCATATTAAAATAGATTAATAATAAATAATCATTTAAATCAATGTTTGTGTTGTGACGTAAAAAAAATATGCAACAAAGCATGAGGTTCTTTCACATGTATGAGTATTATTATGTATAATTTATAAATTCTATTAAATCAATATTATTATTATTTTGTGATAGAAGATATTGCAACCACGAGCAATAATGACACAAGTACGAATAATGTTCGTAGACATTTAGTATACAGGGTTCTGAATGAGTTAGCCGAATATAGGAAATTAATATGTAAAAACTTATTTATGCAAATTCCTGCTTCCCTAATTATTTTACAGAAAAAATGAAAGATACAAAAATAATGCAGAAATATAAACTACGAATGATAACACCATTAGATTTCATCTAGCTTTTACTTAAAAGGTCAAAAAATGCTTTCGAAATTGTTAATATTTTCATTTATCGCACCGGCCATGTGATAAATTCAATTTAATTTCTATTTTCAAATATAATTATTACAATGAAAACTTACATGGCTAAACTGATATATGAAACTTTTAACAATTTCAAAAGCATTTTTATACTTTTTAAGTAAAAGCTAAAAAAAGACATCTAATGCCCTTATCGTTCGTAGTTTCTATTTCTGCATTATTTTTGTGCCTTTCATATTTTCTCTAAAATAATTAGGGAAGCAGGAATTAAGGAATATGTATGTATAGTATAATCATTATATTAATTATCTAATATAAGATCATATTACTTTCAGGATAGTTAGAAGAAAAAAATATCAACGTTGTTATTGAATTATTTAAAGTGTTTAAAACAAAATAGGAGAGAATTGATAAATTACAGTAATCTTCTGTTATTAGATTTAAGGATATCTCATGATACGAATATTAGGTTTAGAAAGGCAATCATTGAGTTTAAAGGAAAATCTGCGGTTTTCACAGGCCAGAAGGTTGTTTATTATAATATGAGTTTAGTCGTTGTTTAACCGCTTTTCGTATTATTAATTTGCAATATTTTTTTACTTCATTCTTTTATTATGTCAGTCGACGTAAAGTTCAATATTTTGAACACTTTAGAAGAAAGAAGTAAATTATAAAAACTTTTAACATATATTTCTATGTTCAAAAATATGACTAATAACTATATATTTTTTCATTTGAATGGAAGAAAACTCGAAGTTTCGTGATGAACTATATCATTTTTACTGACTGTAAAATGTGAAATTATAAGAAAAAACGAAAACAAAAAATATGCAATAGCTATTTATTTCATCAGTGATGTAAAGCGACATTTTATTGTCGAATTTTATATTTTTGTTTTAGGATTTTTTTCTGATTGTAATAATGTCACCTAATATGATGGTTTAGTTGTACATCTTGGTCAAACTTACGATCAAAACCATTTGAACTTACAAATTTACCAAGTAGTAAATACTTTTCTAAATACATTGTAAATTATGATAATCCTTTTTCAACTATAATTTCACGATAATAATTATTATAGCAGATGCTCAAATAATAGTTCTCCTTTCATCTTCATGAAAGAAACGCAATTCTTTTTATAATTAATTTCATTTTATAATAAGCGCACATTTTAAATTACTCATTATAATTTTTACGTGAGAAAATACAAGGCCCTAATTGAAATAGATTAAAAATTAAATTAGCTTCATGTCAAATCTAACAAAATGCTATGTTAACTTTGAAATTAAATAAGACAGCAATGAAAACTTTAACTTATTATTCCGTTTCTTTATCACGAAATTCGCGAAAACCGTTTATTGGAAGTTTATGAGATTAAATTAATTCATTTTTCAAAAAAATCTTTTAAACTTATAATATTTTCGATTATATGTCACTTTCGATTATGAAAAATGAAAAGTTTATTTATTTATTATCGAATGAAATCTCTTCACAACATCAAATAGCTGCAAACAAAATTTCAAGGAGCCTATATCGAACACGAACAAGATCGAAACATGTAATTCTGCAAGGTTTTTTTATAAATATAATTATTTTTCATGCTATTTTTTCAGTCGTCATTGATTCTAAATAATTTTTTAATTCTAGTTTGAAAGGTCAACTAAAAAGATATTTAAAAATTATCGAATTTTTTAAATTCAAAAATTTTTATAATAATCAGTAAGTATAAATTATTTCTTTACAAAGCTATATAAAATAATTATCCACCATACAATTTTACATTTTTATAAATCTCAAAGAGTTTTAAATCTCTATTCGTTTTTTAAAAAAAAAACACTACCTAATCAATAAAATAATTATTTTAGTGTAAATAGTGAATGCAAATAAAGTTGTTTTCGCAAAATAACTAAAATAAATAATCATATTCTAAGCAAATTCGGTTCATGTCAGTTTGTGGTTGTTGCAGCTAACAACGGCTTTCAATAGGTAATTTTATTTCTGACTACTGGGTTAACCACAGCACAAAATGGAACATTGAAAAACAATTAGGATAATGTAATGGAGAAAGTAAACTAAATTATTAAAGCCCGACCCTTGCAAAATATGTTATCCTAATGAAGCTAATATAAATTAATACCATTTTATAAATCACATTTTCATTTAGAGGTTACTCTTTTGGTTTTTATCAAATAAATTATCATAGCTTTATTATACAATTCGTTCATTATGAACTCTTAAAGTTTTCAAGAGAAATCCTGAATACAATGTTGTAGATAAGAGTTCCGTTCAACGCTTTCAGTGAAATATATCTACTGTATTTAACACAAAATAAATTAATTTTAAAATTATAATAGCAAACTTTAAATTCAATTTTTTGTAAATAAAATTATAAATTAGCTAAATTTCGATCTCTAACTAATTTCTGTAAAATTGCAACATTTTACGTATAAATTAAATAACGTAAAACATCAACGTCAACCAACGTTGATGATTTAGTTTTTAGTATAAGATCGCTTTTATACTTTTCGATTAAACACGTTGAAAACAATGGCTTTCGGTAAGATTTAATGGAAAGTCGATATTCTAAAAATCTAAGAGGAAAGATAAAATTTATAATTTTTAGTATACCTGCCTACAAAGTCTTGAATCGAAAAAGGCGAAAACCATTATTGTTTTCTTTGTAATAGAGGTACAATTCGTTAATTTTATTAAACAACCTGTCCTACACAGATTTTGCAATCATGCTGTGTTCCTCGAAGCTATTTACTTTATTCTAAATTTAGAGCAAGATTCTAAATAATTTCCAATTTAATTGTAAAGGACGAATCAACTATAAGTTAGCATTTAAAGTACTTAAATATTAGTTTGAAGTATATGAACCGAACAAGTAACAACTATATTGTAACTAGATTATTGAACTGCATATTCATAATAATAAAAATAAATCGAAAATTAAGTTTAAAAGAAAAATATATACATAAATAAATAGTTATTCTTTCGGGCTGATCCTGCAGTTTATTTCTTTTTAATAAAAAAGGGTCATCCTGGCCCTTTTGCATCTGTGCTAGCTTTCCCAAACTATTTATAGTAGTTCTACCCTACAATGTTTTAATATTGTTTTCTCTTATTAGAATTTCTACATGAATTCTTATATCTAAATTGTGAAATCAATGTTAAAAACAGCCAACAAAATTGCAAACTTTTACGTAAAATAATATTATCTAGTAGTAGTAATACCCTGTAAGAACGTGAAAATATTTCATGCAACGTATATCAATGTCATCCTATAATTCGCTGAATAAGCTGAATATACGATAAAGTTCGAAGATGAGAGCTCTTGAAAATTTACACTCTATTAAAGTTTGGAAAACTATATCGCAGATAACTATACTACTCATCAGTAATCGAATGAAAAACGTTGAATAATAATTGGAAATAATCTCTATTCGGTTTATTTAAGAAAAATCATTAGCTTCAATGGATTACTACTGTCATGTTCGTACTTATAATAATTTTAAATTTATAAGTCCAATTATAGAGAACTATAATTATTATTAATACACTTATAAATATATATTTTTTTTTTAAATTGATGCATTCTTTTAACAAGATTTTATTACCGAAGCCGATTCCAAAAAGTATATTAAATTAAATATAAGAGATTTAAGTAATACAGAAAAAATTCAATAATTTTTATAAAAATATCCAGTATATAAAATATAATACAAATATACTAAGATTGAAAATATTTGGCAAGTTAAAAACAGTAATAATTATAATAAAAATATTATAAAATAGCATTCCATTCTTCGGTACTTTTTAAAGCAAACGGGCATAATACTTGTATTAATATTTAATTTTAAATAATTAAATCAGAGAATGAAAAAATAAAATAGCAGTAAAATTTTAGATTACATCTGCTTTAATTATTTAAAATTGAAAATTAATAATTTTTACAATATAACGGCTAAACAAATAGAGTACTACTTAATATTTTTTTTGTTTTTTAAAAATGTGAAAATTATAAGCTAATAATGCAAACTTGCCCAATGAGTAATAGATATTATGTTAATACTTTCTATTTCCTTCGATCACAAAAATTTTCTGTTGGTTGAATATTTTAAGATTGATGTTATATGTCAACTTAAGAACAATTCTATATTTTTTGTAGCTCTACCGAACTTGACAACTTTCAGAGTAAGAATACATGTATACGCATTTTCATTTAATTCTGGGTGAATTTTCACTTCAACAGAAGGTTTAGGGTGTAGAAACATCAACAGCGCAAAGAAAACAATTTTTCAATATTTTCTTCGTTGAGTACCGAATATTAAAATAGAATATGATGTGTGAATATGATATTTTACAATGTTATAAATTATAATAATTATTATTATTTAATTTTTTTTTAAATATTTTATTCTAAAATTTTTAATATTAAATTTAAAATAGCAATCACGAGGAGGGAGCAGAATCATAGTTTTAACAAATATCCCATTTGCATTTGAATTAGTGCAACTTTAATTGCATATTACAATTATTTTGTTATGCTTTGATTAAAAATTGCTTTTCAACTTCATACAAATTAAAAATGGATATTTGTGCTTTCGTATTTGATACATATTATGTATTACAAATATGTCAGATTTTTACTTTACTCTTTTTGTATGTTTTACGTCGTTAACAGACTTTTGGATAACAACCTTCCCAAAGACATGATGGTTTTATCGAAAAATGTAATTAATAGGATGGTTTCCCGTTTCCGTCCTTCGTAGCAACGGAAAAAATTTTTGGTTATTACTTAAATTACAGTTTTACTTTCTGTGCAAATAAAAACTGAACTAATCGCGAATTATGTACCACCATTGCTAGAGAAAACAATTAGTTATTTTGATAATATTAAAAAAATAGCACATTATCTTATTTGAGTTCAATATTGAAACACCATCAATATAATAACAGTTTATTTGTTCCATTTTAATCAAGAAATGTTCGACAAATTAATAACCTCATCAGATAACGTGTATCGCTTTTCTTGTTTTTTTCCATTTAAAGCTTTTCATCGTGGACGTTAATTTAACATTTACACTTTTGTGTCGTAATATTTACACAAGCGACATAATTATTATAATTTCGGTTCTTAACTAAAAACTATAGATTTAATTCCCTGGTAGTCTGGCCTATCTTCGCGATCTCCAGGTGGTCTAGAAATGGTAAATATAATTTTGCCAACTTTCTATCGAAGCCAGTGTATTTTACAGTCACTAGATGTTTAAAGTACCGTTTCGAATAATGTTAACTTAAAACAATACATTTCTTCTTATGTATGCGTTTTCTTGCATATTTTGGGGGCCATTTTGGGGTCCTAATTAACGTTCTCTTTCTAATTCATTGGCCCATAGGGTTGCGGTACTGTAAGTATCTAGCCTCTAGCGCAATGATTCCCAATCGCCAAACAGCTCACAACATATTTGAAAAATACAAAGGTTTAAAAATAAAAATAGCTAATATAATATAAAAATATTAAAATAAATACAAGTATAGTATGTCGAATATATCTGTACATTGTTTGATTTAAGTTGGCTTACGACTAAGTCCTAGCTCAGTGTTTACTATTTTAAAATTATCAAAGTAGTTCACATTGAAAATGCTGACAATGTGACAATGATTAAACATGGCTGCTATTTCGGATTGAGTTAATATTAATAAAATAATTAAATAAATATGAAAATAGTTGCGTTAACCTAGAAGTTCCTTTGTAGCAGATCGTTCTATAAAAATTAAATATTGATAGTGTTTTTATGTATTTTTGGAAAAATTAGTTACATTTTTTATTATACCGAAATACATACAACTTTTGTATTCAATAGCTGGAACATTAAAATAAAATTGTTTGTATTCTTTCATAACCAAATGATATTTTACTTCATATTTATTGTATTGTAACTACACATTTATATCGCTTAAATTATCATTACATATAATAATTGCACTAATGGTAAATTTATGCAAAGTTGATAACGTCTTTTTTCTGAAATCACAGTTGAGATAAAAAAATTTAATTCGAAAATTCTTCGGGAAACCTAATCTGAAGCAACTAATATTTTATTGAATTGTTATTTGACATTTATTATTGTCATGAAAATATAATACAAAATCAAATTTGAACGCTGGATGTTAACGATAAACCTTATTGCAAATTTTAATTAATATTTTTAAGAATATTTTAAGTAAATCTCACCAAATACTCACTACTTTCAATTTGAAAGATACAATTTCCTTTAAAAGCTTTTTTCTATCTTTTAAAGAAAATATAAAGTAAAATCCTATGGGATTGATTTTAACTTGGTACAAAACAAATAATAGTATAAATATACAACGAAGCTTTTATTTAACTTCTGATATTTTTTAAATCCTTATTGACAAATGTAAAACACATTATCGATTTGATACACATTTTGTCGTGCTGTACATATTAGAATGTATGTAAGTTTGACTTGCGGTTATACATACAATAAGTTATTTAAGACAAACTTGACTATTTTACATGTTGCGGTTTTTGCAACTTCTAACTTTCTTAAATAATGTGCAAACTTCAACCGATACCATTTATTTCCAACTTATTCCATTTAATATAAATTTATGTGCTCATTAGGCAAGATTATATATTAATTATAATATTTAAGTGGTAAATAAAGAAATTATAAATGATAAACAAATATAACAATAATATTATCTTGTAACGAACCCTGAAGATGGTACTACCAACCGAAACCAGTTGATTCAAAGAATAATTGTTTTATTTGTTAATACAAAGGGTGTATTATCTTTAAATATTACAATTCTTCCATTTTGTCTATTATTCTAGTGATTTATTAATATTAAATCAAGTTAAAAATAATTTTTAAAACAAAAAATGAACATATCAGTGATTTCATATATAGGCATTCGGTTCATCCAACGAAAAATTTTACATTTCCTTTTGATTTTTCTTGATAGCAAATGTAGGTGTTGTTTGGTGTAATTACTTAAAAAGTTAACAAACGAGAAATATTGAAATTAATTTTCAAATCGGTTTCCCAATGTGTTTTCTGTAATTTAATTAAAACGCTGTTTTGATTTTGTATAAACAAAACATTTTTAAAAAGCAATTTTAAATTCTAACATTTTTGTTTTTACAATTTCAAATTATGCGCGATTTACTTGTAAAGGTAAAACATCATGTCAATTCAAACACATCATCTTCTATTCCGGTTTCCGCAACCACCAAGAAACAGGATGTATTATTAAATATAAACGAAATGTTATGATGTAAGATCCTACATCGTTCGCTTTCTGTTTTATGGTTTTTATAAAAACATTTATAAGGTTATTATAATAAAAAAATATATTTTTAACAAATATGATGATATTGTTTTTGTAGCTTTCTTTCAAAATACAGCTTTATCTTAATTCGAATTTTTTTGCTGGGTATTTCAATTTTTTTCGAGTGATCTTTATAACCATTTAATTTAGTAAAATGAAATTGTCAAGTTAAGATGATTTAAAATACAATACAAATAAAAAAAAGTCAATTTAAAATTAAAAGGTTATATAAAAGCGTATAACACATTTAATCGAGCTTTACAACTCGTGCTTTTAATTTGCAAACTTCACGAGCTTACTATGAAGGAAAATTGAGTTTCCTGGAAATTGTGGTTTTTATTTCTTTTAGAATCCAACTGCTTGAAAATTTTTTACTTCATTTGTATTTTTTTCTAAATTTACTACTCTCAAGTATGGAAATTTTTATAACACTTTATTTAAATTTAACTTATGTAGCTAAAAGTTATAGCTGTACATGACGATAAATAATATTAGAATTATTAATAAAATATTTTTATAGCTCAGCTTATGTATCCATAAATAATAAACAACCGTTAGAGGAATTTCTGGAAGATGTTCTGCTGATTACAAAGTTACAAAATTTAAACATAGTTAGCGAGGCCGGGGCACAACGGACGTTTTGAAAAATCTTATTATCAGCATTCGTATTACTTTGTTTCCTATAAGATTTACAGTATTTTATTATAAACCAAAAAAATAAATTTTACTTCAAAAATGCTTGTCTCGGTTTATAGAAAGACAATTTCAATACTTTTCAAGCTTCTTTGCACAGGTACACCAACTATATTTGGTTTTCATCCCAAATGTAAAAATATAAATTCAATTAACTGGTTTGAAATTACGGGTAGATCCATTAAATTCCTGCTGGAGCTGGATCTTATATTATTAAAACGGTATTAAATAAATTTGGAAATTGTTTAATTATGCAAAAAAATTACGTAATCTTGAATTTTTATAATTATTACAATGAAAAAGCGTCTTATAAATATGCATAGCCCATCTAATTATGTCAAAGCTTTTTAATAAACAAAACGGCTAAGTGCGTTAAAATTTATTCAAAAAATTGTAACTGTGTTTTTAAATTTGTACTTTCTAAAATAATAATATTGATCTAATTTCATCTTCAGTGGGTTTCTAAAGTTTGAAGATACAAATAATGTTACCAAGTAAACACAAATGTAAAGAAAACATACAGCTTTAAAGGAGTAGTTCCTCAAAGCTCAAATTGACTCTTAACAGGAAGGGGAATAAAATTATATAACTTCATCAAACGATATATGTATAGAATGTTTGGACATAAACTAATTTAGAAAATTTACAAAATCATTTGGCATATAGTTAATGTGATACTGCGATGTATTTCAAATTTAGGAAAATTTAAACTTGATTATACTGGAGACCTAAAAGTTAACCTTTAATTAAATAAATTAATTTTGCAAATAATGAATCACTATATCTAATAGTGACATTATATTAAGTTTCACTACTTTTATTTTGGAAGAAAAACAATATAAACAAATGTTAAACTCAAATAACGTGACAGTTATACCTAACTGTTTTTAGCTTTTTCTGCTGACATTTTCCATTAAGAATTTGTTGTTTTCAAAGTCTCTTGTTTACTTTTTAATAGAGTTTTAATTGTTTTTGTTTCCTTATGCAATTTTTATTAAACTAACACCTGGAGAAGGCAACTCTGGAAGTCAACATTGATTTATAGCTTAACATTTTCAGCTTAAAATGTAAAAGTAGACCGAAAGCTGTGCAGCTTTTTGTTTTTCGGTTAATTATTATTTCATTATTACCATTTTCAGTTAAATAAAGTTCGCTGAAATTTAATAATTAATACGCATACTAGTCCTACTATTAAATAATTAACTTTTTTATGATTTTTACATTAAATAAAAATCAAGAGGTACAGTGCACACCTCTTTCTATCCAATAGTTTTCTATTTTAAAAAAAACTTTCAGTATTTAATCGTTCAAGAGTTAGCTTAGTGATTCTCCTCGCTAAATTGGAACACTTGAATACTAATCGCTTAAATGAAAAATGTGCAAATTCACCTTAATATGCAACAAATTTTTAATCGAAAGATATCTGTATGAGTTTTTCAAATAAATTTCTTTCTTATCCCATATTAACAATATAAATAAACTAGAGACGTGATTACAATAGAGATAAGAGATTAAATCAAAATTTTCTGTAAATTGTACCTCTTCGAATTCTTTGTAAAATATATATTTTTGGCGTACAAGTGCAACAAAGTTCTATCCAGTTCCGTTTCCGGAGCAGCGTGTAGAGATGAGAGCCTTGAGAATTAGTCGTGATAATGACGACGTGAACAATTTATGGATTGGTTCTGACCAACGTCCTTCTTTTACAGATATAAAAGAACGTATATCGATAAACACTTAAATTATCGAAATGGTGGACAATAAACCTTGTGGAGCTCATACGCCAGAAATGTTTACTTTATAAAAAAAAGAAATTTTTTCTTCCTTCCTTGATGTTTCAGTATAGTAAAACTGACAAAACATATAGCATAATATTTCGAATCAGAAATTTAGTTTAGATACAAAATTTATCTGCAATAATTTCTTGTTGTTATTTTAATTTTTATATTAATGTTTTGCTGGTATTCAAATTTTAAATCAATGATTTTCATTTTCAAATTGCCTTTTCTCGTGTTCCGCATGAGCGCAGAAACATTGACAGTAGGTAACCGATATTGACAACTTGCAAAATTTGTCGTTTCATTTGTAAACACAGTATTAGGTAAATTGAATGATAATTTAACGTTTTCAGCTAAGAAAGGGGGAATATTTTGTATTCATGGAAAGAGGCTATCTTTCTTAATTTGCAGGTTTAATCGAATAAAGTTTGAAATTAATGATAAAAATTTTAATTGTAAAATATGTTGGTAAATAATTCTTGATTTAAATATAATCAGCGTTCTCTATAACAACAGAAATGCATCAATTATTATCAAAGTACTATCATCGTTTCAGAGCTTTAACAGAACGCACAGCAAGTATCTTGATTAATGAAAAAGGTTTGTTTAAATTCATAAATTTCTTGCTCTCTTTAATCAAGAATTATCTGATCATGATAATCATTTTGTATTAGTAAGTTAATAAATGTATAGTTTTCTTAATTTTGACTACATTAGCTGTGCACAATCTTTGGGGCCTCCTATATAGCCATGCCAGCACCCTACTAAGAACCAATAAGTAAAATTGAATCAATGAGTGGAAAAAAGAACGTTCATCTTTTAGGCTAATACATGGCACTTGAGTTATTCTTCCACTCACATTAAATATCCTGCGAAACAATCTGAAAATCAGAAAAAAAAATTTGCGATTGATTTAGAAAATTTAGAGAAAAACGCTTTATTACAATAAGTTATACAATTTTTAATAATTTATTCTAGTTGATAGTGTTCCTTTTCGATGTATGTAGGTATGTTTGGTTGCATATATAGAAATCTTAAAAGTTGAAATTTGTAATAGTAGTTTACAAATTAAAACAGATAAATACATTTTTTTTAATTGTCTTATAATAATTGTCATTTTATTTTAGTATATTCTAATTTAATTCTGAAATGTTGAAATGGAAATGATTAAACGATTAATAATATTTTCAATATAATGATGGGGAAGATAGAACATTTTCAGTTTTCCATATGTTCAAAGTTTAGCAAGTTTTTTCTTCAGAAGTCATTTATTGTGATTTTTGTATTGCACTAATCAATTTTGATACTATAACCTGATAATATCACTCCTGATAATTTAAAGTTTACTTATTTAAAAATAGAGTAATTTAAAAGAATTCTTATCACAACTTTCATTATAACTTGTTATATTGAAGTTTTTAATATTATTTATTTACCTATTTACCTAGATGGGTCTTTTGAAGAATTTTCAGGTAAAAAAGCTGACGAATTACTTTGACTGTTAAACATTCTTTTTTTTTCTGGATAAAGTATCCACGTTAATAAGGTTATTAGAAGCTTTTTCATCTTCTTTGCACTGTCAAGATGAATTATTTCTTGGCTTGGCCTTTCTTAATTTTCCAGTTTAAAGTTACAGTTAATGGTTTTCTTGTAAAAATACTAAGTATAATGGTAAAAAATTAAATCGTAGTAAAAAATTGCAGGGGAGACAAATTACCGGGTATGAAAATACAGATTATGATTGATTTTGTACGAACGTAAATATCAAACAATTTATTGGGAAATATGAATTGATTTGAATACATGACACATTCTTACAACTACAACATATGTACGTACATTTACTGTATAGGTACATAATATCCAGTGTGGAATACCTACTATTAAAAATTATAATCTGATATTTTTTTCGTTTTCAAATAAAGTAGAATTTGAAGTTGTCGTTCATATTTCTTAAGCTTATAATAAATTATGTTGTGAAGTATCATAAAGCAATTAAATAAATTTAATTAAATAAACAAACTAATCGAAGTTTACAATTATCCAATAAAATCCGATAATTAAACATAATGCGTTTTAGCAAAAATCAAAAGAGACCACATGGAAAATCTAAAAATGTCCTTATTAAATAAAATACAACGACTCGATGGAAACAAATGCCTGAAAATTTTAATTGAGTTTTCCTAATAAAGATCAACAAACCAGAAATATTATCAAATTGAAAACTTGCTGCTTTTCTAACACATAATTAAAATTAAAATTAATTCAACCTATTCGAGTGACAGCACACGACCAAAGTGAGGATGCCCTTCTTCACGCGGTCGTAAATTCAACCAACCTTGCCTTCAATTTACTAGATAATGTAAAAACAAAAGTTTTACTTTAAAGTTCAAACTGATCAAATTAATATATTTAGTATTTAAATAATATTGAATATTCACCTTCGTCCGTATCTATCTTTTACAAAAATTTAATAGTACATAATACCCTGTTATCTGCTAGCGGAATAATTATGATAAGTACCTACACAGAAAGAAAGAAATTGCTTGATCAAACGATAAACGATTCAACCAACAAATTTTTTGCATTGCGAGTGGCGAATGCAAAACGTGCATTAAACTAATGCAAATAAAATGTTAACTTTTTTGCGTTATTTTAACATGAGAAGTATTTCCTTGAACGTTCTCGTTGTGTTAATTGAATCAAAATTTACTGCACTAAAGCTATCAGTTTCTTTAATAGGACGTACTAAAAAGTTGATTCAACATTCCGCACTTTTCGAACTAACCAAGTAGGTATATTGTATCAACCATTTCGGTGCATTAAATTATACAATATAATCTATTGTTTGAATCATTTTAGGTTTTTGATGTAATTTATTGTAGTATATGGGGAATTATGGTCTCAGGTAACGCTGAGCAAGAAAAATGGTTGTCGTTGTAAAAAATATTATGTGTAATTGTTAGAAAAATATAATTACGTTAATATAAAGCGTAGCATTATTTCTCGAGTAAACATTACACTTATGATGGCATTAAATCTTCATGCAAGCACTGAAAATTGAATGCGTATTCAATGTTGTGTATTACTATAGATGTATTACTGTATTAACAGTAGTGCATTTTAAGAATAAATAAATTTAAACAAATAATCCTCAAAGGTATTAACTTTTAAACAATTATTCATAACTGTAGTATTCATTTTTCTTGCACATTTCATGAACACATCAAGGTTATTATGCATCAAAGATCAAACTGAAATATATGACAATAAACTTGCGCAGTGGCTCGTATATTTTCAAGCTTATATTCAACACTTTTATTGTGTTCAGTTTAGCTGATTAACATTTCGGTTGATCAAATTTTGCATTGAAATGACATACTAAAATGCCGCAAGACAAAATAATAGTTTCCTTTAAGAATTTCATTGGTTTTCTTCCAATCTAACTATTTTATTAATTCAACGATAATATCGTATAGAAGCTTATTTGAACCCATTATAAACATTAAATCGACTAATATTTATTTAACAAAACTAATGTATTGAAACAACATTTTTGAATTTATTGTAACAACTAAAAATTGTTTCATTCAACGAAATTTCGTTTAATTCAATAAGAAAAGATTCAACATTTCAGATCCGTTCAATTTACCATCTCTTTTCTCTCAGTGTACTCTTCGTTGTGTGCAAATTTAAAAATTATATTATTGACATATCGAGCTCGTTTTTGATTGATAGATTGAAAAAACCAGAAATTGTCTAATTGATTTTATTATTAACACAATTTATTGTGATTCAATTCAGAGGCCTTGCATAGGCCTTACAACAAAACATTACCATACCATTGTAACAGAGTAGTTGGATAACATCCAATAGGATCAAAACTAGCAGTGCTGTATGCATTTATTGCTAAAATATTGAATTTGAATTATTTTCTTTTTAGATTTTACAACTGTTACCGACTATTATATGTCTATTGTAAAATGGTATAATGGCTTATAATTTAGTTTTAATTTTAAATAAATTATATTAGATCTAGAGATCTAATTCTCTAGAGAACTATCCGTACCCAAGAAAATTAAAGACGAAGTTCAAAAGTTGCCAAAAAATGAATTTCATCTACATAGTAACTAGCCTATTATAAATACATACTTATACATAATATAGAATATATCGTTGGTTTATTGTCAAAACAAGATAACTCCATTTTTGGGCAAAATGAGTTATGTACATGATTGTATTCAAATGAGAGCAAAATACGTTCTGGCAAATCCAGAAAATGTTATGTCAAATGTTAAAGGAGTATTAACAAGTTCATTTTTAAGTAACTCCAACTATTTCGTTGTCAGTAAGAGTAAAATAAGTTAAGTACACTTATCTCGTTTAGAACAAAATGATGCAACGTTTAAAATATCTAAATTGTGACACAATCAACTAAAGCAAAACCAAATAAGTACTCTTATTCAAGTATTCAACGAATAATCGTCAGCACAAGATGAATAGAATGAATTTGCTATGCACTTATCTTGTTTTTCAGTAAGCCTCTATTGTACTTTTCTTGTTTTTACAGTAAGAGATCAATATTTTTTAATTATAAAATACAACCTTATGAAAATAGTTCGTGTTGAAACTAACTTTGTTGTCTAAACATACTTAAAAATGTCAAATTCGATTTATCTCAAGCAATCAAACATCAAAACCAGTATTACTCAAACTATCATTTTAGAGTTATCTTCTTCTTCTTCTTAAATATGCCGTGCTTTGAATAGACTTTGGTGATCAAATTTGGCTGACGTACTAGAAAATTTAATTAATGGGGTGGTTTTCCTTTGCCTTCCCCACAGCCCACAAATCTATCTTGGGCTTTAGATCACAGCAGTGTATTCGACGCAACGAGGATTTGAACCGCGGTTACTCGCTCCCCAATCGACCTGTGTATGCTTTACGCCATACCGCTGAAAAAGCAAGGTAAGTGTTATCTTGCTTTAGCAATAAGCCGATGATAAGGAAATAGATATTTCCGATACAAGGTAGGAAAACTAACATTTTTCCATTTAAGGCGAAGTTTTACGATCGAGGCCTTCTGCCGAGATCGTAAACCGAAGCCAAGAATGGAAAAAGATAGTTTTCCACGAGTATCGAACAATATTTTTTCTAATTATGTTTCAAAAAGAACCAATAACCTAAATTAAAATGAATTTACTAAATATTTACTCAATTTACAAAAATATACTTTGTGAAAATAGATACTTAAAATTTAAATTAAAAGGTTGGTAGCCCATTGGTTGCTAAGCAATGGTTGGTTATTTTTACTTGCGGAAATTAGGTATGCGGAAAAGTAGTACTTTTCCACACACTTTTAAAAGTATGCGGAAAAGTAGTACTTTTCCACACACTTTTGAATATCACAAAGTAAGACTTTTTGAAACATGATTAGAAAAAATATATTTGCCTAATCATATAAAAGACCACTTTTTGATGTTGCAATATTAGTAGTATGCGTACGTGTAACTCTAATGCGGGAAACTTTTTTAATATTAAATAATTGGTTTCCAATATTAATTTTAACCAATTAAATCTATAGGAAACGTTCAAAAGCTTAGAAAAAAATTTCCTGTGCACTTAAATCCATTGTTAGTATAGTACGAGTACAATAAAACCGAGAACAATAGAAATAATATGCCTGTGCACTCTTACAAAACTCCCAAATGAAAAAACGCCATAACTTAATTAAATTGTTTTTCTCATAATGAAAATGATAAAAATTTTTATAAAGTATGAAACAATGTTATAAATAAAAAAAAACACTTAATTAAAACCTTTTTCTTACATTAGCATTAATTTTACAAAAAATATGTTGTAGGTATTTGACAACTGTATAAAAGTAACAAATAAGAAGGCAAACTAAGAGTTATAATTTTGTTTTAAAATTACATTATCAACTTTTTAATTTTTTTCTGTCGTATTAAAAAACTGTAGCTTTTTGAACCATATTTATCAAGTTTTTAATAGAAAATTTTACACTCATAAAAATTTTTAATATTTCTTCATTAAGGAATAAATACCAACATCTGAAATTTTTTTTATATTGGATCTGCACAAAAATTTCAATCAAAATAATATTCTTTTCTGAAGAATTTCTGATATAAAAAGTAAATAATTGTATGTGTAAAATTAAATACTAGATATTATTATAGCATGTTTTTGAGAAAAAAAACATTTAATGAAAGGCAGTTCGAAAAGCATTGTGTTTTAAGTCTTTAAATAAAGCTGTTGTATAATAAAACTTGAAAGTTCAACTTTGCATAAATCAATAACTTCTTCTCAGGTGATGCTTTCGTCGAGAACGTTACGATTACTATTAATTATTGTAATTGATACTGATCTGCGATTATAAAAAGAAGTGCGTTTACTACCATCAGGGCAACGACTGATGATTTAAACCAGTCAGACTACCTTGAGACCGTAACATTCCATCTATAAAGGCCGCATACACCCTACGTACAAGAAACTACTGGTTTTTTCAAAAAAAAAAAGAATTTATTATAATTTCGTGTTTTAAGTAGCAATGATGTGTTGAAAATAGTTTCTCTAATAGATTAATATTAAGTCACAACAATATTCAAAAAAGTAACCTCGTCGCGATATTACATTAGAAGATTAGTACAACGTACATACAACGTAGTATACTAGTAAATATTACACAATTTATATGCAGCATTCTTTCATGAACTGGTTAGTAAGTGCCATTGGCGCCACAAGATCAATGAAATAAAAATAGTAATTAATATATTATTGCATTATATAGCGGATATCGCGTTATATTAAAAATTTCGTACCGTAAAATTGGGTGAGAGTGATCGTTTTGAATATTTTCACGATTTACTACGTTATTTTAAAATACCTGATTAAAATAAAAATACTATAAAAAAGGAAATCGCCTATAATGTTCATTTGTTAAAAAAAACTTGTTATCTAAAACAATAACCTAGATAAAAACATTTAAATGTCCGAACAAAGTTATACTAAACATGGGGTGACTTTGATGTCCCCTTTGCTCTTGCACCAAATAATGATAATAATATGCCTGTACCAATTTCGATAAGCAGATTTTTTACAGAGGTTTCAATACCATGGGGTGACTTTGACTGACAAGATATTATTTTTGATGTTGTTGCTTATTATGTTTATTAAAATTAATTGTTTTTATACGGGTTATTATTTAGAAAACAACTGAAAAAAAAGAATTTCAAAGCAGAATAGTACCAAATAAAAATAATATAAAAGAAAAAATTGTCTCTACAACTTTTGAACATTCGCTTTATTTGTAAAATCGTTTTCGTTGATAGTGCTCTGAATGGGAGGGGGCAATATAGCTATAATATTAGAAGTTGGTGTGGTGCTTAAATCATTTTCTACCAGTTTAAACTTAGTCTTTCCTTCATCAGTTGACTTTAAGCCAATCACTGTAATCTTCCATCTAGATATTATTTGACAAGCATTCTTACTTCCAATAAATCCATTGCAAATCTCCAGTCTGCACATTTGAATGCCGATTTCAAAATTTCCATTTCATCAACCATCATCAATTATCTGTAGGGCTTCGTTTGCTAGGAGACGTTTGCTAATTTTACAGGATAAGGATAACCGTTGATTACAAACTTAAATTTTTTGCTTTATCGCATACAAGCATAATGCTTTTAGCAAATACAACCATTAAATTTCGTGCAAAATAATTACTTACCTCTGGGTCGCAAAAGTTATAAGCCAATATTTTGGCTTCACAATATACTGAATTCGACAAAATACAAAATTTATACTAACGGTTTTACCCATTTTCCGGTAATTAATAATAGAGAAACTCTTTCAATCTGTTAAGAAAATCTATTGAATTATCGAGTGTTATTTTATTATTATTAAGAAAAATAAGGTTTTTAGACGATATGAATGATACTGCTAATAACTCCACACTTAACTTTATGAAAAGATTTTGTTTGAAGTAATTTTTCATACGGAATCAAGACAATTAGGATGATCTTAAGAATAAAAGAAGCCATTGCATGAAACTCATTGGATACCTTTCTAAAAGAATCTTATAATATCGCTAACTAGATAGGTATCTCTAAAATTAATATTATGTAATATAATATTAT
The DNA here is from genome assembly GCA_958510845.1 of Cantharis nigra. Lineage (NCBI taxonomy): Eukaryota > Metazoa > Arthropoda > Insecta > Coleoptera > Cantharidae > Cantharis > Cantharis nigra. The sequence goes on from OY294028.1 coordinate 65,662,471, forward strand.
TCTCCTAGCAGGTCAAATTTATCGTGATTTAACCTAATTTGCTTTATCACGAACCAAAAGACTATCTTAATATATAAAAACCACTAAACATATCGAAGCGATATTGTTATTATGTTCGTTTGATGCTCCGATAAGTTCATATTTTTTTATACCCGGTTTATGGCATCCTCTAACACATTTCTTCGGCGCCACCGGGCGAAGCCGGGTATCCAGCTAGTTGCTATATAAAAATAATTGTTTACAAAAATTGTAACCTTTAGTTAGGGATAACTGAAGATTGAAAAACTAACGTTATTACAGTCGAATTTGATCAATTCGAACGATTTCTTACTGATTTTGTTGCACTCAAATAGAAAATGTCATACATTTTAAACCTCTGTTTGTTTAGAAATTGTGTAATACATTTGATTAATTATTCAGATCTTTTATCTCTATAGGTATCCTAAAAGTAAACCAGAATATTGTCCACACATACCTGAACTAGTAAATAATAAATTATTGAAATAGTAAAGGTACCTACTACATTCTGACGGTTTTCCCATAGGAAATCCTTTATCTTGCTTAATCGTAGACATTAAATCATTAAAATGCTGTTAAATATTTTCTGAAACTAATGAAAACTAGCTTAGTAAATGATTATGGAAAACAAAACCAATATAGTTCTGTACGATAATGCATTGAACTTGACTGAAATTTAGATATTACTACAAATCAAATAGGTATTTTAGGTAAGTAGGTTTCCATTAAATGACGAAAATAGTACTTTATAAAAATTAACATTCAGTGTTAATCAAATAAATTATAAATTTTTAAATTGCTTTCAGCTTAATCACGAATGAATATCAAATAATTAAATATTTATTAAGCTCATCCACAAACATTTGGTTCTTGACGAAATTAGTTCTTTTAATAAGAATTAGAATGCAAGTTATGAAAAAAAACCCTAATTATTGAATTGCGAATTTAATCAAATTTCACAACTATACCAACCTACTACAATCTTGAAATGTATAATACGTAATACAAGCACAACCAAAATTCGCAAGGTATTTCAGTATGTCAGAAGCTACAACTCAAAGACTCAAAGCTATACATCAGAACTTCCGCTTCCTTTCATTCCGATTAAGTTCGTAAAGGTTTTCAAATATATTTTGTAACTTTGAAATTTTAAATTAACCAAAATTGTAACAATAACAAATGTTTATAAATAGAGAAAAAAATAAGTTATTATTTATGGTTTATGCTAAAACACTCACTAAAGATAAAATCTTATTTATACTTATTTCTATATAATAAGTATTGCATTTACTCGCGTCAATAATACCAATATAATCGAAAAAGTTACTTGCCAAAATTTTCCAGTTTTATATAGCTAATATAATATAGTATACCGGGTGCTGAATGAGTTAGCCGAACATAGGAAATTGACATGTAAAAACTTATTTTTGCAAATTCCTCCTTTCCAAATTATTTTAGAGAAGAAATGAAAGACACAAAAATAATACAGAAATCTAAACTACAAAAGATAACAGCATTAGATTTCATTTAACTGTTACTTAAAAAATCAAAAAATGCTTTTGAAATTGTTAAAGGTGTCATTTATCCGACTGGCCATGCAAGTTTCCATGGTAATTATTTAATGAAAATAGAAATTAAATTGAATTTATTACATGGCCAGTGCAATAAATGAAAATTTTAACTATTTTGAAAGCATTTTTTGACCTTTTAAGTAAAAGCTAAATGAAATCTAATGGTGTTATCATTCGTAGTTTATATTTCTGCATAACTTTCGTGTCTTTCATTTTTTCTCTAAAATAATTAGGGAAGCAGGAATGTTAATTTCCTATGTTCGGATAACTCATTCAGCACCCGGTATATCTAAAGAAAACCGATCACTATAAAGGTATTATAAATTTAACAAGCCATGTAAACAAGAAATTTTAATCTCATTTTCTTTTAACAAACTCGTAATTTCTTATTTTACAAAAAAAATATTAAGGTAGTCTTTAAGTTTAATACAAAATTATGAGATTATGCCTAATTCGTATTTATTCATCGCATTTTTTTATTTCTCATCAAATATTGATTAACTATAAAATCAGTTAATTAATCATAATTAATTATCAATAAAAATGTACTTGATATTTTTATCTAATTTTTAAATTCATGTTAAACAATACTAGGACGCCTATTTGCTATTAGATAAACGTAATTTCAAACAAAGTGAATTTATAACAAATATTTATTTTAAAAGTTAAAGATTACTTACGTTTTTCTACAATACGACCAAATTTTCTTTATATAAAATGCATCAATTTTTCTTGTAGCTAATCTGTAAATAAATAAAATCCTTTTTAATTATTTGCAAAAATAACTGCTTAGTTAAAACATCTAAAATTAATTAACTACAATAGAAACGAGTGTAAAATGCAATACAAATACAATTAATATTGCTATATTTTCTTCTATTTTTCTATATTGCTACCTTTCAAGAATGTAAAAAGACATATTATAATCATATTTTGCAAAATATATCAAGCATCATTACTTCGCAAAAAAATTAAATGTCCTGATAAGCCTCGTCGGTGCGCTCCAGTAGCTTTCTGTTGAAAACTGAAAATTGAATTTTTTGCTTATAAATGATATTTTTAATATTTTTTACATAATATATATTTATTTTGAACGCTGGATAATTATACGTTTTTCGACATTATTTTGACTTCGATTATGATTTCGAAAAAGAAATTTAAACATCTCGAGATTGGCAACCCCCAAAAAATAGCAAATTTTGCCCTCCGCGAGAAAATTAGGACATTGTAAATCTGAAAAAATAAAGTCTCTTAGTTTTGGTTAGATTGGTAAGATGTTATGTTATACGTATAATAATTTCCTATATTAAATCGGTTTTAATTTAAAACCATTAAAATTTAAAAAAAATTTTGTTTGCAATTTTGTGTTAAATTAGTTTGATAACTACAGGAAAACACGAAAAATATGATTCTATGTGTTTTAGTTTATTTTTGAATTGAGTTTTTAAAAGCATTGTAAAAAGCAGAGGTTTGTTTTATTGATTAAAACCTATAGGTACATCGTTTTGCTTTTTTTTTCAAATATAATTATTGACATTCAGAAAAACGAATCGTAGTTTGCATTCATAAAAATTTTTTTTTTAATATTAAAGGAACAATTTTTACACGTGTTTACCGTATGGTGGCTGATAGGTAACTATCAACGGCTGCTCTTGTAAGTAATTTTTAGTCACCCGTCCACTTATTAACTGAACTAAATTTTATTTTTAATAATATATTTAACTCTACATCAGCTATACCTTTGCACTTTAAAAATTTCAAATCGATATATTATATCTTCGACATCGACTCATGATCTCTAGGGTATTATGATGTCGATAAGCGTTAGAGGAAGACACATCCTGTAGTATAAAATGACTTCTATTTTTAATATTAAGTTTGCATTATTATAAACATCTTCTACGATATACTTTTTTACATGCAAATTTTTTTCATACATACAAAAATAAAGCTTTACATTTTACGTATAGAAAATTTATCAGAAAATCGTCAGTGTAGTCTATTGAATTTACGTTAACAAGATAAACAGTTTACGTTAAATTTGATAACGTATAATAGATTCAACGCCATAATATATAGCATACTTGATTAACAAATGGAGCATTATTCTTTAAAAAATTGGATTTCAAAGTTTGTTTTCAAACATGGAGCATAGATTACATAGATTATTGCTTCCAATTTTAAGAATGTTTACAATAAATTATATCAAAGCTGAATTAATACTCAATAGGTAATTAAATGAAAAAATATAGCGGTATTAAAAGTTTTTCATTGGCTGGTTAATATTTATTTATTATTTTAACTGTTTATTGTTGAAGGCTTAACAATAATTAAAGAACAAAATATCAAGTGTTGGGTATATTTAGACGCGGAAAAAAATTTCTTTAAACTAATACCTATACTTTTTTTCATCCATTATAAATGAGAAGTAAAAATATAAAAAAATTAATTTCCCTTTTCTCATGTAATCTTTCCATGACCGAGTGTAAGTTCGGTCATCAACTTGAAATATTTTTTAATAAGTATTCGCAATTTACATTAAGCGAACGCCACCACCCGGAAAGTTGGTATAGAAAGCTTTGTTTAAAAACCAAAAAACCAATGCATTGTTTTGGTGATTTATGTTCTAAATTATCATTTCACCGCGATTTTGCGATAAAATAATTCAAAATCAAAATCACAACATCAAGTGTACCTACGTAATAGAATCGTCATGTTCATGGTATATATTCGTTTGCGAATTTACTTACCGTGTATTTTACATGTGATAACTTAAAAACATTTTAGTTCTGAAAAGTGGAAATTTTTTGGGTTTTCTAAAATATTGATATGATTAATATCGAGTTACACTACTTAAGCCACGTATCAATCGAATGTATTATGAGTATAATATACTTTATATATTTTTTAACAATTACTTTATGTAGAAATATCTAGTTTTCAGGAATCATGGAAAAACTATTATATAATTTATTGTCTAATGTGTTCTATACATGGCATCAAAATTTAAAGTAATTCCGTTAGGTAGTTTTCAAGATGAGTAATATTTTCTTGAGAAATACTGCAATATTTAACCCATCCTTATAAATACTCTAGAATTTTATTAAATAATAAACAAAATAATATAATAATAACTTAAAGAAACTTTAAGTTACAATTTTAGCAAAAAAAAACGAAAAAGAAAAAGAAGGCTACAAAGAAAATGGATAATTTTATTCTAAATATAATTTTAGGTGTTTTTACTCAATTAATCGATTAGTACTTTTCTTTTCACACAATTACTAGGTAGGTACTGATTGCTTTATTATTAAATTCAAACACGCAGTTATTAATAAATTACGGAAAGTGAATCGAAATTGTGTACACAAATTCTTGAAATAATAATTAATTCAAGAGTATGTTATACCTGTCAAATCATTAAAGTTTTTATAATAGCTAAACAAAAACGAGAAAATTGACAATTAATAAAATTTAAACCTATTAACTTTTTATTAGATCAATTATTAAATTTTTTGAGAAACAGTTATATAAGCTACTAGGGATGTAAAGAAGATATTACAATTCAAGGAAGGTTAGAAGAGAGGAACTTCTTATCACGAGATGATGATGATTATTAATTATTATTAATTAATAATAATTATTATATTATTACCACCATGCACCAGCTTAATAGCTTAAAAATGCTAGTTGTTTAGTTGCAAGTTAAACCAAAACATTAAGTTAACCAATAACATTTCATGAAAAAAAGATTTTCTATGTATTTCATTGGTTAGCCCAAACTGAATAACTAGGCTAGAGAAAATAATGACCTACGCGTGTTTATGAATCATTGGTCGTCATTAGTACCTTATACATATGAAAACTATTTATTACACAGTAATATATATTGTCTTTACGACACACTAAAGCCACCAAATTTTGTGAAATAATAATAAATAAACTGTAACAAAATAGGCTACTAGGATAACTGATGAAACTAGTAGTAATATTTTTTGCGTGGAAGCATGTTGTAATAAACCAAAACAAACGAAATAAGAATTGTTCTTGTACATATCAACTTTCGTTTGTTTGGTACAATAAAATAGGTATTTATCGTAAGAAATTTTGTACGGGAAATGTGGCTTTTGCAGTAGCCTTACGTAACTTTTGAGATATGTACTGTGAAAGAAGTATCTATCTTGTGAGAGATCTTTAAACTGAGCCTTCCTGGCCTCCCCTGACGAGCCGCCGCTGGTAGCATCTAGCACTTATCATTTAATTGACTTCGGATTAGTCCTAAATTTGACATTTGAGTTTTTCTATTGGTTCATATTTATGTAAATATATGTATTTTACATACTATGTAAAATGGTAAATAAGTAACTATTTGTTACGAAAAGCGTTATTAATTCTACGTTAAAGATACAGAAATATTATGGAAAATTTTAAGTAGTTATATATCATTATAAGTATGTGTTTGTACACAGATCATGTTGCCTTAAATACTTACATAAATAAAAAAAGTTAGATAAGCAGGAATGATAAGTGGAGAATGATATAGAAACTATTTATCTATACGATTATTGTAGAATCAGGATAGCCACAATCTTAAATTTGTTAATAAAACTAAAATCTCGTCCGATGTAAGTATGGAAAAGAGAAGAAAAGAGAAGAAATAACGATTGTAATTTTGAATAAATAATAATTTATTAATAATTTATAAAAAAATAATTCATTGCTGTCCGTTATATCCAATATCTTTTCTTCTCAATTAAATTAGTTATAAAATGATTTTATTCTACACCAGTGAAAGAATAACTACTAGTAGTGACATCTATTCCAAATTATTTAACTGATTAATAAATTTTATATTGTCATATTAACGATATAGTCCAATGTTAGTTATATTACAATAATACAAATGTAAACATAGCACATTTGTATTTAATCTTTATGTTTCCTTTTATTAAAGTCTTTGAAGATGGTTTCCAGTAAATGGACCAAAACGTCGACAATTAGTTAATTAGTTTTTATTTTGCGTTTTTCCAATATTCCAAGATTGTTTTCTCATAAATTTTATATTGCTAATCGCTCATCTGTCAATTTGGTTTTTGCCTATTTGTTAGTGATAATCATACCTTTTTTTCTCTTTTTTTTCTCGAACAAATAACATTAATGAACAAAGAGGAATACAAAACAATCCAGCTTAACTACCTTTCTTCTATTATTTGACGTATAACTGATTTTCATAAAACTACATGTGAAAAAATTATAAATGAAAATATAAATTAAACACAGAATATTAAAAACTAAAAACTTGATGTTGGAACTCAATTCTCAATGGAACTCATTTTCATTACAAATAATAACGTACCTACGCGTAATAAGACCTGAAAGCGAATAAGGCCTAAGTACCAAAAATCTTACTTAAAATAATCCCCCCTCGCGCAATACCACACTAACAGACACCTATTGCATGTAGAACTTGCTAAAATTTTGAGGGAACTGAATATACCGTTTCTAGCCCCCATTGTTGCATCATTTATCATAAGATGAGACCGTGCAGCCCCAAATAATAAAAATCGGTTCAAATAAATCATAAATATTTTTGGTAATATTACAGTTAGCTATATAAAATTAAATTTTTTTATCTTTATAAATACATGCTTCGATGATCTTAAAAATTTGAGTATCGTATCGTGGTCCAAATATTTTTTATTTTGTTTTTCTTACACTCTAAAAAAGGATTTGTCGTCGCAACAAAATCTTAGTAACTATAGCCTCAACAGAGGTTTTCTTGCTGCTACAACAAATTTTATGTTGTTTGGAATAAAAAGTTTGTTTTGAACACAAAAAACTTTGTTATGGCAGCATAAACTTTGTTGTAGCAGCAAAAAACTCTGTTGAGGCTATAGTTACTAAGATTTTGTTGCGACGACAAATCTTTTTTCAGAGTGTACATAACGTGGTCGGCGGATATTAAGGCCTACTAAATTTAACCATAGTCTTACTTCTTGTATCAGAGTTTGTTTGCTTTATAATGTATTTTAAAGTACTCTTGAGATATTACGAAGGTAATAATCAGTACGCATATTTGTTACTAAATGATTGAGCGTTATTTATAGTACTTCAAGCCCGATGCCTCCTAAACGAGCCATGTGGTCACAAATCGATGATTTTAAGTGCTCCAAGGCGTTGTAATTAATACTTTTTTTTAAAGAATGTGTAGTTGTTGCATTTATGTGTTTATTGATTTCAAATACCAAATAATATTACTTAAAATAAAGCCTACTGGGAAGGTTTTTAAAAATGTTTAATTGTGTGTTTGTCTATGGTGCAAGTTAGCATTTTTCGTTTATATTTTGTAGAGAATGTACCAAAAATATGATTATTATTAAAACATGTTAATTAAATAAGATATTTTTCATTTTATTTCAAATATCCCTTAGCTAGGCCTTATTACGCACAGGTACCTTATTATGTATATAAAATATTGTACTAGATATTATTAATATAAGCAAATTAATTACACGTAAATTTAAAATTTATACACGATTCACTATTGACAATAATAATTCATTAACTAAGATTAGTATGCATGACTGACTTGATTAAGCATTGATATGTGATGGAATGTGTCTGCTGGACCACCTAAATGAAAATGAATAATATACGGATATTAAAAACTATCATACAATAATTCTTCAATTACAATAGAGCATTAATTGCCTACTGAAACGATGATGGTATATTTATTTGAAGAGACGACTAATAAATGTTAAAACGTTTTTAAGGATGTTGTTTCATTTTAAAAATTGAAATATCAATTTTCATTAACCGATGCAGTTAAACTTACTGTACATCATATTATTAAACTTGCAATAGCATATCCGCCAAATCATATTAACATAATATGTATAGCATTAACTAATAATAATAATAATAACAATAAAAAAACTTTACAGTTACATAAATTTAACAATGTACTAATTTCTATCGTATTAGATCAATCTCCTACATCTTTTACAAAGCTGTTACAAAAACCACAGTTTTCTATATTATAAATTAAGATTAAAAAACAACCTTTGACATTTTTAATTTCAAAATATTGTAACTCTTTGTTTAAGGTTTAACAAATAAACTTTACAAAAATCAAAAATTAAAAATAAAACAATCTTCTCTTACAAGATGTGCAACGAGAGGGTGGTTACAGAGATATATAAATAATTGGAAATTTGTACTTTTTCCAATACTTTTCTTGATATTACTGACATCTCCGTCTTCTTAGCACCACGCTAAACTACCCGATGTTTATCTTATATATAAAAATGAATGTTTGTTTGTTCGTATGTTATGCACTGCCGTACCGTTGATCCGATTGCGATGAAACTTGGCCAACTTATTGCTAACACTTGCGGGAAGGTTATAGGCATAGTATAGTATGCATTAGCATTCGTTTTCGCGTAAAAATCCGACCTTCGAGGTGACGACCAATGACGTCATCGGATTATTTTATACAGGGTCGTTAATCCTTTCATCTCCTTAGATATAAAAATGAATGTCCGTATGTTTGTTCGTATGTTCACAGTTGATTTGAGTTGTTCGAGTTCGGAGTTTGACAGCGGTGGAGTAAACACGTGGTGTAACATCGCAAATCCACCCGCGATCAGGGGTGGTCTACCCTGGCCAAACAGATTCGAATTCAAATTCGAAACCGTGAAAACGAAATCGAGTTTGGATCCGAATCCACGTGTTCTACAAAACTCAATTCCCGCCAATGAAGTCAGCCAAGCCAACCTGGTAACGAAAGAAAATACCCAAAAGGATCCGACCAACCAGGGGACAAAACCAACCTGGTAACGGAAGAAAATACCCAAGAGGATCCGACCAACCAGGGGACAAAACAAAAAGAAACCGGCCAGAAAAAGATTTGCCCCCCCCCCCTGAGGAGGCCGAGACCCCCCTGGGGTTAAATAACAGGTCGATATATTAGCAGTAACTAAGCTGTTTGGCGTATTCTAAGTTTTCCAATTCACAGTCGCTATCCCACTGTTGTTCATCTCAGTGTTCATCTTGAAAATGGACAAAGAGTCTATTTCACGGCAGACACTGCACGAAACGTTGTTGCTGGACCAGCGCACACAACACTCACAGCATTTTTTGCGCTTTGTGAAGAAGATGTATTTGCCAAAACATTATTGTACGCAGATGTTCCGAAGTACTATACATGGAATGCTGCATCTAAGAAATTCCAACGACGTAAGCAAGGCATGCGTATTGAAGGCTATCGAGATCTGTATTCGTCAGACGCATTGGGCCGTATTTATACAGTACATCCAAATAATGCCGAGTGTTACTATTTGAGAATGCTGTTAGTTACTGTCATAGGCCCTACGTCTTTTTCAAATTTGAGAACGGTCGATGGCGTAGAATGCCAAACGTACAGAGAAGCTTGCCAAAAGCTTCATTTGCTCGAAAGCGACCAACACTGGGAAACAACATTGACGGATGCATGTGCCAACTGTCATCCGCGAAAAATTCAAACATTATTCGCCATCATTTTGACCACATGTTCGCCATCCAATCCGAAAGATTTGTGGGAAAAATTCAGAGAAGATTTGAGCGAAGACATTTTACATCGTGTTTGTACCGTCAGTAATGACAATTCCATTGTGTTTTCGGACAATATTTTTAATCAAGCTCTGATCGAAATAGAAGACGTATGCTTAACCATCAACAACAAAGCACTCATTCAACTTGGAATGATTGCGCCACAACGTTCAGTATTATTGGATCTTTCTGATCGCGATTTAGTAAGAGAACGGCAGTACAATACTAATGATTTGCGTGCAGTTGTTGAAGCAAACGAACAACTTTTGTTTGCAGAACAAAGATTGGCCTACGATACACTTACAAATGCTGTGTCGAATGGCAGAGGTGGTCTGTTTTTTCTTGATGCGCCTGGAGGCACTGGAAAAACGTTTGTTATCAGTTTACTATTGGCTCACATTCGATCTCAATTTGGAATTGCTTTGGCTCTTGCTTCATCAGGTATTGCGGCTACATTATTAGATGGTGGAAGAACTGTGCATTCGGCGCTCAAATTACCATTGGATATGAATTTCTCGGAAGCTCCAATATGTAACATTTCGAAAGGATCTGGTATGGCTAAAGTTCTGCGGATTTGTAAGGTCATTATCTGGGACGAATGCACCATGGCTCATAAGAAATCGCTTGAAGCACTTGATCGAACTCTTAAAGATTTACGATCAAATGCACAACCGTTCGGAGGCGCTCTAATTCTGTTATCTGGCGACTTTCGACAAACTCTTCCAGTTATTCCTAAATCAACACAAGCTGATGAGCTCAATGCTTGCCTCAAAGCATCGCATCTTTGGAAACATGTGCAAAAACTCACATTAAAAACCAATATGCGCGTACATTTGCAGCACGATGCGTCGGCGGATACATTCTCAAACCAGCTATTGAACATTGGCGAAGGAAAAGTACCAGTTGATGCTACCACAAAATGCATTTCATTTCCGTTAAACTTTTGCGTCATTGTGCCATCCATCGAACAGCTTATTCACAAAGTTTTTCCGCAAATTGTCACCAATTATAAAGATCATAAATGGCTTTGCGAACGTGCTATTTTAGCACCAAAAAACAAGGACGTCAATGCAATCAACCATGCAATTCAAGAAAAAATTACAGGCGATTCTGTTACCTACAAATCGATTGACAGCGTCATGAACGCGGACGAAATTGTAAACTATCCAATCGAGTTTTTAAATTCGTTGGATCTTCCTGGTGTGCCACCGCACAAATTGTCACTTAAAATCGGAGTGCCAATTATTCTTTTGCGGAACATTAATCCACCCCGATTGTGTAATGGAACAAGACTCGCTGTAAAAAAACTGATGCCGAATGTCATCGAAGCTACTATTCTTAACGGAAAGTCAAATGGAGAAGATGTGCTCATTCCACGCATTCCCATTATTCCCACAGACATGCCTTTTGATTTCAAGCGACTGCAATTCCCCATTCGACTTGCATTCTCGATGACCGTCAACAAGGCACAGGGTCAATCACTGCAAGTATGCGGATTGAACCTAGAAAATCCATGTTTTTCACATGGACAGTTGTATGTTGGATGCTCACGAGTCGGACAGCCACGAAATTTATTTGTTTTTGCTGAAGACGGGAAAACACAAAATATTGTATACCCTAAAGCACTTGAATAATGAAGTTGTAAAAAAAATTAAATAAATTTGGGCAGGACAACGTCTGCCGGGTCAGCTAGTTATTTATAAATGAGAATAACTAACTTATTGATTAAAAACGTAATACAAATAAATAAATCGTTTGTGAACTTACAACATATCATATATTTTATTTATAATATTATATTTATTTTCAAAATTGAAGATTACTCCATCAAGCCGATTTTAAGATGAGTATGAGTACTTCAATAATCTAGCGTTAAAAAAATTAGTAATTTTGATACATACCCACGTAGGTACTTAATCCAAAATCTAAATATCAACATTGATAAAAATTTATAAAAAACTATTGATAAACAAGCATATAATATATTTACATAATTCATAGTTGCAAACTCTTGATATAAGCCAACAAGTATTTCATATCAACCCCTAAGCAAACGTCCCTAACTGCAAGAAAACATTTACGGAGGTGTTCAAAAGGGATGAGACTCAGACCGATCGATCGTTTCAGATAGCAAAACGCTTGATAAAAGTTATGCTTTAATTTCTACTTAATATGATGTAAATAATATGATTAAGAAATAACAGAATTTATAGAAATTATAAAATTTATACCCTGCTACCTCTACGAGTATATATTAGTAAGAATGTCTTAAAATTTAAATATAAAATTTAATAACTATTGAGTATACTACAGAACCATCAATATAAGTAATATTTATTCAATTATTATAATAACTTTATAATTTAAATTTAAATTGCTCTCAGCTTAATCAAAATAATTTTAAAACTATTTACTAAAATTATATTATAACTTCATTAAATTCTCCCGGTTTTTATTTAACAAAGATGTAAAAAGAGTTTAATTGTATTGAAACTATACCGCCGCGCCATATACCAGGTGACCGACCATTCCTCCGAATATAGGAAAATAACATGGAAAATTGATTTCTTTTTAAATTCCTGCTTGTCATTATATAAGATATAAGATAATAAGAACGAGAAAGTTATCAATTTAAAGGGATTTTTTTTTGTAAATTGAATTTTACCTTTTGAAGATTTTTTTTATATCCCTAAAAATAAAATGAACATTACTCTTATGGGAATTTAAATAAAATATTTACAGAGATTTTTACAGAGAAGCTTGCTACTTACACAAGAACCTTAAAAAATTAAAATTGAAAATATCATAAGCTTTTAAAGCAAATTTATTTTATCTTAGCCTATGCAATAATTATAAAAATAAAGTCAAAGGATAGTAGGTTTATAAAGTATAGTAATTTTGAAATGCAGGATCGAATGATTGAAAGATAGTTCTGAATACGATTATATCACCTATAGATATTTCTAATTATGTTACACATAAAAATCAAATCATGAATTTTTTAAATTTCGTTAAATCTTTATTCCTACGGTATTTTACTTATAATTGGCAAGCTAAACGGGAAACCCGGAGATTTTGTAATAAATAAGTGAGGATTTTGAATTGTATGTACTGAGATAAAATATGTAAATTTAATTTAATATAAAGAACTAAATTTTTTCTGATTGATATTATATTTTAAAAAATATAAAAATTTTCTATATATTAAGGTAAAACAGTTCAAGTTAAGAAATTCCTAGTACAAGCTTGACAAACTAGTGGACAATAAGATCTTATGTGTTGCAAGAAAATACTGAATTTAATTTATATGAATCAGTTATGACCAAAGTTTGTAATAAATCTTTTTGTTTTTGCTCATATATTCATCATAATTTATATTAGAGATATATATTATTATGATGAAATACTAAAATTCAAATTCTAAACTCTGCATTGAGTAAATATATAAAGTATTTAAGAAACTCCATTGTTGAAAATTCTACAAGGCTTCCACAATATTGGATGTAATTTTATTCTATACTGCGAAAAAGTTTCTAAGTTGTACAACACAATATTATAAAAGTTTTTTTTGTCGATTTCCTAATATTTTACCTTTTCAGATCACCTAATATTAAAAATGTTAACAGCAGTATTCACATTATGCAAATCTTATAAATTAATTAATTTAAATATATTAAAATAATCATCATATGGTAGATTATGTGATAGTCGATCATAATCATCTATAATATAAACGTTTTTTCCTTTATATGCACACAAACTAAAAATATAACGTGTTATATGCTTAGGTGGAATATGAGGTAGTATGGAGCTATTAATCAATATTTGGGTATCCTATATTTTTTATATAATATATTTTTCAATTTTCTGAGAACTAAATAAAACAGCTAGTTTAGTATTAAAAACTTCATTCTTTATAGAATATAAGATAAATTGTATGTTATAAAATAGCATACAACTACCTGAACTAGTAAGGCCGATTCTAGGTATATTATTTATTGTACCACAACTACACAAGTTAACATCAAATGTAATTTCTGTTCGCACCTTCTTGTTGAAAGCTGGAACCTATTTTAATTTGTTCCTTTAATCCTTAAAAACCAAAATACCGTTGGTTGTCAAAAATTTGTCCTGTGCAAAAACAACTCGAGAAAGTAAATTGTAAAATATATAAATTGGCTTTTCATTTAAATCAATGATGTCAAAGACACAATTTGTCGTTTTACAATAGGGAAAAAATACTTCTTTTATTTAATAATATTTAATAAAATCATATTCATTTCAAAAATTAAAAATTAAATATTTAATATACTACTTAATATTGAAAAAAAAAAATTCTGGAATAATTTCCTATACAATTTTGTGCAAAACAACCTTGACAAAATTGTACCAGAAATTGTGTAATGTGCAGAAGCCCTTAAAGGACTTAAGATCAATTTGGAAGCTGCGCGAATATTATTAATTCGGTGTGATTTTAAGCTATATAGTGAATAATTTCGTATTAACGTTTCATGTTTTACATCTACGGAGTTAATTTTTTTCACTTAAAAAAGATCGACTTTCGGTTGCAATTCGACCAAAAATTAGTTCTAGATGATTTTGAAGAATCTGTGGACTTGACTACAGTAACACAATGTATATTAATGGGTTTGACAAAACCTGGAAACTGTCTAAAAGTAATTAATATTAAAATTAATTTGTTTATAAATTGTTTGATACCTATAGTATATTATCATGAATTTATAATTCGGAATATATCAATATAATATACTAAATTGGTGATATTTGTTTTAGCTTTAATTAATATAGGTGCTTGTAATAATTATGAGCCATAAATGGAACAAGTCATTCAGTTGTATGCAAAACACATCTCAAATAAAATTCAAATAATGTGGGTAATCAATCAATGGTGCAATGACTTGTGACAATAGCTTTTACACCATCACCATAACGTAATAAAAAAAAAGTCGTTCAAAATTTGAATATTAATTTACTTTTTTATTGTATGTCACATTATTTTTACCTTAAAATAGAACTCGGATACAATCAAACTTCCATAAGTTAATAGCTAACCAAATAATCCGATATTCTAATATACCTCTGTGTGCAGTTTGCCATTAGTTTTTCACATGAGAAACTCTCAAGGGCGGCGCATAAGTAATTTTCCTTATTCTACTACCAGTAATTTTTTTAAATAATTCTTATCAGGTTTGTAAATTATAAAAAAAATACTTGATAATTTTATGCAAGTTATACAAACGTACTACATAACACTACACAATAAAAGTAAACTTCTAATCGTAATTGCTAAAAAATCAACAAACAATTTATTAATAATAGAAATACGAGTACTATAGCTTGAAGTAGGTAGTAAAACTTTTCTTATACACAATGCCCAATTTCAAACTTTACTTTTCCTTCAAACTTTAAAACTTTATATTGTGGCAGTAGAAACATAATATAAAATAAATAATATAACAGATTCGCGTAACATACAAATATACGTTTCAGAATCTATGGAATAAAGCATAATATCGAATATTTTCTGTTATTTTTAATTTATACAGAATAGCACACCTATGTATTTACATAATGGACAATTTGCATAAAATTCAAATTCACCTCAAAATGGCATTTATTGATAGTTCAATATACCTATATTCAGAATATTTGAGTGATTTATCAAAATTCTGTATTGTCAGCCTGCAAAAAATTAATAAAATGTTATAATTTATTTGAAAAAATCACGTGATTAAAATCAGGATGTGACGACATAAGCCTCAACAATTGGTGCCAATACACCAGTATAATTTCCACTAAAGTATCTACCAAGTAAGTACCAACCGGTAATGAAGTTATGAAGTAACCAAATTTTAGTTACTAATCGCCATTTTTATGACGTCAAAATCCTCAAATTTCAAATTAAGTCAGCCATATTTATTAATACGATTTCGCGCGACAAATATACATTTAAATTTCAATATTTTTTTCTGGCTTTATTTGTGAACCAAATTTAAAAAAATTAAGACACATTACATATGTTGTTATGTAGAATATTAATATGCTAAAATTAAAAATCATGCAAATTGTCCATTTTCCATTCATTCAAGTCATATTAATAAATCAGAATCAATTAAGTAAATTATCACCAGAATCAATTCTCTTCTTAGAAACGTCAATAGAAACAAAAAATTCTCTTAATTAAGCTCATACTTCACATAAGTATCTAATAAGCATAAATCCAAATTTAAACCTATTTTTCGGTATCTCGTCAAAACAGCAAAAGTTACTCGTATGTACCTATACCAACTTAATCTCTATAGTTTTATTAAATAAATATTAATTAAATAATTAATAATAATTAATTAAATTAGGATGATTTTAGATGATTTTATATTTCTAAATAAAGTGGTAATATTTGCTCATAAAAAAAGTAAAAAAAGTAAAAAAAGCTAAAAGTTGCTCATATTTAAGTTGAAGGTTTACTTCTGGCAGCAAAATCATTTTTGAAGTATTATGGAAAAAATAAGGTTTTCTTAACTACTGCGGTGTAACCGGGCGTTTTAGTTCATTTTTTAAATACATTTTCGTTGGATACAAACAAAAATTAATCAAAATATTATTTCAATTTGTTTTAAAAATGCGTTTTGATTATGATTTTACAATAATATGCTGAACTAAAATATTGTATTCATTTTATATACCAGCGGTTCTCAACGTTTTTACAACGCGACCCCCAAATTTTCTTGCTTATTTTCTGCGACCCCAACAATTTCAGTAATAAAAGATAGTCATCAATTACTTTGTTTAAAATTTATAATAAAAAAAATACATATCCTAAAAAAACACAGATACTCAACTTGTACTTTTATTATTTTTTTTTTCAAAATTTCATTTTTTTTACATTTTCGAGATCACCTTGTTCAGAAATATAAAGATTTGCGAGAAATAAAAAAAAATTAGGGGGCGGTCTCGCGTTATTTCAAAACCATCCAACCAAATTTTGTATATAGTAGGCTTTACGGTAGAATGGTGAAAATAAGGTTTTTGTCACAATCATCTGTCAATCAGGAGTGCCACTACAAGAAAATAACACAAGATTTCTAAAAACGATTTTGTCTTGTGATAGGTTATTTTAAAGACCTTGAAATGTTTTATTCGGAATAGGTGAAATTAATTTTCTGTCATCTGTCAAAAATTACAAGCTGTCAAATTTGAAACTTCAAGAGTGAATAACTCATGAAGTACTGAAGGGATCTTAACCAAACTTGGTATGTAGCAACATTGCCCCTACAGGTCGTGTCAGTATATGGAACCATTTGATAAAATTCAGGAATTCAACATGAAAAAAAAAAGATTACAATTTTTTGCGAAATCTCCAAAATAAATCCTTGTCCCTCGATTTTCTTTGGCATTTCTGCGTCGATGGCAGTCAAACGTTTTGAACGAATGTCTGATGGGTTCCAATGATGAAAATAAGGTTTTGGCAGAGAAATCTTTGCCAGGGCTACCGCAATAAAAAAATGAAAATGTCGTATCTCCGGAAATGTTTAACAGGTTGAGATTAAATTTTGTGTGCTGATACACAAATACAAGTATTGGTGAGAAGAAATAAAGAATAATTTACTTTTATCGGGCGGTACTTTGAACCTCTTTTGTGAAGATAAGAACGAAATACCTGCGGCGTACAATTTTTTTTAAAGAGATTTGTATTATTTACATGTAAAGAGGTCAAATCTGACAGTTATCACTTATCAGTAATTAAATAATTATTTAGAACTATCGAAAATTTGTGTGCTGTATTGAAAATGGTAATACTACGTGTTACTTACATAGTATTTTCTTGTTTATTTATTCTTTGTTTTTAAATAACTCTTCTTTAAAACAAAAAAAAGTGTGTGGAGGCCATGGCCACTTCTTGAGTGACCACTAATATGAAACACACTAAACAAATCTCCGGAAATGTATAGCATATTCTTTTAAAATTTGGTGTACTGATGATTGGAGGTATTGTAACAGAAGTGACGATATTGTTTTACTTATTAATTACTTCCTTAATCTTGATGTTTTGATACGAGTTTATCAATCCTATATTCAATTGTTTGAGCAAGGGAAACCTTAAAATTCAGTTTGCTAATTTCTAGTTCAAATTCAAAACTAAGTAATTTTGAAAAAAAGTAGCTAAATTTTGTGTGACCTCCTAAAATAGATCTGCGACCCCCAAGGGGGTCGCGAACCCCAGGTTGAGAATCGCTGTTATATACGATCTGTCAAATTAACTTTAAATTTTGAGTACCTATATAATTCATAATATTCTCAGATTAGTTAACATATAAGCAATTTATATTTTTGTATTTTATTCTCATCAGTGAAATTCTGAGTAATCATACTATAAATAATTCAAATTTTATATTATAGCTTAATTAATCTGTTTATATTAAAATTTTAATGTAACTGTAAAAAAATGTTGAGTTTGCTTCCCACCAGTTGAAAAACTTCTCTAGATGCTCATGTTGACATTAAAAAATTAAATAGTACTGCGAAATGACGATGGCAAACTGGCAGAACTCCTGATCAACTAGTACAAGAACGTGGCATCTGCCACTATTCTTCTTTCCGTAAGAGCCGTGAGGGAAAGCCGCTGTAGCAGATAATCTGTGCTGTGCACCCTCTCGACTGGTGATAAGGTGACCAAACACACCAAGCGTAATCTACATAAGGTCGCACAAAAGAAGTTATATCAAGTCCTGAAGTCCTCAATATGGTAATGTCATAAAAATTACTTGCGTTCTGTCTTAGGAAACCGAAGGTCTTTAAGTGCTTTACCGCAGATGGTCGCTATAAGTGAACCCTGAAATTCAACTTTGAATCGAAGGTGACCCCGAGTTCCCAAACTGTATCAATTTTTTGCAAAGATATGTCAGTAATTAAAATCCTTCAATTTGTTTATAAACTGATTTTCACTAATCTCGATTGCGTTAAGATCTATGTACTCAACTATTAATAAACCGGTTAAAATGTTTACTTTTATCATTATATAGATCATATCCATGCTCGCGATAAACACTCAAATGAATAGAAAAAAAAAGAAACAATATAAAATTTTACAGCGATACAATATCGACACGGAGCCTGCAATATCTCCTAATCAACATTTTTGTCAAATTGAGTTATTTACATTTTCGGAATCGTCAGGTGAATACGCATGTTCATGCAAAATTTCTTTATTAAAAACTACGAAAAACGCGGTATTACAAAATCACTTTACTACAGTGATAAATGTATGTGATTCACAGTTTTTTGCTTCTCCTGAACAATTGTATTTTAGTAGTTAGGAGATATTGCAGGCTCCGCGTCGATATACTACTTAGAACAAGCATTTGTAATAATATGCTTGTCCTATATCGTTTAGTCAATATGTGATAATTTAACAAATGGTCTATCAGTAACAGTTACAAAGAGAATATACTTATTTCAAATATTTTCTCAAATATTTGAACCACTCGTAGGTATAAATTGTAAAACTTTTAAATTTTCACAGCAGTGATTTTCATGTTTTCCGGTTTTCATTATTTCAAAGAAAGCTTGTAACAACGTGGTAATAAAGTTAAAAATATGTAATAAATGTCTTTACCATTTATAACATAATTTTCTGGGTTTTTAATTTATATGCCAGCTTTCATTTTTTACCTTAATTGGCTCTGTTGTCGTAAGTTATGAGTTAAATTTTGCGACTAAATAATTAGATTTATTCAAAATTTTGCATAATGATCAATACATTATTATCCCCAACTTATTTATAATCGTTCATGACGAGCCATGCTTAATAGTTTTGGTAATAGATTAGTTAATTATAATAGTATTATTAAATAGGTAACTAATAGTTGTTAATGACAATAACATTGTGTTAGAAAATTATTGATTACAGTTATTTTAAATTTTAACATTTAAATTGAAATGATAGCATTATTACATGATACTACTCATTTTATGGTAAACATAAAATATAATAATTGAGAGGGTAGGCACTTAAAAAAAAAACTCGAGATAATCCAGATATTTGTAATAAATTTTCTCTAGAAGATTTACAACTAAACTATAGTAAAACATTTTATAATACTCTTGTTTTAGTAACACTTCAGCAAGTTTAAATTGAATTTTATAATATGGTATATCATTGGCACTAATTAACACCAAAACTTGTAAATTGTTTTTGTCTATTTTTGCTTTACTGATGTATATTTGCAAGTAAAAATACTCGACTCGTATTATGTATTTTATTTATGTAGGAATAAACCCTGCATACTAAAATTGCAAAGATAATTTATTGCAATCAGAGTATTGGTGACAAACACTCTCTTCTACACAAAATATGGCCAATATATGTATTAGCAGATGCAAAATATCCGGGGGCCCCCTTGTATTTTGCATAATATAAAAATCTGCTAATTTTATGAAAATTTTATTTTAAAAACATTTCTATTTTCACTTAATTGCAATTAATTTTAATTCACTTAATGAATGAACAATTATCCGTAAAAATTTACAAAGCACTGACCGCATATCCTGTCGCCAGTAAAACCTGCGCGGAGCCTTGCTCTAAATATTTCACTTGCAATTACCTCGGGATAAACATCAGAAAACTGCAAATATTCACACAAGCACTTAACGTGGACCAAAAAGTTAATACATACACATTATAGTTTAAAACGGATTTTAAAATTCCTTAACTTACTTTCAGATAGTACAGCTTTTCCATTTACTTAATATTTTGGAAAATCTCCAAGGGATTCCAATCTACCCTTACCATAAATATTTCATTTAAACAATTTTCATTTGAAAGGCAGTTTCAAAATGTAAAGCATAATTATTACGTGCAGGACTAATCCAGCCAGCTAATTTTGACATTTTTGTTAGCAATATATCTTTAAATTATTAAATTGTCAACAAAAAAGGACAGATGTGACAAAAATAAAAAAACCTAAAGAAAAATCTAGTCTAGATTTAATTACGAAAAGAATTTTATGGTCAATAATTAAATTTGGATGAAACTAATGCTTAAAACAAAACGTAACCACTATCAAAAATTTTTCTATTTTTAAACAATAGCATAAATAAATATAATATTTTATCTTAACTATACATTAAATCACGTTTGAATAAGTAATTTTGAACCAAAGATAACCTTTCCTTCAGAAAACCAATAAATTTCCATTCCCAGAAGTTAGTAAATAAATATTGCGATGAAATCTCAACCGAAAATTTTAAATTGCCTGGTGCCTATTAGTAGTGCTAAATAATTAAAAGAATTTCAACAGCGAAAATAAATTATCGCGTAAAGTTTTCAAATTAAATAATTGAATAGGGTCGAAACATAAAATCTGATCTGTTTTAGAATGAAATTACAGGTAGATAGTATTATGTAAATTGAAATTTTGCTTATTTGCATAATGAAAACACGTTTCATTATTATATAAGTGCGAAACACAAATTTAAATTTCCTAAAATAATTTTATTTAAGCTTAAATTTTAAGCTGACGTAGCTATAGTCTCTAGATATTCATTACAATCAACATCAAATAAAAAATACCTAATTATGTTGTTTTTTCCATAAAAATGTATTGGCTCAATTATGTTTGCTATAACATTTTTGCAGTAATCTGGTTTTCGTCGTATTCTTTCCTTTAATTTCTTCGTCTTTTATTTAATTTGTGCTAAATCCATAAGAATTTAATTCAATCAACTACGTTTCTATTATTGTATATAAATTACCTTCTATTCAAATAATCAGATAATTAAAATTTGCTTATCAGTCAAAATAAACATTTGGCTGAACACTCAAATATGATTTGAAACAATTGATTGTGCAAATTTAGTACAGAAGCTTTTCAAAGTATGCAATTCTATAATATTAACATTGTAAATATATCTAGTAAAAAAATGGTTTTTGTCATATTATAATATCGCCAGGCGACAGCATCTGAAATTTCTGATCGGAAAATAAAAATTTCAGAAGTTATCCAAAACAAAAATTATCTGAATAATTACGAATAATTTTGTACCCTATTGTTGTTTGTAAAAGATTAAATAATATAATATACTGTCTATGTGAAATATATTACTAGCTGGAGGAATAAATAAATTTACATTTGAAAAGTAAACAAATCAAAACATAAAACAAAAAATTTTGTAATTTTAACTTGATATTGATCGCTGTTTGCTGATGTAGTTTGTATCTAACATACATACATACGATTATCAATAGCAGCAGCCCTTTAAAATTAATTTTCAAAATGAAATGTATATTATACTCCCTTAATTTTTACTTAAATTATAAGATGGTTTAGAGCCCATTTCATAAAGAAATTTAAGATAGCAATAAAATATAAGCAAGGAATTAAAGTATAATTTATCAATAAAAAGCATCATTAAAAAATAAGAAATTTTAAAATTACCTTTTAAATTTCTTTATTAAATCGGTTCGCATACTTTTTGTTATTGTTAATTGCAGACTCAGATTTATTGGGAATTAATTTTTCTAATAAAAAATATTATCTTTTTTGTTTATTGTCTATATATAAAAAAACGTCTAACTTTTTGATATTCGTTTGAGTAATGTAAAAGAAGTCTTTATCGCACTAGTGCGGAAATAGATATTATGCTTACTCATTACGTAAAGAATTGTTTCGGTGTGAACCAAGTATGCAATATAATTTTAAAATTATTGATAATAGTTAATATTATAATAGTTAATAGATAATTGATAAATAGCAGATATTAACTACATACTTAAATGTAAAATTTTAATTAGTATTGGTAAGAATACAAAATTGCACAATTAATAACAAAAAACAATATTTTCAAATACTTTAAATATTCAATTTGATATTATATATAAGATAATCATTATTGCACATCACAATATTATCATGTTAATAAAAAAATATTAGGTTTGGACAACGAACGAATAAATAAATAAATTTTCACAATATAAATGCATTTTCCAAATGTTCACATATTAATATTGTTTGTGAAATTCTTTTAATTTCGAATATAATTAAGTTTATTTTTATACAAATTAATGCAAATAATGATTTGTGTTTAAAAACATTTCTAAAAAATATAGTATTAATTGTCAATACAATAAAATTAAAAAAATCTAAATAGAGCTGGTAGTATAATAATCCTGTTTTATTATTTTGTACCTCAAGTGATTATATTATTATGTTATTAACTGCAAATAAAAATTACACTTTACTGCAATTATTAATACTTTGTAAAACGCAAAGTAATAAATTTGATTAATTTAAACATAAAAAATTTTATTAGACCGCTTTTGAGCAAACCTTCAAGTTTAGAAACTGAAACTTAAGTGATATAAATTCCTTTAATTTCTATTGGATTAAATTGATTAGATATACTACTAATAATAATAATAATACAATATTTAAATTTGTGTTTTGGTTCAGTAATAATAAAGTTGCATACAAATTTTAATTTGTCATATACTTACTTAGGTACTATATTTTATTTTATTATCCATTACTTAGCTCAAGTTATTAGTTTTATTAGAATTTCAATTCGAGGACTTTCAGGGTTTACAGGGTGAATTCGCCGGACTATGGTTATTTAACAGAAATTTCATGTTTGACATGTAAAATATTATAGTTTCAAAAATATTATACAATCGTATAAACAAAACATTCGTGTACTCGTATTACAAAAAATTTAAAAACAAATCTTCCTTATATATAAGTTCCGATTGCAATAACGATTTTTATGTACCATATAGATCGGAGCAAGTAAATCTGCAAACCAACACATTAAACCGTATCATATTACTTTATGCTTTGTCAACTTTGTGTGGTAGCAAAAAATAGGCATATTATTTTTTTTAACTTTTGTTTTGCAGTTTTACTATTATTTAATTTTATATCCTTTGGTGTACCAGGACGTAATACGCCAACTGGCGAACTCACCCTATTTATGTAGTATATTAATACATCTATGTAACTCTATATAAAAAGATTGCTTATTTTCCTTCCTACATAATTATCCCATAATGAAGCAACTCTTTTAAAAAATGATATAAGAGTTTAGAGAAGAATTTCACCCTTTGGGATTATATCTGAGAAGCAGTCTTGTAGTCTGCTACATTAGAAAACAAAATGCTTTTATTTCCTAAAACAAGCAAGTTAGCTTGAACAAGCAATTTATTCTACAATAAGTTTATTAAAATTTGTATAATTATTTTAATATTCATCTTACGAATGGCCAGATTTTTCGCCGGATCTAAATCCATTGAATTTCACTATATTGTTGTGTATGCTTAGTAAAATAGGCAACGTTAAAAAAATGGATATTGACTGCTTTAAAGAACATTTGAACACAATGTGCGTGCTGCTTGAGAAGCATTTCTACATAGAACGTTTTTAAGAAGTTGTAAAAGTGCCAAGGAGAGAAAATTACAGTAATTTACAAAAATATACTTATTTTAAAATATGCCATAATGTTATACATATAATTATCTATTAGTAAGTTCAAAAATTTTACGACCATTACGCATTTAAAACATAAGAATATAATACAATACAGAATTTAATGTCAATGTCAATGTTCATTGTAATACAACCGAAAATGTAGTCTTGTAAGTTCCCTCGTTCTTATTTCTATAGTATTTTTACTAATTTCGAAATTAAATTCGTAACTCAAATCGGACGATTTGAGTGCCTGAAGTGCCGAGCCGCCTTCGTAAACATAACGTGTTGAACTTGTATAAATGTAAAATGATTATTACTTACAGTTAAAATTCCTTATGATATAATGTCAAAAGATTTATCCGTAAACAAACAAATAAATAAACCACGCGCTGTATATCTTCTTAATATTATCTATTAATTGAATTAATTAATATTCTCGACGAGGATCAAATCACGGACTTTAGTGCTTATAGGATACTCCTAAATAACATAAATATTATTAAAGTTATTTTTATCCCTAAATTTAACAAAAACATTTTCTTTTCCACACAGTAAATTAATTTCTTTATTTACTTTGAGCAATTGCGTTGAATTTTGATGATAAGTTCCCCTCATTCAACTTGATGTCTTTGAAGAGTCAGACTAAATTATAAGGTTCTGTCTGATTAAAGGATAAATCTGCTTTAAGAAATACGAAATAAAATATTTTATGTTTTGTTGCAGTAGCTTTATTAACAATTCAAAAACTTCATAGTATAATTTTTAAATTGCAAAAAACTGCAATGTGTATATAAAGTAGATATAATTAAATTTGCTTAGGATCACCAATCAGGATATTTGAATGTAAAATTTCTATTTTTCAAGCAGTAAAGTATATTTAATACTATTGCGTGTAAATTATCAATTAATAACTTGCTTAAAACTACGATTAATTCGAACGCCACTACTTACACTGATAATTTCATGATTCATATTAATTTATGAGTATAATACGTTAACATAAAATATACGTTCGTAATAACTTAGCCTAGTCTTTAAGACTAAATTTTTCATTAAGTTATATGGTAATTATTGTTATTATTATGTTTAAATTTTTTAACTTGAATGCAATCAAAATTCTGCACGAAATAGCACAAAAATTAATGAAATGTAACTCATGACATGTTTTGCTTTTATTGACGCTCATCGGATGGGTGTAGTATTAATTTAATGTAATTTCCTATTTAACTTACATAATTTTGATAACTTTTGATGTTAAAGGTTATTATTATCGCCATTAGAGAGCGTTAACTTATTCTTTAAATTGATCGTTCTTAATGAACAAATGTATCCTTCACAAGGATATAATTACAATACAAATACTGTTAATCAGCGTTTGTATACGTTTAGAGGTTTCTCTATAACATTTATGTTGGTATTGCGAGTACTACAGCACGCAAAACACGGAAGGAAGAAAATTAAACTACATATATCTTAAGTACCAGAAACCCTAAATGTAATGATCCACTCAAACCATCTCAAAGAGAATATAAAGCAAATAAATAGGCATATAAAATGAAACTACATTAATTAGCTTTGATAATATTAATATTCCCGCTAAGCTGTACCTTACAATAATTATAAATAAACTAAGCCAACTTATTTACATTGTTTTTGCGTTAAAATTACTTTGTAGACAAATAATAAATTAAGCCCACACCTTTCGGATTGCAATAGCAATACTATTAGCAGTCACAAATCTATCTGTTATTAGCGATAATAAGAAGTAAATGTCACAAATACGGTAAGTAATTTACCTAAAACCACACAATCTGATATTAAAATGAATTATTTGTATGTATTATCTTTTTGGTATTCTTATAAAAGTAACTTGAAAATCATCAAATTATTGAAGGAAATTTTTGCACTGAAAAGACTAACTGCGTTACCAAATACAGCTTCATTAGCAAATCGATCTTATTATATTATAGTATTATACTTTTTTTCAGCCGGTTAGCCGGCTTAGAAAATTACTTAGAAAATCGAAGTAATAAATTCAAAAATGTAAACTTGTTAGGTATCCCACATTAATGTAATCAGTATTTTAAAGAAACTTTTATTTATGTTGAAATTTGAATATTATTCCAGCTTGAAAATTATCTTGCATTAATTAAAAAGTATTGAATGGTCTTTCAAGTCCATTAGTAATGCGAAGTTTAAATTTCTCTCGCAAACAATCAATGACAAAAACGAACCGCCTTATTCTCTGCATCACAAATTTTTATGGTAGCCTGAGAAAAAAATAAAAAACAGTTTACATTTTTTTAATCACAAATCATGTAGAAGGTAATAAACAAAAAATATAGCTATTATGTAGGAGATTACATTACGCAACTACGCAAAAAAAGCTTTTTCTTGAAGATATGAAAATTAATGTCTTAATAAATGTGTGAAATATTAGAGAAAAAGTACCTAAATGGTGAATCGGTGCAATGCAATGTTAAACAAATTACAAGCTATTCCATGGAGGTAAGTAAATGTATTGTGCAATTTGGACTATACCATACGATACCATTTTTCAGTTTACATCACAAGACTATCGTCTCAATATGATTAAAGCTCGTGTTGAAACAGTAGAGATTTTTTAAACTTCTTATCTCAATATCCAAAAGTATTAACATAGTTTTTTTATAAACATTTAGTTTTAATTTTTAAGTAATCCGATACAAATTAAAAAAATCCGAATTCTGTGCGAATTTCGAAAGAACACTGCAACATTATTTTTGGATTTTTTTGGATAAATTTTGAATGACAGTTATATTGATTTTTAGACACATGAAATCTTGTTGTGAGATTCGAACTACATAATATAAATATGTATGTTTTGTTTCTAAAAGGATTTCTAAAAATAGCCCATCTCATTTAAATACAAAAAAATTAGTGCTTCAAGGCACTTCTTAATATTTAGATCTAGGATTAAAAATTTTATTACATTCTTCGTGAATTATTTGAAGCCAAACTGAGAGAATTAGAATTAGATGCCAAATAAGGTCCCTCCTAATTTGCATAACCATTGAACCCAATTTATAATAAAAAATTGACCAACCTTCCATTAATTTTTAAAGCGACTATTATATTTCAATATAATAACAAATCTGCATAGGTATAGATATAAATTTCAATAAACAATAAAAATAAAAATAAATAAAGATACATACATACGAGTGTTTCGACGCATTTGGAATATTTTAAACTTATCTCTATAATTTTGATTTGGTATATTATAATATTCTCGTCTATCAACTATCATTGATCTGTGTTTAAATAGAACTAGGTACCTATACCTACTACATGTTTATTTAACATAATAATATGTACATAACATTATGTATATTTATTTTAACTCACATATTATATCTTACAAAGGAATCGAAATTGTAAGAAGAAAATAAGAGTGGCAAAAAAACATAATAATTCTTATTTGAAATAGAAATTCATATCATCATTTATTTATTTATCAAAATCTTGGC
The DNA here is from genome assembly GCA_958510845.1 of Cantharis nigra. NCBI lineage: Eukaryota > Metazoa > Arthropoda > Insecta > Coleoptera > Cantharidae > Cantharis > Cantharis nigra. Next base: position 65,690,638 of record OY294028.1, read on the forward strand.
TTTCCTGTAATAAATTCCTTTCTTGGATTAAAATTTTCTAGCTCTCTGCGAATATCTATCTCAAACACCGATATGAAATTTAAACAATATAATCTTAAACCTAGTGTTACTAAATTTTGCTGTTTCTTTGACTCCTTCCAGTTAAATTTAATAAATTATAAAATGAATTTCAATAAACTAGATAATAATTTGATTATCATTGAAAAAAAATTAAATTTTACATATATTTCATATTACTACAGGAAATTTTGTCTTAGAAAATTTCCTATATTTTCCTGAACCTAAAATATTGAAATAATATACATTATTAATCTCAATTTGAACTTTTGCAGTATATAATACTATAATGTTCAGAAAAAACAATAATTACAATATTTATAAATTATTATAAATTTTTTTTTTTTTTAAATGCAGGTGAAATTAACAATAAATGAAATTTTTGATAACATAACATTTCAGCAATTTTTTCAGCAAATGTTTACTATCTTCCGATGTTTATTAATTGCTGTTTTAAATTGATTAATTAACATCGCTGAAAGCTTATAAACAAGCATTGTTTGTACCATATTTCAAGATTCTAATACTGAATGTTGAAAGTATACTTTTCGGAACGGTCGTACAGATAAAATATTATGATTTATTAATCTACTAATCCATTATGAAATAAATAAGCAAATGTAGTAATGTAACAAATACTAAAATTCAATAAATTCTTGTACTTATGAAATAGAATACATATCTAATAAGTTTTAAACATTTTCAAGAAGTATTAGGTATATAAATTTTATTGGTGAAATTCTAAATTTTATTTCATTTTGGCTTTCAAAAAATTCAAAAGAGATCTATAATACTGGAGTTAACAAAGTTTTTCAAGTTTTATAATGATGTATTGTCAAGTGATGCTCGAGAGGAATACATTATGAATTTATGAAAACTTACGAACAACAATGAGTTACTAGTATTTACAATGCATCGATAAATAATTATTTTAAATTTAAATAAATTTTCTTGAAATTAGTATTATTTCATTTTTATAAGTAGCAAAAATATTATAGTAGTAATTTTAACAACAAACTGCAGTTGTTTGTCAAATACATTAACTCCATTTATGCAGTTGTATTCTCCACTTACCAAGCTTTTTACCAACAATCTTAGTAATTTAATACTTGGAACACAGCTTCAACTAAGGGCATTTCATTATATTAATTGTGTTCATCACAAAAATTGCAGAAAACAACAAAAGCAAAAAACTGCAACAATGTTCATGAGTTCGTTAGTAAAATTGACTGAAAGTATAATATTTGCATATTCTGCTAATAAACTTTAAAATTTAAGTGATTTCTGATCGAAACAGTAAATAAATATTCTCACTAGTAGTAGGTATAACCGTGTAGCTCAGATTTCATGCTTTTGTATGTTCTTTAATATTAATATGCCAACAGATTTGTTTTGAAATCTGAACGAATTATTTAGGTAAAACAGAATCCGAAAAACCGTTTGTCAAAATGCATATTTTGCATATTTTGAACATTTGGTGCATATTTGACAAAATTATCCATATTTGGGCCACTTTTGGTGTTTTTTAAATAATTTTAATAGAGAAAATAAAAAATTGTTATTAAATTTGCTAATGTAAGCAATTTATTGTTTTATTAAATTTTAAGCAATTAAAAAAATTTTTAATTTAAATTTAAGCAATTTAAGATGTAAATAAATATTTACTATAATATTATACATATTTAAAAATCACTTAGGTACCAAAAAAATCGAAGACAAAATATTTTGTGATTTGCATATTGTATCGTTTTTTATTTTTTAATGCATATTCTAGAGAAATTCGGTGCATATACATATACGCGCATATTTTCAAGTATTTTAGTGCATATAAATCCGAGTTCTAAGTATAAGTGTAAATTATGTGATTATTTCCTCGATTACAATTAAAAAATTTTGTTGAAAAGACATAGTAAATTTGATACAGCCAATAGTAGTTAATAATATTCGTAAATACTATTTTACGTAAATACTATTGATATTATTGTCAATATGACATTATAGCATTAAATTTTGCTATATTAGTTTTAATTGTAATTATATTTATTGTAGCTGTTCAGTCGCCCATTAATAAAACTATTAATACATTTCTCGACAATAAATTATGACCCAACAATTATTTATTTATTAAAATATATATAATTCGACTTTGCGTTTGTATTCGGCCCGTAAGCATCCTTTGCGATAGCTTACCAAGCAAATTGTCTTCAAAGGATAACGATTGTGTTATCCTAAATATACAAATTAACTAACATAATAGTACCTATTACCTAGTAAGAAATTTTGTCATTTACAAACTTTTATTGTCCTTTAATGTTGTCTATAAATACATAAATATTCCTATGCAATTTGAGAAGCTAATTGTGTGCACTGGTAGATTCTTGTAAAATTTAATAATTGCGCATATACTTTTGAAAAAAATTAAAATTTAAAACTATTTCCGTTAATTCTTCAAGTCATCGCGATAGAGAAGATTATACAAACTAATTCAATTCAATTTACGGATATGCCATTTTACAATCGAGATAAATCCGCATGATCAAATTACATACAAGTTAGTAGTTATTAGTTATTACTAACTAAATGTAAACAAGACCTTACAATTTAATAAAGATTCCAAACACAAATAATTTGGTAGCAACTGAGAATTTCACCTATGACCATAGGGTCTAAAGCCTAACTCTCAATGCAATGCGATTACTCAAAATGAGTTCTTAAAAGAAACGAAATACTGTATGAAATACGAAATAATTTAAAAATAGTTAAGCGTCGTTCTCATCCAATTACCGCTACGTAAAATAATAAAAATAATAGTAAAATATGACATTTCTTCTTTAAATTTTTCTTTTTATTTATTTTATTAACTAATTTACCTACGTCAAACACATCGATAAAATCCAAGTTTTAAAGAATAAATGTCATTTTTTTTAATCGACGCTTAATTTACTTAGCGTTAATTGGTTGAGAACGACGCTTAATACTTTAAATTTAAAACTATATAGAAATAGTATATTGCTTACTGAGAGAGCAAAATGGATCATTTTCTCTCAAAATTCAACCTTAAAATGGTAAAAAAGTATGAATTTTACCGAATACTTATTGTGATGCCCCATAGGGGTCCACGAAAGCACTTCGTAACAAGGCAACATGGAATTTTAAGTTTACTCCAAATTAATTTGAATTTGATTATAATGCGTATACTGTATTTTACAAATAGGTTGGTACAATTTATATTATAGTTGTCAAAATGATCTCTTTGTCTTTTTCTATTTAATTCAAAACTTCGTACTCCCTAGGAGCTTTCATATTTTCATACTTCATATTACTTTCATATTTCTTTTTTATAATTCATCACATGAACATAGACTTGCTTAAAGTTCCATATTATTATGTTCAATAGCCTATCGTCCTCTTTTTTGAAATATGAGATTTTTTTAACCCTTCATTCATGTTATAGCAATTACTGTTTAATTTTCTTATTTTATTGCTTTTACTTATTTTACTAACTACTAGTCATTTCCTTAATATTTTTCCTATACTCTGTCCTGCTATCTTTGTATTTCTTCCAGTCTCTTTCTACTTTTACATAATCTTTTTTTGCACCTCGTTAAGTCTAATGTTCACCAATGCTTCCCTTCATTTTACACTAACTAGCTCTCCCATACATATTAGTGTTTAATTTTAATAAGATAATTACATATGTATTGCAACAAAGTAGCGTAAACCATACACCGGTAAGCCCTAGCTTACCGCTTCTCAAGCGGAAACGGTTCTATTCCTGATCACGCTGGATACACTGCTGCGATCTAGTAATTGTGATATTATTTATAAAGTTTAGAACACGTTCTCAACTTTTTTAATATTGACTAATGATAATTTGTGAAACTTTCACAGCAATTAATAACTTCAACGCAGTTGCTTTGACGGCTTCTAAAACAGAGTGGTGTGGTATTGTCTTCTGAATTACTTATTTCACCCATTTTCGTGTTTTAAGTAACATTTAATTTGATTACCATTCACAAAGCAGTACTTTTATTATACCTATACTAGTTTATATAAAAGACTATATTTGGTAATATTTATTATCGACATAGGTAATTATTGTACAGAGAAGCGTGAAAGTAACGTAATGTATACTAACTACAGTTTCTTCGGCTAAGAAAATCCTGAAAGTTTCAGGCGTCTTTTGTAACATACAACAAATTTTTGTAAGCAACTCAGGTGTTAAATTAATATGTTATTAGCTCTTGTCGTGAATATATCCATCTACCAATTTGTAGTCAAAATCATGACCTTATGCCTCTTGTACACAAATAACTATTTTACTCTCTTATATACCTTCTAAATATATTCCATTTAAATTTTTAAATTTTAACATTTTGCTAGTTTTTATTTGCACATCTCAAAGAAACATTTAGTATACCAAGTTTTTTATTTAGCTTTTAGCAAAATGCAAAGTTAAAAACCACCCTACACTAGAATCCGTATACCATGCCAAGTCATTAGTCAAGTAATTTTTCTGAAAATTACATTTTATGGATGGAAAGAAAAAGAAGTTAGGGCAATTTTAATTTTCAAATTGTAAGTACATATTTTCGCGAAGCTTGCCTCAAGTAACTTTTAAGCGAAAAGTGCAATCACATTATTTCTGTTTTCTACTATGTCAAAAAAATGTTCGAAAACGACAAATAATAGAGAAAGTGAGAAACAATTAACCTTTTTAATTATAACAAAATAAAGCTAATTATATTTGGTAATGTGTCTGTTGGTTCCTAAAAGACAAAGCAAGTCACAACTGCTTCTGAAACTTTTCCATTAATGAGAAATTATTTAAACTTTCCTTGCTCTATTACAGTCCAAGTTCAAATACCTAATAAAATTATCTACAGTTAATGTTGACATTTAATCTTTTCATACACTTATCATCGTTACTTATAAATATAGTTTTACATTAAACACAACATTTATTGATTAGTTAAATAAAATTTGCTTTTACTTTAATGACACAAAAAGTAAACATCGGACAAGCTCTCGAAAACAGTTTCATTTTAACGCGTTTAAAAAAAAATAAATATAAATTTTTAATATCAATTTATTAAATGTTTATTTAAAACTGAGGTGTTAATTATTTTGAAAAAAAATAGTCACAGATCATTAATATTTATTAAGTAATTGTCAAATAAAAATAAAATTTTAATTTACCTAACGACTGCGTTCAAGGTAAAACAAGTGATAAGAAATCTTATCAAAAATGGCATCAAGAAATTTTGTGTTAGAAGTTAGATATGTACATTACGTGTATGACTGGGGTCAAAACACCGGAAATTTTTAATTATTAAACAAACTAAAGGAACAATACACTAAATGTTCTTGAGGTCAAGTTAAAGCAACGTAATAATTCCCCTATCTGTAGCAATGACTCGGTTATGTTTATCACTTTACCATGCTAAACTAGAACATCGCACACTCACCAAAAAGAAAACTGCTACAATTTCTCCTCGGGATGAAGACGACTTAACTTATCATTTTTCTTTCACAAAATGTACTCGGTAAACTCAAACAACCCTTAAGTCCTGAATTTTTTTTTTTTAATAAAACTGAAGGTGGGATTAATTTGTATTCGAGTAATTTCTCAGTCGCGATTTGGCTAAATGAAAAACTCGATAAAGAAAGAGTCTTCAACTACAATCAATTGATAGCACGTACATAGGACGTAAACAAATTTAAACTCATAAGAGAAACAAGCAATCGTTCGTCCGACTATCAAAATCGCAACATCAAAACTGGAAGATTGGCGCCGACGTCGAGGCGACGCCATTCGGCATCTCTCGCTCCAACTCGTTTAGCAGCTTATTGGACGTCAAACTCCATTTATCATCATATCAAATAGGATTAAAATGTTTAAAACTGTAATTATTTTGTAAAATCTTGACGTTTAACGTAATTTATTCACTTTACATAATTATATCGATTTATCAGAACTTTATGTAATCGTTCTAGAGGTTTTTAAAAATTTAAAATGATTACGGTTTTCAATATATAATTTATACAATTGGTGTATACTTTTCAATTAACTATCACTAGTTATTCATTCTAAGTGAGTACACAAAATATAATATAAGAACCAATCCATTCATATAGTACATAAACATATTAACATAATAAAGTTACAATAAGCGTATATTTAGATATTACAAAATGTAGGTGATGATGGTACCAGTACATTACGCATTTTACGTTCCTTCTCTAAAAATATGAAATATTCAAACAATTTTTAATGTATTTGCACAGTAAAAAAATGCCCGAGCGAGAGAGGTGTATACGTACATTTAGTCAAATAAGCAAACTTTATGCACCATAATGCAATAGACCTTATTGATTCTCAATTTTTTTTTCTAAGCTTCTCAACATACCAGTATATTTCATTTTAAAAACAAAATTCACTTGAATCAAGTTCAAGTTCAAGCGAACTTGAACAAAAACTTTGTTAAGGTAAAGGTCGGTGAAACAATGACAAATATTGTCCTACGTTTCGTGTAGTTTATTTGCATTGAAATTGAAAACGAAATTAATTTGTATAATATCTAAGTATAATATTATGAAATTAAAAATTTTAAAAATCCTTGTAAACACTAGTAAAAACAGCTCTTGAAAAACAAAGAAAACAATTCTATTAACAAATTAAGTTTTTCATATTCTAAACCATAATTCTGTTTTCACCTTGTATCAATACTACTCGTATTCGTATGAATGTATAAATACAAGGTCTGTATTTTAATTTTTAGTAACTTATTTCAATTAATTCTAAACTTCAGAACAGTTCAGTTTAAAAACTCAATTATCAAGAATTAATTAACGAAAGTGGTGAGCGGCTTAAAACGGACAAAATGGTGCATCCCACACAAGTAGTGGACTTGAGAGTACTGACATCAGCTGACGTTGGTTCTGATCACCACTTAGTACTCTGCAAATTAAGAATGTCGATTCAACTGACCAAGAAACCAACCTCAGAGGTAATCGAAAAAATAAACGTAGAATCACTAAAAGAAAAAAGTACCCAAGGGCTGCACCAGTGGAAACTTGCCGACGCAATCAAAGATAATGCCATTAACAACAAAGACGGAGTCAATTCCAGCTGGAAAAAAATAAGAGATAACATATTGGACGCTGTGAAACAAGTGATAGGAGTTGGAACGGTATCATTAAATTCAAAGTATAAAACAAAAGTGATTTGTACAAAAAATGAATATTAATGAATGCCGACAAGTCAGAAACAACGAAAACGATGAATATAGTACCTGAGTACCCTGTTTAAAAGCCAAATTGACAAGGAAACTATGCTTGAACATATTACGGTACGTGACATTTGGGCGCCGCCGTCTGGGCGCCGGACGCTTAGGCGCCAGGACATTTGGGAACCAGGACATTTGGGCGCCGCCGTTTGGGCACCTGGACATTTGGGCGCCTGGACATTGAGCTCAAGGTGTCCCAATTTATTAAATTATTATAATAATAAATTTACTATATAGATACTATAACTTACAAATTTTAACCCTGTATTCATAAAAATATTTTACAAAAATTTGCATTGCAAGCAAATGGTATTCTTTACTATCCGTCGCTGCGTAATGTTTTGTCAATTTTGAAGAAAGAAAATGACAAACAGACGACCTAAACACTCAATCAGAAACAAAAACGGAATGCCGAAAAGGCCAACTTTGTAGCCTGCCATTTTTGAAACTAATTAAACCCTTTAAAAAGATAAAAACTTTTCTTTTAATAAATAGTGAAGAATAAATCTATTTGTTTATATTATTTTTATATTTCGTAATGTACTAAGTATGTAAGTTTGTTATACTATAAAAAAATTATTTTTTAAATTATAGTTTTAAGTGTCTCTTCTCTAAATCTAATCGAAAAAGTAATGCGGGAATGAGCAACATTTGTTTGTTTTAGGGCCACTTGTATGGTGTGACTTTAACAACCGATCAAAGTTAAACCAAGATCAACTTACTGTTAAACCAATCAGAATCCTCAATTTCAAAATTAAACTTAGATTAACTTTGATCTGATTTGACTGTACAAATAGTCCTTAGAAATGTTGTGCGGACCACATACAGCATAGCGGTGCCAAAAAGTCAAGCCGCCCAAACGGCGGCGCCCAAAAGTCCTGCTCCGTCTTATCATAATACTTCAAATATAATAGAAAAATCACTAGAAAAGACGATTAAAAGAATAGAAAACCTAAACAGTGGAAACACAGCGACACTAATAATAAATGGCAAACTATACTTAGGAAATCAATATCCGAACCGGAAATTCTACAAGGTGACAGTCTAAGTCCAACTTTATTTAACATCGTTTTGGACAATATGATCTTCTGTTTATCTTCATCAGCCTGTATTTATCCACTCCTGGACGCAGGCCTCTCCAAATGAGGTAGGTTTTAGCATTTAGACCCCACCCACGGTTGCGTAATCCGGATTGGGGAATGCCTGCAACCTGTAACCCTGTTTTTTAATAGTTGATGGCGGCAATCATCACTCAGGGGGACCGCCTGCTTTACGTGCCCTCCGAAGCACGGAGATTTTCTACACATATTCCGATTACCGTTTTGGAACTCTTTGGCTGATTAAAACTGTTACATTTTGATAAACCTGCCGTGAAGTAATATCCCACAGGTTTTCTATGGGGTATACATCAATACTGTAAGGTGGCTTGCTTTAACACTTTAATATTTTGTAATTTAAACTCGTCTAAACCTTTCGCGGGCGATGACCGACCTTCACCAACTTAGCAGTTTTTCATAATGCTGTGCGTCAGCACATTACGGCATCACAAATGCATGCTAATTTACAGTTATTAGTGATCTTCCGAAGTATTGGTCAAATTTTGCAAGGCCATCCTCATGTTCATTACTAAAGGACATGGTCTTTATGCACATAAAGAAGCCAGAATGGAATATTCAAGAAATGCATGCTGTAGACCTACCACTGGAAAAATATACGTCTCAGCGCCAGCGATGATAAAAACCTGGACGGTCCTAATGGATGGCAATATTACTGAACCGATTTACGTAATGAAGCAAAAACACTTTTTTGTGTGAAATGCTTTGGGGCGGCTTCAGCTTACTTATCAGTAGTGTTAACAGTAGAATTTTTGGAAAAACTTTATTTTCCAACAATGTTATGCTGCCATTCATAATTTCAAGACCATCGGGGATGGTCTAAATAAAACATATTGCAGTTTTAAAGTTAAGTAAACTAGTAAAGTCTGTATTTGTACTCCAAGAAACAAGTTCCCACTTGTAAACAAATCTGCACAAAAGATACTTATGTATCTCAAATAACGTTACAATTCAATCAAAAAGAAATTATTTTGCCAGACCTGGAAGAATTTCGGTTTGGCCACCTTTACACTAAATTATATAAAAAGACACAATAAATATAAAAATCTGATGTGACAACACATAACTTTCTCATTTATTACTAAAATAATAATAATAATAATTAAAATTAAAATAATAAAAATATAATTAAAATTTAATAAATAAAAAAATAACGTATGGATTTCAACCAAAATCTAATCAGCTCTCGAGATTGCTGTTACAAACCAGTATATAAAATTTGAATAAAATCGGTTCAGGCGTTTTGAAAAAATCGTGGACGAAAAATCGCGCACACACACACGCACACGCATCCGGACATCATTGCAAAATTTGTCTCAAACGATTTGTACGGACTTATAGACTATGGAAAAAATGCTAGTTCAAAAATTTTTTTTTACTCGATTACAATACTTTCCTTTACTACGTAAATGGGAAAGTAAAAGTAGTGAAATTGTTGAATTTATTGAGTTTATTATATCTGTAATGGACTAACCCTTGGTTTTGAAACTCTGGCTTAATTTAATAACAACTTTTCAAAAACTTTTGAAAGATCTGCAGAAGACTAATGAGGTGGTTTTTCTGCCTTTTGGGTAAGAATTATTTGTGCTACCTTCCATTGTAGGGGTACAATTTATACCGTCTCCGGTGACTAGACTAGTATCTCAAATGGTAACCTTTATGCTTAAAATTTTGAATAATTGAGAGAAAACTTTATTTATAAATTATTATAATTTCTATTAAATTACTATTATTAATATAAGATTATTATTAGAATAAAAGTTTCATTCATAGTAATTCTTAACCAACGAGCTTTAACATCGATATAATTGATTAAGACCAATTATCTGCTTTGGACAGTGAATTGGCTGAATTTGATCGGTGAATTAATATAAGTAATTAACACGTTATATCAGTCGGAAAACCTAAAAATAAGCTTTTCGCAAATTACAAGTAGCACAGGTAATTATGTAAATTTTATCAGATCTTAAAGTAAAAATTTTAAGATTTCAAGTGGCTGGTTTGAATAAAATAAGTATAATACTTATATTTATTTATTGATTAAATTTAGCAAACCTAATTACATCAAATTTCTAGGTTGGTTACCAAACAATTTGATACTAGAATACATTTGGCTAATGCGGTTTTGGAAACATTTTGCTCTACGTGCTACGTGATTTCAGTAACACTGTGGTATGTTACTAACTTTAGCGGCTTTTACTTTCAAAGACAAGTGTACAAAATACAAATTCCATGTTAGTATGCAGCAAAATAAAATGTCCAGTAAATTATATCAAGAAAGGTTGGCGTTTGTTATATCGGGAAGCGGACATTAAACCCCGATACCTAAGGGTCAGTTGTATAACAGAAGATCAGAGAACAGAGAGGATCAGAGTTAACTCAAGATTAACTTTGAGCACTCTGATTTAATTGAACTGTTCCTGGGGTTAACCCTTATCTGAGCTTTATATAGAACTAGCCCGAAAGCGTTTTACTTACGATACTCAACTTGGTCGAAAGTCTTTGAAGCGTTCACTTTCATCACTTTCCAAAAAAATGCATTTTTTTCTATTGCTCCCACCACCTCGAACTATATTAAACGGATTCATTTTAAATTTTCTTTTTAATTCATCGCCTGATGATGCCATGGTATGGTGAAAACGTTTGCGTTATTTTATACTTACAGTGTAGGTATTTTATTTGTGATAACTTAAAACTTTTTAGTTCTAAAAATGGTGTCTGCATTTTTTAGGTTTTTTTAAAATATTGATATGGTTGGTACGTATGATGACAAGCATTCTTGGAGTTGGGGATTGCATCCACTCCGTCTGACATAATAATAAAAATCGCTATAATTTATGGTTAGCTATTATTTTTAAAACCGTAATGACTTTTGTAATTATACAAGAATAGAGTCAATTATTAATTTGTAATTAGAGTAAATTTAACTAAAAGTTATTATCTTCGTTTATTTGAATTCTTTGCCCCCGCTGCTTAAAGCAAGACATATGCATTGACCGCCTAACATGCCTACAGGGCTGGCAGACCCTTTTCGATGGAGTAAATACGGTTGCAATAAAAACAAATTCGATCTTATTGGCCTTACTTAGCACTTAATACTTGTCTATGAATCCGGGCGTTAGTAAAGTTAAATAATAAAACCACCCGATTTCCGCCCAACAAGAAATTACCATTAAATTGTTGACTGGCAAGCATCCACAGTGCCTACTTACCATCCAATCTGATAAATGGCACCTGATGCTTAAATGAGACCTGACCAGATCAGGTGGTGAACAGATAGACCGTTTAAGCATTTTCCCTCGCCAGTGGCGGACTGGGATTTCAAATGTGAAGATGGTCTTTAGAAAAAGCCCGAATTTAAAATAGATTAAAAGATCAATTTGTATTTTCAAATATAATACGATATAAATAAACTATTATACAGTAGTTTCATTAAAATACTTTGTGATTGTTTCTGTGTAATAATTAAATAATTATTGTTAATTCAGAGATCAACTTACAACTTCTGTTAAATTTTTCAACTACATAATTTGAAAAAAAATTATATGCATAACTTCCAAGAATAATATTGTATTATGTATTTGATAAGAATAAACAACAATCACAATAATAGATATAATGATTTTTAAATATCATAAAAAGAACATTTTTGCAGGAAAATAGTAAATTATTATTGTCAAATCAAGTATCATTTATCATATCCCACAAATTTCATTTTGTAATATTGTAATGCTTCTTACTAGTCATCTAATCTTAAAGAATGTTGCAAGACATTCAATAAAGTCAACAAGACGGAGTAGTATTTTGTTCCATTTTTAATACTTACATTAATAAAAATTTATACTCCCGCCAACATGAATTTTAAAAAAATACGGTCTAACGAGCATGCATTGTTTGATTTGCCCAACAATGATATTTTAAAAGAATGCTAATTAGGCTTCTAGGTATATGAAATATAGTAAGAATTTCTAAAGATCTATCAACTTTAGAATCTCCCAGATTGCAGATGCTTTTTACGTTCTCTTTTGCCCTTCACAGAGTAATTGAGTAGCCAGATAGTCAGATCATCGGATTAAATAACAATAACGAATAAACTGCTCAAATTATTTTAAATAAAGAATTATTATAATTTAAAAAATATATTAAAATTGAAACCAAAAATAAGTATAAATATGATTAAAGAGTCGAGCACACTTTTAGCTACCTTCTAGTACTATTTTTTTTTAATTAATTGAATATTTTACTTCTTCGTATATAAAAATATATGAATTGTTAACCCATGCAAGAACATTGATTAAAATTTTTAAAAAAACTTAAAACAATTAACAATAATCTTAATAGATAGACAAGGTAAACAATCAAATCAATATTTTCAAAAATTCAACTCTATGATACTGATGAGACCTAATTGGGTCGAAACATGTCTATCATTCTTGGGTTCTTGATTATATTGATTTAACTTTGAATTATTACAATTCTCAGTAGCTAGAAGAAGCTACGCCATAAAGCCTTAAGGTTATAAGGTTATTTCGACCCCTTCGGAAAGTGCTCCGTAGAACACCCTGTGTTTATAATTTGAATGAAGAAGGTACTTGAGGACATCGGAAATAAAAAACTCAAAAAAGGAATTAATTAAATTTGTGCCTGAAAATAATCAATTTTATTTTGTAAGTCGGCAATTTTGTTATTATGTTCAGGCACAAATCGGGCCGTAAAATGAAAAGTTAGGGATGGAAAGAAAAGATCCTAGTTCCAGCGATAACGACAAGTCTATAGATTAATTCCTTTTTTGATTTTTTTATTTCCAATGTCCTCAAGAGCCGGTGATGTCCTCATCACCCGGGCCAGTTACGTACCTTCTTTTGACTTTGACCAACAATAATAATAATAAAACATTGTAAAATTAAGTCAAAAAAAAAATGTTTGTATCCTTTAGATGTCAATAATAACATACTAAAAAACCAAAACCATTGAATTTCATTTTCCCATAGAAAAAAAATTGCCAATAAAGACGTAGAAAAACGGGCAAGTCACCAGGCTAAACCTTAATACTTCCAAAACTCTACAAGATATCGAAAAACTAGACAGAATGAAACTTATAGCAAATTTAATCAGCTTTTATTTTGTATAGAATGGTCATGTCGCTAGGACGTACAATTTCCGAGATATAAGCAAAAATCCGAAAAATGGGACATTCAAACTCACCCTTCTCCCCCGGCTCAAGGGCTACGGGCGGGGACTTTTGATATATTCATCTTCTAACTAGTCCAAATAAAGTTATAAAGTCAAAAATTGTGTTCCCAACATTTCTTTCCATACCTTTTTTTGTGCATTCGTTGCCTGGACTAAAACTTGACTGCACTTGTTTGTGAAAATCATCAGCGTTCCAAACTTTTATGTGCTCTGTTTTTATAGTACGCACTACCGAGATCAAAACGCCTGGATTTGTTAAGCGAACACTTAGTTTTGTAGATATAATGTTGTTCTTAATTACAGTTTTTTCAGTTTCGAGAAGAAAAAATTTTCAACCGTAACTACGTCAGTTTTTATGTGAAAGTAGGGTTATTTTAAGCCAGAGTAAAATACAAACATGTAGGTACACCATTCTTGAAATTATACAGATTATTAATTATAAAGTTTATTTAACTTTTTTAAACATTTACAAGGCCTTTTCGGTCGTTTTTGAGCAACTAGTTTTATTCTGTTTATGAAAAAGTTTACTATTTTATTATTACTAAACATACAACAAAACAAATTTTGAAAATTTAATATTGTGGTAAAAGGGTCATATTTAATTGGCATTAAACAATTTCAGCTTTTTGTAATGCAATTAGTTTAAATGCAAATTAAAAGTGTTACTTTTCATTTTCACAGTACAACAATCACAATTTCTGAATATTTATTTCCCTTCCAAACAACAACTACATAATCGCCAACATTTATAGGAATTTGTAATTGATCAGAAGATTTAATAGGGAACAATCGGTGATTTTTGAAAAAGAGAGCCAAGCCAAGATACAAGTACCTACATTAAATGGGGCGCTTTCTCAGTTCAAGAAATTGAAAACACAGAGAGAGTACTTGTAAACCTTTGTTTTGTCATTACACAATAAAATCGTTTTAACTAATTATTTTTCTATTTTATTTTACGTTAAATAAATCAAAGAACATTTTTTTTAACATTTTAGAAGGTTTTCTATAAAGAGTTGCAAGTAAATGAAACAAATCAGTGCTAAAAATATACATGGCATAAAGTAACACCAACCCAGGGGTAACATTAGCCCACATTTTAAAACTTAAAAAAGTATGTCTATTTTTTTATATTTTTTTAAACAAAATGCTCTAATTATAAACGTTGATATCTTACACAATCATTTAAATAAAAACAACTAAAAAAATAATTTTCGAATAGAGCCTAATTGAACTTTAAAACAGAAAATTGCGATAAAGTGGATTGAAGTAACCTCACTTTACGGTATCAATTTAAAGAAATTTTTCCCATTCATAATCTGGTGTAAAGTCGACCACCCGGAATAACGACAATTTTGACCAGTATTATATTTATTACAATCAGGAAATTAAATTTTTATTTTTGTAATAAATAAATGACAAAGCAGTTACAACGTACCAGGTGTACAAGTATGAAATGCGAATTTGAGAAACAGAAAGCGAACCAAATGTAATGTGTAGTATAAAGGTTTAACATATTATGTCATTTTGTTGCTTCATCAACAAGAATCAAACGCGCATAAGTGATAAATTGAAAAAGTGCTTGCATAGTGTTGTTTTGCTATGTTCAATATGTCGAAAGTGCCAAATAAAAATCATTCACAAACAACATTAAATTTTTTTTTCATTTGAAGAAAACTGCTCCTGAATCATACCGATTGCTTCAAAACGCTTATGGCGAACATACTCTATTGCAAGTTACCTGTGAACGATGATTTCGGTATTTTAAAAGTGGCGATTTTGATGTTGCAGACAAGGAACAAAGAAAACCGAAGAAAACCGTCAAAGAGCAATTAAGCGTTAGTCAACAAGCTGCTTCCAATCTGCTACGGGAGATGGGAAAGATTCAGCAGGTCGGCAGATGGGTACTATATGAGTTGAACGAGAGGCGCAAAATCACGTGTAAAATTTTGCTCGAACTCGAAGAACACAAAAGAAAGTCGTTTTTGCATCGTATCGTTACTGAGAATAATAAAAAGTGGATTTATTTTTAGAATCCCAAGCGCAAAAACTTATGGGTAGACCGAGGCGCACTATCCAGATGTCAGTCAGACCGAATCGCTTTGGCAAGAAGCTGATGCTCCTTGTTGGATGAGACCATCAGGATGTTGTCTATTATGAGCTGTGAAAGCCTGGTGAAACGGTTAATACCAAACACTATCAACAACAATTTATCAATTTTTATCCATAAATAGCACGAAAGGTAGAAAAAATGGATAACTGGCAATGAAGCATACTTTGAATAAACCACTTTTTATCATTCTTTCGAAGTTAACATGCTTTTTTCGAAAAAAATCCGCATTTCATACTTGTACATCTGATAAGGTTTCTAAAAAAATCTCTGAATTTTATCATGTTTTTAAATACTTGGAAAACTCCAAAATTGAAGGTGCACATTGCGTAGGCTCCTCCCCACAACTTGCAGAATATTGGCTTAAATTTTTTATGAATTCTACTGTATTTTTTTATCTCATAATATTTTTAACCTTTGAAATTAATATCAGGATTAAAACTGAATTATTTTAAAGTCTCGATTATACGACGGCGCCATAGTTCCCTTTATAGCTTGACCACATTTTGAACGGTGACTCATAATTATTAATTTTTAAATCGTTGTAATGGTTAGTTGTGCTAGTACTTAGATTTATTTAAATTATTTTATAACAAAAATATAAATTTGTGAGGTTATAACCACCATATGCTTAAAACATGGGCTTAGGGAAATTCTAAAATTTAATTTAATTTTATAGTATAATTTTAATAATATTTTTATGCTACGATGAATGAATATTATTTGCAATCTTTTTTAATTTCAAAGAATCTTCAGAAATTTATAAATGAATGTTTGAATTTATTTTGCAAAATTAAATAAACAATTGAATTACAAATATTTAGATTAAAGAACGTAAATTGCCGTATAGCGCTGCGCTTTTCCCGATCCGATTTATATTATTTATTGTTTCGAAATATTTGTTTTATTATTGTGGTTGACTTCGGTTTCAAGAAGTTCACAACTTAAACGACCTGCCTGGTCCAGGTCTTCTCGTCAACTAACTATTTTCAGTTATTGTTTTTCAGCCTGTTGTCTAGGCACTTCAACTTTTTTTCAGATTCAATTTTTTAAATTCATGCTTATTCATGATAATGTCGACAAACCGATGCTAACACATGGCACGTCCTTCATTTTCGATTGTTTAGTTAACCAATAAATTATTTTGTCAAATTTGACATTTTCATAACTTTGAACGTTAACCTTCTTTGAAATATTATTTTGATTTATAAATAAATCTTTTAATTGAAAAATTAACAATTGCCTTCAGCTCGTTCGCTTGCATTTTTAAGACACTGCAATATATATGCGGATAAAAATCTTAAGACAAATACAAAAATTTTACGTATTTACAAATAAGTAAATATAGACAAAAGGTAACACAGATGGACTAACGAAAACTTCATAGTTATCTCAGCATAAAAACTTCTTTGTTATACTCGAGAACAATAGATTGATACGATATTAAGAGTCGGGGTTCTATCAGACACAAATTATTTTATATGGGTTCCATGACCGAATAAGTTTGGAAACCGCTGGCCTATTACTGTATAATACTATTATAATATATATTATTATACCGGGTGCTGATTGAGTTAGCCGAACATAGGAAATTAATATGTAAAAACTTATTTATGCAAATTTCTGCTTCCCTAATTATTTTAGAGAAAAAATGAAAGACACAAAAATAATACAAAAATAAAAACTACGAATGATAATAGCATTAAATTTTATCTAACTTTTACTTAAAAGGTCAAAAAATGCTTTCAAAATTGTTAAAATTTTCATTTATCGCACTGGCCATGGTATAAGTTTCCATGGTAATTATATTTGAAAATAGAAATTAAATTGAATTTATTACATGGCCAGTGCGATAAATGAAAATTTTAACAATTTCGAAAGCATTTTTTGATTTTTTAAATAAAAGCTAGATGAAATCTAATGGTGTTATCATTCATAGTTTATATTTCTGCATAATTTTTGTGTCTCTCATTTTTTCTTTAAAATAATTAGGAAAGCAGGAATTTGCATAAATAAGTTTTTACATGTTAATTTCCTATGTTTGGCTAACTTATTCAGCACCCGGTATACTATATCTTTTTAATTTCATATAAAAGTTTTATATTTGTAACTGGGAATGGTAAAAACGTGTTCACCACGCAGCACAAACTTTTATTTGCCAATTTAAACCAATTTAATTTCTTTATTCCAATTAATTTTTCTTTTCCACATTTTAACTCACTACCTCCACAAATCCTAACACTCACTTTAGTTTTTGTTTTTAAAAATTTCAAATTCCTTTAAAACTTTACACGCCTTCCGAATATAAAATATTAATAAAGTTATAAAAATAATAATAAAAAATTAATAAAAATAAAAAATAACAAAAAAGGAAATGTCATTTTCCGAAAGCTCGTTTTAAATATGTTGTTTTATTTTGTCCTGTAGCTCAATTTGATAATTCTAATTTATATTATTTTCAAGAGCTAATAATTTTTAATTAATAAAATTACTCACGCATATTCAAACTTTATTTCACAAAATTTCAAATTAGAAACGCAAATCATTATTATCAGTAGTTGAAGACTTTCATAAAAGCATCCCTCCACTTCGACGAAACTGTCTAAATGCAAAAATTGTTGTTCAATTTTGTGCCTACTTAAAATCGTAAGGGCGAAAAGACGCACAAATTCAAATTTTTATAATATCTGCACAAATTATTTACAAAATCAAATTGTAATTTCACAACTAATTCAAATACAAAATAAAATCAAACTTCCAAAATGATAACATAATAAAATTAATTAAAAAACAAAATATTTTCATAATAAAATTTTAAATCAAAACAGTTAACAATAAAATTCAAACTTAAAAACTCAGAATTAAAAAAGAAAAAAGATGTTTAAACATGACAATAACAGGTATCGTGAATGAAAAACTGAACGATTTTAAATTCAGATTTCACCAACGACAGTTATTTTTTTTAACAAAATTCAAATTATTTCATAGGGTATGTGATATAAACTTTTCGATGTCAATTTTTTTTTTTTTTCAAATGTCAGTTATAAAACTGGTGTTATCCGAATATATACGGCAAATCACAATTTTTAAACTTTTAGAACAATAGCGTAATTTTTTTATAATACAAAAAAGTGTGGAGTTCAAAATTTTTGTATTTCTCTCTACAACTACAAAAAATATGGAATCCCAGAACATAAATCCAAAATCTGGAAGAAAGACGGAGACAAAAAGACAACTCTGACAAATCAACAATTATTGAATTTAAAGCAAATGGCATTAAAAATGAATCCTCCGATACTACAACATATGCCAAATCAATTCAAAATATCAGAATAAACCATTCGGTATAACCTAAACAACAAATTAAACCTAAACATTGAAGCAGTCAAGGAGGCATCAGATTTCTGAAGAAACAATTAAAAACAGGTATCAGCGCTCTCTAGGATTATATCAATTGCTAAATTGTAATAAAAGGCAAAAATACATCATTGTCAATAAAGCATGGTTCTATCTCAAAAATGCTGATGACCAACAAAAAGAAAAATATTAGACGTATTCGCAAAACAGTCCCATCCGAAGGGACTTATGGTGTTCATGAGAATATCGAATTTTTGATCCACAACATCAATTTTTGTTGAACTTGGAGCAAAAATTAATTCAGAATACTATATTAAGAATTGTTTAAAATCACTTTTGAACAATGCAAAGAGATTATATCCTACTGATGATTGAATATTTCACCAAAACTGCAACAGCGCACGCTTCTAAAAAAATCTTCCTTCTCCGGATGGGCGCCAAATTATTTAATATAATAAAAAAACTGTTTCTTGTTACTCAATTAAAATCGCGTTTATGGATGAAAACAAATTTATTTAATAAAATAAATTAAACTGATCGGGTTTTAATAAAATAAACAAATTGACAAAGTTAACGTGAAGTTGTAATGTACGTGTCGTGTGTGTACTTAAATCTAAAATGTACACAAACAGTATAAAAATGGTAACGAAAAATATTAAATGTAAAAATTTGAGCCTGGGTTTTTTTTGTTGAAAATTAAATAATTGTTGTACTACGACCTGATTTCTGTTTCTTTCCTTCGAGTACGTTGCACTTAACAATCGATAAACACGCGTTTCGAAAAGCGTAAAATATCATTTATTTGGATGCACTCTTTTTGATATATACGCGCCGGGTTCAAACTTTGAAGAACAAACACAACTTCCTGGAACTTATTTGTATCTTGAAAATTTTCTTGGCTTATATTAGGGCGTTCTGCGACTGCCTAATTATTGTTGCCTTCTAAGGTTCACTTAATATTCTCGGATACCGAAATCTGCAAAACTAACTCTCGTACTAACACGACCGTTCTGGGTATTGAGAATTTTCAGACCGACTGCTTATACTTTGTTATTCTTCCCCTTTGCCTTGGAGATGTCGAATTTAGCACCCTTATTATTTCCAAAATTAATAATTTTTTATTTCAATTCTTGATCTTCCTAGATCAACTAAAATGTGGGTCTCTTGGATCTCTTTGAGATTTGGTACACCTCTTAGTAATGGAAATGCTTAATTTTCATGGTTGAAAATTTTGTTCTCCGACTCCAGTATGCGGCATAACTTTGCCGATTAGCATGTCTGTCAGTCAGAATTCAAATCGAATTTGAAATGGTCCTCCTGGTCCCCAGACTTCCTTCTGGAACTTTGTAGTCGGCTTGGTATTCCACCTTGGATGAACCCTGTTGTCTCTATATTTTATTTTGTCGATAGATTTTGTTTAAATTTATTTTTGTAGAATAACTTTTTGAAGTATTTCGTAAAAACCCAGAAAATGTAAATGTCGTTTAAAAAAACTTAAAATTAGGAACAAAGGTAACTGTAACTTAAACTATTTACAAGGATTAGAACTAAATCAACGGTGGTAATTTGTTTCTAGATTCTCAGTATCCTATAAACAAATTTTAGGATAATGGAAATCCTTCTCACCAAGAACTTGCTTCCTTGACTGCGGTAGACATCGCAATACCTACTGTTACCTTTATAACATGGCATACTAAAAGAAAAACCTATTACTACGGAGAAGCGAATCTGAACATTCCAATCCATTTTAAGATGCGTTACCATCTTAGCTAGAAGACCTTCGAACTTGATAACATAAATACCATTTTCTCAGAAACGGTTACTTCATAGAACTTTAAAAAACAGGTGTCCGCTTAATTATTAGTGCTGTTTTAACCTACCAAAGCTTGTCCGGATCCTAGAGTTACACTTACAGATTATAAAATTTACCCCACATCAGAATAATGAGGTACCTATACCTACCTACTAACATAAATAAAATTATGTACGAAATTTGCAAAAATTCAATCTCTATGTTATTAGGCTTCTGAATTTTTTCTTAAATTAACTTACCACTTAAGCTTCTGATAGCAATACCATAGTTTACTACTTCAAACTATAAATAAGTTAGAGTACCTACCTATTATAAATGTGTCTAAATCTTATAACGTATGAGTTTGCCATTGACTTATCAAATAATAATGTTCTCTAACTTTGGCCTAAATCTCACAAATGATTACCAAACATTTCACATTATGTACTTAAAATATCAAAATTGTCTGATAAATTATTGCTTTCACAAGGGAAACACGAACTTCTTAGTAATGTAATATTCAAGTTTTAATAGCGATAGTTACAATTAACAGTTTTTTGTAAATTGTACTAGACAATGATGTGATAAACGAAATTAGTTTTAGTACACGTCATTAATTTTAAGTTAAGTTTTTCAATTCTTATTGTAGAAAATAAAAAGAACTTAGCTACTTTATCAATATGAAATGTTAAAGTGAATGTTAAATAAATCAAGTAAGCAAACAAGCATGAAAGCCACAGCTATTTCAAAAGATATAAATTGATTAGTACATCAATAAATTATAAAATAACAGCAGTGTAGTGTAATAGTACATTATTTAACTACAAATTAAAATTTCTTATTAATCGAGAGGTTGGTTGTTTTACAATCCACACGAGCGACTGATAAAGAGTTTAAACTCGAGTTATCATATTATACGGTTACGGACTGATGCTTATATGCGCTGGTTACTAAGCAAAGAATCCTGGTTCGAGCCCGAGTAGAGTAAGAACTTTATTCTGACCGTCCTCCCTCGGCGGGCAATGGCAAACCACAAAGGTAATCTGCCTTGAAAACCCTTCATAAAATGAAGTGGTTAGCCAAAACCCACTCTGGGTTGTAGCGCTACTGCATGTAGGTATGTATTGAGATGATATTTTCAAAGTCTGATTTTCAGAAAAATAAATTTTAAATAATTCCAAATTACAATTCAAATTAAACTTTCTAAATAAATTTTCTAACAAGTTCTCGTGTAAGTCCTATTAAATTTTTCAGAATTGATTTATTATTTTTGTACCTGAATTTTTCAGTTTGTCCATTATAAATCTGAATTTTCTTTTTATTTTCCGTTAATAAACTCTTGGTTTCTTGCTGCTGATTCGTCATATTCTCCAAATTAACATTACTTTCTTTAATTGGATCCTTTTCTAAATTAAAATTTATCTGCTGATGTTGCTCTACAATACTTTTTAATTCTGTCACTTCTTTTTTACTTTCCATAAGTTCACACTGTAATTTGTCAATCTGGATGGCATTACCAACTATATCTTTCTTACTTTTACTTAAAATTGATTGATAATTCTCAACTTCTTCAAATTTATTCAATAGATTCTCTTCTAAATTTTTTATTTGATTACGTGCTTCTTCTAATTTTATCTCGAACAAATCTTTTTCGTGAATTTTGATTTTTCATTTTCCTCTAGTAATAATTTGGTTTGATTTTTATGTAAGAAAAGTTCAGTTTTTAGTATTATTGTCAACTAAAGATTTGTATACTTTTATGTCCAAATTTCCTTTCACTTCATTTGGGCTTTCCTTTAAGTTTAGACTTTCTTTTCTTTTCTTCATCCTATCATAAATTTTGTTTATTATTTTTGTGTTTCTTTCCCTTCTTTCAAAATTTGTCTTATAATAATTATTGAGTAGTGCTTCGCAATTATTTGGATTATTTCGTTTTTCATTTGTTATTTTATCTTCATCTTGCTTGTTTTCCCGTTCTTCCTTTTCTTCTATTTCCAATATTTCTAATCTATCTTGCATGTCCAACAATAATTGAGTTTCCATTTTTCTTATTTAATTCTTTTATGAGTAATCTTAATCTCAGGGTAAAAGTAGGTTCAGTTATTATCGAGCCCCACGTTCTGGGATGCCAGATGAGATGATATTTTTTAAGTCTGATTTTCAGAAAAATAAATTTTAAATAATTCCAAATTACAATTCAAATTAAACTTTCTAAATAAATTTTCTAACAAGTTCTCAACTCAAGAAATGCGACGATAATCGCAGGTATGCGTCGATATTGGACCATATGTTCGACGTGCACATAAAATTTTCCAATTTTAGCAATTAAATTATCCAAAAATTAATAATTAAAATCTTTAACATCCAAATATCCAATTACTAATATTCAACAAATCCAGCTTCACTTTCTTGTAATACAAATTCTAATCATCAAAATAACTCCAACGATGTCCAAACTTTTGGATAATTCTCGATTCAAAAACTAAAATCAAAAATCACTCACGCAAATCCAATTATTTTATTCACAAATCAAAATTTCAATTATACTAAATTACTAATTTAATCAAATTTTACCGGAGACCACTCCGGTACGTCCGCTTCGAATCGGCAAAAAGCCATATTTTGTCGCTAGCTGGCGCTCAGCTTAACCAACCGGCAAAAAACAAAAATTTACAAAACTTAAAAAAAAAAATAAATAAAATTTAACATCTTCCTGCAAGGCACCCCCCTTTCAGGTTATAACACGACAGTATATATAGCAAAACAAGATTAAAATTAAAATCTCTTGAATTAAAAGTAATCAGCCTCATGTTGATCAAAGAAACTTGATACACTTTACTCCATTGCAAGTGTCCAAACTGGGTTCAGTGATGTCATATTGGCGTGTCGTTAATAATACCTACTATTATTATCGACTATTACACATAAATGCTTAGGTGTAGTACTTCATACGAAAGGAAACTCAAGATTGTAAAAATTAGGTAAATTATACCCTACTATATTAATATAAATCTTTTAATATATTATAAAATAAAGATTTAATATTATAAATTCTAAAGTGCATCTAAATATTCTTCCAAAATGTTCCAATATTTCTCAATTTAATTTTCTAAAAAGTTCAATAATATAATATGTCCAAACTCCGTCCTTAGTTTCCAATAATTTCAATTTTACAAATATTAAATTTTCAATACAATTATGCTCCAAAATACTAAATATCACTTCAATAATTCTTCTTAAATTAGATTACTAATTAACTAATCTAATAAAACTAACTTTCAAAATAATTTTACGATTTATATTCATTTCAATTTCAAATTTTCTTTTTCCAGGTTAAGTTTTCTCTCTTTATGGATTCAAAAAATTCCAAATTGTTTTACATCATATTGTCAATATAAATTGAAATTTAGGACCTTCAAAGTTTTTCACATTGTTCCAAATCCAACATTTTTATTTACCTCTTCAACACTTTTAATGCTACATATAACATCTGGTTTTTTGTCTTCTCATATTTTTACTGATTTCACAACTTATATTTAGACTTATTTTGCACTTTGTTCTTTGTCTCTATTGTTAATCTCGTTTGTTGTCTTATCAGTCATCTTTAATCTTCATACTTCCTAATTTGAGCACTAGTTTCCTTCACATTATTCAAGCTCTCTTGCTTAATAACCTTTCTTTGTACTTTCATTATAATTTTGCTGATTCTGCTGTAAGCTTATAACCATATCTGCTTTGATTTCTTCTAATTTTTCACCAATGGCTTCAATTTTAATATCTATTGTCTGATATAATTTCTCCAATTCAGATTTATTTCCTTAATTTGTTTGTTTAATTTTCTTTTTATTGTTTCTAATATTTCAAAATTATCTGTTTATCTTGTTTTTCATGTTCTGTCATCTTATCCATTATTTCTTTCTTTCATCAAATACTCTTTAATATTTGGTATTTTATTAAAACTTAGTTTTTAGATTGCTTTATATAAATTTCATTTGGTTTGTTATCGATTCTCTTTATCTAAGTAAGTCAAACTTTCAAATGTTTTCTATTTCCTTTAATACTGCCCCACGTTGAACGCCATAAAAGATACTGCAATAAAAAAGCATTTAAAAATGCTTCCCAAATCCGAATAAAAATAATCAAGTTCTAGGCCTTTTTAATCAATTTAAATTGTCCAGCATTTAAGGCCGTTTTATTGATTTATTTTAAAAGAATTAAGTTTGACTATTAAATTTTTCATCTTTTCATGAATTCACTATTTGTAGTAATTAATTTCTTTAGAAAAATTCTGTAAGTATTCCCTGGCAATTCATACAGATCTATCGTAATAAATTGTAAAAATAGTCAGTCTTTATGCATATCATGAGAGCTACGAAAATCATTTACCGACTGACGAGACTATGGTGAAGAAAGTATTTGAATATTCAGTTTTAGACTTTAGGTACTTGCTTTCATTTCCATATTTGTTTTAAAAATTTTCTATTTAATTTTTTGTTTGTTCTTGGGATAAAAATCCCAAAAAACCATCCTTCTTTTAGGCTTCTATATAACGTATAGGAAGAAGCCTTATGATCTGGCTCTGTGTCTGTCCGCATGATTCAAAAATCATTTTATAAAAAAAATTTTCCATTGGTATCTACCTATTTTGAAGATTAACGCTTTAAAAATTCTAATAAAATAAAGCCCAAATAATTTAATCTATCAAGTAGATGTATAGAAGCCTAAGAACTGTCGCAAAAGCGAGTTCCACCTTGTTTTGTTCCATTATAGGTTTAAAAGAAAAATGAGCAAAATCATGATTCATGACGAAGGTTTGAAATTTAAGAACACTTAAAAATAAAAATATTTAAATTTTGATAAAAAGATAATAAAATTCAACTAATAATATTTTGTTGTATATTATTTCTACATAAACACAAAACTGTATAAAAAAAACTTGTCGACCACGAATTAAGTTATATTATTTAATAAATGAAACCAATATCAATTTCAAAGATACATCAATTTAGGATTTTATCCATATTCAATTTCCATATCATTTCCATCCAAATCAAAATATTTTAATATTGTATGCTACGTTTTGTTTGTATATCATCTAACACAGTCTGAAGATCTTCATCTTCAAATCGTCCTTCCAGAGATGGAATCAAAGCTTTAGCTTCTTCTGTTGTTTCGGGACACAGATTTGCGAGAGCAGCCAATTCAAATTTATGTAATTTCTTTTGCATTAGCAAACTGTAAGTAATATTTTTGAAAATATATTATGAAAATTAAATAACTAGGTACTTACTTTCGAACAGCACAAATTGTTTCTTTGTTTTTGAATTTCCTAAATCTATCTGTGTAAGTTAACGTTTTCATAAAAACGTCTGAGAATTCTTGTTCATCTTCGGCAGATTCATTTTGAGCTTTCCGATGTTCTAGCAACATATGTACCTCAGAAATTAGCAAAGTTTCCGCATTTTCAAATTCTAAAAATAGGCTATTAAAAATTTTCAATTTATTTCAAACATCTTGAACGTAAAATGCCAAAGAAAAACTAATTATTAAAAAATTTATTATGGAATAGTACATGTTGCTGATTTTACATAATATATTCGTATACATCGATCACCAGTTAACCAACAAAATACTAAAATTTGAATAAACTAAATTCTCATAATATTATCTTTATAAAAACTACTATCGTGATGGTACCGCATCAATTTTTTTTATCACCAACTTGAATACTTTAAAAAATAAATAATCTTCTATAGGAACAAATAGTCTGTTTTCAAAAATTAATGTAATCATAGCTACTGTTTATTTATAAAGCCTTCTTGCACAAGGAAATCAAAAAGTCTTCGCGTCTTGTTAACGTCTATTTTCAGTAACCGTCTTGCAATTTGTAATTTCACGTGTCCACTTTTCCTGTTCTCATTTATCAAAATATCACGAAATTCAAAATACGATAAAGGAACCAGTCTCACTTTACTACATAAATCTTGCTCTTTACTAGAAAGCTTTTCAAAGCCAGGTAAACCGACGACATCAATTGGGCTGAAAACCCCTCTTCTTTTAAGATTTGTGGGTATTAAGGATGAAGTCAAATTATTTTTAATTTTCCAATTGAATTGAGTGCTATTTTGAAATATTTTCAAATTACTTTTGGCATCTTCGCGTGCCATTTTTAATTTTAAATAAAGTTTAGCTCCATCAATAGAAACAATTCCTTGACGATGAAATTCGCACAATCTACAAAGACGAGGTTATTTGTAAAATTCTAACTTTAAAATAATTTTAAAAGGTCAGCCATATTGGAGATCAAGTCTTCCAATTATTAGTCTTCCCACATTGCAAACACCATGAATAGGTTTGATTTTAGTTGTCAAAGTGTATACCAAGTTGGTATACACGAAGCAGGAAATGTAAGAAAAAGTTCGCGAGTGTAGATGTTAGGAAATATAGGTAAGAGGTGGTGGAATGTATGAAATGTAATATGAGAAAATGCAAGGAGTAAATACTCCTTGTTGAAGAGGGAATTCGGAATTCCAAAGATTCTTAAAAAGTTCCAAACATTTCCAAGAAATTCTAGAGATTTATAAGGAATTCCAGTAATTTCCAAACAAGTTCCAATCTAAAGAATTCCAATGATTTTCAAGAAATTTCAATGATTTCCAATTTTCCAATTCTTTATAGAACTAGTATTTTGCTACGAAAGATGAATCCCACTTGAAGCACTTCGAAATCCAGCAATTCAAAGCATTTGCCACGTGGGTAGATTAATGGAAAGACTACCCTCTAAGTAAAGTGCAATTATATAAAGCACGGCTGAAAGTTTACTCAAAGTTAACTCACTGTTCATCCAATTAGACCCAATTTTTCAATAGTGAGTTAAGCCAAATTAATCGTAACGTTTAAAGATTAATCTACGTTTTAGTACAGGATCCGAAGTAAGGTCGTCCTGCACCCATCTGCTTACCGAATAAAAAGTATTTTTTATCAAACATAATATGGTAAAAAATATATCGCGAATGAGTTGCCTAATGAAATATGGTCATAACCATCCTTAATTAAAAATACTGTAATCAATTCTTTTTCAATATTGCACCGACTTGCTTACCAAACGAATTTAACATTAATAGGAAGTATAAAGCATTTTGGTCCCTAGTGTCGGGTTGCCTAAAATAAACAATGAACTGAAACTAGTAATTTGCAGCGATCTGCTTTCTCATTGAATCATATATTAAAAGAAAGATAATTTTATTGCGAACACAATGGTGTAGGGTTGCCTGCGAAAAATCGGTCATGAATCACGGTTGCCTGGCTTTGAAATTTCAAAATTGAAGCGATCGAAAGAGATGTGTGAGAGAGAAGCATTGCACGTAATATGATAACATATTATGAGTTATAATGCGACTGCAAACTATGATATGATAGAATCTAGACAAATAAAATAATGAATGAATGTAACAAGATCGAATTAAAAATACAAATAGTAACTTAATATATTATAATAGTACGCGCAATGCTTCTCGCTCACAAATCACTTTCGCTCGCTTCAATTTTGAAATTTCAAAGCCAGGCAACCGTCATTCATGACCGATTTTTCGCAGGTAACCCTACACCATTGTGTTCGCAATAAAATTATCTTTCTTTTAATATATGATTCAATGAGAAAGCAGATCGCTGCAAATTACTAGTTTCAGTTCATTGTTTATTTTAGGCAACCCGACACTAGGGACCAAAATGCTTTATACTTCCGATTAATGTTAAATTCGTTTGGTAAGTAAGTCGGTGCAATATTGAAAAAAAATTGATTACAGTATTTTTAATTAAGGATGGTTATGACCATATTTCATTAGGCAACCCATTCGCGATATATTTTTTACCATATTATGTTTGATAAAAAATACTTTTTATCCGGTAAGGAGATGGGTGCAGGACGACCTTACTTCGGATCTTAGACTATTTATGACCATTCTGATTAATCAAGAGTGTGAGTCAACCGTTGAATTCGACTTAACATTAAAAAACTGAGCTTTGGAGTAACTGAAGGCTGAGTTAACCCTAGGTTAACCTTGAACCATGCTTAACACAAATTAATTTGACTGGCCTATAAATAAAAATTAACTTGCAGGCAATTAGAAATATCTCACCTAGCAATTTCCAATTTTAACTCTCCTGCACGGTGTAGACCTTCCATGATGAACTCAAACTGAGAACCAGTGTAAAACTGAATAAATCGACACATTTTTTCATAAACTTTTTTAGTTACGGTCAAATCGTATCTGTGCAACCACCCAATCATTTTTCTCACTAATATAAGTCCATGATTTCTAATTATCAATTTACGACGTTTACGTTCCTGCAACCTTCGATTATAACTACGAACAATAGCACATTGCAGATCAGTCATTATATTATAATGAGGATCATCAGAATTCATCGTTTCTATATTTAAATTAGCAATTAAATCTTCTGCATTAGAATCGTATTCTAATTCGAAATCAAAACGAGCTGCATTATAGCCTGCCATAGATTGAAAACCAATCGAATTGCACGTATATCGAGGAGGATTGTCAATATCGTTTAAGCAAAAACGATAAGGTATAATTGGTTTTTTAATAGCTGGAGCGTTATTTGCACTAAATGATGGAAGCAAATCGGAGCCATGTCTATTTAAATAGAACTGATCGTAATGTTCTTGAATTTCTTTCAAAGTGCGATTTGGTAAATACTGAGGAACTAAACTAAAATTTCCATAATCGATTAACGTATTTAAAAGTATAAGTTCCTCTTGGGCTGTCCAATTTGAATTTTCAAATAAGTTTACACTATTATCAAATATGGAGTAATCGTGATCATTTTTGTGATTTAAAAACTCAATACCGTTAGAAAAACATGTGCAACAAATGTTTACATTGCACACTACACAAAATATGTAAGGTACACTTAATTCACAATAGCAGTTTAAACACTCAAAATCTTTTGAATTTAGTTGAATCATATTTTCGTTGTATAAATTTGCTGTTACTGTAAGAACAACAATATACTAATACTTCAAGGATTCCTTGTGACTACGTACCTTTAGGGAATTGTAAATCTGCAGCATCTTCGTCTGTTAAATCTGTTGTAGTATTCATAGACATTTTTCAGCTCTATTTTAAAACTTATCAAATTATTACAAAAAAAGAAAATCCACTGTTTTTGGAGAATCAACTTCCTAAACAACACAATGTCAATAAAATTAAGGTTATGAGTTAAGAATGACAACCATAATTATTATAACCAACCTTGTACGTATAAAAAGTACTGAAAAATCACCAGATTTAAATTAATTTTTTAAATTTAAAAAAAAATAATTTCTATGGTAGATGTTAAAGTGCGGTTTGTTTTAAAAACTAACAAGTGACATTTTGTTTTCATAAGCATACTTTGAATTTATTTTTAACTAATTTTCCCACATCCCAAAAACAGTAGCGGAACTTCAAATTTTTGCTCCCCCCCCCCTCTACGCAAATTATTATTCGAAACCATGATAGTATCATGATTCGAAACTACTATACTACAAAAAACACTAATTTTTATAATAGATATTTTTATTAAAAAATAACATATCCAGTATTTTCGATATCAGTTTTGAGAATGTTTCACTCTTTTCATGATGGATATGGGCCACGTTGTGGGGTCTCGCGCTTTGTAGTTCTGCCACTTATTCTTAAAGAGCTGAAATTTAGGTAAGTTTTCGCTCATTTAACCAATTAAAATTGATCTTTATACCATGGTTTCAACTATTACAACCTGTTAATATAGTAACATTGTTTTATTACCATTTATATTTTTAATTTATGGAAAAAAAATATAAGTAAACAAGAAAACAATTAAGACACAACCTTAAACCAAAAACGTAGAGAATACGGTAAGTATTACAACAAAATTGTAAATTAAAAATTTCTTGAGTATTAAATTTCTATATTTCATGGATTAGGCGGAAAAGGTATTCAAAAGGCGCATATTTAAATTACGTTGTTATTATGCACGACTTTGCATAAACTGATCAATCTACTGAGGTGCTCTTCTCAGATGCTCGCCACTTCTAAAGCATAAAAAATATATAATTATAATATGTATGATAAGTTGTAAAATGAACAACTAAGTTTTATACATCTGTTATCATAGCAGAATTAACGTAATATACAAATAACAATAATAATAATAATTAAATAAAACAAATAACATATTAGTTGTGTCAGATAAGATATTTATTATCAAAATGATTATACATGTTTAACACAACAACATTTTGAAATATTTTTTTAATATTAAACAAAATACTTTTTCTCTATTTAGTTCGCAATATGCAGTAAGAATCCCAATTTGAAATAATTACTTCACATTAATTACAGTTTCATTAATAGCTTTTGCAACGTACTCTACATTTGATGGTGTTACACCACACATACTAATGCGTCCCGAACGAAGCATGTAAACATGATGCTTTTTGATCATGTGTTCAGATTGAGTAGCTAAAAGTTTAAAATATAATTTTTAATTCAAAGTTTTATTTTACTTTTTAATTACCATTCAATCCAGTATAAGAAAACATTCCAATTTGGGAAGTTATATGACTCCAGTCACCAGGTGTACCAAGTCGTTCCAAAGCAGTTCGTAAAGCATCTCTCATTTCAATAATGCGAGTCGACATTACTTTAATATGATCTTGCCTAAATTAAATTAAATTTAATTAAGTGAAAAATAAAATTAACCTCTTACCATTCTTCATATAATTGTGCATTGTTTAAGACATACGAAACAATTCTGGCACCATGACTTGGTGGATTAGAATACATTCCTCTTATAATAAGCGTCACTTGGGATTTCACTTGAGGAACGTGCTCATAACTGTTCAAAACAAATGTTAAATTGCCAATTCTTTCATCTAAAATTTAGAAACAAATTTTAATTTTGAAAACATTTACGTGTTGACTACTTACTATACAATCCAAAATTCTTTGCAAAAGATTGTGCACACAAAAGTTCAAATCCTCTAGAAACAAAATACCGTACAGCCCATGAATCTTTCACCAAATCTCCAGATGCAAAGCCCTGGTAAGCAGAATCAAAGAATGGAAACAATTTCTTTTCCTGGATTACATCAGCAATATCTTTCCACTGCTCTTGGGTAGGATCACAACCTGTTGGATTATGAGCACAGGAGTGCAAAATAATAACTGAATTTTCAGGAGCATTTCTGAGATCTTCAAGAAGACCATCTATGTCTAACGCATGTGCAGACTCGGACCAATAGCGATATGTCCGTCCTTCTTCAAAACCAGCCTTCTTAAACACCAAATTATGGTTTTCTATAAAAAATTTCAATTTGCATTGCAGTAAAAATTTTAAAACAATGTTTTACCCCAAGTTGGTTGTGAATAGTAAAATATTTTATAACCCAGAACATGAGTTAAAAATTCTGCACCGACACGTAAAGAGCCTGTGCCCGAAAGACATTGCACACCGAAAGCCTAAAGAAACAATAAATTCAAACCTATTTATTATTTATGCTAAGAAAAATTTACCCTATTTTCAGTAAAAACAGGACTATCTTCCCCAAGAAGCATGGTGGTAGCAGCATTAGAAAAAGAATCTAACCCTAATATTGGCAAATACTCTTTATTGAGGGTTTCATCGGCAGCTAAGATTTTTTGCACCTTTTGCACAACTGGTAAAACCCATGGTTGACCCTTATCAGTACGATAAGCTGTAAATAATTCAATTAATAAAGCTTCTCTTAAGTTTTAGTCAGACTTACCGCCTACCCCCAAACTTACTTTATTTTCAAAAGTATCATCAGCAAAAGCTTTATTCAAAGCAAATACCTCTATTGGGGGCCCCAATTCAACTTCAGCAAATACACTAGCCATCTTCTAGAGTTAATTAATACCTTGAACACAAAACAATACAATTAAATATTAAGCAGGTGTAAAGTACCTACTTGGCGGTATTAAAGTGTAAGTATTGAGAGAAAAAACTGAAAAGCGGTCTAATTATCAGTTGACGTTTATGACCTTTGTGATACCAAGGTCATCTTAATTTTACTATTTTTAAATAAATTAAGTTACAATTTTTAGAAATAATATTTATATAATAATAGCAACAGTTTGAAAATGTATTAATAAGTGCAATAAATTTTTATTATAACATTTAATATTTGCAACCTAACCTAAAATGTAATTACATTGTGGTAGTAATTTACGATTTATAATATTTAATTATTAAAAAATAATTATTCTTTATCTCAAGTTGTTATGAATAAGGTTATTGTCAATTGCCAAATGTAATCGTATTTGTATAGCGCACTTCAGATTACCAAATTCATCGATAAAAATTAATTTTTTGAATCCTATGATGGGTAGTTTCCCTAACCAATGGAAAAGTAACTCAAAATTATCGTCATTCCAAAGTCGGGAAAAAAGATATAAATATGGGAAAGAAGTAAAATCCTACTGACCGATCAGTCTGTTACCAATACTTTCAAAAATATTTGAGAAACTTTTACTTAATCTGTACTAGAGGACAAAAGCCGATACCAAATCAAAATCAAATCAGCAATGACCTATAAAACAAAAGATATACCTACTGCTCGGCTGCCTTCTTCCGCATAAGTCAAGCTTTTGACCCTTTTGACTAAAACCATGACTAAAGCTAAAGAAAAGTCACCCGTCACCACCCCGTCACTTATGATTTGGTGAAAAAAAATAAAGCTCCGTTCCGCTTCTCTGAAGTGAAAACATAAATATTTTGAATTACTCTGTATATTATAGTAGTTGAAATCAGCTGACTTGATGACAGTTCTTGAAACTTGGGCAAAACCAAAATAAAAATACTGAAATTTTGCGAAACCTATATAATCTTTGCGGAGTATGTATTTTATAATAAATTAAAAATCAATTATGCACCATTAACTTTTATTTATTTTGAAGTTTGTAATAATTACATTGTACGTTATGTAAATACACGTCATAATATGCTTGCATGTTGATAAATTTTAAATAATTAATTTATTTATTTCTTTTAGTACTTCAATTAAAAATCTGTAGATATGTCATCTACAGTTCCTCTTATATTAGAGGAAGATTGTGAGCGGGGTGGTAAAAATTACGACTACGAAGGAGGAATCGAAGATGATTTTGCTTACCGCAACAATGTTTTACAAGCAACCAAAGGAGTTCGTATGGCATTCATCCGCAAAGTTTATGGACTTCTCAGCCTTCAATTACTATTAACCATCATCATTGCAAGTGCTTGCATGTTTACACCACAAATTAAAGAGTTTATTCACACCAAGTAAGTTCCCTTTTAAAAACTAAACGAATGCACTAATTTGGTATAATTTTTTAGCGATTGGATGATGTTTGTTGCCATGTTTGGAAGTATTGGTCTTATAATTGCGTTACATATTAAACGTAAAGAGACTCCTATAAATTTTATACTTTTGGCTGCATTTGTAAGATTTTTTTCTGACGAGAAAGTTTTGAACTTACTGTTATTTTGTAGACTGTGGTTGAAGCCTACACCGTAGGAGTTATTGTGACTTACTACTCAAAAGCTATCGTTCTGCAGGCTTTACTACTGACCTTGTTTGTTTTGGGAGGTCTTACCGCATACACATTTCAAACAAAACGGGATTATTCTGCTATGCACTCCAGGTAAGTCATTATTAAAACAATTATTAACTTTTATAATTTTCTTCTTCAGTTTATTTGCAGGGCTCTGTATTTTATTGCTCGGTGGGTTATTGCAACTAGTTTTTCAATCGCCAATATTTGAATTTGCTATTTCTTTGGGTGGTGCATTACTTTTTTGCCTATTTATAGTGTACGATACACAAATGTTAATGCAAACTTTATCCCCTGAAGAATATATTTTGGCTACCATCAGTTTATATTTGGATATCATAAATTTGTTTATATATATCCTTCGCATATTACAAGAACTTAATCGACAATAACTTGCACTTTTGTGACTGAGCTTCAGTATTTTTAAATAAATTTAATATTAATATAGCTCAACACTTATACTTTCTTGTGCATTTATATAAATAGGTTTTTTGTTAAAATTATTTGGGTTACTCTGCCAGTATATTGGAATGGTGAACTAAATAGGATCGTATTTCATATTTATAATGAACGATAAGAGTAATATTAGTCAGTGCTTTATCTAACATAAGATAATATGCATTTTTAACCGACTTTTAAAAAAAGAAGAGGTTTTCAATTCTCAATTTGTCTGAATATTTTTTTATGTATGTTCAGTGATAATTCTTTTATTAACTTCAATGATACATGAAGAAATTATTCATAATATTTTCACCAGTGATACAATAATAAAATACCTAGTTGTTTTTATCAATTTTTTAACCTGATATGAAATATGCTTGAGTTAAAAAATCTGGAATAGAACCTATAAGTCATTTCTAACATAAATAAATAATAATACATAAAATATGATTATGATTCGATTTGTTGGTAAATTTCCAAGTTGATTTTGAAAAAATAATTCAAGCATATTTTAATGCATACCACTTTTAAATTTTAAATAATTTACAACCACAATAAATTGTAATGCAAAAGAAATACACCCTGTTTTGTATAATAATAATTTAGTTTTAGATGTGAAAACCACCTAGTGTGATGTTTTAAAATTATATTTATCTATGTACATTTTAAATACTACACAAGTAGAACTTTTATGTTGAATTTTTTTGTTAACGTTATTTTATAAAAAAAAACTGTTGCTATAAATTATTCAAATAATGGAGAATAAATTATTAAGTCATTAGTCCAGATTTCTTTAACCGTCATTATTACAACAAATAAATAAGGGAACAAGAAAAGAGGAAGTGACAAATAGTGCAAATAAATCAATACCAAAATTAAAATTCAACAGAAAAATAAAAATGGATAAAATTCAATACTTCCCAATGGTAGTAGAACCATCTGTGCTCATCTGAGAAAGCATCTTAACCTTTTTCCCCCATCAAAATAGCCCATTTTTGCTCTACCTACATGTGAAACACTCGTTCGTTAATTATAAATAATTAAAAAATTTATATTTATTTAAAACAAATAATTTTACAAGCAATACCATAATGTAGTATTATTCTTTTAAACGAAATAATCTGCCCATGCACTGAATACTTATGAAACAAACTCATACAACTTTATTAAAAACCAATTTAAACTTCACCATATTCGTATACTAAACAAAGCTCAGAACTAAAACTAATTAAAAATAGATTAGGATTAGGAAAAGACCTCGAAGTTGCATTATAATATACAGAAATTCCAGGTTATTTTATTACCTAATCTATTTTTTATTGTACCTTCAATTTATTTCGTATATTATAAATAAATATGAAAATTATAACGTTTTGGTTTGTACATTTTATTTTATTGGTAAATAGTTTCGCCTTTAGGCTTCTTTTGACCAACTTCTAGGTTGTAATAATTATATATTAATAATAATAATAATAAATGTATAATTTATCAATTTTAAGTACAAATTGCTGTGCGCATTTTACTTAATTATTACAATTATTGGGAAATTTCTAATAATAATTATACTAATGGCTATTCAATTATTTATACTTATTAAATTTTGCTGGTAATTGGGGTCATAATTTTAATAATAAATTAAAAATATTCTGAAATATTTTTTTAAAAATTAAATTCAATCAAATTCTTTATTAATTACGTGATGCGAAGATACTTTACATAATATACACATTAAATAATAGTTTCTAGATTTTAGCGACAGTGAAGTTGAGCGAATAGTGACAAATTTTAAAACTTTTTTATGACATTGTAGAATAAATAGTGATTTACATATAAAAATATTCCAGTTGATGATTTGAGGTATCATTAAATTAGAATTAAATATATTTGCATTCAGATTAACAAATAATATTTAAATAATATAAAAAAATAAAATTTAAAAATCAACAATCTCAACAAACTGTAGTTAAAATGTCATACATAACAAAATTGGTTAGAACTTTAAGTACACTTAAATGTTATAAGCTTCCAGCGCTGTGGCGCTTTTGATTCATCTCACAGAAATGTGATTTTGCAATATTACATACATAATATTATATCTATTATAGATGCTTTTTAAATATAATTTAATGTAAATAGTGAAAAATTTGCAGACAGGACAAAGGAGAAGACAATATTACTAATTAAGTAAATTATCTTCAATAAACATAAAAAATTGTCAAAAGTACATTTTTAAAAAATATACTTATACCTACGAGACGTTGACTATGGACTAGAGATTGTACGCTAAGCCCACATTTTTGGTAAAAAAAGTAATTAGTATAAAAGATCTACCTTCGGTTACAGAATAAACAAATACTGGCAGTCAGATCAACTCTTACTGCCCAGTCAGAATCATGTTAATGTTAACGATCGGGAGCTTTGGATTGGTAGAGAAGCAGAAACATGGCTTTTGATTGGAGCATTTGTTAATATTACGTTAACATTATTCTGACAGGGCAGTTATTGCATATTAATTAAAACAAATATTGCTTAAAATGTTATTAAAAATTAGTAACTATTTTTATAAAAAATATTTTTCTTGCTGTACATGTGGTTAGTTCAAATAATATTGTATTATTTATAAATAACATTCCAACAGTAAGTAATCAGAAAACTTTTAAAACTTATCAGGTATATAAAAAATTCAACAAAAACTTAACAATCCATATAGGTATGTATAAAAACATAAAGCAATCCTATTATAAAACGCGAATTCAACAAGTTTAAGATTAAACAGGTGTAGGATTAACAATTTGATCCTCGATTATTTTTCGAAGGTCATTTGGATAAGCATTATGTGCCACGAGATCAAAATCGCTCCCCGAAAGTGATTTATCTATAATTTGGTCCCAATCAGATTCACTAGTAGGACAAGCCCCTAAACCTAAAGTAAATTTACGAGCAATTGGAGGCGAAATATCTAAAACAATAAAGAAACACTTATGTAAGATAATATCTACGAAATCCGTGTCGACTAACCATCATCATCTGTTCTAGAATTGCAAGACTCTTTCGCCCTGAGTGTCTCTTGTTTAAGGATTATTTCGTTGGTAATGAAATTTTCACGTCTTATTTGTTGCAATAAATTTCCTGGAACGTCAGGAATAAGCCACTTTACCAAAATTATAATAGTAGCTACAACGTTCTAAAATGTTTTAAAATAACAAATAAAATTAAGTTGCAGTACAAAAGATAAGTCACCTCAAATATAACGACAAATGCTAACCTGGCAGCTAAAACGTGCCAAAACATTAAATTAACTTTGTATTCGTCAGGTGTTCCGGGTGGTTCTCGAAAATCGGCATACCTATTAATGATGGTTTAAACTTGATTATGTAATAAATAGGTAGGTAGCAAAGAAGTACCTGCAGATTGGAACTTGACTATAATTTTTAATATTAATGTTTACTTTTTTAAAATCTGTTGTGTTGAAAACTGCTAGCGTATAATTTACGTATCCTTTTAAAGAGTAATCTTGACTAACGTACATTCTGTAGACTAGATGAGGAATAAAATTGGAAGTAAAAGCAATAATCAATCCCTGAAAATATAGGAAGATAAATCAAATCTTTAAATTTATATACTACTACACCTACATTTGTTATAACAGCAAGTTTTCCAATAGAATCTAAAATTCGATACCACACACCAATATCTTTAACTCTTTGCGTAACCGGTCTCCTGTAATATACAAGCAATTTTCGTGCGTCTAAACGCATTTCAAGTATGTTATTTAGGAGGGCAAATACGGGAGCAAGAGGAAATGCGGCCACAAAAATTGTAACGAAACCATATTGTAAGACTAAGACAAACACAATTACTAATTAAGAAAGGATGGTTTCAAAAACTTACCCATTTCCAGATATTCCGGAAAAAGACTTCTAGGTCCCCACTCCAGGAGTTTAAAATCTTTAACCCACTGTGGTTTACTTTTCGATGATTCTGATTTTACCAATCTCATTTTAATTTTTAACGTGTTTATCCATTTGTATAATATTGGAAAACCCATTTCAAGTACAGAATTTAAAGCTTGCTTTCCTACCATTATAATAGCTAACTGAATGCATAGCTCCATAAGGCAACCGCCAAGAGGACACTACAGAAAATGTGGCAAACATTAAACAGGTGAATTTTAAAAAATACCTAATGATTATTACTTCTTCCTGTCTGTATCCGAAAAACATATTGTAATCCTTTGGGTAACCAATAAACTTTCCCTTGAAAAATGCAATGTAAAAAATGGAAGCGTAATAGTTAACAAATTGAAGAAGATATATTTTTAATGTTAAAGAATCATCAAATTGAGTTTGCGTACGAAGGAATTCGAGTTCTGTTAGGTACTCTGCTAAACGACCGTATAACTAAAAAACATAAAATCTGTTTACAAGTTGAGCTGCTATTTTAAACGATAAAATTTACCCAATTGAAAATAACAATACACACTAAATTAATAGATGCTGCAGTGATTGTTGTAAAAAGCGTCAGATGACTCGAGTCATACTTATTTTCACCATAAACATGAAGTGCTGTTAAAACAGATATTCGATATAAAATTACCGCTGCAACAGTAGCAAAAGCTAATGCAACCTAGAAAATACGTATAAACTTGAAATTGATATTTTTACTAATAAAAAAATTACCAGCAACATAACAATAGAAAAACTAAAAATAGTGGCCGGCACTCGCATTTTCCAAAACGGCACGTGAGGTTCCATTGTATTAGTAACGATATTAATCTGTTTTTGTTTAACATGGGACAATCTCGCCAAGTATTGAGGTCGCGGATGTTCCTCTTGGACATCGAAGCCAGTTAAATCCCATCTATGTGTTATCTCCGACGAATATCGTTTCCAAAATTCCAAAAATATAGCGGCTATAAGTAAAAATACTAAACATTCGTTCGCCTTATTAATAAACCAAGTTACCCCAAATAGACATAAAAACTGCAAAAAATACAGTGGTAGAATTATCAAAAAGGTATGTTATGCGCGATTGTAAGCACGCCGTAGATATATTCCAATAATCGCAAAAATGATCGCACTGAGGGCACATAGTTAAATTTAGTTTGTTGCATATGTCTTGGCTAAATAAAAGTATTGTGATTTATTAAAATTATTTCGGGTTAGCTCCCTACCTTGGTACGTGAGTATAAAGAGTGATGCAGGAATACAAAAAACATATTAAGCCCACAACAGAAGCAGGCAATAGCATGTGCGTGTAAAAACCCAACCAAGCAAAGTATAATGCAATTTTGACACCAAAATATTCCTTAACATAGTCCAGTGGTTGATAACGGAAAAATTTACATACGCTGCCCCACTCGTTATACAGTAAGTTGCGCATACAACCTGGAGTATAAACATTACCCTAAAAAAATCAAAGTTCTTATTTGTTTTATAAAACGATAATGTTGTACTAACATCGTGTAGTGGATAAGCTGCAGTATAAACATTTTCATTTAATAATCGTTCAATTCCAAATGCAAAATCATCTTCAGAATTATCGCTAAATCGTTTCCTATCTAAAATGAATTGAACTATACGTGAATGAATTGCAGGTGTGAAAAAACAAGGAGCATCTACATCAAACCTATTTAAGAAGAAAAACATGCCAAAGGTGTAATTCTGATGAATGCTTATAATGTTTACTTACAGATATTCTTTATCTCGACTATAGATTGCAGTAAAGCGATGTTTCTTTTCTGGAAATTTACTAATATCGATTACAATTAAATCCAACACCTTTTTCCAATGTACATTAAATGTTTCTAGGAAAGAATTTCCGGATGAACGACTACGATTTTTTTTCCCAAGTATCTATAATTACTATGCACATTTAAAGTTATTAGTACAAAAATTGTGAGAACAACCCAAAAGTTTAAAAGTCAAAAATTATTACTTTTTGTTTTATCCTCACGTATCACAAAAACAGTTAAAACACTCCTTTTAATTTAGCTAATTGATATTATTGTACCAGGGTTAGGTGAAAAACTCATATCAATAAAATTATTATCAAAACGTTAATAGGCAAATTTTTGCTTCAATATATTACTACCTTCCGTGACATAATTGCATAGAATCTACTTTTATGAGTTCCCTCGGGAGATTTACATAGCTCCTAATTTATAGATAAAAATATTTCGTCAGTATTTATACAATATATAATTTACTATATAATATTATGCAGATAAAATTTTGTAGCATTTATATTTTAAATCCTCACCTCTTTCATTGGTAATCGTAATTTTAAAATGTCGCTATAAAATCTAAGAACTTCATTTGGTGCATGAATCTGAAATTAATAAACTTCAATTCAATTATTGAAAAATTGTGCTAGAAAAAAAAATGATTTATTTCTTTCTTTGAAGATATTCCAAAATTTTAGAGCAATGTCTGTAAAGTGACTTATTTATTCAGATATCGAAAAAGAAATGTACCGAATTAAAAATGACAATAAATTTAAAATAATATGGCAAATATACAAAACTTTTATGAAATGCTTTATTAACTTTTGTGACTATTGTACTGAAAGATTTTAATAAATAAGATCGAAATAATAATATGTATTATAGTAAAGCTATTTTTTCAAACTTTTCTTAATTTTTATTCTTCTTCAGTATTTGTTTCAGGTAAGTTAATTTTGTAAAATTTGTATAAATGAAATTTACTTAAGTATATCCACTTGGAATGCTATTCATAAGAATTACGCGCATGTTTATAAAATTTTGTTAAATAATAATTCATTTATATATTTATAAAATATAAACAACATTCTGTATGTATTTATAATCATCAGTAAAATAAAAACATGTGAGATGGAAATAAGTCATGTAGTAGGTACTTATCATTCTACATACCTTAACAAAATGTAAACCATTATTTTCCACTGGTTCGTATTCTAATTCCAATCCTTCTTTAAGTAAATTGGATTCAAAAAGTGCCCGCCTACTTTGTGCTTCATCAGTTATCGATTCCACTTCTAATGAATCCCAAACTAAAACAAAATCTACCGATCTTTTTCCATCCTTAAAATATATAGTTGGTTTGGAACATTCGAAAAGTGAATAGATTTCTAAATTAGTTTTAGTATTATCGATTTCTTGGTTAGTTGGGTTACAAATGCATGATTCATCTACTTGAACACTTTTCTTGGAATCTTCTTCACCGTTCACCTCAATTTCAATTGTTGATTGTGATGAAGGCACACCAGATTCGCCTCTAGAATTAAGGTTATGAAAAACAGCATTACAATAAACAAGGTTTTATTTACCTAGTAGTATCCATCTCTTTATCAATATCATCCGAATTCATCAAACTCAATACTGACATAGCAGCCAAATCTTGTTGTGTCATACTTTTGCACATTTTAATATTTTCATTATAATTAAATGGATTCTCAAGGGAAGTTTCCCTATCCCTTGAACTATTAAGGGGAGGGGAATTACTACTTCTATCTCCATTTGAAGTCTCATTCTAGACATAATCAATAAATTGTATATTTTTAAAAGAAAATAATTTTCACTCACGTTTTCCACCAACTTTTCTCTGTCATTTTTATGCAAAAACGGGGTTAATAATATATCAAACTTAGGTAAATAACTTAGACTTTCTTTTGACATTTTTAGTCTAAAATTAAAAATTTTGAATTTGGTGTAAAAATAGTAGTTCAAAAAATATAACTTACCTATTAATTTTAACCTCGTGCACCTGTTATGTTGTATAAAATCTTTTTTTAATTAAGTCAATTAAAAATATCACAGAAATAAATAAAACATCCTTAATTATTGATAAGTAATATAGGGGGGTAGATAAGCAGCTTCCTTGTACAAATTTTGTGGTTAATTACTGTTCAAATAAGTGTTGAGCTGTAAACTATTTATAACTAGTCTTCGACCCCAAACCCACTTTGAGTGGATTATAAAAGACGCCAATAATGTTGTTAGGAAAACTATTTTAAAATTGTAGATCATTATCGTTTCAAAAGACATTATAAATAATGCTTGAATTATTTAGGATTTATATTAAATTTAAAAGGAAAGATTTACAAGACGGTAGATATAAATAAATAATTGTCGATTGGTAGTTATACAAATATAATTGTATGTTTAATTAAAATGTACATTGCATTCAATAATTTGTATTGAATAGAATCAGTTTCAAAATTATACTTATACAATTTCAATGTAACAAAATTATTATATCGGTAAATAACTAACATTGGCAAGTAACATGAAAATGTGAACATAAAGAAAATTTAAAAACTTAATTTTGATATCAATGAATAATATTAAATGATTATTTACAACAGCTTTGTGTTATTCTTCATCATTTTATCACAAATTATGTAAACATTACATACGATACTCATTCTGCAATGAGATAAGTTTTTTAAAAAATTATTTATACTCAAAATATGTCATAGATAACGCAAAACAAACATTTTCAAATATTCAGTCTTTATGGCCAATCAGAAGTTTTGCACAACTTTGTTACAAAATTTACACATAACATTAAAATTATCGTCTTCTCTTTTTCTGCTTTTTTGATTTATTACTGTGATCACCACTTGAACCAGCATTTGTCGTCGATTGTTGTGGAACCTCTTGAACTGCGACAAAGCCAGATAAACAAGTACCGACTATTGAAGCACTGGGATTACTTAATACAGTTCTTTTAATTGCCCCATTATTATTATTCATAGTTAAATTTTTTACAACCTTAACTGTTTTCTGCTTAATTTTTTGTTCGATCAGTGATGCTCGAAGCGCTGCCATTATGTTAAGAGTAAATGCATCTACACGAGTTAAAGAAGTTCGATCTCTTAATTCGCTGTATAACTTAATAGTTAATGTACACTTAATGTTTCCAGACGAGCAGACCCTTTTACACGAAGCTTTATCGAGCGCAAAAGCAAATTTCTTTTGAAACATGCCAATTACGCTTTCCCTTACAGATATTAATTTTTGTTTGTAATCAAAAGATACATTATTTAAGGGGTTCTTCAATTCTAAACAGGCAATAAACTTGGTAGCTTGAGCCCATGGTGTACCCATTCGTAAAAAAACTAATAGTTCTCCAGATTGCAAAACTTCTATGTTTATGAATACTAAACCAATTCCTCTAATTGAAAAGATATGAACAGTTTGTTTAATAAATTCTTTAACCGGATAAGCTATTTCAAACTCCTTAGAAAATACTCCATTATCGCCAATTATACTCTGGAATAAAAAGAAAAAATCAGCTTTCTGTAAAGAAACATAATATAAGCCATTAATCATATGACATCATAGTGTAGCCAAACAAAGTATATTAGGTGTGTTTGGTTAGCGAAA
Organism: Cantharis nigra; assembly: GCA_958510845.1. Classification (NCBI taxonomy): domain Eukaryota; kingdom Metazoa; phylum Arthropoda; class Insecta; order Coleoptera; family Cantharidae; genus Cantharis; species Cantharis nigra. The sequence continues at coordinate 65,734,960 of OY294028.1, forward strand.
CAAAGCAATTTTGCAAGAAACAAGCAGCTAGTGTACAATGGTATAGCATACCAAACACATCTATTATATCCACTCCACTATATTACAATCCCTAACAACTATATGTTCGGCCATTTCATACTTTCTATGGAAATAATTATTCAGTTTACCACTACTAGCTAAATATAATTTATAATTATATAATATTACATTTAATAATATATACTTATTAATTATAATTATATTTTGATGGTTAGAAGTAAAGAACATGTTTGGCTTCTGAAAAAAATATTATACTGAATTACAACAGACAATTAAATGTTTGGCCATAATCTTAAACAATAACCAAATATAATAACATCGCCTTTTACTAGAATTACTGGCAGATATTCTTTTAGGCATAGAATTTACAAGAGCCTAACCCTTTTCTGCTAAAACTAAAACCCAGACTTCTTGAAGTTTAGCCGTTAAACTTTCATGGGTTCTTTGTGGATTATTCCTCGGTTTCTGCTTCATTTTATGCCATCGAGTTTCGATGACATTTAAGTCAAGACTTCTTGAAAGCCAATCCATAAGTCATATTATCATAGTTGTTAAACCAATTTTCGGTGGTTTTAGCCGTATGACATAAAGTGCAGTCTTTCTGGAATGGAATATATTTTCCAGTATATCTTCATACTTGAAAGCGTTAATAGTTCCATTTATGAACTGAATACTTCCTACACCTTCAATCAACATTAATCCCAAAAGCATTACTCCCGAAGCAAACTTAACAATTAAAGTCTTAACAAACTTAACAAACTTAAAGTCCTTATGGAACACTTCATTTTTAGTTCTTATCACTCATTTTCGATTATCTTTCGTTTATTTAATTTTGTATTCTTGTTCCACTCAGACTTTATTTCCTTTACAGGAAATATGCACTCCATACGAGAGTTGCCTTTTAAGTTTCGGAAATGGAGTAGAAGAACAAATATTTTTTTATCTAAATTGGCTTTATAATTTAAAAAAGTCTTTTTCGTGAAGATCAATAGGCTTTTGGATCCTTTTAAAATAATTTTTGAAGTACTTTTTCCACTCCAATTAAAGTACCTCCAAAACATGCATTTTGAACGCTTCAATCGTTTCTTCAGTCGGCTGGTGTTTAGTTTTGGGCTCATTCGCGTAAGTCTGCGATTCGTCACTTGTCATAATGTCATCCATCCCGATTTGAAGCACCGCGATCGTATTTGTGAACCATTTCTTCTGACCAATTGACACGAGACTTGTTTTCAGCGATTGTCAAATTATGTGGGGTTCAAACGCAAACAAATTTTTTTGACGACCAAATATTCAAGCAAAATTAAATATCTGTTGGTCCCTGAAATGCCCAAAGATGCCTCAATCTCACGATAAGTCAATTTTGCAGTATCAGTTCATGTACAGCATCAATGTCTTACAGAACAACTTTTAACTTTGGACGACCTCCACAAAAGTCATTGTTGAGCAAACTATGGCCAGAATTTAATTCGGTAAATCATCGATAAATACTGATCATTGATGGTACTTCATCGCCAAAAGTCAAATTAAGATTATCGATGTCCTGCTCTTGAGATAATCCATCTCGAAAATTGTAAAAAATACTCGCAAGAAAATTTTCAAGAATAAATTCCATTTTTTTGTTGAGATGACATCTTCAAGTTACTATAAACAGCACAAACAGCGCTCGTACGTCAAAAAGTTCTGAATAAGAATACCGTTAAAAATGTCCAACTTTACGATAGAGATGTCAGTTGCCAGATCTAGTATTGCTCATTCCCAATACTTAAAAGGCAACCCTAGTATAAATGAAGAGGTAGTGATGGGTTCTTAGGTGGTTTTAGGTATCACGATACTTTGTGAGGTAAATATAAGATGTTCCTGACTAGGGAAGGCAGATAGATACAAAGTTTGAAATTTTAATCATAGTAGGCGTAGTATGGCGTAAAGTCTACACCGGTCAACTGGAAAGCAAGCAACCGCGGTTCAAATCCTGGTCGCGTCGAATACACTGCTGTGATTTAAAGCCAAAAATATATCTGTGGGCTATGGGGAAGGCAACGGAAAACCACCCCATTGATTAAATTTCTTAGTACAGCATCTTGGCTTCAGCCAAGTATGGCACTCAAAGAAGAAGTAGGCGTACTGCCAACTAAACTAAATTATTAGTATATTTATAAAGCTGCTTGGATATTATAAAAGAGAATTTTGGTTGATTTTCGTTAAGCCTTTTGGGGAGCGAAAAAGCAGAGTTAGCAATGCCAAAGATAGGGGGAGAAGGTGACAAGAGGAATATTTTACGACAAGTGGGAGACCTGTGATACCCATACACATTTGAGTGGTACAAATTTTCAAAATTATAAGTTTGACTTCATATTATCATATTCGACCAAGTTCATATTATAGACTTTATAGTTGATGCAATTTAATGTTTGGAAAGTAATTTGCTTTGTAATTATTTAGAGAGAGAAATTCAAAAAGATGAGAGTTCATTTAGTCATGTAAACAAATTACTTCCAAGTAACTGCGGAACCCCTTTAGAAGCACTGATATAAAATATACTAGTGAGAAAAAACAAAACTGATGAACATTAAAAGATTGATTTGACTTGAAATGTATCTTAAGCTGCATCCCTATTATAAAGATCAAGAATACTGCAACAAATCGATAGAGCCACTTGCCATACCATTTTAATATTAATGCAGCTTATAGTGTACTAATTTGTCCACATAGAATTGCTGTGTCCTATATCTTATGCAATATACATGGATATAGAACAAAGCAATTCTACGTGGACAAATTATTGGTAATAAATGCTAGAGAACTTGAAGGATTATTAAACAATAATTATAAACATTCTTAATCTTGTCACAAGATGGCATTCTAAGCACTAGGCCAATCGGCCTGAAACATTCAAAAATTAAATTAGATATGTCGTTTTGCATTAATTTGCAAAAGATAGTTGTTTTTTTTATCAGTTATAGAAGCATTCCTTCGTTAAGTCTTTTCAAGGAACCAAATTTGAATTATACAGAAAATTTGAATCATTAAAATACTTTTTGCAATTATTAACCTACAGGGTCGCGTTTCATAATAGTACTAATACTATTAGTAGGAAAGTACAAGTTGAATATTATTACTATTGAAAAATAATGAAGAATAATTTTTGGCTATGCTTGTAGAATAGGTTATTTTATGAAGAAGTACCAAAAACCACGCAGGTAGGTGTTCAGATTAACGATTTTAAGAGTATTTAAAGTTACTTGTAACTTGTAATATTAGTAAATTTTCATTATGAAACAGGGCCCTGAAGTATGCCATAATTAGTTAGCCTATTTGTTTCTATAAATAAAATAGCAGTGAAACATGTGAGACAAAATAAAGTCAAGATATAAATAACAAATAAAAAGAGGCACCATTATCAAAAATTATCATGTTTACAATGCGTTTGAGATAAAAGCAAACTACGGGTATTTTAAATCTGAATAAAAGTAAATCAAAATTTTCGTTAATCATGAGTTTCCAGTGTTATATAAAGAATCAATTTAAAATATACAAACCTCTGAAAACACTTGGGGATGAGCACTTCGTACATGATTAACTAATCTACAAGATGGTAGCATTTTATCACAACCATCGGCACGACATGGAAAGGTCCCTCTGGAAATTTTTGGTGTGTCTAATTTACGCTTTACTACCACTTTTACTTGAACGGGATTTGGTTCTTTCTTCGATTTAGGAATCTTTAGTTTTTCTGGAACTTCTAAAGCAGTTAACAGCAAGAGATTCTAAAAATTCATTGTTTTAAAATTGCCTAAAAGCAAGATTTGAAAATAATGTCACCTTTAATATTTCATAGTGATTAACAAGTTCTTCTACAACGAAGTTTCTTGTACCATAAAAGCTACACTTGCAAATGGGACACTCATTGACTTGAGGCTTGCAGGTGGCGCAAATATGATGACCATTACGACACTGTTCTACCATAGAATTTGCATTAGGTACATCTAAACATACTGGGCATTGCAGAAGTTCTTCCACGTCGTTCCAACCCCACTAAAACATAATTATTCATTTTAATTTTTGTGGTTAATGCAATGTAACAGGCTTTCATCACAATGTCATATGCAAAGCTTAATAATAGCAACTAGAAAATACTTCTAAGTTTTATAATAATGACATTTACCTGATCTCCGTTTCTGCGGGACATTGTTAAATTTTCTAATAGCGATATGTAAAAACAGTCGTTTATCAAAAAAAATGGACGTTAATTTTAATAAAAAATAATACTGAGTCAAGATTATTAAATTGTAGATAATAACAGTCAGTTAGGCACAAATTTAGTTATACAAATAATAAAACTAAACCATAAAACAACTTAACAAATTTGTACAAGTTACACAAAAACACATTCAACTATTCAACTCCAATTTTTTAACTTTTTCAGTAAAGAAAAGTTTCGCGGTATTATGTTGGCAGTATTTTTAAATGTTACCGGAAGTTTATGAACTAATCTACCTTTCAAATAATAAAACCGCAGTGACTAAATTAATTTTCAAATTTATTAAAATATAAAAATACAATAGATGGATATAATCTAAAAAATAAAGATAAAATAAAAATATCTCTATACAGGGTATACTGTGTTATGTAAACCGTATACATTTGAAAACGATGCAGGACCGGCCTAAGATATTTAGGGCACGTAGGTTACTAACAATAATGCTCCCCTCTGCATAAAAAAATACAGAAGAGCACAGAAAAATACAAATAAATCCGGGGTCGGTAGTTTTTGGAATAAATCATTAAATATTTCGTCTGAATGACTTGTCTTGGGTAGCGCTACCACCAGATTGCTTTTGATTAAGAAACAATCGAAACGTGGATTATCTCAAAAAAATGTTAAGAATATTAAATTAAAATCGCTTTTATACCAATTTAAAAAAAAAGTATTGAATAAGATTTTAATAAATTTACTTAAAAAAAAAAATTAAATAAACAGCAACAAAACAAAGAAAATAATTATTATAATTTTACACGGGGAAGATTTTTAATATTATACAGCCAATCCTAAGTCAATCAAATTTTGTACAACATTTGATAAAAATAAAACATGAGTAAATCAACTTCAAATTTTACCATTTGTTAACATATTCCAATAGAATATACATATCAGTGCTAACACATACTAATAAGCCATTTGGTCGTCGGCTGATTTTAACAACTTGTTAAAAGTTTTATGAAACCGTTTTAAATCACAAGATTCGGTAAGTTAAAAACAAAAAACTATTTGAATGAAACAAAGATGATTAAATTAAATACTTACAAAGAAAAATTGAACAAAGCTGAGTTTTCAGCTTCAGTGCAAATAGGTATAATAAGTCTAAAATGGGACATTTTGAGAAAACGCAGTTTTAAGGTTTTGCGTTCATTTACTTTAAGGGGGGGCGAATAAAAGGCATATTTTCATGATTTTTTTTTAGAGATATGAATAATGTTGATTTATTTACTTCATATACACCACGGTGTAATGTATGGAAGGCGTACCTGTACAACAGGTACTTACTATTCAAATATTAGTACTTAGGTTGGCCAGCTACCAACCTAATAGTTTAGAAAAGGATTGATATATCAAGGACCCGGGCTGCAGGAGAAGGACAAGGCAGCTTGCAAGTGACGGTTGTTTGTAATATATAATTGTAATTATAAATAAAGTAAGTTCTCAGTGTGCATTGTTGAATACTTAATATTGGCGACGGGAAACGGAGTGAACCCAGTGGAAAAATTTAGAAAATCCAACGTAAATAATATAGAAAGCGAAGTCGTTAGCGAAGGTCTTACAGAAAATACCGAACAATCAAAGATAACAAAAATCATAATCGGGTTAAAATGGCAAAAATTGAACAGTTTGATGAAGAATTTGAAGATTTCGAATCGTGGGAAGAAAGATTAAGGTTTTATTTTATAGCAAATGGGGTTAAACCAGAAGTACAAGCGGCGTACCTGTTGGCATGCATGGGCGCAAAAAGTTACAAAATAGTGAAGAACGCACTATACCCTGAAAGTACGGAAGGGAAGTCATACGAAACATTGGTAAAGGTATTGAAACTTAAATACAGGTCAGTAACCAGCATATTTGTAAAACGATTCAATTTTTATAATCGGAAGCAAGAGGTAAACGAAAAGATAGAGTCCTTCATTTCGGCATTAAAGGATTTAGCTCGTGACTGTCAGTTTGGAGTATTTTTAGACCAAGCACTGCGGGACCGATTGGTGTGTGGGCTGTTCAACGCGGATACGCAGAAGAAGTTGTTCGGAGAAACTGAAAAATTAACGTTTAAAAAAGCAAGCGAAATCGCGATTAACGATGAAGCGGCAGAAAACCAAAGACGAATCATTCACGTCGATGCGCAAATTAACCAGTTACAAAAGAAGAAAATTCAAATACGTGGTCAAGGTCAGGGACGGCCGCAAGTGTCTCGGACAAGTACAGATTGTTTTCGCTGCGGGAGGAAACATAATCCAGCGATTTGTCCAGCGATCAACTGGGAATGTTTTTTGTGTAAAAGAAAAGGTCATACCAAATACGTGTGCAGAAGCGCAAAAAAAGTGGCTAAGATGGAAGTAGAGGAAGAAGATGAAGAAGAAGGTTACCTGTCGTACTTAAAGCACCTAGGTAAAGTAAATGGCGTGGGCCCGGTGATGGTCAAAACGATAGTAGAAAATTTTGAGTTTGAATTCGAAATTGACACAGGGGCATGCAGATCAGTGATACACATGCAAGATTTTAACCGTCTACGAGATTTATGTGACATTAATCCGGTACAGTTTAAACTAAGAGTTGTTACAGGCGAGGCGGTCAGGATCGTAGGGGAAGCCCAAGTAAACGTTTGCATAAACGAGAAATGGTACGAAGATCTGCCATTAGTAATAATCAAGAGCGAGAACAAATTCGCACCCTTATTGGGAAGAAACTGGTTATCGGTAATTAGACCAGGCTGGCAGAAAGCACTATGCCAGCAAGTGATAGAAGCAGAGGGGGAAATTAACCAGATACCTCAAGAAGAGAAGGTTCTCAAGATTGACGGTGAACAGTTAAGCAAAAGTTTGGCAGATACGTTTAAGGAGTTATTCGACGAAGATATGTCACGACCAATCAAAGGTTTCACAGCGAGCATTCATTTAAAAGAAAATGCGAAACCAGTATTTCATAGAGCATACGAAATGCCCTACGCACAAAAGGCAAAAGTAGAAGAAGAATTAAATAAGTTGATCAAATCGAATGTCTTGATAAAGGTAGATCACAGTGAATGGGCAAGTCCCATCGTGGTAATACCAAAAAAAGATAAAGAAGTAAGGTTGTGCGTGGATTTCAAGCGAACGTTAAACCCAAATCTGGAAACCGGCAGTTGTTCGTTGCCGACACCTTCGGACATTTTCGCCACGTTGAAGGGAAGTAAATACTTCACCGTGTTGGATTTGAAGGGGGCGTATCAGCAGTTAGAGGTAGATGAGGCGTCAAGGGAACTACTAACCATAAATACACATTTAGGTTTGTTTCGATTTTTAAGGTTAACATATGGAGTCAGTTCGGCTCCTGGTATTTTCCAATCGTGTATGGATTCGGTGCTTGCGGGTTTAAACAGAACCAGATGTTATTTAGATGACGTGGTAATTTCGGGAAGATCGCTACAGGAATGTTACGAAAACGTATCCAAAGTGTTGCAACGGTTACAGAAATATCACATTAAGGTCAATGGGAAGAAGTGTGAGTTTTTTAAGTCAAAGATTAAATTTCTCGGACATATAGTGAGTGAAGATGGTATAAGTCCATGTGAAGACAAGTTGGAAGCCATTAGAAGTACACCAAACCCAAGAAATGTTTCGCAGGTAAAATCATATCTGGGCTTACTTAATTATTATGGTCAATTTATCCCTATGCTGTCATCCAAGTTAAAACCACTGTACGACTTGTGCAAAAAGGATGTGCCATTCGTATGGTCGACGGAATGCGAACGATGTTTCACCGAAAGTAAAGAGCTGCTGATTACGGATAAAATATTAGCACACTACGACCCCGAAGCGCCCCTATTCGTAACGTGTGACGCTAGCTCGTATGGAGTAGGAGCAGTTTTAAGCCACCGATTGAAAGGACAAGATCGACCGATAATGTTTGCGTCTTCGACTCTATCAGACGCAGAAAAAGGATATTCGCAAATCGAACGAGAAGCGCTAGCGATAATGTTCGCTGTAAAAAAATTTCATAAGTATGTGTTTGGTCGAAAATTCACATTGATCACCGATCATCAACCGCTACAATACATATTTGGCAGTAATTCAAGAATCCCCATAACATCGGCAAATCGACTCCAGAGATGGGCAATCATCCTATCGGGTTATAGATATACTATTGAATATAGAAAAGGAAAGAACATCGGTAATGCGGATGCGCTGTCAAGGTTACCGTTAAAAGAAGCTACGAAGATTTCAGAAGCATTGTACTCGTTCAACTCAGTAGAATGCGCGCCTCTCAGTCATATAGACGTAGCAGCGGCGTCCAAAACAGATGAGGTAATATCAAAAGTATTAGAACTTACCTGGAAGGGGTGGCCAAATGCGGTCAACGATGAAAGATTTAGGCCATATTTCGCTAAGCGTCAAGAGTTATCGGTGGAATCCAATTGTTTAATGTGGAGCAATAAAGTGGTAATTCCGGAAGCGATACGTTGGTCGGTGCTGGAACTTTTCCACGACCAACACATTGGTGTGGTAAGATCCAAAATGTTAATGCGTTCATACTGTTGGTGGCCAGGGATGAATGAGGACATTGAAAAGTTTATTTCATTATGTGGCCGATGTCAAGAAGTACAGAATTTCAGAGCAGATGCACCGCTGCAGCCATGGCCAAGAGCAAACAACAATTTTCAAAGGGTACACATCGATCTATTTCACAAATTCGGTTACAATTTTTTGATTTGGGTCGATAGCAAGTCAAAGTGGATAGAAGTTAAATTTATGAACAAGGGAACATCAGCAAAGGAGGTAATAGTAGCATTAAAAGAAATCATTTCAGTAGTAGGGTTACCAGTGGAATTAGTATCAGACAATGGCCCCCCCTTCAGTGCGCAAGAATTCGTAAAATTTTGCCAATCAAATGGCATAAGACCAGTAAAGTCACCACCATATCACCCTCAGTCGAACGGACTAGCGGAAAGAGGAGTACAGACGGTTAAAAGAGCGCTAGAAAAAACAATTCCAAGATCAGTACATCGTCTGACCGAAAGCGAAATAAGAGAACGTTTAGCACATTTCTTGTTTTCTTATCGGAACACGCCAAACACAGTAACGGGTATGTGCCCATCGGAATGTGTACTAAGAATGAAACCAAGAGTCAAGTTTGATCTTATCAAACCGGCAGTAAATATTCAAGGAAGTATTAAGGGAGACCAACAGAAAAAGGTGGTACAACCGGTACGACAGTCGAAACTATATAGTAGCGGAGAGATGGTATTTGTGAAAAACAATAATGAACGTTCCGGTATAAAATGGTTGAAAGGAAAAATTGTTCGAGTTATCAGTTTCAACACTTACTTGGTATCGGTTAATGGATCCATAAAGCATGTCCACAAGGACATGCTAAGAAGTGCACCGGCGGGGAATTTGAAAAGCTCGGATCATCAGGCACAACAACCAATAGAAAACAACGTTAGTCTGCCAGAGGAAAGAGAAGATAGCGTTACTAGACAACCGAACGGAGAGGTAGTACAGGAAGAAGTTCGTACGAAGGAAACAGGACAAGTTGATTACGGACCAAAGCTAGGAAATGATAGAATAGAAAGAAAGGAGGAGATAAGGTCAGAAAGCTTATCACCACAACGGCAGCGTATGTGGATCCAGCCAAGTCAAGAAGCACCCGCAGAAGTCCAGGTTAGAAGATCTAGCCGAATAACGCGACCTCCTGAACGACTCAACATTTAAAGGGGGAGTAAATGTAATGTATGGAAGGCGTACCTGTACAACAGGTACTTACTATTCAAATATTAGTACTTAGGTTGGCCAGCTACCAACCTAATAGTTTAGAAAAGGATTGATATATCAAGGACCCGGGCTGCAGGAGAAGGACAAGGCAGCTTGCAAGTGACGGTTGTTTGTAATATATAATTGTAATTATAAATAAAGTAAGTTCTCAGTGTGCATTGTTGAATACTTAATACACGGTACGAAAAAAATTTCAATTAAAAATATCAATAAATAAGTCCGTGACAGCGAATCTCCGGAAGCACCTCGAAAAAATGTTGTTATGCGGTGAACTTTATAACTCAATACCGGATCATCTAAGACAAAAAATTCAAAATGCGTTTAAAAGGAGATATGTTTCCCTATAGGTAATCAGAGTTTTTTTTTCGATTTATCTATTTTTGGCAGCATTTTGAAGTGAAAAACACGATTTTCTGAAGTTCACCGCATTTTTTTCGAGGCGCGTCCGGAGATTCGCTGTCACGGACTTATTTATTGATATTTTTAATTGAGAATTTTTTCAAAGATACTAATAAACCAACATTATTCATAACTCTAAAAAAAATCATGAAGATAAGCTTTTTTTTACCTTTAAAACCATACCCCCCCCCCTTAAATGCTAATACCAAATTTCACTAACAGCTTTTACCTGTTAAAGCTAATATTGTTTTGCACATATTTATATATTATGTCATATATAAGCAACCTTGTTATGCACTTGTATCAATTTGTGATAATCTGGGAAAGTTGAAAAGGGCTTCAACGATTTGTTATTTTATTCCGTCGCTGACAACATTGAGTCAATTTGAAAGTTGAGTTCTGATATTTTATCCTGTCGCTTCACCATTTGGTAACCCGGAAAGTAAACTTACCTCGTTGTAACTCAACTTATTCTCCTTGGTTCGAACCCCGATCCTTCTTACGAAGACATAATAAGCAAGATAGAGTAGGGAGAGAATAAACGAGATTTTACAATACCTAAATTAAGCAATCAAAACTATTTAACATAGATTTATTATAAGTAGAATAAAAATATATGGATTATTCAATACAAAAAAGAAAATCTTTTTATGTTTAATTAAAGAAAGTAAACAAAGAGCGCAACAATGATTATTTAACTATAGGCACAATAATTAAAATAAATTTAAAAAAACGATTTTATAAATATAGATTTTTTACTTTTATGTATTTGCAGGTCTTCTTGTGAGAATTTGAGAAATGTCACTTTGTAGGACATTTTGTAGACAACTCCTAAAGACAGATAAACATCCTTGTATGGATGCGGATTTTTGCGAGCAGTTTTACAAATCTGCTAAGTCAGCAGAAACATTAATTTTAACATTTCTCATTCTGCTCTCAATAGTTGAATGCATCGTGGTCCACTTCCATTTGGGTGTGCCCTACTTCCAAATATTTCTGTACTGTATAGTCACATCGTAGAATGCAGATTTGTTTAGAAGAGCATTCACCAGTGTTGAGTTTCTATTCTGGCTTGTATACCGATCCATCACTGTAAATTATTACAATTTGATCTGCTCCATTTGGGAATTGTTTCCTTTATTAAAAAATCGCACAGTAACAAAGTAAAGTTATCAGCAGTTACTCCTCTCTCTGTCTCGTTCCATAAATAACAAAATCCATCGTGTGTTTTTAAATAAAAAATAGTGTAATTGTGTGTGATTAACTTTGTTTGAAAATAATTTAAAGAAATTTTTGACTTTTAAAACGAGCTCAAAAGTACAACTTGTACAACTACAGGATACGCTAGATTGTTTGAATCCTTATACATTTGCTTTGCATCACAAGCTTCTGTTTTTTTTAGTTTGGTGTTATCAAGATTTCCCACTTCGTGTTCTACACATAAGTAGTTCGCCCTGATCCTTTTTAGGAATATAAAAGCTTAAATTAAGTTTGGCAAAATATTTTTCAAATGTAAAAATAGATAGTGGTTTTAGTTTCTTTTCAGAACACCATTCACGGAGGTAAGTTTCATAAAATGAATGTTTGCTTTTCGAGATTGGATTGAGATACAGTTTTAAAGTTGAGGCCCAACAATAGTGCGACTCCAATTTTGGCAATTCTTCAAAAAAAGCTTTCAAGCAATCTACCATTGGTTTTACGGTCTCTCTTCTTGCAGTTTCTTGACGCAAAGGTCTTGGGTCAATATTTGCAATGCTACTGAGTCGAGTTCTGCAAGCTTGCAACTTTCATTTGCCATATTCTCTAATTCCATGGATGTTCAAGAACATCTCATGTGATATTCTACAGAAGACCTTTTTCTTGATGGAGAATCATCTGTGGGGTTTCTTGACCGGTTAGTTCCTTTCATTTCTAGCATACAACCAATATATTAATTGTTTTTCGTTCTTTGTTTTTTCAATAAAGAGTTTAGTTTAATCGAGCTATGAATTAAATTTGGATTTAATCTAAATTCAAAATCCAACTAAGATTTACATTAACTCATGGAGGTCAAAAATGAAAATTTTCATATAGAAATGGTGTACCTACTTACAGTTTCAGAATTATCTGGAACTAATACACCGTCAGATGATATTATGTAATTTTGGTTTATTAGTTTCATAAGTTTTAATATTCGACTTGATAGAAATGATTTCATAATTTAGGTGCTCTTGTTGAAAGTACATAGAAAATCTCGTAAACTCCACTTCAGGTGTAATAAAAAATATCGCAACTTCACTATAAATAACAACTAAAAATCCAAGAGAATAGTAAAGTTCTGTTAGAGGTAAATTTAAATCACAAACACACATCATTTACTCTCAGCAACTGTGTTGACTGGACTTACAAGCTTATCGCTTTTAACTTAACGGTTGAGGATTTGTGAGAATTTCTTGAGTTAGCTTAAAACATCAGTTTGAATTTTTTTTTATATTTATGAGGTTTTCTAAGTTGTTGAGCTCAATATTTAAAATTTCTTAGTGCAAGAATGTCATTTTCGACATATTGTGGACTTATGAGGGTTTCTAATTAAAAGTCGACAATATGGTGTTATACTCCTGTATCTATCAATTTATACTCTGGTGTACAAACAAAATCGAAAAAGTTGAATACACATGATTATAACTTATATCTGATTAGTAGTTAGATAGAGGCATTCTCTTTAAATTAATCCAAAACTATTATTATGTAGAATGTCAGATAGTGGAAAATTTCCGTATTTTTGCAGATGTAAACTTTCTAAAAATCATACAAATTTATGATTTATAATTTTAATAAGCGAAAATATAACACATCATGTTAAAAGATAAATAAATTATAGCTTAGCCACTAAGGGGTTGTCCTTTAATCACGTGAGGTTCTAACAGGGGGGGAGGGGTTTAGAATAACATCACGATTGATCACGATGGGGGGAGGGGATGTTGTGACAATCACGTGTATATTTTCTTACGACCACGTGAAATCCTGAGCGAGCAAATTTATGCCTAAAAAGCAACATAACAATATTTAGCTCTCAGCTAGCTTCTGGCACTGGACCTTGTGACTCCACTTGTCGCCCCGTTGCCCGCGGCCTTCTGTCTTGCCGACTGTACTTGAAAAAATTTTTCAAAAAAAAAATACACGTGATGTTGGGTAGGGGTAGCCGAAAACCTCACGACGTATCACCAAAGGGGGGGGGGGTAAAAAATGGCATAAAAAACCTCACGTGATTAAAGAACGACCCCCCTAACTTGTGTCTGCATTGTTTTAATCGGAAACAACATTTCTTTAAATTAGTGATAAGTGCAACACATTTAACCTAATATTATTATTAATTCTTCAAATAATTTTAGTTTTCATTACAAATTTTGGTTCAGTTTTCTGTTCTTCGCGTTTTTTTATATTTCGTACATGTCTTCTTTTTATTTCAAGAATTTCTTTTAATTCTTCTTTATCTTCGTCCTATAAAAGTTATCTTATATGAACAAATAATCTAAAATATTACTAATCTAACAGATTGATTGAGTCGAAGTACTAAAGCTCTTTCTCCTCCAGCCATAGGCTGCGAATATACCATCATTTGTTTTAAACGTTCTGCTGGATTTACCCCTCTTTCAACAACGAGGACTATTCTTGCCCATTGTCTTTGCCATTCATTTCGGGTTTCAGCAATTTTTTGATACGTGTTTCCCATCATAGCAATTAGCATATTAATCAATAAAATGGCCACTATTACCATATAAATAACAAATAAGAGCTATAAATTTGATTAAAAGTTATTTTACAATAAAAAAAGAAGAATGAAATACTTTAGCCACATATTCGTGTTTCGTTTTTTCAAAAGCTTCATAATAATCTCCAAAATTAGTAAGTGACATCAAAAACATTGCAGTGATGCATTCTATTGGGGTGGCCATAGGATTCGTAGCACTATCATCAACTTCATCAGGTGTTAGTGGATTATCGTAAGACAAAAATATAATATAAAATGCTGCAACAATTTACAATTTCTTAATTGCTAGGTATGTAGCAAACTTTTTGTTTTACCTTGTGAAAAGCCAATAACAAATACCATGTAAATGGCAGCAAATCGTAACAGATCTCCCATTACCATGCGGTATATCATAACAACGAATGGACCCACAGTTTTAAAGCCTCTAAATAAAAGATATTGTCATAAAAGATTTTTAAAATAGACTAAACTTGTATCTACCTGCAGAAAAACAAAAAATATGGAGCGGTAGTTAGCATAATTACGACAACTATAGCATCTTCACTTTCATCGTCGCAAGCAATTCGCAAAAATGGAACAATTTGCATCAAAATGCAAGAAAACAGAAACATAACCCGAGAAGGAGCAGTCATCTAAAAATTAATATTTGAACATAAAAATTTTTGTCATTTAAATGAATTTTAAACCAAATTTTCAAAAAACATTCTTAAACCAAGAAACCGTGCTTCGATAAATGCTGATGCTAAATAGAGAAACGCGCAAACCAAAACAATTACTTCAGTAAGTAATCGTATTTTGGATTCGCCTGTATCTAATTGCATCAGCCGACAATCTTCTCTTAAATTGCTCCACCACTCTTCTAAATCACTCTCGCTCTCGGTTGAATTTAAAGATTCTAAAAGCAATTAATATCTCAGTAAAACAATTAATTACTTTAGCAATGCTTAACTTACTTGACGGCACATGGAATAAATTTGTAATATTTTCCAGTTTTAAACTTTCACTGATGTTTAAGGTAAAATTTAACATATCTGCTCGAAGACTTTTATTAATCATTTTATGTGCAGTACCATTAACAGAAGATGACGATTTTGAAATTAAAGGACCTGGACGTAAAATAAAACACGTCAATGAAATTAAAAAATAAAATGCAAATGTAAAAAATTGACTGTAAAATTTTTTCTTTACAAAAGTGTTCCACTTGGCATTTAACAAATCTACAACTACGCCGTCCATTAATTCCAAATGTTCATCTTTATCCTAAATTTAATAAAAGTTTAAATAAGTATTTGTAATTTAAGAACATTCAAACTTACTCCAAAAACTACTAAATTTAACACAGACTTCACACTTATATGTCCGGTTTGATTATCTATTGTATCAATTTGTGAGAGTGGATATGCAGCGCACGTTATGCTACCTAAAATTTTCACCATTTAGGTTGAACCTTATAACTTTTGCTGCCTCACCTATTTGCCAATATATTTCGCGTTCCAATTTCAAAATGTGGTAAAACATGTTAACTCTTGCTAATTTAGCAGCTAAAGTTAATGGTGTAAGGTTCAAAACGTTTTTAAAAGCTAACTGGGCGCCCACTTCGTAACACATATTAAAAGCATCCTAAAATGCATACGTTTTTCAAACAAAATATTAATTAAGTTCTTAATATTTACCATTTTCTCATAAAGAACTAATAAATGCAAGGCCGTATTTCCGTTAGTGTCTTGTACGTTTGGATCCGCACCTTTAGCCAAAATCAAACGATAACACTCTTCTTGACCTATACATGCAGCAATAGTTAGTGCATATTCTCCCCAATACACATAACTAAAAATTAAATTTTAGTATTAATGTTTTGAAAAATGTTTATGAGATGTATTGCAGTCAACATTACCCTGCATAATTAGTTTCATGACAAACCAGTACAGCTTCTTGTTCAAGAGAATCATGCCTTGAAGATTTTTGATCTTCAGGACACCAAAAATCTCCATAACATCTTTCAGTAAAGTCTGCTCCAGCTTCTAATAAATACTTAACCATTGAAGGGTCTTCATTAACAACTGCTACATGCAATACATTTTCACCTAAATATTGTGAATTATATAAGTATAATATAAAAAATAGATGGTATTGCTGATACCGTAATACTCATCAGATAAATAAATGTCATTAATTACGTTTGGATAGAAACGTAATATACGCTTTGCAATATCATCACAAACAGCAGTTGCATTCAGAAGACACATATGTAAAAGAGTCTCTCCTACTGCTCCTCTATCTTTTACTTTCCAACATGTATATCGATATAACGAAGGATCTTATAATTTAATAAAATATTAGGTATGGACAAACATTGTTATTGTAATTCTTTTTCTTACTTTTTCTAAGCTCTTCTTCCGTAACTTCAGGACCTTCGTCATCAATTTCAAATTCTTCAGGATTTTCCATTGATTTTAATGGTGGTAACTAAAACATTTCTATGAAATATTAAATAACTTAAGTATAAAAGTGTAAATTCATAAAAAATTAAATAAAATTAATTTGGTTTCAGATAAGCAATAAAAATATTTTGTTCATAAGATTTCATGTTTTGTGCATTTCAACCTTTTAAATTAAAAAACTTGCTTACTAATTTATGCTTAGGCCTTTCTTTATTTCGATTTAAGACCAACTGTGATTTTAAAATATATCTTCCTCTTCCCTTATTGTAAAGTAGTGGTTCAACCTAAAATTGACAGCTTTTAGCATTAAGAAAGCTAAATCGAAAACTTTACCTTTGTTTTAATTGCATGATCGACTTCGGCATATTGCTTATTCCGAGCTGCTCGTTTCATCAACTCTACCAATAAACCCTCCCCTGTAGAAATTAAACACTAATTAATAATATTTACGCAACAGCTAAATTATTAATTTCAACTTGCCTTTTAAGTTACATAACTTATAAATGGGATGTATCGAAGCCCCTGCTTGTTTTTTCACACCACTACTGACATTACTTTCAGTATTTCCCATTTTCAATACTTACCATTTAATTTTTAATTACAAAAACACAAAGTTGATGAAATAATATATTATTTCTAAGTTTACAAACTTCAGTAACTTGTTTAATCAATAAAAAGTATTGAACAAACATTAAACACAATAAATTGTAAATATAGTAGTAATAATAATAATAATAATCTCAGATTTGAGACAACAAATAAAGTGTAAATACATAAAACCAGAAAAATATAAAATTTCGAATTACATAGGTAGTAATTTTAAAAACATAAAAGAACTGAAAAAAAGTGAATGTAAAGTTATATACACAAATAAAATAAATAAAATAAAATGGTGGCAAAACTGTAACTTTTTCACTTTTTACCTTTCTTGGCATTAGTTTTACTGGTTCCACGCTTGCTGGAACTTGCTTCGGAATCACTACTCTTAGGTTTTTTTTTGCTGGGAGCCTTTTTAGCCTATTATTTAAAAGTAAATTAAAACCAAAACTTTTAATCATCACATTTCTACATACCTTCACCATAGCATCTTTAGTTACATCTTCATTGTCACTATTATCCGAGACTGCTTCATCTTCACCTTCCAGTTCATATTCTTCCGCTTCGGAAGTAACAGTACTTCGTTTCTTAGTAGTAGTTGTTTCAATTGCATATGGTAACATGGCAGAATCCTTATTGTATGCTCGGGTAAATGCAGCTTTTACCTAATCAGAAACATATTTGTGTTATATTGACTTAAGTATAAAAGCAAAAAACAAACCTTGGAATCGACTAAACTCATTGGATTTTTTCCTTTTGGCCACTGCGACAACTCCACTATATTGTCCAAATCTTCTCTCACTAGATTATAAGTATGCATAACATCTAATGCTTCAGAAATCCCTTGCAGACCTTTTTTCACTAAGGGTAACGAAATTTTATCACGTAAATGATTAACATAATCCAAATTAACTGCAGATTTACTGCCTGATATGCTGTAATAAATAACATTATGAAACAAATATGCACAAGATGCTATTTTACCTCGTTCTCATATGAGCTTGAAGTTCGCTAAGTAACCGATTAAATTTATTTTTTCTAGAATTTTTTCCTAACCAACCAGGAAAATTAATTTGTCGATTGAAACGCCCTTCCACGTAATGTCCAGGTAAAACTGATGCACACATTGCTTCAACATCCAAGAGCGACCAATTATTGGTTCTACGAATTTTGGTATCAATTAAATCACCCATACTAATAGCATCGGCAGCCAAAGCAAACAATTTCAAGTGGTCCTTTCTAAAAAAACATAATTAATGTAATTTTTCCTATTTACAACTTCAGATTGTAACTAACGTAGGAGCATTTGGAACAACACCTAAATAATTTTCGTGTACAAACAACGGAGCCATACTATAATCGTGGTAAAATAATCTTGTTCGATCAGCTAGTGACATAGTTTCATGTTCTTTGGCAGAGAAAACTTTTTGGCATACCTCCCAATGGCCTAAGGGCGTATCTTTTTGAGATGCCTTTGCTTCTTTTGTAGCCGTTTCAGTTGATAATGCCTTTCCTTCGGCAGACCATATAGATAAATGAGTTAATATTTGCCGAATGTCCATACCGGCTCCATTAATAACTTCGGTTAACGCATTGGGTTTTATTTGAATTCCTTCTTTAAAGCAAACAGTCATCATGGCCCCCTGTAACAATACAATGAATTAAAAAAATAATTTAAAACAAAGGAATTATCGCATTTTAGTCCAGTCATTAAGTACTTTTACATGCAAACAACAAAAAAAATAACCTTAAGTTTTCCACAACATTCAAACCAGAGCAGAACCAAATTTGTCAAGAAAGATCCTAAAACGTTAAATTGGCCGTTTCTTGTACATTTGATGCTCAAAATAGGTTGTATCAAAATTACAATAGATAAAATTCTGCGTAAAACTATAAATAATTTATTGTTCTAGTTTATATAGTTTCCGAGCTACAGCTCTTCATATAACCCCAATTTTCAACCAAAAAAATGTTATAATCAGTTTTCGTCGCAGTCTCTTTTTTTTCTGTTTATCTGACGCAAAAATGATCTATAGAAAAGTGAAACTAGAATCAATTATCTGTAAATCTATGCTTAGAACAACTTGTACCTATCTTAGCGCCCTAGCTGTGAGCTTTGTATATTAATATCTTCTGACCTTTTTGTACTCTTATAACATTATTTAAGTGTAGTAAAGAAAATTTATAACAAAAAAAAAGATTTTCAAACAATTAATTTTACAATTTTCACAAAAAATTACAATATTTTGAGTAGCCATATAAATATAAATGTTAAACATATTATGACTCCATTTCATTATTATCTAAACACAAAATTTTGTTTTCTACACTTTAGATAATGTGAATATTGTGTCTAAAGTTGTGGTTTGCTAGAAACAGTAGCAGCAGAGTAGTTACGGTCGGTATCAGCTGCAAGTGCAATACCTAATGGGCGATGCTGTGCTTCAATTGTATCATTTTTCCAGCTGCATAATAGATATTACATAATATGAGCAGTTATCTAAGATAATGCAGTGCTGCTAGTGCAGTTGTTTGCAAAACATACCTTAAGATGCACCGAATTTCAGCTATATGCAAAAATGTAATAAATATGGCAAAAAAAAGATCCAGTTTGACAGCTTACAGATCGAGCCCTATTAGAGCTACAAAGTTATTTACATAGACTTACAGATAATTGAATCAAGTTTCACTTATCTGTAGACTAATTTTACGGCAGATAAACAGAAGAGAAGCTCTAGAGCAAAAACAATGATTTTTAACTCAAAAATCAAGGTTCTATAAATCGTTATAGATCAGAAATTAGATAGGTTAGAACAATATTTTTAAACATTTATGCAGAATTTTATCTACCATAATTTTGATATAATCTATTTTGGATATAAAATATACAGGAAATGGTAAATTTAAGATTTTGTGATTTTTGGGATCTTTCATAACAAATTTGACCCTATTCCCTATTTTAATGATCGATGATGTCAAATTATTGAAAAAAATTGGAAAAATATTAAAAATTTAAATTTAAAATTTATTAAAAATAGTAAAGCTTTTAGTTTAAATTTAAAAATAACTCTGATAACTGCAGTTCTTAGGCTTCTATACGGTTTTGCTTAGAAACTAGAAAAATATAGGGTAAGTAGGAGGCCTGGAGATAAAGTGGAAGATCTTGATACAGTAGTCGAAAAATTATAAATAAAATTTTTAAGTCTTACCCGAATTTGTTCAAGTTTTGGCCTGCTAAATCTTAAATCTAAACAATAATTGGCAAGAGATCGAATTTTTTGATGATTCCTATCATTACACATACAAATTATAGGTATCTTTGTGTTTTTGATTAATGCAATTAATTCCTGCATACCACCTCTATCCTCATTTCCAGCCATTCCATCAACTTCGTCCATAAGTAATACATGTTTACTGGTCGGTTCTGATCCATCTAAAAAATACAATAAGATTATGTGATGCTTTCAAATTTGGTAATCAGACGAAAATGAAATGTAAAGAAAATTTCAATTTTGTGTGAAAATATTAATATATATTTTAACAGTTCCAAGTTTTAAAATTGAATCGTTCATTTCAAAAACAATGTAAATCATGAAAAGTAAATTTTTTATAATTTGAATGGTGTCCACCCTGTATAAAAAATGCTCCTACCTGAAAAGAATCCAGCAAGCGATTTACTGTTTAACAATCTAGAAACCTCTTCGTGTAGAAGTTTTTTACTTCGGGTATCGGAAGCATTAAATTCAACAACGTCAAACCCTAATTCTTTAGCAACCAAACTCGCAGTTGTGGTTTTACCAACACCAGGTGGACCACTTAATAAAGCAGCTTTAAAGTAGCTTCCATCATCATTCTTAGCCCATGGACTTGGTCTAGTTAATTTTGGTT
Organism: Cantharis nigra; assembly: GCA_958510845.1. NCBI lineage: Eukaryota > Metazoa > Arthropoda > Insecta > Coleoptera > Cantharidae > Cantharis > Cantharis nigra. The sequence continues at coordinate 65,756,071 of OY294028.1, forward strand.
TGTTTTTACCACTATGATTTTTGTACCAATTTTCTAACCAAGCCCTCAGTCGCTTCATATTACTCTTCTCTTCTTGCTGTCCAATAATCCCTTTTGTGTTAATGGGTTTATATTTTTCAGTCCATGACATGTTGTTACTAGGAATTTCAATTTTTGACTTTTTGCTGTGAATTTTGTTTAGCGGTTCTACAGATTCGGATCGAGGTTTTAAATGTGTCTTAGTTTTTAAAAGCTCTTTCTGTGTCTGAACTTCTTTCTTATTTGATATTAAATCTGATTTAACTTTAGTTGAACTTGCTTCATTACTTTTAGAAGCTTTTAAAATGGTTTCTGTTGGAATTTCTTTTTCTGTTTGATTTGATTGTTCTTTAGGCAGATCCTGTGTTTTATCATGAATAGGTTTAATTCCAGATCTTGTACGAATTAAATCTAACAATTCATCTTCGGATATTATCTTGATATCATAACTTTGTGCCTTCTCTAATTTAGCAGGACCTGGATCTTCACCGGCCACAACATAGTTAACTTTTTCTGGAAAAATAAATTAATTTATTATATAAAAATTATTTTAAACAAAAATAAATAACTTACTCGAAACAGAGTGAACAACTCGTCCACCGTGACTCTTGATGACTTCTTGAAATTCATTATCGTCTAATGAATCCAAAACTCCAGTTCTGATAAAACATAGATTGTTGAGACAATCAGGTATTCCCTAAAATAAAATACAATTAATATTAGAGTTTATTAAACTAAGGCAATCTAAAACCTTGGGTATTTCCTTGCTTCCACGATGAGCAGGACCTGACCGATTTAAATACTTCTGATACAATATGGCTGAATGTCGTTTTTTCTCATACTTCTCTTGAGCTAAATCGTTATCAAATTCTACAGGTGGTTTTTCTTTTGGTGCTTTCTCCTTTGGTGTCTTCCCTTTTGAAGAGCTAGTTTTATCTTTAACGGGGCTTACTTTATCTTGATCCAATTTCTTATTATGAACTGTAACATTTTGGTTTGCTTCGGTTTTACTGCACTCACTGCTTTTATTTGATGTATTTAAAAAGATCTCATTAGATATTTGCACATTTCCACCTTTACTTAAAGCTTCATTAATAGTTTTATCCAATCCCTTAACATTTTCCATCAAAATATTTTCATCTAGCTCCAATAAAGTCTTCTCAAAGTCAGGATCATCTTGAAATCCAAAATCGGTGGAAACTTCTTTAGGTTTGCTATTCTTTTTGATTTTCTTAACATCCGAAGTTTTATCGCTACTGGAATATTGGTCATGCTTTCTTTTTTTTTTATCTTTTGAATTGTCTTTATCATCGGTATTTTTTTCTACTTTAGGTATATTCGGAATCTTGGCTTGTTTAACAGGTCCGGTACCAAATACATCGAGAGCACAGACAGGCTTTAATACTGTTTTCTTTTGCTTTACCTCCTTTCCAGGAACAAAACTTTCTCCTTCGGAATCTGAACTCACGATATTTGCTTTACGTTTTTTATATACCTTATCTTGTTTTTTAACAACCGGACTTTCGGGTATTATATCTTCATCACTCGAAACGATCGCAATCGCACGTTTCCTAGAAGTAAAAGCAGCTTCATTTACTTTTGGTGATGGTGCTGACGATGCGGGTTGAAAAAACGATCGAATGTCTCGACTACCAGCTCCCTATAAAATGAATCGTTACGCTTCAAAAACGAAAAAACATTTTAAAATGTAATCAAGTAATACTAACCTTTGATTTCTTTGACATTTTGTATTTTTCAAAGGATGATATATTTACAAACACAGCATAATCAATGTACCTACAATCTTCGTACACTTTAAAAAATATTTACAAAATCGTATGAGCATAAAAAGCGCGCATTAAATTTTACCTAACCTAACTTAAATTTATACCAATTTATACAGGGTGTTTCAAAATCAAAATTATATAGGATACTTCAATAGTATATTATACATCATGGGACTAAGGTGCTGCTTTTCATCCCGCGTGCAAAGGTTTTTGCACGAGGTGTTAGCCGAGTGCAAAAATCGCACACGGGATGAAAAGAACCTTAGTCCCAAGGTGTATATACTATTTTTCACAATTTTGCTGAAAATGCTGAATTACATTGGTTAATAACTAAAGGGTATAGCCGCGTTTATATGGGAAATCTGCCCTTGCGGCTTTTTCGAATTGTACTTGGGGGATCGTTTTGGTATCAAATAAAAATAATTCAGCCAAATTTTCAGCTCTTTATCTTAAACGGTTCTCGAGTTTTTCAAAAAAAACTCTTTTTTTGATTTTATTTTTTTTTAAATAGTAAAATTCAAAATTAATGAATGGTGATTTTTTTGCTAATTCTTAGGAGTAAAAGACATGAAAAAATACTTTGGTCATGATTATTAAACGTAAAGCCGATTTTTGGCGTAAGAAATAAATTTTAAATCTTATTTTTTAACGCCTTTCTGAAAAGTGTCACTCACCAAATTTTGTCAGAAAATGTCTTTTATACTCTCTTATACTCATGAATTTTTTCGATTTTTTTGAAGTGGCGCAACAATATGACAAAAATTAAAATGTAATGTTTTTCTGTAATCTTGCATTTAAACAAACTTTTATGTTTTCTATGGTTAAAAAGAGTATAAAATTTTTTTTACTGAAAATATATCCTCACCAAAGAAAAAACAGAGAAAACCATAGAAAATTAAGACATATCCTGCTTAAAATAATATAGTATGTGAAAAATGATTAAAGAGACTTTAAAAAAATCTTGTTTCCATGCTTTACTCTTAAAGATAACTAGTACCTATACTTATATATAATTTTTCCGTATTATTGGGAATAATTTTTCAGTTTTAAAACAATAGAAACAAAAATTTCAATCAGAAAAGTTATTATATTAAGTATATTATCGATACTGTTTAACGAAATTGTCATAAATTGTTGACATTAAATGTAATAATTCCATACAAAATAGATCGTAAATCCTGCTCTGAGGAAGGTTAATCTTTTCAATACTTAGAAATTTTTTCAAACTATTTTAAAGTTATATAATTTCTAATGGTCTTTATGCAATCACTTTGCAGTAAAACGATTAAAAATGTTTTCTAATTAATGTAATTATTAATTTTCGGTAAAAAAATTTTTTATTTATTTTTTATTTATTTTTTAACCATAGAATAGTATATTATACATCATGGGACTAAGGTACTACTTTTCATCCCGCGTGCAAAGGTTTTTGCACTAGGTGTTAGCCGAGTACAAAAATCGCAAACGGGATGAAAAGCACATTAGTCCCGAGGTGTATACCGGGTGCTGAATGAGTTAGCCGAACATAGGAAATTAACATGTAAAACCTACGAATGATAAGAGCATTGGGTTCTATCTACATTTTACTTAAAAAATCAAAAAATGGTTTTGAAATTGTTAAAATTTTCATTTATCGTACTAGCCATGCAATAAAAAATTCAATTTAATTTCTATTTTCAAAAATACTTACTTTGGAAACTTACATGGCCAGTCTGATAAATGAAACTTTTAGCAATTTCAAAAGCATTCTTTGACTTTTTAAGTAAAAGTTTGATGAAATCTAATGCTCATTTGTATGAGCATTAAATCTCATTAATAGTTTGTATTTCTTCATTATTTTTGTGTTTTAAATTTTTTCTCTAAAATAATAAATTAGTAAAGCAGATATTTGTGTAAATAAATTTCTTATATTCGGCTAACTGATTCGGCACCCTATATACTATTTTTCACAATTTCGCAGCAAATGATAAATTACATTGGTTAATAGCTAAATTTGAGATTTTGAATTTACAATAATTCGAAAACGGCACCTCGTGCCCCACCTCGTTTACCTTAAACGTCTAGTAATTTGTCGTAGGAATCAATGTATATAAGCAAAATTTTAGATAAAAAAAAATAGTACTTTACTTCCGCAAAAGTGGGAGTAAAGTGACCACTTTACTCCCGGAAATGTGAAAAATATATAAGTTTCTTTAAATGCAAAATTACAGAAAATAATTACTTTTTCCCCCGTCTGTGAAATCAAACCGGCATATCTGCAAAATTCATATTTTTCGCTAGAGCGCTTTAAAGTTTCCCACCTTAATACTGAATTAATTTAGATGAATACGAATATGCTGGTTCGAAGGTAACTTCAGTTATGTTACAGTGTGATATTTGAAGCAGTTGTTTTTCTTATTTAAACACAATTTCAAATCAAATTTTTTACAAAATGGAAAAAAATGAAAGGGCAATGTTGTAGAAATGTCCCTCAGTCATTGTATGCCCTTAAAAGATTACCCTACATAACGACAACGTCGAGAACGCTAAGTAGTACTGCAACGGTATGCATTAAAGGGTTAAAAAGTAGAAATTTAAATTTTCTGTAAAACAGTGATCAATAGCATATTTTCTTTCTTGGTTTAGGCGTGAAAGCAGTGAAGTAGCTGCTGAGCTAATACTCTTATGATTCATAGTTTATATATTTCTGCATTATTTTTGTGAGTTTCATTTTTTCTCTAAAATAATTAGGGAAGAAGGAATTTGAATAAATAAGTTTTTACGTGTTAATTTCCTATGTTCGGCTAACTCATTCAACACCCTGTCTTTATTTAATTTAATCAAAAAAGTACGCAAACAAATTATATTCTTTCTAATTTTATTGAAAAACTAAAACATACACAAAATATAATTATACATACGTACAATAAGTTGATTACATCTAAAAATACATTACATAATAATTATAATATACCAACAAGTCACAATTTATTTTATTAGTTAATATAAGTAATTTGACTTATGCTAATAATTTATGCATTTTCCTAAATAATTAATGATACTATAATGAATAATTCATGCAAAAAAATCATCACAATCACCTGTTATTTACAAAAAGTAAAACATGTACAATTTATTTTTACTAATTGTTAATAAATTTTAAAAATAATTGCAATTCAAAATTTGTCTCGATGATCTAATAGTGCATTTACACTTACACTAAAAGCCCTCTTATCCAAAAATTCTTAGAATTTATCGCGTCAACCGAAAGATGCTTCCGATGTCAACATGTAGGCAGACTTCCGTTTCATGTTGTGGTATTTATATTTCAACCAACCATTTATCCGAAACATTTGCTATCCGAACAGAAATAAGTCCCGTTCATTTCGGATACGAGGGCTTTTACTGTATTAATTTTTTAACATTTCCAAGTATAATCAAGAAGTAAATTTTTATTTCTTAGTCGAATCGGAGAAGCATACAAACCTTTTTACAATTAAAAAAAAATTTGTGGTTTAAGTGTATGATTATCATATTTACTCTATAAAGAGATCACATTTATAAAATGGGCTCTTTGGCTGCAGTTCCACGACAACCATCAACCAAAAATTCCACCAATGAAAGTGGTTTATTTATTATTTACACTAATCGAATTAGATAGAAGTGGGTGGCTGTAGTGAAACTGCGGCATTACAAATAAATAATTTTTAATGCTTCAATTTATTAATACCAAAATAAGAGAACATTACATAAGTTTTGAATTTTTAAGCTAATGGTATTATTCATTACAGATTTCGTTTTACTAAATACGTTATTTTATTCTAAATATACAAATTGTAGTTATTTTTAAGTTCAAAGTCTGCTATTATACCTGTTGAAATAATCAACTCCTATGTTTGCACTTACGATCACTTAAAAGATTAACTGGTTTACAAAATCAAAATATAATAATTCCTACAATTTTAAATCATTATAATGTTAAGTTATTTTAATATAAACAACTGGGAAAAGAGTCAACAATTTTAACCATAATTTTGATAATTATGACGATCGGGACTGGGAAAATAAGTGGCAGCACTCACTGTAGAATACGTAACCTCGTTATTATGAACCAGTTCAATTTTTTCTGCATCTGTGTCCGTAGCTTCTTGAACCACATGTGCAATTGTAAAGTTTTGACTTTCACCCTTAATATCTGAACAAGTTGCTGCTTGACTTGCTGCATTAATTACAGATGACAAACCCATAAAACCTGCATTATGGAACTGTTGGAATAATTTCGTACTTTCTATTATTATTGGTTGGGCATTATCGACAGAATCATTTTGGATGCTAATGTTTCCCATAATACCCACTGTATGATTTAAAATACGAGGTTCTTTAAGATCATCTATTTCCATATCTTCTGGTTTTAATTTTGGCAAATTTTTACCATGAGTTTTAAATTTAATAGGAGCAGGATTCGTAATTGGCGTAACTAATTCTACTCTATGACCACCCTTTAAGTCGGGTTGCGTTTCCATCCAATGACCAGTCGATCGTCTGTGTGCTTTAAGTTGTCCCGATTGTATAAAACGGGACGGACACATACCACATGCATATGGCCGTGCACCTGTATGTCTACGCATGTGTAGAGCAAGATCGTTTGATTGGGTAAATGCTCGTGGACATAAATTACAGGCATAAGGTCTCTCGCCTGTGTGGACTCGAGTGTGTCGTAACTATTTTAAAAAAATATTAAATTAGATCAATGTCATTTAAACACAACATTTAAAATTATCAGCGTTTCTACACACATTGAGGCTGCTTCTGCTAATGTGGGATCTATTATAAGGCTAACTACTTAATGCTAATAATAATTAATTGCATTTATAGGTGTGTATTACTCTTCTGAATTAAATGAGTCGGGTATATGCAAAACCGGACAAGTCACATTTTACAAAAATCAATCTGAGATATACGTTTTGTTTCTTGTGGCCTGTTCTATCATTTAAATAAAAGTTTTTGATAATAAAAACAAAGAATCCTGCTTAAAATAGGGGTTGAAAACTGACATTTGTATCAAATATAATGGTGAACAATATTCTTTTATGCGTTTATCTCAAATTTACGCTAAGTGACATGTCCGGTTTTGCATATACCCCCCTCAAATAACAAATGTTAATAAATAGCTTAAATCTCAAAAATAATATTTAGAAAAATTTTATAATCTCAATATTTTTTTAAATTAAAATTGGGACTTCCTGAGTGTGAACTCTGTTCTGAGTGATTGTGAGTGTGAAATCACAGCAGTGTATTCGAAGCAACAAAAAATAGAATTAGAAATAGGCATTTGGAAGAAGTAAACGCTAAATTCTATTTGGCTAACTCACAGTTTCATAATAATTTTTAAAAATTGTTAAGGCAATAAACAGATTTCTGTTAAGCTGTTAACACCTTGACATCCGGCAAGGTTTTTTAAAATCTTACCTGTACAGTTTACAAACATTAATTTAAATAGAATTACAAATATTGAAGTTTTTACTTTTGAAATATATACATAAAATTTTAAAATAGTTTACTTTAAGATCATTATATAATTTAATTACCTGTGCTAACTGTAATTAGCGAAAGGCCTATTAATAGGCTTCCGGACGTCAAGGTGTTAATACTAACAGACGCTTTATATTATTGGCATATTAGTTTTGACGGTTTGATCACTTACCAATTTATTACTCTTATTAAAAGATTTACCACAGAGTGTGCATAAATAAGGCTTCTCCCCCGAATGTGTACGTTCGTGACATTTTAGATCATGCGACCTTGGAAAACCCTTTTCACATATAGTACATTTATACGGCCTCTCACCAGTATGTCTTCGCATATGAACAATCTAAAAATGTGTAATAACATAAAACGACAGGCCACACAACAATTATTTCAATTCACTAACCATATTACTGGAATTGTTAAATTCTTTACCACAATATATACATAGATGCAATCTGGAGTTATCTTTAAGTCCTGCATGTATTCTTTGATGTGTTTTTAAGTTATCTATTCTATTAAAAGCTTTTCCACACTCGGAACAAACATGTCTTTTATCTTGTTGTAAGTGAATTTTAGTATGTCTGGATAGGTGGTCGGTTCTGAAAGAAAACATGTCAAAAATATATACGATAAGCACTGAAACAGAACTTTACCTGGTAAAGGTCTTCTCGCAAATGGAGCATTTGAGATTTTCTTCTTGTTCGCTATTCGTTTCGTGAACTTTTAAATGCCGAATAAGATGTTCGCCTCGACTAAACGGCTTATTGCACTTACTGCAAACGTAAGGTTTATCAATATGATCTTCCTGGTTGTGTTTTGCTAAATATTCCGGGGTAGCAAAAGCTTTATCACATTTATTACATTTATGAATTAAAATTGCTCTATGCAAAGTCATATGCCTAGTTAAATGATTTGCCCTAGCAAATTTCGATTCACAAACATGACAAGTATGCATTTTTCTATTATTTGCAGGAATCAACAGATCGGTATCATCTAATCCTTCAATCCCATCAATAGAACCTTCCGTATTATAATCTTTGGCATCAAATGTTTCAGAAATAGTTTCTGCACCTACATTATTTTCACTTATTTCATTTTTTATATTTTCATCTGGTTTCGTAACATAAGTACTAAGAGGTACGTCACTTTCGTCCGACATACCATGTTCCGTTTGCATATGATGCATAAAACTTTTCCTATACTTAAATTTACGATCACAAAACTCGCATTCCATTACCTAAAATCACAAACATTTCAAAGGAATTTAATTACATTTCGAAATAAATTGTGGTTATACCTTTTTCTCTCTATCAGTTCTTAAAATTTTAGGTTTACCATCCTCATCAAGTTCAATATCATTTAAAGAATTATCTTTTGTAGTACCGGGCTCCTACAATATTAAAGTAGTTTATAGTAAATTTTAAAATAGGCACCTAGTTTTTCAAAAAATTTGAAAAATACTATCGATAAAATTTGAATTTACAGAACTCTTTAAATTTCAAAGGGCCAAAAATTTAACTTACAATCATGTTTACATTCTTTTTCGCCTTCATTTTAACGTTTTCACTAAAAACTTTTTGTAATTTGTATTATCTACTATTATCAAACATGCATTAAAACTGACAAATTCTTGAATTACCTACTTTGGTTGATTTTATTTTAATAGGAATTTCAGATTTTACAGGGTGGTAGTGATAAATATATTTAAATTTAAATGATACCACTTTATTTTCTTATTTATTTTAAATGGAGAAAGTTATTATCATTAAGATAAGAAACATTGCAGGTTTTAAATTATTGGCATCATATTACTTCAACATTTTCATAATTTGATATTAATAATAATATAAAATGAATATAATTATTTATACAGTGTTTCTCAAACTGAACCACCTAGAAAAACTACAGGTGTGAAAAAAACGAAAAGTTTTCAACAACGCAATTATATGTTTTTAAACCATTTTCATAAATAATTTCGTCATTTCTTCAAGACATTGCGTTTTATGCTAACATTACTCCTATTCCATTTCAATAAAAAATGTTGCGTCAGACATTCTATAATAGTATATTGTTTGATGCATAGTAAAAGTAGAACTTTTTGTGTGTAGGCTGCCAACTACAGTCAATACATCATGCTAGCTTTATCTTTCTACTTCAAAAGAAATAATTTTATATTCAATTAATATTATTACTTTTACTGCCGGCGACGTGCGGCATCATAAGTAAAGTAAACGTACTAAGAGCAACAGCAAATGTAAATAAACTTTATAAAAAAATTATTATATAGAGAACACCCCCCTCATTTTAAAATCTTTAATATATTATATTAAAGCTGTATCACATTACACAATTTTGCGCAGAACTCTATAACAGTGTTTCTCAAATATCTCAAAATTGCGGACCCCAAAATTAAACACTAGTATCATGGAAACCCCCAAAAACAGTTTTGTTACAAAAATAAAAAATAATAAAAAATTAATAATAAAAAAATAATAATGAAACTGTTTGAATAGTTTTTCTCTCTGAATTACCTTTAAAGGCAATAAGCGTCACTGATTTACAAGAATTGGCTATAGATCTCGCACAGCCTTTAGTTTCAACTTCAAGCTGCTTTTGTTTTAGAAGAATTGCTCAAGTTCTTAATATCTATCGTCGAACAGAAAGCAATGCACTTCGAAATATTTTCTTTATCCTTACTTATCATTATCAACACTTTCTATTTTAAACGTGTTTCAAAAGTTAAAACTACTTGCAATGTTTTCTGTGCGGCTGTGCAAAAATAAATACATTTAAAAAAATCATTTTGTCAGATGTTAATTAGAACTCACATGCCAAGGGATACAAGTGACATTTTTAAATTTCACAAAAATTTATTTCAAAATCTGGTAAGTCAATGAATTCAATAAAAACTTAAGATTTTTTGTTTTCTTTTATTCTTAAATTCTTATATACTTATTTCAAACCGTTTTATTCCCATTCAAGAATCTGACCTTTCATCAGTCAACAAATGTCCCTTGGATACATTGGCTTCTAAGCGCCACAATTCTACTTCTATTATTTTTTATAGTTGGTTATAATGCATCTCCGATTGGTCAACTGCTAGTACTATATCATGTAAATTTCCTAGAAAGTTGAGTCAAACTGTTACATTTTATTGGCGTTTTCAGTTTCAGGTAGACATTTCTGGTTTCTTAATGAGTTGACATATTTTTAATAGAATTTACGAATCATTACCAAAAGAAACGTGTTTGCTACCCATGTTAAAAAGCCTTTATTTGAATATTAAATTATTTGGGAGAAAGACAAATTAATCAAATACTTGATTTTTTTAAATGCTTTTAACATTTTTTATGTTCCTACTTCGTGGATACAGGTAAGCAAGCATTTTTCAACTTTCAACCTCCCTGGTTTACTCGCTAATATTAAGCACATGCACCCCTTTATCTTAGGTACCTAAAAGCTAAATAAAGCAAAAAGCTTGCCGACCAAATATATCAAATTTCTATTTACCACGACCAAATTTTTTCAGTTTGTATTGTTATTAAATATTAATTTTAACTGAAATAAACCAAAAGTAAATTTTTGAGAACCCTGTTATGAACGTACAAAAAATAATTCAGTAAATAAAACCAAAACTATTATAATAACAGATAATTCACTGCAGATAGTCCACCTAATACATTTTACTGAATGTCTCTTCTGCCCATTCAGAGAGGTCTATATAGAAACAAGTGGGAAGCAATCTCAACAACTTCCAAATACAGTTATTTAAAAACACCACTTTTCCATTAGTGTGGGCTATTTCTAGTGAGTTATCTGTGCTATTACCATGCTTTCAAAAGCTATCACGAAAATGGAAGTGTACAAACACGAATTTCTGTGTCGTGTATTTTACTACTTCTTTTAATTAATTTAATCAGCTTTAAAATTTCAACACACTTCAATTTTCATAAAATTTGCTATATACATACTACAAAACAAATGATAAAAGTTTGCATTCAACACTAACATTTTCGTTGCCTTCTTCCTCGATTTCAAAGTTGCCATCATCTGCATCATCAATTATTTGAGAATCGTCTCCATCAATAGATATTTCCCTTTTTATACTGATACTTCCTAACTTGTGTTCCTTTTTATGCTTCACTAAATGATAGGCCTTGGTAAAAGTTTCGCCGCATTCATTACAAGGATGCGAGGTAACACCTTGCCTGACACGATTGTGAGTTTCAAGATGCCTTCTTAAATGATTCGTTCGAGTAAAATTTGCATTACAAAGATGGCAAGAACGTAACTTTTCACCAGTATGGCGGCGTTGATGAATAGTTAGACCTTTCTTTGTACGCAAAACTTTCTGACAATAACCACAAGTGAAAGTGTTGGAATCTTTCGAGTTCTTGGTTTGTGTAGCACTTGATTCTTGAGTACTATCATCCGAATCTCCCACGTTACTATAAAACTCCGAAGTATTGACTAAATCTGGTTGTACCACTACATCCAATCGTTCCTGTTTTATTGAACGCTTCGGCAGAGGTTGATTAGTAATTTCCCGTAGAGTTACGTCTGTCTTTTCGCACTGCTGTTTAAACTCAAATGCCGTATCCAGTTTGGTTTCGCAAGTTAAACACAACTGTACGGGTAATCCATCGTCTGATGTTACCTAAATAAAATACACGTGAATTAAACATATGGTCGAGATGAATACAGCACTTACTTGAATAGAGGTGCATGCCATCAACATATCAGCAAGATTTAAAGTTTGTCCTTCTTGTAAATTTTTGCTTGCAAACACGCTACGCATTTCGTCGCCCTCGCACATGCAAGAACGGCAAATTTTTTGCATCACCAGCGCAGTATCTTTATTAATCATCTTAATAGTATAATCTTATAATAATTATCTAAAAGTGGGTATTTTTTACTAATAAAAGCATAAAACAACAACATACAAATACATCATGGTTACAAACCATTAAATTTAGGGTTTTTATTTAATTCATCTAAACATAACCTATAAAAAAATGTTCCTAACAGAAAATTTTTTTTATTATTATACAGTGCGAATAGTACGAAAATTACCCCAAGGTTTAACCAGTTTAACTAAAATTTGTCATAATTTGTACCAATGATCATAATTAGTACTTTCAATAATTTAGAAGAAAAATTTAATATAATGTAGAACCAAAAACAATTATTCCAAAAGTATACAGCAGCGGATGAAGTAGAAAGAGTACAAAGAACCAAAAATACATGCTTATATTAAATTTTGATTTTATTTCAAAATGTAATGTTGCGTTTTATATTTAAAATTTTGATATGCTTCTACAAATTCCCCCGAGGGGCATAGCACTCTGGGATTTAACACTGATCCCCCCTCCTTGGATTCACAACTGTACTAGTTTTCAAAAATAATTTGTCTCTACTTGAGTTTGAAAGTAAAAATACAGGTTTATAAGAGAACCGATACAAGACCTCATGACCGATCAAAATCCAACAAATTTTGTTAAAATTTGAAAAACATACTTAAATTTGTATCCAAAGATATGTAATTACCCCCCCCCCTAACATCATTTAACCCCACTATTAATTTTTCCTGGATCTGCCCTTAAGTTTATATCTTTTGTTGCTTTGTTTTATCTTTATTTTATTACATTCATTTAGATATACTAGCACATATATCAGTAGTTTAATTAGAAACCTGGAAGCCTGCCTGAGGCATAGATAAAAAACAGTGTTTCTGTTATAATATCCATCACACTATTCTAGGGCAAAGAAAAGTCTAAACGAAAAAAACTTATACAATAAATTTTTTCAGTTTAAAGCGCACTATTCAAGAAAATCAATTTTAAAAAATTTTAGCTAGGTATTCGTAGCATACTGTGTGGTTGGTCAAGTTTTCTATAAAACAATGTTTTTGACCAATGAAAATCATCACTTTTCAAATTTTTTTTTAACGAAAACGTTTACTTGTTTATTATTCTAGTCGGAGTATAATGAAAATCAGTAATGCAATCAAAGAGGTGCAGATCGTTTTGTAATATAATAAATAATGTAAAACCTATTATTAATTACCCCTGTATGTACTAAAACATGATAGTAGATTATTTATGCAGTGCAATATAATCCAAATCGATTACTACAAATATTCTATAGATTCCATATTAAAGCTTTTATATTGTGAATTTTTCAGTTATATTACATAATATTATACTATTTACAAATATATTTTAAACTATTTATATATTAATCCCACTTAGATTTTCGTTTCGCAAAATGTTCTGTTCCGTCGTCTTTAATTGCAGTATAATAACCCAACGATTCATACTTCTTACGCATATATGCTATGTATCCTGTACAACCGATGATTGCAACCAAACCAATGCCCATTATGATTAAATTCTGAAAGATAAAGAATAACATAATTTAATTTTCTATTGGCTATTTAATAAAAAATCTTTACCGGCTTAACGTAAAGTTCAAAATTGACTGCTTTAAAAAGACCAGTAGTTCTTAAAGATCTTAGTCCATCACCAGGTGCAGGTTGATTTTTATCGGTCATAATAAATTAATTTAAAAAATAAATAGTAATAATTTCATGAAATGGTCAGAAAACTTACATAACCTTAAAATAATAATTTAAATTTTAGACTGTTGGCTACATTGCTACAGATTAACCAAGGATTAACCAAAACAAGAAATTTATGTTGGTAATGATTAGTATTAAATTTTACATTTATAAAATTGTTGAAATATGGCGGATGAATCGTTATTGGATGAACATTTTGATGTATCTAAACTAAAAGTAAGTAATGCAATACAATTTTTTTGATTATATGGTCGACGGCTTGCGATTAGTATTAAATTTGAAGCGATTTAATTTTTTTTACTATTATGACACAGTTAGGTTATGTCGGCTAAATTTTTATTGTGCTTACAGGTACCAGATCTGCGGAAAATTTTAAAAGCGCGTAATTTAAGTACTTCCGGTAATAAAATGGAACTTGTAGAAAGGTTAGAGGCGTCTATAAAATCAAAAATTGACACTATTGGCAGTACCGATGGCGTAGATGATTTGGATGAAGATTTATTAAACGACGACGATTCGGACCACGATCATATTGATGCCTCGGAGTCGGTCTTAACAGAATTTGAAGAACAGTTGGATGCTTCCCCGACTAATAAAAGTTTAAAACGTAAAGCTGATGACGAATCACCTACACATTTAGATTCAAAGCCCTTAAAGAAAATCGTACTTAATAGAAGTCAGTCTTCTGTCAGTGGTAATGCTAGTCCTGACTCGAAAATTGAAGATACTTTAATTTCTGATAAAAGTGTAGACCAAGAAGATGATAACGACACTCAAGAAAAAAAAACTGTTAAGCTTTCAGAATTAAGCGCTAAAGAGGTGAGTTATTTTAGTTTGGTAATAATTACACAACAAACTAATGCGAATTAATTTTTAGCGTTTTGAATTGAGAGCAAAGAAATTTGGTGCTCCCACTACTGATGAAGGTAAAAAAGTTGCCAGAGCTCAAAGGTTTTCCATAGAAGTTACTTCTCCCATTTCATCATCGCCAATTGCTTCAAAAGAAGTAAGTTTGAATTTTTTCATGTTTTTGATTTATTTTTATCTAATTTAATTATTTAATAGGATCCAGTCACCCTTGACGCGCTTAAAAAAAGAGCAGAAAGATTTGGGGGTTCGGTTTCAACGGTGATGTCTAGTTTGGAACAACAAGAACGTATCGAAAAACGGAAAGCTCGATTTGGTGTTATTGCAAGTACGAATGGTACACCAAGTAACGACAAAGCTAAGAAACGTTTGGAACGTTTTAAAACACCAATTAAATAGTGACATATTATTCAGTTTTCTATTTTTTAAATTTTATTTATTTTAATTTTCATTATAATTTTCATTTTCTTGCATTTCTAAGCATCCAAATAAGTTAAAAGATTCTACTTTTTGAAAAAGTACAAATTTAGACTTTGAATTAAGTATTATAAATAATAATTCAAGAAAGATATTAATTTTTTTGAAGGTTTGTTACTTTGATTTTAGAAAATGGAAATATGTTCACAGTTTTAAATTTACAGTGTGATTTTCAAATTTACTCTATTTTAGCATTCATCCAAAATTAGGTAAGTATTAATAGTTTGCATTTGAAGTACATTAATTACTGTAATATTGATCCAAATTTATTTGTTATAATTGTAAATTAATGTAAAATAAATATCAAAATAATTAAGTTGACGATACGTTTGTCTTGGAACCATTCACTTTTGGATTTTTATTTTTTTTCTTTAAAAGGAAATATAGTATCAAGAGTCGTACAGTAAACAAATATATAAATTCAATTATGGATACTATGCTACATCCTGTAAGTAAACTAATAATTCCACCAAACAATCCTAAAAATAATTTTGTTACTTATTTTGATTACGATAAAAACCGTTATGTTACCTAGTTTTGTATGCCAAAAGTATTTTACTGAAGTGGTGTATCGTTTAGCTACCAAATCTTCAAAGTAAAGTCTTAGGATACTTTGGTTCCGGATTTCTCTTTTACCACTAAAACAAGAAGTTAAAGAGATAATTAAATTACAAACTACCCCAAGTAGGCGCTTTGGAATGTGATATTTTGTAAGGTTTTTAGTTTAGTTTTATTTTAAAAGTGGTGTAAATCTGGTGTACAAAAATTACTCTTTTAATTCATCAGTACTACTTACAGTAGAGAAGGTCTTTTTGTAGCCAAACTTCTATATAATTTACTAGAAGATCCTTCTACTTCATATTTATAATAGGTACAATCAGGTAAACATCCACATTTGTTATGTATGTTCACCCAATCTTCTAATGTACCAACAAAATTTTCTTTATATCCTAATAATAATTGCTCTATTTTTCCTAAAATGTTTAGTTACAGTAGAGAAGATTATTTTTATATAGAGTCCTTACTACTATTAGTAGATAAACAAAAAGCATCAATAATATTGCAAACTCGGGGGTTACCATAAAGTTCTGTAATGATAAAGTATAAATTTAACATCTTTGAAAACATGTAATTCCTTCTCACCATTTTTGTAGGCATAATAAAATTGATATGGAATACAGTTGCATAGTTCAATCGTAATGTTTGCTCGGCATTCGCTGATGCAATTGAAATAGGTATATTTGAAATGAATAAGTTCTCGTTCATGTTGCAATAAACATTTTCTGTCACTGACTGCCAAATTGTATACATTAGCATCAATTCGATATAAAGACGGCGTGATACCAACAAAAAGTATTCCGTCTGTTGAATGCAACATGCTTTCAACATTGCCATCAGGATAATTCAAAGGAGAATGAATTAAAATCTAAAAATAATATTAAATAGTTTAATATACATATTAAAACAAATTTTAATTTCTCACTCTATGTCCATACGAAGAATAGGGTGTTGCAAAATAATCTTCAGGATAACAGTTTATTAAGACTTCGATACCCGTTTGGAAACCAGTTGCAGTTACTCTTCTTGGATGTGCGGCGGATTTAAGAGCGGCCATGGAATTAATACTGAAATCAGATTATTTGTATTTATTATTAAGGTTGTATTAGACTACAAAATTTTGTCTGCGCCTTGTGGTTCTTTTGTTCTGCTCCAAATTGTTTAGTCTAATATAGCCTTTATTATATCAATAATAATTATTGCTTTTTGTAAATTTTAGTTTTTTAATTAATTTCTAAATTACATTACGTTAAAAATAATAAATTTACAAACCCTCCTATGCTATGATTTTTAATAGCGTAATAATTAAAAGAACAACATAATCCATGGGGAGTCTTTATTTGTTCAAATAGATCGGTACACAATCTTGGTTGTCCTTTCCACCAACATTTTTCCATCATTTCTTCACAATTTGGAGCAAGGTATTGTAATAGATATTCAACAGAAACATTATTATTATTTAAAATCAATTGTAGGTTTATAAACTCTTCCTTGGGAATGGATGGAAAACTTAAGTCGGTTAAAGTATATAGCATCACCCGTAAATCCATAGCTAGTTTATCAACTGTTAAATTAGTTGATTTTGCCCTAAAATATTAGTAATTTTAGAAAACGCTTTAGAAGTTTGTTCAAACTTACAGTTGTTGCGCAATCGTATAAGTTTTATTTTTCGAAAATTTATTGTAACTACATACGGTCACAGTTGGAAATTGATAGTTCCAAATAGGAAGATTTGGAGAATCGGATAAAGTTATGGTTTGTCTAGCTTGCGCATTAACCCAAAATATATATAATACTAAATATGCAATAAATGTTAAAGACAATGTTAAAAGCAACCATAGAATTCTAAAAAGATTAATATAGCATTATAGTTCCTATATTACGAGAATTTACTCATAATTTTCCCGCCAAAAAATCGGAATAGCAAAGTCGGAGGCAGAGATCACAGGCCGCAGGAGCAAATCTGATTTTGGCGAGAAAACCGCAATAAAAAAAAACTATTAAATAAATAAAATATAATAAAAAAGTGTTCGCAATTGTTTGTGCTAAGAATTTAATTTTCAAATTATAAATTATTTGTTGACGACACCGTGTGCAGGATTTCTTTAAGAGGGGGGGGGGGGTTACAAAAAAATTCATAAAATAAATAGATTAATTATTAGCAAATTAATACTAGTATAGTTTTATATTTATATCAATTTTTCAAATTTATAAAAATATGTGTACGTTAATAGGTAAACAAATCGGATGTGGCCATCACATAACTTTCCGAATATTAAAAGTAACTCAATTTACCTCAGCAATAATCTTCAAAAACATTCAGAAAATCGAAATAATAAGCAAAAGCAAAAATACAAATAAAAAAATATGTTACAAATAACTAAAATTCTATGTACAAAAAAATTTGCTTATTTATAGGCAATTTAGAAATTCTATAAAAAAATTCTTTTTAATTTTTTTTATTTTAGAAAAGTAGAAAAGTCTAAGGAAAAATAGTCTACGGTAAATTGGTATAGGTAAAAGGGTCTACGGAAAAAAAGTCTATGGGTAAAATAGTCTAGGTAAAATGGTCTAGGTAAAATAGTCTAGGTGAAATGGTCTAGGTAAAATGGTCTAGGTAAAATAGTCTGGGTAAAATAGTCTAGGTAAAAAAGTCTATATTTCCATCCAAAGATTTAGAACAAGCATGCGATGAAACAAAATTAAATCAAGATAGGATTGTAGTTCAAACAAATAAAAAAAATCTGCTGTATACGCGAACATGCAGAGAAAACTGAAAGCGCTTTGCGAGGAATATCGGAATGGTATTCGTACTATGACCGAATTTATTTGTACTTCTGGTCAAGCTACATATTACGTTTAACTAGTGAATTAGGTTTAATATAATAAATAATTAATAATATAGATGTTTTGTTTTAAACGTGTAAACATATATTTTATCAAGTGCGGATCCACGCCGGAGTGGGGTTGGGGGGGGATTACCCATGAATAGATTAAGTAGATTCTAAAACTCAATTACTCTCCAGAATCAAGGTTTGGATTCGCGCTTGTATTTTCGTGTCAGAATCGTAACAACATCATCATTGCCTATAACCTATATAGTATGTACGCCGTGTAAGCGCAACTTTGTATTAAAAAGTTGTTAAAAATAGAATCTTTTCTTGAATTTTGCCCTGCCTAGACCATTTTACCTAGACTATTTTACCCGTAGACTTTTTTTCCGTAGACCGTTTTAATTAGACCAATTTACCGTAGGCTACTTTTCCTTAGACTATTTTACCTAGAATCGGATGGGATACATCAGACCGGCCCGGGCACTTAAGAGCCACCGGCTCATTTTGCCCAAAATTGCCTTAAAACTAATATGACTTAAAAGTTAAGACCTTGAAACTCAATGAACTTCAGGATTATTTTATTTGCAACTGTAAATACTTATATTAAAGATTTTCGAAACAAAGTACCTACTCGATTTAAAGAGCTGATTCAGGGCCGTCGAGAGTCATGTCGGGCCCCGTGGCAAAACTTTGCGGGCCCCCTGCTCTTAAAAATTTCATAAATAAAAATGAAAAATATTAAACTTCGTATTTTTATTAAAAAAAAACTACACACAAAACATCTAAAATAGGTAAAATCAATTTAAAAAAAACACAGTAACTAACTAATTTCCGGCAATGCCTCTTACATCACAACATTATTATACCTATAATCTTTTAGGTTTAACAATATTAACAATTAACAATATCCTCATTATCTATTTAATTTATGATTTATTTTTCGATATTTATCATCAGTGCCGTAACTAGGGTATGGCCAATATTGCCCCGGCCATAGGCGCCTTTTGAATGAAGGCGCCGAAAGGCGCCAAAATTAAAAAATTCAAATTAAAAATATTGTATTTATTAGGTTTGTTCGTGCTTTACACGTAATTTACACTTTAACTTTTTCCCAAAAGTGTAGGTTTAACGCGAACGCAAAAAGTGTAACTTGAGTGTAACTCCTCCCCTTGAATTCAAATTTGCGTTCGTAGGTTATGTAAATCAAAATTTGGATGTAGATGAGCAATAAAATAATTATATTTTTTACGATTTGCAATCATTTTCATTAACTTTTACATAATTTAAATTTAAAAAAATTAAAAATTTATTTTAAATTTTTAATTTTAATTTCAAAAAATCGTAAATTGTTAATAATGAATAGTAAATAAAATATTATAAACAAAGTACTTGACATAAGACATTTTTAACATTTTATTTTTGGTAACTCTTATTTTTATTTCTTAGGTTAGTATTTTTAAATTTCATTTTAAAAATCTAACAGCCAATCAAAATTAAATGTAAAAAGTGTAAACATTTACACCTGCTGCAAAGCAGGTGTAAAAAGTGTAGAAAAGTGTAAGAAAGTGTAGTTACACTTTCTAGCACGAACAGAGCGCTCTGCTCGCACGAACAGAAAAGTGTACACTTTACACTAAAGTGTAAAAAGTGTAGCTAGCACAAACAAACCTATTATAGGCGTCATTTGAATAAAAGTGCCGTTTAAATAAAGACGCCAAAATTTAGAAGTTCAAATTATAAATATTGTATTTAATATAGGCGTTATTTTAATAAAGGTGCCATTTAAATAAAGGCGCCGAAATTCAAAAATTTAAATTAAAAATAGGCGATGATTAAATAAAGGAGCCTAATTTATATTTTCTTGTTGGTAAAACTATATGGTTATATGACGTTTCACCCCCGCCGTTTAGCCCCCATCGTTTTGCATAAATTTTAACTGAGAGTATGTCTCAAAATTTGCCATTTTGCACCAAATTCAAAAAAAAATTCTAAGGAAACCCCGGACCCCTCTTTGGGGAGAAGAAATAAACCCCGCCCCCACCCTTTCCGTTAAAGCGCATTTTTCGTAGTTGGCCATAGGCGCCAAAAGTTCTAGTTACGGCACTGATATTCATTAACATAAGTGATTCTAAATGGGCTACTGGCAGGGAATTTAGACCAAGAATTTAAGTTTTTCCTATCTAGCATTGGAAAGAGGACAATTTTTTAAGAATTTTTATAAAGAATACGATTTTGTGGATTACAATTCATTAGTTTTTGAGAAAACGGTATTTGAAAATCGGAATTTAGGTATTCTACGTACACGAAAGTTCTGTTGACTACACACAGAAAAAAAAACAATCCTCGCATTCATTTTGAAGTAAATATTACATCAATTGGAGTAAATTTTATATCAAATTTAGTAAAATTTACTTCAAAAGTATTTGAACTTTAATTTGAAGTAAAAATTACTTCAAAATAGCAAATTTTTTTCTGTGTGCGTGTGCCTAGATATAGTCTTCATGATAGCCGTCATTCTCCGAGTAGGAGCCTCCCTGGCACGTTGGGGCCATCGTGGCGATTTGGGGCTTCCGTGGCAAGGTGGAGAGCTACTTCAGGGATGTTCTTAGTGAGCAAACGCCAGCTAAAGCTGTCCGGAGCGCCCGTAGCGAAGCAAAGGGTATGTAGGGTCAGTTTTGGCTGACGCAACCACGACGACAAATCACGGATCCACTATAAAATGAGTTTGCGGTTGTCTAAAATAAATAAGAAACCCTGTATACTTATGGGGCCCTGAAAAGGGTCGAGTTGCTTTTTTTTCTTTAGACCAGGAAACGCGTGCACGACAAAAATAATTGTCCCGGATTGAAGTACGGTTGTACAAATCAAACTGCATTATAATCGCATATGCAATTTTATATTATGAAAATTTTTGAGTTTAACTGCCGTTTTCTCGAAAACTAATGAATAATCCACCAAAATTATTTTTTTTAAATTCTTAAAAAAGTCAAAGCTAATTTGGCGGAGTCCCACTGTATTTTTTCAACAAAATGTTGAAAGAAGTCATCTTACACTACTTATAGTAGCTGTTTTGTTCAATAATAACAATTATAATTTTTCGTTTCTTTGAACAATAAACCGGCCCACGCTTCACCGGCCCACCGGGCATTTGCCCGGTGTCCCGGTTGTCCCATCCGCCCTTGCACATGCATGACACGATACAACTTTTACAGTTTCAGAACTTCCACCATTTGAAAATGGTTTTCTTTTAGACTTTGCTGACGTTTACGAAAAGGTAATTTGAGTGCCGTTATTGTTATTAATTATTGCGAGTGGAAGAGGGACCTGGATAACGCGCGAGCAGTTGATGGGATGATGGGATCTCAATCCATATCTATTGGCCTAACTATAGTTATTGCCCATTTTAAAGATTATTTTGGATAAAGGAAGTATTTATCCGGAACTCAGGAAATCTTTGTAAATATCATCATATACATGTGTAGATAAGACCGCGGTCCGTTACGTCACTAAAAACCGATCTCGCCATCTCTTTCTAGGGCGACCTACGGATCTTCTTTCTTTGTAAATATTTATCGTATATTTAATCTGAAATTGTGGTTGAGCACGTACATGCAATTTTTCCCCGATTTTTTTGTTAAACTAATAAAGCGGGTGGCGCCCTTTCAACAAAATTTGCGATATTTATGATCTTTATTCTCACGCCCAGCTAAAATTGAGTTTTCGGGGTACTCCAAAAGTCTAAAGTACGTTTTGCTAGAAACTGCAGCTGCAGAGCAGTTACGGCCGGCGTCAACTGCAAGTACAATACCTATTGGGAGGTGCAGCGCTTCAATTGCATCATCTAGCAACACACGTAACAGATATTTCATAAGAGCAGTTAGCCAAGGTTATGCGGTGCTGCTTGTTTAAGGGGTTACACACTTTAGTTCTGGTAAAATGAAACTAAAAATTTTAAAAAACCCCTGACTTAAAAAATAAATAATAGGTCTGTTTCAACAAGCAGTTATCTCCAGTTCTAAGGACTATACGCATGCTCTTTAACTAAATTTTTGAGTATTAAACATTATTTTCGTTAAAATTTTAACTAAAGAGCATGCGTATAGTCAGAGAACTGGAATAACTGCTTGTTGGAAGAGACCTAATAAAAAATTAAATATAACTCCAATAACTAGTTTTTTTTATATTTTAAATCTCAATTCCGGTTTTAAGTTATACAATATAAAAAATACTACGTACTAGTCGGGAAGCCGTAATATAGAATATAGACTATAATGTTGGGTTTCACAAAAGAGATTTAAAATTTAATTCAGGATCATAATAATTATTATATTAAACAATAATAACAATACGTTATAATTTAAGTCTGGTTTTTTAAAAATCATTTTTAATTTAACTTCAATTTTTTTTTATTAATTTTTAAATGTTTTGTAGAAAATTAAATTTTTTACAACATTGTTCTTACTATGCTCTATCATTTAGCATTTAGAATAGAACACATCGAGATTGAACTTTCCGTTGAAAAGTTATGAAGCCACAGGCACACAGACAAACTAATAAACATAGACGTCAAACTTATAATTTTTTAGAGATTTTAAAATCACACAGCAATGGGTACATTGCCGAGTCAAGCAAAACCGAAGTACTTTATCAATTTTTTTAGAACAAATTTTCTGGAAAATAGGTAAAATCAAATAGAAATTATCCCCTCCCCTATTAAAGGAAAATCCTGTATCCGCGCCTGAATATTTCTTAATTAACTTACCTCTCAGCACAACTTTTTCTAGGCAAAGCTGTAAATCTAAAGCCATGCATACAAGTATTTAAACAAAATTCTTTGATCACCTTTTTAAAGAGATTCATGCTAATACTTTATATCGTTCACTGTTGAAAATAATTACTTTGTACATTTTAAATTAAGAAACAGTAAACCTTTCTATATACTATATATAGCAAACATTTTGATTATTTTGTAAGATTTTAATTAATGATAATTTTTTAATAAATACAATACCAACACCAATTTATTTCAATACAAATAAATGCTTAAATTAGTAATAAACCTTTTTTGTTAAATATTAAAATGCACATTTAGTTATTTCCTGTTAGGAAAATTAAATATTCATCTATAAATATAAATTGTGTATTAAAAAAATGTGAATAGAACGAAATTATAATTTAAATTTCAAGGAGCAACCCGAGTAATTTGTAATTTCAATTGTAGTTTTAATTAAATTGCTATCTTTAGTTTAGTATTGCTATCATCTACAAGTACAGAATAAGTAAATAATTAAATAAAGTACCTAAATAATAAAAATAATAGGTATAGCTCCGATAAAATTTGAATATCTTATCATAATATGCATAAAATAGTATATTCTACCTTTCATTTCGAATAAAACATATTACTTTTTCTCCAAACGATCAAAATCCAAAAATTAGATAATAAATATTTAAGTTGCTACTAATTAGTTTGAAAGTACCTACCAGTTGAATATTATTACTATTGAAAAATAATGGTGAATGATTTTTGGTTATGCTTTTCGAATAGGTTATTTTATCAATTATTAGTACCAAAAACCACGCAGCTAGCTGTGTAGATTAACGATTCATTATAAATAAGTGTAAATACGTATATTATATAGTACGTATATTCAAACATACTGAAAAGAAAAACTTCATAAATTCATCATTTTTGCACCGAAAATTCATCATATTGATAAAAACTTTCGAGTATAGACCATTTTCTTCAGTGCAGTACTTTCCGACAATAAGTATTGCTTATTAAACGAAGTTTTGAGCATTCGTGCGCATAAAAATGCTCAAGATGTGTACGAAGCTTTACAGTTTAAATTATATGGAATTCAATACACCCCTAATAGTACATAATAATGTCACACTATTGCAATGTCTAGTCAATATTGCTGCAATATTTATTATCAATATTGGTACAATATAGGGCAAATATTGGTACAATATTGTACAAATCTTGTTACTATATAGTAAAAATCTTGATACAATACTGCGAATTTTTTAATTAATGCAGAAAACTAAGTCTATTGCGAAGGTATAAAAATTAATTTTTTATTTTATCAAGTATAGGCTTAATTGCTAAAAAATATAGAAATTCAAATATACAACCAAACTGGAAACCCGTAAACAAGCTTATTATTCCTCCAAATATTGCTAAAAAGTAATATTTTCATATGGTTTAAATTAAATTATCTACTTAATTACACACCGAATATATTGTGCCAAGAATCAACTGATGTAATTGTAGCTCGTCTTCCAACTATATTATCATAATATATCCGAAACACGCTTTCTTTAGAGATGTTTATTTTTGCACTAAAAGAATAAAAATAAATGCTTTAAAAATTTATTATTTTTGTAAATATGTTATTAATATACTACTATAATAAATTAATAAAATAATAATATTCAAGTTTCTTCCACGTCCCGTTTAAAAATGATTTCTTTCTTTTCTTTATTTAAAAAAATAAAATTTGAATTTTTCATCATCTTTTATTTATTGCTAAAATACACAAAAAGTAATGCCGTATTTAGTTTTCAATCATATCTACCGTTTTGGAGAAAACACTAACTTACACGAAAGAAAAAGTTCTAAATATTTCAAAGAAATTACTCCAGTAATATGCATTCATAAAAGAATGGTGAGCGGAATGATAAAACAATAACTTTGGTCGCACGTAAAAGTCCTTACAAGTTGATTTGAATAAAATATAGGTAACTCAAATCTTAAATATCACTTAGAGCGGTTTAACACCTGCTACCCTGTATGTACTTACTACAAACGAAATTTATTTAAGTACTCTCCATCTTTTCTTTCTAGAACTCCAGAGGAAGTCGATATATCATACGAACTATAGGTGCAATCTGGTAAACAATTGCAGTTATTGGATAATGTTGACTGTCTTTCGCTTTCATAGTCGAAGTTTACGCTTCTTTCAGATATAGAACTTAAAATATTATCTGAAATTATATTTGATAAATTTGTCACAAAATGATCGAAAGTAAACTATATACTCAACATTTATTATCATTAAGGCACTTGTGATCTCTCAAGTTGCACACCCTGATTTGACTAAAATTTCCTAAAATCGTAATTTAAAACATTCAATTTTTTTATTCAAATCAAAAACTTAGAATGTTTATGTACGAAAGTGGAACTTCACCTTTAGAATTATAGTAGTAAAATGGAACGCAAGAACAATATTTGATAGTAAGATTCATAGCGCATTGTAGCATGCAATTGTTGTAAGTGTAATGATAATTATCGAGGTTTTTTTCTTGCCTGAAAAAACATTTTCTTTCTCTAGGAGTGATAGAAGGTATTTCTGAATCAAACGTTTTTAACATAGGACTAATACTTATAAATGCCAGCTCGTTTAATTCTAATAATATCAATGGAATCCCCATGTTTGGTAAATCGTACGAATAATGTACTAAAATCTGCAGTTAAAATTAGTATTAGTCCAGTCAACGAAAAAGTATAGAGGGAAATGTTGGGAACACAATTTTTGACATCGTTACTTTGTTTGGACTAGTTAGGAGATAAACATATCAAAAGTCCCCGCCCGTAGCCCTTGAGCCGGGGGGGGGGGGGTAGCGGGGGTTTGAAGGTCCCATTTTTCGGTTTCTTGCTTATATCTCGGAAAATATACGTCCTAGCAAGATAACCATTCTATAGAAAATTAAAGCTGATAAAATTTGCTACAAGTTTTATTCAGTCAAGTTTTTTGATATCTTGTATAGTTTTGGAAGCATTAAGGTAGTAGCCTGGTGACTTGCACGCTTTTCTACGTCTTTATTGGGAATTTTTTATAAGGGAAAATAAAATTCAATGGTTTTGGTTTTTTAGTATGTTATTATTGACATCTAAGGGAAACAAAAATAAATTTTTTTGACTTAATTTTACAATGTTTTATTATTATTATATTATAATAAATTTTGATATGTTCATCTTCTAACTAGTCCAAACAAAGTTACAAAGTCAAAAATTGTGTTCCCAATATTTCCCTCTATACCATTTTTTGTGCTTTCGTTGCCTGGACTATATTGCAACAATTTCATTTTAAACACTTACTTTATAACCGTAAGAAGCAACATCCACAGCAAAATACTCATCTGGTTTATTGTTCAACATAACCTGCAATCCTCTTTCAACACTAGAACTACTAATTCGTTTAGGTACTGCAGGATTCTTAGAAGCAGTATATTTACTGAAACAGTATCAGTAAAATAAAATTTTCTTTTCATTGTTTCCTGTCCTATGCATTATTAAATATTATAATTATACAGGCAGCAGGCCCGTGCGCAGTATTTCTTTATGAGGAGCGGTTTTCAAAAAAATTTGTAAAATAAATACATCAATTATTATTAGTAAATAGTATTATATGTTTATATCAATTTTTCAAATAATATATAAAAATATGTTTATGTTAATTGGTAAAAAAATATGTAAAACCCCCCTTGCACACGTGCCTGACAGACAGACATTATATTTTTGAAATATAAATAGTTATGAATATTTACTCAAAAAATACGTGATCTTTAAAGCCATAAAAGTTAAAAGTGCAACAAAATCCCATATTAGTTTTAATTTGTTCAAATAAATTACGACAACGCTTTTCTTTGCCTTTCCAAACACAGGTTTCGAACATTTCCGTACAATTTGGTGTTAACTTTTCATATAAATCGTTTGCTGTTATATTATTATAATCTAATATATCTTGAAGCTGAGCTAAATCTTCTTGGGTTACATGGTAGTTTTCAATTTGAGTCAAAAATATTAAATTTTGAGTAATTTTATATAAATTATTTATAGACAGATTATTATTATCCATCATGGGCTCAAATTCAGCGGATAACTTTCTAAAATAAAATAATATGAATTTAACAATATGAACTAAATTATAAGTTAATTTACATATTATGGAAAAACTCGACCGCTTTAAGTTTTGATATTTGATTGAAATTACAAACGGTAATTGCAGGAAAGTTGTAATTCCAAATGGGATAATTTGTTGAATCCATAAACATTTTGGTTTTGTTCTCTTTTATTTCTTGAATAGCAAGCCAGGACAATATTACAGCAGTTATAGTACAAAATGTTGTTATAAAGATCCACAATATTCTGAAATTAAGTTAATTTATTAAAAATAACTATAACTCATTATAGGTACTGAAAATTAAGTATGACGCTACGTACACAAAAAGATCTACCAGAATATTACTATTTAAACTTATTGAGTATTTAATACTCAATTATTATAAATACTTATAATAAACAGTTTTAATGTTTACATGTTTTTTTTTTTATTTTGATCTTGACGTTCTGACAACTGAACTGGTCAGAAATTCGCACCCACAGAATTTCCGCTTTGTAACTCAACTGGCGATCACACCAATCCACTGCTGAGGTTATAATGTTTACATATTAAATTAATACATTTAATTTTAAAACTTAAAATAAAAAAATAATAAAGATAAAAAAATAAAAGATTTAAGTAATTTTTGTAACAAAAATTAAGACGTTTACTTAATTATTAAGGGCTGAAATATATTTACAGATAAAGTTAACAATAATAGATCAATTACTGCACTAATATTTACACTAATTCTAAATCACACTACAGTTATTAACAATCACCTAACAATACGTCTGTATGTATTTAAACTATGTAAGTCACTGTATTTAGCTAACACATTTTAGTACACCACTATTTATTTACACGGTACTTTCCGAGTGCGAACTCGGACTGTTTTCACAGTAAATCACTCTGCTATTTATATCGAGTTATGTAGGTATGTACATCTTTCTAGAAACTTCCACAGACTTCCAGGAACTTCTATAAGCTTCTTGAAAGATTCAGACTGCAAATTCATCAGTATTTAAACTATAACAACAGGCTTCATATATGAATGATGATGATGATGATATAATAATGATCATATATGAATCATCATGCATGCTTCATCAAATGAATCATCACCGATGAGTTTTGTACATTACTCATACATTAATCATCCTAATACATAAAATTCCCAGCACGCTGCTACTCTTGCTACAGCGTGTCATTTTTTGGTGAAAAAACACAGTCCGATTGGTCGATTTTTAATCCAAACTGGGAAATTTTAATGTTTAAGCAAAAATGAGGGAAATTTAACCTTCGGCTAGAAAAAATTAAAACTTGGAAAGCATATTTATTTATTTAACTACCTTACTGCTCACAGAATTTAGTAGCAACTTTATTAACTTTCAA
Organism: Cantharis nigra; assembly: GCA_958510845.1. Taxonomy (NCBI): domain Eukaryota; kingdom Metazoa; phylum Arthropoda; class Insecta; order Coleoptera; family Cantharidae; genus Cantharis; species Cantharis nigra. The sequence continues at coordinate 65,784,983 of OY294028.1, forward strand.
AGTTAATTATAAAAATAATACAAAAATCTAAAGTCAAAATTGTAAACCGGGAGGTCTGGGGCTTTCCAGCTAGTAGGTATATAAAATCACAGCACGCTGCTGCTGCTCCTGCTACAGCGGGCCTTTTTTTGGTAGAAAAATCCCTCACTTTTGCTTAAAAATTCAAATTTCTCGATTTTTCCTGGCGAAATTTGAAAAATTAGAAATTCCCTATCTTCTCCAAGTATTCTAAAAGAGTGGAAATCCTGCGATATGTACTGGAGGGTGTTCCACACCCCCCAGACCCCCCGGTTTACAATTTTACCAACCGAAAAATATATTAAACTAACTAAGATTAGGACTAACCGGGAAATTTGAATTTTTAAATAAAAATGGGGGAAATTTAACCTTCGGCTAGAAAAAATTAAAACTTGGAAAGCATATTTATTTAATTACCTTACTATTCATGGAGTTCAGCAGCAACTTTCTGTGTTACTTTGAAAACCAAAATTTTAAACCGGAGGGTCTGGGGGGTGTAGAACCCCCTCCAGTACATGTCACAGGATTTCCACTCTTAGAATACTTGGAGAAACCGGGAAATTAAAATTTTTAAGCAAAAGTGCAACAACTTTTGCGTTACTTTGAAAGTTAACTGTCCAAATTATAGTCAAAAATGTAAACCGGGGCGTCGCGTCGGGGGCGAACACCCTCCAGTACATATAATAAAATTCCCACTTTTCTAGAATAACTACAAAACACAGAAGAATTATACAAATTTCGTCAGGAAAAGCTAGGAAATTTTTTGTTTTTGAGCAAAAGTAAGGGAAATTAAAACGGTCGGCTAAAGAAAATTTGAATTTAAGAAACTTATTCAATTTTATATTTTGAAAAATTTTGTAATTGCTTTTTAAACATTTTGCATTACTTTGAAAATATAGAAAAACGGGGAATCCCCCAGTAGCGGGAAATAGATCCACCGTCTAGCTGCCCGTCCACGGACGGGCTTCCCAGCTAGTCAAATATAATTAACCATCATTGTTTCGTAATATTATTATTCCTATTTAACCTTAGACTTAATTTAAAATAATCATTTTAAAATTTGTTTCTTAATTATATAAAAAACACTATTTAGGGCCCCCTAACCAACGTAGGTCCTCACAATCCGGGGTTCTGCGCATGCTAGTTACGCAACTGCTGTTATACTAAACTTTTTTCTAACAAAAAAATTCAAATTTTAGGGAGGTAGGGCCAAAATTGTTTGTGCATACCTTATTTTATTAATTATTAAAAATATAATAAAAATATTTTGTATTATTATTTTTAAGGCAATCTATAAAAAAATTTCGAAAACAAAACTTTTTCAGTCAAAATAAAAACTTCATACAGTAAAGGGTTAAAATAATAATTTAATTTACTAAAATTAAAATGAATCTTGACAAAATTTTTGTTTTCCTGATTTGAAACAAAATCGAAAAATCCTAATATATAAAATCCCAGCACGCTGCTGCTCTAGCGTGTCATTTTTTGGTGAAAAAAGGAACACTCTGATTGGTCGATTATTTTACCAACCTAGAAATATATTAAACTAAGATTAAGACTAAAAATATTTGAAAAAGAAAATAATGAATAATTCCGGTATAAGAGGAAACAATTAAAATTTAGTAATCATACTAATTAAAACTGAATGAGTTAACTGAACATCCTAATACATAAAATTCCAACACGCTGCTCCAGCTTCTGCTCAAGCGTGTCATTATTTGGTGAAAAAAGAAACACTCTGATTGGTCGATTTTTTTTACCAACCGAAAAATATATTAAACTAAGGTTAGGACTAAAAATAATAATGAATAATTACGTTATAAAAAAAAATTGAAATTTAGTAATTTAGAGGGTTAATATAATTACCCTCCTCCGGCAGTCGGGTAAAAAGCCAGTATGCGGCTGCTACAGCGGGTCATAGTTTTGGTTAGAAAAACCCGAAGACACAGATTTGATTAATGAAAAGAAAAACAAAGAAGAGAGATGGAAAATGAAAGAGAAATAGAAAGGAGCAGCAATTAATGAAGATATATCGCCAGTCAAAGATATAAAATGAAGATTAAGACAGAATTCATAAAAAGAGAAACAGCTCTATAAAAAGAGAAAGAAGAAGTAACAGCTATTAGTGAAGAGGTACCGTCAGTCAAAGATATAAGATGAAGATGAAGACGTGATTAATGAGAAGAAAAAGAAGAGAATTGAAAATGTACGATACAAAATTGAAAATGTATGAACATCTTAATGGACAACCGGATAAATGTATATAAGCGAATATTTTATGTTGAATGTTGAGATGAGAAAAAAAGAGAATTGAAAATGTACGATACAAAATTGAAAATGTGTGAACATCTTAATGGACAACCGGATAAATGTATAAGCGGATATTTTATGTTGAATCATAATAGATTTAGCATAGATTTAGCCCCAATAAGTACAGATTTGAAATTTTATTTAAGACTGCGACAGTTCCCGATTAAATTTGACTTTTCCAGGAAATTTCCAAGGGAAATTGATTCAAGGTTCATAAACAGTGCTGTACACGAACGAATTTTTTAATTAATACTACTAAAAAAAAGATCCACCGTCTAGCTGCCCGTCCGTGGACGGGCTTTCCAGCTAGTATAACAATAAGATGCGACTGAAATTTAAAAAAATTTTGTATACCTACTATTTTTAGTCCCTATCTAAAAATTTATACAACATACCTTTCTATAATTTTTCTGTTAGGAATAGATATAAATTTAAATCCATGAAAACTAGTGTTTGTAAAAAATCTTCTAATGTTTTGTAACATTTTTAATTTCAACACCAATATTAAGATTGTAATAAAGAGTGTAATATAAAATAAATTGCATGTATTGTGTTTATGGTTCAATTGATAACAAAAATATAATGTACACGAAGTATTATTTATTTATTTCTTTATTAAAATTATTATTAATGCTGCAGATCGGTGGTTGTTAAGCTAAGGTCAACGAAGGTATTGCCGGAAGTCGGCTCATTATCTATTAAAATTTATATTTTACTAGTAGGAATAGGGATTGTCCAGTCATAAAATAATCGACTATAGTCATTCTTTTCTTGAAACTTGTAGCAATGAAAGAATTGGTACTTTTCGGGAAATAAGCTCCAAAGAAATATAAACATTTAAACATAAGCAATTCCAAAAACAAATAAATAAAAAACAAATAAAACTAAATCACTAATTTCCAATGAGTGAATGTCATAACGTAAATAAAGGTATTTCGAAAGCAAAACTACTTAAAATATGCGCAATTGCAAAAGAAAAAATCACATAAACAATTATACTAAATTTATCTATCTAAATTTCTGCTTCCCATTATAAAGGATACGAATAAATATGTGAAAAAATTTAAAAAATTTTTTCCCGTGTCTAAAGATATCCAACACTAGATAGTTAGAGGTAAGCAAAAAATTTTGGCGATAATAATTTCTCTGCAGATTATGGATTAAGGTTCAATATAAAACAAAAAACTACTAAATGTATACTTTATTATTTACTACTCTTGTATTAAGATTATTGATGCTGCAGATGTTTAAATTAACCATGTTATGTTACCAGGCGAATAAAATATAAATCATCATAAAAATTATGGGAAAAAGAAATGCTAAAATAAAAATATATATCGATTAAAATGGTACCTACTGTAAATTATACACATAAATTTTAAAAACAGTACTTAATGCTATATTGATTAATTTGTGTTTTATGCTACATATATATTTTTAGAATAACACAAAAGTTAAAATAATCCTTGTATATAGACCAGATCCATTTAAATTTTAAAATTTAATAGAATAAAAAAGGTTTTCTGTTACAAAGAGCTATTGAATAAAAATATAAAATTAAAATTGGAATAATACATCAAGACATCAAAATGGCAAAAGAACTCAAAAATTAATATCTCAAAAAGTAATAAATAGTAATAATAAACAGATATTAAAATTTAGACAGCATAATATAAAGCGAACATCACCCAAAAATCTATTTTAATTTTAACGCTGAGAAAATCGCGGTAATTTTGAAAAAAGCAACTTGCATTTTTTGAAATGTTATAGATTTTTGTAATTTTATTATAAAATGCGTTATAAAGAAATAGCGATAGTTTTTTCAAACCTCTTTTTTTATCTGAATATGAAAAAGAATATTGATTTACTTATAGGGAATCATATAAAAAGAAATTTACGATTAGAAAATCCCAGAATAAAATAATTTTTTAAGAAGATTTTAAGAATAGCGTTAACAGCGATTATTTAAACTTTTGTAATATTTTGGAGATAAATGGTGTGAAATGGCTAAACAATCATTACCTCTGGGGAACCATCAGCATAGCATTTAAATGCTAATAAAGCACTTTCACACGGTGTGGCTCCACCTTAAACACAAAATGAGTATCAATACAAATGATATCGTATATATTTATTATTAATAATACTTGGACTGCCACATGATATAACAGTTGAGGATATATGTACTCTTTTTTCTTCGGGCATGACTGCCAAAAGAGCATCTGGATCAACCACACCGCTTTCACTAATCTAAAAAAAATCAAATACCTATTAACAATGTTTAATAATAATAATTAAACTTACAATCGACATTTCAGACATTATACAAAAAGCGTAACATTTTAATTTTTCATCGTTCATATCAAAATGTAACTTTTGAGCTGCTTTTATTGCATCTAAAATTAAAAATAATATAAAATTAATTTTTGTACAAAAATATCTAACTTTTAAAATGTACCTTCTTCTACCCCACTTTCTGCCTTGCAATTATTGTGCAACATATCTATTAATTCTTGCATTTCTTCATTTCCCTGAATGGAAAAAAATTCAGGTAGGCATTAAAAAATATTATTTAAAAAAATTACCAACCCAAACTAATGTTATGTATAAACACAAAACAACATAAATACTGAGGTTAACCATGTTCACAACGATAATAATAGATTATAATTTGTTCATCTCAAACTAGCATTTGAATTTTAATAGTATAAGGAAAGCTTATAAATACTGTATATTTTAAAATTAGTGCTTACAAAAATTATTGTCTAGAATTAATTTTGGTTTGTGGTTTTGCACTCAACAATTAAAATTACTTAATGGTATGGTATATTATACCTACACGCAATTAAAAAAAAGTTAAAACTATAATTTATCCTGTTAGTAATACATATTATGTAATATTAAGTTCCATATAATATTTAAAAATCCTTCATAAAAAATCATTCAAAATCTTCAAACATAACACAATAGTATTTTACTATACGAGTGTTAAAACCATAATCTTATTGCAGAAGCAAATGTTACAATTCCATTTGTATGTTTCCGTATGAAAATCAATATAATTAATAAATTATATTATAATATGACGTCAAGCTCTTGAAAGTCAGCAATGTAAGAAGCTTATGTGCCTAAAGAAGCAAGTATATTCAGGCCTTAGACTTGTCCCAAAATTCTAAAAATTTCAAAAATTAAAGAATTTATTCTAAATTCCTAAAATAATTGTAAAATTATTGTAAGAAGTACTAGATTCCTAAAATCATTATTTTATGTTGTAGTTTCTTAGTTTCAATTAAAATTAAAAAATTTTTTTTTGGAATAGAATCTTTAAAAACGTTTCTTTGAGTTAAATGGTCGAAATATTTGTAAATTAATTTGAATAAAGACCAGTGTAAAAATGCGTAGTTCAGCTACGAAGTATTGTCGAGTTTGAGAGAATCTTAGTAGTTAGGAATATAAATGTAGAATAGAATTTTAAATAATTTTCATTTTTATAATTTTTTTTTAAATTTATATAATTATATAATAATAATTATTAATTTAATTATATTATTTATAATTGTATTTTTTTAATATTTATTTATAAAAATTTCTGAATATTTCGCTGTTTCTGTACCGCTGAAAGGATGTCGTGCAGAGCTGGAAATAAAGCTTTGCAAAATTCTTCGAAGTTAAAAATAAAAATGTATTAAATACGAAAAATAAAAGTAGGTAGAGTAGTATCATCAAAATTAAATTTATTTTTATGTTTTAAAAAATAAAACTTTTTTTTGTGAAAATTGGCCCCCCCCCGCGCAATCGAACACATTTTACCCGTTTGCTTTGGTACTTCTGCGCGCTTTCAAATGCTTTGGCTCCGCCCATTTTAAAAGCTTAAGACGTATATAAGTGCGTATTTACAAAAATTTAATGTGTGAATTTTTTTACTAACTTTTGTTTCCCACTGTGCGTCGTGTCGTTCCAGTAGCGTAGCAAACCGCAGACAAAATTCTGGAAAGGTGTACAAATGTCAAGCTAGACGAAGTTAGACGTCAAATACGCAGTAGTTACAGAAGTTTCTTAATATTGTTTTTAGATATTTTTGTATTATTTTAAATGAAAATTTCATTTTTTAGTTTACACCTCCTTTTAATATTGCTTGTATAATTGGATTACACTTGTCGCCAAAAATTTTTTATTTCTTATTAATATAAATAATATAAAGTATTTTTTCATAATTTAACTTGATTTATCGCAGTGCCTGTTTCGCTACTTGTAGAAAATTTTGTAAAATTTTAATTTATTGCTTTTTTAGGTTAAATACATTTTTTAGTGGTATAATAATAATATTGGACCAATGAGAATGAGATAATATGCTGAATTTGGGTACATCACTTTCTGTATCAATTAAATTACTTTCGACACCAATATATCACTTTCAACATGAATTCTCATAAAGTAAGTCAAATTTTACTTTTCGGAATGTAGTAACTCAAGCTTTTAGAAACTCAAAGCTTGTAGGAAAAAAAAAGATGAATAAAACACCCATTTGGTGTTAAATTTAGTAGGTATGCTAAACGAAAATAAATAAAATAAAATATAAACAAAAGTCGGTACAATAATGTTCTAACTTGTTTATTGCACTTACATTATAAATACATTACTTTTAAATTAAACATTACATATTTGGTTCATGGTTCTCACGTACATATAACTTAACTACAATCTACTTGTTGAACAAGTTTATATTTAAACAAGAATTTATTTAATGCATCGTCGCTATCCTTTAGTACTTGGTATAAATGTGTCCTTATGGCAAGAAGAAATCCTACAAAAATTTTTATTATTATTTTGCTTTTGAAATTTATCATGTACTATTTGTACCTTTGGAGCATTCTCGTAATAGCATCTGAACGTCTTGAAGGCGGTATCACATACGTCAGCACCAGCTAAAAATAATAAAATGAATTTCTATTTGATAATCGGAAGAAAGTTTGCTTTGTTAATACTTATTCCACAAAAACCACCTCCATTTTTAATTTATATGATTTATCATGAATAATAATATATTGATTACCTTGGGTTCCACATTTTGTAATTGCAGCTCCTAACGTATCTTGTAATTCTGGAGGTAAAATTGCAACAGCAGCGTCGACATCTACGACTCCAGTTCCTTCTTCACTAATCTGCAAAATTTGGCATTAAAAAATATTTTATGAAACTTACGATAAAAAATCAAATGGAATTTGATAAATCTTACTGTTGACATTTCCGTCATAATGCATTTGATGTAACATTTAAAGTTTGCATCTTCTACAAAATCTCCTTTCTGAGCTTTCACAATGATATCTAAAATAAATAATACAGCACAGTGAAATTTTATCCATTGCAAATTAAAATTTTTTATGTACCTTCAGCAGTTCCACTCTGTTCTTTACATGTATTATGTAACATGTCAATTACTTCTTGCATCTCTTCCGACATACACTAAGAAATAATTAAATTATTAAAATATGTATTATGTTTGCCTAATCCTTTACAAATATTATTATTACTAAAGAAAACTAAATTTAATAATGTCAACCTGACTGAATTTGATTTGCCTGAATTTAATAAAACTGCAGGGTGTAATTTTTCAATCTAAACATACGAAATTCCTTGAATTCTAGATTGTTTTGAAGCTGAATTATTATTGTAGGTACTATATTATAAAAGTGTTGTGATATTAAAATTTCGTATTTTTGATTATTATCAAAATGAAAATATTGAAATACATTTATACGAGGTCTGGCAATAATTAATTTTAATAAAATTAAAATGAAAGCAACATTTGTAGATAGTTAATAGTTTTACCCTTAGAAGGTAGTCAAGTGAAGATCAAACTTTTGCTGTTTATCATAAAAGGAAACGGTTACCAAAAAGCTAAAATGCACCAATAAAGATTAAAACCAAAATAAATTACGAAATCTCAATTAATAAAAGTTTTATTTATTTAAGCAGCTGTAATTTCTTTTAAACTTATTAGAAATATATTTACTGCAATGATTGCCTACAGCTAAAATAATAAATAAAATCTTTTTCTATTGCATTGCAAAATCAAGAATTTTTCCTTCTGTTTTCATTCCTTTAATGTATTCGGTGAATTACATTTTTAAACTTCGTAGGGTGAGTTTGTCTGTTGACATACTACACCCCCGCTATCGAACACCAAAGGATACAAAATTAAATGATAGCAAAAACGCATAACAAAGTTCAAAGAAAATAATATACCTATTTTTCGTTATCTTTGCTTTATTAATTAAATTCATGTATTACTAAATAAAGTTGACAAAGCATAAAGTAATAAAATACGATTCAATGTGTTGCTTTGCAGATTTACATTGCCTCGGTCTACATTTGAAATAAAAACGATATTGTATTCACCTCTTACAAGATAATATTTTTGGTAAAAAGGGATAATGGTGATAGCTATCCAAAAAGTAATGAATGCCTAAATATTAAATCAATATTGATATTTACTTACCATTATAGCAGAAATGCAAAAGCACATAACCAAACACACACTGAACGTATACATTTTAGTGGGAACACTTGTAATAGTTTAAACTACCGTTTAGCAAAATTTGGCTTTTATAATAGTTTAAAAGGAAATTACAAAATAACACTTTATTAAACACATCAAGGTTTTAATAAATTATATATTCAAATTTTTTAGAAGCAAATATATAATTTGTTCTTTGAATTTTTACTGTAGCATTAAAATTACATTAACTATATAAAAGTAGGTACAATGTAGCTTCTGATCGACAATTTACATTATTATTTTGTTCTCTTTTACGTATTTAGTTAACTCGGGTAGTTTTCCTTCCAAGCCAAGCCTGTGATTTACATAATAATAAATGTAAAAGTTGCAGTCAAGTTAGTCGTGCAGACTATTATACCACATTAAGTATAACAAGGTTTCGAATCTTACATTTTATTTGATATCTTATAATCTCCTTTTTGGTGTAATATAATAAATTCGTAATAACAATAATAATAATAATTAGAATAAGTACCTATTTTGTGTTCTTATTGTTCTTATTTTTAATTGAAATTTGATAGTTGTTTGGAATATTTTTTAATCATAAATATTTAATAATTTTAAAATTAAATATTTTAAGCATCCGCGCAAACATTATTCAAAAAACTTGAAAACTTAAATTTCTATTTTCAAATGAGCTTTTGGCAATAATTCCACATGTAGAGTTGTTTCCCAATGAGCAACTTTGGTTTTATAAAAGTTTTCGATTGCTAATATCTCCTATTAGGTTTAATCTTTCCAAATGAAACAAAAATTGTTCATTGGATTATTTCTACAAAGAAAGTAAATAGAAAATTTGCAAATGAATTATTTACAATGAAAACTTTATGATTTGTGATTAATATGTAAATTTACCTATAGGTAGGTACTCTTGATTAAAAAATTTAATTTATAGAAGTACATTAAGTAATTATACAGCGTACAGTAGTTAATAATAGTTCTAATAAAATTCAGCCTTCGTTTTGCAAAATTTTATTAATAACTAATAAACAATAATTATCTTCTATTCATTAGAACATAAACATAGACTCTGGTCAACAAATAATTACATGGTGGCATAAACCACCAAGTTAGTACTATACTATTACATACCCATTAAATATTAAATTGAAGATATGTATTGCTTCCATGTTTATAAGTATACCTGACTATGAGTATACTATGTATTATAAAATTAATTTAAAAATAATACTTTTCTGACAAAGTTAATATATTAATTTTTTTTTTTAATTTTGAACATAATGAATCTAAATATAAAAATTACAAAAACAATATTATTTATAAGTAATTAATTATTTTATCATGAAGTGGAAAATTAGAATTTTCGATGGTGACTTGAATTAAATGCTTGAAATTAAACTACATATGTATGTATTTTTCGTAAATTTCTGAAAGAAATGGACGTGTTTCCAAAGAGTTTTTTTTTGTTAATTTTAGAAGTTTTTAATCTGCTATAAAAGTAGCTATTAATTATTGTTTTAATTCCTAATATTATCTAATATTACCTGGTATTATGGCTTTAATTTCGTTGTCAACAATGTGGATTGGTGTAATCGCTGGTTGAGTTACAAACCGAAATTCTGTGTTCAAATCTCGGACTTGACTCGGTCTTCCGGTGTGCATATATAAGTTGGGAATTTAAGAATTGGTTTTATATTTTGTAAGTTTGACCAATTGAAAGAATGTCAAAGTTAAAAATGAAAAAGGGGTATACTTATAGAAAAATATGTCGTGAGTCTTTCTGCAAAATTAGTGATAAAATGAGTGACAAGTGACGCATATGGTATTTGGGGTAACTCTGTATATAGATATTGTAATCCAGACAGATTAAGGTTGACATTCTGGGGGGAACTGCATTTCAAGACATAATCTCACAATCTTTGAGTTGTAAAGTTAGTGTTTGTAAATAAATTATAGTTTTGTATCGTATTTATTAAATACGAGTACATTGGGTATATTTGGAATTAATTAAGATAATTATGTTGCTTATTATTTTCTACCACGTTTATTATTTGGTTTAGTATGTGCTATTGAAGAATGACATCAGGGCTTTTTCTTATTTAAATCTTTCCGTTTTTAGACTTTTATCCGACAGTGTTTTGATAGTTCAAATGAAGAAATTATGTTAATAAATTTCATGGAGTAAGTTGAAGATAGAGTTAGCATTGCAACATGAGGACAGTTATAGTTAAATTCTGGTGAATTAATACATATTACAGAGAAGCTTCATTTAGTTGTAATGGCAGTTTCTCTGATGTCGATGTTTTCTTCTTTTTTCTTTTTCTATGGTAGTGCTGCAATCCCAGGTGGATCTTGGTTGACTTCAGAATTTTCCTTCATGTTTCTCTATTGGTCGTTAAGATTAGAGCATACTTGTACTTGATTCCTAGAGTTTTTAAATTGGATATCGTCGGCTTAGTTAGAAAACCTCGTAAGTCCATAAAATGTCGAAAATGACATTTTGGCACTAAAATATTTAAAAAAATAAGCTCTATCGACCTAGAAAATCTCATAAATGTAAAAAAATTACAAACCGATGTTTTTAGCTATTAAAAAATTTCTTTTACTTTTAACCACTGTTTATTTTAAAACGTTTTATGTTTTCCCTGTAAAATTGTGCAATCTGGACTTACGAGGTTTTCTAACTAAGCCGACGATATGTTATTTTTCCACCTTTGTTTTCGGTCATTCCACTGATCTTCTATCAACCGGAGTATTTGTCCAAGCTAATTTGCGCAGTCTCTTACACATGGTTGCCTCTGAACCTGTCAGCTTCAGCATAATTAGTATTTTACTCACCTATAAAATTTTATTTTTTGGTTGCAATACAAGATTGGAGGTATTGTAACCTGTAACTAATATAACCCCAAACCAAAAGTTAAAAAGAAAAGTCCGTAGTTTTTCTTAGCCAGATTGTATTACTAGTTATATCTGAAGTTGAAGTCCTAAACTATTCAGCCGTTATGCGTCCCTGAATACGTAAATTTTTTGCTTTGATATATGAGGGGGTCCATTGCAAAACTCGTTAAATCCACTTTTATTCAAAAATGAGTTAGCTGTGTTTTCAGATTGTATTTACATAGTTCTATTAATGGTTAAAATTTCTTGCTGCTAAATTTGCTATAAAGCATAGAAAATCACTGTTGAAAAATAGGTATTACTGCAAAGCTAATAAGTGAACCAAACAGTTTTTTGCTCCTCCTCTAAATTTACTAAAGTGGACTTACGAGTTTTGCAATGGACCCCCTCATATCTTCTACAAAGATAATAACTATATTTTGCTAGAATCTGTTCTTTAGGAAGAGTTCATTTACTTTATTCTTTAACTTATACTTAGAACTTCAACTGGTTTTATAAGATAAAATCAGTTCAACAATGGCTCACGGATAAACATAGAGATAAACATCTCTAAATATAGAGATCGTCTAAGGGTACACTTACTATAATATATTACATATTTAGGACTTGTGTCCACATTATTTTGCGAATTTTGCAGTTTTTGTTAATCTTTTAAAACAAATGACAACTACTATACCTGTGCTTATTAGTTAGTGAATTATTTGTGTGTTTTTGAATATATTGTAGTAAGTTGTATTGATGGTGAATATTTTTTTTGATTTATTTAAATATTTAGAATATTGTATTTATAAATAAATTTTGGCAAAAATGTCTATTTTGTACCAAAATTTACCAATTATTGAGTCATCATTTCGTTCTAACGAAAATAATTTTTTTTTTTAAAGTAAGAGCTGTAAGGGTCGGAAATGTATTTCAAAAGTCTTTTAAAAAATCATTTAAGCTCCCCTCTTTTCTTATTTAATTATTTTAAATAAATTTTAAATTTCCAAATTTTAACTTTAATAACAAAAAGTCGTGACTGAAAGGGTTAACTTAATCAAGGACAAAAAAATAATTTAAGTCATACAAATCTGCAAGTCAGCAGTATAGTTAGCAGATTTGTGATAACAAGCATCAAGGTTATCATATATGAGTCATCAAATATAATTAGTAATACAATAATAGATAAATCAATTTTACAAAAAAGAATTAATTTATTACGACAGATTTAAAGTAAAAATAAAAATTTCTAAATCAGTAAGTTTTAGATTTTCTACTGAATTATCCAATTTTTAATTATTTTTGAAACTTATACTGTTGTTACCCTGGCGCTGTGTAAAATATAAATTCGAAAAAATGATCGTTGGCTTTCAGGAAACGGGAAAAGGAATCCTTGTGCGAAGGAAATTAACTTCAAACGACACTTTCTTATTTCAATTTAGACTATTCGCAAATTTTGTTTAAAAAAAGGAATCCATACGTAGGTAGGTTAGAAGTTGGAAATCGGTTTTTTATTAAAAAGTTTATCAAGGAACCTCTCTATAATTAAAAAGGAAAGTCTAGAATTGAACAGCTGATGGGATGTCAAAGATACCCCTCGTTTTTGTGTCGGGGATTAAAAATAATAAAAAGGTTAATTACGTATTCCATTTGCAGTCTTATCGTTGCGTTGGTATATTTAAATGTCCAATTACTTGTAGTTCATTTTATCTATTTTGATGAATAAAATATTCATTGATTATTATTATTTTGGAATTTGTTTGAAGGTTTGTATATTATTAAACACTGTTCACTCGTTCAGTAATATGATCCGATACACTCTCATTGCATAAACTACTATTATTTATCATAATCGACGATAATACTTACACGTTTTGAATGATCAAATAAATGTATAAAAAATGTGATGTTGGCGGTACCGTGAGCGGTTCCAATTATTAGTATAAAAAAAGTTAAAGAAGTAGATGAACGACTTTTATAATTAAAAATAATAGTACACAACAGTACTCACAGTACATACAATATTTATAATGGTTAGTTAAAGTTATACACATTTATAAAAATAATATATGCACAATAAATAAAAATTATGCATTTTTACAAAAATTTCCAATACACAGTTTTATTGTAATCAGTCTTGAAGTGCAGATATTTACATTTATCTATAGATAAGTAGATATAAAATTTAAAGCTAATTTAAACCATTGAAATTATAAAAGATTTTCAAAATTTATAATTATTATGGGTAGGAAGTTTACATCTATATGGTTCACATTATAATTAGGGTAGACAATTGTAGGGCTTTAATTAAGTAAATTTTGTAGTTTTGTACGGTTAATGAGGGTTTTAATAACATAATCTAAATACGTATTTTGAATGACAAAATTAGTTACTATTTGTCTTACTAAATGGATTTTTCGGAAGTATATTGAAGCCGTAATAGGAAAATAACGAAAACACAACTTATGAAGCGGAAGTCAATTTAGAAAGCACTTTAACTTGAAAATATAAGTAATATATTATAATTACAAATTAATTTAATTTTTTATTTTAAAACAAAATTATTAAATTTTAATGGACCATTTCTGACACTATATAATAATTTATTGCTGACGCACATGGGTACAGCTGTTTTTCTTTTAAGAATTAATAAAATAGTAACTGTTACTACAGCATACGAAACGAATAAAAATTTTATTTTTGTAAAAATCGATAAGGGATGTTCGAAACACGAATTTAAATCTATTAAACCAGGTAAATTAATAACTATTGGTATATTATATCATTACCAGGATCGTATTGAAATTTCTTTTAACTTTTGAGAGTAAAATATAATAATTACCTTCAAGATAAAAATATTTTCAAGTTCAATTCCATGACAAAAAGTTTCTAAAAAAAAAATTTAAATAAATTTTGCCAATCAAAAAATCGCAATAATCTTGATCTTATGCAGTTTAAAATACTTCTTAGGGATGAAAATAATAAATTTTAGTAATTTAATTTTGCTTAAAAACTGCATCAGATAAAATTATGAAAAATTATAATATAAAAATTATATTATTCCTGCTTAACAATTATAATTTTTGATATCTCAGTATAAATTCAATTTTAGGTTTAATTACAATTAAAAACAATCACATTCACTTTATTTAAATTTAATAGATTTTTAAATAAATAAATACAAAGTTATTCACTAAGTGGTTAGAGTGAATATTAAGTAACGTTTTGGTGATTTTATTAACCAACCTTTGAACTTACAGCCATGATTAAAATTAATGTTAGTATTATCCTGCTTATATAGTAAGTGTTGAACAATTTATTTTGGTTCATTCTCGCATGTACATTTAGCTGCAATAACATTTAATCTTGTCATGTCTCTTCAATATTCCAGTTTAAGATTCTAATCACACACGAAGCGTGTTAGTAGTAGATTTCCTTTTTAATCAAAGCATCATTAAGTTATTACTTTGTGTATTCCCATTAATAACGTAAACTCCAGCGCTGTCCATCGCTCCTGTATATTGATAGCTCCAGCGAGATGTGTGCATTCTGCGATAAATAAACACTTTAACTGCTTGATGGACGTCTTGGTTGGCAAAGCAGAACAAACAAGAAACACATAATCCCTGAAATTACCATAAATATAAATAAATACCAATCAACAAAATTCATTAAAACTAATAAATTAACAAACATTTTTTCAAAAGTACATAAACCAGGAGATATTTTTGATATAAACTTCAAAGATGAAATATTAAGTTATATCGTGTACGAGAAAGTACAACGTAATATTTTGAATTCAATTCTAAAAGAATATAACGAAAACAGCAATAAATAACAGGTTTGATTTTAAAGATATACCACTCGGTATCCTTCAAAAAGTACAAGAATAAAAGCGGTTGAAAATCACATCAAAATTTAGAGTTTCTACACTTGGGAATTGTAAAACCTTTCAATATGATGCTGGAGAAAATACTTGCATTATTTAGAATTTTGTGGTTCTCCTTTTATGGCATATGCATAATTTTCTTAGAAAACTTAAGCTAGACTTACAAATAGTCGGATACGAACAATGAATAATAGAATTTATACAATAAAAATGTATTCAAATTGTATAGTTCAAATTGTAATAAGAATACAATACCAATGTAAATTTTCTTTTTTTGGAAACAATAGTGTATTGCAGCTCAATAATGTATGTACGCACGAATTTCCACGATAATTAATTTGAAGATCATGCGATAATATCTAATTTTGTAAAGGACTGAAAACGCTGAAGTTTAATTACTTTTTTTAAGCCATTATTGTTAATTGCATTTTAGCAGAAGCATGATAAGAAAAAACTATGCTTTTAATTAGGAATCCATAAAAATTTTTAGTTATTATAATTTTAAGCTGAATATTTGCAACGAAATAATTAAAGGCATCGTATATTTGAAACTGAGTTAAGTTTTAATTCAAATTTGTTTTAAAAGTTTTAATATTTTTAATGAATTGCCAACAGGGCTTTTTATACCAGCAGCAAAATAAAATATCGTAGGTAGTTCACGTAATAAAGAAAAAAATTTTTAATTTTTTAACGTACCTGTAAGGAAACTACAGTTACAGTAATATATTGATATAAATGTTCGTATGTATCATGCATATCTGGACGCAAAGGTATTAAGATATGTTGCAGACCAAACAAGGGCATTAAAATTAGAGCTGCTCTTACGGCTCTTCTCATTCCCGTGGGCGCTGGATTTGCAGAATTTGGATGCATAATAGTTAATATAACTCTTAGAACGTTGATTAAAAATACTAAAATTTAAGAAAGTTAATTAACGAAATAAAAATAAAAAATTAAAAAACTAACTTAACGATGTTATAAGAGATAGACAAACTGGAAATGTAAGAACCCAACTGCTATAGCTTTCGTACATCCAACAACTGGAACAGAATATTATTTAAAACCTTTGAAATAATATTTAATTTTATCAGATAAATTTAATTAGCAATAGCTCTAATTTTTTAAGTAAATTTACATTTCTTTAAAGCGTAGGATGAAATTATAATTGTACAATTTTATTTAAACATTCAAAAACTAATTTGCTATACCGATACCGTTTGCAATTTATATTAAAGAAATTTAGATTACAATTTTTTAAATTAAATTATTTTTTTAATAAAGCGGAAATTTTTAAAAATGTAATAATATTTAAACGAATGAATATTAAAAATTTAAAAAATTTTTGATTTCAATTTATGTGATCCTACAAAAAATAAATTAAAATTTTAAACATATCAATCTGTACAAAAATGTTGATATTACTTTACTTACAATTTTGTATCCTCCGTTACATAATGTCTCACGAATCCATAGGTAATAACCAGTAACAGTGGCATTCCCCATCCAATTCCAAAAAACCATCTTAAAGCTACTTGATCACGCACGAAAACAACAACTAAAGCGATATGCAAATGTAAAGCTTCGCAAAACATCCACATGTAATTAGCAACCATAAAATAGTGCATCGTCAAATGCAATATCTGGCACCATAACTGAAACAAAGAAATTATTTAATCTAAATTTTAATTTTAAATAATTTTTTCCGACTGTTAGACTGTTAGAACCCTCTCCCCGAAGTGATATGTCTAATTGAGGCTAACATTTTATTTCTAAAACTACGAAAATTGGGATGGCTTTCTGGTATTGTCGAAGGGATAATTACTCTGACTGTTCTATGTTATGTTGCACTCGTTTAGCGGCCTAGCTCAAACGGTAACGACAGCATCCTTCTTCATTGGCTGTAATAAAAACGGTCTGCTTGGCTGTAACGCGAGTAATGCAAACGACACCTACAGTGATAACTCTTCTCTGCTTTCCTTAGCTGGATCTCTTTAAACTAACAGGCAAGGAATCAGTGAGCATATGCGGATCTTAAATGATTTTTCGAAAAAGCTCTCACTTTTGGGTCTAGATGCTGACAAAATTCCTCCTAAATGTCTGTTTGACAGGAGAATCGATCTGCTGAACGCAATAGAAACTGACGGGTCTGGTATATGTCTGTACACGGATGGTTCCAAAAGCAATGCTGGCTTAGATGCACAGATATTTTCTTCTAAACTAAAGCTGGATATAAGCTTAACACTAGGTAGATATGCTTCAGTCTTCCAAGCGGAACTCATGGTTATACTGCATTACACGGATATAGTTCAGAAAAAAGATTTCTGGGGAAAAACAATAGAAATACTCACAGACAGCAGAGCTGCTCTTATGGCACTTATTCATCATAAGATCATTTCGAGTCTTGTGTTTTAATGCACCCGAAGACTGCATACAATGTTCTAACTGTTAGTTGGGTAAAAAGTTAACAAGAAAGCTGATAAGCTGGCGAGTTTGTTAAGTTGACCGTTAAGATCTGAGATGTCATCATAAGAGAAGACACGAGCATGCGAAAGTGGTTGGAAGTCGACAGGCGAAAGCGATAATGTATTCGCCCTCTGAATAGCATGAAAAATACTATCTGCAGCTATCTCGGGACAACCTGCGTATTATCGCTGGAATTATCACGGGACACTGCAAGCTAAATAAACACCTATACGCAATGGGACTGCTTGACAGCCCAATTAGAGTGTAACGAAGACCCGAGTGTACAAAAACTTCGGTTTTCTACACACATTAGACACAACTTCAAATTTATTAACAGCTTTTATAAGTATAAACTATTTCTGTATAAATATCTTTTTTTTTTAGAATGATGTTAGTTGAATTGTTTCGTTATAATCAATTTATTTGGTTTATAGATGATTGTTATTTGCTGACATATAATAATATGTTTTATGAATTTATATTTGAATCGGTCATTTTATAAACAGCATAAGTCTACAGAACTAAAATTTTACAGAAACGAATAAAAGATGTGTTACACAAAAATATCAACATTTTTAAGATTTTAGACCTTTAATTTGTTAGTTACCCAACAATTAATACTTTAAAAATATTGATGTTATTGTATAACATGGTTTTTATTGATACATGAAAAAATTTCACTTCTGTGACTTATGTTGTCTTTGAAATGACCGATTCATTTGTTGTTTGTTCGACCTTTAGTGATTATATTTTATTTATTGAGTATTAATTTATAAAATTTCTGCAGAAGAGTGCTGTTATTTACATAATAATATGTTCAAAATATATCTTGAACTTTTAACTACCAATTTATTATCCTCTTTTAATCCAGTAAATTTCCTTTAAATTTTCAATTGGATTTATCGCCTGATAATACGACACAGTGTATAGTGAACGTTTGCAAAATTATACTAATAGTGTATTTTATATGTAAAAACCTTAAACCCTGTATACTTTAGTTCTAAGAGCTGAAACCAAGATCAGACCAGTGACTAATTTGTATATTGTATGTCAATTTTTATGCTGTCAGTAATATATCTTTCATTTAAATATCAAATAATCTTTTGCGATTGATTTTGAAAAATATAATAAAAACTTAATAAATTTTGTAATAGGTTTCTCAGACGACAATTTTATTTCAGAATGAGTAGAGCTATTTATGAGCATAGCCGTGTAAGATATTATTTGAGAGTTTGAACGATAAATCTAATGTCAAGAATATTATAGAATTCAGACGAACTCATAGTAAAACAATATTATTTGTAAAAACGAAAGTTTCTAATACCTTATGTAAAAACATTTGATCACTTTAGCAAATATTAATAAATTAAATTTTCACTAATTTTAGAAATGTTGTTCCAGCTTTAGAACAACCATATTTTGTTCCAATTGTTCCCCTTACTTGACATTTATAAGGCATTTTCCATGTGACATCAAGTTCCAAGTCATGCTAGAATATTTCTATATTAGTACCCACTTGAACATCAATTTATTTAAAAATTACGAAATGCTGTCTATCATACCATGCTTTTTAAAAATTGTTTAAAATTTCCATTTAAGCTCTTAAACTGTGAGGGTTAAAAAATCCAATCGTTAAAAATAATTTATGTTGTGTAGCTGATAAAAAGAAGTAGACCGTTAATATTCTTTTCTGTATATGTATTTGACAGTAATTACATTATAGGATTTCTTTTTCCAATTCTCTTGAAACTTTATATTATATTGATGCTGCAATGGGTATGTTATAATATATTATAGTAAAAGAAAATATTCTAGATTTATTCTAATGGAAGTTGGTCTAATATCAACCACGGTAGATAAAATTGTAGTCTAATAGT
This sequence comes from Cantharis nigra, assembly GCA_958510845.1. Classification (NCBI taxonomy): domain Eukaryota; kingdom Metazoa; phylum Arthropoda; class Insecta; order Coleoptera; family Cantharidae; genus Cantharis; species Cantharis nigra. Next base: position 65,804,937 of record OY294028.1, read on the forward strand.
ATATTAAGAAACTAAATATATCGCACTTTTGCGATTAAAGTGATATAAGTCAAAAAAGTAAGTTTGGCAAAAACAGCAAAAAACTATTTCTTATAGAGAAGTCAAAACCTAACTGTTAGACAGAATATGATATCTGCAAGTAGGTACATAATTTTGTTGTTTTGATATTTGATAGATTAATATTTAGGGAAACTATTAATGGTAATAACTAGAAACCGGATTTATATGCGCTAAAAAACATCAAAATAAGTTTTTATAGCTTGAAAATTATCGGTTTACATCACATGATATAAGAGAAGCATATTTCAGCGATGCTATGTCATCTCAACAACTTCATTGTGTCCCCGCAAAATATCACAATTTTTTTTCATTTTGATAATATACCCCGAGTTTCGAAATATCACGTTTTCTAGTTTATGTAATATTTTCCCATCCCAATAATACCCATCACTCCAGTGATTCTATATTTTAGAAAATATAGAAAATTCCTGCCGTCACTTTTTACGTTGGTAGACTGGAGTAGCCGGTGCTAACATAAAAAGAATTAAATTTTAAAATTCAAATTTTTCAAAATTCAAAAAAATATTTTAATTTTAAAATTCAAATTTTAAATTTAAAATATTTTTGTTTTATTTAAATATTAAAATCAAAAATATTGACTATATATGCGGTTATATGCGATTATATGCGGTTATATGCCATTATATGCATTATAAATATATATGCGGCAACAACCTAAAATATGAAATTATATGCGCAATATAACTTTGTATTTTGATTGCTTTCGATGAGAAACGTGTAGAAACAAAAAATCAGCTTTCTATGTTGCATCAAACAAAACATGCAATCGCATACAAATCCGGTCTCTAGTAATAACTGAAAAATCCAGTTTTTTGAATTGTGTCACTTTAGGTTCAAGGATGCTATATATGATAGGTATACATTTCAAAACAATCTTTAATACCTATGGGTAAATTTATATAAATAAGGTAGATGGAGCAAATTTATTGCTCTTATAATAAAATAAAATATTAGTTCCAAATAGTAGATAACTAATCGACAGCGACGCGCAGTAAATAGTAATATCGACAGTCAAGTGTCAGTCAATTTTCAAATTACTGCAACGAATCCTCAATGACTACCAGCAACGAAAATATTAAGTGTCAACGCCTGATCAAATCTCCGTTTGATTAAAGGCTTATAGTTTGGCACATACAACCCAAGTACTGCACGAATATCAACCATTAAGAGGCCATATAAATTTTAAAGCTTTATAATTTTTCAAATACAATCTCAAATTAAAATTCAATTTCATCATTGTAAATTAGGTTTGAAGCCCACGCAGACACTCAATGACCACAATATTAAAAATGCTAATAAAATCTTATGATTTATATTTCCGTTTTAAAAAATAAAATTTTCTTGTATGTGTATTACCGGTGCGGTGCAGTCATCTTATTAATTTTATTACATTGTAGAACAAAATTCTTGTAAACTAAACAATAAAGAACAAATCGATATTATGTAGTCTTACATCAAACTGAGAAACATTATTAATATACCGTGTTCGCAAGTGAATTGTGGAGAAAATTGAGATTATTCAATAATGTAATTTAAATTGAACAGAACCTCCGCCAGCCATATAAATTAAATTTGTTTGAGTTAGTACATTAATAGGAATGTGTGGTATGTTTAACACGATTATGATTTAGATACTTAAATGTAAAGAATGTGTTTTTAAAATAAGTTTTGTGAAGAAAGCTATACAATAATTATTATGAGTCTGAAATGAATGGAACGAGAGAATATAAGAACTCAAAATTTGATTGTGATAATAATTGGTTTTAAAATAATGTTAGTGGCTACTAGTTAGCAGCATTGTAATAGCTACTAAAATTATTATACCTTATATTATTAATAACAAATTATAAAAAAAAATTAAGATACAAAAATGTTGTTTAAAATGGTGCTAGTAGCCAAAATTAATGTAATAATGAATTGGTACTTACAGGGTTATCTGTAGTTACTGTAGGATTCGGTATAACTTCTTTATACCACACCACCCACAATAAGTTATTTAATGTGAAAGATACGAATAAGTGGGTGTGGATTCGAATTCGTGTACATTTGAGTGAGCTGAAATCAAAAAGGAAAATTAAGTACAAAGATTTTAAAACGAAATAAGTTATTACATTAAAGCAAGAAGATTTTATTCTGCATGAACAATTACCCAGAAAATTCCATTTGTCAAATTTTTAAAATTATTTCATACTTGATTTTATAATTATTGATAATAATAATAATAATAAATTGTATAGTTTATAATTAGGTCAGTTTATGATGTAACGCTATAAATGCAAACTTCAAGTGTTACACATTTGTTTCTGTTGTCGTTCAAGAAAAGAATAGAAAAAATAGACCTAGAAAGTAAGGAAACGGCACTATTAGGTATGCAAAAACACTTTTGCTAAGGATTCAGATGTTCAAATGGAAAATGTTTAATAAATGTCAAGTTTTTTTTGACGTAATTAAAATATCGAATTTATTCTGTATACGGTAAATTCTCGATTATCGGACTCTCAATTATAAAGCATCTTTCCCACAATTGCAGCATGTAGAAATGACTCGTTATACAGACTTATGCCCGTATTCACAAATATCCGTAAAACTTTTAAGCCGTTACAACGAGCCGTTTAATTTTGCAAACCAATGAAAATGATCTCGTAGGTAGTACAAGCAGAAAAAGGAACCAGTGAATAGAAAATTAAGACTATTGGGTTTTGAGAACAATCATCAGCAACCATTGAGAATCTAGAGAATAAAAACAGCATGTCTGCGAAGATCCTTGACGATATCCGCCTGAAACCACCCGATGGAAACAACCTCCTAGGAGGAATGAATACGACCTCCAGGCAAGAATTGAGAAAGCCACCTCTCAATCTCCAGGACCATCACTGACCAATAAAACAATTGATCAAGTTATCTACAACATGGCAGCCTCCTTCCAAAACGAAAAATTAGACGAAAATACAACAAACAGTGACATCGACAGAATACGAAGATCCCAACCAGCACCAGCGGTGAAAAGAAGAAAAAACGAGGAAAGCGATGACGAACACGACACCAAAAAAGCAAACATCCAAGAGAACATGGAAATAGAAGAAGCTAACGACAAATCACCTAAAAGAAAAAGGAAAAATCAAAGACAACGAGCAAAAGATAAAAGGAAACTAACGATCCTAACCGACGAAAGCGACAACAAACAAAATCAGATGAAAGTTAACATGGACACTTCCAAAAACATTGAAACATCAAAAACCACTGAAACACCCAAATCATGTAACACTGCCAACTAATCAGCTAACGAAGTTCCACCCACACCTAGAAACACAAATGCACAAGAAGAATCACAGGAACAAAAAGAACTCATGAAACTTATGGATGAGAACATGAATGCCGCTCACGCAATTAGGGAGTTTCTGCTTCGATGCAAATGTGTCCAGAAGGAAAAAAAGGCGACTCTTGAATTCCTGCGAATAATCGAGAGAAACGCGAACAAAAGCCTAATGATGGCCAGCAGACAATTGAGACAATAAGAAACCTCACGAATAATGACACTACAATAAGACAAGGAGTAACACATATGGACACAAAACTGATAATCTCAGAAATTAAAAAATCCATTGCGCCAACCCAACTCCTATTAAACCCAGGGGTAAGAATTGAGAATACAGAAAACACAAACAAGGAACCGCAAACAAAGCAAAACCCCCCTAGGGACTACCTGAAAGCAGTCCTGAACCCTGGAACAGCCAATCAGATCACGACAAATACTAAGAAATTCAAAATATTGGTATACCCTAAAGTCTTGGACCCTCAACAGACATCAACAGATACGAAAAACCGTTTAACAAATATACCACTCGACCAACTCAACATTAAACCTGACCAATTAAGAATAGTAAGAAACAATGGAGTGTTAATCGAATCGAAAGACGAAAACATCAAAAACTTACATGGTAACGAACTACTGAACAAAGCTGGATTAGAAGCAAGGGAGCCGGCCAAGATATGGCCAGCCCTCTTTATCAAACAGGTCGACAAAAATGTAACCCACGAACAATTAAAGCAAGGATTAGAGTACAACTACTCTCTTGCCATAAAAAATGCCGGAGAGAAATGGCTCATCTCACTAAGCCCAGTAAGATCGAAGGATGGGCCCACGAACAACTGAGTAGCACGCGTTCACCCAATCGTTGCTGAAGCTATGAGAAAAGAAGGCAAACTAAGAATGCTATGGAGGATATACAACGTTACCGACTGCATAAATCTAACAAGATGTTTTAAATGCCAGCGTTTCGGGCATCCGGTGAAGTACTGCAACTCTGTCGAAGTCTGCCAATTCTGCTCGGCCACCGAACATGAATCAAATGATAGCCCCCACAAAGAAACCCCCGAAAAAGAAAGTTGTATCAATTGCATAAGGGCAAAATACAGTGATACAACTCATCAAGCGTCCAGCAGTGCATGTAGAGTTTACAGGGCAAGACTCCTTGAACATGTGAACTCTATATCGACCATACATACTTAGATTGAACAACACAAAATCTTACAAGTTAACCTAAAGAACTGCGAAGCTGCCACAGTCGATGCCCTGCGACAGTTGGAATCCGAAAATTTTCACATTGCTCTTTTCCAGGAACCCTACAGCTTTAAAAGCGAAGGGATGCATCAACTACCATATCATCCAAATATTATCACTGCTTCACTCTCAAATTTTAAATTTAATACTTGCATATCTATAAATAAGACCCATCAGACACCTTCTTCCTTCACCTTTCATACAAATCTATCAAACAAATACTTTACAGTAATCTCAATCTCTAAAAGCAGTGATAAATCCCAGACTATCTTCTACATCAGTATATATCTTCCCCCATCTCTTCAAGACATAGACGAGCCCCTTGCTCTCCTCGAACAAGTGCTGCAAACCAGGTCTACCTCTGTGGGGATTTCAATTGCAGATCCCGGCTTTGGTTTGACAGGGTTGTATCCAACGGTCGCGCGCTTGCACTTGAGGAGTTCATTGCACAAAACAACCTTGTGATCTACAATCTTCCAGGCAAGCCATTCACCTTTGCAAACACCAGGGGGGGGGTCAAGTAACATTGATCTCACTCTAGGTACAGCCAACACCTCTGATTAGCTTCACGAATGGGAGGTAACTGAGAAAGTCATCCTTACAGATCACAAAACAATTTCCTATCTCATCAAAAGTCGAATCCAATCAAGTGTTAAGATTGAGAAAAATCCAAATCCTAACACCATTCCTGACAAAACCATTTCAGAATTCCTGTCCCCCTGGGTCAAACTAGCAGAAACACAAACAGCTATGATTGATACCTCGGACAAATTGGAATCAGTCGTTTCCTCACTACACAACAAAATCCAAGAACTAATTTACAAACATGCTAAAATTAAAAAACTATACGTTGGCCGACCTGATTGGTGGACGGACACAGTCTAACATGCCCGAAAGCAGTACTTAGAAAGAAAATCAATATTATACAATAACAAACAACCAAATCTGACACAAGAACTCTATAATAAAATGAAAGAGAAAAAAGAGGAGTTCCAAGAAACATTAAAAAAAGCTAGGAACCTTAGTTGGAAGAATTTCGTTGAAAACGATGTGGTTAACGATCCGTGGGGAATCACCTATAAAATTGCCGCAGAAAAGTTCAGAAAGAAGGAAATGCTAACGTCCTTCAGAAGGGAGGACGGAACCATCATAGTCCACCTAGAAGAAACACTTGAATTCCTCCTGTGAAAGCTTCTGCCAGATGATGACATAGATCAGGATAACATTGTGGATCACCAAACAATAAGGTCGGACTATGAGAATTAAAACGCGGAGGCTGAACAGGGGGAAGCTCGAGAAGTCACCTACGAAGAACTAGACAAGCTAATCAAAAACACCCAAGCGAAGAAAGCCCCGGGCTTTGATCAAATCCAAGGTTCATTCCTAAAGAAAATCTATGTTGAAATCCGAAACATTCTAAGAAACATCTATAATGCATGTTTAAAACTTGCCCACTTCCCCACCCTATGGAAGAAAGGGGTTCTTAAGGGTGGCGACCATGGGTCGGTGAAGAACTATAGACCGATCACCCTGTTACCCGTTTTTGGCAAGATTCTAGAAAAAATAATCAAGGTTAGAATGGTTGAAACAATAACACCATTCGTTTCAAATAACCTATATGGATTCACAGAAGGTAGATCCACAATAAACGCAATCAAAAAACTAGTCAACACAATAAAGAAGAATGAAGAAGGGAGGGTATGTATTGCGGCCGTATTCTTTGACATCTCAGGTGCCTTCGACAACCTCTGGTGGCCGGCTCTTTTTCATGTCCTATGGAAGAGGAAAACGCCCCTCTGGATTGTTCGAATCCTGAGATGTTATTTGAAGAGGAGGCATGTAACCCTCTCATCAGGAACAACAAAAGTAGAAAAAATATGTACCAAGGGTTGTCCACAGGGGTCGGTCCTTAGACCAATCCTGTGGAACATACTACTTGATGACTTCTTAGACAAAGAAGAAAAATTCGAACCGGATGATGAAACTACCCAAGCATATGCAGATGATTTATGCAAATACTGATAAAAGCGAAATCTAGAAAGGAACAAATAAAAAAGATACAAAATGAGGTTAACCGATTAAATGGATGGTGTAAGCGTATGAAGCTCAGTCTCTCGGCAACGAAGACCAGAATCATATGCTTCCGCCCTATAAAAACCACCAACACAGACGTCAAGATATATATGGATGGAACGAAGATTGCCGTGGTCAAAGAACACCTTGGAATGCTAATTGATGATAAGTTGTCTTTCCAAAAACACGTTAATATGGTTTGCACCAAAGCAACCAACCTTATTTCAGGACTTCAATGCAGGGCAAGGGCCAGCTGGGATACAGATCTAAGAGAATCCATGACCAAGATATATAAGGGAGCAGTAGTTCCCATCGTGGCTTATGGAAGCGAAATCTGAGGAGGGAGGATTGAAGAAAGACACACAAAAGCTAGGCTCCTGTCCTGCTACGGGCTAGCCCGCTGGCTAGCAATCCGAGGGTACAGAACTGTTTCATCAATAGCCACAGGAGTTATCGCAGGGATTCATCCGCTGGACATGGAATTAAGAAGACTCCTCGATTGGAAAGAAGTTAAGAAGAATAGAAACGTCACCTTCATGGGCCAAGATATTGTGCTCGAGTATTTCAAATCCCGAGCCGAAATAAAACGAGAACTGCAACTAATAATATATGCCCAACGGCAGCAAAGATGGGAAGACTCAGAGTACGGTAGAATTACCTACCAGTTCATACAAAGCGTACACCCGAGAATACAGGTCACAACAGACTTCAAGACGACCCAAATCATCACAGGGCATGGAGAATTTAATTTTTTAATAGAAATTTATATTGTATTTATATTAAATTATTTAATTTTATGAGTTTAAATACATTGTTACGTTTCTCAAAACAGCAGAATTTCTCACTCTAGAAGAATGTTTACGATCCCGAACCATGATTCAATGAAGAGAAGATATGATAAATGTAAATTTTATTTTGGTAATTGAAGCGTATAATACTTCATGTGGATAGCGCATAATTGAGAGTTTACTATATCTCTGTACAATTTTTATATATTATGTGGTGAGCAGGATTATTCGTTTGGAAAGTCTGCAAGATGTATTTTGTAAACTAAATTGTGCAGAAAGAATAATAAATCAGAATTTATTTTAGGGAATAAATCATTATTTGTGCGTAAAGCACAACATGAAGGTAACTAAATTGAGACCAATTAGCTTTCAAATAATAAGCACCTATTATAGTGTTAATAATAGACTGCGGCATTTAATAGTGTCAAATAAAATTTTACAATTCCGTATCAATCTTAACATAGAAAATAAAGTTTTTATATTGGCCATAAAGTTTTACGAAGAAAGCTATATAGGGTCATAGAGTTTCATAAATTTTATAAAAATTATACACATCAAAACGTTATTGTTGTAGTAGTAATAATTTAGAGGATGTTATTGTCAATATATGTAGATTACTTATCCTAACAATCATTAATTAACACCAAAAAATAAATTAACCATTATAATAGCTTATAATAAAGCATATTTCTTCATTAAAGTAACTAAATGAGGTAAAATAATTAGGTACAAAAAGTATTTTTTGATTTCTAAAGTATCTTTAGATGATAAAAGAGTTTTGGTCTTGACATCGCTTTTGATTCTATACCGCTTCATTACAAATTTCGTTTTAACAACATTTTATGAAAATTAATCGATCAGATTTCCCTGAAATGAACCAAACCTCTATTTAAACATTTTTAAACTGGAAACTTTATGTACAAAATATGCTTGCGATGTATGTACATAATATATTATATAAATTAGAATTATCAAATTGAGCTACAGGACACAAATAAAACACATATTTATAACGAGCTTTCGAAAAATGACATTTTCTATTTCAAGTTTAATATGAATTGAAAAATTGTAGCTCAATTTGATAATTCTAATTTATATTATTTTCAAGAGGTAATAATTTTTAATTCATATAATATTTTATAGAAAATAACGAAATTTTAATAATTTGTGTTCGGTTTTTGCTGCAACAAAAAAAAAATTTTTAACATGTTAAAATAGTTTGCATTTATTTTTTAATATTATTTTAGTTTATTTCTTATTAATTACTATTATAATATTAGGCAGGTATATTTAATCATAATAATAATTTATAGTCGAACTTTTCGTAACCTGAGTGTTTTTCATGTGTCTTAAAAGCTGACTTAAAAATTTTTATCTTTTGAGATTGAATTTTATATTCATAATTCTGAAATTGTGTTGTAGATATAGGTTTTGATTTATTTTGTATTTAAATTTTTGAATTTGTGCGTCTTTCTAGCGCCGACTATTTTTAAGCTGGCACAAAATGGAGCGATTGTTATTCTTTCCAATTTGGTCCGTCGAGGTGGTCGGACGCATTTGTGGAAAGGTCCCGCGAAATTATTAATCCTGAGTCTCAGATTTGAGATTTTAATTTTGTGCACTAAAGTTTCTACTGAGTGAGTAATTCTGTTGATAATTTTTTATTTGGAATTTATTCTAAGTTTGGACATAATTGGAGTTATTTTTGATAAAGGTTGAATGGATTTGGAAAGATAAATACTTAATTGGATCCGTTAATAAGTGAAAAATAAAAAATTAAAAATGTAAAAAAAATCCCTCTATAGCAATGATTGGAGTAAGCATTTATTACCAACTTACAATTTAATCCACATAAATTTTTCTATTCTCGTGCCACCATTCCTGTTGACGACATTTTACATTTTGTATTTTATTTGCGAATTTAATGCAATCTCTGTCTTCTCTCACATTTTTAAAGATATTCCTGCACAAAAACCAACCTCAAGGCCTACTGAGTAAGTGTGCAAAGTATGGTTGAAATTGGTCAAAGGGTCTAATAAGAGTGCATAAGAGACGAACAAACTAGCAACCAAACAAATAAACAAACAAACAAACAAACTTTCATTTTTATACAATAGATAATGAGATTTAACTTTGTAAAACATAATAGTGGAGCGGAAAATCATCAAAAACGTTAACTAACTTAATCACGACGTAGAACTAAGCGAATTATACACTCAACGTTATCCCTTAAAGGGCATATAGGCCAGTTCATGACTGACCAGAATATCAAAATATGACCTTAGTAAAAAGTCGTTCGTTTTTGAGATATTCGCACTTTTATAAATTTAGTGCAAATTGACACTTTAAATCAGTTTTTCAAGTGCCATAAATACGAAAGTTTATATTTTGAAATTGTAATTTTGGTTACACACCCCTGAATAGACCTGCTATTGATCACAGACTAAAATAAAACTAATAGTGCCATAATTTTAGAAAAAAAAAAAATGTTTTTGCCGACTCATAAATTAATTTTTTTTTATACGCTAACTTCGGCTCTTCATATTATAAAAAAAATCTCCAAATTAACCTGGCTAGTTATTTAAAAAAATAGATCACTTAGTGAAGTTTGCAAAATGGTTATAACATTTGCTATGTTTTGCTTTAGAAAAAAAGATATTGTTATTTTACTGCAAAAGGAGCTCATTCCGAAATTATTTTAATAATCAGGAATTTAAACAAAAACACTTTTTAAATTTATCAAAGTAGCAGGTATTTATTTAAAACTAAACAAAACATTAACAAGACGAAATGTCATTAAAAATTAAAGATTGTGCTTTTGAGTTTGCTGTGCATCGTTTCGCTTTCGTATTGTTCTTCCACTCATTATAACGTTTTTGCTTTCGTTTGGACCTGTGTATTGATTGTGATTTGGATCTATGCAAAACCAATAAATAATATAACGGATTGGGACATCGTATTCAGGGGCGGATCCAGAATTTTTTTCTAGGGGGGAGGCAAAAAAGGTCGAAACGGGCAAAAAGTGTTCTCAGATTTGGGAATGTCTCCTGCTTCCTTGTTAATTTTAACCGTCTGGGTGGGGCCTATGATCGTATTAATGAAGCGGCACAACAAATAATAATTGACGCAGGAAGTGTAAGACGGATAAAAAAAGGTCTTTTTTAAAAAGACGCCGCGCTTGCATTCGACTTGGTGGCAAACAATTTGAACATATTCTTTAAGTTTTATTTGTATTTTGTATAGTTTAAATAAATACCAGCTACTTTGATAAATTTATTTGAATTTCTGATTATTGAGATAATTTCACAATGAGCTCCTTTTGCACTAAAATAACAATATTTTTTCTTCTAAAACAAAACATAGCAAATGTTAAAACCATTTTGCAAACTACATTAAATGAGCAATTTTTTGAAATAACTTGCCAGGTTAATTTGATAGATTTTTTTTACAATATGAAGAGCCGAAGTTAGCGAATAAAAAAAAATTAATTAATGAGTCGGGCAAAAATATTTTTTTGTTCAAAAACTATAGCATTATTAGTTTTATTTTAGTCTGTGATCAATAGCAGGTCTATTCAGGGTTGTGTAACCAAAATTACAATTTTAAAATATAAAATTTCGTACCTGTGGCACTTGAAAAACTGATTTAAAGTGTCAATTTTCACAAAATTTATAAAAGTGCGAATATCTCGAAAACTAACAACTTTTTACTAAGGTCATATTTCGATATTCTGGTCAGCCATGAACATGGTCAAGGGATAACGTTGAGTTCTGGGACACCCTGTATATCAAAATCTTTGTATTGACCTAGTGGACTTAAATCCAAAGTTTAGAATATCACTTGAAAGGTGTTATAGTTACCAAGAAGATTTTAACTCTATTATTTAGCTTGAAATACCTACTTTCCAACAATATATAAAACTTGTATTATTTAATTCAATTCTAATTAATTCTGATTAAATATTATATGAGCAGTAAGAAATTTATGTCAAATTTCTTTTTCTTGTCAGATTGAAATTCGAAAATTCGAACATGTGATATGATGGAAAATATTTCATACGCTTACACTACACACTTATATTTGTAAAAAACACAGGAACACAATAAAACATAAAGACCGATAGCGTAGTCCGAGTACTTCCTTCTGCTCTGCGCTCAATCAATCTTAGCTTTTGACATTTGTTAGGTTTAATTCACAAATCTGACTTTCATTTGACGCTTTTTGAATATCTGTTGACAAATCTAAATTACAATTGACGGTTTCTAATTTGCTGGTAGGAAAAGTATAGAAAAGCTTCTTTTACAATTTTTCGATTTTGGTAATAAAATTTTAGATGGATCGTTTTCAAATATATACCCTGTATATTACTTTTTACAATATTTTGCATTTTTCAGAATATTTCCCCACCCTCATTTAAACGAATAAAAAATATTCTAAAGTACTTACCGAAATGTAAAAAAAATTATTAGCGAGACTACCAGAGCTGCCAGTGATATTGAATATCCAATAACAAATAAGTGATTGATGAAACTACGAAACTGAAAAAAAGCACTGTTAATAAATCAAAAGTTAAATGTGCTACGTAATTATTGTGCTATAAAGTGTGTATAAAAATTTCAGTATGTATACTCGTATGAGCATTTTTATTAAACACAAAGAAAATTTATATTTTACAATTATTCAAACTTTTATTAATTATTATATTTATTAGTGAACCATAAAAGAGAAAATGATAAAAGAATTACTTCTACTGCAAACATCATACGAGTGATATCTATTTAATAAATGTTATAAATCATGTTGATTCATGCTTTTCCAAAAAATATAACAAACTAATAATGGTGAATAAAAACATAATGAAACTTAAATTTCGACCTCTCTGTTAAAAGAGCAAATTATTATTATTCCGATAGTAATAGATTTCAGCATCATTACTTGTTTAGAATTTGTCTAATATGTAAATTCCTTCAAAGATTTATAGTTTTATACAAACATAATTTGATTTTCCCAAAATTTATTAGGTGCAGAATGTCATTTGGTAATAAATATGTTTAAATTATAAATTAATTGAAATACTCGGTATAAATAGCTAGCGAAACTCAATATTAACCATACCATCATTTTAGAAAAATCATAATCGGTTTGTGCAAAAACCCTTGTGCATTTTACAAAAATGTTATATACATACATTTCGTTGTTATTTTAACATGCTGATATGAATATTCGATCATTCGAATTAAAAGTGTAAGTGAGTACTAAAATAGTATACGAGGACTTTGAAATATTTTTAATTACTTAAAGAAATTTATATTTTTAATGTACCTATTCAACCCTATTATTATCAAAATCTGTGTAATTTACAACTGCTTCACGCATAGTGGAAATTTTACATAATATGTGTCCGTTATATAGAAATCAACTACTTTTTTTAAGAGGGGTAGAGTGAAATACGGTTTTTTCCCTTTTTGTAGAAATTGAAAAGGAAATCTTACGATTTTATTTATGAACTATCGATGTAAAGTGAAAGATGTCTATTACATATTATTGTTAAATTAATTGTGAAGGAGGACCGTTTGCTCCAAAATGAGCTTGATATGTCTGCTTTACGAGGTTGCAAACCGAAATAGTTTAATATTGTAATACATATAATGTAGCTTTCAAGCCGCTTGTAAAATTATTGTGCTGGTTGGGCACATTATTCTTCTCTGAACAACATAAAGTGGTTTGCAAACATGGGAAGAAAACAATTTTGAATGGAGAACTACCCACCTTAATAAGTCATGTTGTTCTTTTTCATTAAAAAAGAAAACGTTTGCTTTGTCGCAAATTGGAAATGGTCTACACGAAGTGAGAAATATTATTTTTAAACACAATAAAATTTTGTTATTTTTATAAAGTTTGTGTTAGTCAAAATTTTTTCCAGCAAGAGGAAAAACATATTGTCAACAGCGATTATATACGAAATTCTTTATTTTGATTTAAAACAGATTAATATTTAATACAATAATACTGTCAGTCCGATTGATTTACATACATATTAGATCCAAACTCGTTCACAAATAACTTTTTATTCCTACACAGACGCAACTTTTGATTTAATATAATCTCACGAGGCATGTGTTCATCAATCTTTTTTTCTAAAAAATATAATAATTTGATTTCAGCTTTGAGTTGTATTTGTTTTGAAAGGCTTATACTTTAAGTGTCACTGAAAATCATTCTTATACATCATAAAATGTGCAATTAGAAATTATTAGCCTATTAGTAACTATTTGTTAATTTCTTGTGAATTATTATTATATACATAGAATTTTTAATTTATATCTACTTTACGAGTATAGTAGAATATAAGTATTTACCTGTAAGTCGTCTCTATCTATGCATGTCGTATAATTACTCCAATCCTTTTGTGATGCAGGATGTATATACCAACTACCATTCGGCCAACATTCTCGGAAAGCAAATTTTCTGGTATCATATCCTAATTGACTTGCAGGACACGACTGATTTGCAGTAACTCCAGCTAGTGTAGGAGGCCAACAAAGTAGCGTATCCCACTTAGCTGGGCAATACAGTTGCTTATCTGAAGAATCTAAAGTAAATAAATTTATTTTATTGCATATTGTAATTTTAGTTTTTTTTGTTTTCAAAATTATTAATTGGGTAATTCCGGGAGAGATGAGCCACGCTTTTTATAAACGCTATATTTAAGAAAATAAATAAAAAATTTAATAAATTTTATTCAAAAGAAGTTCAACACATTATATAATACCTATTTGTTACATATATAAACAAAAAATTGCTTTACTTACACTAAAAATAAAAAAAGAAAAAATATGACGTGTGGTCGAACTCACCCTACTGCAAAGGTTGAGCTGAACCACTAATAACGGGTAAGATGGACCCCACTTAATTAGTTTCCAAAACGTATCTTTCCGCATTGGGAACACGTCTTCATATTTTAAACAAGTTTCATGTAACAATTTTTAGCAATCAATGCATCTTACCCAATCATCATTTAATTTTGGATTTATTTTTAATATAATTTTCTCCGCATCCTACACATTCATTTTCGTCCTAATTTTCTTCTTTATCACTATCATCCTGAAAAAGACTGGTGCCTCATCTCCGGATGATGATGATGACACAAATTTTTTAGATTTTTTTTTATTGTAGAAATTTAATTTGCATTAGAAAAGCTAGTTTCATCTTTACCTGAATATTTCGGTTCAACAATCCTGAATTTACGGTACAGATGGACCACTGGCTTATTTAATTTCTCTTTAATTTTTTGCGCAATTTAAAGTTATGTTTACTTAGAACACAATATGTCCTACCTGTTAAACACTAGAAATAATAAACAAAGTCAAACTTCAAAACTAAAATTTTACAAAATACGATTACACACTAAAATTTCTTAATATCCTCTAAATAAAAATCGCAAATTATGTGCTTTTAAATGGTTAGATTTAGATTTAGACTCTTTTATTGTTTTGAATTTTATTTACATTTTATTTTTACCTGTACCTATCTTGCGATTTAACAGGCAGGTTTGTTTATCAATTATCTTGATATTTGTAGGAATAAATTTTCACTGGGAAAGGAGTACAAAAACCCAGCGCCTTGTTTATTAGAATTAACATAAATTAAACTAAAAACTTAAAATTAAATTAAAATAGCTTAGAGAGAGGGAGGAGGAGAAAAATTTAGTACGAATTGTCTCGTTATGAGTTTGTTATAGTAATAAGTTATGTATTAGTCGGTGTTTTTGCCTGAAGGGCATCATCGAGTTGGTAAGTTTTGCAATGTGGCTGGTCGTCGGGTTCTGTTGTACTGTGTCCGTGAAGAATTTGGTTGATGTGTGGAAAATCACGTTCGAGAGTGTCGGTATGTCTACTAGGTCATGTAAATGATAGATTTCTGTAGCTCTCGGTTCTCCGGTGATAATTCGGAGGCACTTGTTCTGTACTGTCTGTAGTAGTTTCGTGTTTGTCTTTGAGGTTTTACTCCACATGAGGCAGGCGTATAATAGTATTGGTCTTATCATAGTTTTGTATAGTAACAGTCGTATCAAACTGAAGATTATATCACGTTATTGGCTTAATCGTAATCTATAATCTAGCTTAGAAACTAGACAACTGGTTCATCTCAACCGCCGGTTCGTCTCTCCCGGAATTATGAATGTATTGAATGTATTTGAAAATAAATTTAAGTTTTGCTCAGCACTAGAAAATGTGCAAGCACTTCTTGCGAAATAATGGTTCTATAGCTGAGGGATTCAATAAAATTTAAGCTGGAGAGTAAATTTATTGCTAGAATTTACTTGTTATTCATAAGATATCTTTATTTTTAAAATTGCATTTAATCAAGGTTAGAATAACTTTCAGAATTATCATTTGAAGATTTACTGTAATTGAATAGGTATTGAAAATAATTTATCTTAGATGTTTAAACAGCATCTTAGACATTTTTTATTTTGTATATTTTAATTGCAGTTATTTGAATACAAAACTTTTATTTATGTTGTAGATATCATACATACATAATTCATAATAAATTAATTTGTATTTACAATGATATATTTGAGTATTGCACTCAAGAATCAGGACTAATATTTTTCCCACAGTGACGCGCACGAAGGGATTAACGAGATTCCGCAAGAGTAGATTTTGACATCTACTAAATCTTGATATCGAAAAACTGAGCAAAAAATTTACCTCCGTTAAACGATTTGTCGTTTGATGTTTCCTTTGATGTTGTCAGGGTTTTACAATATCACAATATCATTTTTTGACATAAATTTACCCGCTGAATATTTTTCATAGCAACGTAAATATTAATATAATGAAATAACTTAATTTGAGATTTTGAAATTGCAATAACTCGAAAACGGCGCTAGATATCGAAAAACTGAGCAAAAAATTTACCCCTGTTACAGTAGACCCCCAGCGATTTGTCGTAAGAAGCCATATGCAAAATTTCAGATCAATACTTTACTTTACTCGTGGAATTGTGAAAAAAAGTTTTTAAGATCATAATCTCACCTTTTTTGCCATCCCTGACTGTTACCTACGAATATTAATGTGCTAGGTCGTCGTTGTTGTGGTTTCTTGCGTAACATTTTTTGGTATAATAAAAGGATGCTTTTTTTTAAACCAAGAGAACTTTCAATTGACATAAAATCTAGTAAATCGCATTCGATTAGTCAAAATTTGGACCACTTTTACAAGTCTTATTTCCTTATTTCCGAAAAATACGAATTTAGTTGATTGATAACACAGGGCAACAGTGATTCTGCGGTCTGGGGTTTATGAGTCAATTTTGGGTAATTATGGTCTCCTGAATTCAAAAAAAATTTCAGATTTGTCGAATTGACTCCAGTTTTTGAGATAAAGACAACCCTTTTATATTGAAAATAAAATGAAACTAAAATATTCAAAGACTACATAGTAGGAACAGTGATTTTGGGGGTGTGGGGTTTATGAGTCAATTTTGGGTAATTATGGTCACCTGAATTGAAAAAAAATTTTAGATTTGTCGAATCGACTCCAGTTTTTAAGATAAAGACAACCTTTTTATATTGAAAATAAAATGAAAATTTCTTTTTGAGATGTCCGCGGAGATTCGCTGTCAATGGCTCATTTCTTCATAAAACTTAATAAAAATTTCACAGTATATTCTTCAAATGTTACTTTATTATGTAGAAATTATAGCAATAAATATATATTAATAGTTTTGTCAAAAAAAATTATCAAAATATGCTGATTTAGTTAAAATTAACTTTACCCCCCCCCCCCTTAACATGAGAACTAGAGTCAACTTGAACAAAATAACTATGTGCCGAGTACATTATTACATTAGTGTATCCAAATTCACTGCAAAACCCAAGACCGCAGAAAAAAGTTTTTGTTTTGTTGCCCTGTGTAATTGCGTTGTTGGTTTATCACTTATCAGCATAATCTAGTGACTTCAGATATCCTCATAGAAAATAATCAAATCAGCCAAAGCCAAATCAGTGCACTAACTTCATAATATAATGTCATGAAATTTGTCTTTCAATGAATTGATTGATTGGGCATATACTTTCTTATTGAAAGCAAAAGTCTTCCAGGACGATCTCAAGCAAATTTAAAAAATAAAATAAAACTTAAGTAAAAATAAAATTTCCACAATTTGCTTTCCATGTTAATTTTTCAACCAATACTAAATAGAAATGTTAAACGAGATATCTATCATTTGTATCATTTTAAAATATTTAACTTTTATTATGTAGGTACGTATAATGCGGAATAGATTCAATTTATGAATTAGTAATTTTATATTACTAGACAAAATCAAATATTAATAAGGAACATCAAAATATTATAGTAATAATAAATAATACCTAATTAATACTTTGGTAATAAAAATGAAATACTACTAAAATTTTGATAATGAAAATAAAATTAATTATTGTATACTGTGGGTATAATATTTAGCAATCAGCTAAGAGAAATAGTTGGTGTTCAGTAGTTAATGTTAGTTGAGATGCTTAGAAAGCTTATCGCCATAACAGCAATCTTAAATGGGGTTAAATATTATCGTTTATCAGATAATTTAATGGACACGTCTTGGTTTTCTAGTACCTAGGTATATTCCATTATCAAAATTCTAAAAAGATTGTTAATAGTAGTAAGATATGAATATTATGTACATTATTATTGCAAAACGAATTTTATGGCTTCTAAAAAATATCATACGCATCTATACATAGATTAGTATCATTCTGCCAGTTTTTATTGCAGAGATACAGTATTTTTGCAGCAAATGATGAAAACAGCTTCAAAAATATTTCAAATAAAATTTCTAAAGATTTTGCACTTACCAACTACAGTGATATTTTCACATGCTTCTTTGATTATTTCTAATAATTCTGAAGTGTCTATTGTGAAATTCGAATCTGTAACGAGAAAATTATGAACTTCAGTTAATAATAATTAATATGAAGGCAAGTAAAACTTTTACAGAAAAACCTTTACGAAACAAAAATTTGTTTCAAACATCAACTTATTTGATATTTTGAAAGGTTTTTTGCATGTACTACCTACATACTTATTATACTAATATATAAAACAACTAGTGCAATATTTTAGTGATTATTAAGTTTGATTTTTCACACTACACATTATACTTTTCTTAACAACTTGAGCAAAGCGAGGATTTACCTAAAGTTCACAAAAAGTTTGTGAATAAATTAAACACAAACCAGAAAGTTTGATGTGAAGCATAACAGTTTGAGGTTTTTATTGAAATAAAAATTACAATTTATTATCCAACATTGTTCATTTTTTATTATTTTATTATTAATTTAAAAATATATAAATATAAAGAAGAAAACATTTATTTATGCAATTCTATACTATATGTCTTTAAACTATTTAATTTGTCATATTTTTTAATAAGAAATTTTTGGATATAAAAAAATTAAATTTTGCTCCTTTAAAACAATTATCTACCCATATTAGAAATTGAACCTCTCATTGGTTCATTCTTTTATTAAAATTAATACGTTGTCAATTTAATATAAGCGATCATCTATGACCCTCATATAAGGTAACAAACACCACGTTGCGAGGCCGAATACTAAACAACCCCTTCTATCACTGGAAGGCTTCTATAGTTGTTATATTAATAAGCAAAATTTCCATAGTACTTAAAAAAGTACCCTGTTGAGATCAAATAATTATAATTTAGATAATATAAACTAACATTGTTTTAATCATATGTTTCATTAAAATTTAAAATCAAAGTTTGTTTCGAGTAACCAAATATTTATTTTCCACTCCATCGCAAGAAAATGTAATTCACATTCAATTAAAGTTTCTGTGAATTATTATTAGCTTAGAGATATTTTATTTGTAAAATTAATATTTTGAGTAACGTTCCATAATTTTGTTAGCAAATTGCTTTATAAAAATGAAATAAAGAAAGTTTTGGGATAACAATCGGCTAAATTTGAATATAATGTCTTAATATCAACTTCACATAATAATGGATAAACAACTTTTTTTGTGTTTGACCCTAAATTTCATTCAACATAAATTTCGATGTAAAATAATTTACTCAAGTGATGCCGCAATTTCAATTTAATATAGAAAAAAGGCTATTAAAAATAAATAGATATCTATGTACGAGAGTGCTTCATAAACCCCATTAAAATTTTAGAATAATTAAAAACTGTCATGCTAATCCTACTTATCTTCCAAAAATCAAAAAAAAAACTATCAAAAATAATATTACAGGATAATATTATATTCGTAATGCTGAGATTAAGGAAATTAAATTTTCTACAAAAAAGTTCGAAAAAGCATATTATATTATTTATGTTTATTATTTCAGACTCAGGAGGCATTCAAAGTTACAGATTATGATTCTTCAGTGGTTATTACTAATTCAGAAATTTGTTAACCTTGGATTCTAAATTCTAAGGAATAATGTTTGGAGTAATGAAAACAAATGTTTTACAGATTCCATGTCAATACGTCGAAAACAAAAACGTCGAAGTCAAAACGTCGAAAACAAAAATGTCGAAAGTCAAAAACGACGAAAACAATAACGTCGAAAAGCAATAACGTTGAAAAACAAAAACGTCCAAATCAAAAAGGTCGAAAACAAAAACGTCGAAAATGAAAACTTCTGAAGTACAATTAAGTATATTTAGATAAAAAGTTTTATTACAATTTTTAAAATTAAATGGCAAAAAAGCAAAAAAAGTACATTTTTGAGCCGAATTTTTAAAATACAACATGTATTTTAATAAGCCGTCCCAAAAATGTATTTTATATTTTTTATCCCACTCCTGATTGTAATAATGTAAAAGTTAAAATCAATTTATGAATTTAACATGATCCTTTCAAAGAGTTCGAAGTTGTAGATGATGCTAGGCCTATGGAAGAAAAATAATTTATAAGAAATGTAATAAAATTATAAGTAAAAGTAAAAGAACGTTTTTATTTTCAACGCTTTTACTTCGACCTTTTTGTTTTCGACGTTTTTGACTTCGTCGTTTTTGACTTCGTCGTTTTTGTTTTTCGACGTTATTGCTTTTCGACGTTATTGTTTTCGTCGTTTTTGACTTTCGACGTTATTGTTTTCGACGTTTTTGTTTTCGACGTTTTGACGTGCTACCGTTTTACATATGAAAATTATGGCTTAAATACATTTTAATTTAATTTTTTTTGCATTCTTTGTATTTTTTACAGGTGCAAACTACCTAAAAAGTTCTGAATTTACCGTATGAAATACATCAAAATAAGAAATAGGAAACGGGAAAAAAGTTAAAGTGGTTAATTTGTTAAAAAATATTTAATAATGTAATTTTATATAATTTTGTATTTGCTGCGAGTTATGAGACTTTACGCCAACTAGCGGCACGATCGAGATTCTTTTGGCCAAAATAGCCAACAGATTGGATGTCCAAGTTTACTGCTCTGTGCGAATAAAAAGTGATTTATTTTGAAAGTAAGTAGATTATATATTTATTTGAATATTAATCCAAGTACAGAGAACCACAGCAGTGGATTGGTGTGAATGCTGGTTGGGTTACAGAACGGAAATTCTGAGTTCGAATCTCGGACTTGTCAGAATTTCTTACCTCGGCTTTCCGGTGTGCATCAACACCTTGTGGATTTAAGAATTGGTTCTATATTTACATAAGTCTGGCCAATTGATAAAGTCAAGGTCAAAAATTAATTTAAAAAATAAATCCAAGTACAGGAAAAACTGATTTATTTGGCTATTGCTATTAGATTTGTTGTGTTTTTGTTTGGCTTTCTAATAAGTTTAAATTAAAAAATTGAAATACTGTATTTTGGTTTTCTAGGAGCAAAAAAATAGTATAAAAAAATAGAGAAACACGAGAATATTTATTTTATTCTTTATTTTATATTTTATTTCAATGATTATTTATATAATCATAGGCTTGGTGCATAATATGTTTTACGATGAATTTCGAGATAAGCGTTTGTCCCGAGGTTATTAGGTAGATAAAAGCCAAGTAAGGTTACGGTTCATTGCAATATGTATAAACAGGGTCAAATTTACGCGCAGGCTACCTACCACAAATGAGCCAGCACCACAAATAATTTTTTTTTAATTTAAAATTTCAATTTTTTATACAGACTAAAATAATGGAGAATTCACTAATATAATTTAAAAATATACTTGTTTGTTGGAATCCGATTTTTATGTTAAATATTCATAAGACGTTTACTTAAAATAAGTATGTACTTGTAAAAAAAACCAGTAGAGCCCGCACCGCAGATTCAAAATGGGGTCCACAGATCTTAAATACGGCTCTGTGTATAAATGTGGTTGCTGTAGTATAATATTTCAATACTTGTGCTACATGGATAATGTGAATTATTGTTTGAATAAAAGCGAGTTGTTTGTAACTTGATTTGTTTATTAGAACATTCGTCACAACTGAGGTGAAATATGTTTTGTTTAGGAAGCTCATAATATTATTTATGTACATAGATTCAAGTTCTGAAAAAGCTGTAACTAGGATATTGTATGTTTCTATTTTTATTATTCTATTAATTTTGTAGTATTCGTATAATGTATATACAGGATAAAACAAAGCAGAACTAGGCGGTGCAATTTTCTAAGGAAAGTTGTTATACATATAGTATAACAACGAATTTCAGTTGTTATAATTTATTATTAACAACTTTTTTCTTCAAACGTCACGAAAGTCACCTGTTTCATTATCGATTTTAAACACGAAAGTCAAACTTTTCCTTAGTAACATACATAAAACCACGTGGCGTAGAGTTATTTTTCAAAAGTAAAACTGTCGGAGGTAGGTAAAAAAATAACTAGAAATGTGACATTATTTTAATAAAATTGAGTAATTTTGGTATCTACCTTTTCTAAAAATTATTTTAAGTTTATTTACCACTTCAAATATAAAATTTTAGAGCGTAATTTAAAAATAAATAGATGTAAACTTTGACTTTGACATTTAAATCCTTAAATATACCAACTTAAATTTTTATTTTTAACCAAATAAATAAAAATTTTGATCATTTAACCTAAAAATTTTAATAAATGTCACAATTGAAGTTGACAGTTGCAAATTCAATTTAAAAATTACCAACATAAATTAAAAATAGTTGACAGATTAAATCAAAATGTTCTTACATTTGTTTATTGTTAATACAGTTTGATTAAATTAAAACTGGTTGACCGATTAAAATTATCTGCCTCGCAAGTTTTTTTCGCAAGTTTTCCATTCGTTCGGCTCATTCCACTCACCTTGCAAATGAAAAAACTTGTTATTAGGCAGAAAAAGTTAATCTTTCCATCCCAATAAAACAATATACTATTTTTAGAAAATTGCATCGATTTGCTTGTTTTGTTTTAATATATATGATAATGTAAGATAATATGGCGCTTACCAGAAGCCATATTGAAAATTTAAGGTACGTAGAAGTGCCCTTTTGTCATAGAGAATCACTAAAAAAATCAAATCAATATGATAATGTGGTTTTGAATATTTAAAGTGGATTATCTCATAACACGAAAAAAGTGCTTAGTAACTTCTTGCATTGGACCCTTCATATGTAGGTACTATACATATATATATTTTTAAATATTAATATTTATATTTATTTATTTTTTATTCTTTATTTTGGTTTTGTAATGACTGCTAAGAGTGAGAAAGTTTATTTTTATGAAATATACTTTTCCCATAATCCTCTTGAGCAGTGAAATTCGGACAACTATTTCGTTAACTTTATACATAATATGGAAGTTTTGCATTTAGAAGCTTCTCATCATCAACGTTGATAATTTATTCATTTGTATAATTTTCTGTGCTGTTGGAGTATCAGTCTCAAACCGAGTATGGGGTATAATATATTAAAATGTTGTTTTTTGTAAATTTTGCTATGAACAGTCTGCACATAATCGTTTTTGTCTTTCGTATCATCTAGTTATGTTCGCTGTTAAACTTACTTAGGGTATTCCTAACAAAATGAATTAAAAAGTTAAAAGATAGGATGTTCTCTGTAGATTCGTAGATTTCCACAACAATCTTCATCACAAATATCTAAAGCGAGCAAGCAGCATGTCACTCCAGTATTAAATTTAATTCAATTCTAAATTCTTATATCGGATTTATAAGAAATAAAAGTATCAAATGTTATACTGGCAAAACGCATTTACATAAAGTTTTGTATTATCTTATAAAAATTTTATTACAATTTCTGAAAACAATAAGATGTAGTTAAGTTTTGATTACGTATAGTACATTATTTCCGTAACCATAGCTTACATAATAATTACAATAACTAAAATAGAAAAACATTTTTACTAACAATTTTCTACAAAAATAGAAATATTTATTAAAATAATATTTTATAAACTATTTTTAGATCAGACGTTAACATTTTTTCTTAAGAATTGAGATTCAAATTTCAATTGATTTATTGCATATTTCTTTATTTATATGCCCATATCTAATAATCAATTTTAGAATACCACGAGGATATAATAACTAAAGGCTAAGATATTTCAGTTTCCAGAAAGTGTTTGAATTATAAAAATTATAGAGCTACGAAAATAAAAAAACAACACAATTTTAATAATAGTAATTTTGAATTACAAACATAACAACCTCTAATTAAAAGAAAATAGTATATCTATCTGGAAAACTATTTTAGATATAAAAATTGCAAATGAATAATTTTGTATGAACAGTTGTAGTGAATATCAGATTTTTTTCAATTATAATATAGAATGAGAAAATAGCACAGATAGTTGATTTCATTATCAATTAGCCACAGAAAGGTATAATTAACCTATAATCTTACCCAATAAGCTTCGTAGTTACTTGAAAATTAAAAAAACCATTTACTCGCTTAATTTTTTATCGAATTATAATTTCGAACGCTTTGGTTTAATGGTAATCTATTTCTGAAGGTGAGTTATTAATAATTCGGTAATTTTCATTAAATGTAATATTTTTGCATTAAGGAAATGAAAATAAATCAAAATTTTCAGGAAAACACTTAATTCTTCATATAAAGTAAATTGCCACGTTTACATTAAAGTTTTACCTTAATTACAGCACCGATAACGCAGCGTTTAACACGCAAAAGTTATATTCTAAATTCGTTTAAATTAATTTATGAAGAAACGAGAGTGAAATAGAAATAATTAAATTTAATGTAATTTATTCCGTAGTAGTTGTCGCGTCGTTCGTTGGAGCAATTCCCGCGGCTGATCTTTTTAACAGTTATTGCATAAAATTAGCTGCAAGGCTATGTATAAAATCAGAAAATGAAAATAAAAATAAAAATTCTTTTAAAACACTAGGACCTACACGATGATAACAATATTAGATATATTGAAAGATCATAAATTCCCTTAGAGTAAACGTCGTATTTCAGCGAACCGAATAAATCGCTTTTCACCAACGGACGCATGGTCAAGTATCAAATTGGGGTTAACTTTTAACGGATTATATTTTTCTTGTATAACACGATTTTCATGTTTCCTTTTGAAAACAAGAATTGATGAAAACAAGAATATTTTAACGATTTCTAAGTGACCTACAAAATAGTTATTGGGAGAAATAGCAAACTTCAGTAACATCATCATCGAAAGCACTATATCACATAGTTTTCAAAATATCACGCACGCACAGAGAAATAAATTCTAGTTTTCATATAATCTAAGCTTAAATTGACTAAAATTATGCAATTTTTTTAAAATGCACTATATATAATTCAATTTTGTATGTAAATTATGTATTATATAAGATAAAATAATTATATTTATTCATAAAACCATTGAATCAAATTCTTTTTCTAAATTTATAAATTTCTCTCTATAATAAATTACACGAATTATTTAGTTTAATTAGAAGGCGTTTATTGACTTCATTGAAGAAATTTATTTGAAATTGCTGATTTTCTTTTTATACAGTTTTTTTTATACAGGGAGTTCATTTTAAAAGAACCAGTCAAAATAACTTTTGTTCTTGACTTGAGTAAAGAGAAAAGCAAAGGAAAAACAGAAAATTGATTAAATTAGTAGTATAAAATAATAAGTAAATAAAAAAAATTTATATTCTGATTCAATTGTTAGTTCCTTGATGATCACGTTGGTATTATAAATTTTTATAGTACTTAATTATATATTAGTAAGAAAACATAATTGAGCTGATAAAAAAAATTTTTCAAGTTGGAAGAATGGGAAAGATTTGAATGGTTGGTAGTTTCCAGTAAACATAAATTAGACATTATTTATTTTGGAAACAGTTGAAAAATTTGTTAATAACGCAATATTGAAATTGAAAATTGTTAAGGAAAATTTAAAATTAGAAGCTAATTTCAGCAAAGAGAATAATATTAAAATTGAAAAGAATGAAACTTTAATACTGAGAAATTGTAACTACATATTTATATTGAAATAATATGAAGAACTAGACGAAGAAAAATGATATATGAATTCCATTGAATATCAGTAAAAGATTGAAAAGAAAAAGGTATGGCAAATTTTAAATTTGGTTAAGTAGACATTGGATTGGATTAACTAACATCATATGATAATCTGATATATCATGAGATGAAATTGAATAGTTTTGAAATGAATGAACAAAGGTATGGAATGGAAGATAACGTAGATTGGTAGAAAACTTTTCGGTAGATGAGGATTATATATAATTAAAAGAGTTAGAAAAATGTTAAAGTAAGCAAGAAGCAGTATGGACATGCATCATAGGTTTTACAAAAATTGGTTTTAACAATTTCTGTTCTTTGCAGGTAAAAGAGGATGAAGTTTTTTTAAATAGTTTATAATATTAAAAACTTCAATATAACAAGTTAATTCAAATAATAAAATAGGTATTATATTAGAGCTCTCAGCGACGCGACGGTTATCGCTTTCATCAGAAATTTTGTTTATTTTATAACCGTCCCCATCGCTGTAAGCTCAAATATAATATCTATTTTATTATTTGAATTAACTTGTTATATTGAAGGTTTTAATATTATTAATTTTCACAAGTTATTTTTATATTTAAATAGTATACATTAGAGTGATTGAATAGGCAAATAATAAATTCATATTTAATTTAATATGATATAAACTACAATTTATAAGTTTGAATATTTAATAAATAATTTGAATTATAACGTGCAACTTTAAAATGCTCTATTTGAATTTTGTAAATCATTCATTTTGATGATGGAACATAAGAATAGATTATTTGAGTGGGGTATATGCAAAACCGGACATGTCACTTAACGTGAATTTGAGATAAACGCATAACAGAACATTGTTCATCATTATATTTGATACAAATGTCAGTTTTCAACCCCTATTTTAAGAAGGATTCTTAAAAAGGTAGAACAGACCACAAGGAACAAAACATATATCTCAGATTGATTTTTGTAAAATGAGACTTGTCCGGTTTTGCCCGACCCGACTCATTTATAAGAGTAAATGAAAAAACCTCAAATAGTTTTATGATAAAATTTGGGTGATTGTGAATGTGTTTTGAACATTTACTGGAATAATGTAAGAGTTTAAACTTAATTAATAAAATAAATTTTCAATAAAAATTTAAATTTTGTGAATTTAATTTTTTGTTTTGTAGCTGCTGTTTTTATTATTTTCTGAATTTCTGTAAAATATATTAGTTTTTTAATAATTTTTACTAGACAAAAGTTGTAGTCCGTTAAATTTTCTATCCGGAATGGGGCATCAGAGTTTTTGTAAAATGTTTCGTTTAGAAGATACAGCGATTTGAAAAAAACCAAGAAAAAAATAGTTCAAAATTTTCAAAATTTTTTACTTACTTTTTTTCATAACTCGAAAGCCGTTGAATTTAGACAATCAAAGGTTAAAAGCTAGTTTGTAGATTATTTCACGCTCTTTAATAAAGCACTCAATAATAATTTTTACTGAAAATCAATATTTTCTGAGCTATGGCCATGTGAAGGTGGAAATTTAAAAAAATGCTTTAAGGAGGCCTAACTCTCGAGGGTTTGAATTTAGAAAACAATGTTTGTTAAATCTCTATCACCACTGAAATTATGTAAAGTGTATCCGGGGACACCCTGTATATACAGTCTGTTTCAAGATAAATATAATTAAGAAAGTCATATAATTATTAAATTATTTTGATGTAAGGACGTATAAACTATGCCGCAGAAACATAATACTCTATAAGTATAATAAGGTGATGTTTTTAATCTGGCACCAGCCAAGATAACGTATGCATTGCTAAAGGCACGTAACATGACCTTATCTCTATATTATGTTTTGCGGCATAGTTTATATGTTGTTATATTAAAGTAATTTGATATATGACTATTTCAAATTCCATTTATCTTGAAACAGACTATACTATGTATATTAATATAATATTATACAATAGACCCAACTTTAAGAATTATATTACAGAAAACTAACATGACGTTTATGTAAGATTACATGTTAAACAGCTTGTAAAAGCAATTTTCGTAAAGAATAAACGAAAGGGATGTTAGATAATAAAGCAAGAACGTAATGAATTGAAAATAGCGGCAAGTAAGTGAAAGTCAAGATAAATTGTGTTTCAAACTTGGTAAGAACGCTAATTGAATGTATGCGAGAGGGAAATAATATATTTAGATCAAAAGAATTTAGCTAATGGATATTTAAAAATTTCAAGTTTGCCTTTACGACGTTTAAACAATTTTATTGATTAAATTGTATCTATTAATTTCTGGTATATATATTTTACCCAATAAATTATTTAACTAAATTTATTTCCAAGTTATGATAGAACGTCCAAGCGTCCTTCCATCAGGACCGAATTACATGCTAAAACCCACGCTTGGACGTTCTATCATTAACTAAGGTAGTCGCAAGGGTTTGGTTTGGCAGACGGATCGGACGTTCGTAGAACTTCAAATGTTACATAAAATTATTATAAAGAAAAAATAAACTAATTTTAAGCTCAAAATATTCTAATCAATGAATCTGTAAGTAAATTGCAGAGTTTAGTCACGTAGGGTAAGAGTTCTACGAGTAAATAATATTAAGCAACCCTTAAAATATTCAACAGCGGCTCAGTAGTTATAAATATATTAAAAAAGTATTTTTATAAAAACTTCGTAAAGTGAAGTTCTATTGTACAATTTCAAATACGAAAAAGTTGAGAACGAATTAAAAATTTTAAAACATTTTTCTTTTTATACACAATATACCCTTTTATCTCCATTGGAAATTCATTACGTTAATATAACACTACATTTTTATTTCTTAAACTTAAAAAGAAATTAATAATTTTAGTGTAAAGCACAATTTTAATTAATTGAAGGGTGGGAGCGTGATCGGTGAGGGTAGTCGTAATTACAAGAAATTTCGGTATAATAATTATTATGCTTCTAGTTAAGAGCGCTAATGTAATAATTACTAATTATACTATCGCTGTCTGTCAGTAATAATTTTGCTTTTAATTTTTTACAAAATACACGCCTTGGAAATATATATTCTTTTGTAAACACATACATTATGCAGATATGGTTTCATTGCTACTAATTCAAGATGGTAATTTGTGTCCGTATGAAAAACGTTTACTTTGCGGAAATTAGGCTTGTCATTGCAATTTCCCCATAATATCACAGACAAAATCTATTGACGGTAATAATCACGTTTAGTTTACTATTTATTACATTACAACTACATTAAAAATATTACAGGTATAAATATTTTTGAAAAAAAATTAATTGTAATATTATAATTTATTAGAATATCTTAAATAATATTGTACCATAGAATTAGTGCGCATTTATCAACATAATAATTATTAATTTGTTCTTAACATTGTATTTTTTATAAATATTAAAAAGAACAAAAAATGTGAAGCATTTGATATTTATATTATTTTAGTGTCACATTCTTTTTATAACTTTTTGCATATTATATTCTTAACTGGTATTGTCATATCCTATTGTAATAAAACTTTCAATATTTTTATTAGTTATATAGTAGATTCGTTAATTTTGCGTTTGAAAAACCAATTTCATCGATGAGTTTTACTTAGCTAATTTATTAGGTAAGTCTAGACAAGATAAGGGTTAAGAAGCTATTAGTACCAGTTTCATTTCATCCGGTAGCAAAGTGGTTTTTGGGACTCTGTTGTGCATTTCAAACTTTATAAATGGACAAACATAATTGCTTTGAAGGTTCATCAGAACAATAAAACCAATTTGCAACGTTTTATTTCACCTAATTGCCTAAATTTGGAAATTGTTCGAGAAAATTTGTGACCGCCTGCATCAGCAGTCTTACATTATGTGCGTGCCCAAATGACTTGATTTATAGGGATAAATCTGAACTATGTTGTACTATTAATTTTGTTGTTAATTTTATCATAATTTGTATATTGATTTTTGAATTTAATTTTAAATCGGTGCTGGCATAAATTTTACTTATATAATTTTTGCATTAAAATATGAAAACAATCGTTATTATAATATTATGCTTGAAATATTAATGAGCAATTAGCAAAATTAGCAAAGCCGTAAAGGCTTTAAAATTAATTTTGAGTTTTGCATGAGTAATTGCAAGGAAGTCTTAATTTTTTAATAACGCTCATTTCCTTACGAAGAATAGAAAAATTGAAATTTCTGTTACCAATAAAAATTTTATGACGAATTTTTAAATTGTTATTTTTATGAACATCGACCTAAAACATTTGTAAATTTTATCAAAATGTTGAACATAATATTTAAATTTTATTCACAGATGTAATTTTGAAATGTGAAAATGCAATTTACAAAAATATATGTTATCTTGATGTTGAAAATTATATCTCTCATTTAATCTTGTTAATTATTTCAAACCACATTAATATATCATAAACCACATGAACAATTAAAATAACAATCCCAATTTATAATACTTGAATACAAAAGTTTGGTGTATTCATTAATTTTTTTGATAATACCGCACTGAAATAAACTAGTTATTAACTTTTAGCCTAACAACTGTTTAATACAGAAGTAACCATGTTTATTATAAAGTGAGCTCACCATTTTTCATGCTGATGTTTTTTGATGAATTTCGATGCATCTCAAAATTTCCAACTTTATCTTATGAATCCTATCAGATAAGCACGATTTTATATTATGTTTTTATCAATATTTGTCGAAAATTTCAATTT